>OV702280.1:58170487-60570487 GCA_916181665.1 Avena sativa | reverse complement strand
AGTTCCTCTGCGTGCGAGCCGTGAGCGTGCCAGTGCGCCGCACGCGACACCAGCCCACAGATCGTGCGCCGCCCTCGCCGCATGCATACATGATCGCCAGCACCCTGCCAAACAACCCCGTTCGCTGCCGCGCGAACCACGGACGCTGTGCGCCATTAAAATTGCCGTCGGACCCGCCCAGAGCGCCACGACGTTCCGACCGTTTAGCACCGCCCCACGCCGCGTGACCATGCTATTGAGCTTCACCAGGAGGCAACACACCGCCCCCTACCTTTGCCCATGCCATTAGCATGTTGTGCCAACGACACCGACGAGCTCCACCCGCGCCATTCGGTCCCCTTGTCGCTCTATAAATAGAGGCCCTCCCAGCTCAAACCCTTCACACCATTTCAATCCCCACCTCTCACTGATCACATCCACTCACCCCCGGAGCAAGGCGAGCACCAGGTGTCCGGAATTTCACTGGAGTTCGCCGCTGTAGAGGAGGAGAGGCGCCGTCGATTAGAGCCGCCCCAGGAGGAGCTGCCTGTACCAGGAGGATCACCGTCATCGACTTCGTCGTTCGCCCCCATCGCCGACCATCTCCGGAGCCACGGTGATCCTCTCACGACCCCCACTGGCTGCGTTAGGGTTCTGCCTCGCCGCGTCCTGTTCAGGCATGGACGATGAACCACAGCCGTAGGATTAGAACTAGATCGCACGACTTAGATCGCCCCGTACCGCTTCGCCCTCGCTGTCTCACTGACGATTGGGTCGCTCACTTAACCAGCCCGCGCGCACTATGCGTAGTGGGCCGGCCCAGTTAAACCTCCCGCGTGACCCAACAATTCAAACTTACGTTTATTCTTTTAATTTCAAACTCGATTCTATACCTATATTCAAAAATCAACCCAGCTCGATTCACTGAACCAAAATGCATGAAACTAATTTTGTTAGAAAGGTACTAGATTGCTTAATCCAAGCCCGTTGGATTCAAACTATTTAGAATTGTAGATCACCCATGGTAAAAATAACAAGGCAGAAACTTTTCTGCATTCAAACATTTTTCAAAATTCAACCATGAAAGCTTTTGAGTTGACTCCAACTCTCAAAAATCACATTTAACCATACCTTTCAGAATATATAATATATAGGGTTACTTGCAGAAATAATGTACTGAAATATGTGGTGATGACATGTGTCAACATGATCCGATGTTAAACCTTATTAAATTGTGACACCACTTTAAATCACATTCCCATGTACTGAAATATGTGGTGATGACATGTGTCAACATGATCCGATGTTTGAGTTGGAGAAAATTAAATCTTAAGTAGTTTTTCAATGAGTAGAAATTACTTTTCTAAAATGAAATAAATAAGACAAGTGCTTTACTCTTTGTGATGATAGTGATGATGCTAGATCATCTAGTGTGAAACTTTGTGTGATAAATAGATATAGTAAAGTAGTGTGTGGTGATTGTGTACTTTGTATTTATTTATAGACGCTAGTACCGACCAAGGATACAAGGAGGAAGGAGGATACTACGAGGAAGAAGCCGAGGAGAACTTCAACCACTACTCTGCACAAGGCAAGCTAACACTTGCAACTTAGCAAGCTACTACTTGCATTGTTACATATGCAAGCCAATACTTGCAAGCTACTCATTAAGCAAGCTGCCACTTGCAAGCTCTACTTGCAAGCTTATACCCATTTGATGATACCCAATCCTAGTTTTACTTGTAAAGCTTAATACTTTATTTCTTTATCAAATCTTTCTCTTAGAGTTTACTTAGTAACTTGTAGATAATAGAAGGATATTGGAAGGTAGCATAAAGAGCATAAAACTTGGCCTAAGTTAGATAATCCTGATGTCACCTTGAGGCATGAGATTAAACTTAGATAAGATACACTTGTTTACCACCCCTCAATAGTAATTACCCCCACTTGTAGATGCTAGTGCTAAGCATAAAACCTGATCAACTTTAGATGGGAATACTTGGTGAAAATGGTTATGTTGAGGATATGCTATATGGGTATCCTCATAGGATGTCTCTTATCCGGATAACTCGGGTGGCCCACAGTTGGTAGCATGGCACATGGCCTGCTGGGCGGCCCAGTTAGATGGATCTAAAAGGGAGGCCCATGCCGGATAAAGGAAGGCTACGGTGGATTCACCAGCGTACCCGGAGCCTTGGAGTGCCAGACACGCTAGACTAGTAATAGACAGTGTAGGACTCTGTAACCTGTCCGGCTAGGACTTTTCCCTGTAACCCGAGGACCTGGCGACTATATAAGTCGGGCCTATGGGAGCCTTTAGCGCACAACCTCAGACAATCGTAGACGATCTAGTATCGATGATGACGCATCTCGCACAGCGAACCTATCTCTGTAACTCGGCGTATTGCCATTATAGTGATTTATAGCAGGAGTAGGATTCCGCCACCGTTGTGGGATCTGAACCTGGGTAAGCTATGTTACCTCGTACCCGTCTACCGTTATCCTTCCCCCACGTCTCCAAACACGCACTGTGAGGACCCCTCCATGGAGTACTCGTCGGCAATACCACGACAGTTGGAGCCCACCGTGGGGCAAGATGCGCTTCAGGCTCTTCAGCGGGCGAGGACCAAGATCTTCGCGGGAATCGGTGAAACCGTAGCCATCGGTCGCTTTCTCTTCTCCGGCAACATTCTGATCGTCCCTCCCGACGAGTTCTGGATCCCGGCGAGGAAGAACCCTACGCAGTGTTCGATCGTTCCTATCAGAGACATCCACCTCTTCATTGGCTAAACCGACGCGAGCGCTAGTTACTTGGGAGTCGGAGGAGCATCAAGGCCCGCACGGACCGCCTATGGGCAGGATACGTTCGCGGAAGGATCAATGTCGGATCTCTCCTCGGAGTTTGCCTGCAAAGATCGGAAAAATTCAAGGCCCACCCAAACCGCCTGTAACACCCTCAGAATCGGCCCTATGCAAGTTTTAGCGAAACCCGCCAAACCCGCATAGAAACGATTCAAAGGTGCCCACCAGGCACTTTCGTGTGGGTGGAAAACGAAGTAATAACATTACACAACAGTCCTCAATGGGACCCACAGAACAGATATATATACAACACGACTCCATGAGTCAAGAATACAGATATACAGATCAAAGATCCAAATGAACCTTGAAAACGATAGAGCGTCCGACTACGGACAAGATGCAAATGGGGCTAAGAGCCCTGAAGAATAACCAATGGCATCCATAACCCTGCCCAGGCCAAGCCGGAAGGGTAACCCTGCTAATGATGTCGATCTCAAAACCTGCTTAAACAAAAGGGGTGCCGACAAAGGGCAAAGGAAAAAGAGAGAGCGGTCAGTACTGAGGCCAGTACACGGCGAGGCTAGAATTCGGTGGTCCTCGCCTACACAGGTATGGTAGACTGAAGCGGCAGCGACAGCATGCACTAAACACCCTATAGAGACTCGATATAACTGTCGGCTATCAGAGAGGGATAAGAAAGACCTATCCGGATCCAACCTGAATCTTACACCAAACAATCCCATCCTGGTATTTCCCCCTCGAGACCAATCGAGGAAGTCCACCGAGGAACTCACACAGTTGACAGTTTTATTTATTCTGTTATCGTTGCAGCAATTACTAGTCAAGTATAGATAGTCATCCTGATAAAATAAGCAGTGGGCACTTTTAGTTAACCATTCCGTTGTAGTTGCAACGCTTACTAGTCAGATACAAATAGCATGAGAAAAACCCAAACCCAGCTGTTGTTGGTACTTTTATTTAGCCATTCCGTTATAGTTGCAATACTTACTAGTCAGGTACAATGGTCACAAGCGACAACCCAAACAAGCAATTGTTGGCAGTTTTATTTAGCCATTCCATTATAGTGAAGCTGATTACTAGTCATTATAAAGTCAAATTTATAGCACTACTTTAGTTATAGTTGTCTATGATCGAGATACTGTGCTCCAAGTCGTCCATAACCGCGGACACGGCTTTCAGAAAGTTTTACCCTGCAGGGGTGCACAAATAGCAACACACACTCGATCAACCTCGGAAAAACCAAAACAAAACCCAACGAGGCTTTCACGACAAAGCAATCACAGGATTCAGAAATATTTCAGGGGGCCACCCCATTGAGTACACCCGCAACGAAGCTAGCTGACTCCGAGACGGATTCAAGGTTTGCGTCAATGGCTGTAAACGACTGGGAACCCAAAACTGGGCTTGTCGATACCACGAAAACACTCCGCTTACCTAAACAGTACAGGTGCTCCTCGCACAATCGTAAATAAGCAGTGAAGCATGGCATAAGTACATGATAGTAAATAAAACCTCAAACTAGTTTGTGGCCCCAAGAAATAAGAATGAATCAAGCTCTGGCTCAGGGGGGTCCCATAATTCCCCCGTATGTGGATAGCGCGAATATTCAAGGAACAGGTATCAAGTACTCGGGGTCCTACGGGACACAAGTGGACGGTTAACAACCAAATAACATCTATTGCCCACCTGTGCCTCTGCTTACCTACTTCAATTTTAGTTGTTAAGCAGTAATTAAAGTGAGCGATAAGTAAAGCCATGATCATCTCCAACATTGAACAGGCGGCATCACTCCAACAACTGTGGTACTTGACGACACGCGACAGCACTTGAGCAAGCGACTACGACGCGCAGGTCCAACTATCTACCAAACAACAGGTAATAGGGGGTGTCCACGGCAATATAAGGCTGCAAGGGATATCACAGGTACGAAAAACTAGAGCATCACAACACAGATAGCAATAGATCAACAGGAGGGAATAAATACTATAAAAGTAAGATAGGTAGAAAGGGGGAGATGCTCGCCTGAAAAACATTGCCGAAGGTTCAGCCGAAGATCGGGGCGACGCTCACATCAACTCAACGGCCTTATCCGCGAAGAACCAAATCACCAGAATAAACACCGGATGCACTATTTAATACTACGGCAAAAGATCGGGCATGATGCATGTATGATGTATGACATGGCAAGCATGCGATGCAATTTAGGCAATATTAAGTGGAACCGGGGTCCCGACAATTAATTAAATGGTTCAAGTTGTTTAACTACCCCGCAATTTAAATGTTGTTTGAACATGGCAAAATATAGCACCGGTTCGCTACACCAATTTAAATGAGGCCAATATAAGACTAGATTTGCCCGCATATGGGCCCCATATTTAATTATAAGGTGAATCGGCATAAGGCCCCCAAACCACATGACAATATGCATGCAAATATTGCAATTTAATATGCAACAAGTATATATTATTATAAAAATAGGGGCTTAGGGTCACACATTAGGGTTCGGCGATCTTGGTTCCGGGGTTCGGGGTTGGTCTCAGGGTTCGGTTCTGGGGTTCGGTCTCGGCGGGATCGTTCTCGGATAACAGAGTAGATCTTGGCGTCCGGGAAGGAGACCCTGGTTTGGTGTCGGGGCGCATTGGATCCGCCCTGGTCGGTGTCGATCTTGTCGCATTCGGGGTCTTCGGGTCCGCGTAGACGGTCATGGCGTTCAAGGTGGAGAACTTGGCGTTCCGTGTAAGCGGCCTTGGCGTCCGGTCCTCGGTCGTCGGTGCGGAAAGGAGTTCTTGTCGTACCAGGTCGAAGTCCTAGAATCCGGGAAGGAGAACTTGACGCGCCAGGGTTTGGCCTCGACGCCGGGATCGGTCTTCGGATCAGGGCTACGGGGTTCCGACGAGGTTCGGGCTCAACGGGGGCGGCCTTCGACCCGTGATGGAGATCTTGTCGATGATTCTTTGACACCTTTTGCTCGGTACTGTCTTTGGTTCCAAGACAAAGGCCTTGGGGTAAAGCTTCTCACAACAACACCATTAAGATACTCTAAACCAGAGACATCAGGACAGTGGCAGGAACACTTCAACCAACTTCAACAGAGGCTTGCGACCGCAGGAAGCCTAGAGCACGGTGCAGCTTGATTGGAACAAGGGCGCTGGTGGTGGCGAGGTCGGTGGAGGGGAGGAGGCGTGGCCTGGCCGGGCCACAGGCTCGCGGGCGGTGGAGGACGAGGCCGGGGCCGACGCTGGGGCGGCGGGCGGCGGCGCTCTGGGGCGGGCCCGGTGGATCTCCGGCGGCGGCGAGGAAGGAGCCTGGGCGACGCGGGGAGGCGGGAGCCTGGGCGACGTCCGGCCGGCGGCGGACGCGGTCGCAGACGAGGGTCGCCGGCGCGGTGCAGAGAGGAGCGGGAAGAGGGACGCGGGGAGGCGACGCCGGCGGGAAGGAAGGGGTCGTCGGCAGGGAGACAGAGGAGGAGGAGGGCGACTGGAGGCGGGGCTTGGCGCTGGCGGCGCGGCGAGGTGGAGGAGAGGAGGTACAGGGCGGCGCGCTGGGTGGAGGGGGAAGCTCGCGGCGGCGGCCGGTGGTGGGTGAGCGGGGCCGAGGAGGGCGAGGCGGCCGCGGGCTGGTGGCGGTGGCGACCCGCGGGAAGGAAGAAGGGCGGGGCGAGCGCGGGCGAGGCAGAGCGGGAGCGGCGGTGAGAAGCGCCAGGGAGGAGGCGGCCGGACGGGAGCGAGCGAGTCCGAGGGAGGAAGGTGGGTGGGACGCGCGCGGGGTGGGGCCAGCGGGAGGGAAGAGGGGTGGGGATTCGGTGTGGGGAGGTTGGCGTGCGTGGTGTTGCGTGGTGTGCTGTGTGTGCGCAGGAGAGAGAGAGAGGGAAGGGAGTTGGGGTTAGGATTGATGAGGTGGCAAGGTGGGTGGGGATTGGGGGTCCAGGGGGTGATGTGGCCTAGGGAGGTGAGGTGGAGGGCTGGGAGTGGCTGTGTAGGTTAGGATAGGGTAGAAAAGATTTGGGGTAGGGTTTAAGGTGGACCGATTGTACTGGGGGTGGCCGACTGGGTCGGATCGGCCCGGTTGGCTGCCCCCTAAAAATAATTAAATATTTTATTCAATTAAAACGGGGCGTTTGAAATCTGTGGTTAGACAAAACAAAATAATCCGGAGACCCGGGTTTTGGGATTTGAAATAAAGGGGAAGGTAATTAGAAAACAAAATATGTTTTCGAACATAGTTTCAGACAAATAAATGCATGATGATGACGACGCTCAAATGCAATGTGGCATGATGACATGAGCATGCAGTCACGATGATGCAATGCACAAAAACAACGCGATTTTCTAGTAGTGGTTTTATCGGGATGCCACACCGCCCCTGTGTAGGATATAACGGTGGAAGATCACTGCAAGTCCGCCGGCTTCGTCCGTGCGTCTGGATAGTAGAGATCCAAGTTCGTCGGCATGGTTACCATCTTTGATCTGTCGCGTTGTGTTCAGAGAGAGGGCGAAAACCCCCGCGATTACCTTGCCAGGTGGCTCCGTATACGAGCCGATCAGTCCTACTTCCCCAATGATGATGCTATGTATCACTTTGTGCAAGGACTGGATGAGGGAACGCTTCTCCGGCATTCTCTAAGGCGCCAGCAAGCTTCAGGATGCCTCACCTTCGAAATCATGGTGAACACCGTCAACAGCCACGCAGAGGCCGAGAGGGCAGCTAAGGCGGATCTTGCGCTCATTGGCGGAGCGTCGCCGCCTCAGCAACCGCCACCACCGCCTCTGGCCGCCATCGCCGCAGTTGCACCATCACCTCCAGTCATCATCGCTGCTATTGCACCTCCACCCCCCGTCATCGAGGAAATCCTGGCATCCTCTGACTCTGTGATTGACGCGCTATACGCTGACTTCAGTGCAGATTCAGAGGAGATAGATTTCAGTCTAGAGGAACTAGACTCTGCCATGCAGGAGATGGAGGAAGAGTACACGTGCGACGAGCAAGCCAACAACATCGTCACGTCTCGAGAAGTGTTCGTCACCATTGGGACGGCGATGGATGAAGATCAACCCGGACGAGCTCCGCCTACAACTCTGGACAAAGGGAAGGGACCACCTGTTGCTGCCGACAATGATCACGCAAAGGTCATGCCCCCTCCGCCTAACCTAGTGCAACAGCCGCAGGAACTCGACACCGGCCCGAGCAACAACAACACCGCAAACTTGCCACCTCCAGCATCTACGTCTGCTGCTGCCTAAGTTACTCCAGCTAATAGAGTGATGTACGACAATCTCCTCGTCGAGCCACTGACCGTAGCTCATATCCGGAACGCCAACTGATTTTGATGATGAAAATGTTAAGGCATGAGACTTAGCCCTTTATAAAACTGATGGTTGTCTGGATGCGATACCATTCCAATTTTACCGTACAACCACCATACCCGAAATTTGGGTACGGCTTGACTGGAAAGTTATATACCTTAGTATGGGTTCCCTTGCGGCCAAGGTCTGAGCTGAGGCTACCTTGTGAAGATTATCCACATGTGCAGTACCCAAGATGACAGTTGGTCATGGTTGGGAGGCCAAACTCAGAGGAGAGATGCCTATACTAGGGTGTGTAATTGAAAGGTTAGGATTGATTATCCGCATACTAAGTATGGTGAATTCAGGATTGTTCCTGACAGATGTATTGAATGTTGTGGTGAAAGTGTACAATCTCTGCAGCGTGTCAAACTATTCGAATAGCCACGTCCGCGATTATGGACAGTTGGAGAGGCCATACTGTTTCGTCGTCAGATGTTTTCAAAATGACTTACGAAATGATTTATGACTTTGACTTGACCACAATAGAGTTGTGACATGAAATTACAGTTCCCACTTAGGTGTTATAAACTTTTCAACTAGATTTCTTGGCTTCTAAACTTAGTTAAGGTAAATCTGGCTTTTGCAAAACAACCCTAGAGCTTAGTATTTCCTACTCAAAAACCCCCTTCACTTGTTAGTATTAGGTTGTGAGTACTTAAAGAGTACTCATGGCTTTGTCCCTGGATATTCCTGTGGCCAAACTATGAAGAGGAGTATCAGGAAGATGGATAGGAGGATGGTTACGACAACTAGGATCATCTCCCATCGTCAGCATTGCCTGTGACCATGAAGATGGAGCTTCGCCCACGCTATCGTTATCTTTACGTTATTCCGGTGCTTGAATTGTATTAAGACTGGATCATGAGATCCTTATTTGTGTAAGACCTTATGTATGGTTTGTAATGGATGATGTACTGTGATATCCAATCTGTTATCTCTCGCAAAAATGGTAATCCTGGGATTGCGATGTATGGCCTAACAGGCATCTGGGATTAAAAATCTTGGTGTTGACAAGTTGGTATCAGAGCCATCCTAACCATAGGAGACCCTAGTTTAGAATGGACGTTTGAATCAAAAAACTTAGTTTCAAAACCAAGAAAGTGAGTATTTATGAAAACTTATTCTCATTCTTATCACTTACACTTTTTCATGAAAATTCATGTTCCTAAAAAATTCTTGCAAAATTACATAAAATTTGACACACTTGATCACTCTACGAACTTACTTATCCTATATTCTAATAGATGGACGTGAAGTATAGAAAGTTTTATCAGTTGGGGAATGGAGGACACCTCATTCTTTAGCATGACCTGGACCAGTTGTCAGAGATGCTGGAGCGTCCCCACCCTGAGTTCTTCGGAGCTCAGCTCAATGATCAGGAAGGAGAGGATTTGTAGTGGCTAGTTGTTGCAAGTATCCGAGGAAAGATTGAAGCCCCCACCTCAGAGGGAATTCAGTTCACCTTGAGAGAGAACAACTGGCTCGATGGACTTGCCAGGGCAATGCAGGAAGGTCTTGCCCGTCTGTGTGGGCAGGGTATCAATCAGATCAAGGGTACCCGCTTTGAGTTTTACCCAAGGCGTGATGTTATGGGATAGCCACTAGAGGCCCCATATCACCATGAGCTGAAGAGTCAATTGGACCACCTCAGCTTCATGATGTAGGACCTTTAGAAGGAGTTGGACAATGCCCGCTCCTACGCCAACCACAAGTACGCCATCACCGCCAAGAAGGATCATACCATTGCCATCCTAGTGAAGGATCGCCAGTCTCGTCGCCGTCAGCTCGACAAGAAGGAGCGCATCATTGCCCGTCTTCGCCACCGGATCATAGAGTTGGAGGAGACTATCCACGAGAGAGATATGCAGTTAGAGGAGAGGGAGAATGCAGGGGAAGACCTTCATGGAGACCCCTACTCCTATCTCAGTGATGATGATGACTTTCTGGAGGATTAGGCCATGGACTTCTTCACCGATGAGGATGACTTCGCCTTCATCGATGATGATGATGATGATGATGAGGATGATGAGAACACTGACTCCAAGGAGTAGTAGCACTTGAGCACTAGCGTTAGTGAGTTCTATTCGGTCCCACTGTATCGTAGTTTCCTAGAATGGTTCTTAAAACCATTTGTTTTCCTTTGTTGTGGTGTGTGTTTGTATCATGTGCCATGAGTGAATGAAAAGCAAGTTGTTAGAAAAATCCGAGTCAAACTTTAAAAACTTTTCAAACACAAAACCCCTAAACCTTAGAAATTTCCCTCTTTTCTCATGATCTATCTCAATCTTTAGATGCCTTGCGCAGGAAGCACTTCATCCCCGGACCCAATGTTGCAACTCTTGCAAATGTTGGTTTCTGACCGCGAATCCGAAAGAGCCGAATGTCAATCCAACTTAGTCACCCTTCAACAGATAGCTCAGATGGCCAACAACCATCAAGGCCATGGAAATCAGGACAACCATGGATCTAAGCTCAAGAATTTCCAGAACACCAATCCACCCGTTTTCACTAAGTCAGAAGAGCCCCTAGATGCCGATGATTGGCTGCAAACAATGGAGAACAACCTGGAAGTTGCAGGAGTGGAAGCTAACGAGAAAGTATTGTTCGCTACCCACTACCTGGACGGAGATGCAAGAGCATGGTGGAACAGCGTTCGTCCAGTGATAGGAGGTCAGATGATAACTTGGGAAGAGTTCAAAGTAAAGTTTAGCAGAACCCATGTGCCAACAGTTTTGATTATTAGGATGAGAGATGAATACAGGGAACTGAAGCAAGGAAGGATGACAGTAGTTGAGTACCATGACAAATTTTTGTCATTGGCTAGGTATGCACCGGATGAGATAGACACTGAAGCCAAGAAGAAGGAGAGATTCCTAAATGGTCTGCACGATGAAATGCAGACAGTGTTAGTCA
The DNA here is from genome assembly GCA_916181665.1 of Avena sativa. Classification (NCBI taxonomy): domain Eukaryota; kingdom Viridiplantae; phylum Streptophyta; class Magnoliopsida; order Poales; family Poaceae; genus Avena; species Avena sativa. The sequence continues at coordinate 60,559,427 of OV702280.1, read as the reverse complement.
ATATCCCCTTTGCTGATATTGAAGCCTTAGTGGATTCCACCATTCAGATGGAAGGAAATATCAACCAAGCTAATGAAACCGCAAGCAACGCCTGATGAATCAACCAGGAACCCAACACACACCAAAGTATCGCCCCAACCCATCTCCAGGATTAGCCCCAAGAACCAACAGACCCCCGATGAACCGCCCCACCTATCCCAACCGTGAAGGAGGAAACCCAAGGCCCGGAAGAAACAACAACCCTGGAAACTTCAATCGTGCTCCACCCAAGTTTAACAACAACAATGTCGCCACCAACACCAACACTGCCCCAAGGACTGGAAGCAATGTTGTGCTTGTTGTAGCAAAGGACAAGTCCCAAGTGACTTGTTATGAATGTGGAACCAAGGGTCACTATTCCAATGAGTGCCCCAAGAAGATTGCCGCAACCCCAATGCAAATTCCCCAGCTCAGCAGCAGCGTCATGTTCATCCCGGAAGAAGGTTTTCCCCAGGGAACTCGCTCAACCGCAACGGCCATGTCTTTCTCATCCATGCTGAAGAAGCCCAGCGCAAGATGTCGTGCTGGGTATGTTTTCTATTAACTTGGTACCTGCAAGAGTGTTGTTTGATTCTGGAGCATCGCACTCGTTTGTTACTGAAGAATTTCATGCACTAGTAAGATTCAACCCACCAAATTGAAGCATGTTATGATAGTTCAAATACCTGGTTCAACCACCAAAGCTAGACAAAATTGCAAAGCCGTACCTATCCGAATCCATGGCATAGATTTTTATGCTAATCTAATAGTACTCGGAACTAAAGGTTTGGAAGTAGTACTAGGAATGGATTGGATGTCCAAACATAAAGGATTAATTTACTGAGAAAGCCATAACCATGACCAGTACAGCCAGAATATCAGTCGAGCATATATCTGAAACCTTTCCCCGTCAATTCAAGTGCAACAAGAGTATAGCCCAGCCAACCCTTGACCAAGTTCGGATAGTCTGTGAATACCCTGATGTATTTCCAGATGTTTTGCCCGGTATGCCCCAGATCGAGATATCGAGTTTATCATTGAACTAATCCCTGGAACTGGACCCATATCCTAGAGACCATATAGTATGAACCCATCTCAATTAGTGGAGCTGAAGAAGCAACTAGATGCCATGGTGGAAATAGGATTGATCCAACCAAGTGCGTCACCATGGAGATCACCTGTTTGATTTGTGGATAAGAATGATGGAGGTAACCGTTTGTGTATGGATTATCAGAAGTTGAATGATGTCACCATCAAGAATTAGTACCCGTTGCCAAAGATAGAAGATCTGTTTGACCAGTTGACTGGTGCCAAAGTGTTTTCTAATATTGATCTTAGAACTGGCTATCATCAACTCAAGATTCGTGCAGAGGATATTCCAAAGACTGCCTTTACCACCAGATATGGATTATACGAGTATACTGTCATGTCTTTTGGATTAACCAATGCCCCCGCTTATTTCATGAAACTCATGAATAATTTTTTTATGGACTTCCTGGATAAGTTTGTCGTCGTTTTCATCGATGACATTCCGATTTATTCCAAAACAGAAGAAGAACATGAGCTACACCTAAGGACCATCCTTGGAACCCTTAGGGAGCATCAGCTGTATGCCAAGTTTAGCAAATTTGAATTCTGGTTACAGGAGGTAGGATTTCTCGGACATATCGTATCAGCCGGAGGAATTGCCGTCAACCCTGCAAAGGTGAGGATGTTGATGATTGGCAAGCCCCAACCACTCAAACCCAAGTTCGTGCATTTCTCGGATTAGCGGGATACTACTGCAAGTTCATAGAAGGATTCTCGAGTATCGCAAGACCCATGACCCAATTGTTGAAGAACGACAAGAAGTTTGAATGGACAGACAAATGTGAAGCGAGTTTTCAAGAACTCAAGAGGAGATTGATTTCAGTCCCAATCTTGATCATGCCGGATATCACGAAGCCTTTTGATGTGTATTGTGACGCATCCAAGATTGGTCTCGGATGTGTGTTAATGCAAGAAGGAAAAGTTATATCTTATCTATGCCGACAACTGAAACAGCATGAACAGAATTACCCAACCCATGACCTTGAACTAGCAGCCGTAGTTTTCAGCCCTGAAGAAATGGAGGCATTACCTGATGGGAAACCGTTGTGAGATTTTTATTTGGATCACAAGAGCCTGAAGTATATATTCACTCAGAAGGAGATGAATATGAGGCAGAGAAGATGGATAGAGCTAATCAAGTAGTATGATCTGGACATTCACTATCACCCCGATAAAGCCAGTGTGGTAGCAGATGCCCTTAGCATATTGTCGTGCCGCTTGAACTCCATGATTCTGAAGGAGCAAACAATTTTGCACAAAGAGATGGAAGATTTTAGAATGGAATTAGTGAGTGAAGGATTTTTGCCTAGCATAGAACTTCAACCCACTTTGATCAGTCAGATCAAGGAGGCGCAGAAAGGAAATGCTAGTATCGACGGAATCAAACATCGTATCGGTACAGGCAAAGTACCAGGATTCACTGAGGATGAAGAAGGAGTTCTATGGTACAAAGGACATCTCTGTGTACCAGCATATTCAGAGTTGAAAGAAGTTATTTTGAAGGAGGCCCATGATACCATTTATTCTATCCACCCCGGAGGAACCAAGATGTATCAGGATTTGAAGGAGAAATTTTGGTGGCATAAGATGAAGAAAGAAATCGGAAGCTATATCGCCAAGTGTGATATTTGTCAGAGAGTCAAGGCGGGACATCAGAGACCTGCAGGACTGTTGCAACCATTGCAGATTCCAGAATGGAATTGGGATTCAGTTGGAATGTACTTGATCACCAGATTGCCTACTTCTCATAGGTGAAATGACTCTATTTGGGTCATAGTGGACAGATTGTCCAAGGTATCCCATTTCTTACCAGTCAAGACTACCTACCAGAGTTCGAAGCTAGCAGAGTTATACATGGCTAGAATCGTCAGTTTGCACGGAGTACACAAGAACATCGTATCAGATCGAGGAACTCAATTTACCTCGAGATTCTGGAAGAAAGTACAAGAAGGTTTAGGAACCCGACTAGATTTCAGCATAGCGTATCACCCTCAGACTGATGGACAAACAGAGCGAGTAAATCAAATACTCGAAGATATGTTGAGAGCATGTGTGCTAGAGTATGGATCTAAATGGGAGACTGTCTGCCGTTCGCAAAATTTTCTTACAACAATAGTTATCAAGCTAGTTTGCAAATGGTCCCATTTGAATTCATGTATGGAAGAAAGTGTCGCAACCCTTTGAATTGGTCGGAAGTATGAGAGAGTCAGATCTTTGGACCCGACATCCTACGAGAAGCAAAAGAGAAAGTTCACAAGATTCGTGAGCACCTCAAGACCACCCAGTCAAAACAAAAGAGTTGTGCCGACAAGAGACGTCGAGACCTTGCTTTCAATATCGGAGATTTTGTGTATCTCAAAGTGTCGCCTTTGAAGGGAATGCAGCGTTTCCAGCTCAAAGGAAAGTTAGCCCCCAGATATATCAGACCTTTCAAGATTCTTAATCATTGAGGAGAAGTGTTGTATCAATTGGAACTGCTAGCAAAAATGTTAGCCATGCACAATGTGTTGCATATATCGTTACTTCGCAAATGCCTTGAAGTTCCAGAGAAGACCGAAGTTTTCAAGAACATTGATCACCGCACCATAGAGATCAACGATGACCGGACATATCCCGAAGTACCCATCCATATTTTGGAGGAAGCTTTCAGAACCACTAGAACCCGAAGCATCAAGTTTCTCAAGATTCAGTGGAGCAACCACACGGAAGAAGAAGCTACCTTGGAGCGAAAAGATCACATCACGACGGAGTTTCCCGATCTTTTTAAATCCTAGGTAATCTTTTTTCTTCTTTTTCAAATCCCGGGACGAGATTTTGTTTAAGGAGGGAAGGTTTGTAACATCCCAAAAATATTGATCATGATTATCAAATTCTAATCACCAAAATTAGGGTTAACAAAAACTTTTGTTAATTCAAATCTTTATGAATGCATGTGTGTATGTGATGATTGTGTGAATGCATGGATGAACTTGTGTGATTGATCTAAATAGCAAGGAATGGTTTAAAGGTGAAAAGAACATTATCTAAAACATCTCCATGCAGAAACAAATAAAGAGAAAATCAAAAACAAATCAAATAAGGCAAATGGTCATTTTTGCCAATCTTGCTCACTAGGCCACTTTGAGGGTTTCTAGTCCAAGATTTCAAACAGAAACTTTTCCATTTCTTTTCAGCCCTTGTTAGACCAAGTAAATGTAAATCAAAGCCCACCTTTCAAACTTACAGAAACATTTGGCAACCCCATTCAAATGACAATTTAAAATTGAATCTATAACATATGTGAAGATACCACATTTTCAAAACCCAATCAAACCAGTGCCCCTTGACCAATCCAACTAACCAGAGACTCCCTAGTATGTAACTAGCAACCCCACCAAGTTTGAATCCAAAATTCAAATTTGAATCTATTGTGGCCATTTCATCAAACACCTTGTAATCAGCAAACAAACAAACATCATACACTATTAGTACCAGTAATTTTGGCCAACCTTGTCCCCTCTCTAGCTCACTTTACACTCTTAGTAGATGATCAAACTAATCTAACTATCCTTAGCACCACTGTGAGCATGCATAGCCATCAATGGTGACCATGCCGAGAGCACCCTTGCCAACCCCATGTCGCCAGCGAGCTAGGAGAAGCTCTAGCTTCGCCAACCTTGTATAGGACACGCAACACCGTCCACTGCCACCCCCTGTCCAACGCTCGAGCCTTGCCAGCCACTCGACCACACGACAAGCTCATGCCCAGTTTCTCTGCGTGCGTGCCGAGAGCGCGCCAGTGCGCCATCAGTAACACCAGCCCACAGACCGTGCGCCGCCCTCTCCATTTGCGTGCGTGATCGCCAGCACCCTAGCAACCCACCAGACAACCCCGTTCCCCGCCGCGCGGACCATGGACGCTGTGCGCCACTAAAACCTCCGTCGGACCCGCCCAGAGGGCCGCAACGTTCCGACCGTTCCTCACCGCCCCACGTCGTTCCATCAAGACGTTGAGCCTCGCCAGGAGGCAACGCACCGCCCCCTATCGTCGCCCATGCCATTAGTATGCTATGCTGACGAGCATGACGATATCCACCCGCGCTCGTCGGTCCCCTTCAGGCACTATAAAAGGAGGCCACCCCCGTTCGATTTGAGCACACCATCTCACTCCCCACGTCTCACTGATAACACCCACTCACCCCCGGAGCAAGGCGAGCACTAGGTGGCCAGAATTTCACCGGAGTTTGCCGTTGTAGAGGAGGAGAGATGCCGTCGATTGGAGCCGCCCCAGGAGGAGCTGCCGGTACCAGGAGGATCTCCATCATCGACTTCGTCATTTGCCCCCATCGCCGACCATCGTTGGAGCCCCGGTGAGCCCCAGTCGACCCCGACTGGCCGCGCTAGGGTTTAGCCTTGCCGCGTCCTGTTCAGGCGTGGACGATGAACCACAACCGTAGGATTAGAACTAGATCGCACGTCCTAGATCGCCCCGTACAGCTTCGCCACTGTCAACACCCGGATTTTTAATCCCAGATGCCTGTTATGCCATACATCGCAATCCCAGGATTACCATTTTTGCGAGACATAACAGAATTGGATACCATAGTACATCATCCATTACAAACCATACATAAGGTCTTACACAAATAAGGACCTCATGATCCAGTTCTTAATACAATTCAAGCAGCGGAATACGTAATAATAACAGTAGCATAGGCGGAGCTCCATCTTCGGGGTCACAGGCAATGCTGGCGATGGGAGATGATCCTAGTTGTCGTAACCTTCCTGGGGTCCATCCTCCAGGTACTCCTCTTCATAGTCTGGCCACGGGAATAGCCAGGGACAAAGCCATGAGTACTCTTTAAGTACTCGCAAACTAATACTAACAAGTGAAATGGTTTTTTGGTAATAGGACACTAGGCTCTAGGGTTATTTTGCAAAAGCCAGATTTATCTCTACTAAGTTTAGAAGCAACGAATGCTAGTTGAAATTTTATAACACCTAAGTGGGAACTTGTATCTCATATCACAACCCTGTTGTGGTCAAGTCAAAGTCTCAATTCATTTCACAAGTTCTTTTAAAACATCTGACGGGGAACAGTATGGCCACTGCAACTGTCCATAACCGCGGACGCGGCTATTCGAATAGTTTGACACTCTACAGAGATTGTGCACTTTCACCACAACATTCGATACATCCGTCAGGAACAAATCCTGAATTCACCATACTCAGTATGCGGATAATCAATCCTAACCTTTCAATTACACGCCCTAGTATAAGCACCTCTCCTGTGAGTTTGGCCTCCCAACCATGACCAACTGTCATCTTGGGTACTGCACAGGTGGACAATCTTCACAAGGTAGCCTCAGCTCAGACCTTGGCCGTGAGGGAACTAATACTAAGGTATATAAGTTTCCAGTCAAGCCTACCCAATCTTCGGGTATTGTGGTTGTACGATAAAATTGGAATGGTATCGCATCCAGACAACCATCAGTTTTAAAAAGGGCTAAGGCTCATGCCTCATATTTTTCATCACCAAAATCATCAAGTGTTCGGAAACACATGTCCAAAACATTTCAATAGAATGATCCATCATTCCAAGGTTTTCATACCATTTTACCACCAAGTATTCCCATCTAAAGTTGATCAAGTTTTATGCTTAGCACTAGCATCTACAAGTGGGGGTAAGCACTAATGAGGGGTGGTAAACTAGTGGAGTTTAACTAAGTTTAATCTTATGCCTTAGGATGACATCAAGATTATCTAGCTTAGGCCAAATTTTATGCTCTTTATGCAACCTTAAATTATCTTTCTAATATCTACAATTTACTTAAGTAAGCTCTAAGTACTAGCTTTGATAAAAAAATAAAGTATAAAGCTTGTAAGTAAAACTAGGATTGGTTTATCAAGTGTATATGATCACATATGCTTAAGGCATATAGTGGTCATGGTAACAAGCAAGTATTAGCTTGCATAAGTATCAGTATAAGCTTGCATTAGTAGGGTATCTTGCAAGTGTTAGCTTGCATTGGTCAACTTGATTAGTAAAGCTTGCATTAGTAGGGTATCTTGCAAGTGTTAGCTGGTATTGGTCAACTTGATTAGTAAAGCTTGCTAAGTTAATAGCTTGCAAGTATTGGCTTGCCTTCTGCAGAGCAGTGGTTGAAGTTCTCCTCGGCTTCTTCTTTGTAGAATCCTCCTTCCTCCTCGTATCCTTGGTCGGTACTAGCGTCTATGAATAAATACGAGGTACACAATCACCAAACAATACTTAACTACTTGCAATCATCACACAAAAAGGGTACTATAGATGATCTAACATCATCTCTAACATTACAAGATTGAGGCTTGGTTTAATTCCTTTTATTTTTAGAAAAGTAATTTCTACTCATTGAAAAACTACTTAAGATTTAATATTCTCCAAACCAAACATGGGATCATGTTGACACATGTCATCACCACATATTTTAGTCCATGGGAATGTGATTTAAAGTGGCGTCACAATTTAATAAGGTTTTACCCTTTTATTTTAATTAAATAAAGTGACTAGAAATGCCTATGGGGCATTCTTTTATTACTTGAACATTATTTATGTAAGTAATCCTATATATTTTTATATATTATAAAAGGTATGGTTAAATGTGATTTTTGAGAGTTGGAATCAAGTCAAAAGCTATTATGGTTTAAATTTGAAAAATGTTTGAATGCACAAAAGCTTCTGCCTTGTTATTTTTACCATGGATGATCTATAGATCCAAATGACTTGAATCCAACGGGCTTGGATTCAGCACTTCCAGACCTTTCTAACAAAATTAGTTTCATTCGGTTTGGTGCACTGAATCAACCTGGGTTGATTTTTGAAACTGGGTACAGAAGTGTGTTTGAAATAAAATGGAAAAGGTTAAATTAAAATAGTTGGGCTGCGCGGGAAGCGATACTGGGCCGGCCTTCTAAGCACAGCGCTTACTCGGGCTGGTTAAGTGGATGTCCCCACGCGTCAGTGTGACGACGGGGTGCGAAGCGGTATGGGGCGATGTGGTGCGTTCGATCTGGTTCTAATCCAACGGCTGAGAGTCATCGTCGACGTTGGGCAACGCCGGCGAGACAGAAACCTAGCGCGGCCAGTGGGGGTCGTTGGGAGCTCACCGGGGTTCAGGTGAGGGTCGGCGATGCGGGCAAACGACGAATTCGACAACGGCGAACCTCCTGGTACCGCCAGCTTCTCCTGGGGTGGCTCCCTTCTTCTCCAACAGCGGCAGACTCCGGTGAAATTCCGACGAAGTGCTGCTCGCCTTGCTCCGGGAACGGGGTGGCACGATCAGTGAGGAAAGGGGAGTGAGATGGTGTGCTTAATTCGGCTGGGGGTGGCCTCTATTTATACTGGAGCGAGGGGACCGATGGGGCGCAAGGTGAGCTCGTCGTGGTCGACGGTACAGACGGCTATCGGCGTGGGCGACGGTAGGGGGCGGTGCGGTGCTCCCTGGCGATGCTCAACGACACGGTGGCGAGACGTGGGGCGGTGTGGTTTGGTCGGAACACGACGGTGCTCTGCGCGTTCCCGACGGAAGATTTAATGGTGCACAGTGCGCGTGGTCCGCGCGGCGGCGAACGAGCGTGTCTGCGGGGTTGCTGGGACGGTGGTGATCACGTATGCATGCAGCGAGGGCGGCGTGCGGTCTGTGGACGTCGATCAAGCGTGGCGCACGGGGCGTGCTCTCGGCATGGTTGCTGGCAAGGTTGGCATGGTTTGTGCGTGTGTTCCAGTGGCTGGCAGGGTTCGAGCGCTGGACATGGAGTGGCGGTGGGGTGTTAGCTGCCTCCTAGACATGTTGTTTAGGCTTGGTGCTTGCTCTGGCTAGCTAGCCATTGTCGTCTGGCAAGGGGATGCTCGGGTTGGCATGGCATGGGGCAAAGGGTAGGGGCTAGGGTTTGTCTAAGCACTGGTTGGCACTAGGGGAGACAAGGGTGATCAATGGTGAACATTGCTTAGCCCAATTACTGATCCAAACAGTGAATTTAGGCCAGTTTGATTTGTTTCTGCCAAGTGTTTGATGAAATGGCCGCATGTATTCAATTTTTGAATTTTGAAAATATTTTTGGTGGGTGTGCTAGGTTGGTGCTGGTGAGTCTGCAGATGCTTGGGTTTTGAAAGTTGAGCTTGTTTGAGTGGTTTTTGAAAAAGTGGGATCTTCCCATATGATAAAGATTCAATTTTGAACTGTCATTTAAACTATGCATTTAAATGTTTTTGGATGATCACAAAGTGGGCCTTGATACTTTGTTATGAGTACAATCAAGGGGTGCAAAGATCCAGAAAATTTTCTGTTAGGTTCTGAAAGTTTGAGACAGCCAAAGTAGGCATGGGAGTTAAATTGGTCCAAATGACCATTCCCTCATTTAGCTTTGTTTTGATTTATTTGTCTTTGAGAAAAGTTTGGGAATTGTTTAGATGATGTTTATTTCACCCAAGAATTCATTTACAAGCAAAGGAACACACAAACAAGGTGGTTCAAAATAATTCCAAATGAAATGCATACACCATGCTTGCTTTCATATTTTTATTTAGAAAAGTTTTTGTTAACCCTAATTTTGATGATTAGAGTTTGATGATCCAAGTTTAGTATTTTTGGGATGTTACAAACCTTCCCCCCCTTAAACAAAATCTCGTCCCGAGATATGAAAAAGGACGAAAAAGATTACCTAGGATTTGAAGAGATCGGGAAACTCTGTCCTGATGTGATCTTCGCGCTCCTAGGTAGCTTCCTCTTCTGTGTGGTTGCTCCACTGAATCTTGAGAAACTTGATGCTTTGGGTTCAGGTATTTCTGAAAGCTTCTTCCAAAATACGGATAGGTTCTTCGGGATAGTTTAGGTCATCGTTGATCTCTATGGTCCGGTGATCGATATTTTTGAACACTTCGGTCTTCTTGGTGACTTCGAGACACTTGCGAAGTAACGAGATATGGAACACATTGTGCACGGTTGACATCTCTTCAGGCAGTTCCAATTGATACGACACTTCTCCTCGACGGTTCAGAATCTTGAAGGGTCCGATATATCTGGGGGCTAAATTTCCTTTCAGTTGGAAACGCTGCATTCCCTTCAATGGCGACACCTTCAGATAAACAAAATATCCTATGTTGAAGGCGAGGTCTCAATGTCTCTTGTCGGTGTAACTCTTCTGTCTGGACTAGGCGGTCTTAAGGTGCTCACGAATCTTGTGAACCTTCTCTTCTGCTTCTCGTAGGATGTCGGGTCCAAAAATCTGACTCTCTCGGACTTCCGACCAGTTCAAAGGGGTGCGACACTTTCTTCCGTACATGAATTCAAAGGGGGCCATTTGCAAACTGGCTTGATAACTGTTATTGTATGAAAATTCTGCAAACAGCAGACAGTCTTCCCACTTGGATCCATATTCTAACACGCATGCTCTCAGCATATCTTCGAGTACTTGGTTTACTCGCTCCGTTTGTCCATCGGTCTGAGGGTGATAAGCGGTACTGAAATCTAGGCGGGTTCCTAAACCTTCTTGAACTTTCTTCCAGAATCTCGAGGTAAACTGAGTTCCTCGATCTGATACAATGTTCTTGGGGACTCCATGCAAACTAACTATTCTAGCGATGTACAACTCTGCTAGCTTCGAACTCTGATATGTGGTCTTGACGGGCAAGAAATGGGCGACTTTGGACAATATGTCCACTATGACCCAGATAGAGTCATTTCCCCTACTAGAAGTAGGCAGTCCAGTGATAAAGTCCATTCCAACGGAATCCCATTTACATTCCGGAATCTGCAATGGCTGCAACAATCCAGCGGGTCTTTGATGTCCTACCTTGACTCGCTGACATATATCACACTTGGCGATATAGCTTCCGATTTCTCTCTTCATCTTATGCCACCAAAATTGCTCTTTTAAATCTTGATACATCTTAGTTCCTCCGGGATGGATAGAATAAAGAGTATCATGAGCCTCCTTCAGAATAACTTCTTTCAACTCAGAATCTGCTGGTACACAAAGGCGTCCTTTGTACCACAAAACTCCTTCTTCGTCTTCGGTGAATCCGGGTACTTTGCCTGTACCGATACGACACTTGATTCCCTCGATACTAGCATTTCCCTTCTACGCCTCTTTAATCTGACTGATCAAAGTGGGCTGGAGTTCTATGCTAGCCAAAAATCCTTCACTCACTAATTCCATTCGAAAATCTTCCATCCCTTTGTGCAAACTTGGTTGCTCCTTCAAGATCATGGAGTTCAAGCGGCACGGCAATCTGCTAAGGGCATCGGCCAACACATTGGCTTTACCAGGGTGATAGTGAATGTCCAGATCGTAATCCTTGATTAGCTCAATCCATCTTCTCTGTCTCATATCCAGCTTCTTCTGGGTGAATATATACTTCAGACTCTTGTGATCCATATAGATCTCACAATGGTTTCCCATCAGGTAATGTCTCCATGTCTTCAGGGCTAGAACTACGGCTGCGAGTTCGAGGTCATGGGTTGGGTAATTTTTCTCATGTTGTTTCAGTTGTCGAGATAGATAAGATATAACTTTGCCTTCTTGCATTAGCACACATCCGAGACCAATCTTGGATGCATCACAATACACATCGAAGGGCTTCGTGATATCTGGCATGATCAAGATTGGGGCTGAAATTAATCTTCTCTTGAGTTCTTGAAAACTCGCTTCACATTTGTCGGTCCATTCAAACTTCTTGTCCTTCTTCAGCAATTGGGTCATGGGTCTGGCGATACTCGAGAATCCTTCTACGAACTTGCGGTAATATCCCGCCAATCCGAGAAATGCATGAACTTGGGTTTGAGTGGTTGGGGCTTGCCAATCCTCGACATCTTTCACTTTGGCAGGGTCAACGGCAATTCCTCCGGGTGATACAATGTGATCGAGGAATCCTACCTCCTGTAACCAGAATTCACATTTGCTAAACTTTGCATACAGTTGATGCTCTCTAAGGGTTCCAAGAATGGTCCTTAGGTGTAGCTCATGTTCTTCTTCTGATTTGGAATAAATCAGAATGTCATCGATGAAAACAACGACAAACTTATCCAGGAAGTCCATAAAAATCTTATTCATGAGATTCATGAAATAAGCGGGGGCATTGGTTAATCCAAAAGACATGACGATATACTCGTATAATCCATATCTAGTGGTAAAGGCAGTCTTGGGAATATCTGTTGCACGAATCTTGATTTGATGATAGCCAGTTCTAAGATCAATCTTAGAAAACACTTTGGCATCGGTCAACTGATCAAACAAATCTTCTATCTTGGGCAAGGGGTATTTGTTCTTGATAGTGACATCATTCAATTTCCGATAATCATACACAAACGGTTACCTCCATCCTTCTTGTCCACAAACAAGACAGGTGACCTCCATGGTGACGCACTTGGTTGAATCAATCCTATTTCCTGCATGGCATCCTGTTGCTTCTTCAGTTCTGCTAGCTCAGACGGGTTCATACTATAGGGTCTCTGGGCTATGGGTCCGGTTCGGAGGATTAGTTCAATGATAAACTCGATATCCCGATCTGGGGGCATACCGGGCAAAATATCTGGAAATACATCAGGGTATTCACAGACTATCCGGACTTGGTCAATGGTAGGTTGGGCTATACTCTTGTTGCATTTGAATTGATGAGGTAAGGTTTCAGATATATGCTCGACTGATATTCCGGCGGTACTGGTCATAGTTATGGCTTTCTTGGCACAGTCAATCAATCCTTTATGTTTGGACATCCAATCCATTCCTAGTACTACTTCCAAACCTTTAGTTCCGAGTACTATCAGGTTAGCATAAAAATCTATGCCATGGATTCGGATAGGGACGGCTTTGCAAATTTTCCTAGCCTTGGTGGTTGATCCGGGAATTTGAACAATCATAAAATGCTTCAGTTTGGTTGGTTGAATTTTACTAGTGCATGCAGATTCTTCGGTGACAAATGAGTGTGATGCACCAGAACCAAACAACACTCGTGCAAGTACTGAATTAACAAAAAACATACCCAGCACGACGTCTGGCGCTTCCTGAGCTTCTTCAGCATGCATGAGGAAAAGACGGCCATTGCGGTTGAGCGAGTTCCCTGGGGCAAATCTCCTTCCTGGCTGAACACGACGCTGTTGCTGAGCTGGGGCATTGGCATTGGGTGCTGCGGCATTCTTCTTGTTGGGGCACTCGTTGGAATAGTGGCCTTTATTTCCACAGTCATAACAAGTCACTTGCGACTTGTCCTTTGCTGCTACAGGCACAGCATTGCTTCCAGTTCTTGGGGCAGTGTTGGTGTTGGCGGTAGCATTGTTGTTGTTGAACTTGGGTGGGGCACGGTTGAAATTGCTAGAGTTGCCGGGATTGTTGTGATTTCCTCCGGGCCTAGGGTTTCCACGGTTGGGATAGGTCAGACGGTTCATCGGGGGTCAGTTGGTTCTTGGGGCAAATCTGGGAGATGGGTTAGGGCGATACTTTGGGGTCTGATGGGTTCTTGGTTGATGCATCATGCGACTCTTGCGGTTCTCATTGGCTTGGTTGATCTTTCCTTCCATTTGGATGGCCGAGTCGACAAGGGCTTCAATATCAGAAAAGGGGATATTGACTAATACCGTCTGCATCTCATCGTGCAGACCATTTAGGAATCTTTCTTTCTTCTTGGCTTCGGTGTTGATCTCATCCGGGGCTTACCTAGCTAATGACAAGAATTTGTCACGGTATTCCACTACAGTCATCCGTCCTTGCTTCAGTTCTCTGAACTCATCTCTCATTCTCTTGATCAAACCCGGTGGCACATGGGTTCTACTAAACTTGACCTTGAATTCCTCCCAGGTCATCATCTGGCCTCCGGTCATTGCGCGAACACTGTTCCACCATGCCCTGGCATCTCCGGCTAGATAGTGGGTGGAGAACAGAACTTTCTCGTTGGCTTCTACTCCGGCGACTTCTAGGTTATTTTCCATGGTTTGCAGCCAATCATCGGCGTCTAAGGGTTCTTCTGACTTAGTAAAAATAGGTGGGTTGGTATTCTAGAAATTCTTGAGCTTAGATCCATGGTTGTCCTGATTTCCGTGGCCTTGGTTGTTGTGGGCAAGCTGGGCTATCTGTTGCAGTGTGGCTAGGTTGGCTTGACGTTCCGCTCTTTCAGCTTCACGGTAAGAAGTCAACAATTGCAGAATCTACAACATCGGGTCTAGGGATGAACCACTTCCTCTGCGTGGCATCTGAAGATTGAGATAGATCGTGAGAAAAGAGGGAAATTTCTAAGGTTCAAGGTCTTTGAAAAGTTTTTAATGTTTGACTCAGATTTTCTAGCAACTTGCTTTTCATTCATTCATTCATAGCACACGGTACAACACACACCGCAACAAAGAAAACCGATGGTTTTAAGAACCATTCTGGAAGCTACGATACAGTGGGATCGAATACTACTCACTACGCTAGTGCTCAAGTGCTACTACTCCTCGGAATCTGTGGCTTCATCATCCTCATCGTCATCTATGAAGGCAAAATCATCCTCATCGGTGAAGAAATCCATGGCCTGATCCTCCAGAAAATCATCATCATCGCTGAGGTAGGAGTAGGGGTCTCCGCAAAGATCCTCTCCGGCATTCTCCCTTTCCTCTAACTGCATGTCTCTCTCGTGGATGGTCTCCTCCAAAGATGAGATACGGTGGCGAAGACGGGCAATAATGCGCTCCTTCTTGTCGAGCTGACGGCGGCGAGACTTGCGATCCTTTGCAAGCATGGCGATGGTTTGGTCCTTCGTCTTGATGATGGAATACTTGTGGTTGGAGTAGTCATGGCAGTTATCCAGCTCCTGCTGACGATCGTACATCATGAAGCTAAGGTGGTCCACTTGGGTCTTTAGCTCAGGGTGATATGGGGCTTCCAGTGGTTGTCCATTTGCATCACGCCTTGGGCAAAACTCAAATCGAGTACCCTTGATCTGGTTGATACTCTGCCCACACAGACGGGAAAGAGCTTCCTGCATGGCCCTGGCAAGTCCATCGAGCCAGTTGTTCTCTCTTAAGGTAAACTGAATTCCTTCCGCAGTGGGAGGTTCAATCTTTCCTCGGAGACTTGCAACAATTAGCCACTGCAGATCATCTCCTCCTTGATCATTGAGCTGAGCTCCGAAGAACTCGGGGTGCGGACGCTCCAGAAGTTCCGAAAACTGGTCCAAATCCCTCTCAAAGATAAGGTCTCCTCCATTCCCCAACTGATAAAACTTGCTGTACTTCACGTCCATCTATAAGAATATAGGATGAGTAAGTTAGTAGAGTGATCAAGTGTGTCAAAATTTTATGTATTTTGCAAGAGTTTTTGAGGAACATGAATTTTCATGAAAGAATCAAAGGGATAAGAATGAGAATAAGTTTTTGTAAATATTTGTTTTATTTGGTTTTGAAACTAAGTTTTTGATTCAAACGTCCAGTCTAACTAGGGTCTCCTATGGTCAGGATGTCTCTGATACCAACTTGTCAACACCCGGATTTTTAATCCCAGATGCCTGTTATGCCATACATCGCAATCCCAGGATTACCATTTTTGCAAGACATAACAGAATTGGATACCACAGTACATCATCCATTACAAACCATACATAAGGTCTTACACAAATAAGGATCTCATGATCCAGTTCTTAATACAATTCAAGCAGCGGAATACGTAATAATAACGGTAGCATAGGCGAAGCTCCATCTTCGGGGTCACAGGCAATGCTGACGATGGGAGATGATCCTAGTTGTCGTAACCTTCCTGGGGTCCATCCTCCAGGTACTCCTCTTCATAGTCTGGCCACAGGAATAGCCAGGGACAAAGCCATGAGTACTCTTTAAGTACTCGCAAACTAATACTAACAAGTGAAAGGGTTTTTCTTGGTAATAGGACACTAGGCTCTAGGGTTATTTTGCAAAAGCCAGATTTATATCTACTAAGTTTAGAAGCAACGAATGCTAGTTGAAATTTTATAACACCTAAGTGGGAACTTGTATCTCATATCACAACCCTGTTGTGGTCAAGTCAAAGTCTCAATTCATTTCACAAGTTCTTTTAAAACATCTGACGGGGGAACAGTATGGCCACTCCAACTGTCCATAACCGCGGACGCGGCTATTCGAATAGTTTGACACTCTGCAGAGATTGTACACTTTCACCACAACATTCGATACATCCGTCAGGAACAAATCCTGAATTCACCATACTCAGTATGCGGATAATCAATCCTAACCTTTCAATTACACGCCCTTGTATAAGCACCTCTCCTGTGAGTTTGGCCTCCCAACCATGACCAACTGTCATCTAGGGTACTGCACAGGTGGACAATCTTCACAAGGTAGCCTCAACTCAGACCTTGGTCGTGAGGGAACTAATACTAAGGTATATAAGTTTCTAGTCAAGACTACCCAATCTTCGGGTATTGTGGTTGTACGATAAAATTGGAATGGTATCTCATCCAGACAACCATCAGTTTTAAAAAGGGCTAAGGCTCATGCCTCATCATTTTCATCACCAAAATCATCAAGTGTTCAGAAACACATGTCCAAAACATTTCAATAGAATGATCCATCATTCCAAGGTTTTCATAACCATTTTTCCACCAAGTATTCCCATCTAAAGTTGATCAAGTTTTATGCTTAGCACTAGCATCTACAAGTGGGGGTAAGCACTAATGAGGGGTGGTAAGCTAGTGGAGTTTAACTAAGTTTAATCTTATGCCTTAGGATGATATCAAGATTATCTAGCTTAGGCCAAATTTTATGCTCTTTATGCAACCTTCAATTATCTTTCTAATATCTACAATTTACTTAAGTAAGCTCTAAGTACTAGCTTTGATAAAGAAATAAAGTATAAAGATTGTAAGTAAAACTAGGATTGGTTTATCAAGTGTATATGATCACATATGCTTAAGGCATATAATGGTCATGGTAACAAGCAAGTATTATCTTGCATAAGTATCAGTATAAGCTTGCATTAGTATGGTATCTTGCAAGTGTTAGCTTGCATTGGTAAACTTGATTAGTAAAGCTTGCATTAGTAGGGTATCTTGCAAGTGTTAGCTGGCATTGGTCAACTTGATTAGTAAAGCTTGCTAAGTTAATAGCTTGCAAGTATTGGCTTGCCTTGTGCAGAGCAGTGGTTGAAGTTCTCCTCGGATTCTTCTTCGTAGAATCCTCCTTCCTCCCCGTATCCTTGGTCGGTACTAGCGTCTATGAATAAAAACGAGGTACACAATCACCAAAAAATACTTAACTACTTGCAATCATCACACAAAAAGGGTCCTATAGATGATCTAACATCATCTCTAACATTACAAGATTAAGGCTTGGTTTAATTCCTTTTATTTTTAGAAAAGTAATTTCTACTCATTGAAAAACTACTTAAGATTTAATATTCTCCAAACCAAACATGGTATCATGTTGACACATGTCATCACCACATATTTTAGTCCATGGGAATGTGTTTTAAAGTGGTGTCACAATTTAATAAGGTTTTACCCTTTTATTTTAATTAAATAAAGTGACTAGAAATGCCTATGGGGCATTCTTTTGTTACTTGAACATTATTTCTGTAAGTAATCCTATATATTTATATATATTATGAAAGGTATGGTTAAATTTGATTTTTGAGAGTTGGAATCAACTCAAAAGCTATTATGGTTTAAATTTGAAAAATGTTTGAATGCAAAAAAGCTTCTATCTTGTTATTTTTACCATGGATGATCTATATATCCAAATGACTTGAATCCAACGGGCTTGGATTCAGCACTTCCAGACCTTTCTAACAAAATTAGATTCATTCGATTTGGTGCACTAAATCGACCTGGGTTGATTTTTGAAACTGGGTACAGAAGTGTGTTTGAAATAAAATGGAAAAGGTTAAATTCAAATAGTTGGGCTGCGCGGGAAGCGATACTGGTCCGGCCTGCTAAGCACAGCGCTTACGCGGGCTGGTTAAGTGGCTGTTCCCACACGTCAGTGAGATGAGGGGGTGCGAAGCGGTATGGGCGATGTGGTGCATTCGATCTGGTTCTAATCCAACGGCTGAGAGTCATCGTCGACGTTGGGCAACGCCAGCGAGACGGAAACCTAGCGCGGCCAGTGGGGGTCGTTGGTGGCTCACCGGGGTTCAGGCGAGGGTCGGCGATGCGGGCGAACGACGAAGTCGACGACGGCGAACCTCCTGGTACTGGCAGCTTTTCCTGGGACGGCTCCAATCGCTGGCTCCCTTCTTCTCCAGCAGCGGCAGACTCCGGTGAAATTCCGGCGAAGTGCTGCTCGCCTTGCTCCGAGAACAGGGTGGCACGATCAGTGAGGAGAGGGGAGTGAGATAGTGTGCTCAATTCGGCTGGGGGTGGCCTCTATTTATAGTGGAGCGAGGGGACCGACGGGGCACAAGGTGAGCTCGTCGTGGTCGACGGTACATACGGCTATCGGCGTGGGCGACAGTAGGGGGAGGTGCGGTGCTCCCTGGCGATGCTCAACGATACGGTGGCGATACGTGGGGCGGTGTGGTTTGGTCAGAACGCGACGGTGCTCTGCGCGTGCCCGACGGAAGATTTAATGGCGCAGAGCGCGCGTGGTCCGCGTGGCGGCGAACGAGCGTGTCTGCGGGGTTGCTGGGACGGTGGTGATCACGTATGCACGCGGCAAGGGCGGCGCGCGGTCTGTGGGCGTCCGTCGAGCATGGCGCACGGGCTGTGCTCTCGGCATGGTTGCTGGCGAGGTTGGCATGGTTCGTGCGTGTGGTCCAGTGGCTGGCAGGGTTCGAGCGCTGGACAGGGAGTGGCGGTGGGGTGCTAGCTGCCTCCTAGACATGTTGTTTAGGCTTGGTGCTTGCTCTGGCTAGCTAGCCATTGTCTTCTGGCAAGGGGATGCTCGGGTTGGCATGGCATGGGGCAAAGGGTAGGGGCTAGGGTTTGTCTAAGCACTGGTTGGCACTAGGGGAGACAAGGGTGATCAATGGTTAACATTGCTTAGCCCAATTACTGCTCCAAACAGTGAATTTAGGCCAGTTTGATTTGTTTCTGCCAAGTGTTTGATGAAATGGCCGCATGAATTCAAGTTTTTAATTTTGAAAAGATTTTTGGTGGGTGTGCTAGGTTGGTGCTGGTGAGTCTGCAGATGCTTGGGTTTTGAAAGTTGAGCTTGTTTGAGTGGTTTTTGAAAAAGTGGGATCTTCCCATATGATAAAGATTTAATTTTGAACTATCATTTAAACTATGCATTTAAATGTTTTTGGATGATCACAAAGTGGGCCTTGATACTTTGTTATGAGTACAATCAAGGGGTGCAAAGATCCAGAAAATTTTCTGTTAGGTTCTGAAAGTTTGAGACAGCCAAAGTAGGCATGGGAGTTAAATTGGTCCAAATGACCATTCCCTCATTTAGCTTTGTTTTGATTTATTTGTCTTTGAGAAAAGTTTGGGAATTGTTTAGATGATGTTTATTTCACCCAAGAATTCATTTACAAGCATAGGAACACACAAACAAGGTGGTTCAAAATAATTCCAAATGAAATGCATACACCATGCATGCTTTCATATTCTTATTTAGAAAAGTTTTTGTTAACCCTAATTTTGATGATTAGAGTTTGATGATCCAAGTTTAGTATTTTTGGGATGTTACAGCCACTTTTTGTCTCATTGACGAGTGGGGACAGCCACTTACTCAGCCCGCATGCGCGCTATGCGTAGTGGGCCGGCCCAGTTAAACCTCCCGCGTGACCCAGCAATTCAAATTTAGATTTTTCCATTTAGTTCTAAACTTAGTTCTGTACCCCAATTCAAAAATCAACCCAGCTTGATTTACTGAACTAAAATGCATGAAACCAATTTTTTTAGAAAGGTACTGGAATGCTAAATCCAAGCCCTTTGGATTCAAACCATTTAGATTTGTAGATCACTCATGGTAAAAATAACAAGGCAGAAGCTTTTCTGCATTCAAACATTTTTCAAAATTCAACCATTAAAGCTTTTGAGTTGATTCCAACTCTCAAAAATCACATTTAACAAGACCTTTCATAATATATAAAAATATATAGGTTTTCTTACAGTAATAATGATCAAGTAATAAAAGAATGCCCCATACGCCATTCTAGTCATTTTATTTAATTAAAATAAAAAGATAAACTTTATTAAATTGTGACACCACTTTAAATTATATTCCCATGTACTAAAATATGTGGTGATGACATGTGTCAACATGATCCCATGTTTGAGTTGGAGAATATTAAATCTTAAGTAGTTTTTCAATGAGTAGAAATTACTTTTCTAAAATAAAATAAATAAGACAAGTGCTTTAATCTTTGTGATAATAGTGATGATGCTAGATCATCTAGTGTGAACCTTTGTGTGCTAATAAGAGTAGTTAAGAATTGTGTGGTAATTGTGTACCTCGTATTTATTTATAGACGATAGTACCAACCAAGGATACAAGGAGGAAGGAGGATACTACGAGGAAGAAGCCGAGGAGAACTTCAACCACTGATCTGCACAAGGCAAGCCTTACTATAAAAATTGACTTAGCAAGCTCTTAATTGAGCAAGCTAACACTTGCAACTTAGAAATCTTATACTACTATCTTAACAAGCTAAACCATGCAAGTTCTACTTGCAAGCTTATACCCCTTGATGACACATAATCCCAGTTTTATTTACAAGCTTAGTTATTTTATTTCTTTATTAAAGCTTTCTCTTAGAGTTTACTTAGTGACTTGTAGAATTTAGAAAGATATTTAATGGTAGCATAAAGAGAATAAAACTTGGCCTAAGTTAGATAAATCTTGATGTCATCCTGAGGCATGAGATTGAACTTAGATAAGATCCAATTGCTTATCACCCCTCATTAGTATTTACGCCACCTGTAGATGCTAGTGGTAAGCATAAAACTTGATCAAATTTAGATGGGAATACTTGGTGAAAATGGTTATGAAAACCTTAGAATGATGAGTCATTCTATTGAACTATTTTGACATGTGTTCTTGAACACCAGATGATTTTGATGATGAAAATGTTAAGGCATGAGCCTTAGCCCTTTATAAAACTGATGGTTGTATGGATGCGATACCATTCCAATTTTACCATACAACCACAATACCCGAAATTTGGGTAGGGCTTGACTGGAATTTATATACCTTAGCATGGGTTCCCTTGCGGCTAAGGTCTGAGCTGAGGATACCTTGTGAAGATTGTCCACCTGTGCAGTTCCCAAGATGACAGTTGGTCATCGTTGGAAGGCCAAACTCACAGGAGAGGTGCCTATACTAGGGCATGTAATTGAAAGGTTAGGATTGATTATCCGCATACTAAGTATGGTGAATTTAGGATTGTTCCTGACGGATGTATCGAATGTTGTGGTGAAAGTGTACCACCTCTACAGAGTGTCAAACTATTCGAATATCCGCGTCTACGGTTATGGATAGTTGGAGCGGCCATACTGTTCCATCGTCAGATGTTTTCAAAATGATTTATGAAATGATTCATAACTTTGACTTGACCACAACAGGGTTGTGATATGAACTTCAAGTTCCGATTTAGGTGTTATAAAACTTCCAACTAGCTTTCTTTGCTTCTGAACTTAGTTAAGGTAAACCTGGCTTTTTGCAAAATAACCCTAGAGCTTAGTACATCCTACTCAAAACCACTTCACTTGTTAGTATTAGCTTGCGAGTACTTAAAGAGTACTCATGGCTTTGCCCCTGGCTATTCCCGTGGCCAGACTATGAAGAGGAGTATCAGGAAGATGGACAGCAGGAAGGTTACGACAACTAGGATCATCTCCCATCGTCAGCATTTCCTGTGACCATGAAGATGGAGCTTCACCTATGCTAGCGTTATTGTTACGTTATTTCGCTCCTTGAATTGTATTAAGACTGGATCATGAGATCCTTATTTGTGTAAGAGCTTATGTATGGTTTGTAATGGATGATGTACTATGATATCCAATCTGTTATGTCTCGCAAAAATGGCAATCCTGGAATTGCGAAATATGGCATAACAGGCATCTGGGATTAAAAATTCGGGTGTTGACAACGCACAGCCAACAAGGGGGCAGGGGTATACCGTCGTTTGTCGCTGTCTTCCTCTCTGCATCATCGCTTGCTGGGTGGGGGGAGGTGGACGGGGAGCAGAGACAGAAAAGGGGGAAGGGGCTCACGAGAGGGAGGGAGGGGCTCGCCAGCTGCGCTGCTGCCGGGCGGCGCGGCCGCCTCGCCAATCCCGCACAGTGCCGCCAGAGGGCGCCACCCGTGCGCACGCGAGCCAAACAGAGAGAGTGAGGGAGCGAAATGGGGCTAGGGTTCCATCCGGAGTGCGGGTCGGCGTTTTGATCGCGCGATCGTCGCGCTCAGCTGTTCGATCGGCAACCCTAGGATCCGACGGCTACAGCTGGGGCCGCGGCGCACTGGGTCACGGGTGGGCCTTGGGCAGGGGGCCCTCCGGCTGTGGGCCATTAAGCGTCGCACAGGGGCGCGTTGGGCTGTTATTCGCCGCTCGTTCAGCACAGTACAGTTTTTTCTGGTTTCTTTTTTACAGAGACCTTCTAGATAGTTTTAATTGTTTGTTGTGGTAATTTTTTATATAGTTTTTTCTACACAAAATTATCCAATGAAATTTTGTCTAAAAAATAATAAAGTAACAGTAAACTTTCTCTAAAATGTAAAGTTGATGAATTTTTAATTCATGTCTTCCGCTACAAATAGTAAAAGGGCTCTTTTAAAATTTAATAAAGGCAAAGAAAGTATTAAATTTTTTAGAGCATGTTAAAGTTACATTCTGGTCATATTCATGTTATTTTTCTAACCAATGTTGTAAATAGCATGATTATGATTAGTGTGTTGTTTCAAAGTAAGTAAAAGTCATGTTCTTTTGATTCTATTTTCTGCCCAACAGTGATGTAGAATTAATTGCATGAACATTTACATGTCTTGATTTTGACCAACGTTGGATCAATATTTGCAATTATTATTGTTCTAACTTCTTTGTGGTTTCGGGAGGATATTACTTGATGAGGTGTATCAAGGATTTCTCCACACTTAGAGGCGACAACTACTCCGAATGGAGAAAGAAGGGGCTACGAAATCTTTTCTAGAAAATAATAAAGTAACATTAAACTTTCTGTAAAATGTAAAGTTGATGAATTTTTAATTCATGTCTTCCGCTACAAATAGTAAAAGGGCTCTTTTAAAATTTAATAAAGGCAAAGAAAGTATTAAATTTTTGAGAGCATGTTAAAGTTACATTCTGGTCATATTCATGTTATTTTTCTAACCAATGTTGTAAATAGCATGATTGTGATTAGTGTGTTGTTTCAAAGTAAGTAAAAGTTATGTGCTTTTGATTCTATTTTCTGCCCAACGGTGATGTAGAATTAATTGCACGAACATTTGCATGGCTTGATTTTGACCAACGTTAGATCAATATTTGCAATTGTTACTGTTCTAACTTCTTTGTGGTTTTCAGGAGGATATTACTTGATGAGTTGTATCAAGGATGTCTCCACACTTAGAGGCGGCAACTACTCCGAATGGAGAAAGAAGGTGGATCTGGCCTTCATTTGCACTAAGGTGGATTGGGTCCTTGAGACCAAACCTCTTCCAAAGCCAACAGAGCCAGTCCGAGAGGCTGCTGATGATGATGCAGCATGGGAGAAAAAGAAAAGGGACTATGCTCCGTTGGAGCTGTCTTGTACTTTAGAAAACAGAAAGTGGCAGAATGCCAATAAGAAATGCATGGCATTCATAAAGAACATGATAGAGCAAGCTATTGTTGGATATATCGTAGAGTGTACTTCCGTCGCGGAGTACTTAGAAAAGAGAAAGAGTCAGTTTCTGGCTCTTTAAAGACATATGCAACCCATCTACTGAAGCAGCTGGTGACAGAAAAGTACCACGGCGGTGGACACGGCATCAGGGAGCATATACACCGGATGAGCAATATGGCTGCCAAACTGAAGACCATGGATGCTGATTTGGAGCTAAAGCCTGCTTTGCTTGTCCACTTGGTGATGGCATTTCTGCCCCAACAGTTTGACAACTTCGTTGTCAACAATGGGACATAGAAAAGACCATCACCATGTGCGCTCAAGAAGAGGAGAGGACAAAAGCCCAGAATGGTGGTTCATTGAACCTAGTGAAGGACAACAAGAAAAGGCCCTTCAGTCACAACAACCATGTCTCCCCTTCTAAGCCACACGGTAAAAATCCCATGCACCATCAGCCTTAGTATAGACCTGCCCTCCCAATGGACATAGATGCTTGTCTTCACTTCGGCAAGAAAGGGCACTTCAATAAAGATTGCTCTGTTTTTCTAAAGAAGCTAATGGCAAGGAAAGGTACCAATATTGTTTCATTTGTAAATGAATCCATGTATACATAGTTTTCAAAATCTACTTGGTGGATTGACTCAAGAGCAACTGTTCATGTTGCAAATTCTTTATAGGGATTCCATTCGACGAGGCCTATGAAAGGAAACGAAGGGTGTACTGAAGTTGCAAATGGAGTCCTAACGGACGTTGAGGCCATTGGCAACGTCTCCTTGGAGCTTGCTGATGGATCGACCATCTTACTTACGGATGTCCTCCATGTTCTTTCCCTTGCAAAGAAATTCAATAAGTGTGTCGTGTTTTTTGGACAAAGTAAACTATGAATGTCTTTTTGGACATGACCAGTGTGCCATTTTATTGTAATAAAGTTTGTGTTGGTATTGCTTTCCTTCATGATGATCTTTATTTTTATCCACTTGCGATAAAGTTAATTCTGTATGTAAAGTGAATGTTTCCTCGTCGGATAAAGAACCAAATAAAAGAAAGAGAACTCAAGACTCGTCGAAATTATGGCACTGTCGTTTAGGACATATTTCAAGGGGAAGAATAAAGAGACTTGTTAAAAACGAAATTCTTCCTCTTCCTCCATTAGAGTTCTCCGACATAGAGCAATGCATCGATTGCATTAAAGTAAAGTATGTAAAGAAAATTAGAAATTGTTCACACCGACATTTGTGGATGGTTATGACTCGTTCATAACATTCACATATGATTACTCCCGATATGATTATATTTATTCAATTAAAGAAAGATCGGAAGCGTTTGATAAATATAATCATAGTGGCCCAGTATTCGATGCCCCTGGCTACAACACCTAAGGGTGTGGGGGAGCTCGGCCGAGGTAAAAGTGTTCAATCCAAATATTGCAAAGCTTGACTCCAAAACAGTCAGTGGCCATTTTCATTGGCTATCCTGAAAAGTCAAAAGGTTTTCGTTTCTACTGTTCAAACATATACACAAAGTCTGTAGAAACGAGACATGCAGTCTTCTTGGAGGACGAAATGATGAGGGGGAGCATGGTAGCTCGGAGAATTGATCTTGAGGAGAGGGTGCATGCACCTAATTCGATGATTCAGGAGCCATTCTTCTCGCTACTTGTTGTTCCTGCATCGATAACCCCAGAGGTTGTGGTGCAAGCACCTGCTGTGACTCCACCCATGACGACAGTGAGTGAGGATCCGGAACCTGTTCATCAAGAGCGGAATAAACCCATAGTTGAGCATGAAAGGGAGCAGCAACAGCCACCTCCAGAGGATATGCCACATGTTGAGACATATGATCAGCCAGTTCATGAGGCCCCTAGAAGGTCTCAAAGAGTTAAGCAGTCATCAATTTCTAAAGATTATAAAGTTTATAACACAGAAAGAGTTGGACTTGGGGAAGCTTCATATGTTTTAGGTATAGAAATTCACCGAGATAGAACAAATGTGGTTCTAGGTCTGTCGCAAAAGGCATACCTAGAAAAGATTCTAAATAAATATAGTATGCAGGCGTGCAATACCACAACTGATCCAATAGTCAAGGGCGACAACTTTGGGAAATTTCAATGTCCCAAAAGTCAATATGAGATCGATTAAATGAAGTCAGTACCATATGCTTCGGCCGTTGAAAGCTTACAGTATGCACAAGTGCGCACTCGCCCTGACTTGGCTTTTATCACCGGGATACTCGGTAGATATCAAAAGAATCCAGGCATAGAGTACTGGAAAATGGTAAAGAAAGCTTTGCGTTATCTTCAAGGCTAAAAAGACCTCATGCTAACATATAAAAGGTCTGATTCTCCAGAGATAAGAGGGTATTCAGATGCTGATTTTGCGGGACACAAAGACGATCGAAAGTCCACGACAGGATACGTCTTTACTATCGCATGAGGGGCTATTTCATGGAGAAGCTCCAAACAGTCAATAGTTGCATCATCCACGATGTATGCAGAATTTATAGCATGCTATGAGGCCACGGGGCAGGCGATATGGTTAAAGAAATTTATACCCGACTTGAAAGTGGTAGAATGCATTAGCAAGCCACTAAAGATGTACTGTGACAACGAGCCCGCATTATTTTATGCTCACAACAACAAGTCGAGTAATGCTTCCAAACCAATAGAGATAAAGTATTATGTTGTGAGAGATAAGATCCAGGATCACACTATAAGACTCGAGCATTTAAGGACAAAGGAAATGCTCGCGGATCCGCTAACGAAAGGCTTACCACCCAATATGTTCAAGGAGCATTTAGCCGGCATGGGTTTAGGGGAAACCTATGATTCCTGATCAAAGAGGCTCAAAAGTAAAGAGTTCCTTGTTTCAAAACAAGAGGTATATTGTAGCTATCTGATTCTATCGGAAATTGAGCCGTGACGATGAAACATGCTCTATGTACCAAACAATGATGAAACGAGTAAAGTATAAAGTCAAAAGTAAAATCGAGATCAAGGGGGAGAATGTTAGGTTGACCTCTCCACGTACAAACCCAACGGGATGGACCCTCGATCCGCGCCCTGATCGGGGGCGCCCAACCAAGTCAAGGTTGGTGGGCCCCTGTGGCAGCGCAATATAAAGAGAGGTGGGGACCGGGGCACGGACTATGAGATTCGTCGCGCCGCCGCTCCCCCCACCGACAACCCCTTCCGATCTGGGGTTTGCGCTTAGCCACGGGAAGCACCCCACCGCTGCCTCCGCCTAGCCCAGCCCCAGCTACCCGTCGTCGTCGAGCATCATGGCCACATCGACCCCCTCCTCTAGCCAAGGAGAAGGTATGCTCCATCTTTCTGATCCCTCTCTCTCCTAGTCGAGATCTAGTGCCTATATCCATTAACTGCAAATGTTCTACCGGAATTACTATACCTAGTCGATCTAGCAAAGTCAACATCTCTCTCTCTCTAGGTTCTGCCCGGCCACGACCGCCTCTCCGGCGCAGTCTCCATTGCCACCTCACAAGAGCCGGCGCCTCGCCGCCCCATGGTTCTTCTCCTCCTTTACTCTGACCCCAGGTCACTTCCGGCCAAGAACCCTGGTATGCTACTGTGTGGTAACCTATGGGTCTGCTTCGGCGAACAAGTCGCCGCCGACCAGCTCTGCTCCACATCCCAGCTGGCTGCCAGGTCTTCTTGAAACTGTCGATAGCCAGTTGGTGTCAAGCCGCGTGAACATTTCTTGGATTTCTACTCTCTGCTCTTGGCGAGCGAGTATTCGACATTGTTGCAAATAGTGGTTCGAACCTTAATAACCGGTGGTTAACCTATTGTCCCTCTTTATGCAAATGGTCAAATAGGTTCGAGTTTGAAAAATAAATTGTTACTTACATGCCGGATCCATGCAGCACCTAATCATGTATTCCTGTTAAGAATTAACTTTGATATACTAGTAAGTATGCACATGCACGCACGTCTGAACTGTGTTCATAATATTACATGCTAAAATTCTTTCAAAATGAAATTTGCGCATGACATGCCGTAGTACTCAGTGCAATGCTAGGACTTCTCCAATGGCTATACCATGCAATTTTTGTGAATATGACATTAACCACAAGGAACATTGGAAATATATTTCACATAGGGTATAATGCAAACTAACAAGTCATTATCCTGAAACGTAGATGAAGGAACAACAAAAAATAAAGTGTCATAGATAGAAAAAAAGTTAGTCATTTAAAATCTTACAGATTTTCCAATATTCGATAAAACAAAAAAATGACAGAAAAGAGTAATTAGATCTGCTAAGCCATGCACTGAATCATAATATACATCAACTCCACTCGACAAGTGCGAATCAGAGTACAGACAAATTGTTAACCATACAGATAAGACAACCACTGCTTGCTAAATGAGAGCATCTATTTTTGGTTTCGAATGACTTGATCACTATATTTATTTTTTAAATATAAGCTGATAAATCAAGAATCTAGATAGGTGTTGTGCAAAAACTAAAAATAGTTGTATTACTTATATAGATATAATACCAAGATTAAGGTTAGAAAATATGGGTGCTAAGTATGTGATCGGTACAGAATAAAAACATTGTTTCTTGGCAGTGTTCACTACTGGAAGAGATTCCCCGCGGCTGCAAGGTTGTGTGCCATGGCTCTAATCCTTAGTCAAGATCAAATCATCACTGCGAATTTCAAGACAAGACCCTAACTCAATTTACCACATTGTATGCTGACTGCAAGTAGGGACATATAAAGAATCGGGGAAATTATTACCTATTTTATCAACAATCTTGAATTTCATGTACAAAATATTATCTGAACTTTGTGCAAATCTTACTTTGTGCTAAACCATCCGAGGTACGGCCTCTGAGTATCTAGAATTGAACTTTCTTCCAGGTTTTGGAACTCCGTTGAAATCATCATTAGAAAATTCCAACAGTACAAGACAAGCCCCTAACTGAGTTTACAACATTGCATGCTGACTGCAGCAGGGACACATGAATAATCGGGAAAGTTATTACCTATTATTTCAATGATTTTGAATTTCACCGACACTCACCGACACTTTCTGAAACATCATGTGAGCCACTTACATCAATCCTTAGGGCCATACAGAGCTATCAACGTTAAACTGATTGTAGATATCCAATCTCAATAGTGGGAGGAAGAAAATACGGGGAATGGGTTTGTGAAGAGGAAATGCTTTGTTACCTTTCCAGAAGATTTCTGATTGAATCGTGTCGAAACAGTGCACAATCTCGACCAAATCCGTATGGGCCGCTTGCTGTTGCTCCAAGACATCCGCTGCCACATCCTAGTCGTCCTCTTTCATCTGTACCCCTGGGTCGTCGTGCGCCTCTCCTCCCGTCCGCTCTTCCACCGACCCTCCCGGAGACTCTTCGAGCGTCACCACACCCACATCTATCCTGACCGATCGGGGCTCTCTCTTATCCCCTCCTCTCCCAGCCCCTTGAGAGTCGACCTTCTTCCCCGAGCCCTCCTTCGCCTCCTCTCCGGAGGCGCCGCCGTCGCGAGAAGGGGTGATGGAGGTGCTCTCTCTGTACAGCGTAGAGGTAGGTTCCTTGGCTTTATGCCGGGTTTGGGCTTTATGCCCGTAGATGGCGAGGATCCCGATCTGGGCTGCAAGATCTGGGGCCAACTAGGGTTCTTCCTCGTTTTTCTTCTTCTCCAATGGTGGGGGCAGAGGAAAACAAAGAAGACCATCGCCTTCTTTCATAAGACCGCGGGTTCCTGCCATTGGTTCTAGGGTGGTCTTCTGCTTGTTTTCCTCCTGCTGGCCGGCCGTGGGGGCGAGGGGAAGGAGGAAGGCGGAGAAAACTTCTCCGGATCTACTGAGCAGAGGAGGGTTTCTGACCCGACGCTTCGGCGCGGCGTCGGTCAGTCGCTGCTAGGGCGTGCTGTTGTGCTTCCATGGTGGGAGCAGACGGCGCTTTCCCTTCAGGTGTGCCCTTCCAATAATCGCCGCCATCGTCTTCGTGATGGCCTCACGGTGCCGCGTATCCACTTGGCCGGCCTTGGTGGCGAGGGAGTGGGAGGCGACGCGGTGGTGGCCGCCACGACAGAAGCTTCTTCCTGTGGAGATCCCAAGCAACGGCGAGACGCCGAAGCTATTCTTGACCGACGCGGCCGCTCCACGCTTGGCAGAGTCCAAGCTCTATCTTCTTCCATGGCCGAGCTTGCGCAAGAGGGTCCGCTCGGGCCTCGTTGGAAGATCTTCTCCGACCTCGGTGCGGGATTCATGGCTGGCGTCGCCCCAAGTGGCTCGCTCCCCGGCGGCGGCGCTGGTTCCGGTGTCCGGAGGTCTGTCAGCGGCGGAGTTGACCCTGGACTTGATTACTTTTTATCTTTTTGTTTTAGGGTCCTGGTTGTAATTTCTGAGCCCTTATCCTTTGTAGTGCATGCGAATAAGGGCCTCTGTGTAATTGTGTATCCGCCTGGTTTTGAATGAAGCTTCCTGGCCCTTCGGGGCCTCACCCGTTCAAAAAAAAAGAAAAAATCCTGACCCATCTCCCTCTAGTGTACGTATATACGTAGAGTTAGACTTGTATTGTACCTAACTTTGTAACCCCTTGATCTATATAATGAGATGAATAGGCCGACCCTTGTGTGCTGAGCTAGCCCCAACACATCTATTATTATTAGGTTTCATGGTATCAGAGCTAGCCCCTTGACCTAGCCGCCATCCACCTCTTGCCGCTGCCGTCGCCGTCTCTTCCATGGAGACCGACGCTGCAACCACCATGTAACTACCTCGGTGAATTACGCTCCTAGTTACAAGCCTGGATGAGCGGAAATGGTTAAAATAGTACGGTGGGGCCCAAATGCCACTCACAGGTAGACCTTTCGGCCGTCCTAACCATTTCCAAACATCGGGACAAGAACGGGCGACGTAATCGGCAGGCGAAGGGATCAACTACATACACAAATGAGTATGTATGCAAGCCACCATACAACAGTCCTCAGAGCCATTCCATCTAAAAGAAATAGAAATATTGCAACGCCATACGGCAAGATCCAAATGTCCTAGATAGATATAATAGTTTAGGATATCTCCTCATACATCAAACATCAGAGTATCAGGCGGAAGCGGCAAACAAGATCCGAGTACGGATAAGAAGCAAATCGGCATAAGATGCCCCATAATAAACACATCCCGCCCACAGATCTCACGGATCCCCGTTCCCGGAATCTCTACACCGAATGATCGTTGCCCACATCGTCCGTCTCCTCTACCCAGTATCCATCTCGTGAGTGTACCTGTTCATCTGAATCAAATAATTTATCGTGTGAGACCCTAGGGGTACTCAGCAAGTCTTTATGCCTCTAAAGGGGACACAACCTGGGTGACGCAATTGCAGCAAAAGATAATACCTAACAATTCTATAGATACTCGCTAACCATCCGCCTAACCAAAGATAGACGAATGTCCGTGAATTAAGAACAACAGTTATAACAGTAATATTAACAGATTCATCCTCCTCCTCGCTTACCAACGAGGAAGCGGACAAACACCCCCCCATCCGTTGGCAGTTTTATTATCCATTCCATGAGTGTTGCACTATTTACTAGTCAGTTACTTAGTCAAATTTAAAGCGGTACTTTAGTTATACTTGTCTATGATCGAGAAACTGTGCTCCAAGTCGTCCATAACCGCGGACACGGCTTTCAGAAAGTTTTACCCTGCAGGGGTGCACAAATAGCAACACACACTCGATCAACCTCGGAAAAACCAAATCAAAACCCAACGAGGCTTTCACGACAAAGCAATCACAAGATTCAGAAATATTTCAGGGGGCCACCCCATTAAGTATACCCGCAACGAAGCTGGCCGGCTCCGAGACGGACTCAAGGTTTGGGTGGACGGCTGTAAACGACTGGGAACCCGAAAGTGTGACTGGGCTTGTCGATACCGCGAAATCGTGTTCCGATCCTAAACAGTACAGGTGCAGTACCTCGCACAATTTTAAATAAAGCAGTAAAGCATGGCATAAGTACAGGATAGTAAATAAAACCTCAAACTAGATTGTGGCCCCAAGAAATAAGAATGAATCAAGCTCTGGCTTAGGGGGGTCCATAAGCCTCCCGGATGTGGATAGCGCGAATATTCAAGGAACAGGAATCAAGTACTCGGGGTCCTACGGGACACAAGTGAGCAGGAAAAACCAAATAGCAGATATTGCTCACCGGTGCCACTTTCATTAGTTATCCCATTACTACTCAGGTTAAGTTGTATAGGTACCTCGTTACCCATCAGACACTCACATACCCTACACATGCTGTTCTACGACTCGCATGGCTCAAACAACTCCTGTAGTAATGGCTCATGGGATGGAGGAACAAGCTTCGGTGGGGTTTAAAAGTAAAGGCTATGCAGTATTTGGGATTCAGTTTAATGCAATCGCGACTCGATGATGCAAGAATAAGATAGAGGCAATAGGTACTGTATATATGCAAGCATGTGGTAGTGCTTGCCTGGCAGCTCAGTTGAAGCGAGAGAAGGATCTGGGTAGTGCTCCTGGGTTTCTTGATATATCCCCTGCTCAGCGTCTATTCGAAGAAGAACCAAACAAACAAGGGCCAACATAAATAAAGTGCACAAGCATATGAATCAAATGCGACAAGCAAACAACCATGCCATGATGAATGATGCACAATTTGCATGGCAATAAAGTAGCATGGCATGGGTGAGGTGTAGAATACAAGAAATAAACATTTTATGGAGTTTTAGTCACCTTTTATACTCAAATAAGTTGCTGTATACTTTATATTTATATGATGCATGCTGCAATTCAGAACACGGAATGCATAAACAGAAAAGTCTCGTCGCGCTGATCGATTTAGACATATCATTTGTTAAATTTGGAGTTATAAAACAAAAGTTATTAATTAATTAAGAAAAAGGGCATTTTATTGTAATTTTAATCAACTCGAAAATTAAAGTGTCCAAAATATATTTTGAAGGGCATATTTGAAATCCTCACATTTTTCTGATTTCAAAACATATACCATTTGTTTAATTTGGATTTATATTTCAAAAGTTATTTAAATGCATATTTGAATTTGAGTTTAAAATAAATTTGAAAAGGTTTAAATTGAACAGCAAGCAGAAACCATTTTGTACTCACACAGACCTAGCCACTGACACCGCCAAGTGGGTCCGGGCCGATCTGGCGGTAACAGGCGCACCGAAGGGTTTTCTGTACCGCGGCCTTAGCTAGCCCAGGTCGCTGACCGGTGGGTCCGTCGGTGGGGCCGGGCCCACATGACAGCGAGAGGGGAGGGTCAGCCACGTGTCGCGGCGAAGGGAGCGCGGGTTGATGCGGTGGACCCTGGGGTACCTTTTTGCAAAACGGCTGGGAAGCTGACAGGTGGGAATAGCTGGACCGCGGGTTGCGAGACAAAAAGGTGGGGGGAGTATCTGCAAGAATGCCATTGCTACTGTTTTTCTTCTCGCCGTTTCTGAAGAAACTGTCGGCGGAAAGTCGCGGCGCGGTGGGGCTCGATCCCACGGCGCGGTGCGTACGCGTAGGCGGCGGAGACCACTGCGGTGGGGTGGGGTTGCTGACAGGGAGTGGCTAGGCGGCTAGATGAGCTTCTGCGACGCCACGGCGAGGAGATCCGACCGCGACGCCGGCGCACAGAGGGCGTTCGATGGAACGTCCGGCGCGACCAGGGCAAGACTGCAACGACGAGGATGTCTGGGAGGTCGGATAGCTCACCGAGGGTTCGCTGGATCGGGACGGGGAGCAGCAGACCGACGGTGATGCAGAGGCCGGCGGATCTAGGGTTTTGTCGTCGGCGTCTGTGTCCAGCGGCTAGCGGGGACCGTCTCCTCCTCGCTGGCATGCACAGGGTGACGTCAGGGCCTCGCTGAGCTTCCTCGTCAACCCAACAACCACGCCCGCCTCCTGAACCGTGGTGATCACCGACGGCCGACGGTGGTGGCCGGAGTTGGAAGAAGAAAGGGGTAGCAGGGGTAGCGGCAGGTGGTGGTGGGAAGAAGGGCGAGGCCCTGGTAGATCTGGGCGTCGACTGCAGAGAGGAGGGAGTGGTTAAAGCAGGGAGGGAGAGGGGAGACGTCGTGGGGAGGCTCGGGGGAAAAGTAGCCTCCACGCCACCTTTCTCTCCTCCTCCCTCACGTGCTCGGCCTGGGGGGCAGGTAGGCAGGGCAGGGCGAGGTGGTGGAGACTGTCGGTGGGGTCAGGGCGAGGCCAAGGTGGCTGGCTCGGTGTGGGGTCGGCCTGGCAGAGAGAGAGAGAGAGAGAGAGAGAGAGAGAGAGAGAGAGAGAGAGAGAGAGAGAGAGAGAGAGAGAGAGAGAGAGAGAGAGAGAGGGAGAGAGGTAGATGGCATGGGGTTCGGTCTAGGGTTAGGGTAGGGGTGGTGGCTCGGCTAGCTAGAGAGAGGAGATATGGGGCCTTAGGGTTTAGAGATAGAAAAAGAGAGAGGGGTAAGAGAGATTAGGGTTTAGAAGAACTAGGCTAGGAGAGAAAGAGATAAGAAAAGAATAAGCCTCATATGATCAAGCATAAGAGTTTTATTTAAAAGAAAAGATATGGGGGATGATCCACTCAAAGATTCAAATAAATCCCTAAAGACTAGAATGTGGTGGTACTTGCATGGCCCATGCAAAATATTTAATGCCATGTTTATTCTTGTGAAAACAATAATATTAACATGGCATTATTCCTTTGCATTCCCAAAAGTGGAATAAAGCCAAGCAAAAGGATTTGAAGGAAAGTTCCAGATGGAGTAGATGGAGATGATCACATTTGATTATAATTGGGACTTGTTAGTGTGTATATTCCACTAGATGTTTAATAGTCCCAAAAATATCCCAACATGAGCATAATTTCATAATAATCCATATGAAAGCTAGGAAAAAGGAGCACTACTCCTAATGCATGCAAAGGTGGCTTCACATATCCATGATGTGAGAACAACATGATGCTAATATGAGAGCATGCGGAAAAAGAATTGGATCCATCCCAACCCACATGAGCTAGAGGTAAAACCAAATAAGTTGCAATGCTCATATATGGTGGAATGGTGGAATGATGGGGTGATGACAAGAAAGGTGGTGGAGTTAATAAAAGATATGCCCCCAACTCAACTTGGGCATTTAACAATATATCAAGAACCAAATATAATATCAAGAGGCAAATACAATTTACAATGCATATGAGAGAAGAACCAAAGAAAGAGAGTTTTATATGATGCTCAAATGCAAGGTGGCATGATGACATGAGCATGATATAATTATGATGCAACAATTATATATAGGAAGTAGCCACTATATTACTAGACCAAGTAGCATTACAATAGTTAGACAATTGGGATGCTACACACCACCTCTTCCGCCCCTACTCTCCCTGCGGCATCGGTGCCCTCTGTCGCGCTGTTGCTGCCCATGACGTCTACGCCTTCTACCGCGTCGTCGCCCTCCATCACGCCGTCTGTCGCGCCATCGCTGCCCTTCATCGGATCGTCGTCGTCCTACAACCCCATGGCGGCGCCGTATACCGACGCCCTCGCCATGGCCTCCTCTACTGCGCCCTCCGCCTTCACCATGCCGCCATCTATGGGTGGCCCGCCCGCCTTCACCATGCCGCTCTCGATGGGTGGCCAGATCGCGCGTCCACCTTCCTCCTTGATGGGCGCTGCGGCCTACACCAACGCTCTTGCGGGGTTTGCGCCTACCTATGGCGCTGATCAGGTCCCGCCTCCTGCCCATCCGTCGGGTGCCTCCTACTTCACCAATGCCCCGGCGCCGACCTTCTCCAACACGGCGCTCCCCGGCATCATCAACATCCAATCCGCCATCACCATCCGCCTTACCAGCGAGAATTTTCTCTTCTGGAAGGCGCAAGTCGCTCCCCTCCTTCGCAGCCAATTGCTCATGGGGTACTGCGACGGCTCGCTGCCCTATCCTCCTGAACACGTCGGCGTCACTTACGCCATCGGGGTGACGTTGTATCAGGCCAATCCGGCCTATCAACACTGGATCTAGCAGGACCAGTCCATCCTCTCAGCCTTCGTCTCATCTATGACGGAGGGCGTGCTCGGTATGGTGATGTTTTCCCACACCGCATGCGAAGCTTGGGAGACTCTGAACGGTTCCTTCGCGTCGACATCCATTGCGCTCTCTTATGGCATCCGTCAGCAGATGGCGGAATTAAAGAAACATGATCTGACCATCAACGTGTATTTTCACAAGATGAAGGCTCTTGCTGATTCGCTGGCAAGCATTAGTGAGCCTCTTCGCGACGCCGAGTTCAACAGCTACCACCTCGCAGGACTCGACAGCGACTACGATCCCCTCTATGAGGTCGTCAACGCGCGTCAGGGCCCTATACCCATTCGCGACTTGTACGCTCAACTTCAGGCTACAGAGCACCGTGTCTCGGCAAGGCATGCCGGGGCCGCGGCGCAACAATTCCCGGCTGCACACGCCACCTACGCTCCTTTTGCTGCAGCTTATGGCGCTGGGTATCGTCCTATGTACCGCCCAGCACCGCTTACGTACTGTCCGCCTGCTCCAGCCTACGCCCCCGCTCCTCAGCCTCGGCCTGCTCCACCTC
The DNA here is from genome assembly GCA_916181665.1 of Avena sativa. Lineage (NCBI taxonomy): Eukaryota > Viridiplantae > Streptophyta > Magnoliopsida > Poales > Poaceae > Avena > Avena sativa. The sequence goes on along the minus strand of OV702280.1, from coordinate 60,522,991 downwards.
CTGTCGGCGCCCCTGGCGCCAAAGGGAAGGGCCGCGGCCACGATGTTACTTGTCAGCTCTATGGCATCCCTGGCCACACAGCGTCTCCTTGCTACAAGCGGTTCAACAAGGATTTCCTCGGCTTCGGCAACAACAACAGCGGTACGGAGCGTCAGCTTGCCATGGCTATGGCAGCCTCTCATGATGCGCACATGCAGGCTGGCCCCTCTACTGCACCAGCTCCTCAGGTCGACCCGGCGTGGTATGCAGACTTTGGTGCCTCACACCACGTCACGCATGAGCTGGACAGGCTCACCACGAGGGAGGCGTACCACGGCACCGACCAAGTCCATACAGCAAACGGAATAGGTATGCGTATTCATAATATTGGTCATGCACTTTTACCTACTCCGTCATCTAGACCACTTAATCTCAATCATATTCTTCATGTTCCTGATGCTACCTGCAGTCTTTTATCTATGAGTCAAATTTTACGTGATAATAATATGTTTATTGAACTTCGCCCTTATGATCTTTTTGTAAAGGATCGGGACACACGGGAGCCTATCCTTAGAGGTTGTGAGCTCGGTGGTCTCTATGAGATGAAAGCACCTGTTATCAAACAGGCGCTCAGCAGTGTCAAAATGTCACGTGATATGTGGCATAGTCATCTAGGACATCCATCTTTGCAAATTGTTCAGCATGTTCTTCGTAGTCATGATTTACCATCTATCTTAGGTTCAAATAAAGTTTCGTCAGTCTGTGATGCATGTCAACAAGGGAAAAGTCATCAATTGCCTTTCTCTCTGTCCACTCGTGTAACACAATATCCATCAAATATTATTTATTCAAATGTTTGGGTCCTGTCCAGAATTCTGTCAGTGGACATTGTTTCTATGTGAGTTTTGTTGATGCTTATAGTCGTTTCACATGGCTTTATTTACTTAAGCACAAATCTGATGTTTATGATGTATTCCTTCAGTATCAAAAGCTGTTGAACGTCTTCTTGATCGTAAAATTTTGCATTTCCAAAATGATCGGGATGGTGAGTACGAGAAGCTTCATCCCTTCTTTCACAGTTTAGGCATATCTCATCGTGTGTCCTGTCCCCACACTCATCAACAAAATGGCACTGCTGAACAAAAACACCGACACATTGTTGAGACTGGCCTTACTCTCCTTGCTCACGCCTCTATTCCTTTGTACTATTGGAGTGATGCTTTTGCTACAGTCTGTTTTCTTATAAATAGGTTGCCTAGTCGTACCATTGATATGAAGACCCCCCTTGAGCGTCTTCTTCACGAATCTCCTGACTATACCTTTTTAAGGTGTTTGGATGTGCTTGTTGGCCTCACCTTCGTCCTTACAATAGTCACAAACTTGATTTTCTTTCCCAAAAATGTGTGTTTTTAGGCTATAGTGCGTTACATAAAGGGTATAAGTGTCTCCATGTTTCTTCAAATAGAATCTATATCTCTAGGGATGTTATCTTTGATGAGAGTCATTTTCCCTTTGCCAATATGCCCAATGCACACCTCTCACCACCACATACGGAGTCGTCTTTACTTTCCGCTGACCAATTTATGGATACTGCATATGCTCCGCCTTTGCTTGCTAATAATGGTGCAGGTAATCCCCGAGGAGTTCGCTTGGAGGTTCTTATGCCGGAGGTTGCAGTGCCTCACGTCGATCGCGTGCCTGTGATGAACACCGATCTGGTGCATGGCGTGCATGGCTCGCCCTCGGGCTGCGTTCCCTCAGCTGGCGCCGACCTGGTGGCCCAAGCCGGCTCTCCTCCGGCTTCTCCTCCTCCTGGCCCAACTGGCTAGGCTGAGTCTTCTGGCTCTGGCTCGCCCAGCTGCACGCCCTTGCGCAGCGAGGACTCTGCGTCGCCCATGTCTGCTGGGTCGTCGCCGCTATCACCAGCTGGGCCATCTCTTGAGCCTTTGTTGCCAGCAGCTGCATCTCCTCCGTCGCCTGCAGCTGCACCGCCTGCTGGCCCTGTTACAAGGCTTCGTCGTGGCATCTCACAGCCCAAGGTCCGCTCTGATGGTACTGTGGCCTGGAATACTGTTCTTGCTGCATTTTCTATGTCCAAGGATACTGTTGAACACTGTGATTTTCGAGAAGCTCTCCGTGTTCCTCATTGGCGCACAACTATGGAGGAAGAATTCTCGGCTCTAAAGGATAATGGTACATGGACTCTTGTACCTCCTGTTTCTGGTGTTAACCTGATTGATTCTTGTTGGGTGTTTAAGGTTAAGCTTCATGCTGATGGATCTATTGAGCGTTACAAGGCGCGACTTGTTGCTAAAGGGTTTAAGCAACGGTATGGTCTAGACTATGAGGAGACTTTTTCCCCTGTGGTCAAACCTGCTACTGTGCGCCTGCTGTTGTCTCTTGCTCTATCTCTTGGTTGGCATCTTCGTCAGCTTGATATTCAGAATGCCTTCCTCAATGGGTTCCTTGATGAACAGGTACATAGCGACATCCTCCTGGTTTTGCCGATCCTGATAAGCCTGATCATTATTGTCGTCTTGTCAAGTCTCTCTATGGATTGAAGCAAGCTCCTCGTGCATGGAATGCTCACCTGAGTTCTGTGCTTGGCAATTTGGGGTTCAGACCGTCGACAGCTGATACGTCACTTTTTATTCTTCAACGGCCAGATGTGAATGTTTATCTCTTGTTCTATGTTGATGATATCATTGTTCTTAGCTCTACTGCTGCTGCTATTCCTCGGTTGATCTCTGAACTTCGAGCTGATTTCTCTGTGAAAGATCTGGGAGTTCTCCATTATTTTCTGGGCATCGAGGTTGATACATCCTCTTCTGGAACTCTTGTTCTTCGACAGCACAAGTATGCTCTGGAGCTCCTCGAGCGTGCTAATATGTTGAATTGCAGCCCGGCCACTACTCCTATGTCCTCTTTGGAGCGTCTCTGCAGTACTGATGGTGATGATCTTTCGTCCGAGGAAGCCACGCGGTATCGTAGTGTTGTTGGTGGACTCCAGTATCTCACAGTGACACGTCCTGATTTGTCCTTTGTGGTTAACAAGGTGTGTCAGTATCTTTCTGCATCTCGCACTCCTCATTGGGCCGTTGTCAAACGTATTCTTTGCTATGTACGGTTCACAATTGATACAGGTCTTCAGTTTCGGTCTTCTTCCTCTACTCTGTTGTCTGCGTTCTCTGATGCAGACTGGACTGGTAGTATGGATGATCGGCGATCCACGGGGGGATTTGCCATCTTTTATGGAGGAAATTTGATCGCCTAAAGTGCTCGGAAGCAGTCTACTGTCTCACGGTCCAGTACCGAGTCTGAGTATAAAGCTCTGGCAAATGCTACAACAGAGCTTATCTGGGTTCAGTCCTTGTTAAAGGAGCTTGGAGTATCTCAGCCGCCAGTGTTATGGTGTGATAATATTGGTGCCACCTACCTGTCAGCTAATCTAGTCTTCCATGCACGGATAAAGCATATTGAAGTTGATTTCCACTTTGTTCGTGAGCAGGTGTCTTTGAAGAAGCTGCAAATTCGATTCATTTAATCTAAGGATCAAGTAGCTGATATCTTTACTAAACCACCTCTTCTTACCTGGTTGAGATTGAGAAAGGATGTTAGAATACGTATATACGTAGAGTTAGACTTGTATTGTACCTAACTTTGTAACCCTTGATCTATATAATGAGATGAATAAGCTGGCCTTGTGCGCTGAGCTAGCCCCAACACATCTATTATTATTAAGTTTCAAAGAGGCCATGGAGGAATCGAAGGTTGTACTCTCTCCATCTCACCGTGATCCAGATGGTTCTTCAGCAGTCGTCGAGGCAGCAGAACGGCGGGAGCGCGGGCCACGCGACGTCGCGTGTGGAGCGGCGGGACAGGGGCGTCGCGTGGAAAATGATGGGACGTGATCTAGGTCGTGCGGAGGAGAGTTTTTCCTGTGCGAGGACTGCGTGTCCGGTGGAAGTGGAACTTTTCGTCCGCTCGGCAGATTATCATCCGTCAAAGCTAATTGCTAATAGCATCCAGGGCCTCCAGTTTGTTGAATCTAAACCGTTAGATCTTCTTGAGTGGGATAAATCTGGGGTACTAATTAGCCTGTGTGCACTTAACGGGGTGGCTTTTAAGAAAGAAAATGTTTACTTTTTTTTTATAAGTAGTATAGATATATGTTCCTCGTCTCTTTTGGTCAAACACACAACTTCAATCTGCCGTAATCTCAAACATTAAAAAAAAAAGGAACTCAATATATGCTGCTCTCGATCCACGGCGCCCGGATCGATCTGAATGGTTCTGCCTCACGATCGTCACCAACATAAATGAGAATAGAGTGATCTCTGACCGGACGGTTCAGACGTATCAGTCGGCAACTCGTACGTGCTCCTTTATCTGCACAGTGCTATATATGCATGTACTATTATACGGCGGTATGCTAGCAGAAGCAAAGCACACCAAAGCTGATCGAGAACTGGGCGACGACGACGACACTCCACATGCATGGATCCACCAACCGAACCGCACCTAAAAGCAAACGTGCTCACACTAGTCGCTACCTATGTAGTGTGCAAAGCTATATAGCTAGCTAGTACAGCTCCTAGAACACATGGTCTAGCTAGCAACATCCATCGATGGGCGCCGTTGTCCCAAGCAAAGCAAAGCAAAGCAAAGGGAAGCGCCTAGCTTTTTTTTTCGAAATGGGGGAAGCGCCTAGCTTAGTCGTTGCTGGTGGCGGGGGCCGGACGGTGTGAGGAACATGGCGAGCACGACGGCCCTCGTCGCATGATCACACGGCCGCACCGTCGGTGGTCATGCATGTGCGCACCGGCCGGCCGAATCATTGGCAGGGGGAATAAGAATGTTTTGTCACACAAGCAACAACCGGCCGCGCTCCCCCCGGTCGATCGGTGCACACAGCATGGTTGCGCACTGCGCGCAGCCCACCCCGCCGCTAGCTCCTCGATCGGTTTCAAAACATGTATGTACTGTATGCAGGTGCATGCACGCATGCGCGCGCCGGCGGTACGGTATGCAGTTATGCACTGCGCGCCTGGTGCACGTCCCTCGCACCAAAGGATGGATGGAAATTCGATGCACCGCATGGCAACGCCACCGGTGCATGAATGAATGAATGAATGAACGAATGTTTAGACGTCGATCGACATGTCGTCGTAAGGGCCAGGAGCCGGTGCATATATAACTGACTCGATCGATGTACTGCTCGTCTGCTCCAATCGATCCCTGATCGGTCATGCGTCTGTAGTTGCCGTCCGTCAGAGTCGATCGAGGGTACAGTACAGGGAACGAATCAAGGAAATCAGGTACGTGATGAATCTGATGATGATGAGAATGATGAGGGGAACACAGCCGCATATCACGCCCCGAGGAGTGCGTAATAATAAGCCTACAGGGGACAGCGGAACATGCGGATGGGCATGTGTGGACTCGAGGAGATCTCTTTGGATAAGTGGACATCCTTCCTAGGGTCAACATCCACCTATACAAGGTGGCCGTCTTTGCAGGTCACGGTGACGGGCTTACGGACAACTAGTATAACGTGCCCAGTTTTAATTTGTGGAAATTCAACTGCTTCATTTTTTTTTGCCAAAAGATCCCTAGATCTCTTGATAAACATCCGTAAATAAACAAATAACAAAAGAAAAGGTCTTTAGAGCATTCCCACTCGTTGGGCGAACCCCCGGCCGAAATCCGGACCCTTTTTTGACCGGACGAAACACGTTTTCGGCCTGGAAATGTAGAGCTTCCCATTCGTGTTCCCAGGCCGAGTTCCTAGGTTTGGCGAAATTCAGTTAAACTCGGCGAAATTTGGACGAATATAGACGGATTTTATTAATTAGGGCAAGAACGCACATATTACATCGAATTTATTAATAACTAGGAACATGCCGCCGCCGCCGTGATCGACAGCGGACGCCGCATCTACAGGCCGAGGCGGGGGTTGTCGCCGGCCTGGATGTGCTCCATGACGGCGGCGAGAGTTCGCCCTGGAACGCTCCAGAAGCGGCGGCGAAAAGCCACATAGTGACGCGGCGGCGGCGAGCCTGGCGGTCCCTCGTGTCGGGCGAGTTTCTCGAGGCGCCTGTCGGCGAAGAACTGCCTCCAGAAGACCAGGTTGGCAGGATCCTCGCGCGAGATCCGGGTCTTGCATGGCGGCGATAGCCGCCTGGATCTCTCCGGCGAGGTCCTCGTCGGTCGGCACCGGAGGAATAGGGATCCCGCCAGCGCTGAGTTGCCAGGCGAAGGGGAGACGAGTGTCCGGCGGCGCCCGTATAGCCCGCCTCGTGGAGTAGCCGGGCTTCCCACTGCTGCATCGTGCGTTAGCCGGTAAATCCCTCGGCCATGGCTTTTCGGCGGAGTTGAGGAGAAAGAAAGGTGCGAGCGGCCAGAGTTCGCCGGAGTTGGGAGTGGTGTGAGAGACTGTGAAGGGAGACGGCGAGATGTATGCCTTTTATAGGCCGAATTCGGCGGCGAGGACGAGAGGGGTGCAGCGGCGAGGGCAGGAAAAGGAAAAGGGCGGGAAGGTTGATGACGACTCGGTTTCTGTCGCTGACAGGTTGGTCCACTCGGCCAATTCGCTGTGTCTGGCATTCCCAGGGCGTACCCGGGATCCTGGGTATGGCCTGGGTAGTCTGGACCAAAGTTGGCCCAAATCCGGCAGAAAACAGGTTCCTGGGTACGCGACTGGGCCGATTCTCAGCGTCCGAACCTAAATTCGGCGTCCGGATCGGCGTCCTGGGTAGCCGAGTGGAGATGCCGTTATACCACCCAGCAAGAGAAATTGACGCGAACAGAAGCGACGCTGCATTCCTCGGCCCTCCATCACGAGAGCTAGAGAAAACTTGTTATAACATAGCTTGTTGTGATAAAAAAATAGATAATCGTTATGCTAAGGTCCCAAATGACCAGTACACCAGATCAAGAACCATTGCCAGAGATTAGACCCATAGATCATAGGAGCCAGAACATGAAAATTGACTGGATTCCAGGTGATTCAGACAAACAACTATATGCATCCTCCACCGGCGCTAGAACGCACTACCGAAGCAGGGACATGACAGGGAAACCTTATTTGATTTCAAGATGTAGCCATCCTCTCACCATTTTGAGTAAGATACTAAAAAACAATCTAAACAAAAGAAAAATAGGAGCCCTCCCGCGGACCCGCGGCATCGCCGGTGGGGGATACGGAATCCTAGATGGGTTTAACGATCTCCTCTCTCTCTCTCTCTCTCTCTCTCTCTTCAAGTCGCATGAACTGGTTCAGTATTACTAGAGATATCTTTGATTGCTTCACTGGTTGTATAGTTTTATGTGTTTGCTATTGCGATGGACTGTAATCAATTATTACGCTTCTATTTTCAATTTTTTATATTTTTTTGATAACCCATTTTTATATTGCATGATTTTTCCACAACATATTGTAGAATGTTAATTCTACGGTTTGAACTTTTTGTGTTGTGTTTATTTCATGGCCCATTAGAAAAATTAGGAATATATTTAAGAGCGTGTTGGATTGAAACATTATAATCGACCACAATGCCAATGAAACTTAAGTGTCATATTTTTCCATTCCTTCTAAGCATGTTTAAGTTTGATGGTTGATACTTGCATGGAAATACCTCTCTCATGGATTATTTTCAACATTGACAGAATTTTTGTTTAGAGGATGATGTTGATATTGCATATTTGTTCTAAAAAACTTTAGCACCACACCAGCACCAAGAAATCAATGGTTTTCTTTACATTTGTACTTTCATTTAGGCATTAGTGAGCTATAGACATGCATGTATGTTTGTATAGATGGTGAACTAGAGTTCGTTATGCCAGTGCGAAGATATCTATTGTATTTTCTACATGATATGAATGGTGAATTTTATGTGTGTGTTTGTTGTGGACGTGTATCTTCGAAATATTGTGTGAACATATATATGGTTCAAAAGTTCCTCTAAAACACCGTGTGAGACACACTGTACATAAGAAGCTTTTGTGACATGGTTAGACACAAGTCTCCTTGTGCACTGGCTAGGCTGACACAGGAGAAACCGAAACACCAACAACATATGGCCCCATATCCCAACTTAAACAGGTACAATTCCATTGCCAGCAAGGGCACATTTGCAAAGTCCACACCTCCATTACCAATGAACCCTCCGAGTCCCTAGATTCGTCGTGTTCTTATGAGGGTTTGTGAAGGGAATATACCCGAGAGGCAATAATAAAGTTGTTATTATTGTATTCCAAGTATATGATAGATGTTTATTTTATATGCTATAATTGTATTAGAAGGAAACGTTAATACATGTGTGTATAATGAACAAAATAAAGTGTTCCTAGTTATGCCTCTCATATAAACTATCTTATTGATTAACATGATGATCAAGGTTTCCTGATCATGGACATTGGATGTTGTTAATAACGAGGTCATGACATTGGTGGAATGATGTGATGAACATTCATCCGAAGTATAGTAATACGATCAAAGTCATTATATTTAAATTGCTATAACATCATTACAAGTAACTTTAGTCCTTAGACCATGAGATCATGTCAATCACTAACATATGAAGAGTAGCTTGATAACATCAAACGTCACACCGTAACTGGGTGACTATAAAGGTGGGTTCATATACTCCGATAATGTTATGTAGAGGCTCATGGATCAAGAGTAGGATTTGTCCATCCAAATGACGGAGCGATATACTATGGGCCCTCTTAGTGATATCATATTGATATAGCTTGCAAGCAAGTGATGGGGATCACTAGAATGTTATATCACGTGAACAAGAAAAGAGTACATGTCGATAACGAGATAAAACTAGGTATGGGGATACCGATGATCGAATCTTGTACATGTAAAATATCGTCATTGTTGAATGTGTAGGAGTCAGTCCGGATCTCCAGGCCCCGCTGCTGATTATTAATTGGAGAGGGGTCTCGATCATGTCTGCATTATTCGCGAACCATAGGATGACACACTTAAGGGATATCGACATCATTTGGAGAAAATGCGTTGCTAGAAAAAGAATATCAAGGCGCTGGAATTATTTCACTAGACACCAGAATCGTTTCGGTTGAAATTACCGAAATTGGTTCTGCATGTGAAATTGACAAGTAGCAAGGGGTTTTATGTGAATGTTTGTTAATTAATATAATTGACAAAATTATGAATAAATAAATAAATGAGTTTTATTTAATGAGATATTACATTAAATTTGGTGGAAATTTAATGGGATTTGAGTGGGATTTTGAGTGGAGGAAATGGAGAGCCATTTTGTGAGTGGGAGCTCCACTCACATGAATGGAGGAAGGGGTGGGGGCAGCCATCATGGACGCCGGCCATGCCCCTTGGGGTGCTCCACTCCTCCTATAAAATGCCCCATCTCCCTCTCATTCACTCACACCTCCTCGTGAAGGATCTCTCTCCCCCTCTAGTACCATTCCCCCATGGTCTTGGCTTAGCGAGATACATGTTCCTGGTGGATTTTTATGGAGCAAGGATTTTCTACTTCCGCTGCACTGCTGGAGCGAGGTCGCGGAGGTTGTCGGGGTCCCGTACGTGTGCGCGATCACGGATGCTCCGCTAAGTTGCGGTGTTGCCGGACTTCCACATGATCTTTAGATCGGCAAGAGATCGACTACATCACCAACGAGTCCATACTCATAAAGCTTTGTAGGTCTTCAAGGGTATGTATTATGGATGTATATCCATCCGTTGATTGTATCTAGATAGATGGATCGTGGCATATACCGTTCCCATCATAGAATTTTTTTTGTTTTCTATGATATGAACCCAACAAGGGTATTAGATCAGGATATATTCGTAGATACTCTGCACGGGTAGTACCCATATGGTTATGTGGGCACTGATTGTCACGTTATTGCTTCTTATGTGTATTTTAGATATTGGTGGCATAGTGGGGTGAAGCGACCCGAACAAAATTTACATGTCCTCGCACATGAGACATGTTCCACGCTTGTCAATATCTAATCTACAATGAGTTGCCAATAATTTGATTATCATCATTGTGGTTCCATGTTCCTAGGTAAGAACAGTTCTATCTTCGAAAGCCTTCAGCCACATAAAACATGCAAAAGATAAATTAGAGGCGTCTGGTTTTTTAGTTTTGTCGGGCAAGTACTATGATATGGTAGTATTATAATTTGTAGTATGGATCTATACTATTAGAAATTATAATATGCCAAAGTGTAAGTTCCATAGACCTTGGCCTTACACATATAGGAATAATAAAGATCATACTAAGATGCACAAGATAATGATCAAAGTACAAGAACCATATCATATCACTTTTAGCATATGATGTTTGTATGCATCTTATATTGCTTGTTTAGGGCTTTAGTAGCATTATAAGATGATCCCTCATTTAAATATCAAGATAAGAATGTGTTCTTCCTTAGTATGCACCGTTGAAAAGTTCGTTGTTTTGAGACACCACGTGATGATCGGGTGTGATAGACTCAACGTTCACATACAACGGGTGTAAGACAGTTTGACACACGTGAATATTAAGATTCTTACTTGGTGAGCCTGGCATGTACAGACATGGCCTCGGAACACGAACCAAAAGGTAAAGCATGAGTCATATAGTTGATATGATGATCATCGTGATGATCGCCTTTAAAACTACAACAACTCACGTGATGATCGGACTTGTTGTAGCGGATTTGGTTCATGTAATCACTAAAAAGACACGATGGATGTTATTTTTGAGTGGGAGTTTATTTATAATTTGAATTAGTTGAACTCAAATCTATCATAAACTTACTCTAAATAAAATTTGCAAATTCTGTTGTAGATGGCACCACCTGCTTTTAATTTCAGTGTGTTCATGGATGAAGGGAAACTTGCGACAAATGGTACCACCTTTACCAACTAGGCCATGAATTTGAGGATTCTCCTGATACGTTGTAAACTTATCTATAATTTTTTATGCTCCATGCGTGTTTTGTATCAAATATCTTATGTTTTGTTTACACTTTGAGGCATTTTTATACATTCTCTAGAACTAACCTATTAACAAGATGCCACAGTGCCAGTTCCTATTTTCTACTGTTTTTGGTTTTAGAAAAGCTAGTAAAGAGATATTCTCGGAATTGGACGAAACAAAAGCCAAACTTCCTATTTTTCAGAGGCGAACACGGAGTCTAGAGGCTAGAGGGAGGTGCACCCTAGGGAGGCCACACCAAGCCTAGGCGCGGCCAGGGGCACACCGCCCTATGGTGTGGCCCCCTGGTCCTCTACCGATCTTGTCCCTTCTCCTATATAAACCCCCCGAGGAGAAAACCCTAAGGACCCGATCAGAAATCGAAGAAAAAGTCCGTTGCCACCACGACCATCGTCCCTAGATCGAGAGGGATCTGAAGCTCTTCTCGGAACCCTCCCGGAGAGGGGAGATCATCCCGGAGGCCTTCTTCATCACCATGCCAACCTCTAGAGTGATGCGTGAGTAGTTCATCCTTAGACTATGGGTCCATAGCAGTAGCTAGATGGTTGGTTCTCCTGTTTGTGCTATCATGTTTAGATCTTGTGAGCTGCCTATCATGATCAAGATCATATATTTGTAATCCTACATGTTGTGTTTGTTGGGATCCGATGGATATTGAGTACTACGTCAAGATTGATTATTGATTCTATCATGTCTATGTTATTTGTGATCTTGCACGCTCACCGTTGCTAGTAGTTACTCTGGTCAAGTAGTTGCTTGTGACTCCAAGAGGGAGTATTTATGCTCGATAGTAGGTTCATGCCTCTAGTAATCTGGGGGAGTGACAGAAACCTCTAAGGTTGCAGATGTGTTGTTGCTATTAGGGAGAAAACAATAATCCTTTGTCCAAGGGCAATTGTATTGTTTACTTTACACACTTTGCTGAATGCAATTATCTGTTGCTTGCAACTTAATACCCGAGGGTTATTCGGATGATATCCCGGAGGTGGATTATTAGTCATAGATCCAGTTGGATTACGGTTTATGTATTATGTTGTAATGCCCAAACGAATCTCATAGCGATCATCATGTCATGTACATGCATTGTTATGCATTCTCTATCTGTCAATTGCCCAACTGTAATTTTTTCACCCAACATGTTATTTATCTTATGGAGAAACACCTCTAGTGAACTGTGGACCCCGGTCCATTCCTTCCCGCTGATATTCAATCTAGTTTTTACTTTCTGTAATTACTTTCAAGCAATTACTATCTTCCACATTATATGTTTAATCCTTTGTTTTCAGCAAAACGAGTGAGATTGACAACCTCGCAAATTATTGTGGTTGTGTTGTGCAGGTTCCATGTTGCTAGCAACACCTTGGGAGTTGTTTCCTTTCTCCTACTGGTTCGATAACCTTGGTTTCATAACTGAGGGAAAACTTGTTGTTGTGCTCATCATACCTTCCTCTTGGGGTTTCCCAACGGGTTCTACATTAATAGAGCCACCATCAAGCTAATTTCTGGTGCCGTTGACGGGGAGACACAAGACAGCTTCAATCTCTTCCTCCCCATCAAAAAGCCTTTCTGGGAGAAAGAAGATTTCTGCAAGAGGAGTCTCTCACTACCAATCTCTTTATTTTGTTTTTGTTTTGCTTTATTTCTTTAGTTTTGTTTGGTTTGTTTATTTTTATCAATAACACAAAAAAAATTAGTTCCTTCTTTAGTTGTTATTTTGTTACCTTGTTCTTAGCTCATTGTGTTGATCCCTAAGTTCACCCGGGGAGTACACTTTACCTGTCTCTCTGTTTTTATTTTATTTTTTCTTGTCTAGTTTATTTGAGCTTAGTTTATTTCTGCTTAGTTGTGTTTCATTTAGTTTAATTTTGTCTAGTTTATTTTTGTCTTGTTTTATATACTCGAAAATCCATAAAAATTTGAAAACGGAAAATCTAAAAACTGTTGTTATAGAAGAACATGCTAGAACCTCTATGGAATATTTTATAAAGTATAGAGAATCATATTGGGGAAAGTCATGAGAGGCATGTTAAAAAGGTTGGATCAAATTGCTAAAATTTTGCTTAAACGCCATGATATAAATTTTTGCTCTGAACGGGATACTAAACATCTTAAATTCCAATGTAGTTGTAGTAAAGAAGTTTTAATTATGAACTATCATTGGAATAACTATATTCATCTTGGATTTGAAGAAGTAGAACAATTTGTTTTGTTTATGGGAGCTTCTGAAATAGAATCCTTCATTTATAAAAATTATGAAACATGTGTTGCTTGTAAAGACCTTAAAGATATGGTCTCTTCTATCCTTGATTATTGCATAGAAAATTTCATCAATAATTGTTATATCATTGATTATAAAGAGAGACTCAGTCATGCACAGGAATGTGTCCACAATTTGCAGGAACCTATGGAAGAACAAATTGCTGAACCTGAAAGCTCATTAGATGAAAAAGAGGAGGAGAGTGAGGAACAAAAGGAGGAAGAAACATTCATAAAAATCAATATGGTTTCTTAAAAGGCAGAAACATTCAGGATTGCCTTGCTTGGGCCTTTGAATTTCTCTATCAATGTGAAGCTTCTAAGAAAGAGATTATTTTACTTAAGCTGGATTTTGCCAAAGCCTTTGATACCATTGATCATATGTCTATGATGAAAATTATGAAACAGATGGGTTCTGATGACAAGTGGCTAAAATGGATTAAAATTATTTTTGGCACTGGAAAGTCTGCTGTTTTGCTTAATGGAGTACCTGGGAGACAAATTCACTGCAAAAGAGGTGTTAGACAAGGAGATCCTTTGTCTCCCTTAATTTTTGTTCTTGCTGCTGATTTATTACAATTTGAAATCAATAATGCATTCAGAGAAAACATCCTCAAGGCCCCATTCTCCCCTGATTTTGGGCAGGATTTTCCAGTTGTCCAATATGCAGATGACACTTTGATTATAATGCAAGCAGATAAAGATCAAGTTCAAATAATGAAAGGGATTCTTCACAATTATGCTGTTTCTACTGGCTTACAGATCAATTTTCACAAGTCTCACCTAATACCAATAAATCTGGCAGACAACATCTCTAAGGAAATTGCAGATATGTTGGGCTGTTCAATTGCCAAAATGCCTTTCGCTTATTTGGGGCTCCCTCTTGGCACCACTAAGCCCACAGTGTATGACCTTATGCCACTGATTGACAGAGTTGAGAGAAAGGTATCTGCTTCATTCATGATGATGTCTTATAGTGGAGAGTGACTGTGATAAATTCCTTACTGGCTTCAGTTGCAACTTTCACAATGTGTGCAATCAAATTGCCAGATAAGATTGTGGGGCACATAGAAAAAATTCAGAGACATTGTTTGTGGAATAAAAAAACTGAAGAAGGTGAAAAATGCAACTCTCTTGCTGCTTGGGATATGATTTGCAGGCCAAAAAGTAAAGGAGGTGTTGGCATTCTCAACCTTAAAATTCAAAATGAAGGTCTGCTGCTTAAGTTCCTGCATAAGTTTTATAATAAGGATGACACACCCTGGGTCTCCCTAGTTTGGAATCCTTACTACATTAATACTATTCCTCATGCTTCTGGGCCTTGTGGCTCTTTCTGGTGGAGAGATGTCTCTAGACTATCACATTTATTCAGAGGGATAGCCAAAAGTACAATTGGTAATGGGGACAATACACTGTTTTGGAAGGATCAGTGGTCTGACACTATTTTAGGAGAGAGTCACCCAGTTATCTAGTCTTATGTAAGGAATGAAGATATCTCTACCCAAGAGTTTCTAGCAGTAGACAGTTTGACACATCTCTTCTATCTTCCTCTGTCACCTAAAGCTTTAGTTGAATTAAGAACAATTCAAAATAATTGCAGAGAGATACAACTCAGAGAGAATTTACATGACACTTGGAGTTATGTTTGGGGGCCAAAGATTTCACATCCAGCAAATATTATCAGTATAATTTTAGAAACATGAACCCACACATATCCTTCAAATGGCTGTGGAAATCAAAGTGCACTGCAAAAGTGAAGTTCTTTGGATTGCTGGTTCTGTCTGATAAACTGAATACAAGAGACATGCTCAGAAGAAGGCATTATGCACTTGGGACTGGATATGACTATTTAATGTGTAGTCATAATACTGAAGAAACAATTGAACACTTGCTCTTTTACTGCCCCTTCAGTCAAGCTTGCTGGGATTCAATTAATATCTCCTGGTCTATGGCTAACTCTAGACTTCAGATCACTGAACAAGGGAAAAAAGCTGGAATAAAAAGCTATTTATGGAAATTACCTTGCTTGGATCCTCGAACATCTGGAAGGAGAGAAACAACCTCTAGTTTAATAACATACAACCCTCAGTTCAGGCTTGGAAGTCAAGATTGGTTGCTGATTTGTCACTACTGATTCATAGGACAAAGGAGGATTTACACCCACTCATCAAGAGCATTATCCATAGTTTGTAAATCTTGTGAGGTCTTAGGATTTTCTAACCTGTCTTTTGGGAGATCTTTTATCCCCTTTGTTTTCTGTAAATATGTAACATTACAGACTCTGATCTTTTATTAATGAAAATGAGGCAGTAGGAACCTTTACTACTGTTAATACCCTCAAAAAAAAGGAGGAAGAATGGATTAGCTACCCATGCCTACCTTCTAATGAGAGTAACTCTTTATCCCTTACATTATTTGACTGTCCCCCGTGCTTACCAAAGGAGGATGAATGTTATGTTCCTATGGATTATTTTGAAATATCTACTATGGGTAAAACTTGTGATAATAATTATGCTCCTGTTATCTATGATAATCAATGCTATTTTGATAAATCTTATGATAATCCTTTATTTGTGCCTAACTTCGAAATGCATTGTACTAAAGAGTTTTTCTTAGAAAATGTTTATGATAAAGCTCTATATGATGGTCCTATATTGGTTGATAATATTAATAGTACTACTATTGAAAATGAGATTGGAGGGGTCTTGACTTTATCTTGGAACCACATACCTCTTGAGAATGATCAGTCGTCTTGTTATAAAATTTTTAAAGGTGGGTTTGAAGGTTTTAATCCCACTATTTTTGAGCTTGATAAAAATTATGTGTTTGTAGATCATGAAAAGCATATTTTATGTGATAGTTATATTGTTGAGTTTATTCATGAGGCTACTAAAAATTATTATGAAAGAGGAAAATATAGTTGTAGAAGTTTTCATGGTACTGAAACACCTCTCTATATGCTAAAAGTTTTGAAGTTACTCTTGTTTTATCTTCCTATGCCTGTCACTTTGTTCTTTGTAAATTTATTTTCATACAAGATTACTATGCATAGGAAGTGGGTTAGACTTAAATGCATTTCGAATTTGATTCTTGATGCTCTCTTTTACTTCAATTCATATTTATTATGTGAGCATCTTCTCAAACTATCAAGCCTAGCTAAAAGGCATTAAAGAAAAGCGCTTATGGGAGACAACCCATTGTTTTATTTCAGTAAGTTTTTCTTTTGTTGAGTCTTGGAAGTTATTGCCTGTGTAATAACCTCTCCTTACCCTTTTTGTTTGGTTTTTGTACCAAGAATAGCCTCTAATAAGAGGGAAGTAAGATTTGGGGAAGTTGTTGTCCCGAAACAGATTTATGTGCTTCACTATAAAAAATCTTGAAACATCCCAGTACGTCGGATTGAGATGAAATTATTTTTGTGCATGCCCCTAGTATTTACCCAACTTTCGTTAGTTTTTTTACTTTTCGATTTGACCAATATAAGATTTTCGAAAAAATCGGTCTTTACCTACTGGTCTGTTTTGACAAATTTCTGCCATTATTTGCATTTGCCTCTTAATCGGTTTCTTTTTAGTTATTTTTGATCACTTGAGATTTTAGAAGGAGTTTCTATAGTAGCTTATGTTTTAATGGATGATTTACTTGAGTTGAAACTAAACCCCAAAGGCTTATTGTCTTGAATATACTAATGTTGCTAATGAAGATTGTGTGAAGTTTTGTATGAAGGAAATTTTCAAGTGTAGGGAGAGAAAATGTGATGAGATGAAGTATGGAAAAAAGCTTAATCTTGGGGATGCCACCCGTGTCACCCCAAGTAATATTCAAGAGGTACAAGCGTCAAAGCTTGGGGATGCGCAAGGCATCCCCTTATTCATCAATAAAAATCTCAGGTCTTCTTTCAAGACACTTTATTTTAATTGCTTCATGCACTATATGTTGTTCTTGGAGTGTCTTTGTTTTTGTTTTTAGTTTTCTTTTGATTTGTTTGCTGCAATAAGTTGGTCGGACCACAACACACCTATTTTTGAGAAGTCACACCTACTTCTTCATTGCTTAGAACACTCTAGTTCTCACTCTTATTATTCTGTGAGTGTTCTCTTTTGCTAGCACTGCGTTCAGCTTTAGTGTTCGTATTATTTTGACTTAGAAATTTTTAGTTATTCTTTGTATTTAGGAGAGACAAGCTCTCTGGTCTTCATTGATTATTATCTTTGTGAGTTGTTTCAAATAAGTTTATTGGTGTTGGAAGAGAGTAGAATGTTTCATGCTTATAGTGGTATAAAAAGAAGCTTGTTTTGACTATGGATTAGACTTTATCATGTCATGTTAGATGTTTCTTTGACCATATGCTTAGTAATTATTGTTGTAGTATGAATTGTTTCAAACAATTGAGATTGCTTAATGTGCCATGAAAGAATCATGCTTTGTTTTAGCATACAAAAGCATAATATTGTGGTATTCTTCTTTGATGCTTTATTTGGGTTGACTTGGCACATGCTTACACCATGTTAAGAATATGAACCAGTCACCTTAGCCTCTATGATCATTTAGTTTTTGACTTTTGATATCACTTTATGCTTTGATTAATAATGTTTTGTCGCTCTGCATGATTATGGCCATTATTGCTCTCTTAGTTGGTCGCTCCCAGTCTTTTGCTAGCCTCCACCTGTACTGAGTATGAGCTCTACTCGTGCATCCAACTCCCAAGAAACCAAGTTATTCCAAAGAGTACACTATAAATCCCTATGCATGGTGTGGTACACCATTCCAAGTATATTCATGTTTTTATCTATCTTATAAATTAAATTTTTGTTATGTGAAAATTATTGATTAAAGCTCGCACGAACTTGATGGCACACTTTATTTTCTTGCACTTAACAAACTTGAACCATTGTGCCCATCTATGTTGGTTATATGCTTGCAAATTATAAGTTGGGAGTTAGCAGAACCATGCTGTCATGGGGAACGCTTTCAACATTCGTACATATCTATTCAGTTTATATCATGTTCTTTTGTTTATGGATGCCGGTGGTGTGAAATAAAAGGAGAGTTTGTAAGTCCATGGAGTTTTGTATATGTGTTAGAGAAATGCCTAGGCGGCTAGCCTAAGCCATGCCTAATCATGGTGCAAACTTCCAGCATAACCATAATGAGCATTCTATGAAGCATCTTCAGAAAAAATAGAAAAAGAAGAATAAAAACATGCTCATGGTAAATAAAAAGATCGCTGAGATGCTTATTGTCTGTTGCCTTGTCATTTTGATATGGGATAGCTCCTGTGTCATGGGGCAAGGGGTACCCCGTTGGCGGTTCTCTATGATACACATATACTTAAAATGACAAGAACTTGCTTGTGACTAAAGTTGAGTAGCATGAGGAACGGTACTCGTACTCAAGGGGCATGAGATTTTCAACTTGTGATTTGTCAAGCATATAACTCATATTTGTCTCACTTTAACCTTAATCACTTCAAGATTTTTATGATAGGCGCAGTGAGAGCTCAAAGCTAGTATCCTTCTTCTATCTTTATGCACCAATTAAGAGAGCATAGTTGTCATTCTTAGTTCAATGTGCATTGTCCCAAAACTTGTTGATTGATTCATAATTATGGTATTGCTTGTTCTTAAATTATTTTTATCTAGTCACCCTTATAAACATTGAAGGTGTCATATGCATTTATGTTTTGCTACTCCATGAAGGACAAGCTGATTACCACTCTTGCTATGTTTTATATATGTCAAACAAACAAATGTCTTTCAGTGCATTGTTATTCATGATATTTTGTTATGTAACCTTTCATGTTGCAACATAGTTGCTATGTCTTATTGTTAGAAATATATTTTTCATGCTTATGTTAGAGTACTTTGATCCCAGCTATCAATGATTTACAATACCTTGATCAAGATTGTGATGGTGCATGTCACCTCAAAAATTATTCTTTTTATCACTTACCTACTCGAGGACGAGCAGGAGTTTAAGCTTGGGGATGCTTGATACGTCGTAAACGTATCTATAATTTTTTATGCTCCATGCTTGTTTTGTATCAACTAACTTATGTTTTGTTTACAATTTGAGGCATTTTTATACATTTTTTGGAACTAACCTATTAACAAGATGCCATAGTGCCAGTTCCTGTTTTCTGCTATTTTTGGTTTCAGAAAAGCTAGTAAAGAGATATTCTCGGAATTGGATGAAACAAAAGCCGGACTTCCTATTTTTCAGAGGCGAACACGGAGTCTAGAGGCCAGAGGGAGGCACACCCTAGGGTGGCCAGACCAGGCCTAGGCGAGGCCAGGGGGCACGCCGCCCTATGGTGTGGCCCCCTGGTCCTCTACCGACCTTGCCCCTTCTCCTATATAAACCCCCTGAGGAGAAAGCCCTAAGGGCCCGATCAGAAATCGAAGAAAAAGTTCGTCGCCGCCACCACCATCGTCCCTAGATTGGGAGGGATCTGAAGCTCTTCCCGGCACCCTGCCGAAGAGGGGAGATCATCCTGGAGGCCTTCTTCATCACCATGCCAGCCTCCGGAGTGATGCTTGAGTAGTTCATCCTTGGACTATGGGTCCATAGCAGTAGCTAGATGGCTGTTTCTCCTCTTTGTGCTATCATGTTTAGATCTTGTGAGCTGCCTATCATGATCAAGATCATCTATTTGTAATCCTATATGTTATGTTTGTTGGGATCCGATGGATATTGAGTACTACGTCAAGATTGATTATTGATTCTATAATGTCTATTTTATTTGTGATCTTGGATGCTCTTTGTTGCTAGTAGTTACTCTGGCCAAGTAGTTGCTTGTGACTCCAAGAGGGAGTATTTATGCTTGATAGTAGGTTCATGCCTCTAGTAATCTGGGGGAGTGACAGAAACCCCTAAGATTGTAAATGTGTTGTTGTTACTAGGGACAAAACAACAATCATTTGTCCAAGGGCAATTGCATTGTTTACTTTACACACTTTGCTTAATGCAATTATCTGTTGCTTGCAACTTAATACCCGAGGGTTGTTCGGATGATATCCCAGAGGTGGATTATTAGTCATACATCCAGTTGGACTACGGTCCATGTATTATGTTGTAATACCCAAACGAATCTCATAGCGATCATCATGTCATGTACATGCATTGTTATGCATTCTCCATCTGTCAATTGCCCAACTGTAATTGTTTCACCCAACATGTTATTTATCTTATGGAGAAACACCTCTAGTGAACTGTGGACCCCGGTCCATTCCTTCCCACTGATATTCAATCTAGTGTTTACTTTTTGCAATTACTTTCAAGCAATTACTATCTTCCACACTATTCGTTTAATCCTTTGTTTTCAGCAAAACCAGTGAGATTGATAACCTCACTGGAAGTTGGGGCAAAGTATTGTGGTTGTGTTGTGCAGGTTCCACGTTGCTAGCAACACCTTGGGAGATGTTTCCTTTCTCCTACTAGTTCAATAACCTTGGTTTCATAACTGAGGGAAAACTTGTTGTTGTGCTCATGATACCTTCCTATTGGGGTTTCCTAATGGGTTCTACATTGATAGATCCACCATCATCTCCTCACTGCTGCACAAAATCAATATGTGCTAGAAGCGCCACTAGGCCCCCCACCACTTGATGATGCTCCCGACGAAGTAAAGAATGTTTAAGTCGTTAGGAGGACCACAACATGGTTCATTGCGGCATAATGTATGGGCTAGATCTGAAACTTCGAAAGCGTTTTGAGAATGGTAATGCTTTTGATACCATGGGTGAATTGAAAATGATTTCTGATACCCATGTTGCTGTGGAGAGTTATAATGCTTCAGAAAAAAATTAGCTGCATGATGGAGGAGAACAGCTTCGTTAGTGAGCACGTATTCAAAATGTTTGGGTACTCTGATAAGCTTGTTTCTTTGGGAATAACGATTCCCATTGACTTAGGCATACATCATGTTCTCCAATCTCTGCCACCAAGATACAAGAGCTTCGTGATGAACTATAACATGCAGGGCATGAAGAAGACTCTCCCCGAGCTTATGTCTATGCTTAAATCTGCTGAAGTGGAAATCAGGAAAGAACATCAAGTGTTGATGATCAATAGGACCACTAGTTTCAAGAAATACAAGAAGGGCAAACAAAAGGGTGAATTCGGGAAAGGTGGAAAATCTGTTGCCACGCCCAATAAGAAGACCTGAGCTGGACCTAAGTCTGATACCGAGTGATACTATTGTAAGGGGACTGGCCATTGGAAGCGCAAATGCCCCAAGTATTTGGCTGACAAGAAGGCCAGCAAGATGAACAAAAGTATATATGATATACATGTTATTGATGTGTACTTGACTAGTACTCATAGTAGCACCTGGGTATTTGATACTGGATCGATTGCTAATATATGTAACTCGAATCAGGGGTTGTGGAACAAGCGATTACTACCTAAGGTAGAGGTCAAGATGCGTGTCGGCAATGGATCAAAAGTTGATGTGATCTCCGTTGGGACGCTACCTCTCCATCTGCCGTCAGGATTAGTTATAAACCTAAATAAATGTTATTTGGTGCTTGCGTTGAGCATGAACATTGTATCTGAATCATGTTTATTGCAAGACGATTATTCCTTTAAATACAAAAATAATGATGTTCCAATTTATATGAATAATACCTTTTATGGTCATGCACCTGTGATGAATGGTTTATTTCTTTTGAATCTCGATAATAGTGATACACATATTCATAATGTAGATGCCAAAAGGATTAAACTTTATGATGATATATCCACATACATGTGTCACTGCCGTCTAGGTCATATTGGCGTAAAATGCATGAAGAAACTCCATTCTGATGGACTTTTGGAATCACTTGATTTTGAACCACTTGATACATGTGAGCCATGCCTAATGGGAAAAAGGACTAGAACCCCGTTTTCCAGTACAATGGGATAGATTTATTGGAAATCATACATACTGATGTGCGTGGTTCAATGAGTGTGTTGGCACGAGGTGGATATCGTTATTTTGTTACTTTCACGGACGATTTGAGTAGATATGGATATATCTATTTGATCAAACACAAATCTGAAACCTTTGATAAGTTCAAGGAATTTCAGAATGAAGTGGAAAATCATCGTAATAGAAAGATTAAATTTCTACAATCAGATCGTGGGGGTGAATATCTAAGTTACGAGTTTGGAACACATATGAGAGAGTGTGGAATAGTTGCACAACTCACACATGCCGGAAGACCATAACGTAATGGTGTATCAGAGCGTCGTAATCGTACCTTTCTAGATATGGTTCGATCTATGACATCTCTATCTGATTTGCCAATTCCTTTTTGGGGTTATGCAATAGAAACTGTTGCATTCAGTTTAAATAGGACACCATCTAAATCCGTTGAAATGACATTGTATGAATTATGGTTTGGAAACAAACCTAATTTGTCATTTCTTTTGGGGACGCGATGTTTATGTGAAGAAACTTCAACCGGATAAACTTGAACCCAAAGCAGAAAAATACGTGTTCATAGGATACCCTAAAGAAAAAATTGGGTATTCCTTCTATCACAGATTCGAGGGCAAGGTTTATGTTAGCAAGAATGGATCCTTTCTTGAGAAGGAGTTTCTCGCGAAAGGTGTGAGTAGTCGGAAGGTAGAACTCGAAAAGGTTATTGAACCTTCTCTTCATGAAATAGCGAGTAGCGCAGCGCCAGAAATTGTTTCGGAGTTGACTTCACCAAATGAAGAAGGAACTAATGATAAAGATCATGAAACTCCAAAAGAGGATACTACCGAACCTCGCAGGTCAAGTAGGACACGTGCAGCTCCTGAACTCTATGGAAATCCTGTCATGACTTTCATGGTTGATGGAAATAATGACCCTGCGACATATGAAGAAGCGATGATGAGCCTGGATTCCAGCAAATGGCTAGAAGCCATGCAATCTTAGATGGAATCCATGTATGAAAACCAGGTTTGGACCTTGGTGGACCTACTTCCGAAAACCATCCGAAAGGTCGTTGAGAATAAATGGATTTTTAAGAAGAAAACTGACGGTGATGGTAACGTTACCATCTATAAAGCTTGACTTGTTGCAAAGGGGTTTCGATAAATTTAAGGAGTTGACTACGATGAGACATTCTCTCTTGTAGAGATGCTAAAGTCGGTTAGGATTATGTTAGCAATTGCAACATTTTTTGATTATGAAATTTGGCAGATGGATGTCAAAACCGCATTACTCAATGGTAATATTAAGGAAGATTTGTATATGGTACAACCAAAGGGTTTTGTCGATCCTAAGGATGCTAGCAAGGTATGCAATCTCCAGCGATCCATCTATGGACTGAAGCAAGCATCCCAGAGTTGGAATCTCTGTTTTGATGAGGTAATCAAAGGGTTTGTATTTGTCCAAACTTACGGAAAAGTTTGTATTTACAAGAAAGTGAGTGGGAGCTTTGTGGCATTTCTAATATTATATGTGGATGACATATTGTTGATTGGAAATGATATAGATCTTTTAAATGAGGTTAAAAGTTATCTAAACAGCAAATTTTCGATGAATGACCTTGGTGAAGCATCATACATATTAGGCATCAAGATCTATGGGCATATATCAAGACGTATGATTACGCTTACAAAGTACATACCTTGATAAGATTTTAAAGAAGCTTAAAATGGATAGAAGTAAGAAGGGGTTCTTACCTATGTTGCAAGGCAAGACATTGAGTAAGACTCAAAGTCCGGCTACGATAGAAGAAAGAGAGATAATGGATAAAATCCCCTATGATTCAGCCATAGGCTCTATAATGTATGTCATGCTATGTACAAGACCGGATGTGGCACATGCTATTAGTTTGGCTAGTAGATACCAATCTGATCCAGGTTCGGAACACTAGACAGTGGTCAAGAATATCCTTAAGTACCTAAGAAGTACTAAGGATATGTTTCTCGTGTACGGAGGTGAAGAGGAGCTCGTCGCTAAGTGTTATGTCGATGCTAGCTTCGACACCGATCTGGATGACTCTAAGTCTCAATCTGGATATTTATTTCTCATAAATGGAGCAGCAGTTAGTTGGAGGAGCTCCAAACAACCCGTGGTGGAAAGATCAACAACGGAGGCCGAATATGTTGCTGCTTCGGAAGTAGCACAGGAATCAGTTTGGATGAAGGAGTTCATAACGGAACTGGGTGTTCTTCCTACCGCATTGGACCCAATGGTGATCTATTGTGACAACAATGGAGCCATAGTCAACGCCAAGGAACCAAGGTCTCGCAAGAATTCCAAGCATATCAAGTGCCATTTTCATTCCACCCGCGAGCATGTCAAGGATGGAGATATAAAGATGTGCAAAGTACATACAGATCTGAATGTGTCAGATCCATTGACTAAAACTCTCCCCAGAGCGAAACATGATCAACACCAAAACTCCATGGGTGTTAGATTTATCAAAATGTAAACTAGAGTGTTGACTCTAGTGCAAGTAGTAGACTGAAGGGAATATGCCCGAGATGCAATAATAAAGTTGTTATTATCGTATTTCAAGTATATGATAGATGTTTATTTTACATGCTATAATTGTATTAAAAGGAAACGTTAATACATGAATGTATAATGAACAAAATAAAGTGTTCCTAGTTATGCCTCTCATATAAACTAACTCATTGATTAACATGATGATCAAGGTTTTCTGATCATGGACACTGGATGTTGTGAATAACGAGGTCACAACATTGGTGGAATGATGTGATGAACATTTATCCGAAGTATAGTAATACGATCAAAGTCATTATGTTTAAATTACTATAACATCATTACAAGTAACTTTAGTGCTTAGACCATGAGATCATGTCAATCACTAACATATGAAGAGTAGCTTGATAATATCCTAGGTAACTATAAAGGTGGGTTCATATACTCCGATAATGTTATGTAGAGGCTCATAGATCAAGAGTGGGATTTGTCCATCCAAATGATGGAGAGATATACTCTGGGCCCTCTCGATGATATCACATTGATATAGCTTGCAAGCAAATGACGGGGATCACTAGAATATTATATCACGAGAACGAGAAAATAGTACATGTCGGTAACGAGATCAAACTAGGTATGGGGATACCGATGATCGAATATTAGACATGTGAAATATCACGAGACAAAAGGATTTATTTGCAATGTTAAGGTTCTCACGATCACAAGAAGTCATCGTTGAATGTGTAGGAGTCAGTACGGATCTCCAGGTCCTGTTGGTGATTATTGATCGAAGAGGGGTCTCGATCATGTATGCATTATTTGCGAATCGTATGGTGAGACACTTAAGGGATATCGACACCATTTGGAGCAAATGTGTTGCCAGAAAAAGAATATCAAAGCGCTGGAATTATTTCACTAGACACCAGAATTATTTCGGGTGAAATTGCTAAAATTGGTTCTGCATGTGAAATTGAAAAGTAGCAAGGGGTTTTATGTGAATGTTTATTAATTAATGTAATTGAAAAAATTCAGAATAAATAAATAAAAGGAGTTTTATTTAATGAGAGATTACATTAAATTTGGTGGAAATTTAATGGGATTTGAGTGGGATTTTGAGTGGAGAAAATGGAGAACCATTTTGTGAGTGAGAGCTCCACTCACATGAATGGAGGACGAGGTGGGGGAATCCACCATGGCCGCCGGCCATGCCCCTTGGGGTGCCTCCTCCTCCTATAAAAGTCCCCCACTCCCTCTTTCTCCCACTCACACCTCCTCGTGAAGGATCTCTCTCCCTCTCTAGTACTATTCCCCCATGGTCTCGGCTTAGCGAGACACATGTTTCCAGTGAATTTTTCTAGAGCGAGGATTTGCTACTTCCGTTGCACTGCTGGAGCGAGGTCGCGGAGGTTGTCGGGGTCCCGGACGTGTGTGCGATCACGGATGCTCCGCTAAGTTGCGGTGCTGCCGGACTTCCACACGATTTTGAGATCGGCAAGAGATCGACTACATCACCAACGAGTCCATACTCGTAAAGCTTTGTCGGTCTTCAAGGGTATGTATTCTGGATGTATATCCACATGTTGATTGTATCTATATAGATGGATCGTGGCATATACAATTCTCATCGTAGAATTTTTTTATTTCCTATGATGCAAACCCAACAGTTTGTGCCACGTGGAAGGAGTTTGAGCTCCTGGATAGGTTCGGCGGCATTTGACGCACTTCTCCTAGTCGCAACATTCAGGACGTGCATGATCAATTCAGGGATAGGGATTTTCTCCTTTATCAGAAAAAGAACCTTTTGTTTTTTCGCTCTAAGAACTTTGTGGTTTTAACCTTGCCTTTTCATCAAAAGAGCAGGGCAAGGAGTTGAAAACCACAAGCCATTTGAACCTATAAGTTTGAAACAAGGCAAAACCACAAACGACTTGCCATTTTCATTGATAAGAATTAGTTTTAAAACAAGTATCTTTTTTATGATTTAAGGAGCTTCATTTCATCAACCAGTGGAATTACGGTCTCTAGTCAAGATGGATCCTAGGAACGGTGGTGTGTAGTTAACCCACAACCACCTCCTTCTATCAGAACTGGCCATCTTAGCACATGCATGGGCTGCCTCATTGGCTAGATTAGCAACAAAATAAAATTTATTTTAGCAAAAAATTAACTAAACTCCTTGATTTTCTAGCAAATGCTGGCAACTTCAGATGTGCCGCTACTACCAGGATCTTCCATCAATTTGATCACCTCATTAGCATCAGTCTAGATCTCCATCATTGGATAATGTGTTGGGATTCGCAGCAGGAAACAAAAAATTTAATCACTCAATTTATTGTCTGCAATAAGTCAACAAATCTTTGATCCAATTCATTGTCTAATATGTGACTAATACATGATTTAATCACTCAATTCCTCGTCTTATTAGGTAGCATGATAGTTGCTATATTAGAGTTCTAATTTCATGTATTTAATACCTTTACAAATCATAGTTATAGGTGTTACAATTCCTAAACATAAGTCCATTTTTGTAAAAGAAAACGAAAGAATCAGCTTATTCAATTATAAAAGTGGTTCGAGTCTGGGTGGTGATGAGGAATTGTCTAGGTGACTTGTGAATTGGAGCAGTGGCATGCAAGTGGGGACGACTGCATAGGAGAGGTTCATGATCCTAGCTCTCAGGATGAAAACCCAGGGTCTGTCCTTAATTGGTTGTGCCTGGCAATGGCCTTGTTGAAGGTATTGTTTTGAGAGCGCGGACTTTCTTTAGGGTGAAAACCTAGATCTTTGATCAGGCGATGACGGTGTTTGTGCGCTGTTTCCTTTTTGGATGCGTCGTTTTTGGAGAAGCTGGACTTCTGGTGTTGTCTTGGTGGTGGTAGTACTGCTGTTTCAATGAATAAGTCACTCTAGCGGAACTTTTCTTTTTTGTAATTCTTCTTTTTTTTAGCTGTGTGCATCCGTGTGGCCGCTAGAGCAATGCGTTGTTGCAGAGGCTGGATATAATTGGTATCATCTGATATTAATATATGCTCCTTTCCAAAAAAAAAATTATAAAAAGATACTCTAAACAAGTACTTTCCCGCCACAAGTTGCATTGATATCTCCATATGCGAACATATATTAGCCTTGAGGCCAATGCTATCAACTTCGTCTAGCTATATTGTGAAGCTCTAGCCAATTGCATGGTGAAACTAAATTTAGTTTTTTTATCAAAATTAGCTATAGCAACATTGTGGCGGCCAATGTGGTTGGAAGATACAGTCGACTCTACGTAGACGGCGGAACATGCGCTCGATCGGCCGGATATCGACGTCAGTGTGTATACCGTAGTCGCAATTGAGAATTGAGATAACATGCTGGCGGGTTCCCCGTCGAGGCTGATACACACAGTAATCAACATAATTGACCATCATTACATATTCCGAATAATCAGAGCGGGCGCGCATCAGCGAACAGTAGGTATGAAAGCGATGGATCCATGGTCATCAATCAAAAACACAACTCACATGCATGCAAGTAAGCATGGAAAGCATATGTGCAAACACAAGACGCTCAATTTAAGGCAATAATCTCGACAAACAAGTGGCCCAACAATCCACGGAAAGAACACGAGCATGCATTTTTCTACTCTGATGAGAGAGGGCTCCTATTATATATTCTAGAGAGCAAAGCATATATTCAGAGCTTTCAAAGGGGTTTAATTTCTGAGCGCTCAGGCCAAGCCAAATTAAGCCGGACACTTGTGCATGTGATGGCCACGTACGCGATGCCATGGGGAAGGAGGAAAGATATATAGGTTATT
Source organism: Avena sativa (assembly GCA_916181665.1). Taxonomy (NCBI): domain Eukaryota; kingdom Viridiplantae; phylum Streptophyta; class Magnoliopsida; order Poales; family Poaceae; genus Avena; species Avena sativa. The sequence continues at coordinate 60,494,541 of OV702280.1, read as the reverse complement.
AATCGGCGGAAATGTTGGACTTCGCCTCATATAGTCCATATACGAACACACACAGTGTTAAAAAGTCACACTCACTATAGTAAGTACCATTTTTCTTTAATACAAGTGGAGCCGCGCGCATTTGCTAGTAGAGTATTTTGGATCTGCTTTCCACTTGGATCTTGTGCTGTATTGCTCTTTGCTCCTCCAATAGGCCACGTACGTACGTACCGACGCAGCAGCGCTGGCTAGGTTAGAGATGGAACTTTGGAACCTACTTTAGGGTACTTTAGCCTAGTTCAAAAAAATGAACTAGTTTTCTTAAAAAGTGATTTTTGACAAAACTTAGTTCATTTTTTTATACTAAGTAGGGTAAAGGGTACCCTAATGGATACCCACTGCCGTCCTTAAGCTAGGTGCACGTGGGATGTCTTGCGTATCCCCGAGTGCGACATATACTCCCTCCGTTTCAAAATATATAATGTTTTAGGTTTGTAAAAAAATATATTTAGACTTCATTAGTGTGTAGGTTCACTTTTAAGTGAATCTACACGCCAAAAGAAGTCTAGATTTATTCTTTTCACAAATCTAAAACATTTTATATTTTAAAACGAAAGGAGTATATATTGGATAGTATTCATTGTGAGATGGACCTGTAATTGGGTCTGTGGCCGTACAACCCCAAATGCAGTGTGGTTGTTGTTGCAACTTGCTGATCGTCGACCATAAGCAACACATACGCACGAGAGATTCCCTGAATAAGTAAATGTACTAGTAGAAGCCAATTGTATAGTGTGCCCACAAAGGCGCCAGAGTGTCTTTTTGATTAGGGAATGGATTTATCTATCTTAGGTAAAAAAATACCTTTGTTCATCTATTCACCATGTATATATATATATATATATATGTGTATATTTATATATATATATATATATATATATATAAATATACACATATATATATATATATATGCCCCCGTTCGAAAAGAACCTATTCACCATGTGATATTCGACTCAAGTTTAGGGTTTCGTGGGGCAAAGCCTCCATAATATCTCGTATATATAAAAGGGACCAACTATAGAGTTACAATTAAACACGACAAGTACACATATACAACACGTATACGAGACCGTTTTCAACACATCCTCTCAATCTGAACTACTACTACATACAAAATTCAGATTGGACCGAAAACGATCTAACATCTGTCGCGTGGCTGGTTTAGTAAATATATCAGTCAGTTGGTCATTAGTCGAGATAAATCTGACATCCAGCGCGCTTGCAGCAACTCGTTCCCGCACAAAATGAAAATCGATCTCGATGTGCTTGGTACGAGAGTGAAAGATAGGATTAGCAATCAGATAAGTAGCCCCCAAATTATCACACCATAAAATAGGTGCTCGCTGCCGTGATACGCCGAGTTCCTTTAGAACCGACTCAACCCACATGGTGTCGGCAACGCCATTCACCAGCGCCTTGTACTCAGCCTCGATGCTAGATCTCGAGACGGTAGGCTGCTTCTTCAAACTCCGGAAGACAAGGTTCGGTCTAACAAACACAGCAAAACCACCAGTGGATCGTCTGTTATCAACACAACCTGCCTAGTCTGTATCCATGAATATGCTAACACTGGTGGAATTAGACTTGCAAATCTGCAGTCCTGTATCCAGCGTACCTTTGACATATCTCAGAATACGCTTAACAGCTTTCCAATGAACCTCAGTAGGCTAAGAGAGAAACTAGCACACATTGTTCAACACAAAAGAAATATTTGGGTGAGTGAGCGTCAAGTATTGAAGTGCTCCAACCACACTGTGATACCAGAAAGAATCATCAGCACTAAGAAGAGCACCAGACTCACGAGATAGTGGCTCTGTCATGACAAGCAGAGTGGAAGTGGGCTTGCAGTTCTCCATATTGACTCGATGAAGGAGATCAGGTGCATACTTTCGCTGAGTCAATGTCATGCCCCTTGAATGGAAGGACACTTCCAATCCAAGAAAGTACTCCAGCTTGCCCAAATCCTTGATAGGAAAACTAGCTGCCAGGGACTGTATGAAGGGTTTCGCAGCATAGTAAATCAAAAAAATTCTACGGATGCGAACGGAAAAGCCAAGATCTAATCTAGGAGATGCAATCAACGAGAGGGATAGATGAGATCTTCATAGAAGAAATCGCACAGCGGAACGTTCAACAGAACGTGGTTGATGTAGTCGTACTAGCCTTATCCTCCTCGCGATCCGATCCGATCCAACGCTGCAAGTGGCGACGCCTCCGAGAGATGCACACGTACGTCACCGCGACGTCTCCTCCTTCCTCGGTCCAGAAAGTGGGGTGGAGAGATAGATTGTATCTACAACATGGCGGCGTGGTGCAAAGGTGGAGAGTTTCTGCGGCAGGGCTTCGCCTACGCACAGTCGGGAGAGAGAGAGAGAGGTAGGGAAGTAGCTGGCGGCTAGGGTTTGGGGTGGAGGGAGGGTGAGCCCCCTGCCCAACTTATATAGGGGGCTGGACGGCCCCCTTGTCCCTCCTCCAAGCCCTAGGGCCGGCGGCCACAAGGGTGGAGTGGGGGGCAAGTCTTCCCCCCTTCTAGAAGGTCCCCTAGGGTTTCCCCTAGGGTTTTGGCTGGCTGGGCCTATGGGGCCTTGTGCCCCTGGCCCAATGCGGCCAGGGCACTCCCTCGTAGGCCTACGCCCCCTCCAACAAGTGGGGCCACGTTGGTCCCACTCCGAAAGCTTTTAGAACCTTCCGGTACAATACCGAACATTCCGAAACAATTCTGAAATCCAAAAACTGCTTTCCTTTATATGAATCCTATTCTCCAGACCATTCCGGAACCTCTCGTGATGTCCTGGATCTCATCCGAGACTCCAAACAAAAACTCATAAACCAATTATCCATTCTATCCTAGCGTCGAAGCACGTTAAGTGTGTGACCCTACGGGTTCGAGAATATGCAAACATGATCTTCTATCAATAATCAACAACGGGGACTGGAAACCCATATTGACTCCCACATATTCATCGATGATCATATCGGATGAACCACGATGCCAGGATTCAATTAATCCCATATTTATATTTCCTTCGTCACACGATATTTTACTTGCCCGAGATTCGATCGTTGGTATCGGCATACCTAGTTCAATCTCGTTCACAGCAAGTACTTTACTCGTTCCGTAGTCCGATATCACTTTGTGATTAACTCCTTAACCACGTGCTTGCAAGCGGTGTTGATATCGATTACCGAGTGGGCCCGAAGTATATCTCTCCGACTTGGGAGGGACAAATCCTATCTCGATACATACAACCCAACAAGTACTTTCCGATCACCTGAGAGACACCTTTATGATCACCCTCTCATAGGATGACGTTTGATGACCTCAAAGCTTTCTTCCGATACCAGGGAGTTGCATTATCTCATGGTCTAAGGAATACAATATTTGACATAAGAAAAAGCTTCGCAAAGATGAACACGATGACACGATCTAATTGCTCTGCTTGATTTGGGTCTGTCCATCATATCATTCTCCCAATGACATGATATCATTATTAATCGACAACTCATGTCTATGGTTAGGAAACCTTAACCATCATTAATCAATGAGCTAGTCCATAGAGGCGTACTAGGGACAAGGTGTTGTTCATAAAGCACACAAGTATCAAAGTTTCCGCTTAATACAATTCTAGCATGGAATATAAACTTTGTCATGAACAAGAATTATAATAATAACATCTTTATTATTGCCTCTAGGGCATAATTCCAACAGTCTCCCACTTGCACTAGAGTCAATAATCTAGTTTACATCTGGTAACAATCTAACACCCATGGCATTAAGGTGGTGATCATGTTTTGCTCGTGGAAGAGGTTTAGTCAACAGATCTGCGACATTCAGATCCGTATGTACTTTGCTAATCTTCAGATCTCCATCTGTTATATAATCTCGAATTATATGAAATCAGCGGTTGATGTGCTTTGTCTTTGGATGATATCTTGGTTCCTTATCCAATGCTATGGCGCCAGTGTTGTCGCACAATATCTCCAGTGGGTCCAAGGCACTTGGAACCACACCAAGCTCAGCGTTGAAGTTCCTGATCCAAACTCCTTCACTTGACGCTTCTGTAGTAGCCATGTATTCCGATTCTACTATAGATCCCGCAACCACGCTTTGCTTGCAGCTTCTCCAGCTCACAGCTCCTCCATTCAAAATATAAACGTATCCTGTTTGAGATTTAGAATCATCTGGGTCGGTGTCGAAACTAGCGTCGACGTAACCTTTTACGACGAGCTGCTCATCACCTCCATAGACCAAGAACATTTCTTTAGTCCTATTTAAATACTTTAGGATGTTCTTTACGGCTGTCCAGTGTTCCATTCCTGGATCACTTTGGTATCTTCTCGTCAAACTAAGAGCATTGGACACATCCGGTCTAGTACACAGCATGGCATACATGATAAAACCTATGGCCGAGGCATAAGGCACTTTGCTCATGGTTTCTCTATCATTTATCGTAGCTGGACACCGAGCCTTGCTCAATATCTTCCCTGACAACATGGACACTGAACCTTTCTTTGCCTTATCCATTCTGAACCTTTTCAGAACTTTGTCTAGATATGTACTTTGGCTTAAAGCTATTAGGCGTCTTTGTCTATCTTTATAGATTTTGATGCCTAATATATAAGCAGCTTCTCCTAGGTCTTTCATTGAAAAACATTTGTTCAAATAACTCTGCACATTGTTAAGCATATCAATGTCATTTCCAATAATCAATATGTCATCCACATATAGTACTAAAAATGTCACTGAGCTCCCACTCACTTTCTTGTAGATACAAGCTTCGTAGCAATTTGGAACAAATCCAAAGCTCTTGATCACTTGATAAAAACAAAGGTTCCAACTCCGAGATGCTTGCTTCAGTCCATAAATGGAACGCTGAAGTTTGCACACCTTATCAGCATCCTTAGGATCGACAAAACCTTTGGGTTGCATCATATACAACTCTTCATCAATGTTGCCATTGAGGAACGCAGTCTTGACATCCATCTGCCATATTTCATAATCATGAAACGCAACAATTGCTAATAAAATCTGAATGGACTTAAACATCGCTACGGGAGAGAAAGTCTCATCGTAGTCAACACCTTGAACTTGTCGAAAACCTTTCGCGACAAGCCGTGCTTTATAGACAGTAACATTACCATCTGCGTCCATTTTCTTTTTGAAAATCCATTTGTACTCAACGGCCTTTCGGTTGCTAGGAGGGTCCACCAAAGTCCATACTTGGTTTTCGCTCATGGATCCCTATTCGGATTTCATGGCCTCTAGCCATTTCTCAGAGTATGGGCTCATCATTGCTTCCTCATAGTTCACAGGTTCACTGTTGTCTACCAACAAGACAGTTAAGACAGGGTTACCGTACCACTCAGGAGGGGCACATGACCTTGTCGACCTGCGACGTTCAGTAGTAGCATTGTCCGAAGCTTCATGATCCACGTCATGAGCTTCCTCTATTGTTGGTGCAGACGGAACTGGAACAATTTCAGGTGCTGCGCTACTCTCCAACTCAAGAGAAGGTTCAATAACCTCGTCTAGCTCTACTTTCCTCCCACTCACTTATTTTGAGAGAAACTCCTTCTCAAGGAAGGATCCGTTCTTTGCGACAAACACTTTGCCTTCGGATCTGTGGTAGACGGTATACCCAATCGTTTCCTTAGGGTATCCTATGAAGACGCATTTCTCCGCTTTGGGTTCGAGCTTGTCTGGCATCAACTTCTTGACGTAAGCTTCGCATCCCCAAACTTTAAGAAACGAGAACTTAGGTTTAGCACCAAACCATAGTTCATACGGTGTCGTCTCAACGGATTTAGATGGTGCCCTATTTAAAGTGAATTCAGCGGTTTCTAATGCATAACCCCAAAATGATAACAGCAAATCTGTAAGAGACATCATCGATCGCACCATATCTAATAGAGTTCAATTCCGGCGTTCAGACACACCATTGCGCTGTGGTGTTCCAGGTGGCGTGAGTTGTGAAACGATTCCGCTTGCTTTAAGATGCGTGAGAAAATCATAACTCAAATATTCACCTCCACGATCGGATCGTAGAAATTTAATTTTCTTGTTACGATGGTTTTCCACTTCGTTCTAAAATTCTTTGAACTTTTCAAACGTTTCAGATTTTTGTTTCATTAAATAGATATACCCATATCTACTTAAGTCATCAGTAAAAGTGAGAAAATAGCGATATCCACCGCGCGTCGAAACACTAATTGGTCCGCATACATCGGTATGTATGATTTCCAACAAGTCCGTTGCTCGCTCCATTGTTCCGGAGAACGGGGTTTTGATCATCTTGCCCATGAGGCACGGCTCGCACGTGTCAAATGATTCAAAATCAAGAGACTCCAAAAGTCCATCAGAATGGAGTTTCTTCATGCGTTTTACACCAATATGACCTAGACGGTAGTGCCACAAATAAGTTGAATTATCACTATCTACTTTGCATCTCTTAGCCTCAATGTTATGGATGTGTGTTTCATTGCTTTCGAGATTCAGAAGAAATAAACCATTCATTGCAGGTGCACGACTGTGGCATCCCGCTAAAACCACTACTAGAAAATCGCGTTGTTTTTGTGCATTGCATCATCATGACCGCATGCTCATGTCATCATGCCACATTGCATTTGAGCATCGCCATCACCTTGCATTTGTTCGCATAAAACTATTTTCGAAAAGACTGGTTTTGTTTGCTAAACACCCCGTCTTTATTTCAAATCCAAAACCCGGGTCTCCGGAATATTTGTTTTGTCTAACCGCGGTTTTGCAAAAGCCCTGTTTTAAGTAAATAAAATATTTAATTATTTTTTAGGGGGCAGCCAGACCGGGCCGATCCGACCCAGTCGGCCACCCTAGTACAAAACCAGCCTGTCCTAAAACCTTTTTCTACCAATCCTATTCCACCCACCCAACCAGCCACATCACCCCCACCAATCCCCTCTCGCCACCTCATCTCCCCCTTCCCCCCATCCAATCCCAGCCCGCCACCTGGCCCACCTCCTCTCTCACCCCCACTCCTCACCTCCCCTTCCTCACCCACACACACAGCCACCACGGGCCACTCCCCACCTTCTCTCCCCTCTGGCCCCACCCTGCAGCCCCACTCCCTCAACCGCCGCCACCATCTCTCACCCACCCTCCCTGTACACGCATGCACACCACACACGCTCCTACCCCTGCCCCTCTCCACTCTTCTGCTTGGCCCCACCTAAAACCAACCGCGCCTGGCCCCACCTGCCAGCGTCCCTGACGCGCCTCCCTCCCCAATCCTTCGTCCGCCTCCACCGCTCCTCTTCCCCACGCGCCCCACCTCCTCCTCCATCCCGTCCCGCAGGATCCCGAGCGCCACCGCCGCCCTACCTCGAAGCTCCGCCGCCTTCCTCTCCCTCCCGACGCGCCTCCTCCCCTGGTCTCGCCAACCTCCACCGCCCGCGACGCGCGGCCGCGTCCGCCCGCGTCCGCCTCCCTTCCCATGGTGCCGCCACCGGCCGCGGTCCCGAGCGCCCTGCAAGCTCCTCTCCCCGCCGAGCTCGTCTCGCCGCCGAGCACCTCGTGGCCTCGTCCTCGCCGCGCTGCCCCTGCGAGCAGCCGCCTCCTCCTTCCTCTCCGCCCGGCCGTCGCCTTCCTCACCGCCTCCCCTGGAAACGCGCGCGCCCGCCGCCGCAGGCCAGCGCCGTCGCGGCCTCTCCTTCCCCTCCGGCCAGGCGAGCTCGCCCCTCCTCGGAACCCTGTGTCAACCTCGCCGGCCTCCTCCTCCCGACGCCACCGCGACGCCCCTGCCGCCAACCTCTCCTGCTCGCCTTCCGCTGCAGCGAGCCACCGTCGCCGCCCGTGTTCCCCGACCGCCGCCGCCTCCTTCCTCTCCGGCCGCCGTCCCTCCCGGCCAGCGAGCATCGCCGTCGTCGCGGTCCCACCTCCAACGCCGGCCGTCGGGCCTCCTCCTTCCCGCGACCATGCCTGCCAGCGTCGTCGCGAACCTCTGCCCAACGCCCTTGTTTTCTGCAGCCCGTGTGCCTAGCATATTGTTTGCTAGCTGCTGGTAATCATCAGCTCATGGCGCGATTGTGTTCCTGTTGTTTTCCTTCTAGGCGCAAATCCCACCCTAGTTTTGGTTGAGTTCACCTAAGCAAATCCCCGACTCTCGGAAGAACCCAGATGAATGTACTCTGATCATGGGAAGGTGGTGAGAGGATGTTGACGATGCCCCGAGACGATCCACAACCCCCACAATATGTTTTCGCCAAGTTCCCCTGACGAACCACCGGTGCCCATACAAGTTCGCCATCGGCATCGAGGTCGAAAACTTTAGGGGCTTCTTCACAGACCCGAAGACCGACCCCGCCGAACGCCAAGATCTTCAATCGGATCCGAGGACACCGACACCCCGGCGCGACAAGTACTCCTTCCCAGATGCGATGCTCGAGAACCCAGACGGTAAGGACACCGTCGCAGAACACCAAGTTCTTCATCCCGGACGCCAAGACCGACCTGATACGCGGGCCTGACAAGATCGACACCGACCAGGGCGAGACCGATGCGCCCCCTGACGCCACACCAAGTCCTTCTTCGCGGAACGCCAAGATCTACTCTGTTATTCGAGAACGATCCCGCCGAGACCGAACCCCAGATCTGAACCCTGAGACCGAACCCCGAACCCCGGAACCAAGATCTTCCGAACCCAGATGTGTGAACCTTTTCTGAGCCCCTATTTTATAAATGCCATCTATATAAATTGTTGCATATTAAATTGTCATACTCGCATGCATATTGTCATGTAGTTTGGGGGCCTTATGCCGATTCCCCTAAATTAAATATGGGGCCCATCTACGGGCAAATCTAGTCTTATATTGGCCCCATTTAAATTTGCGTAGAGAATCGGTAACTTATCTTGCCCTGTTAAGACAACATTTAAATTGCGGGTTATCTAAATAACATGAACCATATAATTAAATGTCGGGACCCCGGTTCCGCTTAATATGGCCTAATTGCATCGCACCTTTGCCATGTCATACATCATACCTGCATCATGCCCGATCTTTTGCCGTAGTATTAAATAGTGCCTCCGGTGTTTCTTCTAGTGTTTTGGTTCTTCGCGGATAAGGCCGTTGAGTTGATGCGAGTGTCGACCCGATCTTCGGTTGAACCTTCGGCAATGTTTTTCAGGCGAGCATCTCCCCCTTTCTACCTATCTTACTTATATAGTATTTATTCCCTCCTGTTGATCTATTGCTATCTGTGTTGCGATGCTCTAGTTATCGTACCCGTGATATCCCTTGCAGCCTTATATTGCCTTGGACACCTCCTATTACCTGTTGTTTGGTAGATAGTTGGACCTGCGCGTCGTAGTCGCTTGCTCAAGTGCTGTTGCGTGTCGTCAAGTACCACAGTTGTTGGAGTTTTTGTAACACCCTCAGAATCGACCCTATGCAAGTTTTAGCGATTCCCGCCAAACCCGCATAGAAACGATTCAAAGGTGCCCACCAGGCACTTTCGTGCGGGTGGAAAACGAAGTAATAACATTACACAACAGTCCTCGATGGGACCCGCAGAACAAATATATACAACAGCGACTCAAAGAGTCAAAAATACAGATATTATATACAAAGATCCAAATCACCTTGAAAACAATAGAGCGTCCGACTACGGACAAGATTCAACTAGGGCTAAGAGCCCTGAAGAATAACCAATGGCGTCCATAACCCTGCCCAGGCCAAGCCGGAAGGGTAACCCTGCTAACGACGTCGATCTCAAAACCTGCGTAAACAAAAGGGGTGCCGACAAAGGGCAAAGGAAAAAAGAAGGAGCGTCAGTACTGAGGCCAGTACACGGCGAGACTAGAATTCGGCGGTCCTCGCCTACATAGGTATGGTGGACTGAAGCGGCAGCGGCAGCATGCACTAAACAACCTATAGAGACTCGATGCAACAGGCGGCTAACAGAGAGGGGTAAGGAAGAGCTATTCGGATCCAACCTGAAGCTTACACCAAACAATCCCATCCTGGTATTTCCCCCCCGAGACCAATCGAGGAAGTCCACCGAGGAACTCACACAGTTGGCAGTTTTATTCATTCAGTTATCGTTGCAGCAGTTACTAGTCAAATATAGATAGACGTCCTGATATAATAAGCAGTGGGCAATTTTAGTTAACCATTCCGTTGTAGTTGCAACACTTACTAGTCCAGTACAATTAGCATGAGATATCCCCAAAACCCAGCAGTTGTTGGTACTTTTATTTAGCCATTCCGTTGCAGTGAAGCTGATTACTAATCATATCAGATACAAGTCAATTTATAACAGTAAACTTTAGTTATGGTTGTCTATGATCAAGCACTGTGCTCCAAGTCGTCCATAACCGCGGACACGGCTTCTCGAAAAGATTTAACCCTGCAGGGGTGCACCAAAGTATCCACACGCACTTCGACCCTTTTTTCCAGATCAATTAACATACACCCATCGGTATGTCGGCGGGGCCTAAGTCATGACGTTTCCCAGACCCAAAGCAAGCACGGGGGGCCACCCCACTAAGTACACCCGCAACTAAGTCGGCCGGTCTCCGAGACGGACTCAGGGTTTGCGACAGTGGCTGTAAACGACAGCAAATCCCAAAACTGGGACTGTCGATACCGCAAAAACACTCCGCTTCCAAAATAGTATAGCGTGCTCCTCACACAATCGTAAATAAAGCAGTAAAGCATGGCATAGGTACATGATAGTAAGTAAAGCCCCAAACTACTTGTGGCCCCCAGTACAGTACTTTGAAATCAGGTAATAAATCGATGGGGGGCCCATATCTCCCCACATGTGGTTAGCGCGCTCGATCTCGGAACAGGTGTCAAGAACTCGGAGTCCTACGGGACACAAGTGGACGGTTAACAACCAAATAACATCTATTGCCCACCTGTGCCTCTGCTTACCTACTTCAATTTTAGTTGTTAAACAGTAATTAGAGTGAACAATAATTAAAGCCATGATCATCTCCAACATCCAACATGCGGCACTACACCAACAACTGTGGCACTTGACGACACGCAACAGCACTTGAGCAAGCGACTACGGCGCGCAAGTCCAACTATCTACCAAACAACAGGTAATAGGAGGTGTCCAAGGCAATATAAGGCTGCAAGGGATATCACGGGTACGAAAACTAGAGCATCGCAACACAGATAGCAATAGATCAACAGGAGGGAATAAATACTATAAAAGTAAGATAGGTAGAAAGGGGGAGATGCTCGCCTGAAAACATTGCCGAAGGTGCAACTGAAGATCGGGTCGACACTCGCATCAACTCAACGGCCTTATCCGCGAAGAACCAAAACACTAGAATAAACACCGGATGCACTATTTAATACTACGGCAAAAGATCGGGCATGATGCATGTATGATGCATGGCATGGCAAGGTGCGATGCACTTAGGCAATATTAAGCGGAACCGGGGTCCCGACAATTAATTAAACGGTTCAAGTTATTTAGATACCCCGCAATTTAAATGTTGTAATAACAAGGCAAGATATAACGACGGTTCGATGCACAAATTTAAATGAGGCCAATATAAGACTAGATTTGCCCGCATATGGGCCCCATATTTAATTATTAGGTGAATCGGCACAAGGCCCCCAAACCACATGATAATATGCATGCGAGTATGACAGTTTAATATGCAACAAGTTTTATATTTAGCATTTATAAAATAGGGCTCGGGAGAGGGTTCACACATTGAGGGGTCTCGACGGTCTTGGTGTTTCCGGGGTTCGGGGTTCGGGGTTCGGCCTCGGGGTCTTGGGTTCGACGGGATCGGTCTCGGTAGGAACATTCTCGAACAACGGGGCAGATCTTGTTGCATCCGGGTTCTCGGCGGACTCGGCGTCCGGAAAGGAGTACTTGGTTCGGTGTCGGGGCGCATCAGGTTCTTCCGGGTCGGTGTCGTTCTTATCGTCGCGAAGATCTTGTCAGGTCCGCGTATTGGGTCGGTCCTGGCGTTCGGGATGTAGAACTTGGCGTTCCACGGCGAAGTGCTTGGCGTCATTGATGGAGAACTCGGTGTATCCGTGTCGGCGGCCTTGGCGGTTATCGGGTCCGGGCTTCGGAATCCGTTAGACGTCCTTAGGGCTCCGAGAAGAAGATCTTGTTGAGGCCTTGCTTGAGATCGATGGCGACTTGCAAAGGTCTCCTAGGGGCACCGGGATGGTTCTCCGGGTCCCGACTTGTCAAGGCGTCGATCTCGGTCCAACCGATGGCGGGTTCGAGAAGATAGGGCGACAAGATAACTTAATTGGGCAGCCAATACCACGGTGCCGGAGGCGATGCGCTGGCGTCGGCAACTGAATCAACATACACGCATGTCCAAAAACGACACACACGGGTACTTGTCGACAACGCGCTGCAGGCCAGAGAGGCTTGTAGGCGTGCCCGCAGCAGGAGGCAGGTCTTGGCGGCACGATTCCCTGGCGTCGGCGGAGGCGGTCGGGCTCGGGCGCTGGCGGAGCCGCGGCCGAGGAGGAGGCGACGGGGAGGAGGCTCGGCGAGGCTGGCGGTGGCGTAGAGAGGGGTCGCCGGCGGTGGGCACGCGGCCGCGGCCGGTGGCGAGCTCGGGGGCGAGCGGGGAGAGGCAGACGGGGAAGGAGGAGCCCGCGGGAGGGGGAGCTCGGGGCGAGGAGAGCGGGCACGGGGCCTGGAGGCGGTGGCGGGAGCACGCGGCGGCGCCATGGAAGGGAGCTGCGGGGCGAGGGCGGTGGAGGACGGGAGGAGGCGTGGTTGGTCACCGGCGGCGGACGTGAGGGAGGTTGGGGCCGCGGGCTGCCAGGGAGAGAGGAGCCACGGGGGAGGTGGCAGGGGGAAAGGAGCAGAGGCGGGAGAGGCGATGGGGAGGGCCGGCGGACGGCGGTGGGAGAAGGGGAGGGAGGTGGCCGGACGGGGGAGAGGGAGGTGTCGGGGAACGAGGGCGCGCCGCGCGGGTTGCGGGTGGGGCCGAGCTGCAGGGTGGGGCCAGGAGAGAGGAGTGGGGATCGGGTGAGTGGGGTGGTTCGGTGTTGTGTGTGTGCGCGTGGGTGGGGTGTGTTGGGTGGCAGTGGGTTGGGGCTGGCAGGTGAGGGAGATGAGAGGGATGGGGTGAGGTGTCATGCTAGGAGTGGAGGAAGGCTAGGGAATGGTGAGGTGGCATCCAGGGATTGGTGGGGGTGAGGTGGAGGAGGGGTGGGTAGAATAGGTTTGGGTAGACTAGGGATTTTGGGTGGGCCGTTTTTGCACTGGGGGTGGCCGACTGGGTCGGTTCGGCCCGGTTTGGCTGCCCCCACTAAAAATAATTAAATAACTTATTCATTTCAAACAAACTTTTGCAAACCGAGAGCAGACAAAACAAGATAATCCGGAGGCCCGGTTTTGCGTTTTGAACAAAGACGGGGCGTTATAGAAAACAAAAAATAGGTTTTTCGAAAATAGTTTTATGCAAGCAAATGCAAGATGATGACGATGCTCAAATGCAATGTGGCATGATGACATGAGCATGCGGTCATGATGATGCAATGCACAAAAACAACGCGATTTTCTAGTAGTGGTTTTAGCGGAATGCCACAGTTTTGCCGCATGTTTAATGTTGGAGATGATCAAGACTTTAATTACTGTTTAACAACTAAAATTGAAGTAGGTAATGCAGAGGCACAGGTGGGCAATAGATGTTATTTGGTTTTTAACCGTCCACTTGTGTCCCGTAGGACCCCGAGTACTTGATACCTGTTCCTTGAATATTCACGCTATGCACATCCGGGAGGATTATGGGACCCCCCTAAGCCAGAGCTTGATTCATTCTTATTTCTTGGGGCCACAAACTAGTTTGAGGTTTTATTTACTATCCTGTACTTATGCCATGCTTTACTGCTTTATTTACGATTGTGCGAGGAGCACCTGTACTGTTTAGGGTCGTGACCCGTTTTCGCGGTATCGACAAGCCCGAGTTTTCGGGTTCCCAGTCGTTTACAGCCGGCCCCACAAACCTTGAGTCCGTCGCGAAGTCAGCTAACTTCGTTGCGGGTATACTTAATGGGGTGGCCCCCTGAAATATTTCTGAATCCTGTGATTGCTTTGTCGTGAAGGCCTCGTTGGGTTTTGATTTGGTTTTTCCGAGGTTGATCGAGTGTGTGTTGCTATTTGTGCACCCCTGCAAGGTAAAACTTTCTGAAAGCCGTGTCCGCGGTTATGGACGACTTGGAGCACAGTATCTCGATCATAGACAACTATAACTAAAGTAGTGCTATAAATTTGACTTTATAATAGACTAGTAATCAGCTTCAGTATAATGGAATGGCCAAATAAAAACTGCCAACAATTGCTTGTTTGAGTTGTCGCTTGCGACCATTGTATCTGACTAGTAAGTATTGCAACTACAACGGAATGGCTAAATAAAAGTACCAACAACTGCTGGGTTTTGGGATATCTCATGCTAATTGTATCTGACTAGTAAGTGTTGCAACGACAACGGAATGGTTAACTAAAACGGCCCACTGCTTATTTTATCAGGATGATTATCTACACCTGACTAGTAATTGCTGCAACGATAACTGAATAAATAAAACTGCTAACTGTGTGAGTTCCTCGGTTGACTTCCTCGTTTGGTCTCGAGGGGGAAACACCAGGATGGGTTTGTTTGATGGTAGCATCAGGTTGGTTCCGAATAGGTCTTTCTTATCCCCCTCTTATAGCCAACAGTTCTATCGAGTCTCTATAGGTTGTTTAGTGCATGCTGCGCTGCCGCTCAGTCCACCATACCTATGTAGGCGAGGACCGCCGAATTCTAGCCTCGATGTGTACTGGCCTTAGTACTGACGCTCCTCTTTTTCCTTTGCCCTTTGTCGGCACCCCTTTTGTTTAAGCAGGTTTTGAGATCGACGTCGTTAGCAGGGTTACCCTTCCGGCTTGGCCTGGGCAGGGTTATGGACGCCATTGGTTATCCTTCAGGGCTCTTAGCCCCATTTGCATCTTGTCCGTAGTCGGACGCTCTATCATTTTCAAGGTGATTTGGATCTTTGTATATGATATCTGTATTCTTGACTCATTGAGTCGCTGTTGTATATATATCTATTCTGTGGGTCCCATCGAGGACTGTTGTGTAATGTTATTACTTCGTTTTCCACCCGCACCAAAGTGCCTGGTGGGCACCTTTGAATCGTTTCTATGCGGGTTTTGGCGGGAATCGCTGAAACTTGCATAGGGTCGATTCTGAGGGTGTTACAGAGTGGTATCAGAGCTCAGTAGTTGCGATACCCCACAAGTCCAGCCTGTAGGATAACCTAGCTAACGGCCTAAGTAGAGTGTCAAAACTATTTTTGCAAAATCGGTTGGTAGTTCTGATTAGGTCTAATTTTACTCCTTACCCCTCTGCTATTCTCCTCTTACCTCTACGTGTTTTGAATCCGCTCTCGTCTCTTTCTTCGAGTCCAGGGATTCTCGTGGTTGGGTTTTCGTCGTACCTTTAGGTTTTCGCTTCCTCCTTTGGTAACGGTGTTGCTACATCTAGTCTTCATGCTATCCGAGGAATCCTTCGTCTGGTGGACTTCTCTTTGTTCCTTCTCGTGCCTTCCGGTGTTTTCCGACGCGACGACATCATCTACGCCAGATCCGATGCAGAGTCTGCATCACTCCTTTGTTCCTGAACCTCGATTGTCGAGATCTTCAGTCTGATTCCGAGAATGGTTGCACGCTTTTCTACTGATTGTGCAGAGTAATAGTTTGGGTGCGTGATGGATTGGCCCCCATGCCGACTACCCCTTCTATTCGCTTTTGTACATTGAAGTGGATGAGAATGCATCGGTTCCCTCTATCCATCGAAGCTAGAGGTGGCTGTATTTGTTGATACCTCGACCTTCGCCCTTTTGTTCCCGGAGCGTTCCCTCGACGATCACGGACAACGACCTCTTGTTAGTGGTGTCGCGAGGATCTACACGATGCGAGAAGATTCAGATCGCCGCTCTTCTTCCCGGTACCATGAGGCGGATCTCGAGGGCGAGATCCATTGTTAGTGGTGTCGAATTGTGGCATCCCGCTAAAACCACTACTAGAAAATCGCGTTGTTTTTGTGCATTGCATCATCATGACCGCATGCTCATGTCATCATGCCACATTGCATTTGAGCATCGCCATCACCTTGCATTTGTTCGCATAAAACTATTTTCAAAAAGACTGGTTTTGTTTGCTAAACACCCCGACTTTATTTCAAATCCAAAACCCGGGTCTCCGGAATATTTGTTTTGTCTAACCGCGGTTTTGCAAAAGCCCTGTTTTAAGTAAATAAAATATTTAATTATTTTTTAGGGGGCAGCCAGACCGGGCCGATCCGACCCAGTCGGCCACCCCAGTACAAAACCAGCCTATCCTAAAACCTTTTTCTACCAATCCTATTCTACCCACCCAACCAGCCACATCACCCCCACCAATCCCCTCTCGCCACCTCATCTACCCCTTCCCCCATCCAATCCCAGCCCGCCACCTAGCCCACCTCCTCTCTCACCCCCACTCCTCACCTCCCCTTCCTCACCCACACACACAGCCACCATGGGCCACTCCCCACCTTCTCTCCCCTCTGGCCCCACCCTGCAGCCCCACTCCCTCAAACCGCCGCCACCATCTCTCACCCACCCTCCCTGTACACGCATGCACACCACACACGCTCCTACCCCTGCCCCTCTCCACTCTTCTGCTTGGCCCCACCTAAAACCAACCGCGCCTGGCCCCACCTGCCAGCGCCTCCACCGCTCATCTTCCCCACGCGCCCCACCTCCTCCTCCATCCCGTCCCGCAGGATCCCGAGCGCCACCGCCGCCCTACCTCGGAGCTCCGCCGCCTTCCTCTCCCTCCCGACGCGCCTCCTCCCCTGGTCTCGCCAACCTCCACCGCCCGCGACGCGCGGCCGCGCCCGCCCGCGTCCGCCTCCCTTCCCACGGTGCCGCCACCGGCCGCGGTCCCGAGCGCCCTGCAAGCTCCTCTCCCCGCCGAGCTCGTCTCGCCGCCGAGCACCTCGCGGCCTCGTCCTCGCCACGCTGCCCCTGCGAGCAGCCGCCTCCTCCTTCCTCTCCGCCCGGCCGTCGCCTTCCTCACCGCCTCCCCTGGAAGCGCGCGCGCCCGCCGCCGCAGGCCAGCGCCGCCGCGGCCTCTCCTTCCCCTCCGGCCAGGCGAGCTCGCCCCTCCTCGGAACCCTGTGTCAACCTCGCCGGCCTCCTCCTCCCGACGCCACCGCGACGCCCCTGCCGCCAACCTCTCCTGCTCGCCTTCCGCTGCAGCGAGCCACCGTCGCCGCCCGTGTTCCCCGACCGCTGCCGCCTCCTTCCTCTCCGGCCGCCGTCCCTCCCGGCCAGCGAGCATCTCCGTCGTCGCGGTCCCACCTCCAATGCCGGCCGTCGGGCCTCCTCCTTCCCGCGACCATGCCTGCCAGCGTCGCCGCGAACCTCTGCCCAACGCCCTTGTTTTCTGCAGCCCGTGTGCCTAGCATATTGTTTGCTAGCTGCTGGTAATCATCAGCTCATGGCGCGATTGTGTTCCTGTTGTTTTCCTTCTAGGCGCAAATCCCACCCTAGTTTTGGTTGAGTTCACCTAAGCAAATCCCCGACTCTCGGAAGAACCCAGATGAATGTACTCTGATCATGGGAAGGTGGTGAGAGGATGTTGACGATGCCCCGAGACGATCCACAACCCCCACAATATGTTTTCGCCAAGTTCCCCTGATGAACCACCGGCGCCCATACAAGTTCGCCATCGGCATCGAGGTCGAAAACTTTAAGGGCTTCTTCACGGACCCGAAGACCGACCCCGCCGAACGCCAAGATCTTCAATCGGATCCGAGGACACCGAGACCCCGGCGCGACAAGTACTCCTTCCCAGATGCGATGCTCGAGAACCCAGACGGTAAGGACACCCTCGCAGAACGCCAAGTTCTTCATCCCGGACGCCAAGACCGACCTGATACGTGGGCCCGTCAAGATCGACACCGACCAGGGCGAGACCGATGCGCCCCCCGACGCCACACCAAGTCCTTCTTCGCGGAACGCCAACTCAACTCTGTTATCCGAGAACGATCCCGCTGAGACCGAACCCCAGATCCGAACCCTGAGACCGAACCCCGAACCCCGGAACCAAGATCTTCCGAACCCAGATGTGTGAACCTTTTCCGAGCCC
Organism: Avena sativa; assembly: GCA_916181665.1. NCBI lineage: Eukaryota > Viridiplantae > Streptophyta > Magnoliopsida > Poales > Poaceae > Avena > Avena sativa. Next base: position 60,476,348 of record OV702280.1, on the reverse strand, counting down.
CTATTTTATAAATGCCATCTATATAAATTGTTGCATATTAAATTGTCATACTCGCATGCATATTGTCATGTGGTTTTGGGGCCTTATGCCGATTCCCCTAAATTAAATATGGGGCCCATCTGCGGGCAAATCTAGTCTTATATTGGCCCCATTTAAATTTGCGTAGAGAACCGGTAACTTATCTTGCCCTGTTAAGACAACATTTAAATTGCGGGTTATCTAAATAACATGAACCATATAATTAAATGTCGGGACCCCGGTTCCGCTTAATATGGCCTAATTGCATCGCACCTTTGCCATGTCATACATCATACCTGCATCATGCCCGATCTTTTGCCGTAGTATTAAATAGTGCCTCCGGTGTTTCTTCTAGTGTTTTGGTTCTTCGCGGATAAGGCCGTTGAGTTGATGCGAGTGTTGACCCGATCTTCGGTTGAACCTTCGGCAATGTTTTTCAGGCGAGCATCTCCCCCTTTCTACCTATCTTACTTTTATAGTATTTATTCCCTCCTGTTGATCTATTGCTATCTGTGTTGCGATGCTCTAGTTATCGTACCCGTGATATCCCTTGCAGCCTTATATTGCCTTGGACACCTCCTATTACCTGTTGTTTGGTAGATAGTTGGACCTGCGCGTCGTAGTCGCTTGCTCAAGTGCTGTTGCGTGTCGTCAAGTACCACAGTTGTTGGAGTTTTGCCGCATGTTTAATGTTGGAGATGATCAAGACTTTAATTACTGTTTAACAACTAAAATTGAAGTAGGTAATGCAGAGGCACAGGTGGTCAATAGATGTTATTTGGTTTTTAACCGTCCACTTGTGTCCCGTAGGACCCCGAGTACTTGATACCTGTTCCTTGAATATTCGCGCTATCCACATCCGGGAGGATTATGGGACCCCCCTAAGCCAGAGCTTGATTCATTCTTATTTCTTGGGGCCACAAACTAGTTTGAGGTTTTATTTACTATCCTGTACTTATGCCATGCTTTACTGCTTTATTTACGATTGTGCGAGGAGCACCTGTACTGTTTAGGATCGTGACCCGTTTTCGCGGTATCGACAAGCCCGAGTTTTCGGGTTCCCAGTCGTTTACAGCCGGCCCCATAAACCTTGAGTCCGTCGCGAAGTCAGCTAACTTTGTTGCGGGTATACTTAATGGGGTGGCCCCCTGAAATATTTCTGAATCCTGTGATTGCTTTGTCGTGAAGGCCTCGTTGGGTTTTGATTTGGTTTTTCCGAGGTTGATCGAGTGTGTGTTGCTATTTGTGCACCCCTGCAGGGTAAAACTTTCTGAAAGCCGTGTCCGCGGTTATGGACGACTTGGAGCACAGTATCTCGATCATAGACAACTATAACTAAAGTAGTGCTATAAATTTGACTTTATAATAGACTAGTAATCAGCTTCAGTATAATGGAATGGCCAAATAAAAACTGCCAACAATTGCTTGTTTGAGTTGTCGCTTGCGACCATTGTATCTGACTAGTAAGTATTGCAACTACAACGGAATGGCTAAATAAAAGTACCAACAACTGCTGGGTTTTGGGATATCTCATGCTAATTGTATCTGACTAGTAAGTGTTGCAACGACAACGGAATGGTTAACTAAAACGGCCCACTGCTTATTTTATCAGGATGATTATCTACACCTGACTAGTAATTGCTGCAACGATAACTAAATAAATAAAACTGCCAACTGTGTGAGTTCCTCGGTTGACTTCCTCGTTTGGTCTCGAGGGGGAAACACCGGGATGGGTTTGTTTGATGGTAGCATCAGGTTGGTTCCGAATAGGTCTTTCTTATCCCCCTCTGATAGCCGACAGTTCTATCGAGTCTCTATAGGTTGTTTAGTGCATGCTGCGCTGCCGCTCAGTCCACCATACCTATGTAGGCGAGGACCGCCGAATTCTAGCCTCGCCGTGTACTGGCCTCAGTACTGACGCTCCTCTTTTTCCTTTGCCCTTTGTCGGCACCCCTTTTGTTTAAGCAGGTTTTGAGATCGACGTCGTTAGCAGGGTTACCCTTCCGGCTTGGCCTGGGAAGGGTTATGGACGCCATTGGTTATCCTTCAGGGCTCTTAGCCCCATTTGCATCTTGTCCGTAGTCGGACGCTCTATCATTTTCAAGGTGATTTGGATCTTTGTATATTATATCTGTATTCTTGACTCATTGAGTCGCTGTTATATATATATCTGTTCTGTGGGTCCCATCGAGGACTGTTGTGTAATGTTATTACTTCGTTTTCCACCCGCACGAAAGTGCCTGGTGGGCACCTTTGAATCGTTTCTATGCGGGTTTTGGCGTGAATCGCTGAAACTTGCATAGGGTCGATTCTGAGGGTGTTACAATGACCATAAAAGATGTTACTCATATAAATAGAACAACCATTATTCTCTGATTTAAATGAATAACCGTCTTGCAATAAACACGATCCAGATATGATGTCCATGCTCAACGCAGGCACATAATAACATTTATTAAGGTTTAAAACTAATCCTGAAGGTAAAACTAAGGAGAGCATGCCGACGGCCATCACATCAACTCTTGATCCGTTGCCAACGCGCATCGTCACCTCATCCCTCGCTAGCCATCGTCTATTCCGTAGCTCCTGTTTCGAGTTACATATATTAGCAACTGAACCAGTATCAAATACCCAGGCACTACAACGAGCACTAGTAAGGTAAACATCAATAACATATATATCAAATATACCTTTAATGGTGCCAGCCTTCTTGTCCGCTAAGTACTTCGGACAGTTGCGCTTCCAGTGACCCTTGTCCTTGCAATAGAAGCACTCAGTGTCCGGCTTAGGTCCAGACTTGAGCTTCTTCTCAGCAGGGGCAACGCGCTTGCCGCTGCCTTTCTTGAAGGACTTCTTTGCACCCTTACCTTTTGACATGGTTATACCCCGCGGGTACATGATCTCAGCATACCTAGTCCAGCCCAAGGATGGCCCATGGCAAATATACGCCGACCCATGAAGACTTTCGGGTGGCCAAGGCCCATGACGCCTTCGGATCCTTGGAGAGCAAGACTAGAGTAGATAGGAAATTCAAAGGGGTAAACCCTAGAACCTATAACCGACTAGATCTGTGCCTGGGACCTGCCTAAGTCTATATAAAGGCCAGGAGGGCACGACCTAGATCTCTCTCATACTTTCGCATACGCACCTCCACGCCAGATTGCATCTGCGCACCCCTGTAATCACCGGTTCCGCCGTAATCAAAGAGCAGACAAGCAGGAGTAGGGTTTTCCCTCCGGGGGCCTGAACCTGGGTAAACCTCGTGTCCCGTATTGCTTGTTTGCTAACCGTTCTGTGATCTCCAGCATCCCCATCTTCTCCAAAACCCAAGTCCATAACAATGGGCATTGACGAGATTAAACCTCGTCAATTGGCGCCGTCTGTGGGAACTGGGGACGCTGATTGTGCGATCGTGACGGTCCCAACCCGAGCGATCTACAACTCTGCGGCGACAGAGAGTCGCCTCCTCTTCGGCGCTTTCGACTTCACCGCCCACTCACCGGCCACCATGAAGGACTTTGAGCCCGTAGGCGACGGACTCGAGATCCTGTTCGGGAGCTTCTGCTTCCAGGTAGGACAAAATGGCACCCTCCGCCTCTCAGAGAGGGTGCCCCTACCATCAATCAGGCCCGCTTCATGGGCCCCACACCCTGTGCTACGCACATCATCATCAACAGATGAGTCTTACGACAGCAGCAGCTGCAACTCCGATCTATGCAATCCGCCATCGGATGATGGGACCTACAGTTCCGGATTCGAAAGCTACGGTAGCAGCGGACCAATCTACGAGCGCTACCAGTGCGCCGTAGTCATCCAGAGCGACGTGGATCAGCAAGCGCCCAACCCGCCGCCTAACCCGCCACCTAACCCGCAGGACAGAAGCGGCGGGAACAGAAGAAGCCAGTCCCCCCCACCCGAAGGGGATAACACCGGCCATGTCATCCGCCTTAGCAAAGAAGGACGGGCCCAGGCACGTGCCGCCGTGGCGGGAAGCACGTTCCTGCCTGCAGACGCCTCATGGGACCTGCTAATGGCATATCATTTGCTCCTGATCGAGGAGCACAAGAAGCAGGTCAAGATGCAAGAGGTGCTTGACAAACGCAAGCAAGCAGCCTCAGAGTCTAGCGCGACGAGATGCGCTCTCCGCCATGGGCATCGGCTCCAGCTCGAACGGCAACCATGGCAACAAGCACCCCTCCCGGACGGAGAACATGGACCCCAAGGAGCGCTGTGAGGTGACCCGAACCCTACATGCATCCTTCATGGAGATGGATGCCGATGGCAACATCATCCCGAAGACACCGCAAGCTGCGATCATAGCAGCCACTGCGTACCTCGCGGCCCACCCACCTCCGGAGGGGGACCCAAAAAGAGCCATGCACAAGTCCGCACTCACCAGACTCGGACTCGTCGGAGCTGCGCTCCATCAAGAAACTCCTATGGAGCCGAAAAAGAAAGCTACGGTCAGGTTCGACCGCAGCCCCACTCCTTCATCTGAAGAAGAGGACCATGACCTTCCTCGAAGGCACAAGAGCTCGCGTCATCGCAGCCGTGATTATGACGCCAGAGACGCGCTAACACAACACAAAATCGACAAAGAGCGAGCCAAGCACGCATGCTCATCTGAATCCGAGATGGACGAAGACGAAGGAGAACTCTGTGGAGCCCGGTGCTTCAGCAGATCTGTCCGACGGAGACGGATGTCGCGAAATTTCAAGCTTCCTTCGGATACTCCGAAGTTCGACGGTACACAGGACCCCAAGGCATGGCTCAGTGACCACCTATCAACCGTCAAGCTGCACGGTGGAAACAAGGAAACCGCCATGCAATGCCTTCAGCTGCAGCTGACAGGCGTAGCCCGGATCTGGCTTAGCAGCCTATCTTCAGGATCCATCCGAAGCTGGGAGGAGCTGGCTTACAGTTTCATCCGAAACTTCAAAGGCACAAGTAAGAGGCCCGCCTCGATCGAGGAGTTGCGAGCCTGTACTCAACGAACGGGCGAATCCATTTGCTCGTACATACTGCGCTGGTCCAATACCAAAAACTCCACGACGCACATCTCCAAAGAAAGGGCCATCGAAGCCTTCAAGGACGGCATCAAGCGCCAGCACTTCAAGGAGGAACTCGGGCGCGTCAAGCCCAAGACACTTGACCACCTCATGGACATCGCCAACAGGTGGGCCAGGCACAATCGGAGGAAGAGGACGATTAAGGCCGATGACGGGAACACCGTAACAAGAGGAGACCGCGCGTCTACGACGATCGCGATGGACCCGACATGGACACGGCCGGCTACGCGGATCGCCGCAACGATGCCTACCGCAACAGTGGCGGGTACCGCGGAGGCAACTTCCGCGATGGAGGACGCCCAGCACAGTCATGGCAGCGTCGCGATCGCGATAACGGACCCTCAGCATACGAAAAACTTTCGGGTCCATGCACCATCCACTTCTACATCGACAAGCAGGATGGCAAGAAGAAGGCAAGCCACATGCTCAAGGACCGCCGCGAGTTCCAGAAGCTCAGCGAAAGCATGGTTCAGATGAGGCAGCAAGCTCCACCCCCTGGATTCGGGAACGCACCCGCACCAGGTGAAATAGCGCATGGAGCTCCTCCACCGCCACCTGTAGGAGGCCCAAACCAACCAGTCGCACCAGCACAGAAAAACGCTGGGCATGGGTATCCCCCGCCGAAAGGAGCACTGATGATCTAGAAGGGACGCCCCACGAATAGGGTGCAGAAGAAAATCACCTGTCAGATCAACCTGGCCGTGACAACTCCACCAGCCATCCCTGAGTACCTCAGCGGATTGGAGTCCTGCATCACGTTCAGCCGCTCGGATCACCCTTGCTAGATCCCTCGCCCAGGTCATGCTGCCCTGGTGCTGGAGGCGCAGATCGGAGGATTCGAGATGAGCCGCGTCTTCATGGATGGTGGCAGCGGCATCAACCTGATGTTCGCAAGTACTTTAGCAGCAATGCGGATCCCGCTGTGCAGCCTGGAACAGTCAGACACAACGTTCCACGGCATCGTCCCAGGAAAGGGCATATTCTCCCTGGGAAAAATATGGCTCGACGTCATCTTCGGAAAGCCGGACAACTTCCGATGCGAGCGGCTCGAATTCGAAGTGGTGGACTGGCCATCACAATACCACGCCATCCTTGGGCGTGTAGCATTCGCAAGGTTCTTGGCTGTCCCACACTACGCATACCTGCTACTCAAGATGCCAGGACCCAGGGGAGTCATCACGGTCCACGGGAGCTTCACCCGATCGGACCACTGCGACAGGGACTTCAACAGAATCTCCCAGTCCTTCGGCATGCAGGATGAGCTCGTAAGGCTCCGCGAGGTGATGGACAACGGGGCACCCCCAGTCGCACGACAAAACGCACCTGATATGTCTTTTGACTCCACCGTCAACACAAAGAAGGTGCAGGTCCACCCGACGGATGCCTCGGCGCTGATTGCCAACGACCTCAGCCCCGCATAGGAAAGCGCGCTCATCGAATTCCTCCGTGAGCGCTAGGAAATCTTCGTCTGGTGTCCAGCGGACATGCCAGGAGTTCCCAGGGAATTCGCCGAGCACGCACTCAACATCTTTCCAGACACCAAGCCTGCCAAGCAGTCCATCCGGAGACTGTCCGAGACACGGGCCGAAGCCATCGGAATGGAAATCAATAGACTACTCGCTGTAGACTTCATCAGGGAGATCAAAGAAAGCGAGTGGCTCGCAAATACAGTGATGGTCCCCAAGAAGGACACGGACATCCTGCGGATGTGCGTAGACTTCACGTCGCTGAACAAGCACTTCCCAAAGGACCACTTCCCTCTTCCTCAGATCGATCAGATCATCGATTCGACTGCAGGATGCGAGAAACTCTCCTTCCTCGACGCCTACTCAGGCTACAACCAGATTCGACTCAAGGTCGAAGATCAAGAGAAAACGGCATTTATCACACCGTTTGGAGTGTTCTGCTACAACACAATGCCCTTCGGGCTAAAGAACGCAGGTGCCACATACCAGCGATGCATGCAGGCATGTCTGAAGGACCAGATCGGTCGCAACGTCCAAGTCTATGTCGACGACATAGTCATCAAAACCAGGGAGGCAAGAACGTTCATCGACGATCTCCGCGAGACGTTCGATAATTCGACAGCTACAGGATCAAGCTCAATCCCGAAAAGTGCGCCTTCGGCGTCCCATCGGGTCAGCTGCTTGGATACTTCATCTCCCAGCGAGGGATCGAGGCGAACCCGAAGAAAATCTGGGCCATCATGGCCATGGAGAAGCCGAAGAACCTCAAGGGTGTCCAGCAGCTCGCAGGACGAATAGCGGCATTGAGCAGGTTCATCAGCCGCATGGGCGAGAAAGCCCTGCCATTCTACCAACTTCTACGCAAGGCAGATAAATTCGAGTGGACGCCTGAAGCGGACGACGCATTCGAAGATCTAAAGCGACTGCTCTCCACCTCGCCCGTCTTGGTTACGCCAAAGGAGCGCGAGCCCCTACTGCTGTACATAGCAGCCACACACCAGGTGGTACGCACCGTGCTGGTGGTCGAACGACCCGAAGAAGGCAAGACCCATGGGGTCCAACGCCCAATCTACTACCTCAGCGAGGTATTGACGCCAACAAAGCAGAGGTACCCTCACTCCCAGAAACTCGCCTACGACGTGTTCATGACGGCTCGTCGGTTGAGCCATTACTTCCAGGAGCACCAGGTGATGGTCGTCAATGAAGCACCCCTGAACAGCATCCTAAACAACCCGGAGGCCACAGGACGCGTGGCCCTGTGGGGCATCGAGCTGTCACCCCAAGACATCGTCTACGAGAAGCGACTCGCAATCAAGTCTCAGGTCCTCCCGGACTTCCTAGTACACTAGATGGAGCTGCAGCTGCCAGACACCCCAGACATGTCGCAGTCATGGACGATGCATTTCGATGGCTCCAAGCGCGAAGCTAGAGCAGGAGCCGGGGTCATACTGACCTCCCCGCAGGGAGACAAGATGAAGTACGTCCTTCAAATAAAATTACGAGCTTCCAACAACGAGGCCGAATACAAAGCCCTCATCCACGGCATGAGGATGGCAAAGATCTGCGGCGCAATGCGCCTGGTCATCTACGGTGACTTCAACCTCGTCGTCCAACAGACAATGAATGAGTGCGACACACATGCCGAAAACATGATCGCGTACCGCGCACTCTACAACTCACTCGAGGGAGAATTCGACGGCTGCGAACTCCGGCACGTTGGAAGAGAAAGCAACGAAGAGGCCGACAGACTCGCCAACATCGGCTCCACCTGCGCAAGGGTGCCACCAGGTGTGTTCCTCGAACAGATCTGCGTGCCATCCATCAAGCGGAAATTCCCCAAGGGATCACCCGAAGAAGCAGAACACTCGGGGGCTACGCTACCCGAAGGTCATGAAGGACCCGAAAAAATGGACACAGAGGTCGCCACGGTCAACCTGATGCAGGTCATGGCAGTTGAAGAAACCTGGACACGTCCGTACCTCCAGTACTTAATAGACAGAGAACTACCTGATAGTCCGACAGATGCCCGGCGCATATCTCGCCGGTCAAAAGCCTTCACCATCATCAATGGCGAGTTGTACAAGCTCAACATTTCGGGTGTACTACAAAGGTGCGTCACCATCGGTGACGGGAAAACCATACTTCAAGACATCCACGAGGGCATCTGCGGCCATCACGCAGGCAGTCGATCCCTTGTCGCCAAAGCTCTACGAGCTGGATTCTACTGGCCAATGGCCATGAACGACGCAAAGGACATCGTCCGAAGATGCAAAGGGTGCCAAAGGTTCGTCGACAAACCACACGCACCCGGGTCAGAGCTCAGGCCCATACCCTTGGCCTGGCCCTTCGCCCAATGGGGCCTCGACATGATCGGCAAACTGCCAAGGTCCTCGAAAGGGGGGCACGTCTACCTCCTGGTCGCAGTCGACAAATTCACCAAGTGGATCGAAGCAATGCCGGTCACTAACCAAAAGGGCAAGACTGCCGTCAAGTTCTTCAAATCCATTGTCTACAGGTTCAGCGTACCGCATAGCATCATCACTGACAACGGATCGAACTTCATTTCCAAAGAATTCCAAGACTTCTGCGAAGGCCTCGGAATCAACATCACATACGCCTTTGTGGCGCACCCGCAAACGAACGGGCAGGTGGAAAAGGCCAACGGCCTAATCGGCGCTGGCATCAAGAAGCGCCTCATGAGACCGCTCGAGCGACTCGCTGGAGCCTGGATGAAAGAGCTACCCTCCGTCCTATGGAGCTTGCGTACCACGCCAAACTGCTCCACCGGCTACACGCCGTTCTTCATGGTGCACGGAGCCAAAGCCGCGCTACCAGCCGAAGTACCAGCAGAGTCGCTTATAGCGAAGCCGAATCCACGGCTGCACTCGAAGACGCCGTCGACACACTCGACGAAGCACGAGACATAGAAGCAGCTCGATCAGCGGTGTACCAGCAGAGTCTCCGCAACTACCACAGCCGACGGCTGCGCCCAAGGTCCTTCGTCGAAGGAGACCTCGTCTTGCGACTCAAGCAAGAGCGACCGAAGAAATTCGAGTCACCATGGGAAGGACCCTACATCGTCACCGAAGTCATCCCAGGTGGCACCTATCGCCTCAAGCACATGGAGTCTGGAGTCGCATACTCTAACCCATGGAATGTCACACAGCTGCGACGATTCTACCCCTAGCTACCTACCCCTTTACTCTCAATAAGGCTATTCAGCCAAGGCTACTCAGCCGAACAATGTACCTCCTCCATTACGATATAAATAAATCTAAGTGTCTCGCCCCAAAAAATTTCGTTTTTCTATTCGCACTTTTACTTCATGCTACAAACGCACTCGGGGGCTCCCCCCACCTCACTATTTCGTCGACTGAGGATAACACGTGTACGCCTGAGTAGCTGACCACATCAGGCTAACGAAAAGGACACGTATGCAAACAAAGCACTACGTGCTCAAACAACAACCAAACCTTTATAACAAAGGGCAAAACACGCCCAGTCAAATATATACAAATTTTACATTTATCTCTTTTACAGGCACTACCTATTCTGAAGAATAACCTGAGCACGCTGCTCAAATAGATCTAAGATCTCTTCGGCATACTTCCTTACAGTCGCGTAATGCGGATTTATATCCCACACACCACCATCTGGTCGAGGGGGTGGCCCAGCCGCTACAGCGGACAGATCTACATCAGGGCAATGCAGCCTCATAAGAGACAACGCAGCCTTCACTCCTGCGACGAGCTGATGCCGCACCAACTCCTTGACACGATTCACGTTCCGAAACTTCGACAGAAGACCAGAAAGGGTTGTTGGTGCAGCATCCAGCGGAAACATCACATGCAGAACCGACGCGAGTGAAGTATGCACCTGACGAAGCTCCCGCGATACTTGGTGAACGCGATCTTGCACCGTCGCAAGGACCATGGCACAGTCATGATCTATCCAGAAGAACCCGCCGGCTTCCATGTCCTGTTGAGTCAAACAATTGACCCGAACAGCAACACGCTCCTTCTCCTCCCTTGGAGCAAGGTTAGCACCTGCAATACTTGCACAAAAGTAAGATGCAACGCCAGCAAGCGCATCCGAAGAAATGGGCAACAGCTCGAAAAACTTACACTGAAGCTGCTCGGACAATCGAAGCAATTCCGCCATAAGGTACTCCTCTCTGGCAGCACCTCGATCCGCCTTGGACTTCCAAACGTCGGCATGGCCACGCACCCCAAGCAACTCTTTCTCGAGACTGTGAACACGGTCTCGAAGAAACGCAAGCTGCGACGAATCATCCAAAGATGGCCGCAGCCGCGCTGCAGGCGAAGTGTCAACGGGATCAGCACCCGAAGGACCCTAGATCAACAGACAGGCAAAGACATTAACACATGGACGAAGGAGCACATAACTCAACAAATTCATTAAGTGCATAAAAAGCCACTACGTGGCACAAGGATTCGTTCATCAAAATAATTACAACAAAAGAGACTACAACTATCCTACAGCTACAGCGCCTAAGACGCGGCACCCTGAGTAGCCTCGGAGCCGGATTGCCTCGCCTTGGCTTCCCCCTGCTGCCGTAGCGCGTACTCGGCCAGCAGATCAATCAGCTTCGGCCCATAACGCTTACAGCGAGCAGAATAGGTATCGAAGGCTACGTCGGATCCATCAGCAGTCGTCGGCATCCGGGAAGTGACCTGGGGAAGGTCCAGCTCCGCTCCAGCCGCCAAGGCCATTGCCAGCCCGACGGATGCACCGATGCCCTTTTGCTTGCGGTTGTACGCCGCAGGTGCTTCGGCTAACAGCGCCTCCGCCAGAGCATCAAAATCATCAAGGGCCGCGTCCTTGGGGACAAGCTCCTTGTAGAAGCGCCCAAGGACCTCCTTGGCCATGGCAAGCGAGTTGACGACGGTGCCGCAGCGATCTTCAACCACCGCATCAGCATCATCCAGAGCACTCCCGTGCTCCAGAGCACCGCGATCAAATTCGATGCCTGCGGCATCTAAAACAGCAAGGAAGCAGTGAAACAAGAATAGCTGCGGTGAAAACAAACTAAAGTTTTCCCCAATGATTATAAAGACGAAGACGATGCACGACAACCATCCATCTAGAAGACCTAACGCCAACGGCAGGATCTGGCCATACACGTGTTAGCATCGCAACGAACCGTCGCTAACACGCCGTCCACTACGCGCGGAAATCGAGGCGACGCCATAATTATCTCCATGCCGCGCGTGACCGGTCAATTCAAGGTCAGAAAGGGGGACCCATGTTCGTCAAGTCAAGTCATCTCTGGCGCAGCATACGCTTGAGGTCATCGATCGTCAGCACTGACGTCATCAAAAGCTACACTAGCAACAGTCACAATTTCTTCGACTTTAAAGCTAAGAGTACTCACTCGAATCTACGATTCTACTAATTACTCGGGGCCTACTCGTATCAGGAGCGCTGGCCGCTCACCCGAAAAATGAACAACACGTTACAACACTGAACTGTTTCTTCGAGTCCCACGTCGAGTCTACGACTCCACTACGGACTCGGGGGCTACTCCCATAGGGAGGATGGATTTAAGCATCCAAAAAAATTTGTGTCCTACAGACCTGACACTGAACAACGGCTGAATTAAATTCTCCGCTCGAGTCTACGACTCGAACAGACACTCGGGGGCTACTCCCATAGGGAGCGCTGGTCGCGCACCCTATAAAATTTCGACTGCGATCCTTCAGATCAATATGCAAAAACTTTTCGGCAACTCTGCCCCAACTAAACGCTAAGAGAGTAGCATTCTCCTTGGCTACCCGAAACACCTCCGCGGTGATAAACTTCGGATGCTGTGCCTGTGACGCAAAGATAAGACCTACAGATATCATCTGATGGCCTGGTAACGCACATGACTGCGCTCTGCTAGTATAAACCCGTGCCAACAGGCGCGATGAAAAACCCTGACAGACACGTTGGGTACATCAATTAAATTCACTGGAATTCCACTCCTGTAAGTCCTCCATGGCCTGAGTCGAATTACGCCAGCATATGTTCCGGGTTCAAGTCGAGGGACTCGAACCGGAAGAAGATCGTATTGTTTTTTCCTAAGACAGTTAACTGACCCTGATCCATCGGGAGAGTCAGGCACACGCATCAACAATCCCTACACATTCTCTTGAAAGACAGAGTTGCACCTGAAGGATTGAAGAGTCCTCAGCCGAATCTACGATTCGACTGAACACTCGGGGGCTACTGACATGGTTATACCCCATGGGTACATGATCTCAGCATACCTACTCCAGCCCAAGGATCGCCCACGACAAATATACGCCGGCCCATGAAGACTTTCGGGTGGCCAAGGCCATGACATCTTCGGATCCTTGGAGAGCAAGACTAGAGTAGATAGGAAATTCAAAGGGGTAAACCCTAGAACCTGTAACCGACTAGATCTGTGCCTGGGACCTGCCTAAGTCTATATAAAGGCCAGGAGGGCACGACCTATATCTCTCTCATACTTTCGCATACTCACCTCCACGCCAGATCGCATCTGCGCACCCCTGTAATCACCGGTTCCGCCGTAATCAAAGAGCAGACAAGCACGAGTAGGGTTTTCCCTTCGGGGGCCTGAACCTGGGTAAACCTCGTGTCCCGTATTGCTTGTTTGCTAACTGTTCTGCGATCTCCAGCATCCCCATCTTCTCCAAAACCCAAGTACATAACAATGGGCATTAACGAGATCAAACCTCGTCACCTTTCTTAAAGCTAGGGGGCTTGTTGACCATCAACACATGATTATCTTTCTTGATGTCCACCTCCGCAGCTTTCAGCTTAGCGAAGATCTCAGTGATCGTATCAGTGGAACCAATCTGATTATGAGTAACTACAAAACCTTTGTAGCTAGGAGAGAGTGATTGCAGAACTCTGTCAATCTTGAGCTCTTCTGGAATCTTGCAGTCCAGTTGCTCAAGACGTTGAGTGTAGCCCGACATCTTAATGGCGTGCTCACTAACGGAACTCCCTTCCTCCATCTTGCAGTTAAAGAATTTCTCAGAGATCTCATATCTCTCAGAACGGGCCTAAGTCTGAAACATGGTTTTCAGTTCCTCAAGAATCTCAAAGGGCCCGGCGAACTCCTCAAAACGATTTTGAAGGTCCAATTCCATAGAAAACAACATGGTGCTCTTAATCACACCATAATCATCTTTGTGCGACTGATAAACAACTTTTTCATCAGCCGGCGCATCTACAGTAGGGGCATCACCTAGCACTTTCTCAAGGACATAGCCCTTTTGTCCGCTAGGGAGAATTATTCTCAGATTGTGGAACCAGTTGGTGAAGTTAGATCCATTGTTCTTAAGCTTTTCTTTCTCAGCAAAAACGTTGAAGTTGAAGTTGGACTTAGCCATTTGATCTACAAAAGTTGCAAGTACAATTTAGACTATGTTCATGATAACTAGTTCAACTTAATCAAATTACTAGATGAACTCCCACTAAATTCAACATCCCTCAAGTTGTTTAGTGAACATGATCCAAATTCACCACACCTAATCCGATCTTCACGAGAAGAGATGTGTTTCAATGGTGGACAACAAAGTGTCGATCATATCATTCATATGACTCATGCTTAACCTTTCGGTTCGTGTGTTCCGAGGCCATGTCTGTACATGCTAGGCTCGTCAAGTAAAACCCAAGTATTTCCGCGTGTGCAAAACTGGCTTGCACCCGTTGTATGTGAACGTAGAGTTTATAGCACCCGATCATCACGAGATGCTTGAACACGACGAACTTCCGCAACGGTGCATACATGGGGAGAACACAGTTTTATCTTGATCTTTAAGTGAGGAATCATCTTATAATGCTACCGTCGCGATCTAAGCATAATAAGATACATAAAAGGATAAACATCACATGCATAAATTTTTTATTTGACATGGTATAGCCAATCTCCGCGCAATGATCTCCATCTTGTGCGTGCCAGCATGATCTCCATCACTCCACCATGATTGCCTCCACCAAGAATAGCAACTACAACTATTTCTAACTACTTAGCGATAAAGTAAAGCCGTTACATGGCGTATAAGAAGTTGACACACAGGTCATACACAATTATAAAGACAACCATATGGCTCCTGCCGGTTGTGTACTCATCGATATGCAAGTCGTGAAATATTGCAAAACATGATCATTGCATACAACATACACATCATATCTTGGGCCATACCATATGACAGAAACACTCCCTGCAAAAACAAGTTAGACGCCTCTACTTTGTTGTTGCATGTTTTACGTGGCTTATGGGAGTAACAAGCTAAGAACGATTCTTACATACGGAAAGCCACAATGGTGATATTATGGTTGCCAACATCCGGTGTAAATCCCATGACAACTATAGTGAGAGAAACTGGCATCCACCAGCCGCATGTGTGGAACAAGCCACACGTCAAGTGCGGAGCCGGTCTCGCGAACGAGGTCGCGTAAATTTGGCATGGACCGCTTCGATCTAACTATCCCACGTCATAAGAAGTACACAACAAGAGGCT
The DNA here is from genome assembly GCA_916181665.1 of Avena sativa. Classification (NCBI taxonomy): domain Eukaryota; kingdom Viridiplantae; phylum Streptophyta; class Magnoliopsida; order Poales; family Poaceae; genus Avena; species Avena sativa. The sequence goes on along the minus strand of OV702280.1, from coordinate 60,461,276 downwards.
TGCAAAAGAAAACATCAAATCCCGCAACAAGCATGTTGCGTTCTACTCGTGAAACACATCTACGCATAGATCTAGCTCTGATACCACTGAAGGGTTTCGCAGCATAGTAAATCAAAAAAATTCTATGGATGCGAATGGGAAAGCCAAGATCTAATCTAGGAGATGCAATCAACGAGATGGATAGATGATATCTTCATACCCTTGAAGAAATTGCGCATCGGAATGTTTAACAGAACGTGGTTGATGTAGTCATACTAGTCTTCTCCTCCTCGCGATCCGATCCGATCCAACGCCGCAAGTGGCGATGCCTCCGAGAGATGCACAGGTACGGCACCGCGATGTCTCCTCCTTCCTCGGTCTAGCAAGTGGGGTGGAGATAGATTGGATCTACAGCACGACGGCGTGGTGCAAAGGTGGAGAGTTTCTGCGACAGGGCTTCGCCTACGCGCAGTCGGGAGAGAGAGAGGTAGGGCAGGAGCTGGAGGCTAGGGTTTGGGGTGAGGGATGGTGCTCCCCCTGCCCACCTTATATAGGGGGCTGGATGGCCCCCTTGCCCCTCCTCCAAGCCCTAGGTCCGGCGGCCACAAGGGTGGAGTGGGGGGCAAGTCTTCCCCGCCTTCTAGAAGGTCACCTAGGGTTTCCCCTAGGGTTTTGGCCGGCTGGGCCTATGGGGCCTTGTGCCCCTGGCCTAATGCGGCCAGGGCACTCCCTCGTAGTCCTACGCCCCCCTCCTACAAGTGGGGCCACGTTCGTCCCACTCCGGAAGCTTCTAGAACCATCCGGTACAATACCGAACATTCCGAAACAATTCCGAAATCCAAAAACTGCTTTCCTTTATATGAATCTTATTCTCCGGACCATTCCGGAACCTCTCGTGATGTCCTGGATCTCATCTGAGACTCCGAACAAAAACTCATAAACCAATTATCCATTCTATCCTAGCGTCGAAGCACGTTAAGTGTGTGACCCTACGGGTTCGAGAATATGCAGACATGATCTTCTATCAATAATCAATAGCGGGGTCTGGAAACCCATATTGACTCCCACATATTCATCGATGATCATATCGGATGAACCGCAATGCCAGGATTCAATTAATCCCATATTTATATTCCCTTCGTCACGCGATATTTTACTTGCCCGAGATTCGATCGTTGGTATCGGCATACCTAGTTCAATCTTGTTCACAGCAAGTACTTTACTCGTTCCGTAATACGATATCACTTTGTGATTAACTCCTTAACCACGTGCTTGCAAGCGGTGTTGATATCGATTACCGAGTGGGCCTGAAGTATATCTCTCTGACTTGGGAGGGACAAATCCCATCTCGATACATACAACCCAACAAGTACTTTCCGATCACCTGAGAGACCCTTTATGATCACCCTCTCATAGGATGACGTTTGATGACCTCAAAGCTTTCTTCCGATACCAGGGAGTTGCATTATCTCATGGTCTAAGGAATACAATATTTGACATAAGAAAAAGATTCGCAAAGATGAACACGATGACACGATCTAATTGCTCTGCTTGATTTGGGTCTGTCCATCATATCATTCTCCCAATGACATGATCTCATTATTAATCGACAACTCATGTCTATGGTTAGGAAACCTTAACCATCATTAATCAATGAGCTAGTACATAGAGGCGTACTAGGGACACGGTGTTGTTCATAAACCACACAAGTATCAAAGTTTCCGCTTAATAAAATTCTAGCATGGAATATAAACTTTATTATGAACAAGAATTATAATAATAACATCTTTATTATTGCCTCTAGGGCATAATTCCAACACTGTACCAGAAGATCCACCACGGTAGGAGAAGAGCCAGCAATGACAATGTCATCGACATAGACAAGCATGTAAATCTGAGCAGTACCTCGAAAGAGGATGAACAATGATGTATCCGCCTTAGAGGCAATAAACCCAAGCTAAAGAAGTAGTTGACTTAGCCTAGCATACCAGTCACGCGGGGACTGCTTGAGGCTATAGAGGGACCGCTGCAGCTTGCCGACATGCGAGGGGAAGCGGGCATCCTCAAAGCTAGGAGGCTGCTGCATATAGACATCTTCACCCAAGTATCCATGGAGAAACGCATTACTGACATCCACTTGACGAAGAGTCCAACCACGAGACACTGCAAGAGAGAGCACCAAACGAACAGTGGCTGGCTTGACAACTGGGCCGAAGGTATCACCATAATCTATACCATGCTGCTGAGTGAATCCACGGGCGACCAGGCGTGCTTTATGCTTGTCAATCGAACCGTCGGGACGGTGTTTGGTCTTGAAGATCCATTTGCTACCAACAATATTAAATCCAGCTGGGCGAGGCACCAAAGTCTAGGTGTGAGTATCGCTAAGAGCAGCGAGCTCCTCAGCCATCACCGCATCCCACGCCGGCTCCCGAAGAGCATCCCGATGTGAGGTGGGAGCGGAAAAAAACGCACGACGGCTGGGGTTATACTGGACAGTGCCATCATGGTAAGTATTCTCACGCTGTGTATGGTCTCGATTATGAGTGACCATGCCGTGTACGGGGACAGGCGCCGGAGCCTCCGAAGAACCAGGAGGCGGCTCAGCCAGGGGCGTCGTGGCCACGGGCTCCGAGAGCTCGCCAGCAGAGGGCTACACGGGCTGGCGGAAGGGACTGGGCTGGGCCGACGCAGCAAGGGACGTCCCGCAGGCTCAGGAGGCCCAGCGCAAGGAGACGTGGGCACGGAGGCGGACGACGTTGGCGCATCAGAAGACGCGCCCGAGCCATGCATGTCGATCGTGTTGACGTCACTGGTGTCTGTAGTCGTAGCACCAGGGGCCGTCGAAGGTACCTGAGACGACATCAAATAAATATCGCCTGACACAGGTGGGTTTGGAGACAAATAGGACAAGTCATATTCATGCACAGGTACATCCGGAACCGGTTCATCCATAGGAAAAGATAGAGCATGCTCAATATTGGTGATATCAATGGAAACTCCGGGACTAGAGAAAGGAAAAACGTTTTCGTCGAACACAACATCGCAAGAAATATAAATCCTTCTCGAGGCACAATCTAGACACTTGTAGCGTTTATGCATAGGACTATAACCAAGGAAGACAGACATCTTGGAGAAGAACTCAAGCTTGCGGGCATTATATCTGCGAAGACTAGGCCAACAAGCGCACCCAAAAATCCGAAGAGAGGAATAAGTGGGATGAACACGGAAAAGATGAAACAAAGGTGTCTCCTTGTTAAGAACCGACGTGGGCATGTCATTGATGAGATAACAGGTCGTGAGAAACGCCTCGTCCTAGAACCGAAGAGGGAGGGAGGAGTGCGCAAGAAGAGCAAGGCCGGTCTCCACCAAATGCCGATGTTTGCGCTCAACGATCCCGTTCTGCTGAGAGGTATGTGGGCAAGATACACGGTGAGAGATGCCCGTGCGCTGGAAGTAGTGATGGATTTTGTGATACTCGCCACTCTAATCGGACCAAACCGCCTTAATATTGTGGTTCAAAAGACGCTCCACATGAGCTTGAAAGGCGTAAAAGACCTGCTCAACATCAGACTTATGTTTAAGAAAATAAATCCAGCAGAAACGTGTGTAGTCATCATCAAAACTAACATAATACTTGTACCCTCCCGAAGAAGCAATGGCGGGACCCTAAACATCCTAATGAATTAATTTAAGAGGCACAGTAGAAACATAAGTGGACATAGAGTATGATAGTTGATGACTCTTAGCACGCTGACAAGCATGAAGCACTAAAGCCTTCTAGGACATCATCCACCCGCAACTTCTTTCTCTCTTGCAGCTCTTTCATAGCAATGGCCTTTATGTTTGGAGGCTCTCCCTAACCAGCTCTCCATTGGGGGTTCTTTTGAATTAGTACAAGAAAGCTCATGACTCTTAACAGTAGAGTTAACGACATTATTTGCTGCATGACCTAAACGCTGATGCCACTGAGAGGGCGACACCTTGACACTAGCGGAGGCATGGTGAGTGGATGAGGAGGATGCACGGCGATACAGAACGGGATAAGCTCCTCCATGGCTTCTACCATGAAGGAGGATGGGCTGGGTTGATTTTTCCTTTACAAAGAAAGAATGCCGGTGAAATTCAACGAACACGTCATTGTCGCACATAAGACGATAAACGGAAAGAAGGTGTTTGTTAATGTGAGGGACATGCAAGATATTTTTAAGTTGAAGAGATGAACCGGGTAAAGACGAATGACCAATATGCGCAATAGATAAACCTGCACCATTAGCCACCTGGACCTGGTCATTCCCTCCATAGCGCTCGTGAACTTGAAGACGTTCAAGCTCGCTGGTGAAGTGATTCGTAGCCCCGGAGTCCATCACCCAGGGCTGGTTGTTAGAGGAGCTGGTGGAGGCCGAGTTGCCAGCGCGGTTGTTGAAGTCCTGGTTGAAGCGGCGGTGGCTGGTGTAGGCCTCATGTCCCCAGTATTTACATATCTGGCACCTGGGGCGCTTGTTGCCGTCCTTTCGGCCACCTCTGTTGCTGCGTGATGACCCACAAGTATAGGGGATCACAACAGTCTTCGAGGGTAGTATTACCCAATTTATTGATTCGACACAAGGGGAGCCAAAGAATACTTGCAAGCCTTAAAAACTGAGTTGTTAATTCACCTGCACCTGGAAATAGTTCTTGCTCATAGAAGTTTATTAGTAGCAACAGTTTGTAGTAGCAACAAGAAAGCAACAGCAGTAGTAAAACAGGAGCAATAGTAACAGTAGTAGCAAACAGTAGGATATGAGCGCGGTAGGCATAGGGATGGATGGACGGGCGTTGCATGAACGAGTCTAAACATGTAACTTCAAGATCTAGGGCAATCGCAGATAAATAAGAATAAGCATCCAAGTACTAAACAATCATAGGCATGTGCTCCATATATAGTCATGCGTGCTCGCAATGAGAACTTGCACAGCATCTTTTGTCCTGCCAGCCCGTTGCAGCGGGGCCTCAAGGTAACTACTGGAAATTAAGGTGCTCCTTTAAATAGAGAACCGGAGCAAAGAATTAATACTCCGTGAACACATGTTATCCTCACATCACAACCATCCCCTTCGATTGTCCCAATTTATGTCACTTCGGGGCCTTTGGTTCCAAACAATGATATGTGTACACAACTTGCAGATAAGATCACAAACAATACTATCATAATGATTCAATAATAAGTTCAGATTTGAGATCATGGCACTCGGGCCCTAGTGACAAGCATTAAGCACAAAAAGTTGCAACAAAGTCAAATAGCACTAAAAGAGATACTAGGCACCATGCCCTAACAATCTTATTCGACTACATGATAGAACTCATCCAATACCTACCATCCCCATAGACTACAATGGGGGATTACTCACTCATGGATGAGAGAAACATTGATGGTTGATGGAGATGCGTTGGTGATGAGGATGGCGATGATCCTCCCCAAATTCCCCGTCCCGGCTGTAGGCTATGGGGATGGTGAATCGCGTTTTCTGGTGGTGGCGGCGGAGCGGAAATCTTTCTAGAAAAACATCGACCCCTCCCCCCCCCCCCGAGTTTTTAGGTCAGAAGGCACCTTATAGGCGAAGAGAGAGGCCGAGGGGGTGCTTGGGCTGGCCACACCCCTCCCAGGCGCGGGGTGGGCCCACCCGCGCGACAGGGGGTGTGGGCCACCCAGGGCTCCCCTCCTCCTCGTATTCTTGCTTCGTGGATCTTCCAGTGAAATAGGATTTTTGGCATATTTTCCGGGATTTTTCCTGATAGTTGATTTTCTGCACAAAAACTAGACACCAAGGTAATTCTGCTGAAAACATCATCAGCCCGTGTTAGTTGTATCCAAATCACACAAGTTTAGAGGAGAAATAATAGCAAAAGTGTTCGGGAAAGTAGATACATTTTGGACATATCAACTCCCCCCAAGATTTGCTTATTGCTTGTCCTCAAGCAATTCAGTTGAAAACTGAGTGCGATAAAAGAACTTTCACGAACACATTTGCTTCATATGATGTATATATTCTCAGCACAGGAGTATATACTTAAAGCATTCATTATAAGAAGTATGCAACTAAGTCTACTCAATATTCATTGCAAGCTATGAAGAGAAACCAACTCAGTAATAATAAGTCGCATGAAACATAAACATAAGCAACATTGCAATGCTCATAATAAGGTATGATAGAGTGGCATCTCGCTTGCCTTTGTTTGTACAGCACAATATAAATGCCAAGGCACCTCTGAAGTTCAAGTGAAGACTATAAGTAAAATATATCAGAGATACAAGCATCAAAGTCATGACATAATTAACCAAGTTTTGAGACAAACACAAGAATGACAACTATGCTCTCAAGAGGGTGCTCACAGAATAAGTGGTGACTCAACAAGGAAGTGAAAAAGGTTTTGAAAAGTTTGAAAGACTTCCAAATGCTGAAAGTAAGGTACTCATTAGCTTTGAGCTCTCATTGCCCCTATCATAGGCATCTTGATGTGGTTAATGGTGAAAGTGAGGTCCAATATGAATTATATGCTTGACAGACCATAAACTGGAAATCCCATGTCCCTTGAGTACGAGGGCCGCTCCTCGTGCTACTCAACTTTAGTTACATGTAAGTTCTTTTCATTGTAAATACATGCATATCATAGAGAACCTCCAATGGGGTACCCCTTGCACATGATACAGGAGCTAACCCATAATCAAAATGACAAGGCAAGCAGACAATGAGCATCTCAGTGATCATTTTATTTATTATGTGCATAGCTTTTTATTGAGGATGCTTCACGAAATGCTCACTATGGTGATGCTACAAGTTTCCACCATGATTAGGCATGGATTAGGCTAGCGGCCCAGGCGTTTCTCTAACACATATATATAACTCCATGAACTCACAATCTCCCCTTTTATTTCACACCGACGACATTCGCAAACAAAAGAGCATGGCATCAACTGGATATGTATCCATAAGTGTTGAAAACGTTCCCCATGACAACACTGTTCTGCTAACTCCCAGCCTATAATTTGCAAGCATATAACTTTCATGGACAGTCACAATGGTTCAGGCTTATTAAGTGCAAGGAATAAAGTGTGCCATCAAGTTCGTGAGAGCTTTACTAACAAACTTTCTCAAAACAGTCAAACATTTTATTTGGAAGAAAACAAGGCATAATGAATATGCACTGAATAGCAAATGATGCTAGTAGGTAGGTAGGTGGACACTGTTGGCAATATTGGTTTTGGGGAGTTGGATGCACACGTAGAGCTCATACTCAGTGCAAGTGAAGTCTAGCAAAATAGAGGGAGCGACAAACGAGAGAGAAATAACTGTCATAATCATGCTTGCAACAAAACAGGACTAATTATGGCAAAAAAGTGATACAAGAACTCTGAGACAAAATAAATCATCGAGGCTTACTGACTATTGTTTATTCATATGCATGCGTGAGCATGTGCCAAGTCGATTCACATGAAACATTCAGAGGAGGATACCACAATATCATACCAAGTTATGAATAGAACAATGCAAGCGAACATTCATATGACATGCTACAAACTATTAGCAAGCTGGAGCTAATCACAAGAAAGCAAGAACTACTAAGCATCCATAAAATAACATACACCTTATATGAACAGGCTAAGCATGCTCACAATGATGAGTATATGTACAAAAATGAAAACAAATAGAGTTCGTTACTAGTCTCTTACCACACCTCAAGTTGTCTTAATCTTCATTATTGCTCTTCACTTGTGTGACTTGAATAATAACATGAAACCAAAATCCACTGAGGACGGTTAAACCCTGCAAAGAACTCACAAAACCAAAGAAGAACAACAAATATTTTTGGTGTTTTCGATTTTTCAAAGCAAGCAAACAAAGAAAAAAACAAACAAAGAAAAATCTTTTTGGATTTTTCTTTAAGGCAAACCAAAGCTAAAAAGCAAAGAAACAAACCAAGAGAAACAATGAGAATATTTTTGGTATTTTTGTGTTTTGAGAAAGCTGAAACAAAAACCAAAAAGAAAGCGAAACAATGGATTTACAAAGAACCGACGAACATGATATATAGATGAGTGTAATGTCGGTATACCTCCCCCAAGCTTAGGCTTTTGGCCTAAGTGGGGCTCAACTCCATGGTGACCAAGAAGGTGCACCTCCGTAGTACATCGAGGAGGCCCCTTCATCCTGGTAAGAGCTCGAGGACTCCCCTGTGTAGTGTACAGAGGGGTTGTATGAGGGCGCGTCCCCCTTATAGTGTCCATGGAAGCCAAGAATGCGCATCTTATCATCCATCTCCTCCTTAGAGCGTGATAAAGGTCCCTAGGAAATACTGAACATAGTGGTTTGGGGTAGAGGGATCTCTCTCTCTCTCTTCCCCGTCAGTAAACAACATTCTATAAACCAAGCTCTCAAGGGGAGAGCTAGTAGTGAAAAATTGATGCGCTTTCACGGCAGCAAGATCAAGCCTATGAGATCCAAGACTGTATCATTTGGATCAACAGCAAGGTCCAAAGCAGCAATAACACGTGCAACAACAATTCCCCCATAAATGGGTCCCTTAGCAGCTAAGCAACGAGCAATGAGAGAACCAAGATTGTACCTAGTTTCATTGTTGAGCGCAGCAGCTATGAAGGCCAAATGATAGTTGGAAATATTACTAGTGTTCTCCCTACCAAGAATACTAGTGGCAAGATAATAAGCAAAGTACCTGATAGCTGGGAGCTGAATATTTCTTATCTTTCCCCTTTGGGCTCTAAGATCATCATCATTGGTTATCCCGCTGTAGAGCTCCAACAAATCAGTGGGTTGAGCTGGAATCTTCTTTGTCGACCCAGCTGTGCCAAGTCCCAGGGCCGCACAAAATTTCTTCAGTGTCATATTGTAAGACCTGCCATACATTTTGAAAGACACATCTGGCTTGAACAAGCTGTTAGAAAAAGAAAAGCTCTCCACAAATGTTTTAGTGAGCGTAGCATATTGCACGCTCTCATCCTGCATATAACCTGTTAGTCCAACCCTCTGAACCAAGGTCAGAAAATCCTCGAGAATCCCAGCAGCCTGCAAGAAGGGTAGGCAAAGAAAGGTGGAGGGGTGCGCATCCCCCTCATCTCCCTCGTCGCCAAATCGCGGTGTAATGAGATCCTTGTTATATGAGGGCCTAGCTCGGGAGGATGATCTTGAAGGCTTGCCCTCCTAGGTGCATCACTCTCAAATATTTCACCAAAGGTGTGGTTGTCCATGACCTCTTTTTTTCTGAAATTTTTAGACAAACATCAAACCAAGTGATTTCCGAGTTGATAATTGATGAGAAACTACTATAGGAACTTGCTAGAGGGATACACATGAATCAAAATGAAATCTCTAAGCATAGAACAAGCATGCAAGATCACACAAACTGTCACCTATAGCAGCAAAATACTCAAGATACAATCTACCAATCACAAATCTAATTGGACAAGCGGAGGAGGCACATACCAAGGAGCAATCCCTCCAAAAATCAGTAGCAAAGATGGGCTGAGCAAGGAGATCAAAAATTGGGAGCAAGAACAACAGGAACTCGAGCTTGAGAAATTTTTCCGGTGTTTTTCGGGAGAGAGAACGAAGATGGCTGGGAGGAGGCATCTTGGAGGGGCCCAGGTGGGACACACCCAGCCAGGCGCCACCCTGGGGCTGGCCGTGCCACCAGGGGGTGTGCTAGCCTGTGGTGGCCCCCTGGGTCACTCTAGGTGTCCCTCTGCCCCTTTTTTCGAGGAAAAATTTATTTTGAATTTTCTGGGATTTTTCGGGAAACTTTATTTTTGCCCAATTTTCAGGGTATGAAAATTGATTTTCTCGCAGAAAAGATTTTTGAGAAGAAGCAAAAGCAAACCAAAACCAAAACTACAGAAGTTCTAAGACACTCTAAAAAGCAAACAACTAACAAAAGCAAAGCTAACAAGAGAAAAGTCAAAGACTAGGAAGAAGAAAAGTAAAAGAAAACAAGAATAACCATAGTGAAAGCATTGCTTTGTTCATTAAAATCCTTTTGTTAACAAGATTGATCAAGTCTTGTTACCAAAACAATCTTATATGAAACAAAACTTTGCATTCCACAAGGTGATTATGTTACTTCAAACTTGATAGCAATGGTCCTAATCATAATAGTTTCAAAATTTTCTTGTGGAATGGGACAATATATTTCTCCAACCTTGATGCTCTCAATATTCTCAATGGAATTCAGTCAATAGCTTTTAGCAACCTTCTTGGGGAAATAGACTGTTACATCCCAAAATTTTCCAAATTTTGTAATGTGAAAAATAAATAATTGTTGAAATTTAGGGTGAAAAGAAACTTTTGATTCCAAATGGAAACATCAAAAACCCAACCTGAACAAACTTTGAATAAAAAGTGAATGCAACAAAATTTTAATCAAGTGGAATGCATTCATCAATGAATGTATCTTGAAATTCAAACTTGGAAAAGTTAAACCAAAACTCTAAAATCCTAATGGAAGAAATCATTTCCAAGATCTCTCTAAGACTACGGAATTGATCCATATAAAAATTCAGAAACAATCATTTTAAAATGATAAAAAATGACAAACAGAAATATTATAAAACCATAGAAATTGGTTTCACTTAATTTGAAGCCATAAATAAAAACTTATGAATTTAATAAGATGAAAAGAAATAATTTCCAAATCTAATAAAGATCCTATCTAAAATCCATACCAAATTGTGAGCAATTAATCCTAAAAGGATAAAAAATTACTAAATAAATTTTTACAAATTGAATCACCAACTTTGGTTCTTTAAATAAAAAGATATGGATTTTATAAGGCAAAGGAAGAAATAAATAAATAAGGAATATCTAAAAGCCAAATTAAAATCTTGGCCAAATCCATAAGCAAATGAAATAAAGAGAATCCAAATGAAATAAAGGGATAAAAACTATTCCAACAAATTTTTAAAACATATTCTAATAATATATGGATAAAGATAAAATTCCTAATAGAAATGATTAATTAAATCATGGGAAAATAATAAATGGAATTGCCCAAGTGGAATAAAAGTTATTTAATTAACTTAAATGAAATAAAATTATATGGAATTAAAAGCATATTTGATTTTATTGGAATAAAAACAATTGCCCAATTTAAAATGATTAATAAAACATATGGAAATACTTTAAATAATTCAAAGTAAATTATTTAACACCCCATTTGAATAAATAAAACCTACTGAATAAGGTTTGGTGAAAAATTAGAATTCAAATAAAGATTTTGAAAAAATAATTAAATCTTGTTTGAATAAAGACAATTGTCTATTTAAATAAATAATAAAGCCCAAGAAAATACAAAGAAAATTTCTAAAAAGGACTTTAGAAAATATTATTAAACATAATGAAATCCCTACTGAAAGTTGGGAGACATTTGAATTCAAACAAATACTTGGAATCATTTGAATAAATCAAAACAAAATTCGGAAATGGAAAAAGGAAAAAAGAAACGGTATAAAAAAAGAGAGAGAAAGAAGCCATCCCAGAAACAGGCCCAGTCCAGCCCAAACTCGTAGCCCACTTTCCCCTCTTCCCCGAAACATTTTTCACTCGCGTTCGCACCCGCACACTCACTGGCCGCTGGACCCTCCGCAAACCCCTCTCTCACGCTGACAACACGGCCCCACTCGTTAGTTGTCGTCTACACCCACGTGACCAGTTCCTCCCTCCTCTCTCTCTCGTTTCTGCTTGATTCCCGCGGCGTAAATTCATCATAATTTCGCGAGTAAATCGCTGTTGTAACTACGCTCATCAACGCGCCTCGCTCCCCTCTATCTTCCCCCCCAGACACCCCGCACTCACTGCCCATAGGCTGACTCGATTTCGCGCTTGAGCATCCTCTGCTCCGACGAACCTCTACTCAAATTCCGGCAGCACTGTAACACCGCGGTTCTGAAAAGACCGTGGCTTCTATGTGACATGCCAATCCCTGGATCGGTTCATTGGCCCACAATAGAATAAGATGAATAACATAGCAAAATATCCGTGTATCATGAATAACGAAGATCCAGAGTACCATTATTACAATAAAAGCTTAGCCCAAGGCTAGCTCAAATTATTCAGGTAGCAACATAAATAAAGTAAATCCTCCATTCCTCAAATTGCCCACAAGTGAACAAGTGCCGAGTGGAGTACCGTGGCCTATATCGATTACTCAGAATCGGAATAACCTGCAACATGAAACGTAGCAGCCCCGAAGGGTCAATACATGGAATGTATGGCAAGTAGAGCTAGTAAAGGAGACAATAGTACTAACATCTACATGCATATTTGGCAAGTGGAGCTATGTCTGACTTGCATTTGCAAATACCTTTGTCCTACTTTCGTAAACAGTTTTTCTTGATTTTTTTTGAAAAGATCCCAATTAAGTTAACCCAACAATATTAAAACAATTATGAAATTAGAATGAGCGAGAAACATGTCATGGAATCTATATCAAGCAACTCAGTTGTCTATAACCGGGGACACGGCTAATCGATTAGTTTATACACCCTGCAGGGTTAGTACACTTTACCCATGTGACTTGGCCAGCCCAGCTCGTACCATCACTCTCATTTTGGGTGATGATAGGGAGAAGACCAAGAAGAGACCGTTCGGGAAGTAGCTCCCCAATCCCGACGCGTACCGGTCCAACCTACCAAAATTCTACATCTCTGGATACGCGGGTTCGGGTCACCACAACCTACTAAGTCCAACCAACCGCCCATTTCATTATTGGCACATGGTTGTACACGTAAGCTACCAAATAAATAAGCCAATCAATTTCTCTCGATACCTGGGTGCCTTTCCACAATGAAACCACCAAAAATTATCAATACCATCACACCCAGGAGATTCATTGATTAAGTTGTTTTAGTTTTCACAAACCAATACTTTTAGAAACAAGTCTCAATGATGTAACCCAGCCCTCGTTCAACATAGCATGGATAAGCACATCTACCAACGGTGGTTCATCTACAAGGAAGGTCCTACCACATAATAGGACATAGCGTAGCGATAGTATCATCCTACACATGCATCTACAAAATACACGAAAATGCATTGAGAATAGTAGGACGATATCATGAACAAAGTAGCATCTACTTGCCTTGGTTGTAGCGGTCAGAAGAACAATCCACACACGAGCAAGCGTTGCACTCGTCACAATCTACACGATACAATTGCAATCATAAACAAACAATCCACAATCATATGCAACAAAGATGATGTATGAATGCATGCACGACAAGTGAAATGGTGCTACAGCTGCACCACATAATCCTATTCAATAATACTACTGATTGCATGCATGGAAAATAGTTTTAGCGCAAGGAAAACTATTATGCAAAATATAATGCTCAAAACTAGAGCTAGAACTCAAATAATTCACTACCGGTAGAACTGTTTGTAAAATCTTGGGAAAATTCTACCGCATAGGCCTTGCTATTTAGGAACAGTACCAACTGGAATTACTCAAAAAGGAATTATAAAACTCCCCGAGTAATTAAAACACTGCAGAAAGCCACTAGGCCGTTTCTGCAAAAGTTTTTACTGTAAGCCTATCCTTTTAATTCGCGAAGAGATTTCCCTCGTTCTATTGAATCCAGGGACATATCATACGCAAATTTTGGAGTTACAGATCTTTTTCTACGAATTAATTACTCCAAAAGGCCATTAACTAATTTGATTAAACTGTACCAAACCTTGCTGCAAAAGTGTGAAACAATGGTACAGCAAGATTCTACATGACTCACTCAATCTACACATATTTTATTTGCAATTTTTGGCCCAGCGGTTTAATTTCTACGCAATTTACAAGTTTCTACCGAAATCTGCCAACTAAATCGATTAAAGAAAATACCCAGTCAACTGTGTCTGTTGACTGGTCCACGTGGCTGCTGACTGGGCGTCTGACTAGTCAACGCATAGGGGCTGACCGGTCAACGGTCGATCTGGACCGCTGATCTGAGATCCAACGGTCCCAAGAGATGGCGGCTGCGGACTCACCGGAGACGAACGGCGGCGAGCTCGGGACGGTGACGGCGATCGGCTCCGGCGACGGCGGTTCCTGCGTGGAGGGGAAAACGGTCACCGCGCGGATTCGGGGGTCGACGACGGCGCGAGGCGGCGGCAACGTGAGGCGGCGGCGCGCGTGGCGGCGGCGTGCGCGGGCGGCGCTGGCGCGAGGCGACGCGGCGGCGAGCTGGCGCGCGGCTGCGTGCGCAGGCGGGCGAGCGGCGGTGCAGGCAGGCGCGGGCGGCGGCGTGCAGCGGCGTGCAGGCGGGCGGCGCGGAGCAGCGCGGGCTGGCGCGGAGGGCGGTGCGCGCGCGGGCGCTGCAAGCGGCGCGCGGCGGTCGGGGTGCGGCGCCGCATGCGCGGGCGGCGCGAGGCGGCGGGGTGCAGTGGCTCACCTGGTGGCAGCGGCGGGCGCGGAGGCCGTGGCAGGCGGCGGCGGGTGCGGGGCCCAGGGAAGGCGGCGGCGCGGAGATCGAGGGAGGCGGGGTCCGGGGCGCGGAGGGAGAGGCGGCGCGCGGGTGGGGTCCGCTTTTGTGGGCCCCACGCGGGGTCCTGGTCGGTTACGGGCGGCGGCGGCGGCGGATACAATCCGCCGCGCGGGCGGCGCGGGGCTGGCCGCTGGGCCGGCGCGGCCCAGCAGATTTTTTTTGATCCTTAAACTTTTTTCCCTTTTCGCAAATACTAAAACCTCTGTAACTTTTCCGTACGAGCTCCGAATCGGGCGATTCTTGTTCCTAAATTTTTGTAAAATCGAGGGGAACAACCTAGGGTCAAGGGTTGAGTGAAACCACTAGGCTACAAGGGTGGAAAACACAAGTCCTACTAAAGCCTCCCTCAGGAGCCTCGTAGTAAAATAGGGTAGGGTTTAGAAAATAGTGTTTTGCCGAATCTTTTCAATCGATGGTTTTGCATGGAAGAGTATGATGCAATGGCATGAATGATATGCAGAACCAAATCTAAAATTTGGGATGTGACAATACTAACCCCCTTAAGATGAATCTCATCCCCGAGATTCGGCGCGGCTAGCAAATAGGTGTGGGTAGTCCTCTCGGATGTCATCCTCACGCTCCCAGGTGGCTTCTTCTTCAGTGTGGTGGCTCCACTGCACCTTGCAAAACCTGATCGTCTTGGTACGGGTAATCCTCTCCGCTGTCTCCAAAATCTTGACCGGCTTCTCCTCATAGGTCAAGTCATTCTCAAGCTGAACCTCTTCTAGTGGTACAGTGTCTCTCAATGGTGTATCCACCATATCCGGATGGCACTTCTTCAGCTGGGATACGTGGAACACATTGTGAACAGCGGACAGAGCCTCTGGCAACTCGAACTGATAGGCAACTTCTCCTTTGCGTGCTAAGACCCGATACGGTCCAATAAACCGAGGTGCCAGCTTACCCTTAATTCCAAATCTCTTGATTCCACGAAGTGGCGACACTCTGAGGTATGCTCTATCACCTATCTCATACACCACTTCCTTGCGCTTGGCGTCAGCGTAGTTCTTCTGCCTTGATTGTGCTACCTTCAGTCTGTCCCTAATCAAGGCGACCTTCTCCTCAGCGTCCTTGATCAAATCAGGCCCAAACAACTGACGTTCTCCTACTCCATCCCATAGCAATGGTGTCCGGCACCATTTCCCATATAGCACATCGAACGGTGACGTCTTGATGCTGGTTTGATAGCTGTTGTTGTAGGAAAACTCCGCATACGGCAAATTCTCATCCCAACTAGAGCCATGAGCCAAGGCGCAAGCTCTCAGCATGTCCTCCAAAATCTGATTCACCCTCTCGGTTTGTCCATCAGTCTGCGGGTGAAATGCCGTGCTAAACTCCAATCTAGTACCAAGTGACTCGTGCAGGTGGCGCTAGAAGTGTGAGGTAAATTGGGTGCCTCTATCAGATACGATACTCTTGGGAACTCCGTGTAGGCACACAATTATGTCCATATAAATCTTGGCCAACTTTGCACTCGTATAGGTTGTCTTTACCGGAATAAAGTGGGCTACCTTGGTCAAATGGTCGACCACTACCCAAATGGAATCATATCCTGACCTGGTCCTGGGCAATCCTGTGATAAAGTCCATCCCCACTCTATCCCACTTCCAATCCGGCACGGGCAATGGCTGTAGCAGTCCTGCTGGCTTCTGGTGTTCCGCCTTTACTCGGCTACATACATCACATAGGGCAATATGCTCTGCGATGTCTCCCTTCATGTTGTTCCACCAGAATCTGTCCTTTAGGTCCATATACATCTTCGTATTGCCCGGATGTATGGAATACGGCGAGTCATGAGCTTCCTGCAGAATCAACTTCCTTATCTCCGGATCGTTGGGAATGCACAAACGATCTCCATAACACAAGGTTCCTTGCTCATCCCCGCGGAATTCCCTTGCTCGACCCTCCTTCATCTTTTCCCTTATTTCATCTATCTCTTTGTCTCCCACTTGAGCCTTCCTGATTCTGTCCTGTAGCGTTGGTTGGACTTCCATTGTTGCCAAGTACCCTTCAGATACTACCTCAAGTCTAAGGTCCTTGAACTGCTTGCACAAATCCTCAGGCAATTCCCCAATTGTCAATCCGTTGGCATAGACCTTCCGACTCAAAGCATCTGCTACTACATTGGCCTTTCCTGGGTGGTATTGCAGATTCATATCATAGTCCTTGATAAGTTCCAACCATCTCCTTTGCCTCATGTTCAGTTCTTTCTGTGTAAATATGTACTTCAGGCTCTTGTGGTCGGTGTACACGTCACAGTGTTTTCCCATTAAATAATGCCTCCATACCTTGAGCGCATGAACCACTGACGCTAACTCCAAGTCGTGTGTGGGGTAATTCCGCTCATGGTGCTTGAGTTGTCGCGAGGCATATGACACTACTCTCCCATCTTGCATCAGCACACTCCCAAGTCCCTGTCGAGAAGCATCATAGTACACTTGGAAATCCTTCTGAAGATCTGGTAAACACAGAACGGGTGCGGTCACTAGTCGACGCTTCAGTTCCTGAAAGCTGGCTTCACATACGTTTGACCATTCAAACTTCCTCTCCTTCTTCAGAAGTTCGGCTTAGCAATCTTGGAGAAGTTTTTAATGAATCTCCTGTAATATCCAGCAAGTCCCAAAAAGCTTCGTATCTCTCCTGCATTCTTGGGCGCTTCCCACTCTGTCACTGCAGTCACTTTGCTTGCATCAACAACGACTCCTTCTCCTGACACTACGTGTCCAAGAAATCCAACAGTGTTAAGCCAGAATTCACACTTGCTGAATTTGGCATACAGCTTGTGTTCCCTCAGCTTCTCCATAATCAGTCGAAGATGCTTCTCATGCTCAGCATCATCCTTGGAATATATTAGTATGTCGTCAATAAACACCACCACGAACTTGTCCAAGTACTCCATAAATACCTTGTTCATCATGGTCATGAAATATGCCGGGGCATTCGTTAGTCCAAAAGACATAACCGTATACTCATATAAACCATACCTAGTGGTCAAGGCGGTTTTTGGTACGTCCTCCTCCCGGATCTTCAATTGGAAGTAGCCAGATCGCAAATCAATCTTGCTGAACACCTTTGCTCCTTCCAGTTGATCAAACAAATCATTTATGTTCGGCAGGGGGTATTTGTTCTTGATAGTCACTTCATTCAGCGAGCGATAGTCCACCACTAATCTCTTGCTGTTGTCTTTCTTCTCCACAAACAGAACAGGTGCTCCCCATGACGATGAACTAGGCTGAATGAATCCCTTGTCCAACTGCTCTTTCAGCTGCTTCTTCAATTCCTTCAGCTCATCCACATCCATCTTATATGGTCTCTTTGCTATAGGTCCTGTTCCCGGCATCAGGTCGATAAGAAACTCCACTTCCCTGTCAGGTGGCATCCCTGGCAGCTCTTCCGGAAACACGTCGGGGTAATCCCTAATCACTGGCACAGTATCCATGCTAACCCCCTTAAGAGAATTCAGCTTACACCTTCCCGGTCGCACAGCCGACTTGAATCTAATTCTCTTACCATCCGGGGTTTTGAGTGAAACAGCTTGCTGTGCACAATCTATGTGTCCCTCATGCATAGACATCCAATCCATGCCCAGAATAACATCCAACCCCTGTGATTCCAACACTACTAGATGTGCAATGAAGTTGTGTGTTCCAATCCTCACAGTTAAGTCGCGGCATCCCGCGCTAGCTATCATATCTCCTCCAGGTGCACTCACTCTAATAGACCCTTTCATAGACTCAGTAGGTAACTTATACTTATCCACAAATGCCCTTGATATGAATGAATGAGATGCACCAGTATCGAAAAGTATGAAAGCTGGGTGAGTGTTGATTGGGAACTTACCAATCACAAGGTCAGGCTCATCTGGAATCTCCTCCACATTCATGTGGTTCACTGTGGCCTTCTCGTTGTTGGTTGGCTTCAGTCCCTTCCTCTCTGGACAGTTGTCAGCATAGTGTCCCTTCTGTTTACACTTGAAGCATGTCACCTCACTCAGATCCTTCTTCACAAAGCTGCGATCACGGTTGCGGTCATGTCCACCGTGTCCCCCAGAGTGGTGAGAGTGTCCTCCCTTGTGGCTGTGGTGGTTGCTCTTGTGGTTGTCATGGCGATGTCCATCGCCTCCATGGCGGTTGTGATCATGGCTCCCATAGTCACTCACTCCATGCTTGGAGTATCCATCATAGGAAGTGTGAGACTTGTGATGTGAACCAGAGTGGTGATTATTGCTCTTTCTCTTGCGGTTCTCCACCTGTTTGTGCTTCCCTTCCAAGATCCTGGCCTTGTCCATAAGCTCCTGGAAAGTGGGGCAATAAACCACCAGTAGCTGCACGGAATGTTCATCACTAAGGCCATCCAGGAATCTCTCCCTCCTTTTTGCATCAGTGTCAACATCCTCGGGTGCATAACGGGACAGGTTGTTGAACTCCTCAATGTACTCGGCCACGGTGCGATTGGTTTGGCGCAAGTTGCGGAACTCCTTCCTCTTCAGGCTCAGAACTCCTGAAGACACGTGGTTGGTCCTGAAACCTTCCTCAAACATTGCCCAAGTCACAGTGTCCAGCGGGTGGGTGATCTGAAATGTGTCCCACCAAGAAGTGGTTGGTCCCTCCAGTAGGTGAGTGGCAAACCTCACCTTCTCAGCATCAGTGCATCCAACAGTTACCAGATCCTTGTTGACTGAACGCAACCAGTCGAGAGCAACCATTGGTTCCGTTGCAGTAGAGAACTTAGTCGGCCTTAGCCTCAGAAATCTGGTGAGAGCATCTCCCTGAGGCTGGTTGTTTCCATTGTTGTTGTTCTGAGCTTCCATGAACTGAGTCATAACTTGGGTCAGCTGTGCCTGAGCTGCCATGAGCTGCTCCAACTCAGTGGGTTGACGGCGGGGAGGCATCTGCGGTTCAGCACAGGTAAGCTTAGAAAGAATCAACTATGGTAATAGGATTCTACCCATGCATATGATCAAACAACAACAAACAATAGCAGACAATCACAAGAAAGCAACACATCATCAAACAAGTGATCCAGCAACTTCCCAGGGGTTATCCTAACAGTATATACCTACTGAAATAGTTTTACAAGAGTTGGCAATGGTTACCTAAAAAAACTAAACAGTCGATCAACTAAGCAACAAAAACAGCAATCTGCCAGAACAGTCCAGCAGTGTTCACGAATTTTTCTACCTGACTTAGACTCGTCTGAAAATTTAGCTGATTTTTTTACATATAGTACAGAGAGTTTCGCATCAGCCCAATTTTTTTCAGATTTTTCCCAGTTACCAGAAAAATATGAAAAATCGTACAGTACTGCTGTATCAGCAGAAAACTGCAGCGAAAATAACACAGATGATAACCAAACTTGCCATAACTCTTTCATAAAATTCGCACAAATAATTCCTGGGATATTGGAGTACACAAATAAGTAACGAAACACTCTTAAACTAACCGTGTCTAAGCTTCACATCGATCGAGACTAATCCTACCGAGTTTACCTAACGAGGACTAATTGGTGGACTTCTAACTACTTCTTGAAGAGGTTGCGGTAGGTCCTTGCACTCATGCATTGGCTCTTCGGTCCACGGTTCAACCATGGCGGCGGAGTGTACACTTCTCCTGAATCATCACTTGAGATCTCAAACTCCACCTCTTCTGGATCCTCCTCTTCTTCTTCACTTTCAGCTGCAACTGCAACAGCTTCATCTCCTCCACCATCATCGTCTCCATCATCATCATCCTCGTCCTCATCATCATCATCGTTCCCACTGTCATCATTATCCCCATTGTTGCCATCATCTCCATTGTCATCATCAGAGGGTGGATTCAGCTGTGCTTGGAGAGCGGCAATCTGGGCTGTCATAGCCTCAATAGTTTGATCCCTTTCCTGGACGGTCCCTTGCAACTGTTGTATGTTCTGGGTGTTCTCCTGCACCGTACCATGAAGATGAGTATGGTTGCATCTCTGGCTATCAGGGCATTCTCCAGAACTCCCACAGCTTCATGCAGGGTGTCAATCTCCTGTCCTTGGACCACCATACCATTGCTAGCAAAATCTGCAATCTCCTTTATCATCATCACTTTCTCGGCTAAAGCTCCATTCTCCCTTTCCATGTCCTCTATGTGCCTCCAACGGGGCGGCATGTTGTTCCTGTCGCCCGGGGTAACCACAATGTGCCCATCTTCATCACGCCTCCCATAGTCACGGTAGGGTGAATCTGCTGGCAGTAGGTGTCAGACATGATGGCACTGGCGAGACAGGGCTTCATGTATGGCCAAGTTAATTCCAAGTCCCCAGTTGCAGTATGTCTTGGTGTAGATCAGATGCACAGGATTTGGCAAGGCGGCATCCCTGAAGATGAAGGTGGTGATCTCCCATGCATCCTCACCATATCCATAGGTGTACAACCTTCTTCCCTTGAACATGGGCAGTGGCAATCCCAATGACTGCGAGAGCTGTGCTAACCATCTTGCAAAGGGCCTTGGTGATTCCATGGTGGAATACTCAGTCCTGACTTCTCCCATCTATCAAGTAAAAGAGGAAAGTGTGAGAATAGCATATGGTAAGAATTTACGAGGGTGAAAGGCATAAGATGAAAGACAGAGTTAATATAGGCTTTAGTAAATCTAAGGCTTCCTAATCCAATCCTAGGTCACGATCCTACAGTCAACACACGGGCTCTGATAACATCTTGTAACACCGCGGTTCTGAAAAGACCGTGGCTTCTATGTGACATGCCAATCCCTGGATCGGTTCATTGGCCCACAATAGAATAAGATGAATAACATAGCAAAATATCCGTGTATCATGAATAACGAAGATCCAGAGTACCATTATTACAATAAAAGCTTAGCCCAAGGCTAGCTCAAATTATTCAGGTAGCAACATAAATAAAGTAAATCCTCCATTCCTCAAATTTCCCACAAGTGAACAAGTGCCGAGTGGAGTACCGTGGCCTATATCGATTACTCAGAATAGGAATAACCTGCAACATGAAACGTAGCAGCCCCGAAGGGTCAATACATGGAATGTATGGCAAGTAGAGCTAGTAAAGGAGACAGTAGTACTAACATCTACATGCATATTTGGCAAGTGGAGCTGTGTCTGGCTTGCATTTGCAAATACCTTTGTCCTACTTTCGTAAACAGTTTTTGATTTTTTTTGAAAAGATCCCAATTAAGTTAACCCAACAATATTAAAACAATTATGAAATTAGAATGAGCGAGAAACATGTCATGGAATCTATATCAAGCAACTCAGTTGTCCATAACCGGGGACACGGCTAATCGATTAGTTTATACACCCTGCAGGGGTTAGTACACTTTACCCATGTGACTTGGCCAGCCCAGCTCGTACCATCACTCTCATTTTGGGTGATGATAGGGAGAAGACCAAGAAGAGACCGTTCGGGAAGTAGCTCCCCAATCCCGACGCCCACCGGTCCAACCTACCAAAATTCTACATCTCTGGATACGTGGGTTCGGGTCACCACAACCTACTAAGTCCAACCAACCGCCCATTTCATTATTGGCACATGGTTGTACACGTAAGCTACCAAATAAATAAGCCAATCAATTTCTCTCGATACCTGGGTGCCTTTCCGCAATGAAACCACCAAAAATTATCAATACCATCACATCCAGGAGATTCATTGATTAAGTTATTTTAGTTTTCACAAACCAATACTTTTAGAAACAAGTCTCAATGATGTAACCCAGCCCTCGTTCAACATAGCATGGCTAAGCACATCTACCAACGGTGGTTCATCTACAAGGAAGGTCCTACCACATAATAGGACATAGCGTAGCGATAGTATCATCCTACACATGCATATACAAAATACACGACAATGCATTGAAAATAGTAGGACGATATCATGAACAAAGTAGCATCTACTTGCCTTGGTTGTAGCGGTCGGAAGAACAATCCACACACGATCAAGCGTTGCACTCGTCACAATCTACACGATACAATTGCAATCATAAACAAACAATCCACAATCATATGCAACAAAGATGATGTATGAATGCATGCACGACAAGTGAAATGGTGCTACAGCTGCACCACATAATCCTATTCAATAATACTACTGATTGCATGCACGAAAAATAGTTTTAGCGCAAGAAAAACTATTATGCAAAATATAATGCTCAAAACTAGAGCTAGAACTCAAATAATTCACTACCGGTAGTATACTATTTGTAAAATCTTGGGAAAATTCTACCGCATAGGCCTTGCTATTTAGGAACAGCGCCAACTGGAATTACTCAAAAAGGAATTATAAAACTCCCCGAGTAATTAAATACTACAGAAAGCCACTAGGCCATTTCTGCAAAAGTTTTTACTGTAAGCCTATCCTTTTAATTCACGAAGAGATTCCCCTCGTTCTACTGAATCCAGGGACATATCATACGCAATTTTTGGAGTTACAGATCTTTTTCTACGAATTAATTACTCCAAAAAGGCCATTAATTAATTTGATTAAACTGTACCAAACCTTGCTGCAAAAGTGTGAAACAATAGTACAGCAAGATTCCACACGACTCACTGAATCTACACATATTTTATTTGCAATTTTTGGCCCAGCGGTTTAATTTCTACGCAATTTACAAGTTTCTACCGAAATCTGCCAACTAAATCGATTAAAGAAAATACCCAGTCAACTGTGTCTGTTGACTGGTCCAAGTGGCTGCTGACTGGGCGCTGACTGGGCGTCTGACTAGTCAACGCATAGGGGCTGACCGGTCAACGGCCGATCTGGACCGCTGATCTGAGATCCAACGGTCCCAAGAGATGGCGGCTGCGGACTCACTGGAGACGAACGGCGGCGAGCTCGGGACGGTGGCAGCGATCGGCTCCGGCGACGGCGGTTCCTGCGCGGAGGGGAAAACGGTCAGCGCGCGGATTCGGCGGTCGGCGACGGCGCGAGGCGGCGGCGCGCGTGGCGGCGGCGTGCGCGGGCGGCGGCGCTGCGCGGCGTGCGGGCGCGGGGCGGCGCGGGCGCGCGGCTGCGCGCGCAGGCGGGCGAGCGGCGGCGCAAGCAGGCGCGGGCGGCGGCGTGCAGTGGAGTGCAGGCGGGCGGCGCGGAGCAGCGCGGGCTGGCGCAGAGGGCGGTGCGCGCGCGGGCGCTGCAGGCGGCGGGCGGTGGTCGGGGTGCGGCGCCGCATGCGCGGGCGGCGCGAGGCGGTGGGGTGCGGCGGCTCCCTTGGTGGCGGCGGCGGGCGCGGAGGCCGAGGCAGGCGGCGGCGGGTGCGGGGCCCAGGGAAGGCGGCGGCGCGAAGATCGAGGGAGGCGGGGTCCGGGGCGTGGAGGGAGAGGCGGCGCGCGGGTGGGGTCCGCTTTTGTGGGCCCCACGCGGGGTCCTGGTCGGTTACGGGCGGCGGCGGCGGCGGATACAATCCGCCGCGCGGGCGGCGCGGGGCTGGCCGCTGGGCCGGCGCGGCCCAGCAGATTTTTTTTGATCCTTTAACTTTTTTCCCTTTTCGCAAATACTAAAACCTCCGTAACTTTTCCGTACGAGCTCCGAATCGGGCGATTCTTGTTCCTAAATTTTTGTAAAATCGAGGGGAACAACCTAGAGTCAAGGGTTGAGTGAAACCACTAGGCTACAATGGTGGACAACACAAGTCCTACTAAAGCCTCCCGCAGGAGCCTCGTAGTAAAATAGGGTAGGGTTTAGAAAATAGTGTTTTGCCGAATCTTTTCAATCGATGGTTTTGCATGGAAGAGTATGATGCAATGGCATGAATGATATGCAGAACCAAATCTAAAATTTGGGATGTGACAAGAACTAGCCACCGCCTTGCCCCCTTTCCCACTCGAGCTCACTCCCCAGCCTCTTGCGCATCTCCCAGTGCCGCTCGTTTAGCCGCACGTGCCCTGTAACGTCGACAACCTCGACGGCAGAGTGACGCCGTCGTCTGCATCCGCTCCGGCGACGTCCCTGGGTAAAGTTCGACCGCGCCTTCCCCTCTTCTGGATGCACCCGTACTAGCCGCGTCTATACGCAGCTAACGAAACCATTTTCGTGCCTAGGCGTGACATGTAACCTCGCCAACGACGACGAGCAGCCGTGCCCGACGACCAAAGCTTCTCCGGCGAGCGATTCAGGACGAACCCGTGCGCCCCCTGTCTCCCCACGAGCACGTTGAGCATCCTCTCATCATTGCGAATCTGGTGAGCTACTCCTCTCTCTCGCGCACTTCCTGGATTCTCCGTTACACCATCGCCTGAGCACCGCCGCCGCGTGCCACCGTCGCTGCGCCGCCCATCGATGGTCAGTGCATTCTGGACCGTAGGATGTGGATCTGATGGCTAGGAATATATCACTTAAGAGAAATGGTATGGGAGCATCTGCACTGTGCGATCTAAATGAGACCCTATGGTCTGTGTTAGTCGATCCAGCCGAAGCGGTATCGCCCAATAGGATTGCTCCACGTGGCTAGAGTTTTGATTTAAAACCATAAACATTTCTATTAGTTGTTTGAATTTGTAAATTGCATAACTTTTGATCCACACATCCAAATTTTGCAAACTTTATATCAATGGAATCAGCAAAAAGAGTACTTTCAAACCATGCACTTTGTTTAATGATTTTATTCTGGAAAATTAGTTATTTTTGCAGAAACTTGTGTAGGCATATTTTGTGTATAAAATTCATTCTAAAAATGTTTTGAGATAAAATCTTTTGTAAATGGATTGTTTTGAACCTACTGACCATAAAAACCAACTTATGGATTTAAAAGAATATTTTGTGAAGCTAAAGAACAAATCTTCGAATTAAACATTTCTAACTAAATAAAATTGTTGAATATGTTTTAAAATGCTTTTTGAGTAAAACCTTTGGAAAATGATTTGATTTGAACTCTCTGACCCTAAACACCAAGTTTTAGGATTTAAAAATATATTTGCTGAACTCTAGAAAATTATTATTTTGTTTAAAGGCATTTCTAATGAAATAAAATGTTGTTTGATTTAAAAATGGTTTATAGGTAAAACCTTTTGCAAATGGTTTTAATAATAAACACTTGACCATAAAACACTAACATTTGTGTTTAAAAATGTATTTGTCAAACACTAGAAATTATTACTTTAAATTAAACCATTTCTAGCAAAACAAAATGACTTAAAGTGGCCATTTTCACTAACTTAATATCAAATGGTTTTGCCACTTTTATAAATGAACAATAGGTGTTTTAAAATGTTTATAACCTATTAGAAACCACTTTTCCAAATAAACCAGTCTTTGTCATGCTTGCATGCATTTCTTTGTTTTTAGTATTTTATGTGATGAATTGCTTGAATGGTAGATTGAATTTGTGCCTTGATTGAATTGTAGTGAAATTTGAAGAGTGTGACTATTGCAAGATCAAGGAGTGAACTTATATTCTCTACCAAAAAGGCAAGTGGTGCTTCATACTTTTGTCCTATTATTTTCACTATGCATTAGTGATATTTCTAAGTAGGACTTGCATGGAATTTTTACTAAGTATAAACTATGCCATGGGAAATCCTAGTAGATGAAACCTTAGTAGAATTTCCTAAGTTAATATTCCTACTACTATCATGCTTAGCCTAGCTAGTAGAAAACAAGGGTGGAATATATTCATGCTATGGAATATTTCTAAGTCAAGGACTTGTGTTTGTTTAATAAAACAACTAAGTGAAGAATCACCTGGGTGGAATGGTATTGCTTGGATGGATTTTTGTTGATTGGTTACACAAGGCCAGGGGACTGGTGAAACTTGTGTATCTCACTTGTGGAATGCCACCCAGGAACAAAGAGATTTGAGATGTCAAATGTTGAGAAGCTTCAAGTGCAGCCACTTGGCATTATGGGCTCTGCCTGGATCATATAGGTTGCAATAACTTAGCCAAATGGACAGTTGGTGGTAGAGGATGATAGGTTTGGAACACGTCCGTTCTGGTCTAAGGGAAGGCTTTTGAAAGATCTTGTCTCAATGCATGTCAAGTCTTGTGGGGAAAGTGCACCACCTCTCGAGAGAGTAAAATCTAAGTACTTAGTCGTGTCCCCGGCAATGGACAATTTGAGCATCAAGAAATGTAAGCTATCAAGAATCTCATCATCCCAATTTCTAAGTTAAAAACTTGTGGTTGAAGAAGGGTTAAAGGATCACCAATTTCTATTGGGAGATACCTTGGGTGATTTTTGCTAAATAAAAACTTAGTGTTTTCAAATGATAAGGAAAATCTATTTTGATAAAAGCAAGCCTAAGCTCCACTTAGACAAATGCATATAGATGATAGGTACCACTATTCTACCATAGTATCACTTGCCAATACAATTCAAATGTATTGACCCTTATGGCTGTAACTTATTATGTTGCAGGTTTGTTTGATGTTAGTGAAGTGTGTTGATTAGGATTACAAGTCTACAACCAACATGATTGCCTGTGGCACTTTGAAGATGAAGGACTCCATGCTATATAGTTATTCTACTGCATTGTAATGAGATAGCCAAATGAGCTATGTAAGATGTAATGAATTATTTTATTCCTGGTTATAAAGTGGTATTATGACCTTTGCTTCGTGATATTACATCTTAACTGTGGATGCTAGCTATTGATCCAGATACTAGCATTGTAAGCACAAGGATCTCTGCCTTATTAAAGGTTGGGACCTCTACATAGACAGTATGCTCTTTGTCATTAATACTGAATGTTAATTTTCCTTGATTACAATTGATGACAGCACCTGCAGTATTAAGAAAAGGTCTCCCAAGAATAATGGACATATTATCATCTTCAGGCATTTCAAGCACAACAAAATCAGTCAAAACCAAGAATTTATGAGACACTTGAACAGGAACATCCTCACATATACCAACAGGAATAGTAGTTAACTTATCAGCCATTTGCAAAGATATATCAGTTGGTATCAACTTTTCTAACTGGAGTCTCTTGTAGATAGAAAAAGGCATAAGACTAACTCCAGCTCCCAAATCACATAAAGCAGTTCTAACATAATTATTCTTAATAGAGCAAGGAATATTTAGTATACCGGGATCACCAAGTTTCTTTGGAACCTTACCATTAAAGGAATAATTAGCAAGCAAAGTAGAAATTTCCTCATTAGGGATCTTCCTTTTATTAGAGACAATATCCTTCATATACTTTGAATAAGGAGGCAACTTAATAGCATCAGTCAAAGGAATTTGCAAAAATAAAGGCTTCATCCACTCATAGAACTTGTTGTATTTCTCTTCCTCCTTTGACTTGTGTTTCTTACTTGGAAAAGGCAAAGGTTTTTGCACCCAAGGTTCTCTCTCTTTACCATGTTTCTTAGAAATAAAATATTCCTTAGTGTACCTAGTGTTCTTAGTGTGCTCCTCGGGTTCTTCCTCAACTTCCTCCTTATCAGGAGCATCATTTTTATCATTACCACTCTCAGTTTCAGCATCAGAGACAAATATACTATTAGGATCTACAACAGGTTCAAGTGGTTCCTCAAATATTTTGTGTTTCTTTTTCTTTCTCTTACGAGGACTACCACTACTTTCACCTTGTTGAGAATCCTGCTCAATTCTTTTAGGGTTTCCTTCAGGATAAAAAGGATCTTTAGTAGCTATACCACTCCTAGTTCTAATTCCATAAGCATGTTTATCTCCTGAGGCATTAACTAGCATATCTTTTTGTAACTTATCAAGTTGATTAAGTTGGGTTTGAACCATTTGAAAGTGTTTACAAAGCATTTTAATATCATTAGAAGTTCTTTCCACAATATCTTTCAACTATTAATAGCTCTAGAGTTTTCCAATAAATGATTCTGAACTTGTTTATTAAAATTACCTTGTTTAACAATAAATGTATCAAGTTCCTCTAAGCATTGATTAGGAGGCTTACCATAGGGAATATCACCTTCATCAAAGTGGAGAGAGTGTGCCTCAATAGTAGATGAGTGGGGAATTGGCTTACATAATTCTTCTATAGGAGGTAGATTCTTCACATCTTCAGCTCTAATACCTTTCTCCTTTAGACATATTTTAGCTTCTTTCATCACTTCATCATTTAATGCAATAACTCCCTGATACGCCCAATTGGCATCACCATTTTATATCATAATTTACCTCTATTCATTGATATTTGTCTTATTATGAGGTATTACTTATGTCTTTTCATCTGTTTATGCATGTTGGATGATTCTTGGAGGATGGACTACCGGAGTCTGGATTCTAATGGAAAAGAAGGCGTTTCGGTGCAATTTCGCAAAGATAAGGGAGTATTCTACTATGGCTAATGGAAAATCCCTTTCCCTCCAAGGTAAGGGAGTATTCTATTATGGCTAATGTGGTTAGCAAAAGCGCAAAGAAAACTGTAGGGTCCGATGAGCTTATTGATATTGATCCGGTGGTAGCTATTGTGAAAGATCTTGTCACTAGAAATATAGAGGATGAGCATATTGTCTTCTGTGAAGATGCTACTAATATTGTTTCTCATCCTAAGAAAGTTAGAAAAACTAGTGTTCATGTGCTTTCTGTTAAAATTAGTCATAGCTATTATGGTTTATGTGATATTGGTGCCAGTTCTAGTACTATTCCTTATGAGCTTTACAGGGAAATTATGCATGAGATTGGTCCTTGTGAGCTTGAGGACATTGATGTGGTTATTCACCTTGCTAATAGAGAGAAAGTTTGCCCCATTTGCACTGTAAGAGATGTCGAGGTCCTTTGTGGTAAGATTAAATATCCTGCTGATTTTCTAGTACTTGGTAAAGAAGCTGGTAAAACCTATCCTATTATCTTTGGTAGACCCTTTCTTAATATTTGTGGGGCTATCATAGATTGTAGGAAGGAAAAAGTTTTGACTAATTTTGCTGGAGAATCTTATGAGTTTAATTTTTCCAAATTTTCCAAAACTCCTTACGAAAATGAACTGCCTGATGAGGATTTCAGGGTTGAACAACTTTCTGCTATTTCTCTTGCTCCTAACAATGCCTTGCAGCAGTTTATGGAAGATCATGAAAGTGATGTCTTCATGAAGGAAAGAAATGAGATTGATGAGGTTTTCCTTCGTCAGTCGGAACAGCTTAATCATAATCTACATGTGGAAGATTTGGGTACCACACTACCACCTAAAGGGGACCCTGTTTTCGAATTAAAACCTTTACCTAATGATCTTAAATATGCTTACCTTTATGATAAGAAAGTTTATCCTATTATTATTAGTTCTAAACTTGCAGGAAAGGAAGAAGAGAGGTTATTGGAGATATTGAAGAAACATCGAGGAGCTATGGGCTATACTCTTGATGATTTAAAGGGGATTTCTCCTAATATATATGAGCATGCTATTAATATAGAGCCTGATGCAAAACCATTCGTTGAGCACCAACGCTGTCTAAATCCTAAGATGAAGGATGTGGTAAGAAATGAGGTATTAAAACTTCTTGATGCTGGTAGTATTTATCCTATTGCTGATAGTCAATGGGTTAGCCCTGTTCATTGTGTTCCCAAGAAAGGGGGAATAACTGTTGTGCCTAATGAGGATAATGAGCTTATACCCCAAAGAGTAATGGTTGGGTATAGAATGTGCATTGATTTTAGAAAGATTAATAAAGTTACTAAGAAAGATCATTATCCTTTGCCCTTTATTGATCAAATGCTTGAGGTTGTCCAAACAGACTCACTTTTGCTTTCTTGATGGTTATTCTGGGTTTTCTCAAATTGCTGTGAAAGCACAGGACCAAGATAAAACTACTTTCACTTGTCCTTATGGTTCTTATGCTTATAGGCGTATGCCTTTTGGTTTATGTAATGCTCCTACTACCTTTCAGAGATGTATGTCTGCTATATTTCATGGTTTTGTGAAGAAATTATGGAGGTTTTCATGGACGATTTTTCCGTCTATGGAACTTCTTTTGATAACTGTTTGCACAACTTTGATAAAGTTTTGCAAAGATGTGAAGAAACCAACCTTGTTCTTAATTGGGAGAAATGCCATTTCATGGTTAATGAAGGGATTGTTCTTGGACACAAGATCTCTGAAAGAGGCATTGAAGTTGACAGAGCCAAAATTGAAGCAATTGAGAAGATGCCTTGTCCTAGAGATATCAAAGGCATTCGTAGTATCCTTGGTCATGCTGGTTTCTATAGGAGGTTTATTAAAGATTTCTCCAAAATTTCAAAGCCCCTTACTAATATTCTTCAAAAAGATGTACCTTTTGTTTTTGATGATGATTGTAAGGAAGCTTTTGAAACTTTGAAGAAAGCTTTGACAACTGCTCCTATTGTCCAACCACCTGATTGGAGTTTACCTTTTGAAATCATGTGTGATGCTAGTGATTTTGCTGTGGGTGCTGTCCTTGGACAGCGTGTTGACAAGAAGTTGAATGTTATTCATTATGCTAGCAAGACTCTGGGTGCTGCTCAAAAGAATTATGCTACTACTGAAAAAGAGTTCTTAGATGTAATCTTTGATTGTGATAAGTTTAGACCTTATATTATTGATTCTAAGGTTACTATTCATACTGATCATGCTGCTATTAAGTACCTTATGACAAAGAAGAACGCTAAGCCTAGGCTTATAAGGTGGGTGTTTCTTTTGCAAGAGTTTGATCTGCATATTATGGATAGGAAAGGTGCTGATAATCCTTTTTCTGATAATTTATGTCATTTGGAAAACATTTCTTTTGACCCTTTTCCTGTTAATGATAGATTTCCAAATGAGCAGTTAGTTGCAATAAGGGTAAGTCCGCATGAGAGTCCTTGGTATGCTGATTATGCTAACTTTATTGTTTCCAAGTATTTGCCTCCAACCTTTACAGCTCAGCAGAGAAGGAAATTCTTTTATGATCTAAGGCATTACTTTTGGGATGACCCACACTTATATAAAGAAGGAGTGGATGGTATTATTCGAAGATGTGTTCCAGAATTTGAACAACAAGAGATATTAAGAAAATGCCATGGCAGTGCTTATGGAGGACATCAAGCTAGGGATAGGACCGCACAAAAGGTTTTACAATCTGGATTTTATTGGCCTACCCTTTTTAAAGATGCAAGGAAGTTTGTCTTATCATGTGATGAATGCCTACGAGTAGGTAACATCTTTAGACACAATGAAATGCCTATAAATTATTCTCTTGTTATTGAACCTTTTGATTGTTGGGGATTTGACTTTATGGGGCATTTTCCTCCTTTAAAAGGGTATACACATATTCTTGTTGCCGTTGACTATGTTACAAAGTGGGTAGAAGCCATACCTACAAACAGTGCTGATGGTAAGACCTCTTTGAAAATGCTTAAAGATGTCATTTTTCCTAGGTTCGGTGTGCCTAGATATCTCATGACTGATGGAGGCTCTTATTTTATTCATGGGGGTTTTATAAAAACTCTTGCTAAGTATGATGTAAACCACATAATAGCTTCAGCTTATCACCCCCAAACTAGTGGGCAAGTAGAACTTTCCAATAGGGAAATTAAATCTATCTTGCAGAAGACTGTAAATAGATCTAGAAAAAATTGGGCTAAAAAGTTAAATGACGCTTTGTGGGCTTATAGAACTGCTTATAAAAATCCTATGGGGATGTCTCCTTACAAAATGTTCTATGGAAAAGCGTGTCACTTGCCTTTAGAATTAGAACACAAAGCTTATTAGGTAGTGAAAGAGTTGAATAGAGATTTTAGACTTGCTGGCGAGAAAAGACTGCTCGACTTAAGTAATCTAGATGAGTGGAGAGGAGAAGCTTACAAAAATGCTAGGCTCTTTAAGGAAAAAGTAAAAAAGATGGCATGATAGGAGAATAATCAAAAGGAAGTTCCATGTTGGTGAGAAAGTTCTTTTGTATAGGTCTCGTCTCATATTTTTTGCGGGGAAACTACTCTCCAAATGGGAAGGACCTTTTGTTATCAAGGAAGTGTACCGTTCAGGTGCCATCAAAATTTCTTCTCTAAAGGATGACACAACACAGGTGGTTAATGGTCAAAGACTAAAACATTATATTTCTGGAGATTCTTATAATGAAGATGTGGATGTTAGTCAAATAGTGACTCCATAAGAATTTATCAGAAGCCAAACACCAGAAACTGCAGAGTTCATCCATGAATAGGTAAAAGTGGTGAAAATAGAAGGTTCGTGAAAATCCAATCTTTTTATATTTTAGATGTTTTTAATACACAAGGAAGACTACGAGACAGAACAGAGGAGGAACTGGAGGCCGGGGTGGCCAAACCCACCCTAGGTGCGGGCCCACCTTGCCCCGCGCCTGGAGGGGGTGTGCCACCCCCGAGCCCCGACTCTGCCTTGTTTCTGTATCAGAACCTTCCTTGTGCCTTGAAACTTCGTAATATATAAACCCCCGAGGTTCTTGCATCGTGTTCTCGTCGTGTTTTCTTTTCTATCTGTTTCTATCAGGAAAATTCTCAGATTTGGAGCCTCAATGTCTTCCTCTGGATCACACACGAAGGATTCCTCTGCGGACGTCCTCAACCCGTACATGTATGAGTTGAGGATTCATCCCAATGAGTTGATCCTCAAAGAGGTGAAGGTACAGATGAAAGAAGTTCAAGGCCCTAAAGGAGAAGGCAGTCTAGAAGACAGGATGGAAGCATTGGAACAGGAAGTTTTCAGGTACAAGAAGATGGCAGAACGCGAAGTGGATGTTATTCACAAGATTAGTTCAGAACTCATCACCAAGCACGAGGTTGAGTTGCTGAGCTCCGAGAAGAGATCTTCTCACTTCGTCAGACCACCAATCAATTGCAAGCACACCTCTATGACATACAAAATCAAAACTGTGAGTATGAGGCTAGATTTGATCGCATAAGCTCTGCTGCTAGTTTCAGGATTGCAGAGACAAGGACATCCTTTTTGGATGGGGAACCTTTGCCTTGGAAGTTTTATTATGACAAGAGAACACCACCACCACCAAAGGAGCAATTCATCATCAGGTTTGGCATCCCCTTGGCTTGTTCCAAGATTTGGGGAGTGTCGCGGTATCACCACCATTATATTTTATCTTTTACCTTTTTAGTGGATTCATATATGTGGTAGAGAGGTTATCTTATAGTTTGATTTGCATGTGGAAGTATCTCTCCTTTAGTTGATTATCTATGTATCCCTTGGTGTGAGTGCCTTTATTGGAATATTAGTGAGAAGTCTCATCTTTTACTTTTTGCACTTCTTGTTTTAGTTTGCAATCTCTATTATATGATGGATCTTGTTGATCAGTATTGGCACCATTTTGGGAGCATCAAGTAGATCTAAATTGGTTTTGGCAAACCGAGTTCTGGTCAGTAGCAATACTTTTGAAAGTTTGAAATAAAAAAAGGAAAAGCTTACAGGTATTTTGTATCATTTGTTTTCTTTCTTGTCGGCACATAAGCTTTGTATTCTTTATTTAAGTTTCTTTTGTGTCTTCAAGGAAGATTGCATGTTTGGCTTTATTACTCGTATATTTGCTTGTTTCTTTCAACTCTCTTGCTTACTACCCAGCCTTGCTAGCCAAAAACCTGTTTTGAGAAGGCATACTTCTCATGTTTCCAAATCCCTTTGAACCAAAACCTTTGCCACTTGTGTCCACCATATCTCCCTAGTAGCTTTTGCTATTCCAAGCAAATTCTCAAGCTTCATCTACCTTTCGAATTAAAAATTATTTTGTTATGAGAAAACTAGTTAGTAAAGCTCTCACGAATTTGATGGCACACTTTATTTCTTTGCCCCTAATATACTTGAACCATTTTTCCATCGAAGTTGTATATTCTTGCATCTATATGTTGGAATTAGCAGAACCGTGTTGTCATGGGGAACGTTTTCAACATTGCACTTGTACTCTACACACAATTGATATCGTGCTCTTTTGTCTATGGATGTCAACGGTGTGAAATAAAGAGGGAACTTGTAAGTCCATGGAGTTTGTATCCTGTGTTAGAGAAATGCCTGGGCCACTAGCCTAAGCCATGCCTAATCATGGTGGAAACTTGCAGCAACACCATAGTGAGCTATCTATGAAGCATCCTCAATAAAAAGCTATACATATGGTAAATAAAAAGATTGAGATGCTCATTGTCTTCTTGCCTTTTCATTTTGGTTATGGGAAAGCTCCTGTACCATGTGCAAGGGATACCCTATTGGCGGTTCTCAATGATATGCAAATACTTACAGTGACAAGAACTTACCTATGACCAAAGTTGAGTAGCATGAGGAGTGGCCCTCATATTCAAGGGACATGATATTGCCAACTTATATTTCGTCAAGCATATACTCCATCTTTGTGCACTTTAACCTTAATCATCTCAAGATACCTATTATAGGGGCAATGAGGGCTCAAAGATAGTAAGTACCATAATATTTTGGAAGCTCTTTATGACTTGTAATCTCTGCTTCCCTCTGAGAAGGGACCTTTCTCCCACTTCTAAGTTGAGTCAGTAAAACCTACTTCCTCTCTATCTCCAGCAAGCATTTGAGTTGTTGTGTTTCAAGCATTCATATGGTGATTTATTCAATAATGTTCTTTATCTTCCTTGTTTGCATAAAAATATTATCTATTGAGTATTACTTTGAAAGCCTTCACTTGTGAAAAACCTTTTTGAGCAAAGAGTGCTCCTGTTTTGAAACTTCTACAAAAAGCTTTTGTGAAACTGTTTGCCAGGTGTTCTCTGACTAGGAACAAGTTTGCCAATTCCAATTATGATTTTTATTTATGCATCTCTATTGTGACTGCTTTACTTGGTTGCAAGCTAAGTTATATTATGGTGAGTTGCTTTCTTCTATGAGTTGTGCAATGGTAAGTGTGATGCTTCTTGTTCGTATTCTTTTATCGACACTTCACTCCATAAACCTGTGGACATGTTTACCGAGCTCAGTTTTCTCTTGGGGACAAGTGAAGTCTAAGCTTGGGAGAGTTGATACGCCCAATTTGCACCATTCCATATCATAATTTACCTCTATTCACTGATATTTGTCTTATTATGAGGTATTACTTATGGCTTTTCATCTGTTTATGCATGTTTGATGATTCTTGGAGGATGGACTGCCGGAGTTTGGATTCTGATGGAAAAGAAGGCGTTTCGGTGCAATTTTGCAAAGATTAGAAAAATATCAGAAAATTATGGAAACATATTATTTTACTAGAAGACGAAGGAAGCCAGAAGGAGGAGCGAAGAGGGGCCATAGGGGGCCCACACCCCTAGGCGCGGGCCCACATGACCCCGCGCCTGGGGCAGGTGTGGCCCACTTGCCCGGCCTCCGACTCCACCCCTTCGCCTATATCTTCCCTACGGAACCCTGAGCCTCGGGGAGCGACCACAGATAGATTTCCGCCGCCTCTGGGGGCAGAAAACATCAAGAGAGAAAGATCTCTCCGGCAGATAGATTTCTGCCGGGGGAATTCCTTCCCAGAGAGGGGAGACCATATCCATCAACACCATCATCAAGCTAGGCTTCATCGGGATCATCATCATCATCCACACCATCATCTCCACCAGCACCATCATCACCACTCTGTCCAGCTGTAACAATTGTGTTGGATATTGCTTTAGTTCTTAGAGGAAACTTTCTCGGTGTTGATTACTATTGTAGTTGATGCTTGTGAGTGGAACCATTGGTTTATTGTTTATGTTCAAATTGTTATCCATTACCATATCATCTTTGATCTTGATCCATATGATGTCTTGTGAGTAATTCGTTGTGTTCTTGAGGACATGGCAGAAGTCATGTTGTTAGTAGTGTATTTGTGTTGAGTTGTTATTCAATGGTTTAGTATTTAAGTTGTGGTGCTATTCTTCTAGTGGTGTCATGTGAACGTCGACTACATGATACTTCACCATTTATGGGCCTAGGGTAATGCATTGTGTATTTGGCTACTAATCGTGGGGTTGTCGGAGTGACAGAAACCTGAACCCCCGTTAGGACACCTTTGCACAAGGGAGTGTAGGATCCCAGAGTTTAAGGTTGTGGTTAGATTTATATCTTAATTACTTTCCTGTAGTTACAGATGTTTGCAGGGGGTTTAATCACAAGTATGTATTAGTCCAAGTAAGGTCGGTATGTTAGCACAGGTTCACCCACACAACAATTACAACCCCAGAGAAGAGTACTCAGCTATTTGAAGCGAAAGCACTTGACAGAATTCCCATGTGTCCTCGAGAACGTTTGGTCCTTATAAGTATTTCCATCGGCTTGTACTTTGCTAAGAAAGGATTGGGCCACTTGCTCCGTTTGTTTGTTGTCTTTATTACTTGTTCCTTGTTTTGTTGCTTTGTCAGAAAACCATTAAAAATCCGTTTGCTAAGTATTCACAGGGATTTCCTGCTCCATACCACTTTTAAGCACCTTCTGCTCCTCGTTGGGATCGACACTCCTATTTATCAAAAGTACTACGATACACCCCCTATACTTGTGGGTTATCACTCCCCTCTTCTTTGGTGTTGGTATTGTAACTAGTTCAGGCACAACTGGTTCAGGAGTAATAGGCTCTGGTGTATTTAGCTTAGTTGAAGTCCAATCATCATAATTCTTGCTTATTTTAGCGATTAATTCTTCAGCATCTATAGGAATCCTTTTCCTGAAAACACAATCAACAAAACTATCTCGGTATGTCCTAGAATCATCATTTAGTCCGTTATAATAAATATCAAGAAGCTTATTTTTAGGTAATGGACATCCAGGATGTGCATGAATCAAGGCACATAACCTTGTCCATGACTCAGGCAATTTCTCTTCTTCTCCCTGTTTAAAAATCAAAAAGTCTCTACAAAGCGGCATTGAAAGAGCATTTGCTATCCCTAGTGATTTTGGTGTTTTATAACAACACACATATCAGACTAATTATTTGCCAAGTGTACCACATGTTGTATTAAAAAGGGATTTGCAGTGTACCGGGTGTACTGACTGTTGCTACTAAGTGTGGCAGTTTGGTTGGACAAACTATCCAAAACTTTCTGCCTGGTGCGGTACCTACCGCTTTTTGCTACCTGGCGCGGCAGTAGGTTTTGGCTAGTTGTCAAAAAGCCTCTTTCATGCTTGGTACTAAAAAGCGGTAGTACCACATTTTAGTACCTAGCACGACAGAAGGTTTTTGCAACTTGTCAAAAGCTACCGCCCACCCTGGTACCGGGGCGGGTAGTGGCTTTTTACAAGTTGCAAAAAGCTTCTGCCGCGCTAGGTACTAAAATGCGGTACGTTTTTGGCAAGTTACAAATGCCACTGCCCCATGCGGTAGCAAAATGCGGCACTACCGCATGCATCCGGTAGTACCGTATCTCAGGGGTGGTACTACCGCTTTGCGGTAGCACCACAAATTGGTACCGCTGGTGGCTGGGGCTTATGTGATTTGAAGTTTGCTCTTCCGGTACCAGGTCCGGTAGTACCGGAGTTTTCCGGTAGTACCGCTTGATCTTCTGGTACTACCGCTGCAATAAATTCTCCAACGGTCAGATTTGATCTAGAGCTATAAATAACCTCCACCTACCTTGGGACAAGGTGCTCGTTGCATTGAAGACTACTACCTCCATTTGAGCCACCAAATCGCCAAGATCTCTTCACTCCACCACCCAAAATCTTTGATCTTTGGAGAATCGAAGGAGGAGGCCTTGCTCTACTACTTCACCAAAAGACATCTTCATTTACCCCTCATTCACTTGAGGGCCCCCATTGCTCTAGTGTTTTTCTTTGGAAACCCTAGTTCTAGATTTGGTTCTTACAAGCTTGTCTTTGATTTGTCTTGGCAGCTTGCTTGTATTTGGGAGCCTCCAATTAAGTTGTGGATGAGTGCCCCGAACTTGTTGTAAAGGTGTCGGCTTCCACCTCGAAGGTTGCTGATATAGTGGAAGGTGGATCGATTCCGTTGGGGTGATATTCATCGGAGAACAAGGGAGGCCTCTCGTGGCGTTGGTAGTTTGAAACCACCCCCTCTCCAAACGTAGACATACTTCCCCTCAAAAGGAAGGAACTACTAGAAACAAATCCTTGTGTCTCCGCGTCCACCACTTTGGTTACTTCTATCCTTTACCGCACTTTACTTACTTGTTCTTGCTTAGAGTTGTGTTAGCTAGTGCTTGGTGAATTTACCTTATTGTCAAACCCTAATTTTAAAAGGAAGAAAATTTGAAGTAGCACCTATTCACCCCCCCCCCTCTAGGTGCCCATACGATCCTTTCAATTGGTATCAGAGCCTCGACTCTTTATTTGGGCTTTACCGCCTAAGAGAATATGGGTAGCCACGATGGGGATGGGGATGGTGAGCACACCACGGTGACCATGGAAGATCTCAAAACCTTGGAAGCAATATTGAGATCTTCCTTGGTCAACGAAGTCAATAAAATGCCTGAGAAACTTCTTAAAGACAAATATGGCTCATCATCCCCCTCTCCTCAAGAGGAGCCTCCATCCGTTTTACCTAAAGGGAATGCTCCGGTATCCCCCGAGGGTATGATGGTGGGGGGTAGACAAGACAACACTAATTCCTCCATACAAAATTATGGTGGGAAGGGTGAGCACCATGATTCATGGTACTCTCCCGACCCTCCAATCCCTCACCCTCATGTATACAATAGAGGTGACCCACCTAATCTTGAAGCATCTACTACTTTTGCTCAATGGCAATCTCTAATGAAAAATCATGTGCGCAGCTCTTGCATTGAACTATGGAACATCATCGAGCATGGACTCTTTATTGGGGATCCAAACATGACAAGAAGAGAAGTTGTCAATAGTCAACTCAATGCCACTGCCTTGCACATGATTCAACAAGGATTGGGTACAAAGAATTACCCACACATTGATCACTTGAGTATTGCTAAGGAAGCCTGGGATGCTCTCACTGTGTTGTTTGTTGGGAATGAGAGCATGTGGAGGAACCGGTATGATGCACTAAGCAATGAAGCCGAAGGCTTCTACATGATGGAAGGTGAAAATCATGAAGACATGTAGCGTAGGCTCAAGACCACCGCCACCGCTTTTAGAAATGTGGGTGCCTCACATGTGGATGATGCGTGGATAAAAAGGAAATATGTGAGTGCACTCATGCCCTTTGAGCCCACCGACTTGAAGAGTCTACAAGGAAGACACAACTATCATCTCATGACCTCCAATGAAGTTATGCAAGAGATGGCCTCTTTCAAAGTTGCCACCAAGAATGCCAAAGATGCCCGTGCTTGTGCCCTTGGTATGAGCAATGTTGTCAACGTTGCTTTGAAGGCCAAAGTTGTGGACCATGGGGATGAAGATGATAGTGATGAAGGCCTCTCCATGGACCACCCCGATGAAGTCAAGATTGCTCATAGTCAATATATGGCCTTCTATGCAAAGAACTTTTGGAAGAACCCCGCCAAGGCCAAGATGGAAATGCAACAAAGAAGCAACCCAAATGGGAAAAGAGAAAATACCACTAGATTGAGAACTTGCTTCAATTGTAGTGACTGCTATCACTTTGTGGCGAGTTGACCCTATGAGAAGAGGGAAGATCATGGGGTAAGCTTGTGTTGAAGAAGACTCTCAAAGCACCTTACAAGAAACCCTTCATCAAGAAGAATCCCATCAACAAGAAGTCGGGAGAAATTGTCTTGATCACTCATGAAGAATACTCCTCCGACAATGAAGATGATGAAGATGAGGAAGAGGAAACTTCTAATGGTGTGGCGGCTCTAGCCACTACTTCTACTCTAACATTCTCACTCTTCGATTCTCCAAATGAGAATTCTCCCATCAAGAACGTCACTTGCCTTATGGCAAGAGGAACGGAGGTATCCTCATCATCTCACTCCACTCCCTTAGCTAATGATGAAATTGATGATGAGATGTCTCTTGATGTAAAAAGCGAATTAATTGCTTTCGATGAGTTTATGAATAACCTACAAGGGGATGCTAAGATACATTTTGGAAACATCTTAGATCAACTTTCCCACACACAGGAGCTTCTAGATGTAAGATATAAACTTGGGCATGAACACATGATTGAGCTAGAGGCTTTAAACAATGCTCTAGAAAAAGAACAAGAGACTAGGATGTCACTTGAATTAAAACTTGAAGGGCTTGATGAGGCCAATGACATTATTGTTAATAAACTCATCAAAGAACGTGATGATGCTATTGCTAAATGAAAAAGGTCTAAAAAGGACAAGATTGAGTTTGGTTTGGTTCATGAAAAACTTGCCGAGGACTTTAGTTTGCTTGACAAGGCTCACAAGGCTTTGGAAAGTGAACTCTTGTCACTCACAAAGTCCCATGAAATGCTTCAAATTCAATTAGCAAATATTCCCTCACCTAATAACTTCTTTCCATCTAGTAGTACAACTATTCTTGAAGAAAATGCTAGGTTGAAGGGGGAGATAGACAAGGCCACATTTCCACAAGGCAACAAGTCCATTGATGATCTTTTGAGTAAGCAAAGGCCTTGTGGTGAAAAAAGGGGCATTGGTTTTGTCTCCAAAACTAAGAAGAAGAACAAGAAGAAGAAGATGGCCAAGCCCGCACAAGAGACCAACAAGGCCATTGTGGATAGTAAGACCACAAGTGGTAAAACTATGTCTCATGATGACTTTGCGGGAAGTGCTAACCCTCACTATGTTCTAATGAGTGATTATTATGGTGATGTGTATGCACAATATGTTGTCCCATATGATGGTTATATTGCTTGGTCTATTTGGGTTCCCAAGACCCTTGTTGCTAACAAAAGAGGACCCATTGAAAAATGGGTACCTAAAAATTAGTTTGATCTTTTGTAGACTTATGCTTCTGGAGGTTCAAAGTGGGTGCTTGATAGTGGTTGCACAAGTCATATGACCGGAAGCTCGTCTATTTTCAAGGACTTAAAGCCAAATGATGAGCAAATCATCGTGACATATGCCGACAAGTCAAAGTCTAAGGTAATGGGTTTCGGCAAGGTAGTGGTTGCTCACGATATTACACTCGTGAATGTCATGCTTGTTGAGACCCTTGGATACAATTTACTTTCAGTCCGTGCTCTTGGAAAGATGGGCTTTGCCGTATTTGTTGATGATGATGATATTGTGGTCCTGATGTGGAGCAAGTCTCTCAAGGTCTCTTTCGTTGGGTACGTCGAACATGACTTGTATGTGGTGGACTTTTCGGGACAAACCACTACAAGTGCGATGTGCTTATTCGGAAATGCCGATGTGGGTTGGTTATGGCATCGCCGACTAGCCCATGTCAATATGAGAACTTTGAAAAGTCTCCACAAGGAGGGCCATATTGTTGGACTAAAGGAAAATGTTTACTTTGCCAAATATCGTGTTTGCAGGGCATGTGTTCTAGGGAAGGTGCATGATGCTCCTCACAAGCCTAAGAACCGCATCAAGTCAACCAAGATCTTGGAGATCCTCCATGTGGACCTCTTTGGTCCTCCATCTCATGCAAGTCTTGGTGGGAAGAAATACTGCTTGGTGATTGTTGATGACTTTTCAAGATACTCTTGGGTTTATTTCTTCAAGTTGAAGAGTGAGACCCAAAAGACCTTCATCGACTTCATCAACATGGTTCAACGTCAATACAATCTTCCCGTGTTGATTATAAGAAGTGACAACGGCACCGAGTTCAAGAACTACACCTTGAATGATTTCCTTAGTGATGAGGGGATAAAACATCAATATTCCGCTGCATACACCCCTCAACAAAATGGTGTGGCCGAGAGGAAGAACTAGACCCTTATTAAGATGGCTAGGACCATGTTGGCGGAGTTTAAATCTCCATACAACTTTTGGGCCGAAGCTATCTCCACCGCTTTCCATGCATCAAACTGGCTCTACCTTCGCAAAGAAAACAACAAGAATCCATATGAAATACTTACCGGTAACAAGCCCAACATATCTTACTTACGGGTGTTCGGTTGTAAGTGTTTCTATCTCATAAAAGGTTGTCGTTTGTCCAAATCCGAGTCAAAAGCATTAGAGGGTATTTTTGTTGGCTATGGTCTCGAATCTCACACTTATAGAATCTATGATAAGCTCTCCGGAGCCGTCATAGAATCTTGTAGTGTGACCTTCTAAGAATATGATGGTCCCCAAGGGGGACGTGTTTATGCTTGTGATGCAGATGATGAAATGCCTCAGGATGCCATTGGAAGAATGGGTGTGGGATATATCTGCCCCGCTGAGGAACCCCCAGTGGCGGATCGAGAAGAACTATGCTCTACTCAAGTGGAGCCCTCATCTTCCCAACAATAACATGTTCCATCTACCGAGGTGGACAATGACCCAAGCCAAAGACAAGATGTGGACCCTCAACATGTTGATCAAGGTGACATCTCTAGTGAGGAGGATCTTGATTCATTCTCCAGGATGTCAAGTGGTTCCAAGGCAATTACTCAAGGAAGATCCACACAAACTGCCTTGAGACAAGCTCAAATTGATGCTAGAAGAGCGCTTGATCAAGACCAAGGTCAATCTTTGCCTCTTAATGAAGAGAATGATACCGGCGATGATCAAGGTCAAGTTGATGGTCAAGACGAGGACCAAAATGATGAAGAGGGTCCCCCAAGAAACAACTTGGCGATCCACGCTCATCGTGAAGCTAGAAAGGAGAGAATGTTGGAATTAAGAGACCACTCTCTACAAAATGTGGTTGGTGACCTAAGGAAAGGCATTTCCACAAGAGCACAATTGAATAGGTTTAGTGAACACCAAGCACACATCTCCATGATTTAACCAAATAAAGTGTGGGAAGCTCTTGAAGATTCGGATTGGTTGGAAGCTATGCACAAAGAGCTCAACAACTTTGAGAGAAACAAAGTATGGAAGTTAGTTGAGAAGCCAAAGGATTGCCGCAATGTTATTGGCACTAAGTGGATATTCAAGAACAAGCAAGATGAGCATGGAATTATAGTAAGTAACAAGGCTAGATTGGTTGCACAAGGGTTCTCTCAAATTGAAGGCATTGACTATGGAGAGACTTATGCACCCGTGGCTCGCCTTGAGTCCATCTGTATCCTTCTTGCTTATGCGGCACATCATAACTTTAAGTTGCAACAAATGGATGTAGAAAGTGCATTTATTTATGGTCCATTAAATGAGTTGGTATATGTTAAGCAACCCCCAGGATTTGAGGATCCCAACTTCCCAAACCATGTCTACAAACTTGATAAGGCGCTCTATGGGCTCAAGCAAGCCCCACACACGTGGTATGAGCACCTTAGAGAGTTGTTGTTTGACCGTGGATTTGAGGTTGGGAAAATCGATCCCACTCTTTTTACTAAGAAAGTCAATGGGGAGCTTTTTGTATGCCAAATATATGTTGATGATATTATCTTTGTCTCATCTAACAAAGCTTTTAATGATGAATTCTCAAAGCTTATGACTAGTAGGTTCCGGATGTTTTTGATGGGGGAGTTGAGAGTATTTCTTGGTTTTGAGATCAAGCAAGTTAGAGGAGGGACATTCTTCAATCAAGCCAAGTATACTCAAGATATGCTCAAGAGATTCAAAATGCAAGATTTAAATGGATCTCCTACTCCCATGGCTACAAAGACTCATCTAGAACAAAATCCAAATGGTAAAGATGTGGATCAGAAGGTATATCGGTCTATGATTGGTTCTTTGCTTTACCTTTGTGCATCTAGAACCGATATTGTGTAGAGGTGTGTGTGCAAGATATCAAGCGGCTCCTAAATAAAGTCATTTAATGGCGGTCAAGAGAATCTTTCGATATTTAGTTCATACCCCATTTTATGGTCTTTGGTATCCTCGAGGGTCAACATTTGCCCTTTGTGGATAAACAGATTCGGATTGGGCGGGGGATAAGGATGATAGAAAATCAACATCCGGGGCTTGCCAATTCCTTGGTAGGTCCTTGGTATGTTGGTCTTCTAAGAAGCAAAATCGTATATCTCTCTCCACCACCGAAGCCGAGTATGTGGCAGCCGCTAGTGCTTGCACCCAATTGGTATGGATGAGGCAA
Organism: Avena sativa; assembly: GCA_916181665.1. Classification (NCBI taxonomy): domain Eukaryota; kingdom Viridiplantae; phylum Streptophyta; class Magnoliopsida; order Poales; family Poaceae; genus Avena; species Avena sativa. Next base: position 60,416,921 of record OV702280.1, on the reverse strand, counting down.
ACTTTAAAGGAATACAGTGTCCATTGTGACAAAGTGCCTCTTCTATGTGACAATGAAAGTGCCATCAAGATTGCCTACAATCCGGTGGATCACACAAGGACAAAGCATATTGATATTCGCCATCACTTCATTAGAGATCATGTTGCTCGAGGTGATATTGATATATCATATGTGTCAACCAAAGACCAACTTGGCGACATCTTCACAAATCCACTTGATGAAGCAAGGTTTTGCTACTTGAGGAATGAACTAAATATTGTAGATTCAAGGAGCTTGACTTGATTATCTTGCATTATCACCTATGACTTGACCCGTATTTGGTTTAGGTGTAGGCATGGATATAGAGGGAGTGCGGTCCTAATTGATTGGACTATCCCTCCCCCATTATGCCCAAAGCAATCAAAATCATTCCTCTTAATATCATTTTGTGATATGTGAGCTTAATGATGAGTTTCGGTAATGGACCCAAGATATATATTCGTGGTGCCAAGCCGAGTATACTTAAATATGGTGGCCTAGGCCACCGCCCTCTCTCATGCGAGAGGTTGGTGCTTACTCATGTTTTTCATTCTCGAGTTGGGTTTGTTCTTACGGTCATGCACTCTCGTTTGGTTCTTTGTATGTTTTTCCATTTTTTAGAGTGCATAGGTCCATATCAGTGTGACATTCTTAACCCAAGCCTTTCTTCCCCCCAACAAAACTCATCTACTCTGCATAAGAACCTTCCACTTTATATACCTGCTCTCTGTTCTGGTGGTTACGGTACTACCGCCCTAACCTACAGCACTACCGCCAAACGGTACTACCGTGAAAAATTAGCGGTACTACCGCTCAGGGGCCAGTTTCCAGGATGTTTTTCTAGAAACTTCCCAGGTGTGGTACTACCGGTTGTTTTTCTATGGCACTACCGCCTAGCGGTACTACCACATGTTACTCCGGTACTACCGCTTTGCGTCTCGGTTAATACTGGAGACGCGGGGATGGGCACCTCTCAGTGCCTCATTGTTTCCCCCGTCTCCACTCCTAACCACCGTCGCCGCCAGAGCAGGAGAACGCCGCCGGAGCCCCGCCCCCTCCTCCTTTCCCCGGATCCACACCGGATCCGACCTCCTCGCGGGCTCCTACTGATTTTCCACCATCATGGACACCGGTACTACCGCCCTTCTCTTCCTCTCACATGTTTGCTCCATTGAATCTAGGGTAACTTTGATTCTTGGCAAAAACAAGTGTTTTTGATGTTGTACCGTGTGCTTGCTACCTGATATTACTCTTTGTCTGATGGCATTCTTGTTTTGTGTAAATTTTACTGCCCGTACATGGATCGATAATCCTAGATCTGTACCGTGGTCGCCTGACCGGTAGTACCGGTCTCCACTCCTAACCAACGCCGCCTGACTGCCCATAAAGATCCGGTACTACTGCCCAGTACCGACAGCAAAATTTTCTCTAAACCTTGAGTTCCGTTGTCTGTTTGTCTCGGGTTCTTGTGCCCTTACCCCTATGCTATCTCCCTCGTTCTTTCACAGGTGCAGGGGTTCCCGGGGTTCATGCAAACGCTCCAAATCTCATCATGAGATTGAGGACTATGAGTCAGAATCAGATTCCGCAGCTGAGACTGAGTCAGAAGAAGAGATCATGCCTCAACCTAGCACCCGTCTGAAGCTGAAAACCACTCGTGGTCAACGTGGTGGGGGAGTTAAGCAAAGTGCTGGCCGTGGTAAGGCTCCTCCACCTCCTCCTCTCTCCGGTCATCGCAAGAGTCAAAGTTCAGGTCCATCTAGGCCAAAGCTACTATATGATTTGTCTGAGGTTGACTTTCATGAACTGAGGTCTGCCAATCCATAAGTTGTTGCTCGCTCTCATGCTCGGAAAGATAGCCTCTTCTATATGGATTTCTAGGAGCATGTGTTCCATGAGGTACTCATGAAGGATGATAAGCTTGTGGTCCCTCAAAAGTGGACCGAGATGAATCATGTGAAGAAGAACCCACAGTATTTTGGTGAAGCCCTTGAGATTTGCACAAACATTGGCTTGATTCCCATTATGCAGTTCCGGTGCAACTATGACCCAACGATCATTACTTAGTTTTGTGCAACTGTTAAATTTGCGAAGAACCAGGCTCGGACTCTCACCTGGATGACCGAGGGCGTTTTCAAGCAAGCAACCTTGGCTGAGTTTGCGGCTATTCTTGGGTACGAGGACCATGGCAAGGACACTCATGTTGGCTTTCGGTGTCACAACAATAATCGCCCCATGAAGAAGGATGTTCTTGCACCACTTTACATCCGGGGAGCGGTATTCCTGGAAAGATCAAAGGGCTTGTCCCTACATATGACATCATGCACCGTATATTCCGTGAGACTGTTGCCCCCCGTGCTGGGAATGTTGATGAGATGCATGCCTTCATGGTGGATATCATGATCACCACCTTTCACCACCGTGACTCCAACCAACCAATGGATATGATGGATGTTATTTGGAATGAGATGGTATGTGCCACCTACCAAAGGAGGCTGCCTCCTTTTGCCCCCTATATCATGGCTCTCATTCTTAGAAAGTGCCCATCGATTGCCCGTGATATTCCTTCTCAATGCCTTGTCACTCATCGGCACAAGAATTTGTTGATCAAGACCCATCTCAAACCTCGCAATGCGGATGGTCAAATTGTTGATGAGGATGGGAACCCTGTTGAGGAGGGATCCGGTGATGACGATGATGCCCAGCAGGATGCTGACTTTGTGGTCTCACGCCGCAAGCCTGCTCAACCATCTCGGGCCAAGAGGATTGAGGCCAAGCTCAAGAAAGTATTTTGCTTCCAAGTTGACAATCAGAAACACATGTATGAGGCTCATGTCTATGCCAAGAAATCATGTGCTTGTTAGAAGGAAATGATGGAGGCTCAAGGTATGACCGTCTCCAAGGGCTCCGAGAACAACATCACCGCGGAAGACCAATGGATCTCCAAGAACAGCCACTAGGATGATGATGCCACGTCCTCCTTCCGTGCCCCACCGACTCATGATGATGCCTGGGATGCCTGGGATGATGATGACGAGTGATCTCCGGGACGTTAGTGTTGCTCTTGTCCCTTTTTGGTGGCTTGATTCCAAAGGGGGAGAAGTTGCACATTAGGCATGCGGGATATGCGTGTGAAAAGTTACAATCTCGTACTTTCCATTGATTTTTATTCGCTTGTGAAATTTATTTGTTTGCCTCTTATTATGTGTGAATCTTGTGAACTAACTAATTGTGCTATGTATGGTGAGAATATGTGGTTATCGTATGGATCCATCATTTGTGTGGTATGGGTATTCTCATTTGGATCCATCTTATGTGATGTGTGTGATGACATTATCTATTCATTATCAATATTTCTCATCACATGTGATTATGCAAAGGTATGTGCTCTAAGTGCGACTTCACACTCCCAAGTAGCTTGTAAAATAGAAGGGGGATTGTCTCTACGTATCTAGGGGGAGCCCCATCTCTATTTTTCAAAACCTTCTTTGTCATCACAATATTATCATGCAAATGTGTGTTGTCATCAGACACCAAAAAGGGGGAGATTGAAAGAGCATTTCCTATCCCTAGTGATTTGGTGTTTTATAACAACACACATATCAGACTAATTATTTGCCAAGTGTACCACAAGTTGTATTAAAAAGGGATTTGCAGTGTACCGGGTGTACTAACTGTTGCTACTAAGTGTGGCAGTGTGGTTGGACAAACTGTCCAAAACTTTCTGCCTGGTGCGGTACCAAAAAGCGGTAGTACCGCTTTTTGCTACCTAGCGCGGCAGTAGGTTTTGGCTACTTGTCAAAAAGCCTCAATCACGCTAGGTACTAAAAAGTGGTAGTACCGCATTTTAGTACCTAGCGCGACAGAAGGTTTTTGCAACTTATCAAAAGCTACTGCCTACCGCATTTTAGTACCTGGCCCCGCAGAAGCTTTTTGCAAGTTGTAAAAACCCACTGCCCGCCCCGGTACTAAAATGCGCTAGTACCGCATTTTAGTACCTACTGTGGCAGAATATTTTTACAAGTTGCCAAAAGCTACTGCCTGCCTAGGTACCAAAATGCGGTACTACCGCATTTTAGTACCTAGCATGGCAGAGAGTTTTTGGCAAGTTACAAATGCCACTGCCCCATGCGGTAGCAAAATGCGGCACTACCGCATGCATCCGGTAGTACCGTATCTCAGGGGTGGTACTACCCCTATGCGGTAGCACCACAAATTGGTACCGCTGTTGGCTGGTGCTTATGTGAATTGAAGTTTGCTCTTGCGGTACCAGGTCCGGTATTATCGGAGTTTTTTGGTAGTATCGCTTGAACTTCCGATACTACTGCTGCAATAAATGCTCCAACGGTCAGATTGGATCTGGAGCTATAAATACCCCTCCACCTACCTTGAGACAAGGTGCTCGTTGCATTGAAGAATACTACCTCCATTTGAGCCACCAAATCACCAAGATCTCTTCACTCCACCACCCAAAGTCTTTGATCTTTGGAGAATCGAAGGAGGAGGCCTTGATCTACTACTTCACCAAAAGATATCTTCATTTCCCCCTCATTCACTTGAGGGCCCCCATTGCTCTAGTGTTTTTCTTTCGAAACCCTACTTCTAGATTTGGTTCTTACAAGCTTGTCTTTGATTTGTCTTGGCAGCTTGCTTGTATTTGGGAGCCTCCAATTAAGTTGCGGATGCGTGCCCCGAACTTGTTGTAAAGGTGCCGGCTTCCACCTCGAAGGTTGTCGATATAGTGGAAGGTGGATCGATCCCGTTGGGGTGAGATTCATCGGAGAACAATGGAGGCCTCTCGTGGTGTTGGTGGTTTGAAACCACCCCCTCTCCAAACGTAGACGTACTTCCCCTCAAAAGGAAGGAACTACGGGAAACAAATCCTTGTGTCTCCGTGTCCACCAATTTGGTTACTTCTATCCTTTACCGCCCTTTACTTACTTGTTCTTCCTTAGTGTTGTGTTAGCTAGTTCTTGTTTGTCATATAGGTAAATTCACCTTAGTTGCATTATCTAGAGAATTTACCTTATTGTCAAACCCTAATTTGAAAAGGAAGAAAATTTGAAGTAGCACCTATTCACCCCCCCCTCTTGGTGCCCATACGATCCTTTCAGGCATGTCTAGCGCTGGGAGGAAAATATTTCTGGAAGAAATAAGCAATCAAGCAATCAGGGCTATGAATGGAACCAGGAGGTAATCTATTAAACCAAGCCCTAGCTTCTCCTTTTAGCGAAAAAGGGAAGATCTTAGTAACACAGTACTTGCGCATCTTAAAATCATCAGAGAATAAAGCACTCATAGTAGAAAGCTCATTCATATGAGCTACAACACTCTCATTTTCAGTCCCACAAAAAGGTTCTTTCTCAACAATGTCCAAATAGGATAAATCAAGAGATAAATCATTATCTTTAATATCTATGGGAGAGGTGGCAAACATAGGATCAGAGGACATTTTAGGAAAAATGGTAGGTCTCTCAAGGAGACTCTTAATAGCACTAGCACTATGTGTGTTTCGGCACTCCTCAACAAATTCATTAGTAAGCTCAATGTAACCATCATTGATATCGTATCTCTCTCTAGACACAGGTGAGCTAACATGTGTAATAGTGTCTTCACTAGGAGTTTCAGTATTTCCTAGACTAGCCATAGTAGCATCTAGGAAAGGACCTAATGAACCACTCACATCAAGCACAGTAGAAGTAACACCATGAGTATCAAAAGCAGTTTCAGATTCAGCAGTAGTAGCAGTGTGTGTAGCATGAGTATGTGGTGGTGTGACAAGCTTACTTATAACAGACGGTGAATCAAGAGAAGCAGAGGTGTTTAGGACTGTACCTCTTCTTGTAATGGATGGTAAAATAGGAAACTTTCCATCACGAGACTTACCCATGATGAACAGAGTAGCAGTAAACAATAATAGATCGAAGTGAACTTACAAATAAAGCTATGCTCCCCGACAACAGCGCCAAAAATAGCCTTGATGACCCACAGGTATAGGGGATCGCAATAGTCTTCGAGGGTAGTATTACCCAATTTATTGATTCGACACAAGGGGAGACAAAGAATACTTTCAAGTCTTAACAACTGAGTTGTCAATTCAGCTGCACCTGAAAATAGTTCTTGCTCATAGAAGTTTATTAGTAGCAACAGTTTGTAGTATCAACAGCAGCAGTAAAACAGGAGCAATAGTAACAGTAGTAGCAAATAGTAGGATATGAGCGCGGTAGGCATAGGGATGGATGGACGGGCGTTGCATGGACGAGTCTAAAGATGTAACTTCAAGATCTATGGCAATTGCAGATAAATAAGAATAAGCATCCAAGTACTAAACAATCATAGGCATGTGCTCCATATATAGTCATGCGTGCTCGCAATAAGAACTTGCACAACATCTTTTGTCCTGCCAGCCCGTTGCAGCGGGGCCTCAAGGGAACTACTGGAAATTAAGGTGCTCCTTTTAATAGAGCATCGAAGCAAAGCATTAACACTCCATGCACACATGTGATCCTCACATCACAACCATCCCCTCCGGTTGTCCCAATTTCTGTCACTTCGGGGCCTTTGGTTCCGGACAATGATATGTGTACACAACTTGCAGATAAGATCACAAACAATACTATCATAATGATTCAATAATATGTTCATATCTGAGATCATGACAATCGGGCCCTAGTGACAAGCATTAAGAACAACAAGTTGCAACAAAGTCAAATAGCACTAAAAGGGATACTAGGCACCATGCCCCAACAATCTTATTCGATTACATGATAGAACTCATCCAATCCATCCCCATAGCCTACAGCGGGGGATTACTCACTCATGGATGAGGGAAACATTGATGGTTGATGGAGAGGCGTTGGTGATGACGATGACAATGATCCTCCCCAAATTCCTGGCAGGGTGCCAGAACGGAGTTTCTGGTTTCGAATCTCGGTTTCTGGTGGTGGCGGTAGAGCAGAACTCTTTCTGGAAAAACGTCGACCCCCCCTGAGTTTTTAGGTCATAAGGCAACTTATAGGCAAAGAGAGAGGCTAAGGGGGTGCCTTGGCTGGCCACACCCCTCCCAGGCACGGGGTGGGCCCACTCGCACGGCAGGGGGGTGTGGGCCACCCAGGGCACCCCTCCGTCTTGTATTCTGGCTCCGTGGATCTTCCGATGAAATAGGATTTTTGGCATATTTTCCGGGATTTTTCCTGATAGTTGATTTTCTGCACAAAAACTAGACACCAAGGTAATTCTGCTGAAAACAGCGTCACTCCATGTTAGTTGTATCCAAATCACACAAGTTTAGAGGAGAAACAATAGCAAAAGTGTTTGGGAAAGTAGATACGTTTTGGACGTATCACCGCCTTGGCGGCTATTGCCACCATTGAGGCCATCGTAGTCGCCTCCCTGAGTGGCGCCATTGTCGCCTTGGCGATTGGGCGTAGGCTGGCCAGTGCCAGCTGACATGGTTATACCCTGCGGGTACACGACATTAGCATACCTGGTCCAGCCAAAGGAAGGCCCATAAGAACATATGTGGCCTGTGAAGATTTTCGGGTGGCGCAAGCCCATGACATCTTCGGATCCTTGGAGAGCAAGACTAGAACAGATAGAATATTCAAAGGGGCAAACCCTAAACTTGTAATCGACTCGATCTGTGCCCGGGACCTGCCTAACTCTATATAAAGGCCAGGAGGGCACGGCGAGGAGGGCATCATTTTTCCACCGCATACACACCTCCACGCCAGATTGCATCTGCGCACCCCAGTACTTTTTGGTTCCGTCGTAATCAAGAGCAGACAAGCAGGAGTAGGGTTTTCCCTCCGGGGGCCTGAACCTAGGTAAATATCATGTCCCCTAGTTGCTTGTCTGTTAACCGTTCCGTGATCTCCATCACCCCCATCTTATCCAAAACCCAAGCTCATAACAATGGGCATTGATGAGTCGAAACCTCGTCAATTGGCACCGTCTCTGGGAATCGGGGGCGCTGATTGTGCAATCGTGACGGTCCCGACCAAAGCGATCTATAACTCCTCGGCAATGGAGAGCCATCTCCTCTTCGGCGCTTTCGACTTCACCGCCCATTCGCCAGCCACCATGAAGGACTTCGAGCCCATAGGCAACGGGCTCGAGATTCTTTTCGGGAGCTTCTGCTTCCATGTGGGACAGACCGGCACTCACCGCCTCCCAGAGCGGGTGCCACTGCCATCGATCAGGCCCTCCTCGTGGGCCCCGCATCCCAACGTGCTATGCACGTCAACATCGACAGATGAGTCATACGACAGCAGCAGCTGCAACTCAGATCTGTGCGACCCTCCGTTGGATAAAGGAACCTACGGTTCCGGATCCGAAAGCTACGGCAGCAGCGATCCAATCCGCGAGCGCTACCAGTGCGCCGTGGTCATCCAAAGCGACGTGGAACAACCACCAGGATTGAGTGCCCACGTGCCACCACCCAACACACAGGGTAGAAACGGAGAAAACATGAGGCAACCATCCCCCCCCACCCAACAAGGACGACCCCGATGCCCATCAAAGAATTCACCTCAATGAGGAAGGATGGAACCAGGCACGCGAAGCCGTGGCAGGCAATAAAATCCTGCATGTGGATGCTTCACGGGGCCTGCTGATGGCATACCACCTGCTCCTCATCGAAGAGCATAAAAAGCAGGTGAATATGCAGGAGGTACTCGATAAACGCAAGCAAGCGGCCTCAGAGTCCAGTGCGTGGCGAGCTGCGCTCTCAGCCGCTGGTGGCTCCAACTCGCACGTCAATCAAGCCAATAAGCATCGCTCTCATACGGATAACATGGATCCCACCGCACATCGCGAGGTGACTCGAACCCTCAACACGTCCTTCATGGAGATGGGCACCAACGACAACGTCATCCCGAAGACGCCACAAGTTGCGATCATGGCAGCCACCACATATCTTGCATCCCATCCACCTCCGGTGGGGGACCCGATGAGGGCCATGCATAAGTCCGCAGTAGCTGGACTCGGACTCGTTGGAGCTGCGCTCCACGAGGAAGCTCCTTCGGAGCCAAAAAAATAAGGCTACGATCAGATTCAATCACAGCCCCACGCCCTCAGATGAAGAGGAGGAAGACGAGCACGATCTACCACGACGACGCAAGAATCCGCGACATCAGAGCCACGACTACGATGCTCAAAGCGACCTCGATCAGCGCAAGGTCGACAAGGCATACACCAAATGCGCGTGCTCATCCAAATCTGATGAGGAAGTTGATGGAGAACTCTACGGAGCTCGATGCTTCAGCAGATCTGTTCGGCGAACACAGATTCCAAGAAATTTCAAGCTCCCTTCGGACACTCCGAAGTTCTACGGTATGAAGGACCCTAAGGCATGGCTCAGCAACCAACTGTCGTCCGTCAAGCTGCACAGCGGAAACAAAAACACCGCCTTGCAGTGCCTTCAGCTGTAGCTGACAGGCGCAGCCCAGATCTGGCTCAGCAGCCTGTCCTCGGGTTCCATCCAAAGCTGGGAGGAACTGGCGTACAGTTTCATCCGAAACTTTAAGGGTACTAGCAAGAGGCCAGCCTCGATAGAAGAGCTACAGGCCTGCACTCAACGAACGGGCGAATCCATTCGCTCATACATACTATGCTGGTCCAACATCAAGAACTCCACGGCACATATCTCCGAGGAGAGAATGATCGACGCCTTCAAGGATGGCGTCAAACGCCAGGACTTCAAGGAAGAACTTGGGCGTGTCAAGCCCAAGACACTCGACCACCTCATGGACATCACCAACAGGTGGGCAGATGGCGAGGATTTCGTCCACCAAGCACACTCGGGCGAGGAAGATGACTACGGACGCAGATGCAAGCGCCGTAGCAAGCGAAGATCGCGCGTCTACGACAATCGCGACGGACCCGACATGGTTGTGGCTGTCTACGCCGAGCGCGGCAACAAAAGCAACCGCAGCAGCGGCGGATACTATGGAAACAACTTCCGCGATTGAGGACGCCCAACGCAAACGTGGCAGCACCGCGGTCGCGACGACAAACCCTTGGCATACGACAAGTTGTCGGGCCTATGCACCATCCACTTCTACATCGACAAGCAGGATGGCAAAAAGAAGGCCAACCACATGCTCAAGGACTGCCGCGAGTTCCAGAAACTCAGCGAAGGCTTCGCCCAGATGAGACAACAGATCCCGAACCCTGGGTTCGGACACGCACCCGCACCAGGCAACATCGCCCACGGAGCTCCTCCACCACCACCCGTGGGACCTTCGAATCACGCGATCGCGCCTGTGCAAAACAACTGCGTAAACGGGTACCCCGCGCCGAAAGGGTCCCTGGTGATCCAAAAGGGGCACCCAACAAACAGGGTGCAAAAGGAGATCACCCGCCAAGTCAGCCTGGCTGTGACCTCTCCACCCGCCATCCCTGAGTACCTCAGTGGTTCGGAGTCCTGCATCACATTCAGTCGTTCGGATCACCCCCGCCAGATCCCCCGCCCAGGTCATGTTGCCCTGGTGCTTGAGTTGCAAATCGAAGGGTTTGAGATGAGCCACGTCTTCATGGACGACGGCAGCGACATCAACCTGATGTTCGCTAGCACCCTAGCAGCAATGCGGATCCCGCTGTGCAGCCTGGAACAATCCAACACAACATTCCACGACATAGTCCCAGGGAAGGGCATATTTCCCCTGGGAAAAATATGGCTCGATGTCATCTTCGGCAAACCCGAAAACTTTCGGTGTGAGCGGTTCGAGTTCGAAGTGGTGGACTGGCCATCACAATACCATGCCATCCTCGAACGCGTGGCATTCGCAAGGTTCCTGGCAGTACCGCACTATGCATACCTGCTACCCAAGATGCCAGGTCCTAGGGGTGTCATCACGGTCCAGGGCAGCTTCACCCGATCCGACCACTACGACAGGGACTTCAATAGAATCTCCCAGTCGTTCGGCATGCAGGAGGAGCTCACAAGACTTCGAGAGGTGACAGACAATAGGCACCCACAGTCTCCAGGAAAAACGCACCTGACATGTCATTCGACTCAATAGTCAACACGAAAAAGGGGCACGTCCACCCGACGGACGCCTCCAAGACGGCTCTGATCGCCAACGACCTCAGCCCCGCATAGGAAAGAGCGCTCGTCGAATTCCTCCGTAAGCGCTGGGAAATCTTCGCCTGGTGTCCTACGGACATGCCAGGAGTTCCCAGGGAATTTGCCGAGCATGCACTCAATGTGTTTCCAGACGCCAAGCCCGTCAAACAGTCCATCCGACGATTGTCCGAGCCACAGGCCGAAGCCGTCGGAGTCGAAGTCAACAGACTACTCGACGCCGACTTCATCCAGCAGATCAAGGAGAGCGAGTGGCTGGCAAACATTGTGCTGGTCCCTAAAAAGGACACGGACATCCTGCGGATGTGCGTGGACTTCACATCGCTCAACAAGCATTGCCCAAAGGACCACTTCCCTCTACCTCGGATCGATTAGATCATCGATTCGACTGCAGGATGCGAGAAAGTCTCGTTCCTCGATGCCTACTCAGGCTACAATCAGATTCGACTGAAGGTCGAAGATCAGGAGAAAACGGCGTTCATCACGCCGTTCAGAGTATTCTGCTACAACACAATGCCCTTCGGGCCGAAGAACGCAGGTGCCACGTACCAGCGGTGCCTGCAGGCATGCCTGAAGAGCCAGATCGTCCGCAACATACAAGTCTATGTCGACGACATAGTTGTCAAGACAAAGGAGGCCAAGACACTGATCGATGATCTCCGCGAGATGTTCGACAACCTTGATCACCACAAGATCAAGCTGAAACCATAAAAGTGCGCCTTCGGCATCCCTTCTGGCCAACTTCTTGGCTACTTCATCTCTCAGCGAGGGATTGAGGCGAACCCGAAGAAAATCCAGGCCATACTGGCCATGGAGAAGCCGAAGAACCTCAAAGGTGTCCAGCAGCTCGCTGGGCGCATAGCGGTGTTGAGCAGATTCATCAGCCGCATGGGTGAGAAGGCCCTACCTTTCTACCAGCTGCTACGCAAAGCAGAAAAATTCGAGTGGACACCTGAAGCAGACGACGCATTCGAAGATCTGACGCGGCTTCTCTCCACCTCACCCGTCCTGGTCACACCAAAGGAACGCGAGCCTCTGCTGCTATACATAGCAGCCACGCATCAGGTGGTCAGCACCGTTCTCGTGGTCGAATGAACCGAAGATGGCAAGACCCATGGGGTCCAACGCCCAATCTACTACCTCAGCGAGGTATTGACACAAAAAAAAACAGAGGTACCCTCACTACCAGAAACTCGCCTACGGCATGTTCATGACGGCTCGTCGACTAAGCCACTACTTCCAGGAGCATCAGGTGATGGTCGTCAACGAGGCACCACTGAACAGCATCCTGAACAACCCCCAGGGCTACAGGACGCGTAGCCCTATGGGGCATCGATCTGTCCCCTCTAGACATAGTCTACAAGAAGCGCCACGCGATCAAATCTCAGGTCCTCCCGGACTTCCTCGTCCACTGGATGGAGCTACAGCTACCGGACACCCCAGATATGACGCAATCATGGACGATGCACTTCGATGGCTCCAAGCGCGAGGCTAGATCAGGAGCTGGCGTCATATTAACGTCCCCACAAGGCAACAAGATGAAATACGTCCTCCGGATGCAATTTTGGGCCTCCAACAACAAAGCCGAATACGAGGCCGTCATCCATGGCATGAAGATGGCCAGGATCTGCGTTGCAACGTGCCTAGTCATCTATGGTGACTCGAACCTCGTCGTTCAACAGACGATGAACGAGTGCTACGCACACGCCGATAACATAATCGCGTATCGCGCGCTCTACAACTCACTCGAAGGAGACTTTGACGACTGCGAGCTTCGGCACGTTGGAAGGGAAAGCAACGAGGAAGCCGATAGACTCGCCAACATTGGCTCCACCTGCGCACGTCTGCCACCAGGCGTGTTCCTCGAGCAAATATGTGTCCCCTCCATCAAACGGAAATTTTCCCCAAAGGATCACCCGAAGAAGCAGAGCACTCGGGGGATACGCTTCCTGAAGGACAGGAAGGACCCGAAAAGCTCGACATGGAGGTCACGTTGGTCAACCTAATGCAGGTCATGGCAATCGAAGAAACATGGACGCAACCGTACCTTCGGTACCTGATAAACAGGGAACTGCCTGATGACTCGATAGATGCCCGGCGCATATCTCACTGGTCCAAGGCCTTCACTATCATCAATGGCGAGCTGTACAAGCGCGGCATTTCGAGTGTACTCCAAAGGTGCGTCACCATCGGTGATGGCAAAACCATCCTCCAAGACATCCACGAGGGCATCTGCGGCCATCACGCGGGCATCCGCGTCCTCGTCGCCAAAGCTCTAGGAGCTGGATTCTAATGGCCAACGGCCATGAACGATGCCAAGGACACCGTCTAGAGGTGCAACTACTGCTAAAGGTTTGCGGATAAACCACACGCACCAGGGTCGGAGCTCAGGCCCATACATCTGGCCTGGCCCTTCGCCCAATGGGGCCTCGACATGATCGGCAAACTGCCCAAGTCTTCGAAAGGATGCCATGTCTACCTCCTGGTCGCAGTCGACAAGTTCACCAAGTGGATCTAAGCCATGGTCGTCACCAATCAAAAGGGCAAAACGACCTTCAAGTTCTTCGAATTCATAGTCTACAGGTTCGGCATGCCGCACAACATCATCACGGACAACGGGTCGAACTTCATCTCCAAATAATTCCAGGACTTCTGCGAAGGCCTTGGGATCAACATATCATATGCCTCCGTGGCACACCCGCAAACCAACGGGCAGGTCGAAAAGGCCAACGGCCTCGTAGGCGGCGGCATCAAGAAACACCTACTCATCCCACTCGAATGGCTTGCGGGAGCCTGGGAAGAAGAGCTACCCTCCGTCCTCTGGAGCTTACGCACAATGCCAAATAGCTCAACTTGATACACGCCCTTCTTCATGGTGCATAGAGCCGAAGCCGTGTTACCTATGGAAGTACGCCATAAGGCCCCACGGGTCATCGCCTACAGCGAAGCCGAATCAATGGCCACACTCGAAGACGCCGTCGACACACTCGACGAGGCACGCGACATCACCGCGGATCGCTCGGCGGTCTACCAGCAGAGCCTTCGCAACTATCACAGCGCCGGCTGCGCCCAAGGTCCTTCGTCGAAGGAGACCTCATCCTACGACTCAAGCAAGAGCAGCCGAAAAAGATCGAGTCACCTTGGGAAGGACCCTACGTCATCACCGAAGTCATCCCAGGTGGCGCCTACTGCCTCAAGCACGTGGAGTCTGGAGTTGCATACTCCAACCCATAGAACATCGCACAATTGCGACGCTTCTATCCCTAGCTATCCCTATTTACTTTCAATAAGGCTACTCAGCTGAACAATGTACCTCTTCATTATGATATGAATAAAGCTAAGTGTCTCGCCCAAAAATATATCTTTCCCTCACATTACTTTATGTTACAACACACTCAGGGGCTCCGCCTCACCTCACGACTTCGTCGACTCAGGATAAACGCATGTACACCTGAGTAGCTGATCACGTCAGGCTAACAAAAAGGGCATGCATACAACCAAGCACCACGTGCTAATACAAATAACCTTTACAACAAAGGGCACAATAATCCCACTCGGAGTATATACAAGTTTTACATCTACCTTTTTTATAGGGCCTACCTATTCTGAAGGATCACATGCGCCCACTGCTCAAAAAGATCTACAATCTCTTCGGCATACTGCCTAACAGCCACGTAATGCGGGCGCATATCTCATAGGCTACCATCTGGTCGAGGGGGTGGCCCAGCGGCCACCACCGCAAGATCAACATCTGGACGGCGCAGCCGAACAAGCGACAGGGAGGCCTTCACCCCTGCAACGAACTGGTGCCGCACCAACTCCCTGACGTGACCCACGTCCCGAAACTTTGCCAACAAACCCCATAGAGTTGAAGGCGCCTCATCAAGAGGAAACATGACGTGCAGAATAAACGCCAGAGAAGTTCTCACCTTCCTTAGCACCCGTTACACCTGATGAGCGCGATCTTGCACAGTCACAAGGACAGTGGCCCTGTCGCGGTCCATCTAGAAAAAGCCTCCGGCTTCCATATCCTGTTGGGTCAAGCAGTTGATCTAAACTGCAACGCGCTCCTTATCCTCCCTTGGAACAAGGTTGGCACCTGCATAAAATACAGAGTAAGATGACACGCAAACCAGGCGCATCCGAAAACGAGCAGCATCTCAAGGAAACTTACACTGCAGCTTCTCGGCCAACTGCCGCAGATCCCCCATCAGATACTCCTCCCTGGTGGTAGCCCGCTCCACCTTCGACTTCCACACATCTACATGGCCTCGGACCCCAAGTATATCCTTCTCAAGGCTGCGGACGCGGTCACAAAGAAAAACAAGTTGTGACACATCATCCAAAGATGGCCGCGGCTGAGGGGCAGACGAAGTATCAACGGGATCCTCACCTGAAGGTCCCTAAAGGAAAACAGGCAAGAATATGAACAACACACGACTGAGCAACAACTTGAAGCATCATTTATATACAACAAAAGGCCACTGCGTGGCACAAGGAAACTGTTTGACAAATATTACAGCAAAAGAAGAAGACAACTATCCTAAAGCTACAATGACGAAGCCTAAGCAGCCGCATCTGGAGTGGCCTCGGAGCCAGAGTGCCTGCTCTTAACCTCCTCCTGCTGCTTCGCCGCATACTCCACCAGAAGGTCAATGAGCTTCGGCCCATAGCTCTTACAGCAAGAAGCGAAGAGAGCAAAAGCTACCTCAGAGCCGTCGAGAGCTATTGGCACCTGAGAAGTGACCTGATGAAGATCCAACTCCACCCCGGACGCCATGGCCATAGCAAGCCCCATGGAAGCGTCGATGCCCTTCTGCTTGCGCTTGTAGGCCGCAGGTGCATCCGCTGACAACGCATCCACCAAAGAATCTACATCCTCAAGGGCAGCGCCCTTGGTAACGATCTCCTTGTAGAAGCTCCCGAGGATCTCCTTGGCCTTGGCAAGGGAGCCAACAGCAGTACTGCAGCGGTCTTCGACTGCCGCAGCGGCATCGTCCAGAGCGCTCCCGTGCTCTAGGGCACTGCGACCAAATTCAATGCTCGAGGCATCTGGAGCAAAAGGAAGACAAAGTAGGTATCAAATAAGGGCATGAAGACAGAGCAGCCGAAATACCAAAGACAGGCAAAAGTACTTACCGGAAACGGCCTTGGCAGCAACCATCAGCTTCTCAGCCACCTCCTTCTCGAGCGCAACCGCAATATGGCGAGCTACTCTTCGCGATCCGAAGCTTCTCGCTGAAGGCGCTCCTTGGCCGCGGCTGCATCAACCAACTCCTGCTCAAGGCGCACCTTCGCCCCAATGGCATCCCCAGCTTTCTTCTCCGCTCGCCCAAGGCTCTTTTTGAGAGCATCAAGCTGGCGAAGGGCAACGTTATTTTCATCTGCAAAAACACCAAGAACATACATAAGCAACACAAGCTACAGACAAGCAAGCAGACAAAAAAGAACAAGATCAATTGAGCACGTACCTCGAAGTTGCCGCATGCTGGCCTCTAGCGCCAGATGCTGCTGCACAAGCAGGTTCGCACTATGCACAAAGGGCTACGGAAGGGAGCAAATGAAAACAATCAAGAAAGAGTCAAGAAAAGGGTTCGGGGGCTGCGCCCCGCAACGAGCACAAAGTCAAGCAAAAAACGACCTGAAAAATACTCGGGGGCTCTCCCAGGACAAAAGGGAAAAATAACTTACATGCTCAGATGGAGACTCCGAAGGTCCCGGTGTATTCTTCTAGGAGACGATCACTCGAGCCTCCTGCGGAGAGGGCTTCGGAGCATCGCTCCCAGAGGTGGCTACCGTCTGAGAGGGAGGGGGCGTCAGTTTCGACTCCCCTACGGCCTCCTGAGTGGCCTCATTAAAAGAGCCCTCAGAGGAGTGGCTGCAAGGCAAACACCAATAAAAAAAGAAGATAAGAAGACAAGAAAACACGGACTCCTAGCATCCGAAGGTACTTACGAGTCGATGTTGCTCATGTCAAATACGGGCAGCTCCCTCTTCTATTTCTTCTCTTCCTTCTTCCTCTTGGTCGGCGGCTGTGGCGCCATAGCCCGCAGAGGCACGACCGGAAAAGGCGAAGAAGAAGCGCCATCATATCCTCTATGGTGGACAAGAAACGGCGGGTCCCTAGGCACCGGCAGAGTCGAGGCATCCCAAGATTCGCTCGAGCTCCGTGCCCGCTTACGGGTCTGCCCCTCGCTCGCCTCGGGGGCTTCCTCAGTCGGCGATTACACCAGCGGAAGCTCGGACTCAGAGTCAACAACTTTGTTGTCCGGCACAATCGGAAACCTTTCGGGTAGTGGAGGCACCATGCCAGGCACCTAGAGCTCATGCACAATGAAGACATAAACATTAAGTACAAGCAATCATAAGTAAAAGCACTCGAAAAAAGGCGCTACGCGCACGTCGCGAATCTACACCTGCGGAACTGGTCTCGCGGCACTAAACGTTGGTGTCAGCGACTTCCCCAGAAGGTCCTCATCGGACTTGTACTTCAGCAAAGGCCGAAGAACTCTGTCGAGGTCCCCTAGAGAGCTCCTCAGCCGAAACTCTCGTCGGGAGTGGTGGCCAGAGTAAAGGAACATCGGATGCGCCCTAGCCTGCAGTGGCTGCACCCGACGTTTGAGGAAGGTGCGGATGATGTCCACACTGTTCACCTCCTTCTCCGCAACCATCTGGAGAGCCTCCACCTGACGGTAGAGCTCCTCTACCTCATCCACCTCGCCCTCCAGGATATGGTTCTTCTAGGATCTCTTCTTCAAGATCTCCTGGTGGAGTCGAAAGGGGCAAGGCTGAAGTTTTGCCCGTCCACTGTGGAGTCGCAGATATAAAACCACTTCCTCCGCCAGTATTGGACGGACTCAGACATAAAGAAAGAGAAGAAAAGAACAGTAGATCAGATGGAAATGATGCAGCCGCCAAGCGGATAGACCCCGCCGGTGCCGGACTGCCTCTTAACGCAATAGAGCTTCCGAAAGAGGCCAAAGTGCGGCTCGATACCGAGCCAGCACTCACAAAAAGCAATGAAGCAGATGATGTGGAGAAGAGAATTGGGCGAAAGATGGTGGAGTTGGATGCCATAGAAGAACAACAGTACACGCAGAAAATCGTGGACTGGGAGCGAGAGGCCACAAAGAACAAAAGCGATAAACATCACCCGAAACCCTGCGGGTGGACGGGGAGTTACCTCATCGCCGGGGATCTTGACGGCCTCCTTATCCCGCGGGATTAAACCCGCATCACGAAGGGTGCGCAGGTCACCCTCGCGTGTCTCCGAGCGCCGCCATCCACCATCGGTGATGCGAGCGGCGGTGGTGTTTTTCTTGCCACCGGCAGCAGCACTTGTGCCCGCTCCGGTGGAGGCCTTCTTTGAATTCCCCATCATGGCGCGTCGACGGTGACGGTGCACGCGCAAGAATGAGGAAGGGAACGATCGAAGAACGTCCAGTGCGCGCAAGGATGAGCGCGTGAAAATGGAGGCAGTGAAAGCAAATGGCTAAGGGTGAAAACAAACTGCAGTTTTCCCCACAATTATAAGGACGAAGTCGATGAACAGGGACCGTTCATATAGAAGCCCTAACGCCAGGATCAGATCCAACCATCCACGTGTCAACACAGCAGCGAACCGTCGCTCGCACGCCATCCACTATGCATGGAAACCGATGAGACGCCGTAATTCTCGCCACATCGTGCATGACCAGTCAACTCCAAGTTAGAAAGTGGGACCCACGTTCTTCCAGTCACGTCACCTCTGGCACTGCAGACGGTTGAGGTCACCGATCGTCAGCACTGATGTCATCAAAACCACACTAGCAACGGTTAGAAATCTTTGGCTGACAGCTAAAAAGTACTCACTCGAATCTATGATTCGAGCAACTACTCGGGGGCTACTCCTATCAGGAGCGCTGGCCACACACCCGAGGCATGATTAAGGTAGCACACCAGTGTTGATTCTTCGAGTCCTATGTCGAGTCTACGACTCCACTACGGACTCGGGGGCTACTCCCATAGGGAGGATTGATTCAAGCATCCGAAAAAATTGTGTCCTACGGACCTGAAGCTAAAAACGACTGAGTTAAAGTCTCTGCTCGAGTCTACGACTCGAACAGACACTCGGGGGCTACTCCCATAGGGAGCGCTGGTCGCACACCCTATGAATTCTTTGACTACGATCCTTCGGATCAAAATGCAAAAACTTTTTGGCACCTTTGCCCCAACCAACTAAGTGAGTAACATCCTCCTTGGCCACCCAAAACACCTCCGCGGTGATAAAATTTTGGATGCTGTGTCTGCAACGCAAAGATAAGACCTACATATACCATCTGATGGCCTGGTAACGCACCTAACTGTGCTCTGCTAGTAAAAATCTATGCCAACATGCGCGATGAAAACCACGACGGATGCGTTGGTACATCATTCAAAAACTACTAGGATTCGACTCCTATAAGACCTCAACGGCCTGAGTCGAATTACGCCAGCATCTGTTCCAGGTTCGAGTCTGAAGAAGATCGTGTTGTTTTGTCCTAAGACAGTTAACTGACCCTGATCCGTCAGGAGAGTCAGGCACACGCATCAACAATCCCTACACACTAAAATCATTCTTTTCTCTGATGAACAGAAACAAGCTGCACCCGAAAGATTGAAGAGTCCTCAGCCGAATCTAGGATTCGACTGAACACTCGGGGGCTACTGACATGGTTATACCCTGCGGGTACACGACATTATCATACCCGGTCCAGCCCAAGGAAGGCCCACAAGAACATACGCGGCCTGTGAAGATTTTCGGGTGGCCCAAGCCCATGACATCTTCAGATCTTTGGAGAGCAAGACTAGAACAGATAGAATATTCAAAGGGGCAAACCCTAAACTTGTAACTAACTCGATCTGTGCTCGGGATCTGCCTAACTCTATATAAAGGCCAGGAGGGCACGGCGATGAGGGCATCCTTTTTCCACCGCATACACACCTCCACGCCAGATTGCATCTGCGCACCCCTGTAGTTTTCGGTTCCGCCGTAATCAAGAGCAGACAAGCAGGAGTAGGTTTTTCCCTCCGGGGGCCTGAACCTGGGTAAATCTCGTGCCCCCTGGTTGCTTGTCTGTTAACCGTTCCGCGATCTCCAGCACCCCCATATTCTCCAAAACTCAAGCTCATAACAATGGGCATTGACGAGTCGAAACCTCGTCACCAGCAGTAGGCCACCCCCACCATAGGTAGCAGAGAAGATCCCCTGGGACGGCACGCGGCCGCCACGGACACGGCGTTCGCAGACGACAACCACACCTCTGCCACGCTCTGCTGAGCCTGCAAGGCCTCATAGGAGAGAACCAGCGAGTAGAAGGCAGAGTAGGTCATCTCGGCGTTGCTAACACCGAGAGAGGCATCGATGGGGTTGAAGGCCGATCCGATCCCGGTGAGGATGTGGTCGATGAGCTCGTCGTCGATGATGGGGGCGCCGGCAGTCGCCATGACATCAGCAAGGCCCTTCATCTTATGCATGTACTCCGCCGCGGACAGATCCTCCTTGGGCTGCGACTGGAGTTGCCTCCTAATGTGGCGGACGTTGGAGCGACTCTGTGCGCCGAACATGGCGGTGTCGGACGCCCAGACAGCCTGTGCCGTCTTGCAGCTGACAAGCTGGCACGCGATGTCATCGTCCATCGCGGAGAGAAGAAGGCCCTTGAACTTCTGATCCTGAGTCCACCAACGGAGGTACTCGGGGTTGGCGATGGTGGTCGCAGCATCACCGGTGCCCTGAGTTAGGGTTTCGGCCGGGGCTGTAGTGGTGCCGTCGACATGGCCGTGGAGGCTAGCACCGACGAGGATCGGGATGTCGATTCCCTTCCACAGCATGAAGTTCCCCTGTCCGAGCCGCACGGAGATGGCGGTCAAGGAGGAGGGAGCCGATGCCGATGCTCCCGGGGCGGAGACAATCGGACCGATCGGTGTGCGGAGGCGACAATGGCGGAAGATGTAGCCATCTCCGAGAGGGCGGCGACGGCGGTCGAAAATAGAGCGACGACGGCGGCGGTGAGTAGCGTGGCGGCGGCGTCGAGAGTGGGGCGACGCGGCGGCGGCGGAAGGAGGAGCGGGTTAGGCTCTGATACCAAGTCAAGTTTAGGGTTTTGTAGGGGGCAAAGCCTCTACAATATCTCGTATATATAAAAGGGATCAACTACAGAGTTACAATTACAACACGACAAGTACACGTATACAACACGTATAGGAGACCGTTTCCAACAATTTGTGGATCGATGGAGCTAAATTTTTGTTGGAGAAAATTGAGCTCTTCATTGTTAGGCAACCGCATATTTCCAATATATGTGAGAGATGTTGTGGTGCCCAGCGTTTGACTTGTTTGTTTTGCAGGAAATACGGAATTAGCTGTTATATGTTGATCCAAATTCTACAAAGTATAGGCCAACTTCTGACGAGTGGAGCGGTACGGTACGGATCGTCGAAGACCTAGGTTTCCACCGATATATAAACCCCTTGTAAGCCGCCGGTTGGGAGAGTTGCATCTGTGAAATCCCCGGCGTTTGTAAACACTCCTCGATATAGTGAAGTTTCGCTGGCTGGCGCCCGTGGTTTTTTCCTCTCTTTGTTGGAGAGGTTTTCCACGTTAAATCTGTGTCTCCTTGCTGTGTTTTTCGTTTTCGTTCTTCGTTATATTCTTGTCGCGATTGTAACAAGTGGTATCAGAGCCCCAGGTTCTAATCTAGGGTTTACGACATGTCGTCATTGAAGTTCGATCTACCACAGCTGGACTACACCACAAGATTCTCCTTGTGGCAGGTGAAGATGCGGGCGATTCTCGCCCAAACTTCTGATCTGGATGAAGCGCTGGATGGATTCGGTGAAAAGGATTCTAAGACCTGGTCCGCTAAAGAGAAGCGGAAGGACCGTAAGGCTTTGTCTTTGATTCAACTTCATCTGTCCAATAATATTTTGCAGGAAGTACTGGAGATGAAATCTGCTGCTGCCCTATGGGAAAAACTGGAAACGATCTGCATGTCAAAGGATCTAACCAGTAAGATGCATGTGAAGATGAAGTTGTTCTCGCATAGATTGCAGGAAGGTGGATCGGTAATGAATCACTTATCTCTTTTTAGAGAGATTATTTCTGATTTGCAATCTATGGAAGTAAAATATGATGATGAGGATCTAGCCCTATTACTCTTATGCTCGCTGCCTAGTTCTTATACACACTTTCGTGATACAATGTTGTTGAGCCGTGAGAAGATAACCCTTGATGAAGTGCAAGATGCCCTCAAACAGAGGGAAAAGATGAAATCTATGGTGCAGGCAGATGGGGCGTCCTCCAAGGCTGAAGCTCTGCAGGTTCGTGGCAGGACCGAGCAGAGATTTAACAACCATGGCAACCGAGATAAGAGCAAAGACGGCAGAGGTCGTTCGAAGTCCAAGGGAAAGGACAAGTTCTGTAGGTATTGTAAGAAATCTAATCATGTTATTGATGATTGCTGGAAGCTGCAGAATAAGGAGAAAAGGAACGGTACTTACCAACCGAAAGATAAGGATCAAGGCAATGGTAAGGCTGCTGTTGTTTCTGATAGTTCTGATGGTGAATGCTTAGCTGTTTTTGCTGCTTGTGCTTCTCGTGATGATGAATGGATACTTGATACTGCATGTTCGTTTCATATTTGCTGTAACAAAGATTGGTTCAGTTCATATGAGTCTGTGCAGACTGGAGATTTTGTGCGTGTGGGGAATGACAACCCATGCCATATCGTTGGTGTTGGATCTGTTAAGATTAGGACACATGATGGCGTGACACGCACGTTGAGTGAGGTGAAGCACATACCAAGCATGGCCAGAAATTTGATCTCCCTGAGTACCATGGACGTTGATGGATACAAGTATGCCAGTGGGCATCGAGTTCTGAAGGTATCAAAAGGTTCTCTTATTCACATGATAGGTGATATGAACTCTGCTAAATTATATGTTCTTAGAGGTAGCACTTTGCCTGGTATTGCTGCTGCTGTTACTTCTAATGATTCTGATGATTGTGGTAAAACACATCTATGGCATATGCGTCTTGGGCATATGAGCGAACAAGGCATGGCAGAGTTGGTCAAGAGAGAGCTGATTGATGGTTGCAACTTGAGTAAGTTTGAGTTCTGTGAGCACTGCATCTTTGGTAAGCATAAAAGAGTTAAATTCAATGCTTCCGTTCATACCACCAAAGGCATATTAGATTATGTGCATGCTGATGTATGGGGTCCGTCCCGTAAGACTTCTATTGGTGGTGCTAATTATATGCTTACTATTATTGATGATTACTCAAGAAAGGTGTGGCCTTATTTTCTAAAGCATAAATCTGATGTTTTTGATGCTTTTAAGAAGTGGAAAGTTATGGTTGAAAAACAGACTGAGAAGAAGGTAAAGGTACTACGTACTGACAATGGTATGGAATTCTGTTCTAATGAGTTTGAGGAGTTTTGCAGTAATGATGGCATGATCAGGCATCACACCATCCCATATACTCCTCAGCAAAATGGCGTGGCAGAACGCATGAACAGAACCATCATCTCGAGGGCTCGTTGTATGTTGTCTAATGCAGGTATGCATAGGCGTTTCTGGGCTGAAGCAGCCAACACAGCGTGTTACCTCATCAACAGGTCACCTTCTATTCCACTTGAGAAGAAAACTCCTATTGAGGTATGGTCAGGTTCACCTGCTGATTATTCACAGTTGAGAGTTTTTGGTTGCACTACTTATGCTCATGTTGATAATGGAAAGTTAGAGCCTAGAGCTGTCAAGTGCATATTCCTTGGTTATGGTTCAGGAGTTAAGGCATATAAACTATGGAACCCTGAAACAAAAAGGATTTTGTTGAGTAGGAACGTTGTTTTCAATGAATCCGTTATGTATCATGACAGCTTGCCATCAGATCCCTCTCCTGTTGCTATTGGAGAGGAGGGAGTTCGTGTGCAGGTGGAGCACCTGCAGAAAACTGTTGATAATAATGCTGTTGTTGATGATACTCATGAGGAAAATATTGATGATGATGTTGTTCAGCACTCACCTACTGTTTTGCAGCAGCCACAGGAATCTATTGCTGCTGATAGACCGAGACGTAACATAGTTCCACCTCGTCGTTTAATTGAAGAGTGTAATCTTGTACATTATGCTTTGAGTTGTGCTGAACAGGTGGAGAACGATTCTGAACCTGCTACATATAATGAAGGCATTGCATCCGTTGACCGCGAGAAGTGGGTATCTGCTATGCAAGAAGAGATGCAATCGCTTGAGAAAAATGGCACATGGGATGTTGTGCGCTTGCCTAAACAAAAGAAGGCAGTCCGCTGCAAGTGGATCTTCAAGAAAAAGGAAGGTCTATCTCCCAAAGAGCCTTCAAGGTACAAGGCAAGGTTAGTAGCAAAAGGGTTCAGCCAGATTCCAGGTATTGATTACAATGATGTGTTCTCTCCAGTTGTGAAGCATAGTTCCATTCGTACTTTCTTTAGTATTGTGGCTATGCGTGACCTTGAGCTTGAGCAGTTAGATGTCAAGACTGCTTTTCTGCATGGAGAGCTTGATGAGGAAATATACATGGACCAACCAGAAGGGTTCATAGTGCCTGGTAAAGAGGATTTTGTGTGCAAATTAAAGAAGTCTCTTTATGGCTTAAAGCAATCTCCAAGACAGTGGTATAAAAGGTTTGATTCATTTATGATCTCACATGGTTTTGAGAGGTCTAAATATGATAGTTGTGTTTATATCAAGTTTGTTGATGGGTCGCCTATATACTTGCTGCTATATGTTGATGATATGTTAATTGCTGCCAAGGGCATGAAAGAAATCACTACTTTGAAGGCACACCTAAGTAGTGAGTTTGAGATGAAGGATCTTGGTGCTGCTAAGAAGATCTTAGGTATGGAAATTACCCGAGATAGAAAATCTGGTTTGTTATTTCTTAGTCAGCAAAGTTACATTAAGAAAGTTCTTCATCGTTTTAATATGGATGGTGCCAACTCAGTTAGTACTCCTATTGCTCCTCACTTTAAATTGTCAGTTTCTCAATGTCCTACTACTGATGAAGAGTTTGAGTACATGTCAAAGGTGCCGTATTCTAGTGCTGTTGGTTCTTTGATGTATGCCATGGTTTGTTCTCGTCCTGATTTATCATATGCTATGAGTTTGATAAGTAGATACATGGCTAATCCTGGTAAAGAACATTGGAAGGCTGTTCAGTGGGTTTTCAGGTACCTTCTTGGCACTTCCAATGCTTGTTTGAAGTTTGGCAGGACCGGTGAGGGACTCGTTGGCTATGTGGATTCAGATTTTGCTGCCGATTTGGATAAGAGAAGATCCCTCACAGGTTATGTGTTTAATGTTGGAGGTTGTGCTGTTAGCTGGAAGGCTACATTGCAGGCTGTTGTTGCACAATCTACTACTGAAGCTGAATACATGGCTATTGCTGAAGCTTGCAAAGAATCTGTTTGGTTGAAAGGTTTGTTTGCTGAGCTTTGTGGAGATGATTCTTGCATTAATTTGTTTTGTGACAGTCAAAGTGCCATATACCTTACAAAAGATCAGATGTTCCATGAGAGAACTAAGCACATTGATGTCAAGTACCATTTTGTTAGAGACATTGTTGCTCAAGGTAAATTAAAGGTATGCATGATCAGCACTCATGATAATCCTGCTGATATGATGACTAAACCTGTTCCTGTTGCTAAGTTTGAGCTTTGCTCGAACTTAGTTGGTTTAACTGATTAGCCCAAGTGGCTGTTGGCGCCGAAAGTATTTGCTTTGTTTGTTTAGGGAGATGGTTGTTGTTGATGCTACAAGGAGGAATTTGTCTCAAGGTGGAGTTTGTTATATGTTGATCCAAATTCTACAAAGTATAGGCCAACTTCTGACGAGTGGAGCGAGGCCCGTCGCCGGGAGGCTTGGGCCGTAGTACTTCCAGTGTTTACTTCGGAGAGAGGGTGTATGTTGTGTACGGTACGGATCGTCGAAGAACTAGGTTTCCACCGATATATAAACCCCTTGTAAGCCGCCGGTTGGGAGAGTTGCATCTGTGAAATCCCCGGCGTTTGTAAACACTCCTCGATATAGTGAAGTTTCGCTGGCTGGCGCCCGTGGTTTTTTCCTCTCTTTGTTGGAGAGGTTTTCCACGTTAAATCTGTGTCTCCTTGCTGTGTTTTTCGTTTTCGTTCTTCGTTATCTTCTTGTCGCGATTGTAACATTAGCTAGTGACCATTCCACGTACGTACCGAACCCAACAGCGACATACATACGTAGTCCTAACATGGTATGCATGTGCTTCGAGGCCACGCCACACACATACACCCTCTCTCCGAAAGCTCGTAGTACTTCCAGTGATGCCGACACTAGCTATTCCCTGGCCTGTAGGCACGATGATTGATGAGCAAAAGAAGTGTTCTACTGCTCCAGACCCTGTTTTCAGTTATTGCAGCAGCAGCAGCAGCAGCAGCAGCGCTGTCTGTGTTGGTCTAGCAGCTATTCCACCACAAGCGTGGAGAACACAACAGAATGGGGTAGCTTGAGCTCACCACATTTGGAAGCAGAGTAACTACACAACCACGTACAGCGAATTAATATCCCCCAAGTTATCTCGTGCATATATCTCTACTCAAGAAAATGCAAGTATTATTAGTATAGTATAGTACATTCCAGGTGTGGTAGAACAAGTACCTACGTGCAGTGCTACTTTTAGCGGTGAAGATCTGGTCGATCACTAGCTTGTCACTCTTACCCCTAGCTGTAGCTAGCTAGCTAGCTGGCCTTGTCGGTTGAAGAAGCAAGAGTAGCAGGTCGATCACAAACTTACAAGTCACTTTTTGGCTTCTAGGCACTTGGAACTTGCCAAGGCAGCATCGCCCGGCCCGCCAGCAGGTGAGAAAGGTGTGCGGTGGGTACGTACGGATGGGCTTCTTCCCTTCTTCTTCAACTTCCGTCGATCTCCATCCGCGTTTCTCATTTACTCATACAGCTTCACTACCCAACCCCCTGTTGCGAGTGGCCCCCATCTGGATTACTTTCTCTGGAGTACCTCCTCGCTCCTCGCTCCTATATATATTCCTGTCCATGGATATACACACTCTCAAAGCAGCGCTCGCTTAGCTACCAAGCAGTGTACTCTCGATCTCCCTCCTCCTCCTCCTCCTCCGCCTCCCATTGAGATCGAGCATCTAGCTAGCTTAGCTTATTAGCTTAGCAGAGGCAGAGGCAGAGGCAGAGGCAGAGGCAGAGGCAGAGCAGAGCAGAGCATAAGAGGCTAGCAACAATGGCCTTGCTGCCGGCCTTGGCGCTGCTGGTCCTGTCAGCAATGGCGTTGTCGTCCTCCGACGCCCAGCCTTCTCCGGGCTACTACCCGAGCTCGAGGTTCAGGCCGGTGGTGTTCAACCGCGGGTACAGTAACAAGTGGGGCCCGCAGCACCAGACGCTCTCCGGCGACCACTCCGCCCTCACCATCTGGCTCGATAGGACCTGCGGTACGTACGTACGTAGTACGTGCGATTAAATTATCTTCTTTTTCGTCATCTCTGGCGGACATGTTTCAGACTATGTTTACTGCAAATGCTTATTAGGTGCATGCATGCATATCACCGACGCCTGCTCGGAATTGTGTTGTAGCGATAGAGACATCACTAGCGCCACGTTGAATCGTCGGTGTCTCCACTTATATATATTTGACACACAGTGCGTCTAGGACCCACGTGTCAGAAACTGTTCCTAATAATTAATTCTGGGAGCGAGCTAAAGTTGTCTTGTTTTAATCTTTGCATTTCCTGCTTGATTATTAGAGTACTATACGACTCGATATATACGTGTGAATATTATTCATTCCCTCATGGTTATGTATGTATGTGGTGACTGAAGAATATGCGTACGTACGTGTGGTGCAGGGAGCGGGTTCAAGTCGAAGCATGCGTACCGGAACGGCTACTTCGCCACCCGCATTAAGCTCCCCGGCGGCTACACCGCCGGCACCAACACGGCGTTCTACGTAAGCACACGCGCGCACGATAATACCTATGTGTAAATTATTCACAAATGTATACTTAGCTCGCTCTGACCATTTTAACCGCACCTTCTACACAAACGTACAGCTGTCTAACAACGAGGCTCACCCTGGTTTCCACGACGAGATCGACATGGAGTTCCTGGGCACCATCCCCGGCGAGCCCTACACCCTCCAGACCAACGTGTACGTCCGTGGCAGCGGCGACGGCCGCATCATCGGTCGTGAGATGCGCTTCCACCTGTGGTTCGACCCCACGGCGGGGTTCCACAACTACGCCATCCTGTGGAACCCTGACGCCATCACCTTCTTCGTGGACGACGTGCCCATCCGGCGGTACGAGCGCAAGACGGAGCTCACCTTCCCGGACAGGCCCATGTGGGCCTACGGCTCCATCTGGGACGCCTCCGACTGGGCCACCGACGACGGCAGGTACAGGGCCGACTACCGCTACCAGCCCTTCGTCGCCCGCTTCGACCGCTTCGTCGTCGCAGGGTGCGGGCCGTCGGCGCCCGCGTCGTGCCGCCCCGTCAGGGCCTCGCCCGCCGGCACGGGGCTCACGAGGCAGCAGTACACGGCGATGCGGTGGGCGCAGCAGCGCCACATGGTATACTACTACTGCCAGGACTTGAGGAGGGACCGCTCGCTCACGCCCGAGTGCTGATGCTCATCGACCGACTGCCGTCCGGTGCCGGGGTCCAGCGGGTCCTGCCTGCGTCGCCCGTGAACGGTGGTGGTTGCTGTCGTCTCTGCAGGCACCGCACCATGCGCGAGTGCATGCCTTGATTCATTTCGCGTGCTTTGGTTTTGTGAGTGGCTGCCCTACCGCTTGCTGCTAGGCCGGTGGTTGAGGCGTTGGTCCTTGGCATATTGCCAAAAACCAAGGGTCTCCGTCGATCGATCGTCTCTTTTTTTCGTTTTTGCTTGTGTGTTTTGTTTGTGTTGTGTCTAGCTACCTGCTTTTTGTTTCACACATGCATTGCCCCAAAGGGGCAAATTAAGGAGCATGATTCATGTCATGCATGCCCAATGTAATACTACGTACAGACTACACTACTGTAATAACACTATATCTATGTTCTCAATGTTTATGATTTATACTTCCACATAGTACTAGTAAGTAATTTATTAGGACATTCTTGAATGACATTCACTTCATGGTGTGCAAACTACATTCTCTTTTTGCCGCAAGCTTTTGCGATAGCTCATTTTCAGGCAGTTATCTGTCCATCCCTTAGTTGACATCACGTACTAAATAGATGTACCCAATGCAGGACATATTTCCTACATCTCCCACTTGTCCAAAACGATTATTCAAATATCCGTAAACCCATAGCCTTAACATGCTTACCAAACACCTCCTGACTAAGAGGTTTAGCCAAGGGATTAGCAATCATATCAACACCAGGTAAAAATTCTAGACATACTAATTTGAGTCTATTAATAACATCGCGTATATAATGGTATCTTCCCTCAATATGTTTAATCTTGCTGTGAAACCTAGGATCTCTGGAAACCTTGAGTGCTGCTTGATTATCACAATACACAATAAATGGCTTGTTTACACTGTCCACAATCTTCAGAGTTGAAAGAAACTCCTTCAGCCACACAGCTTCTTTAACTGCTCAGATGCTGCTATATATTCTGCCTCCATAGAAGATAGTGCCACCGAGTCTTGTTTCTTTCTCCTCCAAGAAATTGCGCCACCAGCTAAAGTAAAATGATAACCAGAAGTAGACTTTCGATTGTCCGGATCTCCCTGCCAATCAGCATCAGTATAACCCTGCAGCTGAAGTTTTCTCCATTAAAACAGAGAGAATAATCCATTGTAGCCTTAACATATCTTAGAGCATGTTTAATTTGCTTCCAATGCTCATCACCCGGATTCTTTTGATATCTACTCAACATTCCTACAGCATGGCATAAATCTGGACGTGTAAACAACATGGCATACATCAAGGATCCCAAAGCGGAAGCATATGGAACATTTTCCGTTTTCTTCCTTTCCTCATGACTTTTAGGACACATTTCCTCGCTGAGTTTAATTCCTGCTACCAAAGGTACAAATGCAGGTCTAGAGTTTTCCATAGAGAATCGTTTAAGTATTGTTTTTAAATAAGCCTTTTGTGATAAACCCAAAATTCTTTTATTCCGATCTCTAAGAATTTCCACTCCTAGGACATAGGAAGCATTTCCCATATCTTTCACTTCAAATGTAGAAGATAGCCACATTTTAACTTCCAGTAGCATTTCCTTATTTTTAGAAGCAATAAGTATATCATCTACGTACAGTGATAGGAGTGTAAAATTTCCACCCACTATCTTAAAATAAATGCAATGGTCTCCTTCCATCATTGAAAATCCATATGATGGTATAGAATTGTGAAATAAAATATGCCATTGCATAGAAGCTTGTTTAAGACCATATATAGATTTATTTAGTTTACAAACGTTTTCCTGATTTCCCTTTTCAATAAAATCATCAGGTTGAGATATATAAATCTCTTCCTCTAGATGACCATTCAAAAATACAGTTTTAACATCCATTTGATGGAGTTCCAAGGCAAAGTAGACAGTTAATGCACCAATGATACGAATAGAAGTAAACTTTGTTACAGGTGAATAAGTTTTAACAAAATCATTTCCTTCCCTTTGTGTGTACCTTTTGGCAACAAGTGTCGCTTTATATTTTTCCACGCAACCAGGTGCAGTTAACTTCCTTTTAAATATCCATTTAGATCCAATGGGCTTACGTTTATTTGGTAAATCAACTAATTCCCAAACCTTATTTCGTTCCATGGAGTCTAGTTCCTCACACATAGCTTCCATCCATAATTTGGACTCGGAACAAGACATAGCATGTTTAAAATATTTTGGTTCTTCCTCTAAACTAAAAGTTTTAGAGTGTACTTCCCCAAAAAATACAAAGTAATCATTGAGGTACGATGGATCAGCTACATTCCTCCCACTTCTCCTAGGTATGCTAGTTGACGGAGTTTCGATGGTAGTGTGATTCTCCTGATTACTAGAATCAGTTTCTACAATTTCCATATTAACATCTAATGTGGTTGCTAGCAATTCCACTCTCGCACGTTTACCCCGGCGAGGTGTATCCTGATCCAAAAACACAGCATCTCTACTTTGAATTAACCTTTTCTTTTCCGGATCATAATATCTATATCCTTTTGAACCAGAAGCATACCCAATAAATATTTCTAGAAATGTCTTAGGTTCCAGTTTAGTTCTCAATTGACTAGGTACTCTAATTTGTGCATTACATCCCCATACTGCTAAATTCAATAATGAAGGTTTGCTCCCTTTCCATAATTTATAAGGAGTTGAGCTAACAGACTTTGAAGGCGAATGATTAAGCAAGTAAACAACAGTATGTACAGCTTCTCACCAAAATTACAAAGGAAGATCAGAGTATGCCATCATAGACCTAACCATGTCCATTAAAGTTCTATTCCTCCTTTCAGCCACGCTATTTTGCTGAGGAGTATAAGATAATGTATTATGATGAACAATTCCATTTTCCTTGCAAAAATCATCTAAAATTCCAGATGTGTATTCACCACCACGATCAGTTCTACGTACCTTAATATTCTTATTTAATTGATTCTCTACTTTAGTTTTGAATGTCTTGAACATGTCAAAACCTTCCGACTTATGCTTGATGAGATAAATATAGCCATATCTTGAGTAATCATCTATAAATTAAATAAAGTAGAGTTTATTTCCTAATGTAGGTGTTGACATTTCCCCACAAATATCCGATGGATTATATCAAGTGGTTCACTCGACCTTGACGCCTTTGGAAAATGTGCCCTATTCATTTTTCCTACGACACAAGCCTCACAAATGTCATAGTCTTCCCATTTGAATTTTAAAATTCCTGAACTAATTAGCCTTTTAATTCTATTCTTTGAGATATGTGCCAATCAAAGATGCCAAAGGTATGACTCGAAACAGTTATTATCACCATTTATGTTCATCACTACCGAGTTATGTTCAGTGACCATGCAATCCATGCTTTCAATATCGATAAAATCATCAATATAATATAGACCATCAAATCTATTTCCCATTTGAACTAAACTTTCGTTCATTAGTATTTTAAATTTCCCATCTCTAAACAAAACCTTAAAACCAATTGATTCCAGCCTAGAAACAGAGATTAAATTCTTCCTCATATTTGGTGAGTAGATTTTGTCTTTCAAAATTAGCTTTCCTCCACCAGTGAGTTTAAGACTAAAGTCAACAACTCCTAATATATCAGCTTTAGCAGTAGTTCCTAGATAAATTAATCTAGTTCCCTTTTCAATTGGTTTTAAGGACAAGAAGCCAGATCTATTCCTTGCAATATGGAAATTGGAACAAGAATCTACTACCCAATGATCTGATGCAGAAGTAGTAAATAAAGATTTAGAACAAACAAATAAATCACACATACCATCAGGAGAATAATTATCCTTCTTGTTGTCGTGATGCTTGTCCTTATGCTTGTCACGCTGCTTGTCCTGATTTGGTATCTTCTGCTTCTCATAATGCTTGGATGGTTTCCTTCTCTTTTTGCAATCAACAGGAAAATGCCCATAATCACCATAGTGGTGACACTTGAAATGTTTCTTGTCAAATTTTTGATGTGAACCCCTTCTATCATCACTATCGCAATCTCTCTTCCTATTTATTTTGTCCCTCAAGTCTCTTGCAAAATTCCTTTTATTCTAGTTTCTTCTATCTTCACCAAGGTGTAACTCATTATGGTGCGAGTGTCGCTCCTTCCCTTGTGAAAATTTGCTGTCTTCTTCCATGAGCAAATGATGTATCAATGAGCGCATGTTAAGAGTTCTCTCAGAATGGCAGAAAAAAATCTTGAATTGTTCCCATAAGTGCGGTAGAGAATTAAGTGCCACCATGACTAGTAATTGCTCACGGAAAGGGTAGCCAACAACACTCAATTCCTCATTCAGCATAGATAATTTACTCAGATGCTCATTACAGAAACACTATCCGTCATTTTTGCTGTCAAAAATTTGTTGAACAAGCTAAGAACTTTGATTAAAGAAACTTCACCAAAATCTTCCTCTAGTCTCCTCATAATTCTGTAGGACGCCTTCTCAGATTCATACTCAGTAGCTAATGCATCTGACATAGAACCAAGTATATAGACTCTAGCCTTTTTATTATCAGTAGTCCAATCCTTCATCTCCTCTTCATAATTATCAGTTTCTTCTTCCAAAGCATCCATAGATGGTTCGTTTGGCTCAGGTGTCATAACAACATATTCTATGTTCTCAGTTGTGAGTAAAAACATGATCTTCCTCTTCCAAATAGTGAAATTTGATCCATCTAATTTGTATGATCTCAGCAATTCAGCAAAAACACTATTAGAGGCCATTGGAGAGTATTTACGGAAGAAAACTTCAGATGAGAAGTTGTCCTATTGATGCAACAGAAGTAGGCTTGCCAGACGTCCTGGCGTGACCTGCTGATTCCAAGCGTGAAGCTCGTGGTGAGGAGATCGCAGCCTGGTGGAGTCGAATAACGAGGTTGTCGGCGCCTCCTCAACCTGGGAGAGCTTCACGATCGGATGTGGCAGGAGGCGAGCTAGGGCACCGGGGCGCGACTGCGGGGATTAGCTTGGCTGTGTTTTCGGGGGGCGGCGAATTCCAGCGAGACAGGGATCGATCTGTCACGAATCGATCTCGGTCCGGACAGGTGCGGTGGTCTCGACGAGATTGCGGGCTTCCCTAGTTCCTCTCAGCAAGATTGTGGGCTTCGAGCATGCGGCTGACGGGCTTTTGCAGAGGTGCAGCAGATTCGGTCTCACATCGGAGACGAGTTCACGAATAAAACTAACCGTACTCTATTCCGGTTAAATCACCGTAAGCCTAATCTGCGCTCTGATACCAATGTAAGATAAAACGGGTATTAGGTCTACCCTCTATTCCTCTGCACTTTTCCGTGGTGCCGCTCACAATTGCAATTTGAGGCTAGAGGGTTGGGACCTACTTATACTGTAATTTCCAGTGTCCACTCCAATTACAGATAAGCTTTCGAGTTGTTTCAAACTTGTTTTCCAGACAGTGTCCAGATAAAATTACCAACCACGATATAACCTATCTGTTAAATGGTGCATCTATATATATTCAAATTATTTGAAACTTCATTTATTTCTCTACCTCATTATGGAAATATGATGGAATTGCGGTGGTTAAATTAGCATGGAATATATACTTGCTGGAAGTGTACTTAAGCATGAGCTTAAGGAAACTGGTTGATTAATATTGGCATACAGTGTACATATATTTGTATGCTGGAAATATTGCCTGCGCACAATATTAATTGGGAGGGACTGGGTTATTGATCAGATTACAGTCCTGATGTCGACCTACATAATCAGTCGGAATTTGATTTGATTATGGCGGCGTAGCTCACATAGGTGCCTCCTGGGACATGTACAAATAGTATTCATTTAACATATAGGTTATATCGTGGTTGGTAGTTTTATCTAGACACTGTTTGAAAAACAAGTTTGAAACAACTTGGGAGCTTATCTGTAAATGTAGTGAACTCTAGAAATTACAGTAGAAATAGGTCCCTACCCTATAGCCTCAAATTGCAATTGTGAGCTGCACCATGAAAAAGTGCTGAGGAATAGAGGGTAGACCTGATGCCCGTTTTATCTTACACTGAAGAGATAGATAGACGTCCGGGTCCTACTCTACATGCCGATCGAGTTGTTGATAGAAATACACCGTCAAATGCAAAATACGGAAGCAGATCTGTCGGTTATTTTTCTAATGCGCTCAACTGTCGGCACAACTGCCGTCGAGGGGACCAGAAATAGAATGCGCACACGTACAAGCATTGACCGTATATCAGTGGCCATGCCACTAGCTAGCTGGAGAGAGAGAGCACATGCACAAAGACCACTCTGGACTTGAGGACGTCTCTAGCTAGCTGTAGGGCAATGCTGCTGCTTCCATTACGTAGCAACTATCGTACTGCTACTAAAACTAGCAAGACTTTGAGGATGGAAAAGCAAAGTCTCCGGATACAACTGCTCATGTCCACCGAATTATTGCACGGCGGCAATGCTGAAATCGCTCGGCTCGACGGCTAATCTTACCTACCACGTACCATTCGGCTCGTTGGGACATAACACACTGCCGGAAGATTCAGATCGCAATTCAATCCACGACGTTCTACGCGCGTGACATGGCTGTCGGTGTGGGCGGTGCCGGTTCTGGATGCCCTTTTCCTCCCGCTGCGTGCCTATACGCATCGCGTCAAAGGACTTCCCTGGGTGGGCCGGCTCAATAGTCCTTCGCTCGACTTCTTTCCAGTTTGTTGTTATTTTTTTTAAATCGTTCAAATTTAAATCTGAACACTATCTAAAACTGAGCACAAATTAAATTAATTTTTTTTTCAAAATTGAACAATTTCGAATCCGAACAGAATTCAAGTTTGAATTTTTTTCGAATATGAACAAATTTTAAATCTAAACAAATTTCGAATCTGAACAAAAAATCTAATTTGAACAAAATCCAAAATGGACAAATTACGAATTTAAAGAAATTTCAAATTTGTGCGATTTTAAAATAAGAAAAAATAGGATCTGAATAAAAACCGAGAAAAACACAGAAAAACCTAGACAACGGAGGAAACATTAAAAAAAGAAAAACTGGAACGAACCGCTCCTAACCATTAGAACCAGCAAAAACCGCTTCAAACCGTTAGAACCAGCTGAAACCGGCAAATCGTGAAAACCCCAAGAGAAAACTGTAGGCGGGAAAACCAGAAACCGAACGTTTTTTGTGTGGGAAACCGAACGTTGTCAGGCTAAAACGTGTTGCCGCCCAGTAGTTGTCCGACGTGGGCGTGCGTGAATACTGCACGCGTTGAAAAAAAATGATCCTCCAATGTGCGTGCCATTTTCCTCAATTTTTCATTTTTTTAAGAAAAATGATTCCATCTATTAATAATCATCATCAGTTGTACAAAACAACCGAAAAGTAATAAAATTTAAAAATAAATTACTTAACCCCTAGCCGACTACCATCACTGAGTGAGCCAAAAGATGCACCGCCTTCCCCACCCCCTAACTCGTCGTAATGTGGCAAAACTTGTTGTCGGAGTTATACTTTCCGGATATATCTAAGACATGTAATTATACTCGGAGACCAGGATGACCCACCAGGGTTAGAACTTATAGCTTCATGGGCGACTCAGTCAATGAGAATAGACGGAGATCCATCTGATTATGAGAACGCCTAGAAGGATTACCGACTTGAGTCTAACACAAGATCTAATAGTTACCGACTATGTTGTTATCTGTATCATGGTCGGATAGGATTCCTCCCTGTAATCCCTATGCCAGATGACTGCATAACACGACATACGGGCAGCCCTTAGGGCATGACCAATCTCAACTCGCACAGGCGAACTAGTTGACGAGGGTTCGACTCGTCAATGCCCATTGTTATGGACTTGGGTTTCGAGAAGATGGGGATGCCGGAAGTCGTGGAACGGTTAACAGGCAAGCAAACGGGGACACGAGGTTTACCCAGGTTCAGGCCCCCGGAGGGAAAACCCTACTCATGCTTGTCTGTTCTTGATTACGGCGGAACCGAAGGTTACATGGGTACGCAGATGCAATCTGGCGTGGAGGTGTGTGTATGAGGTGTTGAGATCCTTCTCGCCGTATCCTCATGTCCTTTATATAGATAGGCCAGGTCCCGGGATAGGTCGAGTCGGTTACAGATTAGGGTTGATACCCTTTGAAATTCTATCTAATCTAAACTTGTCCTCCAAGGAGTCAAATTCTCCACGGGTTTGTGTAACACCCTCAGAATCGACCCTATGCAAGTTTTAGCGAAACCCGCCAAACCCGCATAGAAACGATTCAAAGGTGCCCACCAGGCACTTTCGTGCGGGTGGAAAACGAAGTAATAACATTACACAACAGTCCTCGATGGGACCCACAGAACAGATATATATACAACACGACTCCATGAGTCAAGAATACAGATATACAGAACAAAGATTCAAATCACCTTGAAAACGATACAGCGTCCAGCTACGGACAAGATGCAAATGGGGCTAAGAGCCCTGAAGAATAACCAATGACGTCCATAACCCTGCCTAGGCCAAGCCGGAAGGGTAACCCTGCTAACGACGTCGATCTCAAAACCTGCTTAAACAAAAGGGGTGCCGACAAAGGGCAAAGGAAAAAGAAGGAGCGTCAGTACTGAGGCCAGTACACGGCGAGACTAGAATTCGGCGGTCCTCGCCTACATAGGTATGGTGGACTGAGCGGCAGCGACAGCATGCACTAAACAACCTATAGAGACTCGATACAACTGGCGGTTATCAGAGAGAGATAAGAATGACCTATCCGGATTCAACCTGGAGCTAACACCAACAAACCCATCCTGGTGTTTCCCCCTCGAGACCAAACGAGGAAGTCAACCGAGGAACTCACACAGTTGGCAATTTTATTGATTCAGTTCTCGTTGCAGCAATTACTAGTCAATTATAGATAATCATCCTGATAAAATAAGCAGTGGGCCGTTTTATTTAACCATTCCGTTGTAGTTGCAACACTTACTAGTCAGATACAATTAGCATGAGATATCCCAAAAACCCAGCAGTTGTTGGTACTTTTATTCAGCCATTCCATTATAGTTGCAATACTTACTAGTCAGGTACAATGGTCGCAAGCGACACCCAAACAAGCAATTGTTGGCAGTTTTATTTAGCCATTCCATTATAGTGAAGCTGCTTACTAGTCATTATAAAGTCAAATTTATAGCACTACTTTAGTTATAGTTGTCTATGATCGAGATACTGTGCTCCAAGTCGTCCATAACCGCGGACACGGCTTTCAGAAAGTTTTAACCCGGCCGGGGTGCACAAATAGCAACACACACTCGATCAACCTCGGAAAAACCAAATCAAAACCCAACGAGGCTTTCACGACAAAGCAATCACAGGATTCAGAAATATTTCAGGGGGCCACCCCTTGGAGTACACCCGCAACGAAACTGGCCGGCTCCGAGACGGACTCAAGGTTTGTGGGGCCGGCTGTAAACGACTGGGAACCCGAAAACTCGGGGTGTTGATACCGCGAAAACGGGTCACAATTCCTAAACAGTACAGTGTGCTCCTCGCACAATCGTAATAAAGCAGTAAAGCATGGCATAAGTACAGGATCGTAAATAAAACCTCAAACTAGTTTGTGGCCCCAAGAAATAAGACTGAATCAAGCTCTGGCTAAGGGGGGTCCCATAAGCCTCCCGGATGTGGATATCGCGATAAATCAAGGAACAGGTATCAAGCACTCGGGGTCCTACGGGACACAAGTGGGCGGTCGGAAACCAAATATTATCTATCACCCACTGATGCCTCTGCTTACTTACTTCAATTTTAGTTGTTAAACAGTAATTAAAGTGAACGATAAGTAAAACCATGATCATCTCCAACATCAACATGCGGCCATACACCAACAACTGTGGCACTTGACGACACGCAACATCACTTGAGCAAGCGACTACGACGCGCAAGTCCAACTATCTACCAAACAACAGGTAATAGGAGGTGTCCAAGGCAATATAGGGCTGCAAAGGATGACACGGGTACGAAAACTAGAGCATCGCAACACAGATAGCAATAGATCAACAGGAGGAAGTAAATACTAGAAAAGTAAGATAGGTAGAAAGGGGGAGATGCTCGCCTGAAAACATTGCCGAAGGTTCAACCGAAGATCGGGGCGACACTCGCATCAACTCAATGGCCTTATCCGCGAAGAACCAAAACACTAGAATAAACACCGGATGCAATATTTAATACTACGGCAAAAGATCGGGCATGATGCATGTATGATGTATGGCATGGCAAAGATGCGATGCAATTAGGCAATATTAAACGGAACCGGGGTCCCGACAATTAATTAAACGGTTCAAGTTATTTAACTACCCCTCAATTTAAATGTTGCATTATCAAGACAAAAGATAGCACCGGTTCGCTACACAAATTTAAATGAGGCCAATATGAGACTAGATTTGCCCGCATATGGGCCCCATATTTAATTTAGGTGAATCTTCGAAATAGCCCCAAACACCCACAATATGCATGCAAAACATGAACATTTTGATGTAACAAGATGATAATGTAATATTATAAAAATAGGGTCTCGGATAAAGGGGTCACACATAGGGGACTCGGCGATCTTGGGGTTCCGAGGGTTCGACGGTTTTGGTCTCGCCGGGATCGGTCTTCGGGGTCCGGGAATGGATCCTGCGGTTTCCATGACGGAGGTCTTGGCGTGCCGTGTCGGTGAACTTGGGGATCCATGTCGGAGATCTTGGGGCACCAGCTTCGGTTCCATATTGGCGTACTCGGGTTGTAGGTCGATGGGCGGTGTCAGTCTTGGACTTCGGCGCCGGTCGTACACCAAACATCACACGGGAGCCAAGAGCAGCCGTAGCACATGATCTTCCCGACAACGTTGAGGGCACCATAACACAAACACCGCATCGGCACATTGGTCTTGGTCATCGGATCCATGTCCCAGACATCTTGTCAAGAGATAAAATCCATCGATTAGCATCACCTTGTCTTATCGAAGTCAAACACCAACATCTCCAGTAGTTTAGCATATATCATAATCCCAAAAACCAAAGCATTTGCAACATGCCTCCTTTACATCATCTTGTTGCGAGCAGGGACGACGCGATGATGCGGCACTGCAGGATCGAGGGCAAGGACAGAGGGGCACCACGCATGTGGGGAAACAAGGAGGCGGCGGCTCAGAGGGAGGCCGCCGGCGGCGGGCGGAGGAGGACGGCCGGAGAGGGGCCCGCGGGCGTCGAGCAGGGGAGAAGGAGGGAGAGAGACGCGAGCGGGGGGGGGGGGGGAAAGACTCGGCGAGGCGGCGCTCGGGGAGGACCTCCTGGCGGCGGTCAGAGGGCGAGGATGGCGACCGACGGCGGGGGGGGAGGGGCGCGGTCGCGGGGCTCGCTGCGGAGGAAGCTCGGGGCAGCGGCCGGAGAGGAGATATGGAGCGGCGGCGGAGAGAGGAGCGGGACGGCGGGGATAGCTTGAACGGCGGAGGGGTGCAGGCGGGGCCGGCGTGGGACCGGCAAGGCAGAGGCGCGGTCGGGGGAGACGGCCTGGCCGCGGGCAGGGGCGGCGGTGGACGGAGGACGGGGCTCGGGGGTCCGGCCGGCGGCGGGACGAGCAGGACCGGGCGCGGAGCGGCGGGGCTCGATGGCGGAGGGGACGCCGGCGGCGCTCGGTAGCAGAGGGAGGCGGCGAGGATCGACCGGCAGCGGGGATGGGGATCGAGAGGAGAGAGGAGGCGCGTCTGCGGGGTGGGATTGGTGGCGATCGTGGGTCACGCGGGGAGGAAGGGGAGAGAAAGGGAGGTGGGCCAGGCGGGTGGCGTGATTCCGAGGGGGGTGTCGGGCGCGCCAGGGGGAGTGGGGGCTGGCGGGGGTTGGGCCAGGTGGCTGCGGGGTGTGTCCGTAGGTGGGGGTGGCTGTGTGGTGTGCGTGTGGCTGAGTGTGTTGTGTGTGTGTGGCAGGCAGGGGTGTGGGGTGAGAGGGATGGGGCCAGCTGAGGTGGCGGGCTGGGGTTGGGTAAGGAAGAGGGGCGGGGTGAGGTGGCACGAGGGGAGTGGTTGGGGTGAGGTGGAGGGGGGCTGGGTAGGTTAGGACTGGGTAGCTTTAGGATTTTGGGTGGACCGTTTATTCTGGGGGTGGTCGTCTGGGTCGATTCGGCCCGTTCGACTGCCCCACTAAAAATAATTAAATATTTTATTTATTTCAAACCGACTTTTGCAAACCGATAGCAAACAAAACAAAATAATCCGGTGCCACGGGTTTTGCGTTTGAACCAAGACGGGTCGTTTAGAAATCAAAAATAGGTTTTTCCCAAAATAGTTTTATGCAAGCAAATGCAAGATGATGACGATGCTCAAATGCAATGTGGCATGATGACATGAGCATGCGGTAATGATGATGCAATGCACAAAATCAACGCGATTTTCTAGTAGTGGTTTTGCGGGATGCCACAGTTTGGGCCACCCGAAATCTTCCTGGACTGCAAATCCTCGCGTTGGCCTTCCTTGGGCTAGACCAGGTATACCAATGTTGTGCACCCGTAGGATATATCCATGTCAGTAGCCCCCGAGTGTTCAGTCGCATCGCAGATTCGACTGGAGACTCTCCAATCTTTCGGGTGCTTGGTATTTGAACCTGTCATTCAGGAAGATAAGTTTAGTTCATAGGGATTGTTGATGCGTGTGCCTGGCTCACCCGACGGATCAGGGCCAGTTAACTGTCATAGGACAAAACAACACGATATTGGACTCGAATCTGAAACGAATGCTGGTGTGATTCGACTCAAGCCGCCGAGGTCTTATAGGAATCGAATCCCAGTGTTTTTCAAATGATGTACCCAATGCGTCCGTCCGGATTTTCATCGTGCCTGTTGACACGGGTTTTTACTGGCAGAGCACAGTCGAGTGCATTACCAGGCCATCAGATGGTATCTGTAGGACTTATCTTTGCGTCGTAGACACAACATCCGAAATTTTATCACCGCAGAGGCGTTTCGGGTGGCCAAGGAGATTGCTTCTCACTTAGCGTTAATTTGGGCAGAGTTGCCAAAAGATTTTTGTCGTATTTGATCCAAAGGATCTCAATCGAATAATTCATAGGGTGCGTGACTAGCGCTCCCTATGGAAGTATCCCCCGAGTCGAGTCGTATACTCGAGCAGAGATTTTAGTTCAGTCATTTACATTACTTGTCTGAAGGACACATTTTTTCGAATGCGCGACCAATGCTCCCTATGGAAGTAGCCCCCGAGTCTGTAGTGGAGTCGCAGACTCGACGTAGGACTCAAAGATCTTTTTGTTCGAGGTGACATTACCTTTGTAATTTCTCAGGTGTGCGGCCAGCGCTCCTGATAGGAGTAGCCCCCGAGTAGTTGGTTGAGTCGTAGACTCGAGTAAGTACTTTTATGATCAGTCAAAATCTTCGAGCCGTTACTGGCTTTCCTTTGGTGACGTCATTGCTGATGACCAATGAGCTTAACTGTCTGCGGCAGCAGAGACGATGCGACAGAAGGACCGTGGGTCCCACTTGATTTTGACTAGTCACGCAGAACATGGTGAAAGT
Organism: Avena sativa; assembly: GCA_916181665.1. Taxonomy (NCBI): domain Eukaryota; kingdom Viridiplantae; phylum Streptophyta; class Magnoliopsida; order Poales; family Poaceae; genus Avena; species Avena sativa. Next base: position 60,374,616 of record OV702280.1, on the reverse strand, counting down.
TACGGCATCTCCTCGATTTTCGTGCGTAGTGGACGACGTGCTGGTGACGTTTCAGTTTGGTGTTGACACGTGGATGGTGAGATCTGAGGCACGCGTTAGGGCTTTCCAATCGTCGGCTCTGCTGCATCGTCTTCGTCCTTTTATACCATGGGGGAAAATAGTGAATTTTCACCCTTCACCATTTGCTTCTGCCTCATCGCCATTGCCACCATTTCTTGAGCTCTCTATTCGCATCGCGCACTGGACGTCCTCCACACCTTTCCTTCTTCTTTCCTTCTCTCACATCGCCGCATTCATCGTGCCGCCATGGGCAAGCCCAAGAAGTCATCGTCCGTTGTGGCGGGGTCGAGCGCTGCTGACACTGGGAAGAAAGCCGCCGGTCCGTCTCGCACCATCGACGGCGGGTGGCGGCACACAGAGATGCGCGACACAGATTTGCGCAAATTGCGTGACGCCGGGATGATCTCCAAGGAGAAGGACGATGCCATCCTTCCCGATCAGGAGGTAATCCCTCGCCCACCCGAAGGTTTTCGGGTGATGTTTTACGCCTTTGTCGTCTGGGGTCTGTCTTTGCCCGCCCACGAATTTCTTTGTGGGATTCTTTCTTTTACAGGATTCAGTTGGATCATCTGTCTCCCAACTCTCTCCTTCACATAGCTTGATTCATTACTCTCTGCGAGTGCTGGCTCGGCATCGAGCTGCACTTTGGCCTCTTCCGGAGACTCTACTCCGTGAAGAGGCGATCTGACACCGGTGGTGTTTATCCACTGGGTGGTTGAAGAATCTCTATCCGCTCCACTGTCCAGTTTTTCTCTTTCTCTCTTTGCGAGTCCGTCCAGTACTGGTGTTGGAAGTGGTTCTACATTCGCAACGTTAAACTGGACGGTCAACATTATGGGCTTGCTCCCTTATACTCCGACCAAGAGATCATCCGAAAGAGGTCGTGGGGAAACGACATCTTGAAGGGTGAATCTGCAGAGGTGGAGAAGCTCTACAAGCGGGTGGAGCCTCTCCATCTGGTGGCCGACAAGGAGGTCAACAGTGTCTACATCATCCGCACCTTTCTCAAGCGTCGGGTGCAGCCGCTCCAAGCGAGGATGAAAGAATATGTGGGCCCCCCATGTGTGGTTTTGGTAATTAATGACAATCTTTATGGACTAATGTTTGTATTAAGTTATACTTGTAGGAATTGTCCATTGGCATCGCTTCGAGCTTGTGTCGGCTTCAAGGTCATTGAAATGAGAAGAAGATATGTTGTGCAAGCTCAAAATGTGCCATCTATAGAAGATCTCATGTTTGATGCTTGCCATCCTCGGTGATCATGGACCGATAATGAGGAATTAAGAAAGGCGTTCCATCTTGAGAAGGTCAAGATCATCTACATCGAGATCAAGTGGAATTCTCAAAGCAAAGGTATAATCTTGATAGGTTTTCCCTTTTGCCGGTCTCATATTGTTAGTAGGAGACTGGGTTTAGGATAGATAGCCGTACTATCAAGAGGGTCTCTCGAATGAGTAACTCGATCATATCATTCGGAGAGGGCTCAAACCTTTGCATACTTGCATCATCGTATTTGGTTGTTATTTGGTCTTATCCATGTGAGGATATAGAGCTTGTGTTAAGCTCCATAACAAGCTCTTGTCCATCAATATCGGATCTTCCCTTTATATCTTGTTGAGAGTTTGTTCTTGGAGGCTTTTCGGATTATCACCAAGTGAGGTATATCACTATAAAATACATGTAGTATTCTCTATTGGGTAGCTCTTGTCGTCCTCTTTCCAACACAATTGGAATCGGGTCAATCGGAGCCTCCTTGCCAAAGTTATGAATATTTCAAGTTTGCTTTATTTTTGTTTAAAAAGGAATATTTGTTTCTGGGCCGAGCGGTAGTACCGCCCGGGCGAGCCGGTACTACCACCCGCCCTTGAACACGGCCCATTTCCTCTTTGCCTCGCCTAGTAGTATTTCCGGGTAGTACCGGCCGGCCCGGTAGTACCGCCCTGGGTGGGTCGGTGTTGGAATTATGCCCTAGAGGCAATAATAAAGATGTTATTGTTATAAATCTTGTTCATGATAAAGTTTATATTCCATGCTAGAATTATATTAAGCGGAAACTTTGATACTTGTGTGGTTTATGAACAACACCGTGTCCCTAGTACGCCTCTATGGACTAGCTCATTGATTAATGATGGTTAAGGTTTCCTAACCATAGACATGAGTTGTCGATTAATAATGAGATCATATCATTGGGAGAATGATGTGATGGACAGACCCAAATCAAGCAGAGCAATTAGATCGTGTCATCGTGCTCATCTTTGCGAAGCTTTTTCTTATGTCAAATATTGTATTCCTTAGACCATGAGATAATGCAACTCCCTGGTATCGGAAGAAAGCTTTGAGGTCATCAAACGTCATCCTATGAGAGGGTGATCATAAAGGTGTCTCTCAGGTGATCGGAAAGTACTTGTTGGGTTGTATGTATTGAGATGGGATTTGTCCCTCCCAAGTCGAAGAGATATACTTTGGGCCCACTCGGTAATCGATATCAACACCGCTTGCAAGAACATGGTTAAGGAGTTAATCACAAAGTGATATCGGATTACGGAACGAGTAAAGTACTTGCTGTGAACGAGATTGAACTAGGTATGCCGATACCAACCATCGAATCTCGGGCAAGTAAAATATCGCGTGACGAAGGGAATATAAATATGGGATTAATTGAATCCTGGCATCGTGGTTCATCCGATATGATCATCGATGAATATGTGGGAGTCAATATGGGTTTCCAGACCCCTCTGTTGATTATTGATAGAAGATCATGTCTGCATGTTCTCGAACCCGTAGGGTCACACACTTAACGTTCTTCAACGCTAGGATAGAATGGATAATTGGTTTATGAGTTTTTGTTCGGAGTCTCGGATGAGATCCAGGACATCACGAGAGGTTCCGAAATGATCCAGAGAATAAGATTCATATAAAGGAAAGCAGTTTTTTGGATTTCGGAATTGTTTCGGAATGTTCGGTATTATACCGGAAGGTTCTAGAAGCTTTCGGAGTGGGACCAACGTGGCCCCACTTGTCAGAGGGGGGCGTGGGCCTACTAGGGAGTGCCCTGGCCGCATTGGGCCTGGGGTACAAGGCCCCATAGGCCCAGCCGGGCAAAACCCTAGGGGACCTTCTAGAGGGGGGGAAGACTTGCTCCCCACTCCACCCTTGTGGCCGCCGGCCCTAGGGCTTGGAGGAGAGGCAAGGGGGCCGGCTAGCCCTCTATATAAAGAGAGCAGGGGCGCACCCTCCTCCCACCCCTCCTTGAACCCTAGCCTCCTACCTGCTGCCCTCCAGATCTCTCTCTCCCGACTGCGTGTAGGCGAAGCCCTGCCGTAGAAACTCTCCACCTTTGCACCACGCCGTCGTGTTGTAGATCCAATCTATCTATCCACCCCACTTGCTATACCGAGGAAGGAGGAGACGTCGCGGTGCCGTACGTGTGCATCTCTCGGAGGCATCGCCACTTGCGGCGTTGGATCGGATCGGATCGCGAGGAGGAGAAGGCTAGTACGACTACATCAACCACGTTCTGTTGAACGTTCCGCTGTGCGATTTCTTCAAGGGTATGAAGATATCATCTATCCCTCTCGTTGATTGCATCTCCTAGATTAGATCTTGGCTTTCCCGTTCGCATCCATAGAATTTTTTTGATTTACTATGCTGCGAAATCCTTCAATGGTATCAGAGCTAGATCTATGCGTAGATGTGTTTCACGAGTAGAACGCAACATGCTTGTTGCGGGCGTTGATATTTTCTGTTGCAAGCCTCTTGTTGTGTACTTCTTATGACGCGGGATAGTGAGATCAAAGCGGTCCAGGACAACTTTACGCGACCTCGTTCGCGAGACCGGCTCCGCACTTGACGTGTGTCTTGTTCCACACATGCGGCTGGTGGATGCCAGTTTCTCTCACTATAGTTGTCATGGGATTTACACCGAATGTTGGCAACCATAATATCACCGTTGTGGCTTTCCGTAGGTAAGAATCGTTCTTAGCTTGTTACTCCCATAAGCCACGTAAAACATGCAACAACAAAGTAGATGCGTCTAACTTGTTTTTGCAGGGAGTGTTTCTGTGATATGGTATGGCCCAAGATATGATGTGTATGTTGTATGCAATGATCATGTTTTGTAATATTTCACGACTTGCATGTCGATGAGCACACAACCGGCAGGAGCCATATGGTTGTCTTTATAATTGTCTATGACCTGTGTGTTAACTTCTTATACGCCATGTAATAGCTTTACTTTATCGCTAAGTAGTTAGCAATAGTTGTAGTTGCTATTCGTGGTGGAGGCAATCATGGTGGAGTGATGGAGATCATGCTGGCACACACAAGATGGAGATCATTGCGCGGAGATTGTCTATACCATGTCACATAAAATTATATGCATGTGATGTTTATCCTTTTATGTATCTTATTATGCTTAGATCGCGACGGTAGCATTAGAAGATGATTCCTCACTTAAAGATCAAGATAAAATTGTGTTCTCCCCATGTATGCACCGTTGCGAAAGTTCGTCGTGTTCAAGCATCTCGTGATGATCGGATGCTATAAACTCTACGTTCACATACAACGGGTGCAAGCCAGTTTTGCACACGCGGAAATACTTGGGTTTGACTTGACGAGCCTAGCATGTACATACATGGCCTCGGAACACACGAACCGAAAGGTTAAGCATGAGTCATATGAATGATATGATCGACACTTTATTGTCCACCATTGAAGCCACATCTCTTCTCATGAAGATCGGATTAAGTGTGGTGAATTTGGATTGTGTTCACTAAACAACTTGAGGGATGTTGAATTTAGTGGGAGTTCATCTAGTAATTTGATTAAGTTGAACTAGTTATCATGAACATAGTCTAAATTGTACTTGCAAATTTTGTAGATCAAATGGCTAAGTCCAACTTCAACTTCAATGTTTTTGCTGAGAAAGAAAAGCTTAAGAACAATGGGTCTAACTTCACCAACTGGTTCCGCAATCTGAGAATCATTCTCGCTGGCGGACAAAAGGACTATGTCCTTGAGAAAGCGCTAGGTGACGCCCCTGCTATAGATGCGTCGGCTGATAAAAAAGCTATTTATCAGTCGCGCAAAGATGATTATGGTGTGATTAATAGAACCATGTTGTTTGCTATGGAATCGGACCTTCAAAATCGTTTTGAGGAGTTCGCCGGGCCCTTTGAGATTCTTGAGGAACTGAAAACCATGTTTCAGACTCAGGCCCGTTCTGAGAGATATGAGATCTCTGAGAAATTCTTTAACTGCAAGATGGAGGAAGGGAGTTCCTTTAGTGAACACGCCATTAAGATGTCGGGCTACACTCAACGTCTTGAGCAACTGGACTGCAAGATTCCAGAAGAGCTCAAGATTGACAGAGTTCTGCAATCACTCCCTCCTAGCTACAAAGGTTTTGTAGTTACTCATAATCAGATTGGTTCCACTGATACGATCACTGAGCTCTTCGCTAAGCTGAAAGCTGCGGAGGTGGACATCAAGAAAGATAATCATGTGTTGATGGTCAACAAGCCCCCCAGCTTTAAGAAAGGTAAGGGTGCAAAGAAGTCCTTCAAGAAAGGCAGCGGCAAGCGCGTTGTCCCTGCTGAGAAGAAGCTCAAGTCTGGACCTAAGCCGGAAACTGAGTGCTTCTATTGCAAGGACAAGGGTCACTGGAAGCGCAACTGTCCGAAGTACTTAGCGGACAAGAAGGCTGGCACCATTAAAGGTATATTTGATATACATGTTATTGATGTTTACCTTACTAGCGCTCGTTGTAGTGCCTGGGTATTTGATATTGGTTCAGTTGCTAATATTTGTAACTCGAAACAGGAGCTACGGAATAGATGGCGGCTAGCAAGGGATGAGGTGACGATGCGCGTTGGCAACGGATCAAGAGTTCATGTGATGGCCGTCGGCACGCTCTCCTTAGTTTTACCTTCGGGATTAGTTTTAAACCTTAATAATGTTATTATGTGCCTGCGTTGAGCATGAACATCATATCTGGATCGTGTTTATTGCAAGACGGTTATTCATTTAAATCGGAGAATAATGGTTGTTCTATTTATATGAGTAACATCTTTTATGGTCATGCACCTGCTATGAATGGTTTATTTCTTCTGAATCTCGAAAGCAATGAAACACACATCCATAACATAGAGGCTAAGAGATGCAAAGTAGATAGTGATAATTCAAATTATTTGTGGCACTGCCGTCTAGGTCATATTGGTGTAAAGCGCATGAAGAAACTCCATTCTGATGGACTTTTGGAGTCTCTTAATTTTGAATCATTTGACACGTGCGAGCCGTGCCTCATGGGCAAGATGATCAAAACCCCGTTCTCCGGTATAATGGAGAGAGCAACGGACTTGTTGGAAATCATACATACCGATGTATGCGGACCAATGAGTGTTTCGACGCGCGGTGGATATCGCTATTTTCTCACTTTTACTGATAACTTAAGTAGATATGGGTATATCTTTTTAATGAACATAAATCTGAAATGTTTGAAAAGTTCAAAGAATTTCAGAACGAAGTGGAAAACCATCGTAACAGGAAAATTAAATTTCTACGATCCGATCGTGGAGGTGAATATTTGAGTTATGATTTTCTCACGCATCTTAAAGCAAGCGGAATCGTTTCGCAACTCACGCCACCCGGAACACCACAGCGCAATGGTGTGTCTGAACACCGGAATCGATCTCTATTAGATATGGTGCGATCGATGATGTCTCTTACAGATTTTCCGTTATCATTTTGGAGTTATGCATTAGAAACTGCTGCATTCACTTTAAATAGGGCACCATCTAAATCCATCGAGACGACACCGTATGAACTATGGTTTGGTGCTAAACCTAAGTTATCGTTTCTTAAAGTTTGGGGATGCGAAGCTTACGTCAAGAAGTTGATGCCGGACAAGCTCGAACCCAAAGCGGAGAAATGCGTCTTCATAGGTGTAGCACCCCGAGAAAACCACTACTAGAAAATCGTTGTTGTTTATACTTTGTGCATCATCATGACATCATCATGCTTGTTTTAACCTAAAACTATTTTCAGAAAGTTCCTCTTTGTTTTCTACATACTTCCCCTATCTTCATTTCAAATTAAAACCCTGGCCGCTCGGATATTTTGTTTTGTCTAAAAACTATTTGCAAAAAGGTTTATAAAATAAAAATGTTTTACCGGGAAGGCCATCAGCCTGCCGGGCCAAAAGCTAGCAAACCAATAGCCTACCCCCGGTTAAATCCTGACCCTTAGATCCCTAATCTCTCTCCAACCCTAACCCCAACCATTTCCCCACCCCAGCCGCCGCCACCCCACTCCTCCCATCTCATGTTCCCGACCCACACCACGCACGCACGCGGAGACACCGCCCCGCTCCCTGGCCCCACCACCCCCCGAGCCCGTCGCCCTCCTCTCCCCTGACATCCACCGAGCACCCGCCGCCGCGGGTCCTCCCTGGAGCTCGCCTCTCGGTTGGCCTCGCCCTCCTGACCACCGCGGCCCCGTCACCGTCGTCGCTGGCGCCCCTTCTGCAGGACGCCACCGCCAGCGAACCCCGCGGTCCCGAGCTTCCTTACCGCCAGCGCCCCTCCTCCTCGTGCCGGCCCCTCCACCCGAGCTGCTCCCCGTCGCCTCCTTCCTCTGCATCTGACCACCCCGCGTCGCCTGCGCCGCCGACAGCGACCACGACGTCCGCCGCCTGTCGACAGCGCCGCCGCTGGCCTCGTCCCCATCGCCCGGCCGCCTCTTCACGCCCCCTGTCACCCCGCCGCCAAGCCCGTCCGGCCACGCCTCCTCTGCGCCCTCCTCTCCCTGCAGCGCTGCCGCGCGACCCTGCCTCCTGCGCCTCCCCGCCGTTGTCTGTCCTGCTCGGGCCAAGCTTGACCCACCCATTCTTCCTCGAGCTTGGCCTCCGGCGCTTCGGCCTCTGCCTCCCCTCGCTGCAGCGGGTTCCTCCATCTCTAGGACCGGCGCCACCGCAAACGGTCTCCTGTGCGTTGCAGGCAGAGCCGCCCACGCCTCCCTGTTCCAGAAGTTCACTGCACCGCGTGCGTGTTTGTGTGTCTAACATCTGGGCCGTGCTTGCTTCGTGCCTGGATCCTTTGCGCACGGGCCTCACTCGAATCAGCGTCGTTTTAGCAACCTTCCCAAGACTCATGTACCATGTTTAGCCGACGCCAAGCGCTGCAACGACATCGAATCGTCAAGTCAAGTTCGTCCGTGGACAAGACCGACAATTGTACATGATAACCCAAGACCGACATGAGGCCCCGACAAGATCTCCTTCGCGGATCCGAAGACCCTGATCCTTGCGTCCGAAGACCTTTCCGAAGACCGATCCCGCCAACACCGTCGAACCCCCAAACCAAGATCTTCGAACCAATGTGTGATGCCCTTTCCAAGCCCCGTATTTTTATAATATATGATATAAACTTGTTGCATTAAATCATTCATGTCGCATACATATTTGTGTGGTTTGGGGGCCTTATGCCGATTCACCTGATTAAATATGGAGTCCATATGCCGATGAATCTAGTCTTATATGGGTTCTATTTAAATTTGTGTAGCAAACCGATGCTATGTTTTGCCATGTTAAGGTAACATTTAAAATGTGGGGTATCTAAACAACATGAACTATCTAATTAAATGTCGGGACCCCGGTTCCGCTTAATATTGCCTAATTGCATCGCATCCTTGCCATGCCATACATCATACATGCATCATGCCCTATCTTTTGCCGTAGTATTAAATAGTGCATCCGGTGTTTCTTCTAGTGCTTTGCTTCTTCGCGGATTAGGCCGATGAGTTGATGCGAGTGTCGACCCGATTTTCGGATGAACCTTCGACAATGTTTTTCAGGCGAGCATTCTCCCCCTTTCTACCTATTTTACTTTTATAGTTTTTATTTCCTCCTGTTGATCTATTGCTATCTGTGTTGCGATGCTCTAGTTTTTGTACCCGGGACATCCCTTGCAGCCTTATATTGCCTTGGACACATCCTATTACCTGTTGTTTGGTAGATAGTTGGACTTGCGTGTCGTAGTCGCTTGCTCAGGTGCTGTTGCGTGTCGTCAAGTACTACAGTTGTTGGAGTATTGCCGTATGTTTAATGTTGGAGATGATCATGGATTTAATTATCGTTTAATAACTAAAATTGAAGTAGGTAAATGCAGAGGCACCGGTGGGTAATAGACAATATTTGGATTTTAACCGCTCACTGGTGTCCCGTAGGACCCCGAGTTCTTGACACCTGTTCCGAGATCGAGCGCGCTAACCACATGTGGGGTGTGTGGGCACCCCCATCGATTTAGTACCTGATTTCAAGTACTGTACTGGGGGCCACAAAGTAGTTTGGGGCTTTATTACTATCCTGTACTTATGCCATGCTTTACTGCTTTATTTACGATTGCGCGTGGAGCGCCTGTACTGTTTAGGAACCCCGTGATACGTTTTCGCTGTATCGACAAGCCCAGTCACACTTTCAAGTTCCCAGTCGTTTACAGCCATCGACACAAACCCTGGGTCCGTCTCGGAGACCGGCCGACTTCGTTACGGGTAGCTTAGTGGGGTGGCCCCCCGTGCTTGCTTTGGGTCTGGGAAACGTCGTGTCCGAAACCCCGTCGACATACCGTTGGGTGTATGTTTTGTGATCTTGTACCTACCTGATCTGACAACAAGGGTGTAGGTGCGTGTGGAAACTTTGGTGCACCCCTGCAGGGTTAAATCTTTTTGAGAAGCCGTGTCCGCGGTTATGGACGACTTGGAGCACAGTTCTCGATCATAGACAACTATAACTAAAGTTTACTGTTATAATTTGACTTGTATCCGATATGACTAGTAATCATCTTCACTGCAACGGAATGGCTAAATAAAAGTACCAACAACTGCTGGGTTTGGGATATCTCATGCTTATTGTATCTGACTAGTAAGTGTTGCAACTACAACGGAATGGTTAACTAAAACTGCCCACTGCTTATTATATCAGGATGACTATCTATACCTGACTAGTAATTGCTGCAACGATAACTGAATAAATAAAACTGCCAACTGTGTGAGTTCCTCGGTTGACTTCCTCGTTTGGTCTCGAGGGGGAAATACCAGGATGGGTATGTTTGGTGGTAGCATCAGGTTGGTTCCGAATAGGTCTTTCTTATCCCTCTCTGATAGCCGACAGTTATATCGAGTCTCTATAGGTTGTTTAGTGCATGCTGCGCTGCCGCTTCAGTCCACTATACCTATGTAGGCAAGGACCGCCGAATTCTAGTCTCGCCGTGTACTGGCCTCAGTACTGACCGCTCTCCTTTTCTTCCTTTGCCCTTTGTCGGCACCCCTGTTGTTTTTAGCAGGTTTTGAGATCGACGTCGTTAGCAGGGTTACCCTTCCGGCTTGGCCTGGGCAGGGTTATGGACGCCATTGGTTATTCTTCAGGGCTCTTAGCTGTGGCATCCCGCAAAACCACTACTAGAAAATCGCGTTGTTTTTGTGCATTTCATCATCATGACCGCATGCTCATGTCATCATGCCACATTGCATTTGAGCATCGTCATCATCTTGCATTTGCTTGCATAAAACTATTTTTGAAAAGCCTGGTTTTGTTTTCTAAACGCCCCGTCTTTTATTCAAACGCCAAACCCGGGTCTCCGGATTATTTTGTTTTGGCTGCTATCGGTTTGCAAACGGCCCGTTTAAAACAAATAAAATGTTTAATTATTTTTAGTGGGGGCAGTCGAACGGGCCGACCCGACCCGAACGACCACCCCCGGAACCAAAAACGGTCCACCTAATCAGCCCCCTCTAAATCCTAAAGCTACCAACCTAATCTACCCACCATTGCCTCCACATCACCCTGGCCAATCACCATATGCCACCTCACCCCTCCCCAAAACCCTCACCACTCACATGCTGCCACCTAGACAACCCTCTCACCCACACACACACAACACACACCACACAGCACACCCCAGACCACTTCTCACTCAGCACGCACGCACACCCCGTCCCTCCTCTCACAGATCCCTGGGTCCCACCGCCCGCCTCACCACTCGCCCCACGCGGCCACGCGCACGCCCCAGACCGACCCACCCCGCGCCCTGGGACCCACCCCTCCGTCCCCAATCTCCCATCCTCTCTCCCTGGCGCGCCGCTCCACCCCGCGCCCCACCAACCCTCCTCGCCCGTCGCCGTTCTCCTCTCCCCCCTCTCTCGGCCGGACCCGCCGACCCGCGCCCTGCCTCCCCAACGTCCTCCGCGCGCGCGTCCTGCCTCCACCCGCCTCCGGCCGCGGCGCCGCTCGGCTTCCTGCCGCCTGCGCCTCGCCGCCGGCCCCGTCGCGCTTCCCCCTCCTCTCCAAGCCATCGCCGCCCTCGAGGTCCTCTCCGTCGCTCACCGCTTCCCCGAAGCCGTCCGCATCGCGCCCCGCCGGCCTCTCCTCCGCGTCCGCCCTCGTCGGGCACCACCGCCGCCTCCGTCGACCCGGCGACCCGCGCCCCGTTCCCCTGCAGAGCTCCGCCATGGCCCCGCCCTCCTCTAGCGCCGCTACTCCCGCACCACCGCTCCTCCAACCGCTCGCGCGCCGCGGGTCACCCCTCCCTCTGCCGGCGCGCCCCGTCCTCCTCGCCTCCGGCCCACGAGCTGCCAACGCTGCCAGAGGGCCCCGGGCTCCCCGTCGGCCACCCCTGCACGCGACGTCCCCTCCGTCCCTGGCCGCCCCGAGCGCCACCGGACCCCGCAGCAGCGTCGCCTGCCGCAGCACCTGTCCCGAGGCCGCTGCTTCCTCCCGCTCGCCTCGCACCTGGCCGCATCGCCGTCGTGGCCATCGCCTCTGCACCGCCACGGTGGCACTTGATCCAACCACTGGCTCCTCTCGTGTAGGCGTGGTGTTGAGCCGATGATCCGGTGTAGATCGTGTGATGCCACTGAAGTATTCCAAGCCCTGCTTCGAAGACTGCAACTCCGACCATGTGATGTTTGTGAGGCGAAGTTGACATGAGGCCTCGACGACAAGTACTTCCTCGGAACCACCAAGTTCTCCATCCCGGCGCCCGAAGACGCGGTACCCCAAGATCGCCTCCCCCCAATTCGAAGGCCATTGCCCCGAGGACGCCAAGACCCGAGTGCGTCGACATGGATCCGGTGACGCCAACACGCCAAGATCTACCACATGAAGACCGTACCGAACCGGTGACCCTCGACGAACCTCCGGCAAGATCCTCGACATGGCCAAGATCTACCGCAACCGAGTCCGACACCGACAAGTGAAGTCAGAACCACCAAGACCTTCGCCTTGGAACCCCCGAGGCCTTCGATGTGAAACCACAAGGTATACTATGCGGCCCCGAAGACCCGAACCCGAAGACGCCAAGATCGCCGACACGGAACGGCAAGTCCGACCCGACCCGCGAACCCGACAGGGTCTCCACGAATGCGACAAGATCGACATCGTCCAGGGCGAGTCCGATGCGCCCCGACGCCGCACCAAGTCCTGCTTCCCGGATGCGACAAGACCTACCTCTGTTATCCGAGAACGCTCCCGCCGATCCTGATCCCGTCGAACCCCGGACCCTGAGACCGAACCACGAACCCCGGAACCCCAAGTTCGCCGAACCCTAATGTGTGACCCTTATCCGAGAACCCTATTTTTATAAATGCCATATTTATAAATTGTTGCATATTGAATTGTCCATGCATGCATCCTTGTCTGTGGTTTGGGGGCCTTTTGCCGATTCACCTCTAATTAAATATGGGGCCCATATGCGGGCAAATCTAGTCTCATATTGGCCTCATTTAAAATTGTGTAGCGAACCGGTACCATCTTTTGCCATGTCCATACAACATTTAATTGCGGGGCTTCTAAACAACATGAACCACCTAAATATTGTCGGGACCCCGGTTCCACTTAATATGGCCTAATTGCATCGCACCTTTGCCATGTCATACATCATACATGCATCATGCCGATCTTCTGCCGTTGTATTAAATAGTGCATCCGGTGTTTCTTCTAGTGTTTTGCTTCTTCGCGGATAAGGCCGTTGAGTTGATGTGAGCTTCGCCCCGATCTTCGGATGAACCTTCGACAATGTTTTCAGGCGAGCATCTCCCCTTTTCTACCTATCTTACTTTTGTAGTACTTATTCCCTCCTGTTGATCTATTGCTATCTGTGTTGCATTGCTCTAGTTTTCGTACCCGTGATATCCCTTGCAGCCCTATATTGCCATGGCCACCTCCTATTACCTGTTGTTTGGTAGATAGTCGGACTTGCGCGTCGTAGTCGCTTGCTCAAGTGCTGTTGCGTGTCGCCATGTACCACAGTTGTTGGAGTATTGCCACATGTTTGATGTTGGAGATGATCTCGGCTTTATTTATCGTTCACTTTAATTCCTGTTTAACAACTAAAATTGAAGTAAGTAAGCAGAGGCATCGGTGGGTGATAGATAATATTTGGTTTCCGAACGCCCACTTGTGTCCCATAGGACCCCGAGTACTTGATACCTGTTCCTTGATTTATCGCGCTATCCACATCCGGGAGGCTTATGGGACCCCCCTTAGCCAGAGCTTGATTCAGTCTTATTTCTTGGGGCCACAAACTAGTTTGAGGTTTTATTTACGATCCTGTACTTATGCCATGCTACTGCTTTATTTACGATTGTGCGAGGAGCACACTGTACTGTTTAGGAATTGTGACCCGTTTTCGCGGTATCGACACCCCGAGTTTTCGGGTTCCCAGTCGTTTACAGCCGGCCCCACAAACCTTGGGTCCGTCTCGGAGCTAGCTTACTTCGTTGCGGGTAAGACTCCAAGGGGTGGCCCCCTGAAATATTTCTGAATCCTGTGATTGCTTTGTCGTGAAAGCCTCGTTGGGTTTTGATTTGGTTTTTCCGAGGTTGATCGAGTGTGTGTTGCTATTTGTGCACCCCGGCCGGGTTAAAACTTTCTGAAAGCCGTGTTCGCGGTTATGGATGACTTGGAGCATAGTATCTCGATCATAGACAAGCATAACTAAAGTAGTACTCTAAATTTGACTTTATAATGACTAGTAATCAGCTTCACTACAATGGAATGGCTAAATAAAACTGCCCACAATTGCTTGTTTGGAGTGTCGCTTGCGACCATTGTACCTGACTAGTAAGTATTGCAACTACAACGGAATGGCTAAATAAAAGTACCAACAACTGCTGGGTTTTGGGTTATCTCATGCTATTTGTATCTGATTAGTAAGTATTGCAACTATAACGGAATGATTAATTAAAAGTGCCCACTGCTTATTTTATCAGGATGATTATCTATACTTGACTAGTAATTGCTGCAACGTTAACTGAATACATAAAACTGCCAACTGTGTGAGTTCCTCGGTTGACTTCCTCGTTCGGTCTCGAGGGGGAAACACCAGGAGGGGTTGATTGGTGGTAGCATCAGGTTGGTTCCGAATAGGTCTTTCTTACCCCTCTCTGATTGCCGCCAGTTGTATCGAGTCTCTATAGGTTGTTTAGTGCATGCTGCCGCTGCCGCTCAGTCCACCATACCTATGTAGGCGAGGACCGCCGAATTCTAGTCTCGCCGTGTACTGGCCTCAGTACTGACGCTCCTCTTTTTCCTTTGCCCTTTGTCGGCACCCCTTTTGTTTAAGCAGGTTTTGAGATCGACGTCGTTAGCAGGGTTACCCTTTCGGCTTGGCCTGGGCAGGGTTATGGACGCCATTGGTTATTCTTCAGGGCTCTTAGCCCCATTTGCATCTTGTCCGTAGCTGGACGCTCTATCGTTTTCAAGGTGATTTGGATCTTTGTATATTATATCTGTATTCTTGACTCATTGAGTCGCTGTTATATATATCTGTTCTGTGGGTCCCATCGAGGACTGTTGTGAAATGTTATTACTTCGTTTTCCACCCGCACGAAAGTGCCTGGTGGGCACCTTTGAATCGTTTCTATGCGGGTTTGGCGGGTTTCGCTAAAACTTGCATAGGGCCGATTCTGAGGGTGTTACATTAGCTCAATTTGCATCTTGTCCGTACTCGGACGCTGTATTGTTTTCAAGGTGATTTGGATCTTTGTACTGTATATCTGTATTCTTGACTCATGGAGTCGTTGTTGTATATATCTGTTTGGTGGGTTCCATCGAGGACTATTGTGTAATGATATTACTTTGTTATCCACCCGCACGAAAGTGCCTGGTGGGCACCTTTGAATCGTTTCTATGCGAGTTTGGCGGGAAGCGCTAAAACTTGCATAGGGCCGATTCCGAGGGTGTTACAATAGGATACCCTAAGGAAACGATTGGGTATACCTTCTACCACAAATCCGAAGGCAAAGTGTTTGTCGCAAAGAACGGAGCCTTTCTTGAGAAGGAGTTTCTCTCGAAAGAAGTGAGTTGGAGGAAAGTAGAGCTAGACGAGGTTATTGAACCTTCTCTTGAGTTGGAGAGTAGCGCAGCACCTGAAATTGTTCTAGTGCCGTCTGCACCAACAATAGAGGAAGCTAATGACGAGGATCATGAAGCTTTGGACGATGCTACTACTGAATGTCGCAGGTGGACAAGGTCACGTGCCCCTCCTGAGTGGTACGGTAACCCTGTCTTAACTGTCTTGTTGGTAGACAACAGTGAACCTGCGAACTATGAGGAGGCAATGATGAGCCCAGACTCTGAGAAATGGCTAGAGGCCATGAAATCCGAATTGAGATCCATGAGCGAAAACCAAATATGGACTTTGGTGGACCCTCCTAGCGACCGAAAGGCCGTTGAGTGCAAATGGATTTTCAAAAGGAAAACAGACGCAGATGGTAATGTTACTGTCTATAAAGCACGGCTTGTCGCGAAAGGTTTTCGACAAGTTCAAGGTGTTGACTACGATGAGACTTTCTCTCCCGTAGCGATGTTTAAGTCCATTCGGATTTTATTAGCAATTCCTGCGTTTCATGATTATGAAATATGGCAGATGGATGTCAAGACTGCGTTCCTCAATGGCAACATTGATGAAGAGTTGTATATGATGCAACCCGAAGGTTTTGTCGATCCTAAGGATGCTGATAAGGTGTGCAAGCTTCATCATTCCATTTATGGACTGAAGCAAGCATCTCGGAGTTGGAACCTTCATTTTGATCAAGTGATCAAGAGCTTTGGATTTGTTCCAAATTGCTATGAAGCTTGTATCTACAAGAAAGTGAGTGGGAGCTTAGTGACATTTTTATTACTATATGTGGATGACATATTGATTATTGGAAATGACATTGGTATGCTTAACGAAGTGAAGATTTATTTGAATAAATGTTTTTCAATGAAATACCTAGGAGAAGCTGCTTATATATTAGGCATCAAAACCTATAGAGATAGACAAAGACGCCTAATAGCTTTAAGTCAAAGTACATACCTAGACAAAGTTCTGAAAAGGTTCAGAATGGATAAGGCAAAGAAAGGTTCAGTGCCCATGTTGTCAGGTAAGATATTGAGCAAGGCTCAGTGTCCAGCTACGGTAAACGATAGAGAAGCTATGAGAAAAGTGCCTTATGCATCGGCCATAGGTTCTATCATGTAGCCATGCTGTGTACTAGACCGGATGTGTCCAATGCTCTTAGTTTGACGAGCAGATACCAAAGTGATCCAGGAGTGGAACACTGGACAGCTGTAAAGAACATCCTAAAGTATTTAAATAGGACTAAAGAAATGTTCTTGGTCTATGGAGGTGATGAGCAGCTCGTCGTAAAAGGTTACGTCGATGCTAGTTTTGACACCGACCCAGATGATTCTAAATCTCAGACAGGATACGTTTATATTTTGAATGGAGGAGCTGTGAGCTGGAGAAGCTGCAAGCAAAGCGTGATCGCGGGATCTACAGTAGAATCAGAATACATGGCTGCTGCAGAAGCGTCAAGTGAAGGAGTTTGGATCAGGAACTTCATCACTGAGCTTGGTGTGGTTCCAAGTGCCTTGGACCCACTGGAGATATTGTGTGACAACACTGGCGCCATAACACTGGGTAAGGAACCAAGATATCATCCAAATACCAAGCACATCAACCACCGATTTCATATAATTCGAGATTATATAACAGATGGAGATCTGAAGATTAGCAAAGTACATACGGATCTGAATGTCGCAGATCCGTTGACTAAACCTCTTCCACGAGCAAAACATGATCAGCACCTCAATACCATGGGTGTTAGATTGTTGCCAGATGTAAACTAGATTATTGACTCTAGTGCAAGTGGGAGACTGTTGGAATTATGCCCTAGAGGCAATAATAAAGATGTTATTGTTATAATTCTTGTTCATGATAAAGTTTATATTCCACGGTAGAATTGTATTAAGCGGAAACTTTGATACTTGTGTGGTTTATGAACAACACCGTGTCCCTAGTACGCCTCTATGGACTAGCTCATTGATTAATGATGGTTAAGGTTTCCTAACCATAGACATGAGTTGTCGATTAATAATGAGATCATATCATTGGGAGAATGATGTGATGTATAGACCCAAATCAAGCAGAGCAATTAGATCGTATCATCGTGTTCATCTTTGCGAATCTTTTTCTTATGTCAAATATTGTATTCCTTAGACCATGAGATAATGCAACTCCCTGGTATCGGAAGAAAGCTTTGAGGTCATCAAACGTCATCCTATGAGAGGGTGATCATAAAGGTGTCGCTCAGGTGATCAGAAAGTACTTGTTGGGTTGTATGTATCGAGATGGGGTTTGTCCCTCCCAAGTCAGAGAGATATACTTCGGGCCCACTCGGTAATCGATATCAACACCGCTTGCAAGAACGTGGTTAAGGAGTTAATCACAAAGTGATATCGGATTACGGAACGAGTAAAGTACTTGCTGTGAACGAGATTGAACTAGGTATGCCGATACCAACGATCGAATCTCGGGCAAGTAAAATATCGCATGATGAAGGGAATATAAATATGGGATTAATTGAATCCTGGCATCGTGGTTCATCCGATATGATCATCGATGAATATGTGGGAGTCAATATGGGTTTCCAGACCCCGCTGTTGATTATTGATAGAAGATCATGTCTGCATGTTCTCGAACCCGTAGGGTGACACTTACGTGCTTCGACGCTAGGATAGAATGGATAATTGGTTTATGAATTTTTGTTCGGAGTCTCGGATGAGATCCAGGACATCACGAGAGGTTCCGGAATGATCCAGAGAATAAGATTCATATAAAGGAAAGCAGTTTTTGGATTTCGGAATTGTTTCGGAATGTTCGGTATTGTACCGGAAGGTTCTAGAAGCTTCCGGAGTGGGACCAACGTGGACCCACTTGTCAAAGGGGGGCGTGGGCCTACGAGGGAGTGCCCTGGCCGCATTAGGCCAGGGGCACAAGGCCCCATAGGCCCAGCCGGCCAAAACCCTAGGGGACCTTCTAGAAGGGGGGGGAGACTTGCCCCCCACTCCACCCTTGTGGCCGCCGGCCCTAGGGCTTGGAGGAGGGGCAAGGGGGCCGGCCATCCCTCTATATAAAGAGGGCAGGGGCGCACCCTCCTCCCACCCCTCCTTGAACCCTAGACGCCTACCTACTGCCCTCCAGATCTCTCTCTCTCTCCCGACTGCGTGTAGGCGAAGCCCTGCCGCACAAACTCTCCACCTTTGCACCACGCCGTCGTGTTGTAGATCGAATCTATCTCTCCACCCCACTTGCTGGACCGAGGAAGGAGGAGACGTCGTGGTGCCATACGTGTGCATCTCTCGGAGGCGTCGCCACTCGCGGCGTTGGATCGGATCGGATCGCGAGGAGGAGAAGGCTAGTACGACTACATCAACCACGTTCTATTGAACATTCCGCTGTGCGATTTCTTCAAGGGTATGAAGATTTGTTCTATCCCTCTCGTTGATTGCATCTCCTAGATTAGATCTTGTCTTTCCCGTTCGCATCCGTAGAATTTTTTTGATTTACTATGCTGCGAAACCCTTCAACCGGTACCACCGGCCGGCCCGGGATCATATCTCCCTGGTGCGCCAGCCCAGATCCCTGCTTGTAGCGCCTCGCAAGCCGCTCACCCACCAATTTCCTACGCGCGTCGCTCGCCCGCGGTGGTCCCGCAGGCGCCGCCAATCCCTCACCCCGCCTCGCGCGCCTGCATGGTTCTTGCTCGCCTCGCTCGTTGGGCCCGCAGCCGCCAGATCCCGCACGCCCTCTGGCCCCACTCGCCGCGTTGACTGCATGCCTCGATCCCGCGCGCTTCTCCGCGTCGCTTGCTCACACGCGCTACTCGCTGCGGCCCCCGCCTTGCTCGCGCGCCCCGCGTGTGGCCCCGCTTGCACTGCAGCCGCATTTCCGCGCGCGCCCTACCCCACCTGGCACCGCTCGCTATCGCGCGCGCTGCTGGTCCCGCGCGAGTCTCGCCTCGGTCGCACGCCAGGCCCTAGTCGCACTGGCCCCGCGTTACTCGCTGCCTTGCGTTGACCCCGCGTCCCACGCATGCGCTGCTGGCCCCTGTTTCATTTTTCCTGGCGTCTGCTGGGTGTGTTCGGTCCGGTAGTACCGGTCGGATCCGGTACTACCGGTCCGTCGAGTAAATTCACCCCAATGGTCAGATTCCATCTGACTCTTTAAATAGCTTTGCCCCTTTGTCTTTTAGGTGTGATTTTTCTCCCTCTATTCTTGCTCAAGCTTTGCCCTATATTCTTATTCCCTCTTGAGCTTGATTATATGATTTATCTCCAATGATTCATGCCAATATTTGAGAGGAATATAGAGGATATCTAGATCTATGTTTTGACCAAACCAAAACATCTCTTTGTGAGTATATCTTTGGGGATCTAGTTTTTGGGGGATTTTGTGTTCCCTTTGTGTTCTTCCTCTCTTGTTCCACCAATATCTTTAGTAGCTTTGTTGGAACTTGAGAGTGAGGGATTTGAGAATCTTTGTGGTGTTCTTGCCATTTGCATTCGGTGCATTGGTTTGTGTTCTCCTTGGAGGATTTGGTTCGTGTTACTCATTGCAGCTTGTCCCTCTTGGGTTCTTGGAACCCTAGACGGTTTTGTGGCCTTGGTGGCATTGTGGCCTTGGTGGCGTTTGTTGGGAGCCTCCAATTAAGTTGTGGAGAAGTGCCCCAACCTTGTGAGAGGTTCCGGTTGCCACCGACAAGTGCACCGATAGTGGAATCGTGGATCGATCCCATTGGGGTGAGATTCACCGGAGAATAAGGGAGGCCTTTTGTGGTGTTGGTGGCTTGATACCACCCCCTCTCCAAACAAGACATACTCCATGTTGGGAGGAACTCGGTAAAATATCGTTGTCCCCGCATGCCTCAGTTATCTCTATACCCGAGCACTTTACTTATGCACTTTACATTGTGATAGCCTTCGTGCTTGAAGTAATATATATATTGCTATCACTTTGTTGCTTGTATTGCTTAGCATAAGTTGTTGGTGCACATAGGTGAACCTTAGTGGTTCTAGTTTGTGCTTAACAAAATAAACACTAGTTTTATTCCGTCTTTGTTGAGCCACTCTAGGAAAAGTTTTAATTGCCTATTCACCCCCTCTAGGCGACATCTGTATCCTTTAAATTGGTATTAGATCCCGGTCTCTCATTTTAGGCTTCACCGCCTTGAGAGTAAAGATGTCGGCTAGGAGATTAGTGCACAAGGACACGCTCACATTCGATGGCACAAATTATGATGTTTGGAAAATTCGCATGCTTAATTTATTTTGGGAAATTCACCCAATTATCGAGGGATATCTATATGTGGGTTTCTCTTCTCCCATGGATACCCAAAACGAATCTTTAGAGGAGAAGTTTAACTCTCATATAGATGCTCTAGCTACTAAAATTCTTTTGCATGTTGTGAGCAATGTAGTTCTTTCTTCTATCATGCCTTATTCAAGCGCTCATGAAATATGGACCTAGCTTCAAGATAAATATAGCAAGTCCAACATTATTGAGGATGATTGTGTTGCTTCCACTTCCGGTCGAGATGAGTTCTCATCGTCTACCACTTCACCAACATGTGATTTTTCACAAGGTAATGATACGGTGAGTGGTGATAGAAATTGCAATGAGGATAGTGTGCTTACTATTTGTAATCCTTCATCCCTACGTAGTTGCAATGATCTATCTTTGTACCTTAACACTTATAGCACTACAAACTTCTTACATGCTTGTGTTAATAGTCCTTGCATATCATGTAGAAATGACTTGAATAAATCTCATGATGATATTTTGTGTTGTCTTGTTGCCATGATAAAAATGCTTCTATTTCCTGTAGTGCTTGTATTGCTAACCATGTAGAGGAAAACGAAGATTCTATGGGCCAAGACAAGGTCTTGAATAGATCTACAAGTGCAATCTCATCATCACCTTCTCCGGTTCTCACATATGCCTTATGGCTAAGGGAACAAAAGTAACCTCCTTGGATCCAATCGTATCTCATGATGATGATGATGAGGTTGAGAATGATAATGATGATTATCGAGGTAAGTATGATATTACCTCCATTAAGAAAATGGTAGAGGTTATCTATAGCGCTCTCTTCAAAAATAAAATTGCTTCCTCCAACTTTCTTAAAATCTTGGATTATGCTATAGAAGGCAATGATCTTATTGAGGAGCAAGAAAACATAACTGATGAAAAGTTTGCGCTTGAGTATGAGTATGCTACTGCAATTTCTCAACTAAAGGACTCCCTTGAAGAAGAACAAACCACCAAAGAATCTCTTGAGGAGACTTTTACTCTAGAATTATCTAGAGTAAAGGAATACCATGATAGAGAACTTGCGGTGGCAAACTCCTTCAAGATTAAAAATGATGAACTTGAAGTTTCTTATGCTAAACTTGTTGAGGATTTTTAGCACCTAAAAATGGCTCTCGGGTCATAAAGGGTGAGCTCATCAAACTCACCGAGTCGCATGAGCAACTTAAAGCCTCATATTCAAAAGATCTTGCCAAGTTGCCCTCACCTCTTGATAATAATGATGTTCCTTGTGCTACTAACTCTATTTCTTGTGAAGCATCCATTTTGAAGGAGAATGTTGAGCTAAAGGCTCAACTTTCTTTGATAACTAGCAACTATGGGAAATTAGAAGAAAGTCATGTCAAGCTCTCAAGCTCGCATGAGGATCTTCTAGTCTCCCATGGTAGGCTAAAGTTAGCTCATGAGGACATAATGTAAAAGGTAACATCTAGTGGGCCTCATGGGGACATTAGAACTATATCTACTCCAAATGTTATATTGCCATGTGCCAGTCCTTGTAATTCATCCACTCTCAACCATTATAAATCTCGTGATGAATTACATTTCGTGCCTTGTTACTCTAACAATGTAGCATCTACTTCCTCTAGTACTTTTGTTGAAACTAACCATGTAGAGGAAATCAAAGAGCTCAAGGATCAAGTCACTTCTTTGAAGAATTACTTGAAAAAGTGTCATCAAGGGAAGGCCGCACTCAACAAAATCTTGAGTGTGCAAAAATCACCCAATGACAATAGTGGGCTTGGATTCAACTCCAATGTCAAGAAAAAGTACACTATCAAGTTGAAGCACAAGGACAATAAGAAGAATGGCCAAGACCAAGTCAAGAACTCGGTCAACATTGTTTGATTCAAGTGCAAGGAAGAAGGACACCATGTTAGATCTTTCCCATTGAAGAAAAAGCCTCTTAGTGTGAAGCAACAAGGGAAGCGGCCTCAAGCTCCACCTCAAGTCATTGACGGGCCTCTTCCTAATAGGACTACTCAAGCTCTTCCTCGAGTTGTGGCTTCACCTAAGAAGAAAGATGGCAAGAGAAGAACTTGTTACATATGCCATGCAAAGGGGCACATTTCTTCCTCATGCAATATTGGTATCTCCTCATCCAACCCTATCATTATTGATGATGCTTATTCTCTTTGTAAGGATGATGTTGGTAATGTGTTTGCCAAATTTGTTGGTGCTTAATGTGGTGCCAAGAAAAGAACCATTTGGGTTGACAAGCCTATTGTGACTAACTTCTTAGGACCCAATTTGATTGGGGACCAATAAGCCAAAACTTGATCAATAGGTGTGTGTTGGAGGGCATTGGAGTCTTGGCTACATTATGAAGAATTTAGGGATCTTCATCAATTATTATTGTCAATCCAAGCCATTTGGATTATCATGATTATTTTATATTCCCATTGTTCCTCCTTGTGGTAACATATACTAAACTCTTTACATTGAAAGTTACTCGCCCCCTTGTGCATGTGTTGGTTTTGTATCTTCCATGCTTTTGTACATGTTGTGCTTTACACTTAATTATCTTGAGATATCAAGCATAATTGTGTATGATTTGGTGGCACTCCATATATGTGTGTTTCTTGTGTTTGATCCTTACTTGGTTATATTTGGTATCTTATTTGGCTCTTGTGAGAGATTAATGGATTATCCCATTTTTGGGAAGTGTTATGCTTGGGCATTCCACCATCCTAAAAATGTGTGTACATGAGGAATACCACCTAGTATTTATAGTGGATTATTGTCTAGTCTCTATGTGGTATAATTCTCATGAGAAATTTAAGATTTATAATGTCCATTAATTATCTCTATTTGTATATTTTTGCCTCGTGTTGGTTTTATGGTAGTATCACATTATGATGGAGTCATTTGCTTAGTGCATATTACAATCCTATAAAATATGAATATTCGAGGTTGTGTCACTTATAATTGATATTGATAATTATCTAGCTCTTATGTGACATATGTGCTCATACAAGTTCCAAGTTGCTTGAATGCATTTATTGCTCATATTTTGGATCTTGTATGTGAGAGTGTATCTTGGTATGTGCTTCCACATATTTAGATAAATATACTCCCTCCGTTCCTTGATATAAGGTGTATAGTTTTCTTACACGAATATTAGCGCATAGGCTAAAAGGAAAAATCGATACTTTTAGATGTTAATACATGTAGGTGACCGATGTGAGAATATAGGAAAATATGAAAATCTCAGTATCTCATCTCTACAAATCAGTTTGACTCCTAAATTATGTAAAAAATCCCACAATCCCACCGTATACCTTATATTCTGGATTTTTTTACAGAAAACTATACACCTTATATCAAGGAATGGAGGGAGTATATCCTCATGGAAACCATGTGCTTCAAGTTACTCTAATAACTAGTGATTATGTGACTTTTGAAAGCTATCAAGAATCTTTTTTGAAGCATCAAGCTTAATTCTTATATTTTGTTATATGGTTCTTGTAGTGACTATGATCTTGGATATCCATGCAAGCTACCTTGGGAAAATTATTCCCAATATTTCTTATCCTTGGACAATGAGTAATAAATTATGGTAGAATTTATTGATCATATTCACTTTGGCCTTTGCTTAATATTACCCTATCTTTGGCCAAGTAAAAGTATTTTGTGCTCACATGTATTCCTTGCTACTTTTGGATCCTTTTATTTTTATTGGTATCCTCTTGTGTTTTAGTTAATGTAGGTAGTAGTGATGATCTCATTTGTGTGCATTTTGCATTTAAAAGCAAAAATTATATATAATGTACTACTTATGGGTGAGTCCTCCTATATTATCTAGAACAATCCTTTTATGCTTCTTTGTTTGATCCATATCGAGTTTTATGTGCTTGGATGCTCAATCTTTTCGTTTTGGTATTTTGTGCCATCATGAAAAGTTTGGGGAGTTTGGTTTCTTGTTGGAACCTTGTTCTTTTTGGGAGTTGGTTTTGTCTCATTCCTTGTTTCATGTTTTGTCCAATTTTAGAATGAGATAAATCCTTGAGTGTAACACCCTCAGAATCGGCCCTATGCAAGTTTTAGCGAAAACCCGCCAAACCCGCATAGAAACGATTCGAAGGTGCCCACCAGGCACTTTCGTGCGGGTGGAAGACGAAGTAATAACATTACACAACAATCCTCGATGGGACCCACAGAACAGATATATATACAGCAGCGACTCAATGAGTCAAGAATATAGATATAATATACAAAGATCCAAATCACCTTGAAAATGATAGAGCGTCCGACTACGGACAAGATGCAAATGGGGCTAAGAGCCCTGAAGAATAACCAATGGCGTCCATAACCCTGCCCAGGCCAAGCCGGAAGGGTAACTCTGCTAACGACGTCGATCTCAAAACCTGCTCAAAACAAGAGGGGTGCCGACAAAGGGCAAAGGAAAAAGAGGAGCGTCAGTACTGAGGCCAGTACACGGCGAGACTAGAATTCGGCGGTCCTCGCCTACATAGGTATGGTGGACTGAAGCGGCAGCGGCAGCATGCACTAAACCACCTATAGAGACTCGATACAACTGGCGGCTATCAGAGAGGGGTAGGGAAGACCTATTCGGATCCAACCTGATGCTATCATCAAACAAACCCATCCTGGCGTTTCCCCCTCGAGACCGACGAGGAAGTCAACCGAGGAACTCACACGGTTGGCAGTTTTACTTATTCAGTTATAGTTGCGGCACTTTACTAGTCAGGTTTAGACAATCGTCCTGATAAAGTAAGCAGTGGGCACTTTTAGTTAACCATTCCGTTATAGTGGCAACACTTACTAGTCAGATACAATTAGCATGAAATAACCTCAAAACCCAGCAGTTGTTGGTACTTTTACTTAGCCATTCCGTTGTAGTGAAGCTGATTACTAGTCAAATCGGATACAAGTCAATTTATAACAGTAAACTTTAGTTATAGTTGTCTATGATCGAGACCTGTGCTCCAAGTCGTCCATAACCGCGGACACGGCTTCTCGAAAAGATTAAACCCTGCAGGGGTGCACCAAAGTATCCACAAGCACTTCGACCCTTTTTGCCAGATCAGTTAACATACACCCATCGGTATGTCGGCGGGGCCTAAGTCACGACGTTCCCAGATCCAAAGCAAGTACATGGGGGCCACCCCACCAAGTCAACACCCGCAACGAAGTCGGCCGGTCTCCGAGACGGACTTAGGGTTTGCGTCAGTGGCTGTAAACGACAGCAAATCCCCAAACGGGGACTATCGATACAGCGAAAACACTCCGCTTCCAAAACAGTACAGCGTGCTCCTCACACAATCGTAAATAAAGCAGTAAAGCATGGCATAGGTACATGATAGTAAATAAAACCTCAAACTAGTTTGTGGCCCCCAGTACAATACTTTGAAATCAGGTAATAATCAATGGGGGGCCCATATCTCCCCACCTGTGGTTAGCGCGCTCGATCTCGGAACAGGTGTCAAGAACTCGGGTCCTACGGGACACAAGTGGGCGGTCGGAAACCAAATCTTACCTATCACCCACCGATGCCTCTGCTTAATTCAATTTTAGTTGTTAAACAGTAATTAAAGTGAACAATAAGTAAAGCCATGATCATCTCCAACGTCAACATGCGGCAATTCTCCACAGCTGTGGCACTTGTCAACACGCAACAGCACTTGAGCAAGCGACTACGACGCGCAAGTCCAACTATCTACCAAACAACAGGTAATAGGATGTGTCCAAGGCAATATAGGGCTGCAAGGGATATTACGGGTACGAAAACTAGAGCAACGCAACACAGATAGCAATAGACCAACAGGAGGGAAATAAATACTATAAAAGTAAGATAGGTAGAAAGGGGGAGATGCTCGCCTGAAAACATTGCCGAAGGGTTCATCCGAAGATTGGGGCGGAGCTCACATCAACTCAACGGTCTTATCCGCGAAGAAGCAAAACACTAGAAGAAACACCGGATGCAATATTTAATACTACGGCATAAGATCGGCATGATGCATGTATGATGTATGACATGGCAAAGGTGCGATGCAACTAGGTCATATTAAGCGGAACCGGGGCCCCGACATTAATTATATGGTTCAAGTTGTTTAGCTGCCCCGCAATTTAAAGGTTGTCTTAACATGGCAAAAGATAGCACCGGTTCGCTACACAAATTTAAATGAGGCCAATGTGAGACTAAATTTGCCCGCATATGGGCCCCATATTTAATTATTAGGTGAATCGGCATAAGGCTCCCAAACCACATGAATGTATGCATGCAAGACAATTAATATGTGACAGTTTATATTTCATTTTATAAAATAGGGCTCGAGAAAGGGTTCACACATTAGGGGGTCTCGACAAACTTGGGGTTCCGGGGGTTCGGGTCGGTCTCAGGGTTCGAGGGGTTCGGGCTCGGCGGGATCGTTCTCGGGTAACGGGGGTGGATCTTGTCGCATCCGGGAAGCAGGGTTTGGGTCGGTGTCGGGGCGCATCGGATTCTTTCGTGTCGGTGCCGATCTTGTCGTCGATGGCGAACTTGAGTGGGTCGGGTACCGGGGTCTTCGGATCCGTGAAGTAGATCTTGTCATTGCGTGGATCTTGTCGGTTCCGCGCCGTCGAGTCGGTGTTAGCGTTCGGGAGCGTTCTCGTGGCAATCTTGGCGTCCGAGGGTTCGGGTCAGACTTGACGTCCGGGGAAGTACTTGGCGTGCCGCGTGGGAGTCCTTACCGTCCGGGTTCTCGAGCATCGCATCCGGGAAGGAGAACTTGTCGCATTCGTGGTCCTCAGGTCCGCGTAGACGATCATGACGTTCCAAGTGGAGATCTTGGCGTTCCGGTGGCGGTCTTGGCGGCTTCGGAGGGTTTGAAGATCGGTATTCGGCTCCATGAGGTAGTCCTTGGTGTTCCAGGTTCTCGGGCAGCAGATCCGGGAAGGCCGAGGGCGTGGGGTCATCGGGCAGAGGCGGGCTTCGCTGGAGGGAGCTCCTGCAGAGGCTCACCGGCGACTGCTACAGCGCTTGGGGAAACTCCGACGAGGACCAGGCGGTGGCGAGCTCGGGTCGGGGCGACAGCGGCGGGCTCGACAGGAGGCAGGCACGGAGGGGCCGCGCGGCGGCCAGCGACAGAGAGGGTGGCGACGGCTCCGATGGCGGTGGCTGCTGGGAGCACGCGGAGGCGGGGCGGCGAGAGGCGGGGGCCCGCAGGGCGGCGCCGGGCGGCCTGGCTCGAGCGGGGAGGAGGTCCGGCAGAGGGCGCGGAGGGCCGAGGCGGCGCTGGCGGGGAGGGTGGCCTTCGCGGACGACGGAGACGAGCGCGAGGTCGGCCGGACGACGTCGTGCAGGGGCGGCGCGGCTCGAGGAGGGGGAGCCACCGGAGAGAGGGAGGAAGAGGCGCTGAGGCGGGGCGGAGCGGCGGGCCGGCGCGGGAGCAGCGGGGAGGGAGGACGCGCGGGTCGCGGGCGTCGGCGGCGAGGGGGCCCGCCGGAGAGGGCGGAGAGGAGAGGAGGCGGGAGGAGCTTGGAGAGGTGGGGAAGCAGGAAGGGCGCGGGGCGGTGGTGGCGGAGATGCTCGCGAGCGCGCTAGAGAGGGAGGAGCCGACGGCGGCGGAAGGGAGCGTCGGGGCTGGTGGGAGGAGAGAGGAGAAGGGGTGCGGGCTGGTGGGGGAGGGGGTCCCGCGGTCAGGGGGCCAGGTGGCCTAGGGGCGCGGGTCCAGGGGGTAGCTGGTTGGGCGCGTGCGTGCAGGGTGTGTCGTGTGTGGGGTTGGGGAGAGGTGAGGGGAGAGAGGGGCTGCTGAGGTGGCAGTTTCTGAGTGGTTGGGGGATAGGGAGAGGGTGAGGTGGCATCTGGTGAGTGGCCAGGGTGAGGTGGAGGCAAGGGCTGGGTAGATAGGTTGGTAGTTTTAGGAATTGTTGGGGTGGACCGTTTATAATTCTGGGGGTGGTCGTTCGGGTCATTCGGCCCGTTCGACTGCCCCACTAAAAATACTTTGATATTTTATTTGTCTTAAACACGGCTTCTGCAAACCAATAGCAGACAAACAAAATAATCCGGAGACCCGGGGTTTTGCGTTTGAATAAAGAGGGGCGTTTGGAAAACAAATAGGGCTTTGCGAAAATAGTTTTAGACAAACAACATATGATGATGACGATGCAATGCACAAAAACGACGCGATTTTCTAGTAGTGGTTTTGCGGGATGCCACATTGAGCATTTGTGTTTTTATATATATTTTGCTCTTTGGCTTTTGCCGAGTTCATTTATTGAATTTGTGATCTTTCATGTGTTGAATTGGTTCTTTGATATAATTTGGACATCGTTTGTCGTGTCACACTCTTGTGTGTGCAATCTCGATTTACTTGGTGTTTTTGTTCAAATTGTATCTTCTTTTTGGTTCTTGAAAGCTTTATGCATGCATATTTATTATATGTTTATATCATGGCATGCTTGCTGTCTTTGATCCAATATATAGGGGAAAATCCACCAAATCCCATCGGCTAAGTTATGCATGAAATTCAAATTCATATCAATATGCACATATTAATGTGAAGTCTCTCCTATGTATTGTAGTTTCACTAACTACTTTGGACCCAATAATTTTGTGGACCATTTTGTACTTAAATGTGTTTTAGGTACATTTGAGATATATTGGATGCTTGTCTCTCAATCTTGAAGAAGTGGTGCGTTAATGAAAATTGGAGGCAAGATATAGGATGATCAATGAATTCATATCCTCTACATCCTACCAATTATATCTCGGTAACAAGTATCTCTTGCTCATGCATATTTATCTTGCTTCCAACCTTTTTGTAGGTTGCATCTTGGCATGAATCTTTGTTATTATATTTATTGTTATATCTCTAGCCACGGTATTAAAAGAACTCTCTAATGTATATGTGTATGAGTTGAGATGAGTGCATATAATTGGGACTATACAAAATCATGCATATGATCCTACAATCCCAAATATGTGAATCTAGCAATTTTATTGTCTTTCCTTTCCTCAACTTCTCTCATGTGCAATAGTGAGTTTTTGCTAGTTGATTTCTCCATGTAAAACTTGTTGCTTTTCTCCATATATTCCAACTTTCTCCTTTTCCCTTGGTGATAGTTGTAATGTATGGGGTGTGTTGGTTGTTGAAGCTCATCAATGTACAATAAGATATATTTGAGCCTTTGGCCATGCTTTCAAGAATAATCTTATTGGTATTGTCATGACTTCATCTTGGATATCTTGATCTATTTATTTTAAGTATCTACTTTGTGTGTACATGTTTCTTTGTGGATCAATATATTTACTAGATTGTCTACTAGAAACTTATACACATGATAGATGTTACTCCTCAATTTTTTATATATTCCTTGTTTCATGTGTATTGTATGGTCATACTAAGAAATATAATTCATTGAATACTATGTGGATACGCAATGATCATCCTTGTACTAGTCTTATAATA
Source organism: Avena sativa (assembly GCA_916181665.1). Classification (NCBI taxonomy): domain Eukaryota; kingdom Viridiplantae; phylum Streptophyta; class Magnoliopsida; order Poales; family Poaceae; genus Avena; species Avena sativa. The sequence goes on along the minus strand of OV702280.1, from coordinate 60,344,450 downwards.
TGCTTTGTCATGCATCTCACACATCCTTGTGGTTGAGCCTGGTAGTATGTTGTCTCTTACTTATTGCTCAACCATTTGTTTCTTGCAAATTTTATGCCTTGGTATATGCTCATTTGCACAAAGTTGTGTTATAAGTAAAATAGAGGAAGTGAGGATTCCATGTTGTGCACATTGTATTCACATACAAAAACCTAATGTTGCACATACCTTGGGGAGCTTCCTAATTTTATTTATAGTATCACTTTGTGCTTATCATATTTATTCTCTCATGCCTTCTTTTGTTAAATGAAGTTGTATGAGTGAGGATTCCATGATTTTGCACTTTGTTCCCAAATGCAATTATCATAATTGGTGCATTATCCTTGGGGAGCTCATCTAATTCATTTTATAATTCTCATTTGCCTTCTTTCTCATTTATTGTGCCTTAAATGTTTATGGAGGAGTGAGGATTCCATATTTGTGCATTTTTGTATTGAAATACAGTGATTCTAAAGTATGCAGAAACTTGGGGAGCTTCTCTATTTTATTTAAGCTTTTATTTGATCTTTCATTTGTTGTGTTTTAAATGCTTATGGGGGAGCGAGGATTCCATATTTGTGCAATGTGTATTCTAATGCATTTATTTTGAATTGTGCACAAATCTTGGGGAGCTTCTCTATTTGTTATTTAAAGAATTTTTTGCTCATATCATAATATCTTGTTGTTTCCATTTGGACTCATTTGTTTTTTTCAATTGATTTGTCGGATCTTGTGATTGCTTGCGTCATTTGTGATGCGTCGTTTTATTTTATTCCTTTGGCAATCTTCGGGTCCTCGATATAGTTCTACTCCCTCCCAAGTATTTATCATTGGATATGTGCAAAGGCACATCTTTGGAGGAAATATTACTATATTTGCCTTCTAGAACTTGTCACCCATTTTGGCAATCGATGCCAATGGGGAGAAGTTTTAGAGGGTTTAAGGGAAATGGTTTATGCTTTGATTTTGTTTCTAAGAATTTTCCTTTCATGCTCTTGCATCTTTCTTGTTGCTTAGCATGTGGTATATATATAGGAAACTCCACCAATGATAATGATTGGCAATATATGTAATGAAATTCAAGTTCATCACACATGCATAGATTGTGGGGGAGTTTGCTCTATATATGGTGGTGGTATCAATATAACATACTTATGTAGTATTTGATATTGGTGTTGCCATTTTGTTCATTAAGATTCCCTATATGAAACCCTCTTAAAGGGATTCTCATCAATTACCAAAATGGGGGAGATTGAAAGAACATGTGGGCCCTCATGTGTGGTTTTGGTAATTAATGACAATCTTTATGGACTAATGTGTGTATTAAGTTATACTTGTAGGAATTGTCCATTGGCATCGCTTGGAGCTTGTGTAGGCTTCAAGGTCATTGAAATAAGAAGAAGATATGTTGTGCAAGCTCAAAATGCGCCATCTATAGAAGATCTCATGTTTGATGCTTGCCATCCTCGGTGATCATGGATCGATGATGGGGAATTAAGAAAGGTGTTCCATCTTGAGAAGGGCAAGATCGTCTACATCGAGCTCAAGTGGAATGCTCAAGGCAAAGGTATAATCTTGATAGATTTTCCCTTTTGCCAGTCTCATATTGTTAGTAGGAGACCGGGTTTAGGATAGATAGCTGTACTATCAAGAGGGGCTCTCGAATGAGTAACTCAATCATATCGTTCGGAGAAAGCTCAAACCTTTGCATACTTGCATCATCGTATTTGGTTGTTATTTGGTATTATCCATGTGAGGATATAGAGCTTGTGTTAATCTCCTGTAGAGGGAGTGTCCCAACCTTTAAACAATATAAGGTGGAGTCCCCTGTGTTTACAATGCTAGGCCCTGGATCAATAGCTAGCATCCACAGTTAAGATGTAATATCAAGAAACAAAGGTCATAATATAACTTTATAACCAGGAATAACATAATTCTATTACATCATACATAGCTCATTTGGCTATTACATTACATTGCAGCGGAATAACTATGGTCATGGGGTCCTTCATCTTCAAAGTGCCACAGGCAGATGTTGGTTGTAGACTTTGTAATCCTAATCAATCAATCTTCACTAAAAACAATCAAACCTACAACATTACAAGTTACAGCCACAAGGGTCAATACATTTGAATTGTATTGGCAAGTTTCACTACTATGTGGAATATAAGTGGATCCTAACATTACATGCACATTTGGCTAAGTAGGGTTTAAGGCTCTTTTGCAGAAAGCAATACTTTATCCTATCTTTTCAAAATGGTTTTGGTCCTTTGACAAATATCCTTTTCAAAATCCCTTGAACTCCTTGGAAATTTCCCAAGTGTTCAAGTCCTTGTCAAAAATCCCTTGAGCTCCTTGGTAACCCCAAGTGCATCAAGTTTTATCAAAATCTCTTGAGCTCCTTGGTAACCCCAAGTGCATCAAGCTTTATCAAAATCTCTTGAGCTCCTTGGTAACCCCAAGTGCATCAAGTTTTGAAGAGTTTTCTTTTAGAAATTAGAATGTCGAGATCTCCCATAGTTTCAAACTTTAGTTGCTCAGTATTGTCCATAACCGGGGACACGGCTAAGTACTTAGATTTTGTTATCTTCTGCAGAAATAGTACACTTTACCCACATGTCACAATCCCATCCTTTTGCCACCAGTGTCCACTGGATTAGTCCTCACCAAGATGGAGTACTGGCAGATTGAGAATGTGACGAAGTCTTTCCAGAGGGTCCTCCCATACACCATTGCTAGCTTGTCTTCAAGTACCCATGTAGGATTCCAGGTCCTCATGTCCAGTAGCCTGAAGACAATGCATGGGTCTTCCCAATGTAGTTGACTAAGCCAGAGCCATAATAGCATGTGGTTGCACACGAAAGCCACAATTGGAGAAACATGTTCAATCTCTAAGTTTCCTGGGTGGTTTCCTTTGGACCACAACACAAAGAGATTGCCATAGACATGGTTCCTTTTGTTGCCACCTTCTCCAAAACTTAAAGTATCCTTGGCCACCCAGGTGGTTCATTGAGTCCTTGTTTTATTATATAAAACACAAGTCCTTTTCTCAACTTCATAAAATCTCAACATGTATCTCTTTTCAAAATATAGCATGGCTAAGCATGTAACAACTACATTGTTTTTACTAAGGAATGTATAGGGAATCCTATTAGGTTTTAGCATAGCATAAGTATAGAAATTCTTTTCATGCATGTTTCAAAAATCCACTAAGTATAATGAAAATAGTAGGACTTTAGATGATAGTGTAACTTGCCTTTCTTTTGGTAGGGAATGTTGGTTCACTCCTTGATCTTGCTAGTCTCACACTTTTCTAACTTCACTACAATCAATCAAGCAAACACAATATCAACTAGCATTCCAAACCAATAATCAATCAACAATTCACACACACAAAACAATGGGATCTAAGTCATGCATGTAAGCATGCAAGAGATGGTTCTGTTTGCAAAGGTGGTCTCCACTAGGCCTCTAAACTTTGTAAGGTTCAAGGTAGTCATTTTTCAAAGTGGCAAAGTCATTTGCAAAAGGATTTTGTCCAAAAACCTATTTTAAATCCTTTCATTATTTTTTGTGGTGGAAATTTTTTTTATCAAAGCAACAACTCTAGGTTGTTCACCAAATAAGTTGTTGTTTTCTCAAAACTTGGTGTTTAGGGTCAGTAGGTTTCATCCAAAACATTTTCCCAAAGATTTTACTCCAAAAACATTTTCAAAACAAAACCATTCTTTTTATTTGGCTAGAAATGGCTAAACCATTTAATCCATCCTAAACTTTACGAAATTCATTTTTAACTCCATGGGTTGGTTCCTAGGGTCAGTAAGTTCACCACAAACTAATTTGCAATGGTTTTAACCCTATAAACAATTTTGAACAATTTTTCTAATCCAAACCAGTATTCAAAAGTTTCTGCAAAATCAAATAATCTAACAGACACTATTTGCTAAACAAATTCCATGGTTGGCTAGGTCTTGTTCCACTGATTCCAACGATATAAAGTTTGTAATTTTTGGATGTGTGGATCAAAAGTTATAGGGTTTTCAAATTGCAATTCAAATCTGTTTTCAATCTGTTTTTAATTGCGTCGCAACGCTACTGGCTGGTACCGGTTCGGGTGGATCGCGTGCTGTAGGCCATTAGATCAAGCTGCATCGCACGGCACTGGCTGCGTAACCTTTCGCTGTTAAGTGGATCTATCGTGTCCCCCCGATCTAAATCGAACGGCCCTTATCTACCAGCCAAGAACTGGCGGCGCTCGACGGTGGCGCGCGGCGGCGGTGCTCTGGCTACGGCGTAACGGCGAGAACAGGAAGCGAGAGTAGTAGGGGAGGTGCTCACCGCGTTCGCAAAGGCCTGGGGAAGCTCGTCGTGTGGTCGGCGTGGCAAGGGGCGTCCTGGAACAGCAGCGATTGCTCGCCGGAGTAGAGAACAACGTCGGGTGGTCCTGGTCGTGGTCGGAGTCGTCGCTACAGATCAGGAGAAGGCAAACAGAGGGCATGGTTAGGTGCGTAGGACCAAGGCGAAGATGCTCGCATGATCGAGAAGCAGAGGGGCGGTCGGATTCTACCTGGGGAACTCGCCGGAGCAGAAGACAGACGCTGCGGCGCTCTGTGTTGTGCTTGTCGACGCTAGGGGACGCGCGCGGGCGAGTGGAGCACACAGGCAGGTGCGCCTGGGTTTGGGGAGTGTGTCTGTGTACTTGGGGGGCACGAGGTGGAGAGGCTCGGCCGAAATTGAGGAGAGACGATGGTCGGAGCTGTGGCGTTGCGAGCTCAAATTGAGGCAGCCTCGGGGCAGAGAGGGAGTGGCGTGTGAGGGGAAAGGAGGAGGAGACGTTGGCGTTTAATAGCGTGCAGTCAGGGTGAGGTTAAGGCGCGACATCAATGCGTATTCAACGCCGGCATAATTGGCAGCAACGGCAGGGCGTCGTCAGCGCGAGGAGGAAGAAGATGTGCTGGCTGCGTGGGTCCCTGCTGTCAGCGAGGAACGAGAGGGAGAAGAGGGACACCGGTCATTGGCTCAGCGGGTGCGGTTCTGAATAAAAACGTTTCGCCGAGGGAGAGTGGAAACTGGGCTGTTTTGCTGGGCTTGTGGGCTTTGTCGACTGGGCTGGTCCAGATTCTATTTTTTTTCTGTCTGAAACCTTTTTCTTTTCTATTTCTAATTTCTGTTTTGAAATTCAAACAACCAAACAACATTCAAATCAATTCAAACAGTCACCACACTTTGAAACCTTGAACCTGGTTCTGTTCAGTAACATAAACCAAAATTCAAAACTAAATAAAATAATAATTTTATTTTAGGGTCCATTATTAATTAAATAAATAGACCATTGTTATTAAATCAAATAGGATTTGTTTTATTTAAATACTCCTTTTGAAATCTAATTATTTTCCAAACCAAATCAGTAGGTTTATTTGGGAATATAAAATATTTGGAAAACTTATTTAAATTGAATAAATAAGTTTTGATGGTTAAATATAATAGTAAAACCTTTATTTATAAAACTTGGATATTAAATTCTTATTACTTTATTTAAATAAACCTTTACTATTTTTATCAAAACAAAATGTTTTATTTCAGAAGCTTGGCCAAGGTTTAATTTGGCTCTATAAAATAATCTTTATTTATAAATCCACCTTTTCTTTTGAAAACCAAAACCTTTTATTTGAAGATCAAAAATAGTAGTTCCAAAATATTTTATTTTCCTTTATCAAATGTTCATCTTTTTAAAACTCTTTAGGATTTTATTTGATCCAAATTGGTTTGAAGGTTTCCAATTGGATTCAAGAAGTTTCTTCTCACTCTGAAAATCAAACAAAGTTTTATTTTATTCATTTATTTTTCACATTACAAGATTTGGAAAATCTTGGGATGTGATAGGCTACCACCCTTAAAATAAATCTCGTCCCGAGATTTGGGAAGGCTAGGGTTACAAGTAGGCTCAAAACAACTAGGGTACTACCACCCTTAAAATTTTTCAAACAAAAATTACATATTGGCCTTCTTGGGATCCTGGGGAAGTTTCTCTAGGAAAACATTTGCATGGTGTCCTTGGTTTCCACACTTGACTCATGGGCCAAGGTTGAGTTTCTCCATAGGCTTGTTCAACTTTTTCTTCATCTTTTCTGGACAGTTGCTTGCATAATGTCCTGGGTTCTTGCAATTGAAACAATGGATGTCCTTGAGTTCTTTACGTGGCTCTTGTGGACAAGTTGCTACATAATGGCCTAGTTCTTTGCAGTTTTTGCACACCACTTGGCCAATCTCTTTATTCTTCGGGTTCTCTGGGCATTCACCGGAGTAGTGTCCCATTTCTTTACATTTATGACATTGCACATGGCTCTTTTCCTTCTTTTGCTTCTTGGGTTTCTTTGGTCCTTTGAATTGGGTTGTTTTGTTTGGAGGTATAAGTGGTCCTTTTCCTTTGTCATCAACCTTCTTGGTAGACTTGGATCCACCTTGTTTCCTTTGTTCCACAATGGAATAGATGGGGCATTGGATAGGGACATGGTTGTTTCCTTCACATAAGTAGCAAGTAGCTTGAGAGGTGGGACATTGTCCAATAGGATGTTTCTCTTCACAGTTGGGGCATTGATCTCCATGCTCCTTGGAAGTATGATCCTTGTCTCCACAAATACTGCAAGCTGGTGCTCCATCTAGAATAATGTTTCTGTCATCCTTGTTGTCACAAACTCTTTTGGGATAGCTTTCTTCCATTTTGATCATTTGATCAGTCACCTTAAGCATCAATTGGCCTTGAGTTTCCAAAAATCCTTGTAGTGTTGGATCTTCTCCACTAGAGTTGGCTATGAATTGATCTGTCACTTGGTTCAACTGGTTCTGGGTTGCTATGAGCTCTTTCATGCTGTCCTCTTGGTTGGTGTTGGTGTCATCAACCTTGATGTTGGAGTCTTGGAGTAGTCATCTTTTTGGGTTGAAGGGATATTAGAATAGGCAAAAGATTTTCTAAGGAAATAATTCTAATCACACACATCACAAGTCACACAAACAATGTGCAAGCATTCACAAACAACTTTTCACTCAAACAACAGGGTTCGAGCACACACTTAGGCAACAAAATATTTTTGTTACACCACATAAGTTGGTGGTTTTGACTTAACTAAAATATGGTGGTCCATCTATATGGTTCACTTGTGATCTTTCCTTCCTTCTTGATTCTTCTTACTTGGGATCATGGTTTCCTTGAGAAAAACTCTTGGTCACAAGACTTCAGATGATGTAGGTTCCTTCTAACTTTTGCATTCCCTCAGTCTCTAAATCTTGAGTAAGATTTCCTTGTTTCACTTGTAGTCCTTAGTGGTCTCCATGTTGGAAGTCCTTGGTAAATATGCTGAAGATGTTGAAGTCATTAGAGTTGAAGATGTTGAAGTCATTAGAGTTGAAAATGTTGAAGAAATCCTTTGCACGTGGTGTAGTCTTTGGCCATGGTGTAGGTTTTTCCATCAAGTTGAAGTAGAAGAGATGTAGAGTTGAAACCAAAATGGTTGAGGAAAGAGTTTACAAGTGTTTTTGTAAATAAGTTTTGGAACAAGAACAACTCCTATTTTTTCCTAAGGGGTTTTGTACAGTCCTAGGGTTTACAAATCCTACAGGCAACCTGGCTCTGATACCATCTGTAGAGGGAGTGTCCCAACCTTTAAACAATATAAGGTGGAGTCCCCTGTGTTTACAATGCTAGTCCCTGGATCAATAGCTAGCATCCACAGTTAAGATGTAATATCAAGAAACAAAGGTCATAATATAACTTTATAACCAGGAATAACATAATTTTATTACATCATACATAGCTCATTTGGCTATTACATTACATTGCAGCGGAATAACTATAGTCATGGGGTCCTTCACCTTCAAAGTGCCACAGGCAGATGTTGGTTGTAGACTTTGTAATCCTAATCAATCAATCTTCACTAAAAACAATCAAACCTGCAACATTACAAGTTACAGCCACAAGGGTCAATACATTTGAATTGTATTGGCAAGTTTCACTACTATGTGGAATATAAGTGGATCCTAACATTACATGCACATTTGGCTAAGTAGGGTTTAAGGCTCTTTTGCAGAAAGCAATACTTTATCCTATCTTTTCAAAATGGTTTTGGCCCTTTGACAAATCTCCTTTTCAAAATCCCTTGAACTCCTTGGTAATTTCCCAAGTGTTCAAGTCCTTGTCAAAAATCCCTTGAGCTCCTTGGTAACCCCAAGTGCATCAAGTTTTATCAAAATCTCTTGAGCTCCTTGGTAACCCCAAGTGCATCAAGCTTTATCAAAATCTCTTGATCTCCTTGGTAACCCCAAGTGCATCAAGTTTTGAAGAGTTTTCTTTTAGAAATTAGAATGTCGAGATCTCCCATAGTTTCAACCTTTAGTTGCTCAGTATTGTCCATAACCGGGGACACGGATAAGTACTTAGATTTTGTTATCTTTTGCAGAAGTAGTACACTTTACCCACATGTCACAATCCCATCCTTTTGCCACCAGTGTCCACTGGATTAGTCCTCACCAAGATGGAGTACTAGCAGATTGAGAATGTGACGAAGTCTTTCCAGAGGGTCCTCCCATACACCATTGCTAGCTTGTCTTCAAGTACCCATGTAGGATTCCAGGTCCTCATGTCCAGTAGCCTGAAGACAATGCATGGGTCTTCCCAATGTAGTTGACTAAGCCAGAGCCATAATAGCATGTGGTTGCACACGAAAGCCACAATTGGAGAAACATGTTCAATCTCTAAGTTTCCTGGGTGGTTTCCTTTGGACCACAACACAAAGAGATTGCCATAGACATGGTTCCTTTTGTTGCCACCTTCTCCAAAACTTAAAGTATCCTTGGCCACCCAGGTGGTTCATTGAGTCCTTGTTTTATTATATAAAACACAAGTCCTTTTCTCAACTTCATAAAATCTCAACATGTATCTCTTTTCAAAATATAGCATGGCTAAGCATGTAACAACTACATTGTTTTTACTAAGGAATGTATAGGGAATCCTATTAGGTTTTAGCATAGCATAAGTATAGAAATTCTTTTCATGCATGTTTCAAAAATCCACTAAGTATAATGAAAATAGTAGGACTTTAGATGATAGTGTAACTTGCCTTTCTTTTGGTAGGGAATGTTGGTTCACTCCTTGATCTTGCTAGTCTCACACTTTTCTAACTTCACTACAATCAATCAAGCAAACACAATATCAACTAGCATTCCAAACCAATAATCAATCAACAATTCACACACACAAAACAATGGGATCTAAGTCATGCATGTAAGCATGCAAGAGATGGTTCTGTTTGCAAAGGTGGTCTCCACTAGGCCTATAAACTTTGTAAGGTTCAAGGTAGTCATTTTTCAAAGTGGCAAAGTCATTTGCAAAAGGATTTTGTCCAAAAACCTATTTTAAATCCTTTCATTATTTTATGTGGTGGAAAACATTTTTTATCAAAGCAACAACTCTAGGTTGTTCACCAAATAAGTTGTTGTTTTCTCAAAACTTGGTGTTTAGGGTCAGTAGGTTTCATCCAAAACATTTTCCCAAAGATTTTACTCCAAAAACATTTTCAAAACAAAACCATTCTTTTTATTTGGCTAGAAATGGCTAAACCATTTAATCCATCCTAAACTTTACCAAATTCATTTTTAACTCCATTGGTTGGTTCCTAGGGTCAGTAAGTTCACCACAAACTAATTTGCAATGGTTTTAATCCTAAAAACAATTTTGAACAATTTTTCTAATCCAAACCAGTATTCAAAAGTTTCTGCAAAATCAAACAATCTAACAAATACTATTTTCTAAACAAATTCCATGGTTGGCTAGGGCTTGTTCCACTGATTCCAACGATATAAAGTTTGTAATTTTTGGACGTGTGGATCAAAAGTTATAGGGTTTTCAAATTGCAATTCAAATCTGTTTTCAATCTATTTTTAATTCGAAAACCTGGCCACGCGTCGCAACGCTACTGGCTGGTACCGGTGTGGGTGGATCGCGTGCTGTAGGCCGTTAGATCAAGTTGCATCACACGACACTGGCTGCGTAACCTTTCGCTGTTAAGTGGATCTATCGTGTCCCTCCGATCTAAATCGAACGGCCCTCATCTACCAGCCAAGAACTGGCGGCGCTCGACGGTGGCGCGCGGCGGCGGTGCTCTGGCTATGGCGTAACGGCGAGAACAGGAAGCGAGAGTAGTAGGGGAGGTGCTCACCGCGTTCGCAGAGGCCTAGGGAAGCTCGTCGTGTGGTCGGCGTGGCAAGGGGCGTCCTGGAACAGCAGCGATTGCTCGCCGGAGTAGAGAACAACGTCGGGTGGTCCTGGTCGTGGTCGGAGTCGTCGCTACAGATCACGAGAAGGCAAGCAGAGGGCATGGTTAGGTGCGTAGGACCAAGGCGAAGATGCTCGCATGATCGAGAAGCAGAGGGGCGGTCGGATTCTACCTGGGGAACTCGCCGGAGCAGAAGACAGACGCGGCGGCGCTCTGTGTTGTGCTTGTCGACGCTAGGGGACGCGCGCGGGCGAGTGGAGCACACGGGCAGGTGCGCCTGGGTTTAGGGAGTGTGTCTGTGTACTTGGGGGGGCACGAGGTGGAGAGGCTCGGCCAAAATCGAGGAGAGACGGTGGTCGGAGCTGTGGCGTTGCAAGCTCAAATTGAGGCAGCCTCGGGGCAGAGAGGGAGTGGCGTGTGAGGGGAAAGGAGGAGGAGACGCTAGCGTTTAATAGCGTGCAGTCACGGCGAGGTTAAGGCGCGGCATCAATGCGTATTCAACGCCGGCGTAATTGGCAGCAACGGCAGGGCGTCGTCAGCGCGAGGAGGAAGAAGATGTGCTGGCTGCGTGGGTCCCTGCTGTCAGCGAGGAACGAGAGGGAGAAGAGGGCCACCAGTCATTGGCTCAGCGGGTGCGGTTCTGAGTAAAAAGTTTCGCCGAGGGAGAGTGGAAACTGGGCTGTTTTGCTGGGCTTGTGGGCTTTGTCGACTGGGCTGGTCCAGATTCTATTTTTTTCTGTCTGAAACCTTTTTCTTTTCTATTTCTAATTTCTGTTTTGAAATTCAAACAACCAAACAACATTCAAATCAATTCAAACAGTCACCACACTTTGAAACCTTGAACCTGGTTCTGTTCAGTAACATAAACCAAATTTCAAAACTAAATAAAATAATAATTTTATTTTAGGGTCCATTATTAATTAAATAAATAGACCATTGTTATTAAATCAAATAGGATTTGTTTTATTTAAATACTCCTTTTGAAATCTAATTATTTTCCAAACCAAATCAGTAGGTTTATTTGGGAATATAAAATATTTGGAAAACTTATTTAAATTGAATAAACCAGTTTTGATGGTTAAATATAATAGTAAAACCTTTATTTATAAAACTTGAATATTAAATCCTTATTACTTTATTTAAATAAACCTTTACTATTTTTATCAAAACAAAATGTTTTATTTCAGAAGCTTGGCCAAGGTTTAATTTGGCTCTATAAAATAATCTTTATTTATAAATCCACCTTTTATTTTGAAAACCAAAATCTTTTATTTGAAGATAAAAATAGTAGTTCCAAAATATTTTATTTTCCTTTATCAAATGTTCATCTTTTTAAAACTCTTTAGGATTTTATTTGATCCAAATTGGTTTGAAGGTTTCCAATTGGATTCAAAAAGTTTCTTCTCACTCTAAAAATCAAACAAAGTTTTATTTTATTCATTTATTTTTCACATTACAAGATTTGGAAAAATCTTGGGATGTGACATCTCCATAATAAGCTCTTGTCCATAAATATCGGATCTTCCCTTTATATCTTGTTGAGAGTTTGTTCTTGGAGGCTTTTCGGATTATCAGCAAGTGAGGTATATCACTATAAAATACATGAAGTATTCTCACTTGGTGGTATCCAATATTTTCACTTTCTATTGGGTAGCTCTTGTCGTCCTCTTTCCAACGCAATTGGAATCGGGTCAATCGGAGCCTCCTAGCCAAATTTATGAATATTTGAAGTTTGCTTTATTTGTGTTTAAAAAGGAATATGTGTTTCTAGGCCGAGCGGTAGTACCGCCTGGGCGAGCCGGTACTACCGCCCGCCCCTGAACACGGCCCATTTCCTCTCTGCCTCGCCGAGTAGTATTTCCCGGTAGTACCGGCCGGCCCGGTAGTACCGCCCTGGGTGGGCCGGTACTACCGGCCGGCCCAGGATCATATCTCCCCTGGTGCGCCAGCCCAGATCCCTGCTTGCAGCGCCCCGCAAGACGCTCGCTCAGCAATTCCCTGCATGCGTCGCTCGCCCACGGTGGTACCGCGTTGACCGCCTGGCGCCGCCAATCCCGCGCCCCGCCTCACACGCCTGCACGATTTGCGCTCGCCTCGCTCGCTGGGCTCGCAGCCGCTAGATCTCGCACGCCCTCTGGCCCCGCTCGCCCCGTTGACTGCATGCCTTGATCCCGTGCGCGTCGCCACGTTGCTTGCTCACGCGCGCTGCTCGCTGCGGCCCCCGCCTCGCTCGCGCGCCCTGCGTGTGGCCCCGCTTGCGCTGCAGCCGCATTTCTGTGCGCGCCCTGCCCCACCAGGCACCGCTCGCTATCGCGCGCGCTGCTGGCCCCCGCACGAGGCTCGCCTCGGTCGCACGCCAGGCCCCGCGTTACTCGCTGCCTTGCGTTGACCCCGCGTCCCACGTATGCGCTGCTGGCCCCTGTTTCGTTTTTCCTGGCATCTGCTGGGTGTGTTCGGTCTGGTAGTACCTGTCGGATCCGGTACTACCGGTCCGTCCAGTAAATTCGCCCCAACGGTCAGATTCCGTCCGTTTCTTTAAATAGCTTTGCCCCTTTGTCTTTTAGGGGTGCTTTTTCTCCCTCTATTATTGCTCAACCTTTGCCCTATATTCTTATTCCCTCTTGAGCTTGATTCTATGATTTCTCTCCAATAATTCGTGCCAATATTTGAGAGGAATATAGAGGAGATCTAGATCTATGTTTTGACCAAACCAAAACATCTCTTTGTGAGTATATCTTTGGGGATCTGGTTTTTGGGGGATTTTGTGTTCCCTTTGTGTTCTTCCTCTCTTGTTCCACCAATAGCTTTAGTAGCTTTGTTGGAACTTGAGAGTGAGGGATTTGAGCATCTTTGTGGTGTTCTTACCATTTGCATTCGGTGCATCGGTTTGTGTTCTCCTTGGAGGATTTGGTTTGTGTTACTCATTGGAGCTTGTCCCTCTTGGGTTCTTGGAACCCTAGACGGTTTTGTGGCCTTGGTGGCATTTGTTGGGAGCCACCAGTTAAGTTGTGGAGAAGTGCCCCAACCTTGTGAGAGGTTCCGGTTGCCACCGACAAGTGCACCGATAGTGGAAGCATGGATCGATCCCATTGGGGTGAGATTCATCGGAGAATAAGGGAGGCCTTTTATGGCGTTGGTGGCTTGATACCACCCCCTCTCCAAACGAGACGTACTCCATGTAGGGAGGAACTCGGTAAAATATTGTTGTCCCCGCGTGCCTCGGTTATCTCTATACCCGAGCTCTTTACTTAGGCACTTTACATTGTGATAGCCTTCGTGCTTGAAGTAATATATATCTTGCTATCACTTTGTTGCTTGTATTGCTTAGCATAAGTTGTTGGTGCACATAGGTGAACCTTAGTTGTTCTAGGTTGTGCTTAACAAAGTAAACACTAGTTTTATTCCACCTTTGTTGAGCCACTCTAGGAAAAGTTTTAATCGCCTATGCACCCCCTCTAGGCGACATCTGTATCCTTTTAGAGGGCACACCCGATGTTTCTGTATGTTGGACGTAGCGATCCAACAAGGGTTTCGCCTGAGGATTTGTCTTCGGGTGACCTTGATAGAGCTCTTCGGCCTTTGCTGAAGTTCAAGGTCGACGAGGACCTCCCGGGGAAATCTTTGACCACCCTTTTCAGTGCCAAGACTGTCGTCACACAGGTGAAAACTTGTAGTTGCGCGTAGTGCTATTTCAAATGCTAGCTGTTTGCTATTTGATTCCCCTCTAGTACTTGATAGAAGCCCACGGAGTGAAATATCGAGCTTAACCTATACTATAAATAACTAGTATCTCAAAAACGAAATAAAAGTCTCCCACCGTGGAAGCCCCCGAGCCGAGCGAAGGCCAAACCCGGAAGAGGTCCCGTAGCAAAACTTTGGGTGGGGCGACGCCACCAACACCGAAGGGTCCATCCTTCCTCGAGCAACACAGTGGGGATGAGGGCGCATCGTCTGCACCCTTTCCTGCTGTGCCTATTTGGGCGGTGGACCCGCAGCCGCCAGCCAAGAAGAAGAAGAAGAAGAAGGAGAAGGAGGCTCCTGTCTTCAAACTGTCAGACATACTGTCATAAGTTGCGCTTGACCAAACTTTTGTAGTTGGGCTGATGTGCTAAGTATTAGCCTGATGTTGATTTGATTTCTTTCAAGTGCTAGAAGTAATCACTCGGAGGAGTCCCTTGATGAGGACGCCGAAGAGACGATCGCGCAATCGAAGCCGACGTCTTCATTTTCCAAGATGGTGGCAAACTCCGAGGACGAGGGTTCGAGATCCGCGAGGCGGGAGGCTCATACATTCGTGATGCGGAAGACGATATCGAAACCTTCAGAGTCCATGCCAGACCATGTAAGTGTAGCTCTTTCATTGCATTGGGGGATCCCCTGAGTCCTTTTACTCATTAGACCTGCAGGCCTTTTTTGCAGCCTTTTGTCCGCGGCGCCAATCTCCTCATCCACCAGCATCTATCGCTGGAAGGTAAACTCAAGCAGCTCCAAGGTGCGTAGGTGTTTCCTATTTTTCGAGTGCGTCAAGTTTGTTTTTGTATCCATCAACTGTTTCTCCATGCTGCAGATGAGAGCAATGCTGCTCTCTGTAGGCTTAACACTCTCAAAAATAGCTTCGGCCAGGGGGAGAAGAAGGCAGCGAATGCTGCGGAGGCCCTTGAGCGCCAGCAGAAGGAGGCTGAGGACTGTGAGCAGCAGCTTGCGGCCGTCGCAGCCACCCGGGAGGAGGCCATGAATGTGATTCTATCATGTCTATGTTTTTTTATCTTGCACCTCTCCGTTGTTAGTAGCTATCTTGGCCAAGTAGTTGATAGTGACTCCAAGAGGGGGTATTTATGCTCGATAGTGGGTTCATGCCTCTAGTTTCCAAGGGAAGTGACAGAAATCTCTTCGGTTGTAGATGTGCTTTGCCACTAGGGAGAAAACAATGATCTATTGTTCATGAAACAAGTGGATTGTTTACCTTACACACTTTGATTAAAGCAGTTGTTTGTTGCTTGCAACTTAGTACTGGAGGGGGTTCAGATGATAACCTAAAGGTGGACTTCTAGTTATAGATGCGGTTGGATGGCGGTCTATGTATGTTGTTGTATCGCCCAATCGAATCTCATAGGATCTTTTTGTCTAGTATTGCATTGTTATGCCTTGCTCAGTCCTGTCAATTGCCCTGCTGTAATTTGTTTACCCTTCATGCCATGTTTGTTTATCTAAGGAGAGCACCTCTAGTGAACTATGGACCCCGGTCCAATCTTTACCATTGATACATCTTCTACTGTTATTGTTTACTTACTGCAAACCACCGTCACCTTCCACACCATGCATTTAATCCTTTGTTACAACAAACCGGTGAGCTTGAAAACCTCACTACTCATTGGGGCAAAGTCTTGAGTTTGTGTTGTGCAGGTTTCCACGTTGCTGGCAACACCTTTGAGGCGTTTCTTTCCTCTTACTGGTTCGATAACCTCGGTCTCTTACTGAGGGAAAACTTGCTGCTGTGCTACATCATACCTTGCTCTTGGGGTTTCCCGACAATCGCTCGCACGTTGACGCAGTGCCATCAAGATTTTCTGGCGCCGTTGCCGGGGAGGCTAAGGACGTCTTCACAAGGGGAGTCCTCCTCAACCTTTCTTTCTTTACTTTGTTTTTGGTTTTCTTAGTTTCTTTTGCTTGGTTTTGTTTGCCTCTTTTTTATCAAAAACTCCAAAAAAATTAGTTTAGTTTGTCAAAAACACAAAAAAAATTGTTCCTGCTCTAGTTGCTGGTCTGTTGTTGAGTTGCGTGGTCATGCTTTGTATCAATGGATGGTTTCTTTGAAACTAGTTCTTATTGGCAAGGTGGGTTCACGGAAGAAGAACAGTATTATTATAAGGAACACCATTTGTCACAAAAAGGGAAACACCTATGGGAACAAATTGATAAATTGAATACTATTGCTAGAGAGGTGTGCTCTACTTATAATGTTACTTATTGCTTTGATAAAGCTTGTTGCTGTAGGAGGTATAAACACCTCCCTTTTCAATGTGAGTACAATGATAATGTTACCATATCCTCTTATGTTAAAGGAAATTATGACTTTTATGATGTGGAACAAATTGAAGAATTTATTGCCTTCAAGGGTGCATTTGAACTTGCCAGTTTTCTTGAAAATACTGATGATGCACCTTATGAATATGAGGTTTATGAGATACTTAAATTTTGATTTGATAATTACAAGGAAGAAAACGGCTATATTCTTGAATATTTTAATAGATGCTTTCCACAAATGGAAGAGACTAATGCCTTGCAGGAGCCTATGGAAGAAGAAATTGTTGAAACTGGAAGCTCATTAGATGAAAAAGAGGAGGAGAGTGATGAAGAGAAGTAGGAAGAATGGATTATCTACCCATGCCTATCTTCTAATGAGAGTAACTCTTTATCCCTTACATTATTTGATTGTCCCCCATGCTTACCAAAGGAGGATGAATGTTATGTTCCTATGGATCCTTTTGAAATATCTACTTTGGGTAAAACCCGTGAAGGTTTTAATCCCACTATTTTTGAGCTTGATAGAAATTATTTTTTTGTAGATCATGAAAACCATGCTTTATGTGATAGATATATTGTTGAGTTTATTCATGAGGCTACATAAAATTATTATGAGAGAGGAAAATATGGTTGTAGAAGTTTTCATGGTACTGAAACACATCTCTATGTGCTGAAAGTTTTGAAGTTACTCTTGTTTCATCTTCCTATGCTTGTCACTTTGTTCATTGTGAATTTATTTGTCTACAAGATTCCTATGCATAGGAAGTGGGTTAGACTTAAATGTGTTTTGAATTTGCTTCTTGATGCTCTCTTTACTTCAATTCATATTTCTTATGTGAGCATCTTTTCAAACTATCATGCCTATCTTAAAGGCGTTAAAGAAAAGTACTTGTTGGGAGATAACCCAAGAGTTTCCTTGAGTCTTGGAAGTTATTACTTCAGTAATTACCTCTCCTTATCCTTTTTGTTTGCTTTTTGTGCCAAGAATGACCTCTAATGAGAGGAAAGTAAGATTTGGGGAGTTGTTGTCCCGAAACAGATCTCTGTCCTCCACCATAATATTTCGTGAGGAGTCTCTGTAAGTCGGATTGAGCTGAACATTTACGAATAAATCCCCCAGTATGTTAGCTTACTTTAGTTAGTTCAACACTTTTTTATTTGAGCAACAACAGATTTTCGAAAAAATCGGTTTCTACCTGCTGGTCTGTTTTGACAGATTTCTGCCATTATTTGCATTTGCTTCTTATTGATTCCTTTTTGAGTTCTCTTTTGGGGAATTGAGCTTTTTAAGGAGTTTATACAGTAGCTTGTGTTTTTAGTGAAAAGTTTTGCTGTTCCAAAGCTAAACCCAAAGGTCTATTATCTTTTGAATAAACTAATGTTGCTAATGAAGATCGTGTGAAGTTTTGTATTAAGGAAAAATTTCAGGTGTAGAGGCAGAATGATGTAATGAGATGAAGAATGGACAAAATCTCAAGCTTGGGGATGCCACCCCGGTGTCACCCCAAGAAATATCCAAGAGGTACAAGCGTCAAAGCTTGGGGATGCCCAAGGTATCCCCTTCTTCATAAATAAAAAGCTCAGGTCTTTCTAGACACTTCGTTTTGTATTGTTTCATGCACTGTTGTGTTGTTCTTGGAGCGTCTTAGTTTTCATTTGCTTTGCTTAGTTTGCTTGAATAAAGTAGTTTGGACCCCCGTTCTCGCTATGTTGTTTCAAATAAGTTGATTGATGTTGGAAAGGAGTAGAAAGTTCTTTCTTGAAAGTGCAAGAGGAGCTTGCATTGATTGTGACTTAGACTTTAGCATGACATGCTAGGTGTTGTTTTGACCTTATGCTTAGTGGTTATGGCTGTATCATGTCTTGTTACAAACAATTGAGATTTCTTAGTGTGCCTTGAAGGAATCATGCGTTGTTTTAGCATGCAAAAGCGTAGTATTGTGGTTTTCTCCTTTGATGCTTTGTTTGGGTTGACTTGGCACATGCTCACACCATGTTATGACTACGAACAAGTCACCATAGCCTCTATGATCATTTAGAACTTGACTTGTAGTACCACTCTATGCTTTGGTTAGTAATGTTTTGTCGCTCTGCATGATTATGGCCATTATTGCTCTCTTAGTTGGTTGCTCCCAGTCTTTTGCTAGCCTCCACTTGTATGAGTAAGCTCTACTCATGCTTCCAACTCCCAAGAAACCAAGTTATTCCAAAGTGTACACTATAAATTCCTATGCATGGTGTGTTACACCATTCCAAGTATATTCTTGTTTTTAGCTATCTTCCAATTAAAAAGTATTTTGTTATGTGAAAACTTAGTGACTAAAGATCTCACGAACTTGATGGCACACTTTATATTCTTTGCCCCTAATAAACTTGAACCATTGTTTCATCTAAGTTGTATATGCTTGCACTTATACGTTGGAATTAGCAGAGCCATGCTGTCATGGGGAGCGTTTTCAACATTGCACTTGTACTTTGTATACAGTTGATATGATGCTCTTTTGTCTATGGATGTCGCCAGTGTAAAATAAAGAGGATCTTGTAAGTCCATGGAGTTATGTATTTTGTGTTAGAGAAAAGCCTAGGCCGCTAGCCTAAGCCATGCCTAATCATGGTGGAAACTTGCAGCATCACCATAATGAGCAATATGTGAAGCATCCTCAATAAAAATCTATGCACATAGTAAATAAAAAGATCGCTGAGATGCTCATTGTCTGCTTGCCTTGTCATTTTGGTTATGGGATAGCTCTTGTACCATGTGCAAAGGGTACCCCGCTGGCGGTTCTCTATGATACACATGTACTTACTATGACAAGAACTTATAGGTGACTGAAGTTGAGTAGCATGAGGTGTGGCCCTCGTATTCAAGGGACATGAGATTGCCAACTTATACTTTGTCAAGCATATACTCCAACTTTGTTCACTCTAACCTTAATCACTTCAAGATTCTTATGATAGGGGCAATGAGGGCTGAAAGCTAACAAGTACCATAATTTTTGGAAGATCTTTTTGAAACTTGAAATCCCTGCTTCCCTTTATGAAGGGCCTTTCTTCCACTATTATATTGAGTCTCCACCTTCTACCTTTAGGCACCATTAAGAGAGCATAGTTGTCATTCTTAGTTATATGTGAAGTGTCCCAAAGCTTATTGATTGATGCATATTGTTGATATTGCTTGTTCTTGTGCTATTTGTATCTAGTCACTCTTATGAACTTTGAAGGTGTCCTATGCATCTATTTGCTACTCTATGAGGGACATGTTGAATGCCACTATGCCATGTTTTCTGTATGTGAAACAAACAAACATTTTTCAATGCATGTTATTCATGATGTTTATTTGTAGCCTTTCATGTTGAATGTGTAGTTACTTTGTCCTATTGTTAGAACTCCATCTTTCATGCACGTGTTTAGAGTTCTTTGATCCCAGCTTTCAATGCTTGCAAATGGTTTGATCTTGGTTTTGATGGTGCATGTCACCTCAAAAATTATTCTTTTATCACTTACCTACTCGAGGACAAGCAGGAGTTAAGCTTGGGAATGCTTGATACGTCGGAAACGTATCTATAATTTTTTATGCTCCATGCTTGTTTACTATCTACTTTTCTTTGCTTTGTCTACACATTGAGGTGTTCTTATATGCTTTCTGGTACTAACCTATTAACAAGTTGCCCTAGTGCCAGTTGCCTGTTTTCTTCTGTTTTTGGTTCCAGAAAGGCAGAAAATTAATATTCTCGGAATTGGACGGGAGAAAAGCCAAAGTTAATATTTGACCGCGGGGAATACGAAGCCGGAGTACGAGATGGAGGAGACCCACAAGGGGGCCACACCCCCTGGACGCGTGGGGTGGGCCCACCCCGCACCTGGGGGGTGCGGCCGCCCTGGTGGCCCTCCCACCTTGCCTCTTCGCCTATAAGAAGCCCCCCATGCAGAAACCCTAGGCACCCGATCAAAACTCCATGAAACCGTCTATAGCCTCCACCACCATCGTCCCTAGATCGGGGGGGGGGGACGGATCTAAAGCTCTTCCCGGCACCCTTCCGGAGGGGAGATCATCCCGGAGGCCTTCTTCTTCATCATGCCAGCCTCCGGTATGAAGCGTGAGTAGTTCGACCTTGGACTACGGGTCCATGTAGTAGCTAGATGGTTGTATATCCTCCTTTGTGCTTTCATGTATAGATCTTGTGATCTCCGTTCATGATCAAGATCTAATCTATTTGTAATCATGCATGTTGTGTTTGCGGGGATCCGATGGATATTTAGATTACTATGTCAGATTGATTAATGGTTTTATCTATATGATTCTATCATGTCTGTGTTGTTTGTGATCTTGCATGCTCTCCGTTGTTTGTAGCTATCTTGGCCAAGTAGTTTCTAGTGACTCCAAGAGGGGGTATTTATGCTCGATAGTGGGTTCATGCCTCTAGTTTCCAAGGGAAGTGACGGAAATCTCTTCGGTTGTAGATGTGCTGTTGCCACTAGGGAGAAAACAACGGTCTCTTGTTCATAGAACAAGTGGATTGTTTACCTTACACACTTTGCTTAAAGCAGTTGTTTGTTGCTTGAAAATTAATACTGTAGGGGGTTCGGATGATAACCTGAAGGTGGACTTCTAGTCATAGATGCAGTTGGATGGCGGTCTATGTATATTGTTGTATTGCCCAATCGAATCTCATAGGATCTTTTTGCCTAGTATTGCATTGTTATGCCTTGCTCAGTTCTGTCAATTGCTCTGCTGTACTTTGTTTACCTTTCATGCCATGTTTGTTTATCTAAGGAGAGCACCTCTAGTGAACTATGGACCCCGGTCCAATCTTTACCATTGATACATTTTCCACTGTTACTGTTTACTTGCTACAAACCACCATCACCTTCCACACCATGCATTTAATCCTTTGTTACTGAAACCGGTGAGCTTGACAACCTCACTGTTTATTGGGGCAAAGTCTTGAGTTTGTGTTGTGCAGGTTTCCACGTTGCTTGCAACACCTTTGAGGCGTTTCCTTCCTCCTACTGGTTCGATAACCTCGGTCTCTTACTTAGGGAAAACTTGCTGCTATGCTGCATCATACCTTGCTCTTGGGGTTTCCCGACAAAGAGCTCGCACATTGACGCAGTGCCATCATTAGCTCGCTGGCGGATGCTCTTTCAGGAGATGCTCCGACAGAGTACAAATGCCAGCAGAATGTAGTCGGTGCTGCCATGGGGTTGGCCATGGCAATGGCATCCGGAGCGGAGCTGGATCTGGCCTAGGTCACGTCCAGGATTTCGACGGCGGCGAATGGCTCTGAGGTAGCTTTTGCCACCTTTGCCTCCCGCTGCAAGCATTTCGGGCCTAAGCTCATTGATCTCCTGGCCAACTATTCGGCAGAGCAGCAGCGAGCAGCCAAGAGTAGGCACTCTGGCTCCAAAGCTGCTCCGGGTGCTGGCGCTTAGGTCGTTCTATGTTGTAGTTAGTCTAGCTTTCTTCCTTTTGCTGTAACACATGTTGGATGAACAAGCTTCACTTTGCCATGAAATGGCCTTGATTATGTATATGTATGAATCTGTCTTTCAACTGCTGTCAAAAGTGTTTGTGATGTTCATGTTTTCCTTTTTTACCCTTAGGGTCCTTCGTGTGAGGCTCCAGTGATCACATCTTCTCCCGCGCCTGGTCCTTGCCCGTCGCTGAGCAAGTCATCACAGTTGCCTTTCCTGCGTGACCACGTCCAATGTTTGGAGAAGGATATCCTTAGCATCCGCGGTCATGCGGATGTGTGGAAGTCGAAGGCTGAGCGAGCCATTGCCAGGGAAGTGGTCTTGCTTGGAGAGTTTTAGCAGATGGGTGAGCAAATCCAATGTGAGTCCTTGTGAACCGCTATTTCTTCGAGTGCGCCTTGTTTTGATGTTGGATCACCCGATGTTTTGCGCAGTTGTGAATATGCTTCCGAAGGAAGAGAAGGAACGCGCCGCAATTCGGATGAATTGCCTGACGCAACAAGACTTGGAGGTCGGCAACTTCTTCTGGATGGATCATGATCAAGCGATCGTCCTTGCAACGGTGCAAGATCGCGTACACCAAGTTCTTCGGGTGCTGAAGCGGGCGAGGTCGTCGCTTGCGGCTATTTGGGCCACTATGTTTCTGTAAGGTTCCCAACCTTTAATAAGGTAGATATCCCTGTGTTTACAATGCTAGTCCCTGGATCAATAGCTAGCATCCACAGTTAAGATGTAATATCAAGAAACAAAGGTCATAATACAACTTATAACCAAGAGTAAAGTAATTCATTACATCTTACATAGCTCATTTGGCTATCACATTACAATGCAGCAGAATATATATAAAGCATGGAGTCCTTCATCTTCAAAGTGCCACAGGCAATCATGTTGGTTATAGACTTGTAATCCTATTCAACACACTTCACTAACATCAAACAAACCTGCAACATAATAAGTTGCAGCCACAAGGGTCAATACATTTGAATTGTATTGGCAAGATTCACTACTATGTAGAAATAAGTGGATCCTATCATTACATGCATATTTGGCTAAGTAGGGTTTAGGCTCATTTGCAGAAAGCAATATAGTTTTATCCTATCTTTTCAAAATAGTTTTGATATTTTGTCAGATCTTTTTGAAATCCTTGGAAAACTCCAAGTGCTTCAAATCCCTTGTTGTCACCATCAAGTTTTACTTTGAGAAATTGGAATGTCGAGATCTTTCATAGCTTCAGGCCTTAGTTGCTCAGAGTGTCCATAACCGGGGACACAGCTAAGTACTTAGAATTTTGATCTTCTGCAGAAGTTGTACACTTTACCCACATGACACAATCTCGTCTTGTTGCCACCAGTGGCCGCTGGATAACTACTCACCAAAATGGAGTACTGGTAGATCAAGAATGTGACAAAGTCTTTCCATAGAAGTCCTCCAAATACACAATTCTAGATTGTCAACCAGGCAGCAATGTAGGGATATATTTCCCTTACACAATTCTAGTTAACCTGAAGATGCCAATGCATGGGTCTTCCACTATGTAGTTGACTAAGCCAGAGCCCATTTAGCATGTGGCTGTACACAGAAGCCACTGTACGAGAAACATGTTCAATCTCTAAGTCCCTGGGTGGTTTTCTTCTAGTGCACACACAAAAATATAGCCATAAAAACATGGTTCCCTTTGTTGCCACCTTGTCCAATCTTGAGTATGCTTGTCCACCCAGGTGGTTCATTGAGTACTTGTTTTATTATATAAAACATATATCTTTCCAACACTTCATATAATCATATCATGTATCCCATCCCAAATATATAGCAGGGCTAAACATACTACATCTACAATGTTTTCACTAAGGAGGATGTAAGGATATCCTAATAGGATTTAGCATAGCATAAAATATAGTAGTCCTTATCATGCATGTTACAAAAATCCACTAAGTGTAATAAAATAGTAGGACTTGGATGATAGTGTCACTTGCCTTTTTGTAAGATCCATCCTTTGTAAAGGAAAGGATCCCTGTGATTGCAATGCTAGTCCCTGGATCAATGCTAGCATCCACAGTTTAAGATGAAGTACACAGATACAAAGGTCATTTATTACATTCATTCCAGAGATATAACATAGTCTTTTACAACTCAGGGCCAAAGGCCTAATACAAGAGTTTATGGAATAAGTAAATAAACACAAGTCCTCATCTTCATGTGCCACAGGCAAGCATGTTGAGTGTAGACTCATGACTCCTAGTCATCATCGGAGTAACCTGCAACATCACAAGTTACAGCCACAGTGGGTCAATACTTTGGAATAGTATTGGCAAGTGATACCTTAGTAAATTTTAAGTGGACTATATTTCTATATGCATTTTGGCTAAGTGTAGCTTGGCTTGCTTTGCTTGAAAATAGGTTTTTCCTATTAGTTGAAATTGCTAAGTTTTTCTTTGTCAAAAACTTTCCCAAGAAACCACCAATAGACATTGGGGTCCTTCACCCTTGTTCACCCACAAGTTTTACTTAGAAGTTGGAGTGATGAGATTCTTGTAGCTTCCATGTCTTGATGCTCAAGTTGTCCATTGCCATGGACCTGGCTAAGTACTTAGATTTTCCATCTGCAGAGGTTGTGCACTTTCCCCACCAGACTTGGTTTCCCAAGACAGGACCTTTCAGAAGCCTTTCCTTAGTCAAATGGACGCGTTCCAACCTATCATCCCACTACCACCAACTGTCCAAATGACTAAGTTCTAGCAACCTATATGATCAAGGCAGAGCCCATATTGCCAAGTGGTTGCACCGTAAGATTTCTCAACACTTGGCCTCCAAATCCCTTTGTGCCTGGGTGGCATACCACAAGTGAGATACACAAGCCAAGTCCTGTGTAACCACTCAACCAAAAACCACCATTCAAGTCCCATTCCACCCAGGAAGTTCTTTGATTTAGTTGTTTTATTAAGAAAAGCATGAGTCCCAAAGGACTTAGAATTATTTCACCATAGCATGTACATACTTTACCAACCCTTGTTTTCTACTAGCTAGGCTAAGCATGGCATAGTAACTTAACTTAGGAAAATTCCCTAGCAATTCTACAATTCTACACTACATAGGATTTCCCAACATAGCATTTGGCAAAAGTAGCATGCAAGACTTAGCAAAAATAATTCTAATGCTTATTCAAAATAAAGGGTGGAATTATCATGAAGTATCACTTGCCTTGGTAATGAGGAGAGTAGCACTCTTCACAATCACAGTCACTAGCAAAATCTACACAAAAATTGGTAGCATACAATTACACTCAATTTATATACAATCAAAAATATGAATGCATGCATGCAAGAATTTACTAAGTGATGATTTTGAAAACTCTACCAAGCAAGTGCATGATACATAATCATAACAAGTCACAAAGTTTGCTAACTGAACTTATTTAGCCCTAAAACAATTTGCTAAACTAAAACTATAATCAAATTGGACCTAAACATGTTTCTGTATATAAAGTCATTTTAACTGTTACTATTTGTTAAACACATTGGATATTCAGAAAGGTCTTGACTCACTGAATCCAACGGTATAAAGTTTGCAAAATTCCAACGTGGGAATCAAAAGTTATAGCCAATTGAAAATTTGATCCAAATCTGATTTTAAATTCTGTTTTTGAACTAACCCTAGACACGCGTCGCGTTTCAATTGGTGCGTACCGCTTCGGTTGGATCGACAGACGCGGACTGCAGGATCTAAGTGAGATCTGGCGGCTCAGATGCGCGCGTACCTCTTCGGCCATGTTCTAATCTATACCGCAGGATCTACATCTGACGCTCCTAATTGTCCTGACCATACACGGGCGGCGCTAGCGGCGTTGACTGGCGGCGGCGCGTCTGACTACGGCGGTGCCGGCGTTCTAGGTCGCCCGGGGAGGAAGGGAGATGCTTACCGGAATCGCAGTGGCGTGCTGAAGCTCGAGGTGGCTTTGGTTTATCAAGGGGCGCGCGGAGACGGTCTCTGGAGCTCGACGAAGTTGCGGGCGGCGACAGTAGCTTGCAGACGTGGTCCTTGCCGAGGTGTGGCGTCGCCCTAGCACGAACCAGTGGCATCAGGACTTGCGCAAGACACAGGCGAACAAGTTCGTGTGAAGGGGAAGGCAAGGGGCGCTCGGGATTTACCTTAATTGGTTGCCGGAGTTTATCGACGGTGCAGGTGGTTTCGGCTGCGAACAGAGACGACGACCTGGGTCACGAGCAGGCAAAAGGAAGGTATCAGAGGATGCACAAGAACATTCTGAACATTCTCGTTTGAACCAGAGAGCGAGGGGTGGTCGAGGCTCACCGTATTTGGTCGCCGGAGTTCTCGGTACTACGGAGCTTTGAGAGCAATTGCGCGCAGCCTGGCGGCGGAGTGAGCGAGGTGAATGGGGGAAATTGCTCGCGAGGCAGAGAGGGTTAAATAGGCTCAGGTGCGACAGGAAATGCTCGCGGGTTAATGGCCAATTACGCCGCGCCATTACCGGCCTTGACTGCAGCAGCGACGTGGTCGCGGGCGCGGTTTGGGGAAGAAGAGGACGACGTGGACGGGGCCCGCTAGTCGGTGAAATAAACAGAGGGGGCGTGGGGTCTGGCTGTCAGTGACTGAAGGAGTGCGCTCGCGCGTGAGAGAAGAAAGGAAATTCCCCGGGTGGGCTTGTTGGGCTTGATTCGTTGCTGGGCTAGATCCCTGGCGCGCGGCCTTTTTCTTTTGTTTACTCCTTTTCCTTTTCTAATTCGATTTTCTAAATAGGTTTTCAAATCGTTTCAAGTTCAATTTGAATTCAAATCTTGCTGAGGTTTTGTAGTGGTGAATTGGTCTCAGAAATAGGTCAAAACCCATGGGGTTACTTTGTATAGGCTGGTTCAAGCTTGGATTTAAAATAGTCAGAGACTTTGCATCTGATTTGCAAATGTTTTAAAAAGGGGTTTTGAAATTATTTCTAAGTTGAAAACTTTGGTCCAAATTCTACACACAAACTATCCAACAATGAAGATAAGCATCTAGGTTCCTAATCTTTCAAGCTTTCAAATGGTGATGGCCATTTGAATTAAATCTGCTCACATAAAATCATAGCATCAAGTGCTTCTGTTTTCCTGAAATGAGTTTGAATATGATCTCAAATCTATATGCATGCATGAGTGATATGCAAACTTTGAAATCATGATTTTAGGGATGTTTACAAATCTAACCCCCTTAAGGTGAATCTCGCCCTCGAGATTCGGATTGGCTAGCAAATAGGTGAGGGTGGTCTTTCCGAAGATCATCTTCTCTTTCCCATGTTGCTTCCTCTTCGGAATGATGATTCCATTGCACTTTGCAAAACTTGATAGTCTTTGTTCTCGTGACTCTTTCCGCTGTCTCAAGAATCTTGATAGGCTTTTCCTCATAGGTGAGATCACTTTCTAGTTGAACTTCTTCCAAAGGTATGGTATCCTTCAAAGAAGATTCTTCCATTTCTGGGTGACATTTCTTAAGATGACTCACATGAAATACATTATGGACTGCTGATAGAGATGTTGGCAGTTCAATTTCATAAGCAACTTCTCCTTTGCGACTCAGAATCCTGAATGGCCCAACATACCTTGGTGCCAACTTTCCTTTGACTCCGAATCTTTTCACTCCACGAAGTGGTGATACTCTAAGATAAGCCCTATCACCAACCTCGTAGGTGACTTCTCTACGCTTAGGATCTGCGTAGCTTTTCTGTCGAGACTGAGCTATCTTCAATCTGTCCTTTACCAATTTGACTTTCTCTTCGGCATCTTTGATAAGATCTGGCCCAAATAAACTTCTTTCTCCCACACCATTCCATAACAATGGGGTGGTACATTTTCTTCCGTAGAGAAACTCAAATGGCGCCATCTCAATGCTGGCTTGATAGTTGTTGTTGTAAGAGAATTCTGCGTAAGGCAGACTTTCATCCCAACTTGCTCCATAGTCTAGGGCACATGCCCTCAACATATCTTCAAGGATTTGGTTAGTCCTTTCTGTTTGTCCATCAGTTTGAGGATGAAAAGCAGTACTGAATTCCAACCTCGTTCCCAAAGACTCATGTAGCTGTCTCCAAAAATGGGAAGTGAATTGGGTTCCCCTATCGGATACAATACTCTTAGGCACACCGTGAAGGCATACAATTCTACTCATGTTGATTTTAGCTAACTTGGCACTTGTATAGGTTGTCTTCACGGGTATGAAATGTGCCACTTTAGTTAAGCGATCCACGACTACCCAAATGGAATCATATCCTGATCTGGTCCTTGGTAATCCGGTGATGAAATCCATACCAATTTTGTCCCATTTCCAATCAGGAATAGGTAGTGGTTGAAGCAAACCGGCTGGTTTCTGATGCTCCGCCTTTACTCTACTACACACATCACACAAAGCAATATGTTCGGCGATGTCTCTCTTGAGATTGTTCCACCAAAATCTTTCTTTCATGTCCATGTACATTTTGGTGTTACCCGGGTGAATGGAATACGGAGAGTTGTGGGCTTCTTGCAGAATCAGTTTCCGCAACTCCGGATCTTGTGGAACACAGATACGTTTCCCATGCCATAACGTACCCTGTTCGTCTTCATGGAAATTCTTAGCTTTCCCTAGACTAATATTTTCCTTAATCCTTTCAATTTCCTTATCGGTCTTCTGAGCTTCTCGGATCTTGTCCAACAAAGTGGGTTGAACATCCAAAGACATAAGATGTCCTTCGGGTACGATTTCCAAGCGGAGTTCTTTGAATTGAGCACACAAATCATCTGGCAATTCACCTTTGGTAAGGCCATTCACAAATACCTTACGACTTAGAGCATCTGCTACAACGTTTGCTTTACCGGGGTGGTATTGCAAACTCAAGTCATAATCCTTGATAAGCTCTAACCATCTTCTTTGTCTCATATTGATTTCCTTTTGGGTAAAGATGTACTTCAAAATCTTGTGGTCAGTGAACACTTCGCAACGCTTACCCAAAATGTAATGTCTCCATGTTTTGAGTGCGTGGACGACAGAGGCTAACTCCAAATCATGAGTAGGATAGTTTACTTCATGAGTTTTGAGTTGTCTCGAGGCATAGGCCACAACTTTACCGTCTTGCATAAGTACGGCACCCAAACCTTGATGAGACGCATCACAATATACTTGGAAATCTTTTTCCAAATTTGGCAGACATAGAACCGGTGCTGTTACAAGTCTCTTCTTCAATTCTTGGAAGCTGACTTCGCAACCTTCAGACCAAGCAAATTTCTTGTCCTTCTTTAACAATTCAGTCATTGGCTTAGCAACCTTTGAGAAATTTTCAATGAACCTTCTGTAGTAACCTGCTAAGTCGAGGAAACTACGAACTTCTTTCACATTCTTGGGAGATTCCCATTCTGTCACAGCTGATACCTTAGCAGGATCAACTGCTACACCATCCTTTGTCATAACATGACCAAGAAAACCAACTTCCTCTAACCAGAACTCACACTTGCTGAATTTGGCATAAAGCTTATGCTCACTTAACTTTTCAAGTATTAAACGCAAGTGTCCCTCATGTTCTTCTTTGCTCTTGGAGTAGACTAAGATCTCATCGATGAAAACGACAACAAACTTGTCGAGGAATTCCATGAACACTTTGTTCATCATATTCATGAAGTATGCTGGAGCATTGGTTAAGCCAAAAGGCATCACGGTATACTCATACAATCCATACCTCGTGGTGAATGCTGTTTTAGGTATGTCTTGTTCTCTTATCTTAAGTTGAAAATAGCCTGACCGGAGATCAATCTTTGAGAATACACATGCTCCTTCTAGTTGATCAAACAAGTCATTGATTCTAGGCAAAGGATATTTGTTCTTGATAGTTACCTCGTTGAGTGAACGGTAATCTATGCATAACCTTTGGCTTCTATCCTTCTTCTCCATGAACAATACTGGGGCTCCCCAAGATGAAGAACTTGGTTGAATAAATCCTTTTTGCAACTGTTCTCCTAGTTGCTTCTTGAGCTCCTTCAGTTCATCAACTGACATTTTGTATGGTCTCTTTGCTATTGGTCCAGAACCTGGTACCAAATCTATCAGAAATTCCACATCTCTATCTGGTGGCATTCCTGGCAACTCTTCCGGAAACACATCCGGATACTCACATACAATTGGCACACTGTCCATGCTAACCCCCTTAAGAGAATTAAGCATACTCCTCTTTGCTCCAAAGCTGGTCTTAAATCTGATCCTTTTATTCTCCGAAGTGGTGAGTGAAACAGTATGGCTGGCACAATCTATCACTCCCTTGTACTTAGTCATCCAGTCCATTCCCAGAATGACATCCAAACCTTGGGAGTTTAATATTATCAAGTTAACGGGAAACTTATACTTCCCGAATTCTATGACTAGGTCATGGCATCCTGAATTCACTATCATTTCTCCACCAGGAGAACTTACTTTTATAGGACACCCAATAGTTTCTACCGGTAGTTCATTTCTTTCAACAAATGCTCTTGATATGAATGAATGAGATGCACCAGTATCAAAGAGTACAAATGCTGGAATGGAATTGAGTCTGAACTTACCAGCAACAGCATCAGGCTCCTCATAGACCTCCTCCACATTGATGTGGTTAACCTGTCCTTTCTGAAAAGGATTGGGCTTGTTAGGTCCTTCAACTTTCTTCTCGGGACACTCATTAGCATAATGCCCCAGCTTCTTGCATTTGAAGCACTCAACCTGACTGATGTCCTTTTTTGCAGGCTGACTTCCACTTCCACTACCATTCCCACTGTGGTGGCTCTTATGTCCACTCTTTTGGTTCTTGTACTTGTCATTGTCATGACTGCGGTGATGCTTGTTGTCATGACGGTTGTGGTTGTGGTGCTTGTTGAATTTCCCATGCTTATGGGATCCTAAGCTTCCACTGTCATCATAGTGAGATCGTTTGTGAGACGATCCCGAGCTGTGCTTGTCGGAGTGTTTCCTCTTCCTACTCTCGACTTGCTTCATTTTATTCTCCAAAATAGCAGCCTTGTCACACAAAGACTGATAAGTTGGAACATATGCCACAAACAACTGCAAGTTTAGTTCATCATTCAAGCCTTCCAGAAACTTCTCCTTTCTTTTGGCATCTGTGTCAACCTCATCCGGTGCATGGCGCGCTAGATTGTTGAACTCTTCTATGTATTCAGCCACGCTGCGGTGACGCTGCTTCAAGTTGTGAAACTCCTTCTTTTTCAGGCTCATCATTCCTGATGAGATATGAGCAGTGCGAAAGCCATCTTCAAAGATAGCCCAAGTCACCTCTTCTAAAGGAGTGGTGATTTGGAAGTTGTCCCACCATGTGGCGGCTGGTCCTTCCAACAGATGCGCTGCAAATCTGACCTTTTCAGCGTTCGTGCAGCCCACGGTCACTAAGTCCTTGTTCACGGAACGTAGCCAATCATTGGCCACCATGGGATCAGTTGTCCCCGAGAACTTAGCTGGTCTCAATCGCAGAAATCTGGTGAGCATATCAAAACCCGGAGGGTTATTGTTGTTGTTGTTATTGGGGTTATTGTTGTTGTTATTCTGGTTTTGGATGAATGTTGTCATCATCTGCATAAGCTGTGTTTGAGCATTCATCATCTGTTGCATTTCTGGAGTGATGTTGTTGGGGTTGGGGTTTGTGCGACGGGGAGGCATCTGTGGTTTGTTCAAATAGAGATAAGAATGAGATACCCATAGATGTTTTATGCACAATACATCACAATCAAACACATAGCATGCAACACAAGAATAAAAGTTCAACAACCAGATAACAAGTTCATGAAGTAAAACACACAAGTGGCAAGCCATCCACATGTCGGATGGTCCAATAACAAGTTCAAGAATAACAAGTACGATAATGAAAGATAAACGAGTAGTCAAATCTACTCATCAGCATCAATCTCCTCCTCGACAAAGGTAAGACCTGCATTCTCCATCGCGGTCTTGTTCTCCTCAATCATAGTGGTCAAGGAATCGATCTTGGCCTTGAGAGCCCTCTTCTGGGAGCGAAGCCTCT
This sequence comes from Avena sativa, assembly GCA_916181665.1. Lineage (NCBI taxonomy): Eukaryota > Viridiplantae > Streptophyta > Magnoliopsida > Poales > Poaceae > Avena > Avena sativa. The sequence goes on along the minus strand of OV702280.1, from coordinate 60,312,656 downwards.
CGATCACCATCTGCTGCTGCTCTAGCTCGAAATCCTTGGACTTCAGTTCCTCGGTCATGTCCCGGATCTTCTTGTTCCTATCCTGGACGCGTTTCTCCTGACTCTTGAACTTGCGGTCCTGGGCCTCGAACTTCGTCTCCATTTCCTTGACTATCTCATCCTGCTGTGCGAAAAGCTTGTCCTTCTCGCGAAGCTGCACCTGGAGCTCGTCATTGCTGAGCATGACGTTGGCCATGTCCGTGTCCACGTGCTGATAAGAGACTCTAAGTCCTAGAGATAGAGACGTATCGGCTCTGCTACGTCCCTCGAGTCGTCCTCAAAGTCGATGGACTCTCCATCAACATCACGTCTTCCGAAGACGTGGAAGTGAGTGCCCCTAACCTGTCGGGAGTGACGGCCTAACAGACGTCCTATCAGGTCCTGCATGACTACCTCCATGCCTCTCTCCCTGTCGTCGTGCATCAGCTTGAAGACGATGGCCTCTGTAGTAGGCTCTGTCTGGCGTCCGGGCTGGTTCACCTTGAAGCCCCAGAGGTCCTTCCTCTCGAACTTGGTGAGTGGGTGCACCATGATGGTGGGAAGAGGGAGATCGAGCAAAGTGGTAAGCTCAACGATACGAGGACCGAAACGGGTAACCTGGAACTCCTCAAGAGTGCTGATGGTAATAGGCATCTATTTATAAGATAGAAAAGTTAGAACAACATTATTTAAGATAAACAAAGACAAACATCACATACACATCCTTGGAACACAAAATCCCACAAGTCATGCATACATGAATCCATTACATCAATCAAGGTCCAAACTTATTTAAGGTATCATTTGGAAAATAAGGTGATAGGTGGTGGTCCAACTAACGAAGTGTGCTCACAGTCCTATCTCACTAGATCTGGTGGCTAACACAATGTTCCTAGAGGCAATCCACCTATCTTGTTCACATGATTCCATCACTAAGTCTATAATGTATCCCCTTAATTCTTGGTTGGTGGCTTCCAACTCTTGGGTAAGCTCCTTCTCTTTCTCTAAGTCTTTTTGGAGGTTGAGCATTCTGCACTTGACTCTAGCACTTAGTTCTTTGATAGTCCTCCAAGCTGCTTATCTTGCGGACTCAAAGAATGTGGTGTGCATCACAGTGTTGGTGTACATGCAGAATCCTCTTTCTTTGTGGTTGTCTTCCTTGTTTTTGTACAAGTGAAGTTGAACCCACCAATACTCCACTTCTTCATCCATCACTGGAAAGCCCTTATAAACAGCTGCACCATGTGCTTCCATTGCCACCATGAGGTCCTTGAGAATTTTGGGAAACTCAGTTTCACACTCCAAGGTCATGGTCATGAGTGGTCCTTCCTTCACGGCTTCGTTGATGGAGTTCATCTACAAATAGAGATGAGAATGAGAAGATTAGAAAAGTTCTACGAGAAGAATAGACAAGTGTAGAAGTAGTTGAAAATTTTTCCTTAGTGGTTTTCCATTCCTAGGGGTCATAATCCTACAGGCAACACAGTGCTCTGATACCATCTGTAAGATCCATCCTTTGTAAAGGAAAGGATCCCTGTGATTGCAATGCTAGTCCCTGGATCAATTCTAGCATCCATAGTTTAAGATGAAGTACACAGATACAAAGGTCGTTTATTACATTCATTCCAGAGATATAACATAGTCTTTTACAACTCAGGGCCAAAGGCCTAATACAAGAGTTTATGGAATAAGTAAATAAACACAAGTCCTCATCTTCATGTGCCACAGGCAAGCATGTTGAGTGTAGACTCATGACTCCTACTCATCATCGGAGTAACCTGCAACATCACAAGTTACAGCCACAATGGGTCAATACTTTGGAATAGTATTGGCAAGTGATACCTTAGTAAATTTTAAGTGGACTATATTTCTATATGCATTTTGGCTAAGTGTAGCTTGGCTTGCTTTGCTTGAAAATAGGTTTTTCCTATTAGTTGAAATTGCTAAGTTTTTCTTTGTCAAAAACTTTCCCAAGAAACCACCAATAGACATTGGGGTCCTTCACCCTTGTTCACCCACAAGTTTTACTTAGAAGTTGGAGTGATGAGATTCTTGTAGCTTCCATGTCGTGATGCTCAAGTTGTCCATTGCCATGGACCTGGCTAAGTACTTAGATTTTCCATCTGCAGAGGTTGTGCACTTTCCCCACCAGACTTGGTTTCCCAAGACAGGACCTTTTAGAAGCCTTTCCTTAGTCAAATGGACGCGTTCCAACCTATCATCCCACTACCACCAACTGTCCAAATGACTAAGTTCTAGCAACCTATATGATCAAGGCAGAGCCCATATTGCCAAGTGGTTGCACTGTAAGCTTTCTCAACACTTGGCCTCCAAATCCCTTTGTGCCTGGGTGGCATACCACAAGTGATATACACAAGCCAATTCCATGGCCTTGTGTAACCACTCAACCAAAAACCACCATTCAAGTCCCATTCCACCCAGGAAGTTCTTTGATTTAGTTGTTTTATTAAGAAAAGCATGAGTCCCAAAGGACTCAGAATTATTTCACCATAGCATGTACATACTTTACCAACCCTTGTTTTCTACTAGCTAGGCTAAGCATGGCATAGTAACTTAACTTAGGAAAATTCCCTAGCAATTCTACAATTCTACACTACATAGGATTTCCCAACATAGAATTTGGCAAAAGTAACATGCAAGACTTAGCAAAAATAATTCTAATGCTTATTCAAAATAAAGGGTGGAATTATCATGAAGTATCACTTGCCTTGGTAATGAGGAGAGTAGCACTCTTGACAATCACAGTCACTAGCAAAATCTACACAAAAATTGGTAGCATACAATTACACTCAATTTATATACAATCAGAAATATGAATGCATGCATGCAAGAATTTACTAAGTGATGATTTTGAAAACTCTACCAAGCAAGTGCATGATACATAATCATAATAAGTCACAAAGTTTGCTAACTGAACTTATTTAGCCCTAAAACAATTTGCTAAACTAAAACTATACTCAAATTGGACCTAAACATGTTTCTGTATATAAAGTCATTTTAACAGTTACTATTTGTTAAACACATTGGATATTCAGAAAGGTCTTGACTCACTGAATCCAACGGTATAAAGTTTGCAAAATTCCAACGTGGGAATCAAAAGTTATAGCCAATTGAAAATTTGATCCAAATCTGATTTTAAATTCTGTTTTTGAACTAACCCTAGACACGCGTCTCGTTTCAATTGGTGCGTACCGCTTCAGTTGGATCGACAGACGCGGACCGCAGGATCTAAGTGAGATCTGGCGGCTCAGATGCGCTCATACCTCTTCGGCCACGTTCTAATCTATACCGCGGGATCTACATCTGATGCTCCTAATTGTCCTGACCATACACGGGCGGCGCTAGCGGCGTTGACTGGCGGCGGCGCGTCTGACTACGGCGATGCCGGCGTTCTAGGTCGCCCGGGGAGGAAGGGAGATGCTTACCGGAATCGCAGTGGCGTGCTGAAGCTCGAGGTGGCTTTGGTTTATCAAGGGGCGCGCGGAGACGGTCTCTGGAGCTCGACGGAGTTGCGGGCGGCGACAGTAGCTTGCAGACGTGGTCCTTGCCGAGGTGTGGCGTCGCCCTAGCACGAACCAGTGGCATCAGGACTTGCGCAAGACACAGGCGAACAAGTTCATGTGAAGGGGAAGGCAAGGGGCGCTCGGGATTTACCTTAATTGGTCGCCGGAGTTTATCGACGGCGCAGGTGGTTTCGGCTGCGAACGGAGACGACGACCTGGGTCACGAGCAGGCAAAAGGAAGGTATCAGAGGATGCGCAAGAACATTCTGAACATTCTCGTTTGAACCAGAGAGAGAGGGGTGGTCGAGGCTCACCGTATTTGGTCGCCGGAGTTCTCGGTACTGCGGAGCTTTGAGAGCAATTGCGCGCAGCCTGGCGGCGGAGTGAGCGAGGTGAATGGGGAAATTGCTCGCGAGGTAGAGAGGGTTAAATAGGTTCAGGTGCGACAGGAAATGCTCGCGGGTTAATGGCCAATTACGCCGCGCCATTACCGGCCTTGACTGCAGCAGCGACGTGGTCGCGGGCGCGGTTTGGGGAAGAAGAGGACGACGTGGACGGGGCCCGCTGGTCGGTGAAATAAACAGAGGGGGCGTGGGGTCTGGCTGTCAGTGACTGAAGGAGTGCACTCGCGCGTGAGAGAAGAAAGGAAATGCCCCGGGTGGGCTTGTTGGGCTTGATTCGTTGCTGGGCTAGATCCCTGGCGCGCGGCCTTTTTCTTTTGTTTACTCCTTTTCCTTTTCTAATTCGATTTTCTGAATAGGTTTTCAAATGGTTTCAAGTTCAATTTGAATTCAAATCTTTCTGAGGTTTTGTAGTGGTGAATTGGTCTCAGAAATAGGTCAAAACCCATGGGGTTACTTTGTATAGGCTGGTTCAAGCTTGGATTTAAAATAGTCAGAGACTTTGCATCTGATTTGCAAATGTTTTAAAAAGGGGTTTTGAAATTATTTCTAAGTTGAAAACTATGGTCCAAATTCTACACACAAACTATCCAACAATGAAGATAAGCATCTAGGTTCCTAAACTTTCAAGCTTTCAAATGGTGATGGCCATTTGAATTAAATCTGCTCACATAAAATCATAGCATCAAGTGCTTCTGTTTTCCTGAAATGAGTTTGAATATGATCTCAAATCTATATGCATGCATGAGTGATATGCAAACTTTGAAATCATGATTTTAGGGATGTTACACTTTTTAGTAGAGAATGTTGGTTTACTTCTTGATCTTGCAAATATCACACTCTTCTAACTTCACTACAATTCAAAAAATCATACACATATTCAACTAGCATTCAAACCATTTCACCACATAAAATAACAAAAACATGGCCATGCATGCAAGCATGCAAAAGATAGTTTTATTTGGAAAAGTGGTTTCTACTAGGCTCTAAACATTTTAAAGCTCAAAGTGGTCATTTACTAATGTGGTAAAACCATTTGCAAAAGGTTTCATCTCATAAAGCAAATATTATGCTAAGGTGATATTTTATGTTGTTGAAAATATCTTTTAGCAAAGTAATATTCTCATAGGGTTCATCAAATATATTTTAATTCTCAAAACTTGGTGTTTAGGGTCAGAGAGTTTAATTAAAATCATTTCCCAAAGATTTTACTCAAAATTCATTTCTAAACCATAAATAATATTTTTATTTGACTAGAAATGCTCTAATTCAAATATGTATTTGTTAACCTCACAAAATACATTTTTACATCCATAAGTTGGTTCCTATGGCCAGTAGGTTCAAAACAATCCATTTTGTAAAGATTTCACCTTAAAAATATATCTAGAACAATTTTTATATTCAAATTATGCCTACACATGTTTCTGTAATTTCAACCAATTTGCCAGAAGAAAAAATTTAAACAAAGTGCATGGTTGCAAAGTACTTGTTCTGCTGATTGCATTGATATAAAATTTGCAAAATTTGGACGTGTAGAATTAAAGTTATGAATTTTTCAAGTTTGCATTTCTAATAGATCAAATTTCTATTTAATTCCTGAGTCTGGCCACGTGGCTGAATCTAACTGGACGGTACCGGTTCGCACGGATCAAGCAGTACTGTCCGTCAGATCTAATGGAAATCGCACGGCACACAACACATGATACCCTTTCGTTTAATGATTCTATCTCTATCGCTGGATCTACATCGGACGGCTCACAGTACACTGCCAAGAACTAGGGGCGTTGGCGCGGCGGCGAGCGGCGGAGCGCTCTGCCAGTGTCGTTGCCGATGAACCAGGAAGCAAGAGAGGGAACGGAGGTGCTCACAGGGTTCGCAGGGGTGCGCTGATGCTCAAGGTGCTCGTCATTGGGCAGGGGGCGCACGGGGACGATGGGAATCCCTCACCGGAGTTCTTGCCGCTGTCGGACACGCACGGGTCTCGTCGGTGGCGTCGCTACGGAGTACGAGAGAGCAAGCAAACAGTGGGGTTAGACGCGCGAGGGTACGGCGAGTGCGGGAGTATCATCCAGAGAAATAGGAGAGGACAGAGCTTACAGGGAAAAGGTCGCCGGAGAGGAACAGACGGTGGTGGCGCTCTATCGTCGAGGTTGCCAAGCCTCTAGGGCGCGCGCGAGAAAGGGGAAGGTACAGGGAGGTGCGCCTGGTACTGGGGATCTCACTCGTTTGCTCTGGGGGTACGGGGCTGGCGGTGTTGGCCGGAATTGGCCGGTGGAGCTCGTCGGAGGCAGCACGGTGTGGTTCAAAATCAGAATAGCCTGGGGCAGAGAGGGTGTGGAGAGTGGGGGGAAAGAGAGAGAAGGGCGAGGCGTTTAATCGAGCGTGGTCTCTGGAAGAATTAACGCTGACAATAACTCGAATTTACGCGAAATCAATCGAGGCAGAACGGCGACGAGCGTGGGGGAAACGGCCGTTGCGGGTGAAGACGACGACCTGGCAGGTGGGGTCCGGCTGTCTGTGAGAGAGAGAGAAGGGTGGGGTCCACCGATCAGCGACTGTGCGGGTGTGTTCCTAGGTAAAACGGTTCACGAGGGGGAAAGGAGTGGGCTGCGCTGCTGGGCTTTAGTTGGGCCAGATGGGTTGGGTTTGATTCGTTTTTTTTGTACTGAACCTTTTTCTTTTTCCAATATGAATTTGTGTTTTGATTTTATTTCAAACAATTCAAACTCCAAATGAATTGAAACCACCACCAAACTTTAGGTATAGTTTAATTCTGTTTATCAACATATTCCAAAGTCCAAAATAAAATAATTCTTTTATTCTTTTAGGATCTATTAATAATTAAATAAATAGACCTTAGTCTTTATTTCAAATAGGATTTAATTTATTATAAAACTCTATTTGAAATCTAAATAATACAAAAACCTTTTCAGTAGGTTTTATTTGAAAAACAAAACACTTGGAATTTTTATTTAAAATACTTTAACAAGTTTTAGTGTTTATTTAAAATGGAAAAACCTTTACTTCAATAAAATTTGGATATTAATAAATCCTTATTATTTTATTTAAATAATCCTTTACTCTTTTTATCAAATAGAAATATTTTATTTTAAATGCTTGGCCAAGAATTAATTTGACTCTTTAAAATAGTCCTTATTTATTATTTCTACTTTGTTTATGAAAACCATATCTTTTTATTAAAAGAACCAAAAATGGTGATTCCAACTATTATAACTTTATTTATTATTTGTTTATCTTTTTAAATCCCTTTAGGATTCTATTTGATCAAAATAGGTTTTGATGTTTCTAATTGGAAATCAAAAAGTTTCTTTTCACCCTAAATTTCAACAATTGTTTAATTTGTTTATTTATTTTTCACATTTCAAAATTTGGAAAATTTTGGGATGTGACAGGCTACCACCCTTAAAAGAAATCTCGTCCCGAGATTTGGGAAGGCTAGGGTTACAAATTGGCTTGAAGACAACTAGGGTTCTCCCACCCTTAAAAGAAAGTCTCATAGGGTAACATTGATGGTTCACTTGACTATGGGTTCAACACTTGATATCCAGACAAGGAATCCTTATTTGACTCAACTGAGTTAACTAATTCCTGACATCCACTTCTTCTATCTCTTCAAGGTTCCCATCCATGTCAATGTGGTTCACATGTCCTTTCTGGGTCACAATGGAGTCATTTCCATTGGATCTTCTAGCATCCTTTTTCTTTTTCTTCTCAGGACAGTCTGATGCATAGTGTCCAAGTTCCTTACAATTATAGCACTGCAACTGGCTAATGTCCTTCTTCCTGAAGTTGCCATGTTGGTTCTGACCAAGGTCATCTCCATTGTCAGTAACATTTCCATTATTATCACTTCCATTGTTGTTGTGGTGATACTGACATGGTTCAGAATCTTCATTGCTCTTTTTGAATGAACGCTTCTTTTGTGATGATCCTAAGTGATACTTGAGTTTATGTTTCCTCTTTCTGTTCTCGACTTGATTCATCTTGTTTTCCAAAATGGTGGCTTTGTCACAGAGTGATTGATAAGTTGGGACATAGGCAACATATAGTTGCAGGTTCAACTCATCATTAAGTCCTTCGAGGAATTTCTCCTTTCTCTTAGCATCTGTATCAACTTCATCCGGTGCATAGCGTGCCAGATTTTTGAACTCTTCAACGTACTCAGCCACACTGAGGTGACGCTGTTTCAGATTGTGAAACTCCTTTTTCTTCAAGCTCATCACTCCAGATGAGATGTGAGCTGTACGGAATCCATCCTCAAAAATAGCCCAAGTCACATCCTCAAGGAGAGTGGTGATCTAAAAGTTGTCCCACCATGTTGCTGCTGGTCCTTCAAGCAGATGTGATGCAAACCTAACTTTTTCTTCATCGGTGCCGCCAACAGTCACTAAGTCCTTATTCACCGAACGTAACTAGTCATTGACTTCCATTGGATCAGTTGTTCCAGAGAACCTTGCAGGCCTAAGTTTTAGAAACATGGTGAGCATATCATGTGCTGGAGGATTATTCTGGTTGTTGTTGTTGTTGTTGTTGTTGTTGTTGTTGTTGTTGTTGTTGTTGTTGTTGTTGTTGTTGTTGTTGTTGTTTGTAACACCCTCAGAATCGACCCTATGCAAGTTTCAGCGATTCCCGCCAAACCCGCATAGAAACGATTCAAAGGTGCCCACCAGGCACTTTCGTGCGGGTGGAAAACGAAGTAATAACATTACACAATAGTCCTCGATGGGACCCACAGAACAGATATATACAACAGCGACTCAATGAGTCAAGAATACAGATATAATATACAAAGATCCAAATCACCTTGAAACAATAGAGCGTCCGGCTACGGACAAGATGCAAATGGGACTAAGAGCCTTGAAGAATAACCAATGGCGTCCATAACCCTGCCCAGGCCAAGCCGGAAGGGTAACCCTGCTAACGACGTCGAGCTCAAACCTGCTTAAACAAAAGGGGTGCCGACAAAGGGCAAAGGAAAAATAGGAGCGTCAGTACTGAGGCCAGTACACGGCGAGACTAGAATTCGGCGGTCCTCGCCTACATAGGTATGGTGGACTGAAGCGGCAGCGGCGACATGCACTAAACCACCTATAGAGACTCGATACAACTGGCGGCTATCAGAGAGGGGTAAGATAGACCTATTCGGAACCAACCTGGTGCTATCACCAAACAAAACCCATCCTGGTATTTCCCCCTCGAGCCCAAATGAGGAAGTCAACCGAGGAACTCACACAGTTGGCAGTTTTATTTATTCAGTTATAGTTGCAGTAGTTACTAGTCAGGTGTAGATAATCGTCCTGATAAAATAAACAGTGGGCCGTTTTAGTTAACCATTCCGTTGTGATTGCGACTCTTACTAGTCAGATACAATTAGCATGAGATATCCCAAAACCCAGCAGTTGTTGGTACTTTTATTTAGCCATTCCGTTATAGTTGCAATACTTACTAATCAGGTACAATGGTCGCAAGCGACACCCAAACAAGCAATTGTTGGCAGTTTTATTTAGCCATTCCATTATAGTGAAGCTGATTACTAGTCATTATAAAGTCAAATTTATAGCACTACTTTAGTTATAGTTGTCTATGATCGAGATACTGTGCTCCAAGTCGTCCATAACCGCGGACACGGCTTTCAGAAAGTTTTAACCCGGCCGGGGTGCACAAATAGCAACACACACTCGATCAACCTCGGAAAAACCAAATCAAAACCCAACGAGGCTTTCACGACAAAGCAATCACAGGATTCAGAAATATTTCAGGGGGCCACCCCTTGGAGTACACCCTCAACGAAGTAAGCTAGCTCCGAGACGGACCCGAGGTTTGTGGGGCCGGCTGTAAACGACTGGGAACCCGAAAACTCGGGGTGTCGATACCGCGAAAACGGGTCACAATTCCTAAACAGTACAGTGTGCTCCTCGCACAATCGTAAATAAAGCAGTAAAGCATGGCATAAGTATAGGATCGTAAATAAAACCTCAAACTAGTTTGTGGCCCCAAGAAATAAGACTGAATCAAGCTCTGGCTAAGGGGGGTCCCATAAGCCTCCCGGATGTGGATAGCGCGATAAATCAAGGAACAGGTATCAAGCACTCGGGGTCCTACGGGACACAAGTGGGCGGTCGGAAACCAAATATTATCTATCACCCACCGATGCCTCTGCTTACTTACTTCAATTTTAGTTGTTAAACAGGAATTAAAGTGAACGATAAGTAAAACCATGATCATCTCCAACATCAACATGCGGCCATACACCAACAACTGTGGCACTTGACGACACGCAACAGCACTTGAGCAAGCGACTACGACGCGCAAGTCCAACTATCTACCAAACAACAGGTAATAGGATGTGTCCAAGGCAATATACGGCTGCAAGGGATTTCACGGGTATGGAAACTAGAGCATCGCAACACAGATAGCAATAGATCAACAGGAGGGAAATAAATACTATAAAGGTAAGATAGGTAGAAAGGGGGAGATGCTCGCCTGAAAAACATTGCCGAAGGTTCAACCGAAGATCGGGTCGACACTCGCATCAACTCAACGGCCTTATCCGCGAAGAAGCAAAACACTAGAATAAACACCGGATGCAATGTTTAATACTACGGCAAAGATCAGCATGCTTATGATATGATGCATGGCATGGCAAAAGTGCGGTGCAATGCAATTAGGCAAGATTAAGCGGAACCGGGGTCCCGACTATTAATTAGGTGGTTCAAGTTATTTAACTACCCGCAATTTAAATGTTGTCTTAACAAGGCAAGATATGACAACGGTTCGATGCACAAATTTAATTGAGGCCAATATGAGACTAGATTTGCCCGCATATGGGCCCCATATTTAATTATAGATGAATCGGCATAAGGCCCCCAAACCACAGGCAAGGATGCATGCATGAACAATTAATATGCGACAAGTTGTGTTATATTATAAAATAGGGTTTCGGGAAGGGGTTCACACATTAGGGGGTCCCGACGAACTTGAGGTTCCAGGGTTCGGGGTCCGGGCTCAGGGTTCAACGGGAACAGCGGGAGCGGATACAAGGCGGAGAGCTTGGCGTCCTGGGAAGAAGGACTTGATTCGGTGTCGGGGGCGCATCGGACTCGCCCTGGTCGATGTCGATCTCGTCGTCGCGCAGATCTTGTCGTGTCCTCGTGTCGGGCCGGTCTTGGCATCTGGCTGAAGTGCTTGGCGTATCCGAGATGAAGCGCTTATCGTCCCATGTGACGGTCTTGGCGTCCGGGCGACGATCTTGTCGCCTCCGCGGTCGTCGGTCTTGTTGTTACACCGTGGAGATCTGGTCGTCGGTGCACTCAGGGTTTCGGGACCGGTCTTCAGATCGAGGGATCGGAGATCTTGGTTAGGGTTCGTTCTTCATATCCTTGTAGGAGCGCTTGATGGTACGAGAGGGAGAACACGGGGTCGGCGTCTTCAGTAAAAGTTCTTGGAATGTTAACTGATGGTCTTAGGTCGTGCCAGACAGGAGTATCTCTTGTTCGTCCTCCCAGTGTCTTGTCATTGGTTGTGCTTGGTGACAGTACTGCCATTTCCAAAGGGCCACGGGAACACACGTACTCTCCGGCCAGCAGGTGTACGGCTGGCGTAGGTCATCGAGGATGCGATGTCGAGCGGGGCGACAAGGACGTGCGGTCCCGGTGATGGAGCACCTGGCAACGACGTGCACAGGAGGCGAGCCTGGCGATGCCGTCGGGGTTCCTAGGACAGGGCTGCAGGGAACGGTGGTCGGCTCGAGCGGCAGCACCCACAAGCGCAGGCGGCGACGGAGGAGGTTGGCCGGCGGCGAGCGCCGGGGAGGAGCTGGCGAGGGAGGCCGCGGGTCGACGGAGGCGGCCGGGACGGATCTTGACAGCAGGGGGCGGCCGGAGGAAGGAAGCTGCGGGCGGCGCCGGCGGACGGAGGCCGCGGGGCGTCGGGGTGGGCCGGAGAAGAGGAGGCGGGGCGCGCGCGGGCGAGGGTCGCCGGGGCGGCGCGCCGGCGGGGAGGAGGGAAGGCGGCCGCGGGCTGGCGGCCGGCGCCGGAGAGGGAGCGTGGCGGGGCGAAGACGCGGCTCGGGTGGAGGAGAGGCCGCAGCTGGCGGGGAGCTGCGGGACGGCGCGGGAGACGGCGAGCAGCGTGCGCGGCCAGAGCCGAGGAAGAAGGCGGGGCCGGGGAGGCGCGGCTAGGCGGCGGGGAGCGGTGGTGAGGGCGAGGCGGAGCCGGCGGGGGTCGTCGGCGGCTCGCCGGAGGGCGGCGCTGCGGAGCCGGATGGGGGCGCGGCGGCCTGAGCTCGAGCAGGGAGGAGGAGGTGGAGCGGCCGGAGCGAGCCGAGAAGGTCGGCGGGTGTGGGGACGCCGGTGGAGCGGGGAGGTTGGGGAGAGGACGGTGCGGGAGGTGGAAGAGAGGATGGGGACGGGGCGCGCGTGGGAGTGCGTGGTGGGGCAGATGGAGCGGGGCCGGGGTGGGATTCTGTGTGGGATGGCGTCGCGTGGGTGTGTGCTGTTGTGTGCGTTGGGTGTTGTGGTGTGGGGAGTGGGGGTGAGAGAGAGAGGGAGGGTTGGGGTGAGGTGGCAGCGTGGGATAGGGTAGGGGAAGGGGGGTGGTGACTTGTCGTGCCGCGATTGGCCGGGGTGATGTGGCTGAAGGGTGGGTAGACTAGGACTAGGTAGATTAGGGATTTTTGGGGTGGACCGTTTTGTTCTGGGGGTGGTCGTCCGGGTCGATTTGGCCCGTTCGACTGCCCCCACTAAAATAATTTAATATTTTATTTGTTTTAAACGGACCGTTTGCAAACCGATAGCAGACAAAACAAAATAATCCGGAGACCCGGGTTTTGCGTTTGAACAAAGACGAGGCGTTTAGAAAACAAAACCAGACTTTTCAAAAAAATAGTTTTATGCAAACAGATGCAAGATGATGACGATGCTCAAATGCAATGTGGCATGATGAAATGAGCATGCGGTCATGATGATGCAATGCACAAAAACAACGCGATTTTCTAGTAGTGGTTTTGCAGGATGCCACAATTCGACACCACTAACAATGGATCTCGCCCTCGAGATCCGCCTTGTGGTACCGGAAAGAAGGTCGGCGGCCTGAATCTTCTCGCTGCGTGTAGATCTTCGCGACACCACTAACAAAGGTCGTTGTCCATGATCGTCGAGAGAACACTCCGGGAACAAAAGGTCGAAGGTAGAGGTATCCACAAAGAAAGCCACCTCTAGCTTCGATGGAAGGAGGGAACCGATGCATTCTCATCCACTTCAATGTACATGAGCAAATAGAGTGAGTAGTCGGCATGGGGGCCAATCCATCACGCACCCAAACTATTACTCTGCACAATCAGTAGAAAAGCGTGCAACCATTCTCGGAATCAGACTGAAGATCTCGACAATCGAGGTTCAGAAACAAAGGAGTGATGCAGACTCTGCATCGGATCTGGCGTAGGTGATGTCGTCGCGTCGGAAAACACCGGAAGGCACAAACAAGGAACAAAGAATGGTAACACCGTAGACGGATTCGTCAGGCAGCTTGAACACCGGATGGTAGAACACCGTTATCAGAGGAGGAAGCGAAACCCTGAAGGTACGACAGAACCCAACCACGAGAATTCCTGGACTCGAAGAAAGAGATGAGAGCAGATTTAAAACACGCAGAGGTAAGAGGAGAATAGCAGAGGGGTAAGGAGTAAAATCAGACCTAATCAGAACTATCCAATCGATTTTGCAAAAATAGTTTTGACACTCTACTTCGGCCGTTAGCTAGGTTATCCGACAGGCTGGACCTGTGGGGTATCACAACTGCTGATCTCTGATACCACTCTGTAACACCCTCAGAATCGACCCTATGCAAGTTTCAGCGATTCCCGCCAAACCCGCATAGAAACGATTCAAAGGTGCCCACCAGGCACTTTCGTGCGGGTGGAAAACGAAGTAATAACATTACACAACAGTCCTCGATGGGACCCACAGAACAGATATATACAACGGCGACTCAATGAGTCAAGAATACAGATATAATATACAACGATCCAAATCACCTTGAAACAATAGAGCGTCCGGCTACGGACAAGATGCAAATGGGACTAAGAGCCCTGAAGAATAACCAATGGCGTCCATAACCCTGCCCAGGCCAAGCCGGAAGGGTAACCCTGCTAACGACGTCGAGCTCAAACCTGCTTAAACAAAAGGGGTGCCGACAAAGGGCAAAGGAAAAAGAGGAGCGTCAGTACTGAGGCCAGTACACGGCGAGACTAGAATTCGGCGGTCCTTGCCTACATAGGTATGGTGGACTGAAGCGGCAGCGGCGGCATGCACTAAACCACCTATAGAGACTCGATACAACTGGCGGCTATCAGAGAGGGGTAAGATAGACCTATTCGGAACCAACCTGGTGCTATCACCAAACAAAACCCATCCTGGTATTTCCCCCTCGAGCCCAAATGAGGAAGTCAACCGAGGAACTCACACAGTTGGCAGTTTTATTTATTCAGTTATAGTTGCAGCAGTTACTAGTCAGGTGTAGATAATCGTCCTGATAAAATAAACAGTGGGCCGTTTTAGTTAACCATTCCGTTGTGATTGCGACTCTTACTAGTCAGATACAATTAGCATGAGATATCCCAAAACCCAGCAGTTGTTGGTACTTTAATTTAGCCATTCCGTTATAGTTGCAATACTTACTAATCAGGTACAATGGTCGCAAGCGACACCCAAACAAGCAATTGTTGGCAGTTTTATTTAGCCATTCCATTATAGTGAAGCTGATTACTAGTCATTATAAAGTCAAATTTATAGCACTACTTTAGTTATAGTTGTCTATGATCGAGATACTGTGCTCCAAGTCGTCCATAACCGCGGACACGGCTTTCATAAAGTTTTAACCCGGCCGGGGTGCACAAATAGCAACACACACTCGATCAACCTCGGAAAAACCAAATCAAAACCCAACGAGGCTTTCACGACAAAGCAATCACAGGATTCAGAAATATTTCAGGGGGCCACCCCTTGGAGTACACCCGCAACGAAGTAAGCTAGCTCCGAGACGGACCCGAGGTTTGTGGGGCCGGCTGTAAACGACTGGGAACCCGAAAACTCGGGGTGTCGATACCGCGAAAACGGGTCACAATTCCTAAACAGTACATTGTGCTCCTCGCACAATCGTAAATAAAGCAGTAAAGCATGGCATAAGTACAGGATCGTAAATAAAACCTCAAACTAGTTTGTGGCCCCAAGAAATAAGACTGAATCAAGCTCTGGCTAAGGGGGGTCCCATAAGCCTCCCGGATGTGGATAGCGCGATAAATCAAGGAACAGGTATCAAGCACTCGGGGTCCTACGGGACACAAGTGGGCGGTCGGAAACCAAATATTATCTATCACCCACCGATGCCTCTGCTTACTTACTTCAATTTTAGTTGTTAAACAGGAATTAAAGTGAACGATAAGTAAAACCATGATCATCTCCAACATCAACATGCGGCCATACACCAACAACTGTGGCACTTGACGACACGCAACAACACTTGAGCAAGCGACTACGACGCGCAAGTCCAACTATCTACCAAACAACAGGTAATAGGATGTGTCCAAGGCAATATACGGCTGCAAGGGATTTCACGGGTATGGAAACTAGAGCATCGCAACACAGATAGCAATAGATCAACAGGAGGTAAATAAATACTATAAAGGTAAGATAGGTAGAAAGGGGGAGATGCTCGCCTGAAAAACATTGCCGAAGGTTCAACCGAAGATCGGGTCGACACTCGCATCAACTCAACGGCCTTATCCGCGAAGAAGCAAAACACTAGAATAAACACCGGATGCAATGTTTAATACTACGGCAAAGATCAGCATGCTTATGATATGATGCATGGCATGGCAAAAGTGCGGTGCAATGCAGTTAGGCAAGATTAAGCGGAACCGGGGTCCCGACTATTAATTAGGTGGTTCAAGTTATTTAACTACCCGCAATTTAAATGTTGTCTTAACAAGGCAAGATATGACAACGGTTCGATGCACAAATTTAATTGAGGCCAATATGAGACTAGATTTGCCCGCATATGGGCCCCATATTTAATTATAGATGAATCGGCATAAGGCCCCCAAACCACAGGCAAGGATGCATGCATGAACAATTAATATGCGACAAGTTGTGTTATATTATAAAATAGGGTTTCAGGAAGGGGTTCACACATTAGGGGGTCCCGACGAACTTGAGGTTCCGGGGTTCGGGGTCCGGGCTCAGGGTTCAACGGGAACAGCGGGAGCGGATACAAGGCGGAGAGCTTGGCGTCCTGGGAAGAAGGACTTGATTCGGTGTCGGGGGCGCATCGGACTCGCCCTGGTCGATGTCGATCTCGTCGTCGCGCAGATCTTGTCGTGTCCTCGTGTCGGGCCGGTCTTGGCATCTGGCTGAAGTGCTTGGCGTATCCGAGATGAAGCGCTTATCGTCCCATGTGACAGTCTTGGCGTCCGGGCGACGATCTTGTCGCCTCCGCGGTCGTCGGTCTTGTCGTTACACCGTGGAGATCTGGTCGTCGGTGCACTCAGGGTTTCGGGACCGGTCTTCGGATCGAGGGATCGGAGATCTTGGTTAGGGTTCGTTCTTCATATCCTTGTAGGAGCGCTTGATGGTACGAGAGGGAGAACACGGGGTCGGCGTCTTCAGTAGAAGTTCTTGGAATGTTAACTGATGGTCTTAGGTCATGCCAGACAGGAGTATCTCTTGTTCGTCCTCCCAGTGTCTTGTCATTGGTTGTGCTTGGTGACAGTACTGCCATTTCCAAAGGGCCACGGGAACACACGTACTCTCCGGCCAGCAGGTGTACGGCTGGCGTAGGTCATCGAGGATGCGATGTCGAGCGGGGCGACAAGGACGTGCGGTCCCGGTGATGGAGCACCTGGCAACGACGTGCACAGGAGGCGAGCCTGGCGATGCCGTCGGGGTTCCTAGGACAGGGCTGCAGGGAACGGTGGTCGGCTCGAGCGGCAGCACCCACAAGCGCAGGCGGCGACGGAGGAGGTTGGCCGGCGGCGAGCGCCGGGGAGGAGCTGGCGAGGGAGGCCGCGGGTCGACGGAGGCGGCCGGGACGGAGCTTGACAGCAGGGGGCGGCCGGAGGAAGGAAGCTGCGGGCGGCGCCGGCGGATGGAGGCCGCGGGGCGTCGAGGTGGGCCGGAGAAGAGGAGGCGGGGCGCGCGCGGGCGAGGGTCGCCGGGGCGGCGCGCCGGCGGGGAGGAGGGAAGGCGGCCGCGGGCTGGCGGCCGGCGCCGGAGAGGGAGCGTGGCGGGGCGAAGACGCGGCTCGGTTGGAGGAGAGGCCGCGGCTGGCGGGGAGCTGCGGGACGGCACGGGAGACGGCGAGCAGCGTGCGCGGCCGGAGCCGAGGAAGAAGGCGGGGCCGGGGAGGCGCGGCTAGGCGGCGGGGAGCGGTGGTGAGGGCGAGGCGGAGCCGGCGGGGGTCGTCGGCGGCTCGCCGAAGGGCGGCGCTGCGGAGCCGGATGGGGGCGCGGCGGCCTGAGCTCGAGCAGGGAGGAGGAGGTGGAGCGGCCGGAGCGAGCCGAGAAGGTCGGCGGGTGTGGGGACGCCGGTGGAGCGGGGAGGTTGGGGAGAGGACGGTGCGGGAGGTGGAAGAGAGGATGGGGACGGGGCGCGCGTGGGAGTGCGTGGTGGGGCAGATGGAGCGGGGCCGGGGTGGGATTCTGTGTGGGGTGGCGTCGCGTGGGTGTGTGCTATTGTGTGCGTTGGGTGTTGTGGTGTGGGGAGTGGGGGTGAGAGAGAGAGGGAGGGTTGGGGTGAGGTGGCAGTGTGGGATAGGGTAGGCGAAGGGGGGTGGTGACTTGTCGTGCCGCGATTGGCCGGGGTGATGTGGCTGAAGGGTGGGTAGACTAGGACTAGGTAGATTAGGGATTTTTGGGGTGGACCGTTTTGTTCTGGGGGTGGTCGTCCGGGTCGATTTGGCCCGTTCGACTGCCCCCACTAAAATAATTTAATATTTTATTTGTTTTAAACGGACCGTTTGCAAACCGATAGCAGACAAAACAAAATAATCCGGAGACCCGGGTTTTGCGTTTGAACAAAGACAGGGCGTTTAGAAAACAAAACCAGACTTTTCAAAAAAATAGTTTTATGCGAACAGATGCAAGATGATGACGATGCTCAAATGCAATGTGGCATGATGAAATGAGCATGCGGTCATGATGATGCAATGCACAAAAATAACGCGATTTTCTAGTAGTGGTTTTGCGGGATGCCACATTGTTGTTGTTGTTGTTGTTGTTGTTGTTGTTGTTGTTGTTGTTGTTGTTGCTGCTGCTGCTGCTGCTGCTGCTGTTGCTGTTGTTGTTGTTGTTGTTGTTGTTGTTGTTGTTGTTGTTGTTGTTGTTGTTGTTGTTGTTGTTGTTGTTGTTGTTGTTGTTGTGATTCTGTATGAACGTGGTTGTTAGGGTTGGGATTGGCACGTCGGGGAGGCATCTGTTGGTTTGATAGGGATAAGTAATGACAGATAGGCATAAGGGATTTCTAACACACAACCCAAAACAATCAAGTTCAATCAAACAATCAAGCAATCAACGAGAAACTATCCACTTAACAACTTATTAGCTTAACTCATGAGTTGAAGGAAACAACAAGTTTTTCTTGAAATAATCAACCTAGTATAGCCATACCTCATAGGTCAATATGATCCATACACTAACATGATATCAATGTTTTTGGTAGGCAATCTAATGTCTCTTGGTTTTCTGTAGTCCTTAGTGATGTCTAAGTTGAAGTCCTTGGTGGAACTAAAGTTGAAATCATTGATCATGGTGAAGGCTTTTGCCATCAAGTTGAAAAGGAAGAGGTGTAGAATCCGAAACCAAAAGGTTGAGGTAAGAGTTTACAAGATTGTTTGTAAATAGGTTTTGGAACAATTACAACTCCTATATTTCTAAGGGGTTTTTGTCCAATCCTAGGGTTACAATTCTACAGGCAACACAGTGCTCTAATACCATCTGTAAGGTTCCCAACCTGTAATAAGGTAGAGATCCCTGTGTTTACAATGCTAGTCCTTGGATCAATAGCTAGCATCCACAGTTAAGATGTAATATCAAGAAACAAAGGTCATAATACAACTTATAACCAGGAGTAAAGTAATTCATTACATCTTACATAGCTCATTTGGCTATCACATTACAATGCAGCAGAATATCTATAAAACATGGAGTCCTTCATCTTCAAAGTGCCACAGGCAATCATGTTGGTTGTAGACTTGTAATCCTATTCAACACACTTCACTAACATCAAACAAACCTGCAACATAATAAGTTGCAGCCACAAGGGTCAATACATTTGAATTGTATTGGCAAGATTCACTACTATGTAGAAATAAGTGGATCCTATCATTACATGCATATTTGGCTAAGTAGGGTTTAAGCTCATTTGCAGAAAGCAATATAGTTTTATCCTATCTTTTCAAAATAGTTTTGATCTTTTGTCAAATCTTTCTGAACTCATAGGAAAACTGCAAGTGCTTCAAATCCCTTGTTGTCACCATCAAGTTTTACTTTGATAAATTGGAATGTCGAGATCTTTCATATCTTCAGGCCTTAGTTGCTCAGAGTTGTCCATAACCGGGGACACGGCTAAGTACTTAGAATTTTGATCTTCAGCAGAAGTTGTACACTTTACCCACATGACACAATCTCGTCTTGTTGCCACCAGTGGCCACTGGATAATTACTCACCAAAATGGAGTACTGGCAGATCGAGAATGTGACAAAGTCTTTCCATTGAAGTCCTCCCAATAGACAATGCTAGCTTGTCAACCATGCACCAATGTAGGGATATATTTCCCTTACACAATTCTAGTTAACCTAAAGATGCCAATGCATGGGTCTTCCACTATGTAGTTGACTAAGCCAGAGCCCATTTAGCATGTGGCTGTACACGGAAGCCACTATACGAGAAACATGTTCAATCTCTAAGTCCCTGGGTGGTTTTCTTCTAGTGCACACACAAAAAGATAGCCATATAAACATGGTTCCCTTTGTTGCCACCTTGTCCAATCTTGAGTATCCTTGTCCACCCAGGTGGTTCATTGAGTACTTGTTTTATTATATAAAACATATATCTTTCCAACACTTCATATAATCATATCATCTATCCCATCCCAAATATATAGCAGGGCTAAACATACTACATCTACAATGTTTTCACTAAGGAGGATGTAAGGATATCCTAATAGGATTTAGCATAGCATAAAATATAGTAGTCCTTATCATGCATGTTACAAAAATCCACTAAGTGTAATAAAATAGTAGGACTTGGATGATAGTGTCACTTGCCTTTTTAGTAGAGAATGCTTGTTCACTTCTTGATCTTGCAAATATCACACTCTTCTAACTTCACTACAATTCAATCAATCAAACACATATTCAACTAGCATTCAAACCATTTCACCACATAAAATAACAAAAACATGGCCATGCATGCAAGCATGCAAAAGATAGTTTTATTTGGAAAAGTGGTTTCTACTAGGCTCTAAACATTTTAAAGCTCAAAGTGGTCATTTACTAAAGTGGTAAAACCATTTGCAAAAGGTTTCATCTCATAAAGCAAATATTATGCTAAGGTGATATTTTATGTTGTTGAAAATATCTTTTAGCAAAGTAATATTCTCATAGGGTTCATCAAATATATTTTAATTCTCAAAACTTGGTGTTTAGGGTCAGAGAGTTTAATTAAAATCATTTCCCAAAGATTTTAATCAAAATTCATTTCTAAACCATAAACAATATTTTTATTTGACTAGAAATGCTCTAATTCAAATATGTATTCCTTAACCTCACAAAATACATTTTTAAATCCATAAGTTGGTTCCTATGGTCAGTAGGTTCAAAACAATCCATTTTGCAAAGATTTCACCTTAAAAATATATCTAGAACAATTTTTATATTCAAATTATGCCTACACATGTTTCTGCAATTTCAACCAATGTTACAGAAGCAAAACTTTAAACAAAGTTCATGGTTGCAAAGTACTTGTTCTGCTGATTCCATTGATATAAAATTTGCAAAATTTGGACGTGTAGAATTAAAGTTATGATTTTTTCAAGTTTGCATTTCTAATAGATCAAATTTCTATTTTAATTCTTGAGTCTGGCCACGTGGCTGAATCTAACTGAACGGTACCGGTTTGCACGGATCAAGCAATACTGTCCGTCAGATCTAATGGAAATCGCACGGCACAGAACACACGATACCCTTTCGTTTAATGATTCTATCTCTATCGCTTGATCTACATCGGACGGCTCACAGTACACTGCCAAGAACTGGCGGCGTTGGCGCGGCGGCGAGCGGCAGAGCGCTCTGTTAGTGTTGTTGCCGACGAACCAGGAAGCAAGAGGGGGAACGGAGGTGCTCACAGGGTTCGCAGGGGTGCGCTGATGCTCAAGGTGCTCGTCATTGGGCAGGGGGCGCATGGGGACGATGGGAATCCCTCACCGGAGTTCTTGCCGCCGTCAGACATGCACGGGTCTCGTCGGTGGCGTCGCTACGGAGTACGAGAGAGCAAGCAAACAGTGGGGTTAGACGTGCGAGGGTACGGCGAGTGCGGGAGTATCATCCATAGAGATAGGAGAGGACAGAGCTTACAGGGAAAAGGTTGCCGGAGAGGAACAGACGGCAGTGGCGCTCTATCATCAAGGTTGCCAAGCCTCTAGGGCGCGCGCGGGCAAGGGGAAGGTACAGGGAGGTGCGCCTGGTACTGGGGATCTCACTCGTTTGCTCTGGGGGTACAGGGCTGGCGGTGTTGGCCGGTGGAGCTCGTCGGAGGCAGCACGGTGTGGTTCAAAATCAGAACAGCCCTAGGGCATAGAGGGTGTGGAGAGTGGGGGGAAAGAGAGAGGAGGGCGAGGCGTTTAATCGAGCGTGGTCTCTGGAGGAATTAACGCCGACAATAACTCGAATTTACGCGAAATCAATCGAGGCAGAACGACGACGAGCGTGGGGGAAACGGCCATTGCGGGTGAAGACGACGACCTGGCAGGTGGGTCCGGCTGTCTATGAGAGAGAGAGAAGGGTGGGGTCCACCGATCAGCGACTGTGCGGGTGTGTTCCTAGGTAACACGGTTCGCGAGTGGGAAAGGAGTGGGCTGCGCTACTGGGCTTTAGTTGGGCCAGATGGGTTGGGTTTGATTCATTTTTTTGTACTGAACCTTTTTATTTTTCCAATTTGAATTGCTGTTTTGATTTTATTTCAAACAATTCAAACTCCAAATGAATTCAAACCACCACCAAACTTTATGTATAGTTTAATTCTGTTTATCAACATATTCCAAAGTCCAAAATAAAATAATTCTTTTATTCTTTTAGGATCTATTAATAATTAAATAAATAGACCTTAGTCTTTATTTCAAATAGGATTTAATTTATTTTAAAACTCTATTTGAAATCTAAATAATACAAAAACCTTTTCAGTAGGTTTTATTTGAAAAACAAAACACTTGGAATTTTTATTTAAAATACTTTAACAAGTTTTAGTGTTTATTTAAAATGGAAAAACCTTTACTTCAATAAAATTTGGATATTAATAAATCCTTATTATTTTATTTAAATAATCCTTTACTATTTTTATCAAATAGAAATATTTTATTTTAAATGCTTGGCCAAGAATTAATTTGAATCTTTAAAATAGTCCTTATTTATTATTTCTACTTTGTTTATGAAAACCATATCTTTTTATTAAAAGAACCAAAAATGGTGATTCCAACTATTATAACTTTATTTATTATTTTTTTATCTTTTTAAATCCCTTTAGGATTCTATTTGATCAAAATAGGTTTTGATGTTTCTAATTGGAAATCAAAAAGTTTCTTTTCACCCTAAATTTCAACAATTGTTTAATTTGTTTATTTATTTTTCACATTTCAAAATTTGGAAAATTTTGGGATGTCACAGTTTCCTTTGGACGCTGCACCTTCTAGCTATCTAGGCTTGCTCGGGAAGTTTCGAGATGCAGGTCACGTGAAGGAGCTGATGCGCCATCATCTGATTGCAGGTGTGAAGGCAGCCCTATCTCTTATTCGAATGCATCATCGTGATGTTGATCTTGCGGAGATAGCGGTTGGGCCGCCCCCTCCTCGAGATGGCATGGCATGGGATATGCATCCACATTATGCAGCTGTGGCGCAGTATGCCGAAGAGATTGTAGACGTGTTTGAGGAGCGGGCGAACGTTCTGCTATAGCATGGTTAAGTCTTATAAAGGAAAAACGAGATAATGTAAAGTCTGTATTTATTTGAGTGGTCTTGTAATGCCCTTTGTAAAGTTTGTATGTGTTGGCACGTAGTGCGTTATGTGATTATGTAATGTGCATATCCTTTTCGTTAGCCTGACGTGGTCAGCTACTCAGGTTGTATGCGTTGTTGTTAGTCGCCAAAGTCGTAAGGTGAGGCGCCGCCCCCCGAGCGTATTTTGGGATAAATAAAGTAAGCAGAAAAATGTATTTGGGCCAAAGAACTTAGCTTTTATTCATTGTAAATGAGGAGGTATATTGTTCGGCTGAGTAGCCTAGCTGAATAGCCTTATTGAAAGTAAAGGGTAACTAGGGGTAGAAGCGCTGCAGTCGTGCGACGTTCCAAGGGTTGGAGTATTTGACTCCTGATGCGACGTCCATGAGGCGGTAGGCGCCATCTGGGATGACTTTGGTGACGATGTAGGGTCCTTCCCAGGGTGACTCGAGTTTCTTGTGCCCTTCTTGCTTGAGTCGTAGGACGAGGTCGTCTTCGACGAAGGACCTTTGGGGCAGCCGACGGCTATGGTAGTTGCATAGGATCTGCTGATAGACCGCTGAGCGAGCTGCGGAGATGTCACGTGCCTCGTCGAGTGTTTCGATGGCGTCTTCGAGTGTGGCCGATGATTCAGCCTCGCTGTAAGCAACGACCCGTGGGGCCTTGTGGCGTACCTCAGCGGGTAGCACGGCTTCGGCTCCGTGCACCATGAAGAAGTGCGTATAGCCAGCTGAGCTGTTCGGCGTTGTGTGCAGGCTCCAGAGAACAGAGGGTAGCTCGTATGCCCAGGCTCCCGCAAGCCTTGCGAGTGGGCATAGTAGGCGTTTCTTGATGCCATTTCCTATTAGGCTGTTGGCCATTTCGACCTGTCCGTTGGTCTACGGGTGCACCATGGAGGTGTATGATATGTTGATTCCGAGTTACCCGTAGAAGTCTCGGAATTCTTTCGAGATGAAGTTCGAGCCATTGTCCATTATGATGCTATGCGGCACGCCGAACCTGTAGACAATGGACTCGAAAAACTTGACGGTAGTTTTGCCTCTTTGGTTGGTGACGAGCATGGCCTCGATTCACTTGGAGAATTTGTTGACTGCGACCAGGAGGAAGACGTGGCCTCCTGGCGAGGACTTTGGCAGTTTGCCAATCATGTCGAGGCCCCATTGGGCGAAGGTCCAAGCCACTGGTATTGGCCTCAGCTCGGATCCTAGCGCGTGTGGTTTGTCCACGTACCTCTGACAGGCGTTGCACATCTGGACTATCTCCTTGGCGTCGTCCATTGTGGTTGGATAGTAGAACCCAGCTCGTAGAGCTTTGGCGACTAGGGTGCGGCTGCCTGCGTGATGGCCGCAGATTCCCTCATGGATGTCTTGGAGGATGTTTTTTTCGTCACTGGTGGTGACGCATTATTGGAGCACACCCGAAATGCTGCGTTTGTATAGCTCGCCATTGATGATGGTGAAGGCCTTTGACCGGAGAGATATGCGCCGGGCATCTGTCGGGTCCTCAGGCAGCTGATTGTTTATCATCTAGCGAAGATACGGTTGCGTCCATGTTTGTTCAACCGCCATGACCTGCATTAGGCTGACCAGCTCGACCTCCGTGTCGAGCTTTTCGGGTCCTTCTTGTCCTTCGGGTAGCGCAGCCCCCGAGTGCTCTGCTTCTTCGGCTGAGCCTTTTGGGAATTTCCTCTTGATGGAGGGTACGCAGATTTGTTCGAGGACCACTCCGGGTGGAACTCGGGCACAGGTGGAGCCAATGTTGGCGAGCTTGTCGGCCTCCTCGTTGCTTTCCCTGCCGACGTGCTAAAGCTCGCAACCGTCAAAGTCCCCTTCGAGTGAATTGTAGAGCGCACGGTATGTGACATGTTGGTTCTATGGGCGTCGCACCGGTTCATCATCTACTGCATGACGAGTTTTGAATCGATGTAGATGACAAGGTGTGTTGCGCCGCACACCTTAGCCATCCTCATGCCATGGATGAGGGCCTCATATTCAGCCTCGTTGTTGGAGGCGCGGAATTTCATCCGAAGGACATACTTCATCTTGTCGCCTTGAGGGGACGTCAGTATGAAGTCGGCCTCTACTCCAGCCTCGCGCTTGGAGCCGTCGAAGTGCATCATCTACGACTGCAACATTTCCGGAGTGTTAGGTTGCTGGAGCTCCATCCAGTGGACGAGGAAGTCAGGCAGGACCTGAGATTTGATGGCGGTGCGCCGCTCGTAGATGATGTCTCGAGGAGACAACTCCATGCCCCACAGGGCTACGTGCCCCGTGGCTTCGGGGTTGTTCAGGATGTTCGAAAACGGGGCATCGTTAACGACCACGATCTGGTGCTCCTGGAAGTAGTGGCTCAGCTGGCACACCGTCTTGAATACGCCATAGGCGAGCTTCTGGTAATGAGGGCACCTCTGCTTTGTCGGGTTCAGTACCTCGTTGAGGTAGTAGATTGGGCGTTGGAACCCGTGGGTCTTGCCATCTTCGGGTCATTCGACCACGAGTGCGGTGCTGAGCGCTTGATGTGTGGCTACAATGTATAGCAGCAAAGGCTCCCGTTCCTTCGGCGTGACCAGGACAGGTGATGTAGAGAGTAGCCGTTTGGGTTCCTCGAACGCATCGTCTGCTTCGGGTGTCCACTCGAATTTGTCCGTCTTGCACAACAGATGATAAAAGGGGAGGGCCTTCTCACCCATTCGGCTGATGAACCTGCTGAGCGCCGCGATTCGTCTGGCTAGCTGCTGGACCCCCTTGAGGTTCTTCGGCTTCTCCATGGACAGTATGGCCCTGATTTTATTTGGGTTCGCCTCGTTGCCACGTTGGGAGATGAAGTACCCGAGTAACTATCCAGACGGGATGCTAAGGGCGCACTTGTCTTGGTTCAGCTTGATCTTGTAGCGATCAAGGTTATCGAACGTCTCGCGGAGGTCGTCGATTAGCGTCCTGGCCTCCTTGGTCTTTATTACTATGTCGTCGACATAGACCTGGATGTTGCGACCGATTTGGTTCTTTAGACATGCCTGCATGCACCTCTGGTAAGGGCATTGTGTTGTATTAGAACACCCCGAACATCGTGATGAATGCTGTTTTCTCCTGATCTTCGACCTTCAGTCGAATTTGGTTGTAGCCTAAATAGGCATCGAGGAAGGAGAGATTATCGCATCCTTCGGTGCAGTCGATGATTTGATCGATCCTTGGTAGAGGGAAGTGGTCCTTGGGACAGTGCTTGTTAAGTGACGTGAAGTCCACGCACATCCACAGGGTGTCCGTGTCCTTTTTGGGGACCAGCACGGTTTTAGCCAGCCATTCGCTTTCTTTGATTTCCCAGATGGAGCTGGCATCGAGGAGTCTGTTGAATTCGATTCCGATGGCTTCAGCTCTTGGCTCGGACAGTCGACGCATCGACTGCTTGACTGGCTTCGCATCCGGAGACACGTTGAGTGCGTGCTCGGCGAATTCCCTGGGAACTCCTGGCATGTCCGCAAGACACCAGGCGAACATTTCCCAACGCTCACGGAGGAATTCGACGAGCGCGCTGATACGTCCAATTTTCATCACCATTCTATATCATAATTTCCCTATATTCATTGATATATTTCATATTAAGAGGTGATACTTATGTTATTTCATCTGTTTTTGCATGTTGGATGATTCTTGGAGGATGAACTGCTAGAGTCAGGATTCCAATGGAAAAAGAGGTGTTTTGATGCAATTTCGCGAAGATCAGAAAAATACTAGAGAAACTACAGAAAATTATATTATCCCAGAAGACGAAGGATGCCAGAAGGGGAGGCGGAGTTGGGCCACAGGAGGCCCACACCCCCCAGGCGCAGGCCACCCTAGGCCACACCTATAGGGGGTGTTGCCACGCTGGCCCACCTCTGTCTCCACCCTCTCGCATATATCTTCTCCTCGAAACCCTAAAGTCGAGGGAGCGACCAGAGAAAGATTCCGCCGCCTCTGCGGGGAGGAAACTACAGAGAGAGAAAGAGCTCTCCGGCAGTCAGATTTCTGCCGGGGAAATTCCTTCCCGGAGAGGGGAGATTGTCGCCATCAACATCATCATCAAGCTAGACTTCATCGGGATCATCATCATCATCCACACCATCATATCCACCAGCACCATCATCACCACTCCATCCCGCTGTAAAAATCGTGTTAAATCTTGCATAGTTCTTAGGGGAAACCTTCAAGGTGTTAATTACTTTTGTAGTTGATGCTTCTGAGTGGAACCATTGAATTATTGTTTATCTTCAGATTGTTATCCATCATTATATCATCTCTGATCTTGATCCATATGATATCTCGTGAGTAGTTCATTTAGTTCTTGAGGACATGGGAGAAGTCATGTTTTTAGTAGTAGAATTGTGTTGAGGTATTATTCAATGGTTTAATATTTAAGTTGTGGTGCTATTCTTCTAGTGGTGTCATGTGAACGTCGACTACATGATACTTCACCATTTATGTGTAGGGGTTCGTAGCATGGAAAAAAAAATTCTACCGCATGCACACAAACAAGCCAAGATCTATCTACTAGATTGTAGCAACGAGTCGAAAGAAGCACTCACCCTTGAAGATTCCAAAGCGGTTAACGAGAGCAGATTCTCGTGTGTGATGTAGTCGTACACTTGCCGATCTCAAGATCGCGTAGACGATCCTTCCGGTGCTGCGTTCCGGCAGCGCTTCCGCAGTCGGTCACACGTTCGGTACTCGATGAAGACCTTCCTCTCCCTTGTTCCAGCAGGCAGCGAAGGTTGTAGTTCTCCCCTCGCAATTCCGGCAGCACGATGGTGTGGTGTCATAAGTAGAGGGAAGATCCCGCAGATCTTCGCCTAAGCCGGTGCGAGTTATGGTGGATTAGAGTTTCCCGGAGATGTAGGGTTTATATGACCGGGAGGAGAAGGAGGAGGTGTTGGCGGCGGCTATGGAGGTAGCGACAAACCGGCAGCGATGCGAGGCGGCGGCGGCGCGGCAGCGCAGGGAGGTGGTGCGGCTACGGCGGCGAGCGGCGGCGGGGCTGCGGCGGCGTCTCGTGTGCGGGGAGAGGGGCTAGGGCTTGTCTCTTGTGGTGTTGGGGCAGCCCTCCCCCTATATTTATGAGAGGGGGTGCAGGCTTGGGAGGGGTGGGTTTGAATCCAAAACCAAACCCAAGTTGGATTGAGAGAAGGACTTGTTTCTTCTCCCACTAGGAAACCATTGTCCAATTTGACTTTTCAAACTTCCCGTTTGACTTTCAATTTAGAGCTTTAATTCTCTCTTGCAAATGCCCACACCAAGTGACCTAGGATATGATCCAATCATTCCATTTACCCATGACACATTCATGGTCCATTCCCCTTCCGGTTCGGTGAACCTTCTAGAACCTTCTAGAACCTCTACGATGAAAACATCGGAATCTTTCCCGAACTCCGGAATAGGACTTTCCTTATATGAATCTTATTCTCCGGACCATTACGGATCTCCTTGTGATATCCCTGATCCAATCCGAGACTCCGAACAACATTCGGTATCCCTACTAACATTTCATATCTACTAAACAACATCGAATCCTTAAGTGTGTCTCCATACGGTTCGTGAATTATGCGGACATGATCGAGACACTTCTCCAATCAATAACCAATAGAGGAATCTGGAAATTCATATGGCTCCCACATATTTCTATGATTACTTTGCAATCGAATGAACCACTTACATACGATACCAGTTTCCCTTTGTCTCACGATAGTTTACTTATCCGAGGTTTTGATAGTCGGTATCTTTGCATACCTAGTTCAAGCTCGTTACCGATAAGTACTCTTTTCTCGTTCCAGTGATATGTGATCCCTTGTGAGCCATTCACATGCTTGCAAGCTAATTGGATGACATTCCACCGAGATGCCCAGAGTATATCTATCCGTCATATGGATGGACAAATCCCACTCTTGATCCATGTGCCTCAACCCATAATTTCTGAACACTCAATGCCACCTGTATAGCCACCCAGTTACGGTGTGGTGTTTGATGTCATCAAAGAATCCTTCTGGTGATGGTGATTAACATGATCTCATGGTCGAAGGAATTAGGTTACTATGTATCAGAAAGCTTATAGCAAACAAACTATTGAAATGACTTGATCTTAATGCTACGCTTATCTATAGGAGTATGTCCATCATACCATTATCCTAATGATATGATGTTGTTATTAATAACATCTCAATGTTCATGATCGAGAAACCACGATCATCTATTAATCAACAAGCTAGTATTATAAAGAGGCTTTACTAGGGACTCTAATTTAGTTTACAAATCACACAAGTATTAATGTTTCCGATTAATACTATTATAGAATGAATGTAAATAGTTATCATAAACACAAAGATATAATAATAACCACTTTTATTATTGCCTCTAGGGCATATCTCCCAATCTCCCACTTGCACTAGAGTCAACTAATCTAGATTACATGGTAATATACCGAACACCCATGGCGGTTTGGTGCTGGTCATGTTTTGCCCTTGGGAGAGGTTTAGTCAACGGATCCGCCACATTCAGATCTGTGTGTACTTTGCAAATATTTATGTCACCATCTTGGACATGCTCTCGAATAGCGTGAAAACGTAGCTTGATGTGCTTTAGCTTCTTGTGTGACCTTGGTTCTTGCGCATTGGCTATGGCGCCCATATTATCACAATAGATAGACATTGGGTCCAGCGCACTTGGAACCACACCGAGCTCTGTAATGAACTCCTTCATCCATATCGCCTCTTGTGAAGCCTCTGAAGCAGCTATGTATTCCGATTCAGTTGAAGATCTCGCCACAACGCTTTGCTTTGCACTCCTCCAGCTAACTGCTGCACCATTCAAAGTAAATACGTATCCAGGTTGAGATTTAGAATCATCTGGATCGGTGTTCCAACTAGCATCGGTGTAACCATTAACAACGAGCTTTTCATCACCTCCATAAGAAAGAACCATATCCTTAGTTCTTCTCAAGTACTTAAGGATGTTTTTGACCGCTGTCCAATGATCTACTCCTGGATCACTTTGATATCTGCTAGTCAAACTAACAACATATGCAATGTCGGGTCTAGTGCATAGCATGGCATACATTAGAGATCCTATGGCTGAGGCATAGGGAGTCTTACTCATCCTTTCTCTATCTTCTGCCGTTGTAGGACTTTGAGTTTTACTCAAGGTCGTATTTGGCAACATGGGCAAGAACCCTTTCTTGCCATCTTCCATTCCAAACCTCTTTAGAACTTTGTCTAAATATGTACTTTGTGACAATGATATTAGGCGTCTCGATCTATCTCTATAAATCTTTATGCCTAATATGTAAGCTGCTTCGCCAAGATCTTTCATTGAAAAACTATTATTCAAATAATCCTTGACACTATTAAGAAGGTCTACATCATTCCCAATCAATAATATGTCATCTACATATAGTATTAAGAATGCTACAGAGCTCCCACTCACTTTCTTGTAAATACAAGCTTCTCCATAAGTTTGTATAAAACCAAAACTTTTGATTACCTTATCAAAACGTTGATTCCAACTTCTGGATGCTTGCTTCAATCCATATATGGACCGTTGAAGTTTGCATACCTTGTTAGCATCTTTAGGATCGACAAAACCTTTGGGTTTCATCATATACAACTCTTCATCAATGTCTCCATTGAGGAACACCGTTTTGACATCCATCTGCCATATCTTAGAATCATAATATCCAGCGATTGCTAACATAATCCTCACAGATTTTAGCTTTGCTACTGGTGAGAAAGTCTCATCGTAGTCAACTCCTTGAATTTGTCGAAACCCTTTTGCGACAAGTCGAGCTTTATAGACAGTAACATTACCATCAGCATCTGTTTTCTTCTTGAAAATCCATTTGTTCTCGACAGCCTTCCGACCATCTGGTAAGTCCACCAAAGTCCATACTTGGTTTTCGTACATGGATCCAATCTCTGATTTCATGGCTTCTTGCCATTTATTGGAATCTGGGCTCATCATCGCTTCCTCATATGTCGCAGGGTCATCGGTGTTGTCCACCAACATGACACTCATAACGGGATCATACCAATCAGGAGTGGTACGATTTCTCGTTGACCTGTGATGTTCTGTAGTAACTTCAACCGAAGTTTCATGATCAACATCATCAGCTTCCTCTCTTATTGGTGTAGGCGCCATAGGAACTACTTCCGGTGCTGCGCTACTCGCAAGTTCGAGAGAAGGTTCAACAACCTGGTCAAGTTCTACTTTCCTTCCAGTCACTTCTTTCAAGAGAAACTCCTTCTCTAGAAAGGATCCATTCTTGGAAACAAAGATTTTGCCCTCGGATTTATGATAGAAGGTATACCCAATAGTTTCCTTCGGGTATCCTATGAAGACACATTTTTCCGCTTTGGGTTCAAGCTTGTTTGGCTGTAACTTCTTTACATAAGCTTCGCAACCCCAAACTTTAAGGAACGACAATTTAGGTTTCTTCCCAAACCACAATTCATACAGTGTCATTTCAACGGATTTAGATGGTGCCCTATTTAAAGTGAATGCGGCTGTTTCTAATACATAACCCCAAAACGATAGCGGTAAATCTGTAAGTGACATCATAGAACGAACCATATCTAACAGAGTTTGATTACGACGTTCGTACACACCATTACGCTGTTGTGTTCTCAACGGTGTAAATTGTGAAAGTATTACGCATTTCTTCAAATGCTCACCAAACTCGTAACTTAGATATTCACCTCCACGATCAGATCATAAAAATTTACTCTTCTTGTTACGTTGATTCTCTATCTCACTTTGAAATTCCTTAAACTTCTCAAAAGTTTCGGACCTATGTTTCATGAAATAGATATACCCATATCTACTCAAGTCATCCGTGAAGGTAAGAACATAACGATAACCACCGCGCTATGTATGATTTCCAATAAGTCCATAGCTCGCTCCATCATACCAGAAAATGGAGTCTTAGTCATTTTACCCATCAGACATGCTTCGCATCTTTCAAGTGAATTGAAATCAAGTGATTCAAGAAGTCCATAGGAATGGAGTTTCTTCATACGCTTCACTCCAATATGACCAAGACGACAGTGCCACATATAGGTCGAGTTATCGCTCAATTTCAAACATTTAGCTTCAATGTTATTAATGTGTGTATTTCCACAATCGAGATTCAATAAGAATAGACCATCTATCAAAGGTGCATGTGCATAAAACATATTACTCATTTAAAATCGAACTACCATTATTATCGGACTTAAACAAGTAACCGTCTCGCAATAAACATGATCCAGATATAATGTTCATGATCAACGCATGCACCAAATAGCAATTATTTAAGTATAAAACTAATCCCGATGGTAGATGAAGAGGTAGCGTGCCGACCGCGATCACATCAATCTTTGATCCATTTCCAACGCGCATCGTCACCTCGTTCTTTGCTAGCTTCCGTTTATTCTGCAGTACCTATTTTGAGTTACAAATATGAGCAACCGAACCATTATCAAATACCCAGGCACTACTACGAGTACTAGTGAGATACACATCAATAACATGTATATCAGATATACCTTTCTTCTTGATGTTGCCGTTCTTCAAATCCGCCAAGTACTTTGGGCAATTCCGCTTCCAGTGACCTTCTCCCTTGCTGTAAAAGCACTCAGTATCAGGCTTAGGCCCAGCCTTGGTCTTCTTCGCCGGCGCGGTAACTTTCTTACCGCCCTTCTTGAAGTTTCCCTTTTTCTTAGACTTGCCTTGATTCTTGAATTTGGTGGTCTTATTGACCAACAACACTTGGTGCTCTTTCTTGATCTCCACTTCTGCAGATTTCAACATGGAGAAGAGTTCTGGCAACGACTTGTCCATGTTTTGCATATTGTAACTTGGTGGTAGTGACTGGAGGACACGGTGAATCCCCAAAGCATTAAGAATCACTATTCCCAAGCTTTGAAGCTTGCTTGCATGCCCAAACATCTTAAGCACGTGCTCACTGACGGAGCTGCCCTCTTCCATCTTGCAGTTAAAGAACTTTTCAGAAGCCTCATAACTCTCAACTGCCGCGTGAGCCTCAAATATCATTTTGAGTTCACGGACAATATCATGTGGGTCATGGTTCTCAAACCTTTTCTGAAGCTCCGATTCCAAACCATACAAGATATCACACTGAACTGTGGAGTACTGATTCTTCTGAGCGAGGAAAACATTCTTTACCTCATCGGTAGTATTAGATGCAGGCGGGTCACCCAGCGGTGCATCCAACACATAGGTCAAATTACCAGCATTGAGGACAATCCTCAAATTGAGGAACCAATCCGCGAAGTTGCTTCCATTGTTTTTCAACTTTTCTTTCTCTAGGAACGCATTAAAATTGATGTTAGGGGCCGCCATTGATCTACAACATATTTGCAATAGTTTAGACTAAGTTTATGACAAATTGTGTTCTAATTAATAGTTAAATTAAACTAGGTGAACTCCCACTCAAAACAATATCCCTCAAATTGTTTTAGTGATCACACGAACCAAATCCACCACATCAAAACCGATCATCACGAGAGCTGATGTAGCTTCAATGGCCAACAATCAACATGTTCATCATATCTACTATATGATTCATGCTTTACCTTTCGGTGATCCGTGTTCCGAGACCATGTCTGTACATGCTAGGCTCCTCAAGATCAAACCTTAGCTTCTGCATGAGCAAATCTGGCTTGCTCACGTTGTATACAGTCGCAGAATCTAACACACCCGATCATCACGTGGTGCTTCGAAACAATGAGATTTAGAAATGGTGCTTACTAAGGATGAACACTTTAAAACTTGAATTTTTTTGTTCTTGAGGGATCATCTTATAATGCTACCGTCGTGAACTAAGCAATACAAGATGCATAAAAGGATTAACATCACATGCAATTCATAATATGTGATATGATATGGCCTTTCTTCTTGTGCTTCCGATCTCCATCTTCAAGAATGAACATGATCTCCATCATCACCGGTATGGCGTCAAGGTCAATGGCGCCGCTTCATGGTTGTCGTCCACCAGCATCAACTATTACAACTACTTTGAATAGACACGCAGGTCTTAACCGAATTTAAAAGACAACCATATGTCTCCTGCCGGTTGCCCACTTACAATAAGGAACATTGCATACATCATATATAATCACAATCATGGCCATATCACATCACAGCACACCCCTGCAAAACAAAGTTAGACGCCTCTAATTTTATTTGCATATTTTACGTGGTTTGGGGCTTTCAATAAGTGTCGTTCTAACTTAAGAACAAGAACCACAATGTTGATGCTTGAACTATCAAGTGCCCGTTGTAAATTGAATCTATACTATGATGGGAGAGACAGACACCCGCAAAGCCACTTATGCAATACAAGTTGCATGTTGGCGTGGAGCAAGTCTCATGAACGATGTCATGTAAGGTTAGCCCAGGCCGCTTCATCCCATCATACCGCAAGATGCAAAGTACACAAAAATCAATTGATAATAAAAGCACCACCACCCACAATGACCATTGTGTTCTACTCGTGCAACAGATCTACATATATACATGGCTCTGATACCACTGTAGGGGTTCGTAGCATGGGAAACAAATAATTTCTACCGCATGCACACAAACAAGCCAAGATCTACCTACTAGATTGTAGCAACGAGTCGATATCAGCACTCACCCTTGAATATTCCAAAGCGGTTAACGAGAGCATATTCTCGTGGGTGATGTAGTCGTACACTTGCCGATCTCAAGATCACGTAGACGATCCTTTCGGCGCTGTGTTCCGGCAGCGCTTCCGCAGTCGGTCACACGTTTGGTACTCGATGAAGACCTTCCTCTCCCTTGTTCCAGCAGGCAGCGTGTAACACCCTCGCCTGATAAGGCTGAGTTCATGTGTATAGTGCCAATCCCTGGATCGGTTCACTGGCACACACATTACAAAATGATAACAAATATAACGGTACATCATAAATACAACAAATATGATCCAAAATTTACATTATATTACACAAGTACACAGCAGAAAACAACAAGGTAGATCTCCATTCTTTAAATGTGCCACAAGCGAACAATCGTTAAGTGGAGTCTCGCGAGCTATAACGATCACTCAGAAACAAGAGAACCTGCAACATGAAAGGTTGCAGCCACGAATGGTCAATACTTTGAATGCATTGGGAAGTGTCACTAGTATGTGGATATAAAGTGGAACCTATCAATTACATGCATATTTGGCTAACTGGAGTTTCAGGCTCATTTGCATAAAGAAATAGCTTTATCCTAATATTTCCAAATAGTTTTAATCCTTTCTGAAAATTGTCTGAACACATTGGCCAACACCAAGTGCTCATAATCCCTTGTTCAAACCATCAAATTTTATTAATAAATTGGAATGTCGAGATCATCCATAAGCTTCAAGCCTTAGTTGCTCAATATTGTCCATAACCGGGGACACGACTAATCGATTAGATTTATATCTTCTGCAGAAGTTGTACACTTTACCCATATGACACAATCTCGCCTTGACGCCACCAGTGGCCGCTGGTTTAGTACACATAAATTGGTATACCGGCAGATCGAGAATGTGCCGAAGTCTTTCCATAGAAGTCCTCCCAATACACAATGCTAGCACGTCTAACAGGCACCAATGCAAGGATATAACCTCCAATACACAATTCTAGTTAACCTGAAGATATACCAATGCAAAGGGTCTTCCGCTACGTAATTAACCAAGCCAGAGCCCATATTAGCATGTAGTTGTACTGGAAGCTACTATACGAGAAACATGTCAATCTCTTATGATGCCTAGGTGGTCTTCTTCCAGTGCACACACGAGAGAGGTAGTCAAAGATACGGTCCTCTTCATTGCCACTTCTTCCAAACTCAACAACAAAAATATTCCACCCAGGTGATTCATTAAGTACTTGTTTTATTATATAAAACATAACTTTTCCAATACTCACAATAGTCATAACATGATATTCCATCCTGAATCTATAGCAGGGCTAAGCATACTACAACTACGATGTTTCCACTAAGCAATATAGGATAGGACATAGCATAGCATAGAACGTAGTGCAAAATATTCCTACACATGCCCTTCTACTAAAAACAACTACAATGCATAGGAAAATAATAGGACAGTTATGATAGTGCCACTTGCCTTTTAGTTGATGTATCGTTCAAACAATCCTCACAATTGCAATCGTTGCACTCGTCACAATCACAAACGTTGCGCTCCTCGCAATCTAACGATTAAAACAAAGCACAACAAATACACCATTTAGAACAAATGCAATTATGCACAATACAACAAAACAATGATGAACAAATGCATGCATGATGATTTAATAGGTCACTCTTGTTGTATTTAGTGTTTTGAACATTATTAGATCACATGATGCATGTGGAAAGTCATTTAATGCATTAAATCATTTATTATTAAAGTTATATGGATTTAATATGGTTTATCTCACTTTAGTTGAACTACTGATGTTTATTTTGTATTAAATTGTGAACTAAATGCTATTGGATAGGTAATGCAATTTATAACCAGTAGCAATTTGAATCACCTAAAAAGGAGTTATAGATCTTTTCTTATGATTAAAATAATATTGAATGAGTTTATAGTTTTCTGCATGCATTTATGTTTTAACAGTACCAAATAATTTGGCACACAATTTATTTGGATATATATTATCAATACAAAACATTACCAATTGGTTTCACTAATTTTGGAGTTCTGGTTAATTTTCTGGGATTTAAATACTAGTTAGAAGGGTTTAAATCATTTAATTTAGTTTATTCGACAAAAATGATATCTAAGGCCAGATTAGTGTTCTACATGAATCAAGGATTCCATGGACATGTTAATTTACTACGATTTATTTACTCCAAATATACCATTAAAACCATTTAAATTACTACAGCAAATCTACACTGTAAAAGTTTGATCCAACAGTATATTAATGTTGAATATGAAATTACGAATCCATAGGTACCTTATTTGTACTTTTATGATATACAGATAATTTTTGATGATTTATTTAGTCCAAAATGTCCATTAAACTATTTAATTTATTACAGTAAAACTATACTGTAAAATTTATATCTGATCATATATTATTATTCTACACACTTTTATGAATCCAACCATATATTATTTATAATTTTTGAACATGTATTCAATTTTATATGAATTTTACAAGTTCTGCATATAATCTGGCTTTTTAAAATTGGATTTACACAATCATCAGACAACACGACACACAGCGCGCTCTGATTGGCCGTACGCGCTGAGTTGGCGTTGACGCGGCATCGATGATGCAGACAGACAGGTGGCACGCTGTGAGTGGCTAGGACCGGTTCGGGGAGAAGCTTCTAATCTGCACCGTAGACGGAAGATCGGACGAGGAGGAAACGTTGCTGGAAGGGCTGGGCGGTGGCGGACGGTGCAAACGGCAATGATGGTAAGCGCTCCGACGGTCCCTGGCAGCGGTGAGGTGGCCAATGAGATGCGGATTGAGACTTCGTGCTCCCTGGTGTCAACGGAGTGGCATGTCCCTTCCCCTGGCGACCACGGCGTGCGGCTGGAGGCGGCACCGCGAGGTGGTGCTCCAGCGGCGTAGATCGCAGGCTCCGGTGGTCCTGTGGAGAAGAAAAAAGGGTGAGGAGGTGCGGCACTTCAAGAGGGAGCGATTAGGGGAAGGAAGAAGGGCTTGGAGGCTCGGGAATACGGGATCGATGGAAACCTCGAGCTTCGCTGGAGCTCCAATGGCGGCGGCGACCGGCGAGATTGGAAACCAATCTAGAGGTAGCTAGGGTTTCGGAAGGATCAAAAAAAGTAATAACGAAGGTGATGTGTGGTATTTAAAGGGATGGATTCGTGGAGAGGGGACAACAAATCCAGCGGATTTTCAGGGATTCGGATCGGGACTGAGGCCATGTCTTGCTAGTCTCTGTTGACACGAGGGATAATACGACGGGCGGGGCCCACACGTCAGCGGGAGCGGGGGAGGGTACGCGGGCTGCTGAGGGGGCAAGCTTTGGGCCAGCCCGCAGCCATGGCGGCTGCTGCGCGCTGCTCGCAGGCGGATGCGAGCGGTAGGTAATTAGGCTGGCAAGTGGGCTGGGCCGGGGTGACACCACGGGTAGGGTTTAGTTTTTTTTCTGTTTCTTTTCCTTTTCTATTTCCTGATTTCTATTTCTTTAATAGATTTTGATTTATAGCTCCAAATGGAGTGATTCAAATTTGTAGATTTTTGTAATTCAAAATACATCTTTTAGGATGCATAGAGAATATATTTACCATTTTTGAAATACCATTAATCCCCATCGCTTATATGATGCATGTATGGCTAACTTAGGGATTTAAAAAATAGGATTTCTTCGTGTATCATTATAAATAGAGTTATTCCATAATATATGTTTATGACTCTATGGAATACCTTTCCTTGTCTGAATTTAATTTCAAGTACATTTTTTATAGAACCCTATTAAATGTCTTTAGGGACTGGAATTAGGGTTTTGACACAAAGTTTTTGCATGAGGCTTTTCATGGAATGCCATGATGGAATGCAATTGCATTTTTGTAAATCCAAAATTATATAGTCCTAGGATGTTACACATCGGAGGTTGTAGTTCTCCCCTCGCAATTCCGGCAGAACGACGACGTGGTGTCGGAAGTAGAGGGAAGATCCCGCAGGGCTTCGCCCAAACCGGT
Source organism: Avena sativa (assembly GCA_916181665.1). Classification (NCBI taxonomy): domain Eukaryota; kingdom Viridiplantae; phylum Streptophyta; class Magnoliopsida; order Poales; family Poaceae; genus Avena; species Avena sativa. Next base: position 60,273,731 of record OV702280.1, on the reverse strand, counting down.
GCGAGTTATGGTGGATTAGGGTTTCCCGGAGATCTAGTGTCACATCCCAAAATTTTCCAAATTTTGTAATGTGAAAAATAAATAAACAAAATAAATAATTGTGGAAATTTAGGGTGAAAAGAACCTTTTTGTTTTGAAATGAATTCATCAAAACCCATCTTGGACAAACCTTAGATAAATTTGAATCCAACTAAATTCAAATCAAGTGAAATGCTTTCTTCATAAATGCATCTTGAAATTTAAACACTTGGGAAATAAACCTAAACCCTAATACCCTAATGGAGGAAAATCATTTCCAAGATATCTCTAAGACCATGGTTTTGATCCATATAAAATTTGTCAACAAACATTTATAAATGATCAAGAATGACAAATAGAAATATTATAAAACCATAGAAATTGATTTCCTTTAATTTGGAGCCATAGATAAAATCTTATGAATTTAATAAGATAAGGAAATGGAATTTCCAATGCTAATAAAGCACCTATCTAAAAATCCTTACCAAATGGTGATCAATTAATCCTAAAGAGATTTAAAAGGATAAATAAATATTAAACAAGATTTTACAAATTGGAATCACCATTTTTGGATCCTTAAATAAAAAGATATGTTTTTTATAAGCAAAGTTAGAAATAAATAAATAAATAAATAAGGACTAATTTAAAAGGCCAAATTAAAACTTGGCCAAGCAAATAAAATAAAATATTTTTGTTTAATAAAAAGAGTAAAGGTTTATTTAAATAAAATTTTGAGGATTTATTATTACCCAAATTATTTTAAATAAAGACACTTCCCATTTTAAATGAACATTAAAAACAAAATAAAGTATTTTAAATAAGAATTCAAAGTGTTTTATTTCTAAATAAAACCTACTGAAAAGATTTGGTAAAATTTAGATTTCAAATGGAGTTTGAAAACATTAACAAATCTTATTTGAATTAATACAAGGGCCTATTTTAAATAATTAATATACCCTAAAAGAATAAAAGAAATATTCTAAATTTGATTTTATATTATGTTAAATAACAGTATTAAAATCTACACAAAGTTTGGTAGAAGATTGAATTCAAATAGTGCTTAAATTATTTGAATAGAAATCAAAACAGAAATTCAAAATAGAAAAAGAAAAAGGTTTCAGTATAAAAAAATGGAACCAGCCAGACCAAGCCCAGCAGGCCTAGTCCAGCCCAGCATTAGCCCACTCCCTCTCTCCCCGCGAGAAAACGTTTCGCACCAGAGAAAGAACCCGCAGAGTCACTGACTACTGGCCCCCACCTCTCCTCTCTCTCTCTCACTGACCAGCCAGCCCCACGCTGTCAGCCTTCTTCCTCACCCCGCGACGACCGCGCCGGCCGTTTCCTGCCATTGATGTCGTGGTTAAATTCGCTTAAACGGCTCGCTTAAACCTCGCCGGGACCACACTCCCTTAAACGCCTCCCTCTTCTCCCTCTTTCCCCTCAGTCGACGCCTTCCAGGAGCCCCCAGGATGGACGAATTCCTCCACGCGCCCCCACTGCTCCGACGAGCCTCCCCGACAAATTCCGGCGACGCCAGACTTCATCGCTACTCCTAGACTTCACTAGCCTTCTCCCCATCCCCATACGCATCTACCAGCATCCCTATCTAGCTTGCGCGCACTCCAAATCTTCTGCATGGACAACACCGTCTCGCCACCGACGACCGCATCCACTCCGGCGAGCTACTGACGCCAAACCCGTGTGCCCCTGGTGTTCTGGTGAGTATCTCTACAACCCTCGAGACCATGCGCATCATCCTGATACCTTTCCTTGCTCTCTTGCATCCCAGGCGCTTGTCTTCGACCACGACCATGTGCACCCGACGGCAGCAGGAACTCCGGTGAGCGATTCAGGTCATCCTTGTGCGCCCCTTCGCCCACTGTGACCACCTCGAGCTTCAGCACATCACGGCGAACCTGGTAATGCCCTCCTCCCTCTCCCTTGCTTCCTAGATATGCCGGACCGTCACTGACAGAGCCGCTTCGCCGCTCGCCGTTGCTCAACGCCACCAGTCCATGGTCTGGATGCTTTGAGCCGTTGGATGATGATCTTGTGGACGCGATAGATTCAATCAACGAAATGGTATGGAAGCATCTGCACCGCACGATCTAAATGAAATCCTGTGGTCTGTGTTAGTCAATCCAACCGAAACGGTATGGACCAATCAGGACAAGACACGTGGCCCAGTCTGTTTTATAAAAACCAGAATAGAATCTATTAGATGTTCAAATTTGTAAAATTCATAACTTTTGATCCACACGTACAAATTTTGCAAATTTTATATTAATGGAATCATCAAAAAAAATCCTATCCAACCATGCACTTTGTTTAGTTAATTGCTTCTAGAAACTTGGTTGTATTTGCAGAAACTTGTGTAGGCATATTTAGAACATAAAATTTGTTCTAGAAAAGTTTTTAGGATAAAATCTTTGGAAAATGGTTTGTTTTGCACCTACTGACCATATAAACCAACTTTTGGATTGAAAAACATCTTTGGGGAAGCCAAAGAATAAATCTTTGAATTAAAGAATTCTAGTTAAATGAAAATGTGATTTATGTATTAGAAATGCTTTTTGAGTAAAACCTTTGGAAAATTATTTGATTTAAACTCTCTGACCCTAAACACAAAGTTTTAGAATTAAAAATATATTTGGTGAAACCTATAAAAATTATTGCTTTGCTAAAGGCATTTTCAACAACATAAAATATTGATTTAGTGTAAAAATGGTTTATAGGTGAAACCTTTTGCAAATGGTTTTAATATTGAACACTTGACCATAAAACACCAACATTTGTGTATAAAAATGTATTTGTCAAACACTAGAAAATATTACTTTGGTTTGAACCATTTCTAGAAAAATAAAAATGACTTAAAATGTCCATTTTCACTAACTTGATATCAAATGTTTTACCACTTTTATAAATGACCAATGGGTGTTTCCAAATGTTTATAACCTATTAGAAACCACTTTTCCAAATAAAACAATCTTTAGCATGCTTTCATTCATTGCCTTGTTTCTATTATTTTATGTGATGTTTGCTTGAGTGGTAGATTGAATATTGCTTGCTTGGTTGATTTGTAGTGGAATTTGAAGAGTGTGAATATTGCAAGATCAAGGAGTGAACTTATAATTCTCTAACAAAAAGGCAAGTGATGCTTCATACTTTTGTCCCATTATTTTTACTATGCATTAGTGATACTTCTAAGTAGGACTTGCATGGAATTTTTGCTAAGTATAAACTATGCCATGGGAAATCCTAGTAGATGAAACCTTAGTAGAATTTTTCTAAGTTAAGATTCCTACTACTATCATGCTTACCTTAGCTAGTAGAAAACAAGGGTGGATTATATTCATGCTATGGAATATTTCTAAGTCAAAGACTTGTGTTTTGTTTAATAAAACAACTAAGTGAATGAAACACCTGGGTGGAATGGAAGGAATGGTTTGTGTTGAGTGGTTATGCAAGTCCAGTATGCTGGGGAAAACTTGGGCATCACCAAGTCCAGTATACTAGGGAAAACTTGGTATCTCACTTGTGGAATGCCACCCAGGAACAAAGAGATTTGAGATGTCAAATGTTGAGAAGCTTAAAGTGCAGCCACTTGGCATTATGGGCTCTGCCTTGTTCATATAGGTTGCAATAACTTAGCCAAATGGACAGTTGGTGGTAGGGGATGATAGGTTGGAACGCGTCCATTCTGGTCTAAGGGAAGGCTTCTGAAAGATCTTGTCTTGGTGAAACCAAGTCTTGTGGGGAAAGTGCACCACCTCTGCAGAGTGTAAAATCTAAGTACTTAGCCATGTCCCTGGCCAAGGACAATTTGAGCATCAAGACATGGAAGCTATCAAGAATCTCCTCATCCCAATTTCTAAGTTAAAATCTTGTGGTTGAACAAGGGTGAAGGTTCACCAATTTCTATTGGTGGTTCCTTGGGTGTTTTTGTCAAGCAAAAACTTAGTGTTTTCAAATGATAAGGAAAATCTATTTTTAGCAAAGCAAGCCTAAGCTCCACTTAGCCAAATGCATATAGATGATAGATACCACTATACTACCATAGTATCACTTGCCAATACAATTCAAATGTATTGACCCTTGTGGCTTTAACTTATTATGTTGCAGGTTTGTTTGATGTTAGTGAAGTGCATTGATTAGGATTACAAGTCTACAACCAACATGTTTGCATGTGGCACTTTGAAGATGAAGGACCCCATGCTATAGTTATTTCTGCTGCATTGAAATGAGATAGCCAAATGAGCTATGAAAGATGTAATGAATTATTTTATTCCTGGTTATAAATTTGTATTATGACCTTTGTTTCTTGATATTACATCTTAATTGTGGATGCTAGCTATTGATCCAGGGACTAGCATTGTACACACAGGGATCTCTACCTTATTAAACGTTGGGACCTCTACATCTAGGGTTTAGATGACCGGGAGGAGGAGGAGGTGTCGGCGGTGGCTAGGGAGGCGGCGACAAACCGGCGGCGGTGGCTCGTGTGTGGGGACAGGGTCTAGGGCTGGTCTCTTGTGGTGTTGGGGCAGCCCTCCCCCTCTATTTATGAGAGGGGGGAAGCCTTGGGTGGGGTGGGTTTGAATCCAAACCCAAAACCATGTTGGAGTGAGAGAAGGACTTGTTTCTTCTCCCACTAGGAAACCATTGTTCTAGTTTGACTTTTCAAACTTCCCGATTGACTTTCAATTTAGAGCTTTAATTCTCTCTTGCAAATGCCCACACCGAGTGACCTAGGATATGATCCAATCATTCCATTTACCCATGACACATTCATGGTCCATTCCCCTTCCAGTTCGGTGAACCTTCTAGAACCTCTCCGATGAAAACATCGGAATCTTTCCCGAACTCCGGAATAGGACTTTCCTTATATGAATCTTATTCTCCGGACCATTCCGGATCTCCTCGTGATATCCCGGATCCAATCTGAGACTCCGAACAACATTTGGTATCCCTACTAACATTCCATATCTACTAAACAACATCGAATCCTTAAGTGTGTCTCCCTACGGTTCGTGAATTATGAGGACATGATCGAGACACTTGTCCAATCAATAACGAATAGAGGAATCTGTAAATTCATTTGGCTCCCACATATTTCTACGATTACTTTGCGATCGAATGTACCACTTACATATGATACCAATTTCCCTTTGTCTCATGATAGTTTACTTATCCAAGGTTTTGATCATCGGTATCTTTGCATACTTAGTTCAACCTCATTACCGATAAGTACTCTTTTCTTGTTCCAGTGATATGTGATCCCTTGTGAGCCAGTCACATGCTTGCAAGATAATTGGATGACATTCCACCGAGAGGGCCTAGAGTATATCTATCCGTCATATGGATGGACAAATCCCACTCTTGATCCATGTGCCTCAACCCATACTTTCCGAACACTCAATGCCACCTTTATAGCCACCCAGTTATAGTGTGGTGTTTGGTGTCATCAAAGCATCCTTCCGGTGATGGTGATTAACATGATCTCATGGTCGAAGGAATTAGGTTACTATGTATCATAAAGCTTATAGCAAACGAACTATTGAAATGACTTGATCTTAATGCTACGCTTATCTATAGGAGTATGTCCATCATACCATTCTACTAACGATATGATCTTGTTATTAATAACATCTCAATGTTCATGATCGAGAAACCACGATCATCTATTAATCAACAAGCTAGTATTATAAAGAGGCTTTACCAGGGACTCTAATTTAGTTTACAAATCACACAAGTATTAATGTTTCCGGTTAATACTATTGTAGCATGAATGTAAATATTTATCATAAACACAAAGATATAATAATAACCACTTTCATTATTGCCTCTAGGGCATATCTCCAACATTATGGGCCTAGGGGAATCCATTGTGTATTTGTCTACTAATTGTGGGGTTGCCGGAGTGATAGAAACCTGAACCCCCGTTAGGAAACCTTTGCATAAGGGAGCGTAGGATCTCAGAGTTTAAGGCTGTGGTTAGGTTTTTATCTTAACTACTTTCTTATAGTTGCGGATGCTTGCAAGGGGTTTAATCACAAGTATGTATTAGTCCAAGTAAGGTCGGTACATTAGCACAGGTTCACCCACACAAAACTTATAAAACCAAATAAGATTAACCAGCTATATGAAACGAAAGAACTTGATAGTATTCCCATGTGTCCTCAAGAACGTTTGGTCCTCATTAGTATTTGCTCCGGCTTGTCCTTTGCTAACAAAGGATTGGGACACTTGATGCAATTATTTGTTGTCCTTATTTACTTGCACTTTATTTCCTTGCTTTATCAAAAACCCCTAAAAATCCGTTTTCTAAGTATTATACAGAGATTTACTGCTCCATACCGCTAGTCAACACCTTCTGCTCCTCGTTGGGATCGACACTCCTATTTATCGAAAGTAATATGATACACCCCCTATACTTGTGGGTCATCAAGACTATTTTCTGGCGCCATTTCCGGGGAGTGAAGCGCTATTGAAGTGTGGAACTGGTAAAGGAAACTTCTACTGTGAGTATTTTTTTATTTCTCTTTGTTACTTTGTTTCCAATATGGATAACCCACTTGGTTTCATGTTTGGGAAAGCTACCACCAATGATAGGGTAGTAGATGAATCACCACCTGTTGAGATAGATCCTTTTAAGATACCTACAAGAATTGTTGATCGTGTTATGGATAAATATTATCTTGGGGATGGAACTATCATCCTGGTGATCATTTGCTTTTTATCCATGAATTATGCGGGTTGTTTAAGTGTGCAGGTATCACAACTAAACATGTGAAGAAGTAGTTACTCTCTATATCATTGAAAGGAAGAGATGACGAATGGTATAAGCTACTGAAGAATGGACAATCCATGGAATGGGAGGAAATAGTACCTCTCTTTTATTTTAAATTCTATCCTCCCAGTGAGATTCATAAGGATAGGTATCAAATATATAACTTTTGGCCTCGTGATGGAGAGAGTACAACCCAAGCTTGGGGGAGATTGAAGTTACTAATGCTTAAATGTCCTATTCATGAACTCCCTAACAATATTATTATTAATAACTTTTATGCAAGGCTTTCTCTTCATGATAAAGATTTATTAGATGCTTCTTGTGCTGGATCATTCACACACATGAAGGAAGAAACTAAATGGGATCTTCTATACCGTATTCAAGAGAACACTGAAGCATGGGATAATGACAAAGCAAGGAAGTCAGGTATAAATTATGATTATGAATGCATTAAATATTTTGTGGGAACTGATGACTTTCATGATATTAGTACAGAGTATGGTCTTGATTATCAAGTTCTTGCAAATTGTTTTAAGGCCTTTGCCTCTTATATAGAAATTCCTAAAAAGGAGTGGGACAAGTACCATGCACCTTATAAACATGTTGTTAATCATGTTCCCGTAAGAAGCACTGAAGTTTGTACTATTGATCCTATTTTGCCCGAACCTTATATTGAGAAAATCCATTTTCCTGCTAAGGTGAAGGAACATTCTATCGTAGCTAATGTGGTTAGCAAAAGTACAAATGAAACTATGGAACCTGATGAGAAAATAAACATTAAACATGTAGTAGCCATTATGAAAGATCTTGAACTAAAAATATAGAGGAGGAGCACATTGTCTTGTGTGAAGATGCTTCTAATATTGTCGCTCATCCTAGAAAAGCTAGGAAAACTAGTGTCCCTGTGCTTTCTGTGAGAATTGGTGATCATTGCTATTATGGTTTATGTGATATTGGTGCTAGTTCTAGTGCTATTCCTTATGAGCTTTACAGGGAAATTATGCATGAAATTGGTCCTTGTGAACTTGAGGAAATTGACGTGGTCATTCACCTTGATAATAGAGAGACAGTCTGTCCAATTGGCATTGTAAGAGATGTGGAGGTTCTTTGTGGTAAAATTAAATATCCTCCTGATTTTCTAGTACTTGGTTTAGAAGCTAGTAAAAATTGTCCTATTATCTTTGATAGACCTTTCTTGAATACTTATGTGGGCTATTATAGATTGTAAGAAGGACAAAGTTTTAACTAAGTTTTATGGAGAATCTTATGATTTTAATTTTTTTCAAATTTGCTAAAACTCCTTATGAGAATGAATTGTCTAATGAGTATTTTAGGGTTGAACAACTTGCTGCTATTTCTCTTGCTCCTGACAATGCCTTGCAGCAGTATATGGAAGATCATGAAAGTGAGGTCTTCATGAAGGAAAGAAATGAGATTGACGAGATTTTCCTTCATCAACCTGAGTTACTTAAGCATAACCTACATGTGGAAGATTTGGGTACAATACTACCACCTAAAGGGGACCCAGTTTTCGATTTAAAACCTCTACCTGATGATCTTAAATACGTTTATCTAGATGATAAGAAAATATATCCTATTATTATTAGCTCTAAACTTTCACGAAAGGAAGAGGAAAGATTATTGGAAGTATTGAAGAAACAGCGTGGAGCTATGGGTTATACTCTTGATGATTTAAAATGGAATTCTCCTACTATATGTCAGCATGCTATTAATATAGAACCTGATGCAAAACCAGTTGTTGAACATCAATTGTGTTTAAATCATAAGATGAAGGATATGTTAAGAAATGTGGTATTGAAACTCCTTGATGCTGGTATTATTTACCCTACTGCTGATAGTTAATGGGTTAGCCATGTTTATTGTGTCCCAAAGAAGGGGGGTCACTATTGTGCCGAATGAAAATAATGAGTTTATACCTCAAAGAGTAGTGGTTCGTTATAGGATGTGCATTGATTTTATAAAGGTTAATAAAGTTACTAATAAAGATCATTACCCTCTGCCTTTTATTAATCAAATGCTAGAAAGGTTGTCTAAATAGACTAAATTTTGTTTTCTTGATGGTTATTCTGGGTTCACTCAAATTGTTGTGAGAGCACAAGACCAAGAGAAAACCACCTTCACTTGTCCTTATGGAACTTATGCTTATAGGTGTATGCCTTTTGGTTTATGTAATGCTCCTGTTACCTTTCAGAGATGTATGTCTGCTATCTTTCATGGTTTTTGTGAAGAAATTGTGGAAGTTTTCATGGACGATTTCTCCGTCTATGGAACTTCTTTTGATAATTGTTTGCACAACCTTTATAAATTTTTTTTAGAGATGTGAAGAAACTAACCTTGTTCTTAATTGGGAGAAATGCCACTTCATGGTTAATGAAGGGATTGTTCTTGGACACAAAATTTCTGAAAGAGGTATTGAAGTAGATAGAGCCAAAGTTGAAGCAATTGAGAAGATGCCTTGCCCTAGGGATGTAAAAGGTATTCGTAGTATCCTTGGTCATACTGGTTTCTATAGAAGGTTTATTAAATATTTATCCAAAAATTCAAAGCCCCTTACTAATCTTCTTCAAAAAGATGTACCTTTTGTTTTTTATGTTGATTGTAAGGAAGATTTTGAAACTTTGAAGAAAGCTTGACTACTGCTCCTATTGTCCAACCACCTAATTGGAATTTACCCTTTGAAATTATGTGTGATGCTAGTGATTTTGCTATGGGTGCTGTTCTTGGGCAACGAATAGATAAAAAGTTGAATGTTATTGATTATTCTAGCAAGACTCTAGATGCTGCTCGAAAGAATTATGCTACTACTGAAAAGGAGTTCTTAGCTATAATCTTTGCTTGTGATAAGTTTAGACCTTATATTGTTGATTCAAAGGTTACCATTCATACTGATCATGCTGCTATTAAGTACCTTATGACAAAGAAATATGCTAAGCCTATTAGATGGGTGCTGCTTTTACAAGAGTTTGATCTGCATATTGTAGATTAGAAAGGCGCTGAAAATCCTGTTGCTGATAATTTATCTCATTTGGAAAACATTTCTTTTGATCCTATGCCCGTTAATGACAGTTTTCCAAATGAACAGTTGGCTGCAATAAGGGTAAGCCCGCAAGAGAGTCCTTGGTATGCTGAGTATGCTAACTTTATTGTTTCCAAGTATTTGCCTCCAACATTTACAGTCCAGCAAAGAAGGAAATTCTTTTATGATCTAAGGCATTACTTTTGTGATGACCCACATTTATAAAAAGAAGGAGTAGATGGTATTATGCGGAGATGTGTCCTAGAATATGAACAACAAGAGATATTGAGAAAATGTCTTGGCAGTGCTTATGGAGGACATCATGCTGGGGATAGGACCGCACAAAAAGTTCTACAATCTGGTTTTTATTGGCCTACTCTTTTCAAGATGGAAGGAAGTTTATTTTATCATGTGATGAATGTCAAAGAGTTGGTAACATTTTTAGACGCAATGAAATGCCTATGAATTATTTTCTTGTGATTGAACTTTTCAATTGTTGGGGATTTGACTTTATGGGTCATTTTCCTCTTTCAAAAGGGTATACTCATATTCTAGTTGATGTTGACTATGTTACAAAGTGGGTAGAAGCCATACCTACAAACAGTGCTGATGGTAAGACTTCTTTAAAAATGCTTAAGGATGTTATTTTTCCTAGGTTTGGTGTGCCTAGATATCTCATGACTGATGGAGGTTCTCATTTTATTCATGGTTGTTTTAGAAAGACTCTTGCTAAGTATGATGTTAACCATAGAATTGCTTCAGCTTATCACCCCCAAACCAGTGGGAAAGTAGAACTTTCAAATAGAGAAATTAAATCTATCTTACAAAAGACTGTTAATAGATCTAGGAAAAATTGGGCTAAAAAGTTGAATGACGCTTTATGGGCTTATAGAACTGCTTATAAAATCCTATGGGAATGCCTCCTTACAAAATGGTTTATGGTAAAGCTTGTCACTTGCCTCTAGAATTAGAACACAAAGCTTATTGGGCAGTGAAAGAACTGAATAGAGATTTTAAACTTGCTGGTGAGAAAAGATTTCTTGACTTAAGTACCTTATATGAGTGGAGAAGTGAAGCTTATGAAAATTCTACTCTTTAAGGAAAAAGTAAAAACATGGCATGATAGGAGAATTCTCAAAAGGGAGTTCCATGTTGGTGAGAAAGTTCTTTTGTATAGGTCTCGTCTCAGATTTTTTGCAGGGAAACTACTCTCAAAATGGGAAATACCTTATGTTATTGAGGAGGTATATCATTTAGGAGCTATTAAAATATCTTCTTTGAAGGACAACACTACACAGGTGGTGAATGGTCAAAGGATCAAACATTATATTTCTAGAGATTGTTATAATGAAGATGTTGATATTATTCAAATGGTGACCCCGGAAGAATTTATTAGAAACCAAACTCCAGAATCTGCAGAGTCTGTCTCTGAAGAGGTAAAAGTGCTAAAAAAAGAAGGTTCGTGAAAAACTTTTTTCTTTATATTTTTTATATTTTTATTATATATGGAAGGTTACGAGACAAAACAGAGGGGGAAACGGAGCCCGGGTGGGCCACACCAACCAGTGTAACGAGCCCCAGCTGGCCGCGCCACCAGGGGGTGTGAGCCCCCTGGAGTCCATCTCCGCCCCTTTTTCACACAATACCTTCCTTATGTAGTAAAACATCGTAATATATAACCCCCCGGATCCCCCGAGGTTCGTATATCGTGTTCTCATCATTTTTTTGTTTCAATCTATTTTGTCAGGCAGATTCTCAGTTTTGGATCTACAATGTCTTCCTCTGGATCACCCATGGAGGATTCCTACGCGGATATCATCAACCCCTACATGTATGAGTTGAAGGTTCACCCTAAGGAGTTGTTACTCAAGGATGGGATGGTATAGATAAAATAAGTACATGGCCCTAAAGGAGAAGGTAGCTTGGAATATAGGATGGAAGCATTGGAGCAGTAAGTTTTTAGGTACAAGAAGATGGCGGAATGCGAAGTGGACGTCATCCATAAGATAAGTTCAAAACTCATCGGCAAGCACAAGGAGGAGGTCGCTGATCTTCGAGATGAAATCCTCTCACTCCTTCAGACCACCAATCAATTGCAAGCACAACTCTACGACATACAAAATCAAAACTGTGAGTATGAGGCTAGGTCTAAACTAATAATCTCTGCTGCTAGTTTCAGGATATTTGAGACAAAGACATCCTTTGTGGATGGGGAGCCTTTACCTTGGAATTCTGATGATGACAAGGGAACACCACCACTGAAGGAGTAATTCGTCATCAGGTTTTGGCATCCCCTTGGCTTGTTCCAAGCTTGGGGGAGTGCCGCGGTATCACATCATTATCTTTTATCTTTTTACCTTTTTAGTAGAGTCATATCTTGGGTAGAGAAGTTATCTTATAGGTTGGTTTTCATTGTAGAAGTATCTCTCCTTTAGTTGGTTATCTATGTATCCCTTGGTGTGAGTGCCTTTATGGAATATTAATGAGAAGTTTCATCTTTTACTTTTTGTTGTTCTTATTTTAGTTTGCAATCTCTATTATATGATTGATCTTGTTGATCAGTATTGGTATCACTTTGGGAGAATCAAGTAGATCTAAATTGGTTTTGGCAAACCAAGCTCTAGTCAGTAGCAACAACTTTTTGAGGTTGAAAGGAAAAGAGAAAAATCTTACAGGTATTTTGTATCATTTATTTTCTATATTGATTGGCTCATAAGCTTAGTATTCTTTATTTAAGATCTTTTGTGTCTTCAAGGAAGATTGCATGTTTGGATTTATCACTTGTAGATTTTCTTGTTTCCTTCAAATATTTTGCTTGCTACCCAGCATTGCTAGCCAAAAACCTATACTAAGAGGGCATACTTCTTAGGTATCCAACCCTTTAAACCAAAACCCGTGCCATTTGTGTCCACCATATCTACCTATTAGCATTATTGGTATTCCAAGCAAATTCTCAGGTATCCACCATATCTACCTTCTCAAGTTTAGAGCACCACGGTCTCTGCCAACGATAAGGGTAAGAAGCTCATGGAAGAAGATCCTCAAAACCCCAAGGAGGAAGAGATCTTGGTTGGGGATGAAGAAGATGTGGAGGAGGACGAGCATCTGGACACCCGTGCTACCGTTGCAAGCATTGGAGTGGTGGCAAACCCTACCAAGCTTAGGAGGACAGCACAGATGTCTACAGGAGGGAGAACTCCACGTCATATCCTCGCTCCACGGTCACTTCCTTCACGTATGCAGTGAACCAGCATACCACTGCATGATGTAGTACACTATAGTCGTTGACATAACACCAATGAAACACCGTTCACTAGTATTACACCCCTCAGAGTGGTACAACAGAAACATAGTAGGTCCAAGACATGACTATAGGTTACAACTCAACTCTTTACACAAGATCTAGAGAACACTCTAGGTTAAAGAGAGAGAAATAAACTTTTTACAAAGAAGAATCAGAAATGATTAACTCATAAACTAAGTGTGTGGCTTGTATTGCTGCTATTGCAATACTCTGTAGAAGTAGGTTCTATGGCTAGAGATTATATTTCTATCTAATCAGTAACTTTGTCTTCACTTTAGTGATGTATATGTTGACTTCCTTTACTTTATTGAAGAGCTTGAGCTTTTGATGTTGATTCCTGGAGCAAAACTTGATGTAGACGTTGTCTCAATGGCTTTAGAATCTAGCAAGGGCTTAGAAGATACTTTGAGTACGAGCGTACTCAACAAGTTCACTAAAAAGGAGTGTTTGATGCACTATATCTACAACCACAGACCATAGGTCGTAGGAAATGCAAGTTTTTGTAAACATTTCCTCAAAGGTTGCTTTTATTCTAAAAAGCTATGTCTGTCAGCCTTCACTGGTTTACCAGAACTTTCATGGAGTTCATTTCCTGCCGCGTTCGCAGCCCTTTCCTAGAACAGGGAGTAACAAGTTACAATTCTTACACTCTGCAAAGGTGCGTTACTTTACCAATGAGAGACCTTAGCCTTGTTGCACAACCAAGTCATGACCTTGTCCATACTTCCTTGGTATGTGGCCCAGTCTAAGATCTAAGCCAATCACTGACCCTTCACGACCCCACATATCTCCTTGGTGTACGCCATGCCCACCCATTGAATTATGGCAATGGTTAGTATAGACCGTCAGATGCCAGAACAATCGTGGGACGTTGAGGGTTCCCACCCATATGCTGCATATCCTCTATGAATTACCAATTAAATGCATGTTACGAGGATAACAGCCACGACCTGCACATTCGGGTACATGCGAGAGGAAGAAGATACAGCTGACTTCTCCGTCCCATTCCAAATCTCATGGTTAACGCGTGATATATGACGCAAAAATCACTGACGACATTGGTTGTTTAGTCCTAGATAATATGTTCCTTTACCACCGAAACTTTCATAATAGGTTATTACCTCATGGTAAATAACCTATAATCACATTATTATGAAAATAGTGTTTTCTGACCTTTTTGAAATGCAGGTGATGACAACACTGGATTTGCAAAAAACTTTACAGAAAATAATCAAAGGACATGAGCAAGTGTGAACTTGCCTTTTGTGATTGCAAGATTATGCACTCACGGTCTTCGGGATAATATAAGATCCAATATCTGAAATCAGCATCATTGGTCCGGTAAGGACTAATGTTTAAAGAAGAAAGATGTTATTATGCATAAGTAATGTAATGCAGTTTGATAAACTCGAATCCCCGGAATAAGCGTTGATCTAGGGTTTGGAAACTCGAATCCCTGTAATGTGTTGTACTTTTAGATAAGCTTCACACTTGAGTTTCTTATTAAGGCTTATGAGTGTGTGTGAAACAGCATATAATTACAATACCATACAACAACAATATACACAATGTGGAATGCTACTCAGAGACTACATATATAAGAATTGCCTTATCTTCAAATCTTACTTTACAAGTATTGGCATTTATAAGGAGCTTAGGTATTAACAATCCTAAGTATACAAGTAAAGTATAAAGTAATGTGATTATTATTAATTATCATTTATTGTCTATGATGAAATTCCTCGAGTTTAGTTGTTAAGAGTTGGGGATATTATTATAAGATTTTTTGTTTGAAGTGGAAAAAAGAATAACATTTGAAGAAAAGGTTTCTTTACTAAGGTTTAAACAATCATGATAGCTTTTAGAATATGATTGATAGAATGTGATTGATGTTGTTTATGCTTGCTTGAATTTGTATTTGAGATGCTTTACGTCTTAATTAAAATAGACCAAAGTTAACTATAAAGCATATAATAAAGTCTTTATCATAATATTTAAAGTCTTGTAGACTAAAGTTAACTTTTAAGGACATAGATGGACTTTAAGATGTAATGCTTATGGTATTCGTACTTTGTTCTCCTCATAATGTTTCTTTATAGCTAACTAGGAATGGTATTACTTTTATTTGAGTAGTGTTTTCTCAATACTATAATGGAATAGAATCATTTATCTTTTTATAGATGAGTGGTTATGGTCTGGGAACAAGGAAATAATATTACTTAACTACTTATAAATGCACTATAGTGTTTTGGTATGTTTATAAATTTGTGATTGAAGTAAGGGAAAAGGTTTTATTTAGTCACAAATTATTCTTGAAGATTTTATATTTGATAAGAATCTTTTTAGAAATAATCTACATTTATGGTTGAATGATAATCCAATAAAATTGTATTTAAAATGTGTTGAACCATTTTGACATCATATTATCAATATTTAAGACTAATAATACCTATTAGACTCAACTGGATAATTTTATAAATATTAGCAATTTTTATTTACCCTTATATGGATTATCAACTAAGGAAATAGGTTTAAATTCAAGTTAGTAAAGTGTTTATATTTTTATTTACCTCAAAAGTGGAATGTTATATTTTTAACATGTAGGTATTATTTTTGTGATCATTTTGGTATATTACATTTATTTTTGTGATTTATAAATAATAATATATGATTTTATAAGATTTACTACTTTATAAACACATAATAAATGATAATTATTTAATTAGGTGAAATAATAATGCATGATTATAGTGTTAAATTACAGTTCTTATCTTTTTAAGATTTTTGGTATTTTACTTATTTTTTTAACATTTACCAATATTAAAATATGAATTTTTAAAGTATTAATACTTATAAAATCTTTATTAAATAATAATTATTTAAATTGTTGGCATAATAATATTTGATAATGGTTTAATGTTATAGATTTTATTTTTCTGAAAATTTTCATATATAAAACATATTTTTCTGAATTATAAAACAATAGTTATTGAATTTACAATGTTTATTCATTTCCTAAATTATTAAAACAAAATAATAATGTAATTACTGCATCACTGTTAATGTCATCACTTAACTTAATATTTTTACATCGCACCCAAATTTAGCCCCCAGTCACTGACTGGTGGGGTCGTTGCCACGTCATTTCCAGAAACTATAAAACAAATCAAATAAGAGGATTATGACATCAGTATGTTGTCACGCTGATGTCACTCGAGTTTGATCCTCTTAGGTTGAAGATCGATCCAGCGATTTAGTGCGTGCGCAGGGCTGTGGTTAGGCTCGTTGGAAAGAGCACAAGACGAGGAGCATAGCTATGGTGGCGCCTCCCAGAAATGGTCACCGAAGGATGACCGGCGATGAGGTATCGTGGCGACGAGTACAGATGATCATGGTGGTGATGATTCCAGAAGCAATCGAGATAAAGGACGGCACTAGCGTGTTCAGTAACTCACCAGGAACGCGATGGTGCGGCCGGTGAAGTGACACGAGGCCGGAGATGACGGTGAGGTTGACGAACAGCTCTAGGAACCGAGGTTGCAATTGGACTGAGCAGAACCTCCCTAGCTGGTGCAAGTTGGGGCAAAAGAACGAGAGGAGCACGGCGGTCTCCAACGTGGTCTCATCTGGCTGAGGCGAGCACGGATTTGAAGGCACCGGCTCACCTCCGAGCTAGGGTTCTCGGTGGGGAAAAGGGGATTTGCTCTAGAGGGCGAGAGAGAGAGGATAAGATCAGTATGGATAGAGAGAGTAGAGTGCGGCCGATCTTATCAACGAGGTCCGGGGCGTCGACGAGCATCGTGGCGTTCCAATTTTGCTGACGATGTTGATTGTCATCGAGCGATGGTGAAGCCTCCAGAGAGCTACTTGTGACGTCAAGAAAGACGATGACGAACCGGTACGGGCTGACGCTGGGCCACGCATGGGCCAACTTGGGCTGCAGCAAAGTTTTCTAGATGGATGCTATGGCTTCTTGTGGGTAGCAGATAGAGATAGAGAGAGGGAATGGGCCACGGGTCAGGAAGTTTACTTCTGTTTTTTTCTTTGTTCCTTTTTCTTTTTCTGTTTTATTTCCATATTTGTATTTTCACATTTGGTTTGAATTTCTCTTATAGAAATTTATCTGCTAGATAATTGCAGCAATACGAAAATGTATTTAGTATCATTTTGTGAAATTTTTATTGTATAATGTTATTATTTCTTTATTTTCTTTATATATATACTTTTCCTTTTAATATTTCATAGAAACTTTTGTTATGAATTTTACTTACATAACATACTATGAACTTATTATAGGTTATACCCCTGTTTATTCATGAAACTAAATTCTCATTAATATATTTGAAGGAAAGTTTCTAATGGTGATCCTATATTACTACTTGATACATAATTTCCTATGAATTACTATGATTAATATTAATCACATAATCCTAGGGAATAACAAGGTATATGTTTTGTTATAACTTGCATAGAAGTTAGGGTCTTAGGTTTTAGGAAACTTAATAAACCTATATCCTTGGGATAGGCATGGATAAAGATTTATGATTAATACATATTGTCTTCATGCTTATGTTTATGAATGGTATCACCGTCCAAGATAAAATAGTGGGGTTGTTTTCTAGGATGGCTAAAGAGATGGAATTGATAATTATAGTTTCTAGGCACATATGATTTTAAAGTTTGGAAGTGACAAAGATTTGCTTAAGTGATTTGCTATTAGAAAATATTGCTATAGGACATTGTGGAAATGCTATGATTTATCCAACAAATGAGATGGATATTAAGCTTAATTATAAATTTAGGGTTTAGTGTTTACCAAGAATTTCTATCTTCCATACTTCATAACCCTTGACTTCTAATTAAGGAATTCCTTTACTAGATATTTCACTTCTTCCTATCCATCATAATGTGTTAACATGATGAGCTGTACTTCACAAGAATAATCTTATCCACCCTTTATTCTTATGAATCCATTTGTAAATCCAATGAGCTTGACACTAATGCACTAAATACTTTCCTCATGGGAATACCTCCCACTTCTAGAATGCTTCTAATGACTCCAAATCCATTTGTATGATTAATCTCTTACTTCACACATTACTTTGTAATCTAACTTATAAATCTTTAAATCTTGTCACTGAAGCTTTTCATAATTATCTCATATCTCCCTTGATTATATCAAACTACAATAGTAACCTTTAATCCAACAAGTAGTTACTTCTAACTCCATTTATACACTTCCTTTATCACCCATCACTAATATTACTCCAATAGACATATATATCAAATCCTACTTTCTTCAAGGGTTTAGTATTCTCTAAGAGGAATATTCTACTTCTCTAACTTAATGCTTCTTTAATATGAGCTTGGTTGTTCTATCTTAACTTTAGCTACCTCGGTAACTCATACTCCAGCTTCACATTGTAGAGTTGTGTCTTGTCATGACTAACCTAGGATAACATAATTATCCTGGGATTTAATCATGTTCTATCCACCAGTGTCACTCATATATGATCCAATCATTCACTCTTAGTGACTTGAGCATGATCATTATAATCATTTGATCATTTATGGCTTAGGTTTCTAGTTGGCTAATCAAGGCTTCATCAATACAACATTACAGGCGTATTATACTTATATTCTTAGTGTTTCTATCTGACTAAGAGCTATTATTCAATGACTATACCTACTTGATCCAATAGGATTACTCCTGGTAACTATCTTTAGAATTCATCCTTTTAATCCTCTTTGTTACCACAAATATCTTTATTTTAAACAACCCTTCTATCCATTTAGGAGTGAGTTCTCTCCATCACTTATCATATAGATTTGATTCTCTTTAGACACTCCCATCCTATATATGATATCTAGAACTAGCATAATTACATACCTCTTCTTGATTCTTTCTCAAAAGTACTTAAGTGAATGCTATGATAAGGACAAGAGTTGATAGGTCAAGAATTGATAGATTAAGAACTGGTGAATCAATAGTTGATTACTCAACATTGATGAACAACAGATATTAGAATATGATTCAGGAGATGTTAGGAGTGATATGGAAGGAAAGATATATGGTAAATGGTCTTGACCTAGTTACCTTCCTACTCCAAATAACCAAAGAGTTAGAGTGAGGTATTACCATGATCCTCATGGTAGAAATAGATAAGGATAAAATAGGTCAAGAGTTAGTTATTAAATTCTTGTTACTTGAGTTATATTCATAGCTTGGTATTCATGGGTTATTGTAATGAATTCTATGATATAATCTCTTAAGGATCAGATATTAATCATTAAACAATATGTAATGGCTTAGTTTTATTGCATTTGATCTACCATTAGATCAAATCATGTTTACCCAAAAATAAGGTTTTAGCAAAGGTCATATTGAAACTTATCGCAGTCAACTTGATGATCTACTTCAATTCCATCAAGTTGAGAGAAGCTTCAATCACTTTGACAAGTTTTCTTCAAAAGCGCGAAAATTATTCAGATTTTCTATGCATGAATGCAATGCACACATTTGGGTTCAGCTTATTTCTTAGCTCTAATGCTGGGATGTTACAACGTACCAAGAACCCCTTCCATACTCTCATAATTGAGCAACAATACTAAAAGGTGCCCCAAGGGAGGTTGCCCTCTGTTTGGTATCTGCCTCGTTCTAACCATGCAGGGAAGGAACACACTAATAAGGAAGAGTGGGGAAAGAATAATAAGGACTGGGATTCTCGGTCCGACATGATCATGAACCGCATTGAGCATAATTCGGAGTTGATTCGTACTCTAACCTTCGAGATTGAGGATTTGAGGGAACTAATTGAAGAGCTTATCAAGAGAACACCACCACCACCGAAGGAGTAATTCATCATTAGGTTTGGCATCCCCTTGGCCTGTTCCAAGCTTGGGGGAGTGCCGCGGTATCACATCATTATCTTTTATCTTTTTACCTTTTTAGCAGAGTCATATCTTGGGTAGAGAAGTTATCTTATAGGTTGGTTTGCATTGTGGAAGTATCTCTTTGGTTATCTATGTATCCCTTGGTGTGAGTGCCTTTGTGGAATATTAATGAGAAGTTTCATCTTTTACTTTTTGCACTTATTATTTTAGTTTGCAAATCTCTATTATATGATTGATCTTGTTGATCAGTATTGGTATCACTTTGGGAGCATCAAGTGAATCTAAATTTGTTTTGGCAAACCGAGCTCTGGTCAGTAGCAACACTTTTTGAGGTTTGAAAGGAAAAGAGAAAAGCACTTACAGATATTTTATATCGTTTTCCTTCTTTCTTGATTGGCTCATAAGCTTAGTATTCTTTATTTAAGATCTTTTGTGTCGTCAAGGAAGGTTGCATGTTTAGTGTTATCACTTGTATGTTTGCTTGTTTCCTTCAACTCTTTTGCTTGCTACCCCGCCTTTCTAGCCAAAAACCTTAGCTGAGAGGGAATACTTTTCATTCATACAACCCTTTAAACCAAAACCAGTGCCATTTGTGTGCACCATATCTACCTATTAGCATTATTGCTATTCCAAGCAAATTCTCAAGCTTCATCTATCTTTCAAATTAAAAATTCTTTTGTTATTTGAAAACTAGTTAGTAAAACTCTCATGAACTTGATGGCACACCTTATTTTCTTGCCTCTAATAAACTTGAACCATTGTGTCATCGAAGTTGTATATGCTTGCACCTATACATTGGGATTAGCAGAACCATGCTGTCACGGGGAACGCTTTCAACACCTGTAAATATCTGCCCAGTTGATATCATGCTATTTTGTTTGCGGATGTCATCGGTGTGAAATAAAAGGGGAGCTTGTAATCCCATGGAGTTATGTATGTGTGTTAGAGAAACGCCTGGGCCGCTAGCCTAAGCCATGCCTAATCATGGTGGAAACTTCCAGCATCACCATAATGAGCAATCTATGAAGCTTTCTTCTTATATAAAAAAAGAGAGACATATTGAAATGAGGAAAGAGAATGAAAAAAGCACCATTTTCCCATGGTAAAAAAGAGATTGCTGAGATGCTCATTGTCTACTTGCCTTGTCATTTTGATATGGGATAGCTCATGTATCATGTGCAAGGGGTACCCTGTTGGCGGTTCTCTATGATACACATGTACTTACTATGACAAGAACTTACCGGTAACTAAAGTTGAGTAGCATGAGGAGCGGCCCTCGTAGTCAAGGGACATGAGATTGCCAACTTATATTTCGTCAAGCATATACTCCATCTTTGTTCACTTTAACCTTAATCACCTCAAGATGCTTATGATAGGGCAATGAGAGCTCAAAGCTAGTAAGTCCCCTAATCTTTTGAAAGCTCTTTATGAACTTGAAATCTCTGCTTCCATCTATGAAGGGCCTTTCTTTTACTTCTAAGTTGAGTCAGTACACCTATTCCTCTCTATATCCAGCAAGAATTTGAGTTGTTGTGTTTCAAGCATTCATATGGTGATTTATTAAATTATGTTCGTTATCTTCCTTGTTTGCACATTATTGTGAAAATCCTTTTATGATTGATCAAAAAGGGCTCCTGTTTTAAACTTGCTTACAAAAGCTTTGCTTGAAAACTTTTTACCAACTGTTTTCTGACCAAGAACAAAGTTTGCCAATCCCAATTATGATTTATCTTTATGTATATTTATTGTGACTCCCATACTTGTTCCAAGATAAGTTATATAACGGTGAGTTGCTTTCTACTACGAGTTGTGTATTGGTAAGTGTGATGAATCTTGTCCGTATTATTTTTATCGGCACTTCACTCCATAAACCTATGGACATGTTTACTGAGCTCAGTTTTCGCTTGGGGACAAGCGAGGTCTAAGCTTGGGGGGAGTTGATACGTCCAATTTTCATCACCATTCTATATCATAATTTGCCTTTATTCATTGATATATTCCATATAAAGAGGTGATACTTATGTTATTTCATATGTTTTTGCATGTTGGATGATTATTGGAGGATGAACTGCCGGAGTCAGGATTCTGATAGAAAAAGAGGTGTTTTGATTCAATTTCGTGAAGATCAGAAAAATACCAGAAAAACTACATAAAATTATATCTCAGAAGACAAAGGATGCCAGAAGGGGAGGCGGAGTTGGGCCACAGGGGGCCCACACCCCCCAGGTGCGGGCCACCCTGGGTCGTGCCTAAAGGGGGTGTGGCCACCCTGGCCCACCTCTGGCTCCGCCCTCTCGCTTATATCTTTTCCTCGAAACCCTAAAGTCGGGGGAGCGACCAGAGAAATATTTCGCTGCCTCTGTAGGGTTGAAACTACAGAGAAAGACCTCTCCGGCAGACATATTTCTGCCAGGGAAATTCCTTCCTGGAGAGGGGAGATCGTCGCCATCAACACCGTCATCAAGCTAGACTTCATCGGTATCATCATCATCCACACCATAATCTCCACCAGCACCATCATCACCACTACATCCCGCTGTAACAATCGTGTTGAATCTTTCATAGTTCTTAGGGGAAACCTTCCCGGTGTTAATTACTTTTGTAGTTGATGCTTGTGAGTGGAACCATTGAATTATTGTTTATGGTCAGATTGTTATTCATCATTATATCATCTCTGATCTTGATCCATATGATGTCTCATGAGTAGTTCGTTTAGTTCTTGAGGACATGGGAGAAGTCATGTTGTTAGTAGTGGAATTGTGTTGAGGTATTATTCAATGGTTTAATATTTAAGTTGTGGTGCTATTCTTCTAGTGGTGTCATGTGAATGTCGACTACATGATACTTCACCATTTATGGGCCTAGGGGAATGCATTGTGTATTTGGCTACTAATTGTGGGAACGCCAGAGTGACAGAAACCTGAACCCCCGTTAGGAAACCTTTGCACAAGGGAGCGTAGGATCTCAGAGTTTAAGGCTATGGTTAGGTTTTTATCTTAATTACTTTCTTGTAGTTGCGGATGCTTGCAAGGGGTTTAATCAGAAGTATGTATTAGTCCAAGTAAGGTTGGTACATTAGCACAGGTTCACCCACGCAACACTTATAAAACCAAAGAAGATTAATCAGCTATATGAAACGAAAGCACTTGACAGTATTCCCATGTGTCCTCGAGAACGTTTGGTCCTCATTAGTATTTCCTCTGGCTTGTCCTTTGCTAAGAAAGGATTGGGCCACTTGCTGCAATTATTTTCTGTCCTTATTTACTTGCACTTTATTTCCTTGCTTTATGAAAAATCCCTAAAAATCCGTTTGCTAAGTATTTACAGAGATTTCCTGCTCCATACCACTAGTCAACACCTTATGCTCCTCGTTGGGATTGAAACTCCTATTTATCAAAAGTACTATGATACACCCCCTATACTTGTGGGTCATCACGCGCTTTCCTATGCGGGAATCAGGTCGTTCACGATCAATGCCGTCTTGGAGGCGTCCATTGGGTGAACATGCACATTCTTTGTGTTGACTACGGAGTCGAATGACATGTTCGGTATGTTTTGCCTGGTGACTGGCGGTGCTCCGTTGTCTGTCACCTCCCTGAGTCTCGTGAGATCCTCCTACATGCCGAACGACTGAGAGATTCTGTTGAAGTTTCTGTCACAACTCTCTGACCTGGTGAAGCTTCCTAGGACGATGATGACGCCGCTAGGTCTTGGCATCTTTAGTAGCAGGTCCGCATAGTGTGGTACTGCCAGGAATCTTGCGAATGCCACGCGCCCGAGGATGGCGTGGTACTGTGATGGCCACTCCACCACCTCAAACTCCATCCGCTCACGCCTGAAGTTTTTGGGCTTGCTGAAGATGACGTAGAGCCATATCTTGCCCAAGGGGTATATGCCCTTCCCTAGGACTATGCCATGGAATGTCGTGTCTGACTGCTCCAGGCTGCACAGCGGGATTCACATCGCTGCGAGTGTGCTGGTGAACATCAGGTTGATGCCGCTGCCGCCGTCCATGAAGACGCAGATCATCTCGAATCACCCGATCTGGGCCTCGAGCAACATGTCAGAGTGACCTAGGTGAGGGATCTGGCGTGGGTGATCTGAACGGTCAAACGTGATGCAGGACTCTGAGCCGCTAAGGTACTCAGGTACGGCTGATGGGGAGGTCACGGCCAGGTTGACTTGGTGGGTGATCTTCTTCTACACTCTGTTGGTTGGATGCCCCTTCAGGATTATCAGGGCCCCTTTCGGTGGAGGGTACCCATCTGCACCATTATTCGCTGCTAGTGCGACTGACGGCTGTGATGACCCACAAGTATAGGGGTTGTATCGTAGTACTTTCGATAAATAGGAGTGTCGATCCCAACAAGGAGCAGAATGTGTTGACTAGTGGTGTGGAGCTGGAAATCTCTGTAAATACTTGGCAAACGGATTTTTAGGGTTTTTATGATAAAGCAAGGAAATAAAGTGCAAGTAAATAAAACAACAAACAATTGCAGCAAGTGGCCGAATCCTTTCTTATCAACGGACAAGCTGGTGGAAATACTAATGAGGACCAAAAATTCTCAAGGACACATGGGAATACTGTCAAGTGCTTTCGCTTCATATAGTCGAGTAGTCTTCTTTGGTTCTATAAGTGTTGTGTGGGTGAACCTGTGCTAATGTACCGACCTTACTTGGACTAATACATACTTGTGATTAAACCCCTTGCAAGCATCCGCAACTACAAGAAATCAATTAAGATATAAACCTAACAACAACCTTAAACTCTGAAATCCTACACTCCCTTGTGCAAAGGTTTCCAAACGGGGTTCAGGTTTCTATCACTCCGACAACCCCACGATTAGTAGCCAAATACACAATGCATTCCCCTAGGCCCATAAATGGTGAAGTATAGACGTTCACATGACACCACTAGAAGAATAGCACCATAACTTAAATATTAAACCATTGAATAATACCTCCACACAATTTCACTACTAACAACATGACTTCTCCCATGTCCTCAAGAACTAAACGAACTACTCTTGAGACATCAAATGGATCAAGATCAAAGATGATATGGTGATGGATAACAATCTGAACATAAATTATAATCCAATGGTTCCACTCACAAGCATCAACTACAATAGTAATCAACACCAGGAAAGTTTCCCCTAAGAACTATGCAAGATTCAACACAATTGTTACAACGGGATGGAGTGGAGATGATGGTGCTGGTGGATATGATGGTGTGGATGATGATACCGATGAATTCTAGCTTGATGATGGTGTTGATGGCGATGATCTCCCCTCTCTAGGAAGGAATTTCCCCGTCAGAAATATGTCTGTCGGAGAGCTCTTTATCTCTCGGTGTTTTCCGCCCCGACGAGGCGGCAAAATCTTTCTATGGTTGCTCCCCGTGTATTAGGGTTTCGAGGAGAAGATATAGGCGAGAGGGCGGAGCCAGAGGTGGGCCAGGGTGGCCACACCCCCTTAAGGCGCGGCCTAAGGTGGCTCGCCCCTGGGGGTGTGGGCACCCTATGGCCCAACTCCGCCTCCCCTTCTGTCATTCTTCGTCTTCTAGGAAACTAGGATTTTCTGTAGTTTTTCTGGTATTTTTCTGATCTTCGCGAAATTGCATCAAAACACCGATTTTTCCATTAGAATCCCGACTCCAGCAGTTCATCCTCCAAGAATTATCCAACATGCAAAAATAGATGAAAAGACATAAGTATCACCTCTTAATATGAAATATATCAATGAATAGAGGAAAATTATTATATAGAATGGTGATGCAAATTGGACGTATCAACTCCCCCAAGCTTAGACCTTTGCTTGTCCCCAAGCAAAAACTGAGCTCAGTAAACATGTCCACAGGTTTATGGAGTGAAGTGTCGATAAAATAATACAGACAAAAAGCATCACACTTACCAATACACAACTCATAGAAGAAAGCAACTCACCATTATATAACTTAGCTTGCAACAAGTATAGGAGTCATAATAGAGATGCATAAAGATAAATCATAATTGGGATTGGCAAACTTTGTTCTTGGTCAGAGAATAGTTGGCAAACAGTTTTCAAGTAAAGCTTTTGTAAAGAAGTTTATAACATGAGTACTCTTTGCTCAAACATAAAAGGTTTTTCACAATGATGGCTTTCAAAGTAATACTCATTTAGATAAGAGTCTTGTGCAAACAAGGAAGATAGAGAACATGATTGAATAAATCATCACATGAATACTTGAAACACAACAACTCAAATGCTTGCTGGTGATAGAGAGGAATAGGTTGACTCACTCAACTTAAAAGTAGGAGAAAGGGACCTTCATAGAGGGAAGCAGGGATTTCAAGTTCATAAAGAGCTTTCGAAAGATTATGGTACTTACTAGCTTTGAGCTCTCATTGCCCCTATCATAAGCATCTTGAGGTGATTAAGGTTAAAGTGAACAAAGATGGAGTATATGCTTGACGAAATATAAGTTGGCAATCTCATGTCCCTTGAGTGCGAGGTCCGCTCCTCATGCTACTCAACTTTAATTACCGGTAAGTTCTTGTCATTGTAAGTACATGCGTATCATAGAGAACCGCCAATGGGTACCCCTTGCACATGATACAGGAGCTATCCCATAATCAAAATGACAAGGCAAGAAGGCAATGAGCATCTCAACAATCTTCTTATTTGCCGTGGGAAAATGGCGCTTTTTTCTCTCTTTCCTCTTTTCAATAAGTCTCTTTTTTAATTTTTCTCAATCTCTATCTCTTTTTTTCTATAAGAAGAATGCTTCATAAACTGCTCACTATGGTTATGCTGCAAGTTTCCACCATGATTAGGCATGGCTTAGGCTAGCGGCCCAGGCGTTTCTCTAACACATATACATAACTCCATGGACTTACAAGCTCCCCTTTTATTTCACAACGACGACATCCGCAAACAAAAGAGCATGATATCAACTGGGTATGTATTTACATGTGTTGAAAGCGTTCCTCGTGATAGCACGATTTTGCTAATCCCAACGTATATATGGAAGCATATACAACTTCGATGACACAATTGTTCAAGTTTATTAGGGGAAAGAAAATAAGGTGTGCCATCAAGTTCGTGAGAGCTTTACTAACTAGTTTTCACATAACAAAATAATTTTTAATTCGAAAGATAGATGAAGCTTGAGCATTTGATTGGAATAGCAATAATGCTAATAGGTAGATATGGTGAACACAAATGGCACAGGTTTTGGTTTAAAGGGTTGGATACCTGAGAAGTATGCCCTATCAGTACATGTTTTGGGCTAGCAAGGCTGGGTAGCAAGCAAAAGAGTTGAAGGAAACAAGCACACCTACAAGTGTTAAAGCCAAACATGCAATCTTCCTTGAATACACAAAAGATCTTAAATAAAGAATACTAAGCTTATGAGCCAATCAAGAAAGAAAATAAATGATACAAAATACCTGTAAGCTTTTTCTCTTTTCCTTTCAAACCTCAAAAAGTTGTTGCTACTGACCAGAGCTTGGTTTGCCAAAACCAATTTAGATCTACTTGATGCTCCCAAAGAGATACCAATACTGATCAACAAGATCAATCATATAATAGAGATTGCAAACTAAAATAATAAGTGCAAAAAGTAAAAGATGAAACTTCTCATTAATATTCCACAAAGGCACTCACACCAAGGGATACATAGATAACCAACTAAAGGAGAGATACTTCCACAATGCAAACCAACCTATAAGATAACTTCTCTACCCAAGATATGACTCTGCTAAAAAGGTAAAAAGATAAAAGATAATGATGTGATACCGCGACACTCTCCCAAGCTTGGAACAAGCCAAGGGGATGCCAAACCTAATGATGAATTACTCCTTCGGTGGTGGTGGTGTTCTCTTGATAAGCTCTTCAATCAGTTCCCTCAAATCCTCAATCTCGAAGGTTAGAGTACGAATCAACTCCGAATTATGCTCAATGCGGTTCATGATCATGTAGGACCGAGAATCCTAGTCCTTGTTATTATTTCCCCACTCTTCCTTCTTAGTGTGTTCCTTCCCTGCATGGTTAGAATGAGGCAAATCCCAAACAGAGGGCAACCTCCCTTGGGGCACCTTTTGGTATTGTTTCTCAAGTATGAGAGTATGGAAGGGGTTCTTGGTACGTAAAGGAAGTGGTCGTGGAGCGAGGATATGATGCGGAGTTCTCCCTCCCGTAGACATCCGTGCTGTCCTCCTAAGCTTGGTAGGTTTGCCACCACTCCAATGCTTGCAACGATAGCGCGGGTGTCCAGATGCTCGTCCTCCTCCACATCTTCTTTATCCCCAACCAAGATCTCCTCCTCCTTGGGGTTTTCAGGATCATCTTCCACGGGCTTCTTGCCCTTGTCGTTGGCAGAGACCATGGTGCTCTAAATTTGAGAGTATTTCCTGACAGAAACAGATTGAAACGAAAACATGACGAGAACATGATATACGAACATCGGGGGATCCGGGGGTTATATATTACGAAGTTTCAATGCATAAGGAAGGTACTGTGCGAAAAAGAGGCGAATACGGACTCCAGGGGGGCTCACACCCCCTGTAGGCGAGGCCAGCTGGGGCCCGCGCCTAGGGTGGGTGTGGCCCACATGGTCTCTGTTTCCTCCTCTGTTTCGTCTCGTAACCTTCGTATGTAATAAAAACATCAAAAAATATAAAACGATAAGGTTTTCACGAACCTTCAGTTTGTAGCACTTTTACCTATTCAAAGACGGACTCTGCAGATTCTGGAGTTTGGATTTTAATAAATTCTTACGAAGTTACCATTTGAATAATATCAACGTCTTCATTGTAAGAATCTCTAGAAATATAATGTTTGAGCCTTTGACCATCCGCCACCTGTGTAGTGTTGTCCCTTAAGTATGATATTTTAATAGCCCCTGAACGATACACCTCCTCAATAACAAAAGGTCCTTCCCATTTTGAGAGTAGTTTCTCTGCAAAAAATCTGACACGATATCTATACAAAAGAACTTTCTCACCAACATGGACCTCCCTTTTGATAATTCTTCATCATGCCATCTTTTTACTTTTCCCTTAAAGAGTCTAGAATTTTCATAAGCTTCACTTGTCCACTCATCTAAGGTACTCAAATCAAGCAATCTTTTCTCACTAGCAAGTTTAAAATCTCTATTCATTTCTTTCACTTCCCAATAAGCTTTGTGTTCTAATTCTAGAGGCAAGTGACAAGCTTTCCCATAAACCATTTTTTAAGGAGACATTCCCATAGGATTTTTATAAGCAGTTCTATATTCCATAAAGCGTCATTCAACTTTTTAGCCCAATTCTTCCTAGTTCTATTAACAGTCTTCTACAAGATAGATTTAATTTCTCTATTGGAAAGTTCTACTTGCCCACTGTTTTGGGGGTAATAAGATGAAGCAATTCTATGGTTAACATCATATTTAGCAAGAGTCTTCCTAAAACCACCATGGATAAAATGAGAACCTCCATCAGTCATGAGATATCTAGGCACACCAAACCTAGGAAAAATAACATCTTTAAGCATTTTTAAAGAGGTCTTACCATCGGCGCTGTTTGTGGGTATGGATTCTACCCACTTTGTAACATAGTCAACAACAACAAGAATATGAGTATACCCTTTTGAAGGAGGAAAAGGACCCATAAAGTCAAATACCCAACAATCAAAAGGTTCAATAACAAGAGAATAATTCATAGGCATTTAATTGTGTCTAGAAATTTTACCAACTCTTTGACATTCATCACATGATAAAATAAACTTCCTTGCATCCTTGAAAAGAGTAGGCCAATAAAATCCAGATTATAAAACTTTTTGTGCAGTTCTATCCCCAGCATGATGTCCTCCATAAGCACTGCCATGACATTTTCTCAATATCTCTTGTTGTTCATACTCTAGAACACATCTTTTCATAATACCATCTACTCCTTCTTTATATAAATATGGGTCATCCCAAAAGTAATGCCTCAGATCATAAAAGAATTTTCTTCTTTGCTAGGGTGTAAAGGTTGGAGGCAAATACTTGGAAAAAATTAAATTAGCATAATTAGCATATCAAGGACTCTCATGCGGGCTTACCCTTATTGAAGCCAACCATTCATTTGGAAAACTATCATTAACACGCATAGGGTCAAAACAAATGTTTTCCAAACGAGACAAATTATCAGCAATAGGATTTTCAGCACCTTTCCTATCTGCAATATGCAGATCAAACACTTGTAAAAGCAACACCCATCTAATAAGCCTATGCTTAGCATCTTTCTTTTTCATAAGGTACTTAATAGCAGCATGATCAGTATGAATAGTAACCTTTGAATCAACAATATATGTCCTAAACTTATCACAAGCAAAGATTACAACTAAGAACTCCTTTTCAGTAGTAGCATAATTCTTTTGAGCAGCATCTAGAGTTTTGCTAGCATAATGAATAACATTCAATTTTTTATCAACACGTTGCCCAAGGACAGCGCCCACAGCAAAATCACTAGCATCACACATAATTTCAAAAGGTTAATTCCAATCAGTTGGTTGAACAATAGGAGCAGTAGTCAAAGCTTTCTTCAAAGTTTCAAAAGCTTCCTTACAATCATCATAAAAAACAAAAGGTACATATTGTTGAAGAAGATTAGTAAGGGGCTTTGAAATTTTGGAGAAATCTTTAATAAAATTCCTATAGAAACCAGCATGACCAAGGATACTACGAATACCTTTTATATTCCTAGGGCAAGGCATCTTCTCAATTGCTTCAATTTTGGCTCTGTCTATTTCAATACCTCTTTCAGAAATTTTGTGTCCAAGAACAATCCCTTCATTAACCATGAAGTGGCATTTCTCCCAATTAAGAACAAGGTTAGTTTCTTCGCATCTCTGCAAAACTTTATCAAGGTTGTGCAAACAATTATCAAAATAAGTTCCATAGACGCAGAAATCATCCATGAAAACCTCCACAATTTCTCCACAAAAACCATGAAAGATAGGAGACATACATCTCTGAAAGGTAGCAGGAGCGTTACATAAACCAAAAGGCATACGGATATAAGCATAAGTTCCATAAGGACAAGTGAAGGTAGTTTTCTCTTGGTCTTGCGATTTCACAGCAATTTGAGAGAACCCAGAAAAACCATCAAGAAAACAAAAGTGGGTCTTTTTAGACAATCTTTCTAGCATTTGATCAATAAAATGTAGAGGATAATGATCTTTCTTAGTAACTTTATTAACCTTCCTAAAATCAATGCACATCCTATAACCAACCACTACTCTTTGAGGTATGAGCTCATTATTTTCATTAGGCACAACAGTGATTCCCCCTTTCTTTGGGAAACAATGAACATGGCTAACCCATTGACTATCAGCAATAGGGTAAATAATACCAGTATCAAGGAGTTTTAATACCTCATTTCTTACCACATCCTTCATCTTAGGAATTAAACAACGTTTGTGTTCAACAATTGGTTTTGCATCAGGTTCTTTATTAATAGCATGCTGACATATAGTAGGAGAAATCCCTTTTATATCATCAGTATACCCCATAGCTCCTCGGTGTTTCTTCAATATTTCCAATAACCTTTCCTATTCCTTTCCTGAAAGTTTAGAACTAATAATAACATGATATATTTTCTTATCATCTAGATAAGCATATTTAAGATCATCAGGCAGAGGTTTTAATTCAAAAACAGGGTCCCCTTTAGGTGGTAGTGTGGTACCCAAATCTTACATAGGTAGGTTATGCTTAAGTAACTTAGGTTGACGAAGGGAAACCTCGTCAATCTCATTTATTTCCTTCATGAAGACCTCTCTTTCATGATCTTCCATAAACTGCTGCAAGGCATTATTAGGAGCAAGAGAAATAGCATAAAGTTGTTCAACCCTGAAATCCTCATTAGGCAATTCATTTTCATAAGGAGTTTTAGCAAATTTGGAAAAATTAAACTCATACGATTCTCCATTAAACTTAGTCAAAACTTTCTCCTTCCTACAATCTATAATAGCCCCACAATTCAAGAAAGGTCTACCAAAGATAATAGGACAGGTTTTACTAGCTTCAGAACCAAGCACTAGAAAACCAGCAGGATATTTAATCTTACCACAAAGAACTTCCACATCTCTTACAATGCCAAACACATCAATGTCCTCAAGTTCACAAGGACCAATTTCATGCATAATTTCTTTGTAAAGCTCATAAGGAATAGCACTAGAACTAGCACCAATATCACATAAACCATAGTAGCAATGATCACCAATTCTAACAGAAAGCACAGGGACACTAGCTTTTCTAGCTTTTCTAAGATGAGAGACAATATTAGAAGCATCTTCACAGAAGACAATGTGCTCATCATCTATATTTTTAGTGACAAGATCTTTCACAATATCTACTACAGGTTCAATGTTTATTTGCTCATTGGGTTCCACAATTTTCTTTGCACTTTTGCTAACCACATTAGCTATGATAGAATGTTTCCTTTACCTAAGCAGGAAAAGATATGTTCTCAACATAAGGTTCATGCAAGATAGGATCAACATTACAAACTTCAATGCTAGCAGGAACATGGGTAACAATATCTTTATAAGGTTCATGGTACTTGTCCCACTCCTTTTTGGGAATTTCAATATAAGAGGCAAAGGACTTAAAACATTTTGCAACAACTTGAGAATAAAGACCATACACAGTACTAATATCACGGAAGTCATTAGTTTCCATAAAAGATTTAATGCATTCATAATCATAATTTATACCTGACTTTCTTCGTTTGTCATTCTCCCATGCTTAAGTGTTCTCTTGAATACGGTCTAGGAGATCCCATTTAGCTTCTTCCTTCGTACGTGTGAATGATCCAGCACAGGAAGCATCTAATAAATCTTTATCATGAAGATAAATCCTTGCATAAAAGTTATTGATAATCATATTGTTAGGGAGTTCATGAATATGACATTTAAGCATTAGTAACTTCAATCTCCCCCAAGATTGAGCTTTACTCTCTCCATCACGAGGACAAAAGTTATATATTAGATTCCTATCCTTATGAATCTCACTCGGAGGATAGAATTTAGAATAAAAGAGAGGTACTATTTCCTCCCATTCCATGGATGGTCCATTCTTCAGCAGCTTATACCATTCTTCAGCTCTTCCTTTAAATGATATAGAGAGTAACTTCTTATTCACCTGTTCAGTTGTCATACCTGCACACTTAAACAACTTGCATAATTCATGGATAAAAAGCAAATGATCACCAGGATGGACAATTCCATCCCCTAAATAATAATTATCCATAACACGATCAATGATACTTGTAGGTATCTTAAAAGGATCTATCTCAACAGGTGGTGATTCATCTACTACCCTAACAGTGGTAGTAGTCTTCCCAAACAGAAAACCAAGTGGGTTATCCATTTTGGAAACAAAGTAACAAACATAAATAAAAAAGAATAATCACACTAGAAGTTTCGTTTACCAGTTCCACTCTTCAATAGCGCTTCACTCCCCGGCAATGGCACCAGAAAATAGTCTTGATGACCCACAAGTATAGGGGGTGTATCGTAGTACTTTTGATAAATAGGAGTGTCAATCCCAACGAGGAGCATAAGGTGTTGACTAGTGGTGTGGAGCAGGAAATCTCTGTAAATACTTAGCAAACGGATTTTTAGAGGTTTTCTGATAAAGCAAGGAAATAAAGTGCAAGTAAATAAAAGAGCAAACAATTGCAGCAAGTGGCCCAATCCTTTCTTAGCAAAGGAAAAGACGGTAGAAATACGAATGAGGACCAAACATTCTCGAGGACACATGGGAATACTATCAAGTGCTTTCGCTTCATATAGCTAGGTAGTCTTCTTTGGTTCTATAAGTGTTGTGTGGGTGAACCTGTGCTAATGTACCGACCTTACCTGGACTTATACATACTTGTGATTAAACCCCTTGCAAGCATCCGCAACTACAAGAAATCAATTAATATGTAAACCTAACCATATCCTTAAACTCTGAGATCCTACACTCCCTTGTGCAAAGGTTTCCTAACGGGGTTCAGGTTTCTGTCACTCCGGCAACCACATGATTAGTGGCCAAATACACAATGCATTCCCCTAGGCCCATAAATTGTGAAGTATCATGTAGTCAACGTTCACATGAAACCACTAGAAGAATAGCACCACAATTTAAATATTAAACCATTGAATAATACCTCAACACAATTCCACTACTAACAACATGACTTCTCCCATGTCCTCAAAAACTAAATGAACTACTCACGAGACATCATATGGATCAAGATCAAAGATGATATGGTGATGGATAACAATCTGAACATAAACAATAATCCAATGGTTCCACTCACAAGCATCAACTACAATAGTAATCAACACCGGGAAAGTTTCCCTTAAGAACTATGCAAGATTCAACACAATTGTTACAGTGGGATGGAGTGGAGATGATGGTGTGGATGATGATGATCCCGATGAAGTCTAGCTTGATGATGGTGTTGATGGCGACGATCTCCCCTCTCCGGGAAGGAATTTCTTCGGCAGAAATCTGTCTGCCGGAGAGCTCTTTCTCTCTCGGTGTTTTCCGCCCTGGAGAGGCGGCGAAATCTTTCTGTGGTCGCTCCCCGTGTATTAGGATTTCGAGGATAAGATATATGCGAGAGGGCAGAGCCAGAGGTAGGCCAGGGTGGCCACACCCCCTTTAGGCGCGGCCTAAGCTGGCCCGCTCCTAGGGGGTGTAGGCCCCCTGTGGCCCAACTCCGCCTCCCCTTCTGGCATTCTACGTCTTCTAGGAAAATAGGCTTTTCCGTAGTTTTTCTGGTTATTTTTTGATCTCCGCGAAATGGCATCAAAACACCGCCTTTTCCATCAGAATCCTTACTCCGGCAGTTCATCCTCAAAGAATCATCCAACATGCAAAAACAGATGAAAATACATAAGTATCACCTCTTAATTTGAAATATATCAATAGATGCAAATTATGATATAGAATGGTGATGCAAATTGGACGTATCAGGCCGCGATGGTCCGCCAGGTGGTGGTGGAGGAGCTCCGTGGGCGATGGCACCTGGAGCGGGTGCGAATCCAGGATTCACCGTCTGGCGCCGCAGTGGGTGAGGCCTTTGCTGAGCTTCTAGAACTCCCGGCAATCCTTGATCATGTGGCTGGCCTTCTTCTTACCATCTTGTTTGTCGATGTAGTAGTGGATGGTCCAGAGACCAGACAACTTGTCATATGCCAAAGGCTCGTCATCATGGTTGCGACGTTGCCACATTTGCGCGGGTTGTCCGCCGTCACAGTAGTTGCTGCTGCGTTGTCCGCTGTTGCAGGTGCCATCATCACGGCGATCGGCGTATCCAGCTGCAACCATGTCGACTCCATCACGATCATCGTAGACGCACGATCTTCTCTTGTTGTGGTGCTTGCTCCTGCATCCGAAGTCGTCTTCGTCATCTGAATGTGTTCGGTTGACGGAATCCTCGCCGTCTGCCCAATGGTTGGCGATGTCCATGAGGTCATAGAGGGTTTTGGGCTTGACGCGCCGGAGCTCCTCCTTGAAATCTGAGCGCCTGGCACCGTCCTTGAAGGCGTCCATTGCCCTTTCCTCGAAGATGTTTGCAGCAGAGTTCTTGTTGTGGGACCAACGAAGGATGTACGAGCGGATGGATTCGTTGGTCCGCTCGGTGCAGGCCCGCAGCTCTTCGATTGAGGCTGGCTGCTTGCTCGTGCCCTTGAAGTTGCAGATGAAGTTGTACGCCAGATCTTCCTAGCTTCGGATGGAGCCAGAGTGTAGGCTGCTGAGCCAGACCCTAGCCGCGCCTGTCTGCTGGAGCTGAAGGCACTGTAGGGCAATGTTCTTGTTCCTGCCGTGGAGCTTGACCGACGACAGGTGATCGTCAAGCCAAGTTTTAGGCTCCTGCGCATCGTCGAACTTCGGATTTTCTGAAGGGATCTTGAAGTTTCTCGGCATCCGCGATTTCCGAATGGATCTGCTGAAGCATCGGGCTCCACACAGTTCTCCGTCGTCCTCCTCCTCATACTCTATTGAGCACGCGTGATTAGCACGTAATTTGTCGATCTTGTGCTGTGTGAGCTCACTACGAGCATCGTAGTTGCTGCTGCGGCGTCGTGGGCTCCGACGGCGTCGAGGAAGGTCGTGCTCCTCCTCCTCAGATGAGGGCGTGTGGCTTCGGGTGAACTTGACCACACCATTTTTCTTTGGCTCTGCAGGAGTTTCATCATGGAGCGCAGCTCCGACGAGTCTGAGGCATGCTAGCGTAGTCTTGTGCATTGCATTCTTCGGGTCACCCACCGGAGGAGGATTGGACACGAGGTAGGTGGTGGCCGCCATGATTGTAGCTTGCAGCATTTTCGGCATGACGTTGCCTTATGAGTCCATCGTCATGAAGGACGTGTTGAGGGCCCTGGTGACCTCGCGCCGCACGGCAGGGTCCATGCACTACAGGAGGGAGCGATACTTGTTGGCGTTGTTGCCATGTGAAGAGGAGCCACCAGCGGCAGAGAGCGCATCTCGCCGTGCGCTTGACTCTGCGGCTGCCTACTTACGCTTTTCGAGTTCCTCCTGCAGCTTCATCTGCCGATTGTGCTCATCGATCAGGAGCCATTGGTAGGCCATCAGCAGGTCATGGGAGGCATCCACCGGTAGGATTTTATTGCTTTGCATGGCTTCGCGTGCTTTTTTTTCCAGGATTCCTCATTGAGGTTGATATGGTCATAGGCGCGATTGCTGCCCTCAGTGGATCTAGCCGCCCTGTTAGCCGGGTTTCCCCCATTTCCCTCATTCTCAATCTGGGGGTTGGGATGGGGATTGAGAGGGATGGCACCCAAACCTAGCGGTGCATCGGTTCCATTGTTGACGTTGCCACCGTGGATGATGACGCACAGGTAGCACTCACGGAGTGGGTCGCTGCTGCCGTAGCTCTCAGATCCTGAACCGTAGGTTCCTTCATCCGAAGGGCGACCACAAAGATCGGAGTTGCAACAGCTGCTATCATCCGAATCACCCATCAGTGTCGACGTCGGCAGAGCGTCGATGGGTGGGACCCACAAAGCGGTCCTGGTGGATGGTAGTGGGACCCGCTCTGGGAGGCGGAGGGTGTCGGCCTGCTCCACCTGGAAGGAGAAGCTCCTGAACAACATCCCTAGCCCGTCGCCTACTGACTCGAAATCTTTCAGGGTGGCCGGTGAGTGGGAGGTGAAGTCGAAGGCCCCTAAGAGGAGGTGACTCTCCATCGCCAAGGAATCATAGATCGCTCCGGATGGAACCATCACGACCGCACGGTCAGCGTCCCGCTTCCCACAAACGGCGGAAATTGAAGGGGGTTCGACTCGTCAATGCCCATTGTTATGGACTTGGGTTTAGAGAAGATGGGGATGCTGGAAGTCGTGGAACGTTTAACATTCAAGAAACACAGGGACACGAGGTTTACCCAGGTTCAGGCCCTCGGAGGTAAAACCCTACACCCGCTTGTCTGATCTTGATTACGGCGGAACCAAAGGTTACAGGGGTGCACAAATGCAATCTAGCATGGAGGTGTGTGTATGAGGTGTTGAGATCCTTCTCGCTATATCCTCCTGGCCTTTATATAGATAGGCCAGGTCCCGGGATATGTCGAGTCGGTTACATATTAGGGTTGATACCCTTTGAAATTCTATCGAATCTAAACTTGTCCTCCAAGGAGTCGAATTCGCCACGAGTTTGGGACACCCAAAATCTTCCTGGGCTGCAAATCCTTGTGTGGGCCTTCCCTGGGCTAGACCAGGTATACCAATGTTGTGCACCCGTAGGGTATATCCATGTCACTAGTCAAACCCTCTGTAATCTCTGGCTTTTTCCAATTCTAGTGGATTGATTGCAGGAGTAGGATCCGACCACCGCAGTCGGATCTGAACCTGGGTAAACTTGTGTGCTCTCCATCCTGGGCATCTTCAGATCTCACACCCCCTCTCCTTCAACGCCTCGAGGACCCACTCATGATGTATCAATCATCAATACGACGACATCTGTCATAGTAGAGATTTTTGTAATAGACAAATGGTATATCGTCGTGCTAATGGACCGGCGCATCAGAACAACAACCATCATGAAAGATGAGAACTGGAGATTGGAACAATCTAACCTACAACTACACCAACAAAGACAAAAACCGATGAGACCCCAGAAGATCTTCTAGACACACAACTCCACACGTAACGCGCCGGCTCTAGACGCACCACCAAAGCGGGGATAGGGCGAAGAGTGCCTTATTCTGACATCGCCATGATATAGTAGTCGCCTCACCATCCTGATGAAGACACGAAATATTTCTAAAACAAGAAACAGGAATCCTCATTTAGACGAGTGGTCGGGATTTGCCGCCCCTCAGAGCCCTAAGAGGCCATTAGAAGCGAGACCGACCAACAACGTCGCTAGTGGCAGGGATGTCGCCTTGAGATCCCTACATTTTTCCTCTCGTGTTGACGAGGGGTAACCTCAGCAATTCCCATGGTTATGTACTTAGGGTTTTGTGGAAAAGAGAGCATTGGTCATTTCGTCGGCTGACCAGACAAACAAGGAAGTCGAAATAGTATGATTATGGAGAAAGCTTAGTTATAATGTCGTCGATTCACTAGCTTTGGTCTAGCTCATGGTGGATTGCTGGAAAACTAAGGCTCCCTCTCCGCTGGGTCCTCCCAGCCTTTATATGAGAGGCTGGGTCCTAGATCCGTAGCCGAAGAGGTTACAAGTTTATGATTACAATGTGAAAACTATGTCGATTCATGATTATCCCTTGATCGGTAAGGCAAGTCTTTATTCGTCGGGTGCCTCTTGGACTCTGTTGGGCCTTTGTGGGCCATAAGCTTTTATGCGCCTAGGGTAACTAATCATAGGGACCCGATAGGTCGTACCCATGTTGGTAGCCCCCGAGACTCTATCTGAATCGTAGATTCGGGTCGAGTCTCAAAACTCTGTTTTAGCTTTAAGCTAAAGTTTTGCTGTAAGCAGATATTATTTGTATGTTTATTCAATCGTTGTAGGGATTTGGTAAAACGAGTCAGATGCATCCAATGGATCGGGAATCAGTTAATTGTGCTTGGGCAAAAAAATTGCGAACATACATCAAATTCAAGTCCCTAGGATTTAACTCGGTATTTGCTGGCGTAATTCAGTTCGAGCCATGGAGGTATTATCGAGTACTAAATCCCAGTGCTTTTATATCGGGTACACAATGTGTTCGTCGGTACATTTCATCGTATCGTGGATACGGATTTGATATTGACAAAACGCATTCGTGTGCGATTACCAGACCGCATAGGATAGATCATGAGGTGTTATCTTCATGTCGTGGACACGACATTTAGAGATGTTATCGCGATAGACGCGGTCTGAGAAAACTTATCAACTGGCTTGTTTGGATGTTGAAATAGTTGAAGTTGTTGACTTCATTAGTGTTTTTATCAGGTACTCCAGATGGGAATAGCCGTATGAGGATACAAGAATGTAATACTCATAGGTTTGCTTTTGTTAACCTTTTCTATCAGGTGCGTGACAGCGCTCCCGATGGTAGACCCTGAGGCTACAGATGAATACATGGATTCGAGTGTAAGCTCAACTATTATGCTCTATTCTTGCTGAAATGTTGACTCCGTAAGAGGATTTGTTTATCGGATGCGTTTCGCGCACCTGATGGGAATATCCCTCAAGGATATGTTGCGTTGCTTGCATCGGAGTATAGGATCAAAGTAGATCCTCCGGCCGAGGAAAATGTCGTGTTGAATTCTATCAGGTGCATGATAACGTTCCTGATGGGAGTAGCCCCTGAGTCTATGTCCGGGTGCATGCATCAGAGCATAGACTCCAAGACTTTTATGTGGGTGAACTTTACTTGATATTGTTTGACCATTCATGACGTCATAGATGATGAAGATGGTGTGCCGCAGTTCTGCCGATGGGACATGACAATAGTGGGTCCCATTGCTCCAGTGCATGCTGACGCATGGGCGGCGAAGCTATATTACTTTTACCGTGTGGCCCATGTCTACGTGAGAATCAACGCGTCGTGCGGTCGCCACCAGATTTACCGTGAGATTTTAGTTGCCCATGATTTTTTCCTCTTTTTGTTGTAGCCATCGTGTCACCATCCTTTTTGCTCTGGCGCTTCATCGCCTTTGATCAACACTCATATTCACGCTGTATTTATTTATATTGCGGTGGTTAGGATTTTTACTACTCATTTCCCTCTTGCCATCATCTTCTTCCTCTTCTGCACTGCACCCATTCTCCATATCTTTGTATGACACGACGGTCCCCTTCTAGTGGGTATTGCCTGTCCTCATGACGTCCTACGACATCGTCCAACAAAATGTCATCAGGGTTAATGATCGGGTTACCGTTGGAGTCCACGGGTGTCGAGGTTTCTCCTTCTTCCAGGATCGCGCACACTTGATGGTGCGTGAGGTATGTTTGGTTGTCATCGCTGCCATACCCATAAGAGACGCTGATTTGCGAACCAACGAAGTTCCAGGGATCTTGCACTAGGTACGATTTCCCCTTCCTGATTCCGGTGTCGACGCTTTCCTTGATGGACTTGGCGCTGCAGCGTTGACTGCAAGTTGAAATGAAAGATAGGCCGTCATATAGATTAGCCAAATCTTCCAGATCTATGAAGTTTTCATGAGTTTCTTCGATGTTTTTCGGATTGGATGCGGCTTCATTAGTTGAACCGATGGATGATGTTGGTGTCTCCGTAGGCTATGTAGGTGTAGACAACGAGTCCGAATAGACCGGAGCCAAAAGGCAGAGATTCTCGGGTACTCCCACGTGAAAGTGGAAACTTCCGATCATGAGATCGTTCTCCTGGTTGAAATCGACGAGAACCGACAAAGGGGTGGGCTGGCGCGGATCAGCGAGATCGTAATTGACCTCGTCAACCTGGATCGTCGGGATGCTGCTTAGTAAAGGGGAAGCCGCCGAATCCATGATTCCAACACTCAGATTTCCCACAGATGGCGTCAATTGACATGGGGTAACCTCGGCAATGCCCATGGTTATGGACTTAGGGTTTCGTGGAAAAGAGAACGTTGGAGATTTTGTCGGTTGATCAAACAAACAAGGAAGTCGATATAGTCTGATTATGGAGAAAGCTCAGTTACAAGGTAGCTGATTTGCTAGATTTGATCTAGGTCACAACGGATTACTGGAACACTAAGGTGCCCTGTCGGTCGGGTCCTCTCAGCCTTTATATGAGAGGCCGGGTCCTGGATCCATAGCCGTAGAGGTTACATGTTTATGATTACAATGCAAATTTTATGTCGGTTCATGATTATCCCTTGAGCGGTAATGCAAGTATTTATTCGTCGGGTGCCTCTTAGACTTCGTTGGGCCTTTGTGGGCCATAAGCTTTTATGCGCATAGGGTAACTAATCATAGGGACCTGATAGTAGGTCATACCCATGTCACATGTATTGGTTTGTATGAGGCCTTTGTGATCAAATTTATTTATGTTTGCCTCCACCGTTTTTCTGTATTTGGTTCAGTTTTATCTGTTCTATTTTAAATTTGTGCTATTTTTAATCAAAAGTTTTATGTATTTTTTTGGTTCCGCCCATGAATAATCCACTGATTTCACTTTTCAATATTTTCATGAATGAAAGGATCGTATGGGCACCTAGAAGGGGGGGGGGTGAATAGGTGCTACTTCAAATTTTACTCCTTTTCAATTTAGGGTTTGACACAGAAGGTAAATTCTCTAGATATGCAAGTAAGGTGAATTTACCTATATGTCACAAGAACAATTAACTAAGCAAGAGCAACATAAGTAAAGTGTGTTAAATGATAGAAGTAACCAAAGTGGAGCACACGAAGAGACAAGGATGATTTCCTACAGTTCCTTCCTTTTGAGGGAAGTACGTCTGCGTTTGGGAGTGTTTCAAACCAGCAACGCCACGAAAGGCCTCCCTTGTTCTCCGATGAACCTCACCCAAAGGGATCGATTCACTCTTCCACTATATCGGCAACCTTAGAGGTGAAAGCCAACACCTTTACAACAAGTTCGAGGAACAATCCACAACTAAATTGGAGGCTCTCGAATGCAAGCAAGCTGTCAAAACAATAAAATATAAGATTGTAATAACCAAATCAAGAACTAGGGTGTCCAATGAAACACTAGAGTAAGGGGCCCTCAAGTGAATGAGGGGGAAATGAAGATCTCTTTTAGTGAAGATGTAGATCAAGGCCTCCTCCTTCGATTCTCCGAAGATCAGAGACGATGGTTGTAGGTGGAGATATTGTTGATTTGGTGGCTCTAATGGAGGTGTTCTTCCTTTTAGAAAACGAGCAGCTGAAGGTAGGAGATGAGGTCCTCTTATTATAGCCCCCATTGCTTCAGAGCATCTTCTTCCCATTGGGGATTTTACACACCGGATATTTCGGTCTGGAGATCGGAAACTCCAGTCTGCAATTGTCTCATACGGGAGACTCCGGTCCGTCTCCGGTCCATCTCCGGACCCCCATACAGAGAGTCCTGGGACTGGTCTTGATACTGCTTCTGAGGGTTTTTCCAAAAATCCGGACCAGGGCACACTGGAGACTCCAGACTTTTCACTCTGGAGACTCCGGTCTTCGGACCCCCATATAGAACGTCTCGAGGCATCTTCTAGGATACCCTCCGGAGATTTGAGGCGAAACTCCGGTCCACACCGGAGACTCCGTTGTCTACACACCGGAGACTCCGGTCTGGAAACTTCTATTTCTGTCAGGGATTTTTCCACTATGTCATGGTTTTTTCTCTTTTTAGTATATTTACCTGGCAACATTAGCACACTGTAAAATGATCCTCACATTGTTAACGAACACCAAACCTGATTAAGACAATAAATATCCTTTGAAAGAACTTTGTTTTTTTAAATATCTATGTAAATAATTATATTTGGAGAAAAGTAAAATAAAATGTAATATGAAAAGTTTTGCCTATTTGTTAATAACACATAAAAATTTATGTGGATAAAAGTAAACATAAAACATAACACTGATTCGACGTTGTAATTGACAGCCTAGATTTAAAAGAGCTATCTATGTTGGGAAGATAATTTACTTGGCCTAATACTCTTCAAGAGCCGACATACAAAAACTAGACAAAGTACTTATGAATACCGATTGTAAAGATAAATTCCCTTTGCTAAATGTTCACGCCCTAGAACGTATTGAAGCCTTGTTAAATCTTCCCCTGTTCTTTTTCCAGCTGGTTTTCCGTCACCAAAGCACAAAAATGAGTTAAAGTTTGAATTTGGTTGATTGCACCATGAAGACTTCCACGATTTGGCGAAGGGAAATTTGATGTGGGGTTAACACATCAATGCCCATACTTGATGGACTTGGGTTTTGAGAAAGAGTGACACGCTGTAGACTTTGTCGGCTAACAAACAAGCATGTAGGGACACGAGGTTTATTCAGGTTCAGGCCTCCAGAGGGAAAACTCTACTTCTGCTTGTCTATTTTGATTGATTGAGAAATCGAAGGTACAATGGCGTCGAGATGGCTAGGGTTGCGCATATTGAATCTGGCGGTGTATGCACGAGAGATTGGATATCCGCCTTGTTGCTTCCTCCTAGACTTTCTATGGGGAGGCTAGCTCTTGGGCGGCATCCGAGTTGGTTACAAGTTTGAGTGCTAGACCTTTAAGTTTTCTACCTAGTCTTTGCCGTATCCGCCAAGGAGTCGAATTATTCATGAGCTTGGCTTCACCCGAATCGTTATGGGCTTCGCCGTTAGTACCGTATCGTCATGTGTGCCTCCCACTAGGCCGAACAAGATAGGCCAATTATAGGTACCAGTAGGGCATACCTATGTTAGTAGCCTCCGAGTGTCCATTCAAATCATAGATTTGGATGGAGACTTAAAAGTTCTTCTTCATCAGAGGTGTGTACTTCAGATCCAAAAGTATAACGGGTTGCGTCATTCAATTCATAGGGATGGTTCATGCAAGTGTTTGGTTCATCCGACGGGTTGGGGCCAGTTAATTGCTCTCTGTCAAAAACAACATTATCTAGTCAAACTCGAGTCTCTAGAATCAAATTCTGAAATTGCTAGTGTAATTCGTCGCTGAGCACCAACACGCCCTAGCCATCGGATCTGTAACCCGTAGCCCAGATTGCTCGTTTGACCCCGCGTCGACCGTAGCCCAGTCGCCTCCCGCTCGCCTCGTCAGCAGAATACTCCCTCGAATTTCAGGAATAAGAAAATAGGCAGAAATTGTTTAAACCTTGTAAAAATTATATAAAATTAAATAATGATCAGAAAATATAAATTATATGTCGTTGAATTCATTAAAATGACTACTATTTTTTCAGTAATAAAATTGAGAGTTTAGAGTATATATTTTTGAGTATTTTAAAATGTGCTTAATAGTATTTTAATTTTATAAAAAGATCTGTAAACTATTTTAACCTGAAATATTTTGCATCGGATTCTAAATTAAAATGTTTGTTCAATAGCATGGTTTCCATACTTTTATGAAATTATTTAATACTGAATGCATTCAGATTCCATTAAGACTTATTTTAAGCCTATTTGATTAATAGAAAATGCCTATGAAAAGCTTCTGATCTTGTTTTCTTTTCCACCATGCATGCATATTGTATTGTTGTGTTGTGCTACTGTTTTTGATTATATTTATTTATTTTTCATGATATATTTCCCAGAGTGCGATTATTGTGATTGTGACGACTGCTTGAATTAGAACTATAACT
The DNA here is from genome assembly GCA_916181665.1 of Avena sativa. NCBI lineage: Eukaryota > Viridiplantae > Streptophyta > Magnoliopsida > Poales > Poaceae > Avena > Avena sativa. Next base: position 60,228,986 of record OV702280.1, on the reverse strand, counting down.
AAGGCAAGTGTCACTATCATAAATTTCCTATTGTTTCCTATGCATTTAATTTTCAGTAGTTTACATGTGTAGGAAATATTTTATCTTATATACTATGCAATGATGTGAGTACTCAATAGAATTGTCATAGAACCCAAATGATTCCTTGATAGACATCGTAGTGTAGATTGCTTAGCCATGCTATTAGTTGCGTGAGTTGTTTTCATAATACTATCCGAGATGAAAATTATGTTTTTTTATACTAAAAACTAAATCAATGAATTACTTGGGTAGAATGGCATTGATTGGGTCATTGAGTCTTGATTAGTAACTTCCATATACAACCACATGACATTATGGGTTTTGACTTGAATGAGTAAGTTGTGGGATCGTGTCATACCGTGACTAGGAGATGTAGGTGTGTATAGGATGGTACGGTCTGGGTTAGGCTCATGATTCTGTTTTCCAAAGGTCTAGTCCCGGTCTTATCATAAAAGGGGTTAATTGGGTTTGTGGGTAAAGTGTACTACTCTCTGCAGATGGTTTAAGAACTAAGTAGTTACTCGTGTTTTCGGTTATGGACAATTATGAGTAACTTCTCTTGACGGAGTTAAAAAATCTTATTTATTCCAATTTTTTTATTAAAACTTGATGGTTAAATTTAATGGGTTTTAGGAGCAGTTTATATTAGGAGTCTCGAGGTAGAGGTGTTCTTAGTTATTTTGAAAAACAAAAACTTTATTTAAAAAAGCAAGAGAAAACATTATTTGCTGAACCCGATTGGGATCGACGGTCAGCGGAGTTTTCCAGACGCGCTACTTTTTACAGCGTATCGGTTGTTCCTCCGTTGTGGTCGAGTTGCTGCCTATGTCAGCGGATGTTCCCAGGCTGCTCTCGCACCGGTCTAGCTGCCTCTCCTCTGTGGCGTGGGTGGAACGCCTTGGTGCTCGTAATTAAGCACGTGGAAGACTGCTACATAAGCTCAGGAACCTCTGGTCCGCATGCCGTCCAGCCAGAGAGAAATTTCCAATTAACCAACCATTACAGAGGTATATAGTTCTTCAAGGATGGCGACTGCGGCTACGCGCGCTCGATCCACCATGGCGATCTTCCTCCTTGTCGCGCTCGTCACAGTCCACACTGCGTCCTCTGTGGTTAAACGCCCGGGCTTTGACAAGGCCGGCTGCCAGCTCATCGGCTACCTCCCCGGCAGGTCCGGCGACTGCGACAGGAACAACAACCCGGACTGCTGCGCTGACGGCCAGCAGTACCAGCAGTTCCTCTGCTCGCCGCCGGTGTCCGCCACCACGTGGGCGGTTCTGACGGTCAACAGCTTCAGAAAGGGCAAGGACGGTGGCTATCCGTCAGAGTGCGACCGTGCGTACCACGAGGACACGGAGATGGTCGTCGCCCTCTCCACGGGCTCGTTCAGTGGCATGTCCCGCTGCGGACACAGCGTCAAGATCACTGCTAGAGATTGTTGGCCCACCCCTGATCGTTGAGTGCAGTCCGTCGTAACGACGACAATGATCTGACGAGTTCGCGCACGTATAAGAACCAGCTAACAACGATCAGCAAGCTAGCTATCTAGCCTGATCAAAAGAACTAGCTCTACCTCTCTCAACTCACACGAGTACCTACGGGGAAAAACAATGTTGATGGCTACGGCGCCCTCTCGGTCCTGTTGTTGTATTGAATCTCACGATTGTTTTACAAGGCTAGTATATGGGTGTATATATACCCGGCAAGACGCAGCGTCAATACGAATAGGTGTTGGACTACTAGTCCTACTCGGAACACATACGCACACGACACCGTTCCGTGTCCTATCGGGATTATTATTCCTAACAATCACCCCCCTAAGCACGATGTGCCCATCTTCACATCTTGGACGCCGATCCTTCCTCGCATCTCCGCAAACTTCACTCGTCCCAAAGATTTAGTTAGGATATCCGCAAGCTGATCTTTGGTGCAAACATAGTTGACTTCAATCTTGCTCTCCTCTACACACTGCCGTATGTAGTGATACTTCGTATCAATGTGCTTACTCCTGTCATGATGCATCGGATTCTTGCACAATAAAATTGCAGACTTGTTGTCAATATTGAGCACCACTTGTTCCGCCTCCCGATTGGTGAGATCACCAAGTAGACTCCTTAGCCACACACCTTGACACGCCGCAGCTGCAGCCGCAATATACTCAGCTTCACAGGATGACTGTGCCACCACTTTTTGCTTTTGTGATAGCCAACTTACTATGCTTCTTCCCAAGAAATATGCCACGCCCGAGGTACTCTTACGGTCATCAATATCTCCTGCCATGTCGCTATCACTGTAGCCAAGTAGCTTCACCTCCTTCTTCTCTTTAGAGTAGACAATACCAAAGTTTGTAGTACCTTTGATATACCTGAGTATATGTTTCACGGCTGTCCAATGCTCCATTGTGGGTGCTTCCATAAAGCGACTCACATAGCCAACGGAATAGGCCAAGTCGGGTCTTGTGTTAATGAGATACCTCAAACTTCCGACAACGCTCCTATACTCCGTTGCATCAACCGCGGGTGCTTCACTCCTTTTGCTCAGTTTAAGACGAGATTCCATCGGAACATGAGTTGGATTGCATTCTTCCATGCCATACTTCTCGAGTATCTTCTTTGCATATGCCTCTTGGCATAGCGTGATATCACCCAGCTTTTGATGTACCTCGATCCCAAGGTAGTAGCTCAACAAGCCTAGATCACTCATCTTGAATAACTCCTTCATCTGTAGCTTGAACTTTGCAATCTCCTTCTCATCCGCTCCAGTTATCAATAGATCATCAACATAGATGCCAACTAGTAGATGATCCCTTCCTTTACCTCGCTTATACATCGCATGCTCCAGTGGGCTCTTCCCGAATCCGAGAGAGATCAATGTACGATCAAGCTTGATGTTCCACGCCCGAGGGGCTTGCCGTAGCCCGTACAACGCCTTGTGTAGCTTCAAAACCTTGTGTTCTTCTCCCTCTTTGATGTATCCCGGTGGTTGCTTCACATAAACTTCTTCTTCTAACTCCCCATTCAAAAACGCGGATTTCACATCCATGTGATGCAATTTCCAAGATTCTTGAGCTGCGAGAGCGATAAGTAATCTCACCGATTCCATCCTTGCAACGGGAGCGAACACTTCTTCGAAATCCACACCTTTCTCTTGCACATACCCCTTGGCAACTAGCCGAGCTTTGTGTTTCACCAACTTCCCTTCGGCATCCTTCTTGATCTTGTACACCCACTTGAGCCCTATGGCCTTGTGATTGTTGGGTAGATCGACAAGCTCCCATGTATCGTTGTCTTTGATCGATCCCAACTCCTCATCCATATCACGACGCCAACACTCCTCCGTATTAGCATCCTCGAATTTCGTCGGCTCCTCGGTAAGTAAACACCGACCTTGTCCTCTCCCCCGCGCACGCGTTGTACGAAGGGTCTCCGGCGGATACAACTCAAGTACACTTCGGAATTTTTCTGGAGTAGGTGGCCGTCTCCTTTCTTCCCGTGCACTTGGAGGAGACGTGGAAGCTGACGTAGTACTTGTTTCAGCGTCTACTGAATTTCCTGCAATTTCTGTCGGTGTACTACATGTTGGCGACGTGACATCGTCGCCCGCGTCCACTTCTGGACTGCCGCTAGTCCCTCCTAGACGGGAGTTTGCAGCTGATGGGCCACTTGCGCCAGGGCTCTCGTCTGCGCGTGGACTGGATGGCGACGCCGAGCCTCCGGGTGCAGCGCGTGAGCTGCTGCTCATGCCGGGACTCCCACGCGGAGATACCTCTCCAGGCGTAGCGCTGCTGCTGCTCACTTCCGGACTTCCATCTTCTGAACCAGCGCCTAAATCCGTAACGCCACGGAACGCCGTTTCTTGATCATCTGCATGTGAATCACTGTAGACTACAGTAAATATTTCATCAGAAATTGATTGTACTGGTTCCGCAGAGCCCCAATTCCATGATTTCTCCTCCTCGAAGACGACGTCACGTGTCACCACCAACTTTTTGTTCACTGGATTGTACGCGCGATACGCCTTCGAACCGTATTCATAGCCGATCATGACCATTGGAGTACTTGGATCCGCCAACTTGCTAGTATGCCCGGTCACCGTCTTCACATGCGCCATGCACCCAAAAGTGCGAAGATGATCAACCGAGGGCTTGCGCCCGTACCATGCTTCGTACGGCGTCATACCAACTACACTCTTAGTTGGCGCCCTGTTCAGCAAATAGACAGCTGTACTAACTGCCTCACCCCAAAACCTGCCTGGCATGCCTTTGCTCTTCATCATGCTGCGTGCCATGGCCACCACGGTTTGGTTCCTTCTTTCCACAACACCGTTTTGCTGCGGTGAATATGGTGCGGTGAGATACCGCCGGATCCCATGAGCTTCGCAAAACTCCTTGAATTCATTGGATTTGAACTCCCCACCCCGATCGGTACGGAGGGCCTTCAACTTTGCCTTGGACTCCACCTCGGCTGCCATCTTCACAATCCTGAACGCTTGCAAAGCTTGATCCTTACTCTTCAGCAGCACAACCCACATGTATCTACTGAAGTCGTCGACGATGAGCAAAAAGTACTTGTTCCCGGCGGGGGTCGCCGGCGTGATTGGTCCGCATAAGTCTCCATGCACCAACTCAAGAACCTTACTTGCCCGATATTGACCCTCCCTTGGAAACGGGGCTCGCCTTTCCTTCCCAATGAGACAACCGTCGCACACCTGCTCAACATGATCAACACACGGTAAGCCACGTACCATCTCCTTCTGTCCAAGTTGTCGTAGAGCTTGGAAATTTAGATGTCCGTAGCGAGCATGCCACTTCCACGCCGAGTTTTCCATGCTTGTCATCAAACATACTGGATCCGCCCGATTGAGATTGAGGATGTAGAGTCTATTCTTCGACCTCTCCACCTTCATGATGAGCTGCCTTTGGCAGTCATATCCCCACAGGAACTCGTCCTCCAACACGATCTTGCATCCATGCTCCACGAGCTGACCAAGACTGATAATGTTGGTCTTAAGCTTGGGAATATAGTACACGTCAGTGAGTACCTTGTGACCTCCATCCTTCAACTCAAACAGGACAGTGCCTCGTCCTGCAATCTCCACCTTCGACCCATCGCCGAATCGAACGGAGCCTCCAACCGCGAGGTTCAACTCAGAAAACTGAGCCTTGTCGCCGGTCATGTGGTTGCTAGCGCCTGTGTCGAGGTACCAAACGTCATGAGCCGTCTGCATCCTCCGCGGGAAGACCTTCTCTTCCACGAGCGTGACGATCTCCGTAGCAGACTCCTGAGGAGTTGATTCCTTGGTGGTCATTAACTCGCAAGCTTCGAGCATGAGCATCATCGGTCCATCATCTCCTTCCTTCGCCATGAGAGCCTTCTCCTTTGAATGGTTGGGACACTCCGATTTGAAGTGCCCGAGCTGATTGCACTTATGGCAGCGAAGATTCTTCTTGTCGAATTTCTTCTTTGGCTTCTTTGGCTTGCTGTCCGACTTCTTCGCCGGGACCGAACCATCGCCACTGCCAGATGCTTTATCACTCCTCTCCTTGGCGACCATTGCCTGCCACTGGGCACGTGTAAGCATGAGGTGCTCATCTTGATTCGCGCCGCCGTAGGTGATCTTCATCCGCTTGTCATGCGACTTGAACTGTCCAACCAGGTCATCCATCGTGAGGGTGGTGAGATCAACGCATTGCTCGATTGCCGACACCATAGATATGTACCGCGGCGGCGCCACGCGAAGGAAACGCATTACGACTGAGATATCTTCCAGCTTCTCACCTTGCGCGCGAATCCCGTTGACAATTGTGGCTACCCTCGAGGCAAAAGCGTCCAGCGTCTCATCTCCTTCCATCTCCAGGTTCCCGTACTTCTTCTACAAGGTTTGTAGGGTCGCCCTGCGGACGCGCTCGTGCCCAAGATTCAACGTCTTGAGTGTCTCCCACGCCGCCTTTGCAGAATCCTTCGAGATCAGGTGCTGCATCACGTCTGCCGGCACCACGGAGCCGATGGCCGTGAGTGCCTGTCGGTCCTGGCGGTACTTCGACGCGCCCTTCTTGAACTCGTCGCCGCCGGGATCGACAGCCTCCCAGATGTCGTTGCCCTCCATGGCCCACTCCATCCGTTTCGCCCATGTCGTGTAGTTTCCGCGATCATACCGCGGGTACTGCGACGAGACCGATGCACCCGCAGCCGCACCGGAGTACTTGCCTTGCTCCTTGCCCGTCATGAACTCCCGTTACTAGGAGATCCTCTCCGAGGCTCTGATACCAATTGTTGGCCCAGCCCTGATCGCCGAGTGCAGTCCGGCGTAACGACGACAATGATCCGGCGAGTTCGCGCACGTATAAGAACCAGCTAACAACGATCAGCAAGCTAGCTATCTAGCCTGATCAAAAGAACTAGCTCTAGCTCTCTCAACTCACACGAGTACGTACGGGGAAAAACAATGTTGATGGCTACAGGGCCCTCTCGGTCCTGTTGTTGTATTGAATCTCACGGTTGTCTTACAAGGCTACTATATGGGTGTATATATACCCGGCAAGACGCAGCGTCAATACGAATAGGTGTTGGACTACTAGTCCTACTCGGAACACACACGCACACGACACCGTTCCGTTTCCTATCGGGATTATTATTCCTAACAGAGATGGCACCTCTGTGTCTGCCAAGGTGGTGGACGAGTGCGACTCCGTGAATGGCTGCGATGCGGAACATAACTACGAGAAGCCATGTGCCTATAACATAGTCGATGCTTCACCGGCGGTGTGGGACGCTCTAGGTCTTGATCAGAACGCTGGTATGGTGGACGCCACATGGTCTGATGAGTAATGAACAACCTTAATATTTGGACTCCGTCTAGGTGTATTTGCATTCTTTCATTCCTTTTTCAAATTTGATAATGGTATATCATTTGTATGGAAGTATTTCTATCCAAACGTTCCTTCATGGAGAAGTTCTATATAAACTAGCTAGTTAAATGCCCGTGCGTTGCAACGGAAGAGAAAAATCTATTTGGCTAAGATACACAAAGCTTTATGTTGTAGGTATAGCGGCGGAGTGTTGCACCGCTTGAGAATGTCCACCGCTCTCCAGTTAGGCACGTCTCCTCTGTCGCCGCTTTAGTGAGGACAACCATACATATGCGGTTGCACGATTAGATCCATGTGTCACCATCACCACCTCACTCATTTCCTAGAAGAAGATGAGGACCTATAATCAATAGGTAGGAACTGCTATGCATTGTTAGATGTATATATTTATACATTGTATTTTTCCCATATGTTAGGAGGCTTCCTGCATATTTGCACCTATACCTGTACTATATATTATAGCCTTGGCCCCCAGAGGAATACAAGTTGCATATTCCTGACATGGTATTAGAGCTAGGTTAGCCCCTTCCTTCTTGCAACTTCGTCAGCCGTCATCGTCCCTGTCATCGACGGCCTTGCCGTCGTTGCCGCCGCCGGTCGCCGCGTATTCCGTCTTCATCTCTGCATCCACACGCAGGCCAGACGGTCTCTGTAAAATCTCCACGCCTGGATCTCTGCATCCACACGCGGACCAGACGGTCTCTGCCTCGATCTGTTCGCTGTGCCGCCTGATCGATTCCCGTCGAGCTGTTCCCGATCGGTGCTGAAGCTGCCCCATCAACCTCCAACCTCGCGGGACTCATCGATCTCCACGCCTCCAACCTCGCGGGACCCACAACCCCGTCCCGTCTGCCCCACGCGCGGGCTCTGCACCACCGCCCCGTCCCGCCTGCCCCACGCGCGGGCTCTGCAACTTCTGCCCCACGACGTCTGCACCGCCCCGTCCCGTCTGCCCCGCGCGTGGCCCCACTGCCCCACGACGTCTGCACCACGCGCGGCACCGCCCCGTCTCGTCTGCCCCGCGCGTGGCCCCGCCGCCCCGCCTGAACGCACGCCAGCGCCCCCGCCCCGTCTACGGCTTGGCCTCACCGCTGCCCTGTGTGCCCCGTCTGTTGGCACAATTGGTTTTTGTCGGTTCCGATAGAATCTGCAGTTGGTTTTCGTCAGTTCCCGATTGGATCTGAAAGTTGATCCAAAAAAATTGAGAGAGATGTCTTCTGCATCGGGCTATGTTGCGATTCCTCGCTGCCTGGTGATCTTCGATGGCGCGAGTTATCCTGATTTCGCTGCCTTCATGCGCGTTCACATGCGCGGTCTCCGTCTTTGGGGTGTGCTCTTAGGCGAGGTCTCCTGTCCGCCGTGCCCCTCTGCTCCTGTGGCTCCTCTTCCGCCGACGCCGATTGTTCTCGGTGCTGATGCTTCTCAGAAGGCCAAGGATGCAGCTCAAAGTGCCGATGATAGTGCTGTTGTTGCTTATGACCTGAAGTTCAAACAGTACTCTACTGATCTCGAGACCTATCGCCACGCTCTGACTGCCTACACTCAGTGGGTCGATGAGGATGCTCGTGATGCTGCTGTTCTCACCTCCAGCATTCTTCCCCAGTATGCTGCTGAGTTCATGAGTCTCCCTACTGTTGCCGCTCAGTGGGCACATCTTCGTCAGCGCTATCAGCCGTCTGGGGATGCTCTTTACCTATCCGTGGTCCGCCAGGAGCATGCTCTTCAGCAGGGTGATTCCACTATTGATGAGTTCTATACTCAGAGTCCTGCTATCTGGCGTCAGCTTGACTCTCTCCGTACTGTTGTTTGTGGCACATGCTCGTGCTGCCAGATTGTGCGCTCGGATTTGGAGTTTCACCGCATCTATGAGTTTCTGTCTCGGCTTCGCCAGGAGTTTGAGCCCTGGCGTGCTCAGCTGAATGCTCGTGGTCGTGTTCCGCTCTCTGAGATGTTGTCTGAGCTTCGGGCTGAGGAGACCCGTCTTCGTGGTGCTGGTCTTCTTGCGGTTCCATCAGTGCTTGCTACTCGTGGTGCTCTTTTGCCGTCTGCTCCCTCGGCTCAGCAGCGGTCCCCTGTGCCGCCGCCGCCGATACTACCCACTCCTCCAGGTCAGGGTCAGGGTCAGCTTCAGCAGCCTCAGGGTCAGAGTCATCACCAGCAGGCTCGTGGTCAGGGTCGTCGTGGTTCTCTTCGCCATTGCTCTTACTGCAACAGGGATGGCCACACTTGGGCCACATGTTATACACGGGACCCCAGTCTACGTCAGCAGTACCAGGCTCGTGGGCAGTCGGCTCCTTCCGGGTCTTCAGCGGTTGCTCTCTCTGATCAGGACATTATCAGGAGTCTTTGCGGTCTGCTTGCTGCTACAGGCTCTTCTTCGACGGGCACTGCTGGTCCTGTGACTGATTCTTCAGGCACTGCGCGACCACCACCTTCTACAGAGTCAGGTACGTCTCCGTGGTATCTGGATTCTGGAGCTTCCTTTCATATGACCTATGAGTCTTCTTTTCTGTATGCTCTTCGTTCTCTCCCTTCTCCTGTCCGTGTTTTTACGGATGATGGTACCTCTCTTCCCGTTTCTAGTCGGGGCACCCTTTCTACTTCTTCTTTTTCTGTTCCTGATATTTCTCATGTCCCTCTTCTTAAGATGAATCTTTTCTCTGCTAGCCAGCTTACTGACTCTGGTTGTCGCGTCATTCTTGATGCTGATTCTTGTGTTGTCCAGGACCGTCGCACACAGGACCTGGTTGGATCTGGCCCTCGCAGCCGTGACTCTTCAGGACTTTGGAAGTTAGACTGGCTTCGTGTTCCTTCCGCTGCCACTTCATCTTCCAGTTCTTCTCCGGTCGTCGCCTCTGCTACCAGCTCACTTCAGCAGTGGCATCATCGTCTTGGTCACCTTTGTGACTCCCGCCTATCGTCATTAGTTCATCGTGGTCTTCTGGGATCTGTCTCAGGAGATGGGTGTTTACATTGTCAGGGCTGTAGGCTGGGTAAACAGATTCAGCTTCCCTATCCTATTAGCGCGTCTGTATCTGAGCGACCTTTTGATTTAGTTCATTCCGATGTTTGGGGTCCGGCTCCTTTCTCTTCGAAAGGGGGCCATCGCTACTATATTTTATTCATCTATGATTTTTCTCGGTACACTTGGTTGTATTTTATGCGCTATTGCAGTGAAGTGCTCTCCATATATCAGCGTTTTGCGGCCATGGTCCATACTCAATATTCTACCCCCATTCGTGTGTTTCGTGCTGACTCTGCTGGTGAGTATATCTCCCAGATGTTGCGAGGTGTTCTTGCTGAGCAGGGCACTCTTGCTCAGTTCTCCTGTCCTGGTGCACATGCCCAAAATGGCGTTGCTGAGAGTAAGCATCGCCATCTTCTTGAGACCACTCGTGCCATGATGATTGCTTCTTCTCTTCCGCCGAATTTCTGGGCTGAGGCTGTCGCTACGTTGGCTTACCTCATCAATATTCAGCCTTCTGCCGCTCTGCAGGGTGGTATCCCACTTGAGTGCCTATCTAGACAGTCTCCAGACTACTCCATGCTTCGCTTGTTTGGTTATGTTTCCTATGTTCTTCTTGCTCCACGCGAACGCACCAAACTGACCGCTCAGTCTGTTGAGTGTGTCTTCCTTGGATACAGTGATGAGCATAAGGGCTATCGCTGTTGGGACCCCGTTGGTCGTCGGATGCGTATCTCTCGTGATGTTACTTTTGATGAGACGCATCCTTTCTATCCTCGTCCCACCGCTGGTACCTACCCGGTGGAAGATATCTCTTTTCTTCTCTTTCCTGACACACCCCCTGATGCACCTTCTTCGACACCGTCCTCCTCTGCTCCGTCTACTCCTAGTTCTCCTCGTTCTCCGGAGTCTTCCTCTGCCATTACTTCTTCTTCATCGTCGTCTCCTGCGTCGTCTTCCTCTGATGAGCTTCCCTCTACTCGTCCTGTTCGTCAGCGTCGTGCCCCCAACCATTACTCTCCTAGTCAGTATGGTGTTTCTGTTGCCTCCGAGCCGACTTCTTATCGGGAAGTTGAGCATCATCCTGCATGGTAGCTGGCCATGGCTGAGGAGATTGCTGCGCTTGAGCGCACTGGCACCTGGGATCTTGTTTCTCCCCCTCCCGGTGTTTGTCCTATCACATGTAAGTGGGTCTATAAGATTAAGACCCGCTCTGATGGATCTCTTGAGCGCTATAAAGCGCGTCTTGTGGCTCGTGATTTTCAGCAGGAGCATGGTCGTGACTATGATGAGACCTTTTCTCCTGTGGCTCATATGACCACTATGCGTACTCTTCTTGCTGTTGCTTCTGTTCGTCACTGGTCTGTGTCCCATCTTGATGTTCAAAACGCCTTTCTCAATGGTGAGTTGAGTGAGGAGGTTTATATGCAGCCTCCTCCTGGGTATTCTGTTCCCGAGGGGATGGTTTGTCGTCTTCGACGTTCTTTTTATGGCCTCAAACAGGCCCCCCGTGCCTGGTTTGAGCACTTCTCTTCTGTAGTGACTGCAGCTGGTTTATCCCCTAGTGCTCATGATCCAGCACTGTTTGTTCACACTTCTCCTCGTGGACGCACTCTTCTTCTTCTCTATGTTGATGATATGATCATTAGTGGTGATGATTCCGAGTATATCGCCTTTGTTAAGGCTCGTCTTCGTGATCAATTTCTTATGACTGATCTTGGTCCTCTTCGATACTTTCTTGGGATTGAGGTCTCCTCCACTTCTGATGGCTTTTACATCTCCCAGGAAAAGTATATTCAGGATCTTCTTGCTCGTGTTGCGCTTGGGGATGAGCGCACTGTTGAGACCCCTATGGAGCTTAATGTTAAGCTTCAACCTACTGATGGTGATCCTCTTCCTGATCCGACGTGTTATCGTCATCTTGTTGGGAGTCTTGTTTATCTTGCTGTCACTCGTCCTGACATCTCTTATCCTGTTCATATTCTGAGTCAGTTTGTTTCTGATGCCACCACCATTCACTATAGTCATCTTCTCCGTGTTCTTCGTTATCTTCGGGGTACGATCACTCGTCGCCTTTTCTTTCCTCGTTCCAGATCCCTCCAGCTCCAGTGCTATTCAGACGCTACATGGGCGAGTGATCCTTCGGATCGCCGTTTACTTTCTGCTTATTGTGTGTTTCTTGGTGGTTCGCTCATTGCTTGGAAGACGAAGAAACAGAAAGCGGTTTCCCGTTCGAGTGTTGAGGCTGAGTTGCGTGCTATGACCTTGTTGACTGCTGAGGTGACCTGGTTACGGTGGTTACTTGCGAATTTTGGGGTCTCTATTACCACACCCACTCTGGTTTTGTCTGACAGTACAAGTGCTATTAGTGTTGCACGTGATCCGGTCAAGCATGAGCTTACCAAGCATATTGGTGTTGATGCTTTCTATACACGTGCTCAGGTGCAGGCTCGGGTTGTTGCGCTTCAGTATGTGCGTTCAGATTTACAGTTGGCAGATTTCTTTGCGAAGGCACAGACCAGAGCGCATCATGATGTCTTACTCCCCAAACTCAGTGTTATGGATCCACCATGAGTTTGAGGAGGGTGTTAGATGTATATATTTGTACATTGTATTTTCCCCATATATTAGGAGGCTTCCTGCGTATTTGCACCTGTACCTGTACTATATATTGTGGCCTTTGGCCCCAAGAGGAATATAAGTTGCATATTCCTGACATGCATAACGTCACTCAATCAAGATTTTTTTCAATAAATTATCAACAACCTTTTTTAAAATTTATGCCGGGAAACAACTGAACACGGAATTATCAACAACTCAAAATGAAAAAATGTGTCTTTTCAGTTTGTTCACAAATCACATGTCACCGGCTGAGCCTAGGGTCAGCTCATGCATCAGCCAAACCATGTAGCCTATTAAGACCAACCGCATAAGAAAGTGAGGTGGGATTTACACTGTTTACTTTTATTTTCCCCTCATTCTTAAAAGCCTACTCTTGTTGTGGCTAGCGACCCCTAAAAGAAATTCCGATTGAAAAGCCACGTGCCTGGGTCGTTGCACATAAGAGAAATTTCAAAATGTGGCATTAGTGCTGCAATTTGAGGGGGAGTATAGGCTCAACAGCGAATTCAAACAGTTCGGAAATATAGACAGACTAAGCAGTGGTCGATTGACTTAGTTCTCCCTATGTAAATGTACTATGTGTTGATAGGAATATAAGTAAACCTTGAAATTTTAGGTACATAAACAAGAGGAGCTCAAGAAATCTATTGAACAGCGACTTAAAAATTACGCCAACCCAATGGATGACCCGATATAGCTAGAAACAATGCAGAATCATCTGCATTTCACTGCACTACCGATAAAATATGAGTCGACCCACATTCACGTAATGAAAAAACTGAGAGCAAATAAGACTCAAAAACAAACAGATGCTCCCTCCGTTTCAAAATATAAGATGTTTTAGGTTTGTGAAGAAAATGAATCTAGAATTGGTTTAGTACGTAGGTTCACTCAACTTTGGGGTGAATCTAACACTAAAAGAAGTCTAGATTCATTTTCTTCATAAACCTAAAACATCTTATATTTTGAAACGGAGGGAGTACTTTATAATTAGACAATGGAGTTAGGATATAGGTGCTTTAAAACCAAAGAGAGAAAATGAACAATCATTGTCTGGTCCAGCTTGTGCTTCGAAACACTCCCTGCAAAGTTACTTAATAAAAATAACTTACGGAACATTATCCATGCCACAGGATACATCCTATGGGATAAAATCCCTTAATAGCGCAATAATTCGATTAATGTTGATTACTTGTCTGTTGTGGTTATGAGAATGATGTGAGTAGTGGTTCCTGCCTATTCCTCTAGTTACGGAGTTCCTCCCACACATACATAGTTGAGAATGTTCATGATAATAATCTTTACCTTAAACCCTTTATAATCCTATAGGTGTATCCGCCACTCCCTGAGAACACTTTTTCCCATTGCAGTTTCATATCTCTTTTACATACGCGATACTTAATTTATGTTTTAAATTTGTTTTACTCTAATTATTGTTCTCTTATACAAAAACCCAAAAATACCTTTTTACACAAAACTCTCATTTTATCTTGTTACTTAGAATATTATTTAGCATTACTATTTTAGTATTTAATACAAGAGTTATTAGAATTCAGAACTCCCGCTCCCTGCCGGATCGATATCTTTATTTAAAAACTAGCTACAAACGATGTGTGCACTTGCAGTCATCAAGCTATTTTCTGGCGCCGTTGCCGGGAAGCTAAGCGTTGTAGGTCTTTTAGTTTTTGCTTATTTATTTTAGTCTTGCTAAATTTTGTTTTGAGTTACAGGGTCCCACCAACATGATGGAGTTTGGGCATTTGACTAGTGCTAACCCACTCAACCACTTTGGGAAGCCCTATGATATTAATAAATGAGACAACTTCAACAAGAATACAAGGGGGTTTGAATTAAATACTCTACTACTTGGTATTTTACACAAGAAGCAATTTACTGGATATGAAGAAAATCCTGATCCATATGAGCATATTGCATGCTTTAAGGATATATGTGGCACTTTCCTAGTACCGAGGTATACTGCTAATGAGGTAAGGCTAAAACTTTTTAGTCAGACTTTGACTAGCACAGCTCTCTCATGGTATAGATCTTTACCCCCAGAAGCCACTATGACATGGTTATACCCTGCGGGTACACGATCTTAGCATACCTAGTCCAGCCCAAGGAAGGCCCACAAACACATGTGCCAGCCCATGAAGACTTTCGGGTGGCCAGGGCCCATGACGCCTTCGGATCCTTGGAGAACAAGACTAGAGTAGATAGAATATTCAAAGGGCCAAACCCTAGAACTTGTAACCGACTCGATCTATGCCTGGGACCTGCCTATCTGCGCACCCCTGTAACTTTCGGCTCCGCCGTAATCAAGAGCAGACAAGCTGGAGTAGGGTTTTCCCTCCGGGGGCCTAAACCTGGGTAAACCTCGTGTCCTCATGTTGCTTGTTTGCTAACCGTTCCGCGATCTCCAGCATCCCCATATTCTCCAAAACCCAAGTCCATAACAATGGGCATTGACGAGATTAAACCTCGTCAATTGGCGCCGTTTGTGGGAACTGGGGGCGCTGATTGTGCGATCGTGACGGTCCCAACCAAAGCGATCTACAACTCCATGGCGACGGAGAGTCATCTCCTCTTCGGAGCCTTCGACTTCACCGCCCACTCGCCAGCCACCCTGAAGGACTTCGAGCCCGTTGGCGATGGACTCGAGATCCTGTTCGGGAGCTTCTGCTTCCAGGTGGGGCAAACCGGCACTCTCTGCCTCCCAGAGCAGGTGCCCCTGCCATCGATCAGGCCTGCTTCATGGGCCCCACACCCCGTGCTACGCATATCGCCATCAACAGATGAGTCCTATGATAGCAGCAGCTGCAAATCAGATCTGTGCGAGCCACCATTGGAGGAAGGGACCTACGGTTCCGGATCTGAAAGCTGCGGCAGCAGCGATACCAATGCGCCGTAGTCATCCAGAGTGACGCGGAACACCACGCGCCTAACCCGCCACCTAACCCGCAGGGTAGAAACGGCGAGAACAGAAGAATCTAGTCCCCCCGCCCAACAGGGACGACACCAATCGGGTCATCCACCTCAGCGAAGAAGGATGGGAACAAGCACGCGAAGCCATGGCAAGCAACAAGATCCTGCCCGTGGGTGCCTCACAGGACCTGCTGATGGCATACCACATGCTCCTAATCGAGGAGCACAAGAAGCAGGTGAAGATGCAAGAGGTGCTTGACAAACGCAAGCAAGCAGCCTTGGAGTCGAGCGCACGGCGAGCTGCGCTCTCCGCCATGGGCATTGGCTCCAGCTCGCACGACAACCATGGCAACAAGCACCGTTCTCGAATGGAGAACATGGATCCCAAGGCACACCGCGAGGTGACTCGGGCCCTCAACGCGTCCTTCATGGAGATGGATGCTGACGGCAACGTCATCCCGAAGACGCCGCAAGCTGCGATCATGGCCGCCACCGCGTACCTCGCGTCCCATCCACCTCCGGAGGGGGACCCGAAAAGGGCCATGCACAAGTCCGCGCTTACCAGACTCGGACTTGTTGGAGCTGCGCTCCACGGAGAAGCTCTTGCAGAGCCAAAGAAGAAGACTGCAGTTAGGTTCAACCACAGCCCCACGCCCTCATCCGAGGATGAAGAGCACGACCTTCCTCGATTATGACGCTCGAAGCGAGTTCACCCAGCGCAAGATCGACAAAGCGCGCGCCAAGCGTGCATGGTCGTCCGAATCCGAGCAGGATGACGACGAAGGAGAACTCTGCGGAGCACGATGCTTCAGCAGATCCGTCCGGCGGACATGGATGTCGCGAAACTTCAAGCTTCCTTTGGACATGCTGAAGTTCGACGACACATAGGACCTCAAGGCGTGGCTCAGCGACCACCTGTCGTCCATGAAGCTACACGACGGAAACAAGGAAACCGCCATGCAATGCCTTCAACTGCAGCTGACAGGCGTAGCTTGGATCTGGCTCAGCAGCCTATCCTCGGGATCCATCCGAAGCTGGGAGGAACTAGCGTACAGTTTCGTCTGAAACTTCAAGGGTACCAGCACGAGGCTAGCCTCGATCGAGAAGCTGCTGGCCTGCACCCAACGAACGGGCAAATACATTCTCTCGTACATACTATGCTGGTCCAACACCAAGAACTCCACGCGCACATCTCTGAGGAGAGAGCTATCGACGCCTTCAAGGACGGTGTCAAACGCCAGGACTTTAAGGAAGAACTTGGGCGCGTCAAGCCCAAGACACTCGACCACCTCATGGACATCGCCAACAGGTGGGCCGATGGCGAGGACTCCGTCCACCGAGCGCACTCGGAGGAGGAAGATGACTATGGCCAACGACGTGAGCGCCATAGCAAGAGAAGATCGCGCGTCTACGAAAATCATGATGGACCCGACATGGTCGCGGCTGGCTATGCCGACCGCCGCAATGACGGCAATAGTAGCAGCGGAGGATACCGCAGAAGAAACTTCCGCGACGGAGGACGCCCAACGCAGTCATGGCAACGTCGAGTCCGTGACGACGGACGCTCAGCATACGACAAACTGTCGGGTCCATGCACCATGCACTTCTACATCGACAAGAAGGATGGAAAGAAGAAGTCAAGCCACATGCTCAAGGACTGCCGCGAGTTCCAGAAACTCAGCGAGAGCATGTCTCAGATGAGGAAGCAAGCCCGAACCCTGGATACGGGAACGCACCTACACCAGGTGAGATTGCACATGGAGCTCCTCCACCACCACCTGCGGGACCTTCAAACCACCCAATCGCACCCGCGCAGAATAATGGCAGGCACGGGTACCCCGCGCCGAAAGGATCGCTGATGATCAAAAAAGGGCGCCCAACGAACAGGGTGCACAAGAAAATCACCAGCCAAATTAATCTGGCTGTGACCGCTCCACCCGCCATCCCTGAGTACCTCAGCGGATCGGAGTCCTGCATCACGTTCAGCCGTTGGGATCACCCTTGCTAGGTCCCTCGCCTAGGTCATGCTGCCCTGGTGCTCGAGGCGCAGATCGGAGGGTTCGACATGAGACGCATCTTCATGGACGGTGGCAGCGGCATCAATCTGATCTTCGCCAGTACCTTGGCAGCAATGCGGATGCCGCTGTGTAGCCTGGAACAATCCGATACAACGTTGCACGGCATCATCCCAGGGAAGGGCGTATTCCCCCTGGGAAAGATATGGCTCGACATCATCTTTGGCAAGCCGGATAACTTTCGGTGCGAGCGACTCGAGTTCGAGGTGGTGGACTGGCCATCACAATACCACGCCATCCTCGGGCGTGTGGCATTCGCACTACGCGTACCTGCTACACAAGATGCCAGGACATAGGGGCGTCATCACGGTCCACGGGAGCTTCACCCGATCGGACCACTGCGATAGGGACTTCAACAGAATCTCCCAGTCATTCGGCATGCAGGAGGAGCTCATAAGGCTCCGCGAGGTGACAGATAACGGGGCACCCCCAGTCGCAAGACAGAACGCACCAGACATGTCCTTCGACTCCACCATCAACACAAAAAAGGTGCAGGTCCACCCGACGGATGCCTCCAAGACGGCACTGATCGCCAACGACCTCAGCTCCGCATAGGAAAGAGCGCTTGTCGAATTCCTTCGTGAGCGTTGGGAAATCTTTGTCTGGTGTCCTGCGGACATGCCAGGAGTTCCCAGGGAATTCGCTGAGCACGCACTCAACGTCTTGCCAGACGCCAAGCCCGTCAAACAGTCCATCCGACGACTGTCCGAACCATGGGCCGAAGCAATCGGAGTCGAAGTCAATAGACTACTCGATGCAAACTTCATCAGGGAGATCAAGGAGAGCGAGTGGCTCGCCAACACCGTGATGGTCCCCAAAAAGGACACGGACATCCTGCGGATGTGCGTGGACTTCACATCGCTGAACAAGCACTACCCGAAGGATCACTTCCCTCTCCCTCGGATCGATCAGATCATCGATTTGACTATAGGATGCGATAAAATCTCTTTCCTTGATGCCTACTCAGGCTACAACCAGATCCGACTAAAGGTCGAAGATCAGGAGAAAACAGTGTTCATCACGCCGTTCGGAGTGTTCTGCTACAACACAATGCCCTTCGGGCTTAAGAACGCAGGAGCCACGCACCAACGGTGCATGCAGGCATGCTTGAAGGACCAGATCGGCCGCAACATCCAAGTCTATGTCGACGACATAGTCATCAAAACAAGGGAGGCCAAGACGCTCATCGACGATCTCCGCGAGACGTTCGATAACCTTGATCGATACAAGATCAAGCTAAACCCAGAAAAGTGCGCCTTTGGCGTCCCATATGGGCAGCTACTAGGCTACTTCATCTCCCAGCGAGGGATCGAGGTGAACCCGAAGAAAATCCGGGCCATAATGGCCATGGAAAAGCCGAAGAACCTCAAGGGCGTCCAGCAGCTTGACAGGCGAATTGCGGCATTGAGCAGGTTCATCAGCCGCATGGACGAAAAAGCTCTGCCGTTCTATCAGCTGCTACGCAAGGCAGACAAATTCGAGTGGACGCCCGAGGCGGACGACACATTCGAAGATCTAAAGCGGCTGCTCTCTACCTCACCCGTCTTGGTCACGCCAAAGGAGCGCGAGCCCTTACTGCTATACATAGCAGCCACACACCAGGTGGTAAGCACCGTGCTCGTGGTCGAGCGACACGAAGAAGGAAAGACCCACGGGGTCCAACGCCCAATCTACTACCTCAGCGAGGTATTGATGCTGACAAAGCAGAGGTATCCTCACTACTAGAAACTCGCATACGGCGTGTTCATGACGGCTCGTCGGCTGAGCCACTACTTCTAGGAGCATCAGGTGATGGTCGTCAACGAGGCGCCCCTGAATAGCATACTAAACAACCCGTAGGCCATAGGACGTGTGGCCCTATGGGGCATCGAGCTGTCACCTCTAGACATCGTCTACGAGACGCGCCACACAATCAAGTCTCAGGTCCTCCCGGACTTCCTCGTCCACTGGATGGAACTGTAGCTGCCAGACACACCGGACATGACACAGTCATGGACGATGCACTTCGACGGCTCCAAGCGCGAGGCCGGAGCAGGAGGCGGGGTCATACTGACCTCCCCACAGGGCGACAAGATGAAGTACGTCCTCCGAATGAAATTTCGAGCCTCCATCAAGGAGGTCGAGTATGAGGCCCTCATCCACGGCATGAGGATGGCCAAGATCTGCGGCGCGACGCGCCTGGTCATCTACGGAGACTCGAACCTCGTCGTCCAGTAGACGATGAACGAGTGCGACGCACACGCCGCCAACATGATTGTGTACCGCGCACTCTACAATGCACTCGAAGGAGACTTTGACGGCTGCGAGCTTCGGCACATTGGGAGAGAAAGCAACGTAGAGGCCGACAGACTCGCCAACATCGGCTCCACCTGCGCGCGGGTGCCACCAGGTGTGTTCCTCGAACAGATCTGCGTGCCATCCATCAAAAGGAAATTCCCAAAGGGATCACCTGAAGAAGCAGAGCACTCGGGGGCCGCGCTACCCGACAGTCAGGAAGGACCCGAAAGACTCGACACAGAGGTCGCAGTGGTCAACCTGATGCAGGTCATGGAAGTTGAAGAAATGTGGACACGACCGTACCTCAGGTACTTGATAGATGGAGAGCTTCCTGATAGCCCGACAGATGCCCGACGCATATCTCGCCAGTCCAAGTCCTTCACCATCATCAATGGAGAGCTGTACAAGCGCAACATTTCGAGTGTACTGCAAAGGTGCGTCACACTTGGGGGCTCCCCTCACCTCACGACTTTGTCGACTGAGAATAACGCATGTACACCTGTGTAGCTGACCACGTCAGGCTAACGAAAAGGGCACACATACAAATAAATCACCACGTGCTAACAAAAATAAACCTTATAGAAAAGGACACAACACGCCTAGTCGAATACATACAAATTTTACATCTATCTTTTTATAGGTCCTACCTAGTCTGGAGAATCACCTGCGCACGCTGCTCAAACAGATCTATAATTTGTTCGGCATACTGCCTCATAGCCGCATAATGTGGACACATATCCCACATACCACCATCCGGCCCAAGAGGCAGCCCAGCTGCCACAGCAGCAAGATCTACATCAGGACGATGCAGCCGAACAAGGGAAAGCGTAGCCTTCACACCTGCAACAAGCTGATGCCATACCAGCTCCCTAACATGATGCACATCTCAAAACTTTGCCAGCAGGCCCCAGAGAGTTGACGGCGCCTTATCCAAAGGAAACATCACATGCAGAACCGACGCCAACGAGGTCTTTGCTTGATGCAGCACCCGTGACACCTGGTGAACACGATCCTACACAGTCGCAAGGACCATGGCACGATCGCGGTCCATCTAGAAAAAACCGCCGGCCTCCATGTCCTGCTGGGTCAAGCAGTTTATCCGAACAGCAACACGCTCCTTTTCCTCCTTAGGAACAAGGTTAGCACCTGCAACAATGGCAAAGTAAGATGATAGGCCAGCAGCCGCATCCGAACAACTGAGCAGCAGCTCGAAAACTTACATTGAAGCTGCTCGGCCAGACGACGCAACTCCCCCATCAAATACTCCTCTCTGGCAGCGCCTCGCTCCGTCTTCGATTTCCAAACATAGGCATGGCCGCGCACTCCAAGCAATTCTTTCTCAAGACTACGGATGCGATCACGCAGAAACACAAGCTGCGAGGCACCATCCAAAGATGGCCGCAGCTGCGGTGCAGACAAAGTGTCAACAGGATCATCACCCGAAGGTCCCTAGGGGAAAAGAAGGCAGCGATATGAACAACCACACGAATGGACAAGGAACTCGGAGATTCATTATATGCAGCAAAAATCCATTGCGTGGCACAAGGATTGTTCATAGACATAATTACAAAAAAATAAACAAAAGCTATCCTACAACTACAAGTCCTAAGAAGCTGCATCCTGAGTAGCCTTGGAGCTGGACTGCCTACTCTTGGCCTCCCCCTGCTGCCTCAACGCGTACTTAGCCAGCAAGTCAATCAACTTCGGCCCATAACGTTTACAGCGGGCAGCATAGAGGGCGAAGGCTACCTCGGATCCGTCAGCAGTCGTTGGCATCTAGGAGGTGACCTGATGAAGATCCATCTCTGCCCCAGACGCCAGGGCCATCGCTAGCCCCACAGATGCACCGATGCCTTTCTTCTTGCGCTTGTACGCTATAGGCGCATCGGCTGACAGCGCATCCGCCAACGAGTCGACATCCTCGAGGGCAACGCCCTTGGGGACAAGTTCCTTATAGAAGCGCCCAAGAACCTCCTTGGCCTTGGCGAGTGAGCCAACCACGGTACTGCAGCAGTCTTCGACCTCCGCAGTGGCATCATCCATAGCACTTCCGTGCTCCAGAGCACCGCGGTCAAACTCAATGCCTGCGACATCTAAAAAGAACGGAAGAGGCAACATGAATAAAGAGCAAAACAAGAAAAGACAAGGAAGCAGAAAAAGGAAAAGATGAAAACACTCACCCGGAATAGCCTTGGCAGCCGCCATTTGCTTGCCGGCTACCTCCTTCTCACGCGAGATCGCAGCGGTGGCGAGTTGCTCCTCGCGGTCCATAGCCTCCTGTTGCAGGCTCTCCTTGGCCACAGCTGCGCTGGCTAGCTCCTGCTCGAGGCGCTCCTTTGCACCAATGGCGTCCTCGGCCTTCTTCTCCGCTCGACCAAGGCTCTTTTTGAGAGCATCAAGATCGCGGAGGGTGGTATTGTTGTCCTCTGCAAACAGCAGAACACTTATCAGATCGCAGAAAAAGGAAATAGAAGAAGACGCAAAAAAGACCAAGTCATGAACGTACCTTGAAGCTGCTTGAAGCTGGCCTCCAACACCAGGTGCTGCTGCACCAGTTGGTTGGCGCCTTGCACAAAAGGCTGCAAAAAGACACTACTCGTCAAAAATAAAGGCTTGGGGCTGCGCCCAAAGAACGAGCAAGATAGATTGCACATACGAAAAAACGCTCGGGGGCTCCCCCCGAGACACGAAGCAAAGATCAAAGTGATCAGCGTATCATCCGAAAACACTCGGGGGCTCCCCCGCAGCAAGAACAAAGAAACTTACATGATTGGACGGTGACTCCGAAGGTTCAGCCGAAGTCTTCTGGGGGACAACCACCCGAGCCTCCTATGGAGAAGGGTTCGGAGCAACGCCCTCAGAGGTGGCCACCGTCTGAGGAGGAGGAGGAACAACCTTCGACTCCCCCATCATCTCCCGAGCGCCATCGCTGAAGGAGCCATCGGTGGAGTGGCTACAATAGAAAAAGTCAGCCAAGTACAAGCAAAAAGACGAGAGAAAGCAAAAATCAACTGACAAAAACTTACGAGTCGAGCTCGCTCAAATGGAAGACATGCGGGGTCCTCCTACCCTTCTTCTCTTCCTTCTTCCTCTTCGCCGGCGGCTGTGGCGCTATGGCCCGCACGGGAATGGTAGGAATATGAGAAGAAGAGCCATCATGACCCTCACTGTGACGCTCAAGGCACGTCGGATTTCGAGGAGTTGGTGGAGTCGAAGCATCCGACGATTCGCTCGAGCTCCGCGTCCGTTTTTGAGTCTGCTCCTCGCCAGACTCAAAAGTTTCCTCAGTCGGCGACCGTGCCGAAGGAAGCTTAGACATGGAGTCCACTACCTCATTGTCTGGTGCATCCGGAAACAGTTCGGGTAGTGGCGGCGACATGCCCGGTACCTTGAACTCCTGCGCAAAAGAAGCAAATTTTTCAACACACAAGCAAATGCAAGGAAAACGCAGTCGAAAAAAGCGTTATGCGCATGTCCCAGATCTACACCTGAGGAACCGGACGAGAGGCAGTGAAGGGAGGAGTCAGCGACTTCCCCAGGAGATCCTCTCCAGCTTTGAACTTCAGCAGCGGCTGAAGAATCCTGTCGAGATCCCCTCTGGAGAATTCCTCAGCTGAAACCCTAGATGGATCGTGGCGACCAGAATAAAGAAACATCGGGTGCGCCCTAGCCTGGAGCGGCTGCACCCGACGTTTGAGGAAGGTGCGGATGATATCCACACCGTTCACCTCTTTATCCGGAATCAACTGAAGATCCTCCACCCGACGGTAGAGCCCCTCTATATCCTCCACCTCGCCATTCAAGATGTGGTTCTTCCACGACCTTTTAGCATCGATTTTCTGGGAGGGGTCAAAAGGAGCAAGGCCAAAGTTCTACCCGGCCACTGTGGAGTCGTGGATGTAAAACCATCGCCTCTGCCAGTACTGGATAGATTAGGACATAGAAAAGGAGAAGAAAAGCAAGTTGGATTTAAGGGAAATGATGCAGCCGCCAATGGGATAAACACCATCAGAGCCAGATTGCCTCTTCACGGAATAGAGCTTCCGGAAGAGGCCAAAGTGCGGCTCGATACCGAGCCCGCACTCGCAGAATGTGATGAAGTTGACGACATGAAGAAGAGAGTTTGGCGAGAGATGATGAAGCTGGACGCCATAAAGGAAAAGCAATCCACGAAGAAAATCGTGGATCGGGAAAGAAAGGCCCCGAAGGATAAACGCGATGAACATGACCCGAAACCCAGCGGGAGGATAGGGAATTACCTCATCGCTGGGGACTCTGACGGCCTACCTATCCTGCGGGATGAGATCCCGCTCATGAATCTTGCGGAGGTCACCCTCACACGTCTCCGATCGCTACCAGCCAGCATTGGTGACGCGGGTGGCGGCGGAACCCTTTTTGCCGCCGGGGACAACACTTGTACCAACTGCAGTGGAGGACTTCTTGGGCTTCCCCATCACAGTGCGTCAGCGACAGCGATGAACACGCAGAATCAAAGATGGAAAAGTTCAAAGAAATTCCAGCACGCAGGAAGGAAAACTCAAGAAGATGAAAGTAGTGAAACAGGAATGGCTGCGGTGAAAACAAACTCACCTTTCCCCAATGATTATAAGGACGAGGACGATGCACGACGACCGTCCATCGGGAAGACCTAGAGCCCACATCAAGATCTGACCGTCCACGTGTCAGCACAACAGCGAACCGTCGCTCACACGCCGTCCACTACGTGCGGAAATCAAGGCGACACCGTAATTATCTCCACGCCGCGCGTGACCAGTCAACTCAAAGTCAGAAGGTGGGACCCATCTTCGTCCAGTCACGTCATCTCTGGCGCCGCAGACGCTTGAGGTCACTGATCGTCAGCACTGATGTCATCAAAAGCTATACTAGCAACGATTACAATTCTTCGGCTACATAGCTAAGAGTACTCACTAGAATCTATGATTCGACTAACTACTCGGGGGCTACTCCTATCAGGAGCGCTAGCCGCGTACCCGAAAATAAGCAAAGCAATATGCCATAGAACTAATCTTCGAGTCCTACGTCGAGTCTGTGACTCCACTATGGACTCGGGGGCTACTCCCATAGGGAGGTTGGATTCAAGCATCCGAAAAATTTGTGTGCTACAGACCTAAAGCCAAACAACGGCCGAATTAAAGTCTCTGCTCGAGTCTACGACTCGAACAGACACGCGGGGGCTACTCCCATAGGGAGCGCTGGTCGCGCACCCTATGAATTCTTCGACTGTGATCCTTCGTATCAGCATGCAAAAACTTTTCAGCAACTCTGCCCCAATTAACGCTAAGTGAGTAACATCCTCCTTGGCCACCCGAAACACCTCCGTGGTGATAATAATTCGGATGTTGTGTCTGCGACACAAAGATAAGACCTACAGATATCATCTGATGGCCTGGCAACGCACACGACTGCGCTCTGCTAGTAAGAATCCGTGCCAACAGGAACGATGAAAAATCCCGACAGACGCGTTGGGTACATCATTTAAATTCACTGGAATTCCAATCCTGTAAGTCCTCCACGGCATGAGTCGAATTACGCCAGCATATGTTCCGAGTTCGAGTCGAGGGATTCGAATCTGAAGAAGATCGTGTTGTTTTGTCCTAAGGCAGTTAACTGACCCTGATCTGTCGGGAGAGTCAGGAACACACATCAACAATCCCTACACACTCAAATCATTCTCTAGACAGACAGAGATATCTGCACCCGAAGGATTGAAGAGTCCTCAGCCGAATCTAGGATTCGACTGAACACTCGGGGGCTACTGACATGGTTATACCCTGCGGGTACACGATCTTAGCATACCTAGGCCAGCCCAAGGAAGGCCCACAAACACATGCGCCAGCCCATGAAGACTTTCGGGTGGCCAGGGCCCATGACGACTTCGGATCATTGGAGAACAAGACTAGAGTAGATAGAATATTCAAAGGGGCAAACCCTTGAACTTGTAACCTACTCGATTTGTTCCTAGGACCTGCCTATATCTATATAAATGCTAGGAGGGTATGACAAGGAAGGCTCTCTCGCATACCACCGCATACACACCTCCACGCCAGATTGCATCTGCGCACCCCTGTAACTTTCGGCTCCGCCGCAATAAAGAGCAGACAAGCAGGAGTAGGGTTTTCCCTCCGGGGGCCTGAACCTGGGTAAACCTCGTGTCCCCGTGTTGCTTGTTTTCTAACCGTTCCGCGATCTCTAGCATCCCCATCTTCTCCAAAACCCAAGTCCATAAAAATGGGCATTGACGAGATTAAACCTCGTCACACTACTACCTGGGATAATTTAGCTTGTGAGTCTAGCTAATATTATCCTTTATCAAAATATTTTGGAATCAGGCATCTTATAATGACTTGGAGGAACCGTCCTAATGAAGGACTAGTAAGAGCTTACATAAGATTTAAATATTCACTTAATCAATGTCCTCATCATGATTTGCCTGAATGGTATTTATTGCATATCTTTTATGGAGGTTTAATTAAACCTAATAAATTGGAACTAAACTGTTGCGCGAGAGGAGATTTTATGAATCTTCCCATAACTAAATCTTGGGGTTTACTTAATAGAATTTGCGATCATAGAGTTTCATGGAATTTTGGTCTAGAAATCGAAGGAGGCATAGAAATAGATTATGATTGTATTCATGACTATGAAAAATTGCAATGTTAATGAATTATCTAAAGAAGTTTATTTGGATTCAGATTTTGTGTTGCATGTTGTTAAAGCTTTTACAGAACATATCAAATCTCCAAAAGAGGGTTGGGTCAAGTATGATCCACCACCCGAACCTAAGAAGAAAAGAGAAGTTAAAGCAACACTGGCCTCCCTAGAACCAATGTATGAGATACCTTTCCCTAAAATTGCGTAGAAACATACTTTGGAATATGAACAGGTTAAAGTAGTATAGCAGAAGAAAGAAGAGGAAAGTGTGCCAGAAGTTGAAGAACATTTGGATGAAACCAAAGATGAAGAGGTAACCAAGGAAGCAATTATGGCTATGTATGCACATTGCAACATAGTTGAACTTGATAAAGAGACATATGTACTAGTTGAAGGTAAAATTAAGGTAAAAGATGTGGGTAAGCCTATTCTTCCCTACATATTTAAAGAAACCTCACATTATGGTTTATGTGATCTTGGCACCACAGTTAATGTTATATCATATGATTTTTATTTAGAAATAAAAGAAGAGATAGTACCGGCTACCATAGAGAATACTGATATGACAATCATGTTAGCCAATAAATCTCTTAGAGTTCCAATGGGAGTAGTTGATGATGCAGCTGTCACAATTGGCAATGAAAATTTTCCTATCGATTTTGTAGTTGTTGATATGCCAGCTGACACTCTTTGCCCAATTATATTTGGAAGAAACTTTTTGAATGATTTAGGTGCCAAAGTTGATTTCAAAAAGGAGACTGTGTCTCTTAAGCATGGGGAAGCGGAAAAATAATTCCACTTTTCCAAATTTAAAGACCGACCTCTACAAATACAAGAAGAAGAGAAAGGAAAAACTATTGAGGAGATGGCAACTCTCTTCTCTAGTAATCAAGTAGAAGAAGCAAATGAAGACTCAAATTATGAAGAAATGATTATGGAGGACAAGTCCCTAGAAGAATTAGAAAGTGAATTCGATTCGCTTCCCATTTTAGGGGCTCCAACTGATGAGGCTTTTGAAGAGACAGAAAAGAGAGCGGACGAAGAATTACCGCCACAGAATTGTAGACTTTACCAGATAATCTTAAATATAGATTTTTGGACAATACAAATAAATTCCCTATTATTATTAGTGATAAACTTTTAGGGGATGAAGAAGAAGAACTCATGAAAGTACTTAAGAAGCATCGCAAGGCCTTTGGGTACGCAATGGATGATTTGAGGGGCATTAATACAAAGATAGCCGTCCATCGAATATTCATGGAGGAAGGTGCTAAACCAGTTGCAGAATTTAATAGACGGCTAAATTCCGAAATGAAGGAAGCGGTAAGAAAATAAATAGTATGCCTACTGGATGCAGGTATAATCTATCCTGTAAAAGAAAAGAAATAGTATGCCTACTGGATAGACGTCCAAGTGAATGGGTAAGTCCTGTTCATTGTGTTCCTAAAAGGGAGGTTTTACTGTTGTTCCTAATGAAAACAATGAATTGGTACCTACTAGAACTATTGTTGGACATAGGATGTGTATAGATTTCAAGAAATTGAATAAATAAACTAGGAAAGATCACTATCCTTTACCGTTCATAGACCAAACTTTAGAGGTTAGGAAATGATGACCCACGAGTATAGGGGATCGCAACAGTCTTCGAGGGTAGTATAACCCAATTTATTGATTCGACACAAGGGGAGCCATATAAGCCTTAACAACTGAGTTGTCAATTTAGCTGCACCTGGAAATAGTCTTACCCACAGTAGTTTATCAGTAGCAACAGTTTTGTAATAGCAATAGCAAAGTAACAGTAGGAGTAAAATAAAGGCAGTAGTAACAATAGTAGCAAACAACAGGATTTGAGTGTGGCAGGCATAGGGATGGAAGGACGGGCGTTGCATGGAAAAAAATCTTCATGTAATATCAAGATCAAGGGCAATTGCAGATAAATAAGATAAAGCATCCAAGTACTAAATAATCATAGGCATGTGTTCCGTATATAGTCATACATGATCGCAATGAGAACTTACACAACATCTTTTGTCCTGCCAGCCCATTGCAGTGGGGCCTTAAGGGAACCTACTGGCAATTAAGGTACTCCTTTTAATAGAGTATCGGAGAAAAGCATTAACACTCCGTGAACACACGTGATACTCATATCACAACCATCCCCTCCGGTTATCCCAAATTCTGTCACTTCGAGGACTCAGGTTCCGGACAATAATATGTGTAAACAACTTGCAGGTAAGACCACAAACAATACTATCATCATGAATCAATAACACGTTCACATCTGAGATCATGGAACTCGGGCCCTAGTGACAAGAATTAAGCATAACAAGTTGCAACAATGTCAAAAAGCACTAACAAAGATACTAGGCACCATGCCCTAACAAAAATGAAAACAAATAGAGTTCATTACCAGCCTCTTACCACACCTCGAGTTGTCATAAATCATCATTATTGCCTTTCACTTGTGTGGCTTGAATAATAAGATAAACCAAACTCCAAAGGAGTCACTAAGGACCGCTGAACCCTACAACGAACTTTACAAAACTAGAGAAGAACAACAAATATTTTTAGGTTTTCGATTTTTTAAAGCAAGCGCTGTAGGAAGAAGAAAAGAAAGCAAAATCTTTTTAGAATTTTCTTATAACAAACCAAAGCCAAAAGACAAAGAAACAAACAAAGAGAATAACAAAAATATTTTTGGTCTTTTTGTGTTTTGGAAAGCAGAAACCAAAACTAAAAAGAAAGCGAAACATGGATATGCAAAGTACCGACGGAACATGACATGTAGATGAGTGTGATGTCGGTATACCTCCCCCCAAGCTTAGGATTTTGGCCTAAGTGGAGATCATTCCTAGCCTAGCCAAGAAGGAGTGCCTCCGTAATGTGACGAAGAGGTGCCTTCTTCCTAGTACACACTCAAGGAAGCCCCTGTGTAGTGCGCATAGTAGTCATAAGAGGGCGCATCCCCCTGGTAGTGCCCGTGGAAACCAAGCAAGCGGAGCTGATCGTCCATCTCCTCCTTGGAGCGTGACCATGGCCTCCTGCAAATACTGAACAAAGTAGACTGTGGCAACGGAATTTCCCTCTCATCCCCGTCAGTAAACATCATCCTATAAACTAAACTCTCAATGCTAGCTAGCATTAACAAAGTGATGTGCTTTCATGGCAGCTAGATCAAGCCTCTGTGTTGCCAGCACTGTATCATTCGGATTAACAGAAAGGTCCAAGGCAGCAACTACGCGTGCATCAATAATGCCCCCATAATTGGGTCCTCTATCAGCTAGGCGGCGAGCAATGAGAGAACCAAGATTATACCTGGTTTTATTATTAAGCGCAGTAGCGAGAAAAGACAAATGATAGTTGGAAATATTGCTAGTGTTCTCCCTACCAAGAATTCTAGTGGCAAGATAATAAGCAAAATATCTGAGAGCTGGGAGTTGAATGTTTCTTATCTTCCCGCGCTGGGCTGTGCGGTCATCATCATTTGTTACCCCGCGGTAGAGCTCCAACAAATCAGCGGGTTGACCTTGAATCTTCTTCACCATCACAGACATGCCAATACCTATAATGTTGCAAAATCTTTCCAATGGCATGGTGATAGACATATCATAGATTTTAAATGAATTAGGAAATCATCGAGGATCCCTGCAGCTTGCAAAAAGGCAAAACAAGGGAAGGTAGATGGGTGTGCATCTCCATCATCTCCTATTGGGGATATACTTTCCGGGTATACCCACAGGACTCGCTGACCAGGGTGGCCCACCAACGGGTTAGAGATTTGCTTCACGGGCGGCCCAGTCAGAGAAAGAGGAAGAACCAGTTCCGGCTACGACAAGGCCCAGAAGATTTACCGACTTAGGTCTGTAGTATTACTTGTAGTCCAAGATGTACATAGTTACCGACTCTGTAACATAGCCGGATAGGTCTCTCCCTATAACCCTAGGCCCCGGTGACTATATAAACAGGCCCTATGGGAGCCTTTAGGGCAATAACACAACAACCACAAGAATCAACTCGTCTAGGAGAACCTCTCTTGTAATCCGTTGTAACATCCGGCTTACGCCAATATATTACTGGGTTGCTAGCAGGAGTAGGATCCGATCACCGCATTCGGATCTGAACCTGGGTAAACTTGTGCTCACCGCTCCTGGAACATCCGACGTCTCACACCCCATCCTTCCAAGGCCACTAGGACCCCCTATGGCGTACTTGTCGACAATCCGACGACAGTTGGAGCCTACCGTGGGGCAAGTGACCTTTGGAGCATCGTTCTAGGTGGAGTTTACGCGTGCGGGAATCGGCAAAACAATTGCCATGGGTCGCGTGGTCTATGCCAGTGATGTCCCTCTCATCCTTCTCAATGAGACTTGGATTCCAGCTTCAGAACCCCTGACGACCTACACGATCATGTCAATCAGCGAGATCGATATCTATCTCAGTTTTGCTGAACCTGCCCAACCCACCCTTGAGGTGATGACCATGGCGGAAGAAAAATCTGGATCTACTTTGTCCGCAGAGGCGGAAGAGTTCAGGGTCCCGGATAAAATCTAACCCACCCAGCCCCCTCCTGTAGTGGAAGAAGAGGTGGAAGAAGAATCCAGATCCG
Source organism: Avena sativa (assembly GCA_916181665.1). Classification (NCBI taxonomy): domain Eukaryota; kingdom Viridiplantae; phylum Streptophyta; class Magnoliopsida; order Poales; family Poaceae; genus Avena; species Avena sativa. Next base: position 60,197,955 of record OV702280.1, on the reverse strand, counting down.
ACCTCTAGCGAGATCGGATACACAGACGAGGAATATTGACACTACGGATCCAGCTTTGCTAACGTCGAAGCGAAAACCAGGTTATACAAGTACCTCAAGAACATGAACAAGAAGAAGCATTATTTCGTGTACTACGTAAGCACTAGATCCGACTTTGTCAATGCTGGAGCTGGTAACGACTCGGGCCTAGATGCAATCGAAGAAAACACCAACTTACCTGGATCCCCAGCGGAGTCAATCACGTCGCAGGAACTTCGAGACTTTGATAAAGATATGGAGGAGTATGAACAAGAGCACATCTCCAAGCAAACACAAGGTGAGCCGGAAACTCCTCCTAGTCCATATGATAGCATGGATGAAAGCTAAACCTCGCAGGATTACATGGACACCGGAGATTCCTCCGAGGTCCACAAACCAACCATGACGGAAAGTACCGACCGAAGTTTATCCCCCGGTACTGGACCAAAATCCTTCTTTGCCACTGGTACCCACGTTAAGGCTACTGGGCGGTCAAAGAAGAAAAAGAAGAACAAGAATTCGACTATAGCAGAGCCGGACGTCGAGGAAACCAAAAAAGAAAAAGGTGATGAAGAGATCGAGATGGAGAATCAGGATGGATATCTGATTAGTACCACCCCGATCGATCCTCCTGTGCATGGACACGTGGTCACCAAGGGTGCATGCGAAATTTACGGAGATGCTCTCACAATTCCAATCCCAACGGCTTCGGATCGTACGTAGGAGGCGCTGGAGAAAAGGGATGAGGACCTGGAAAATCACCGCTTGTTTCAACTCGAAGAGGTCGCACGCATCATCGAGATGAGGCATCAGTTAGACAGTGATCCTGCCAGATACCAGTCAGATTTTAAGCGACATCCAAACAAGACAAGAGGAGGTCCGTTTCTTGCTAACAAGAATCCGGATATCCAGAAAGATTTATTCGACGGAAAAGATGGAGAGAAGATCCAAGTCTATAGCACGCCAATGGAAAACGCTGCTGCAGCTCATGCCATCCTCGCCAACAATCCGTCTCCGCAGCAGGTCCAGTAGTGCGTCGCGTTGCTGGACAAAGGATTAAAGCAGCAGAAAATGGCCGCGTCATTTAGTGGCAAGCTGGCCTCAAAGAACGAGTTTTGCCACACTGTCGCAGACCAAAGCGGTGACGTAAGGCTTTGCAGGGATACGAGTCAATGCTACCATCCCTGTGGAGAAGAAGAGAATTCAAGAACCGGTTCAAACAACCACTCCCACCGGTCGGCGCATGACTGGGCAAGAGTTATTCCGGCTGCGGACGAAGACGCCATCAGGGCAATGGTTCCTCATCAGGACCATCATCGGCAAAACAATCAGTATAGAGAAGGCCCGGAAACACGCCGCCAGCGAGAGGAGCAAGATCGTCTAAGGATGCCACCAACAAGCCGTCTGACTGGCAACACCGGACGAAGAGATGATCCGGATCGTCCCGAATCTAGTAGGGATGGTGCCCGAAGAAACAGGCATCGGAGTCAGCATAATGAGGCTCCACCGCCACCACCAAGAAACCCAGCCTGAAATAATCCACCACGGCCTCCATCGCCTCCCAGCAGCGACCATGAGGTATCATGTCGTAGCCATGGGATCCGCAGGGGTGGAGGTGGCAATGGTGAGAGGAGGAGAAGAAATCAAACTCCACCGCACAGAAGCCGCGAGCCTCCAAGGCTGTGAACACCCGAATTTTTAATCCCAGATGCATGTCATGCCACACATCGCAATCCTATGATTACCATTTTTGCGAGACATAACAGATTTGGATATCACAGTACATCATCCATTACAAAACATACATAAGGTCTTACACAAATAAGGATCTCATGATCCAGTTATTAATACAACTCAAACAGCGGAATAACGTAATAATAAGGATAGCGTGGGCTAAGCTCCATCTTCGGGGTCACAGGCAATGCTGACGATGGGAGATGATCCTAGTTGTCGTAACCTTCCTACGGTCCATCCTCCTGGTACTCTTCTTCATAGTCTGGCCACGGGAATAACCAGGGACAAAGCCATGAGTACTCTTTAAGTACTCGCAAACTAATACTAACAAGTTAAGGGGGGTTTTTGTAGTAGGACACTAAGCTCTAGGGTTGTTTTGCAAAAATCCAGATTTACCTCTACTAAGTTCAGAAGCAAGAAAAACTAGTTGAAGTTTTATAACACCTAAGTGGGAACTTGAATTTCATATCACAACTCTGTTGTGGTCAAGTCAAAGTCTCAATTCATTACACAAGTCCATTTGAAAACATCTGACGGGGGAACAGTATGGCGACTCCAACTGTCCATAATCGCGGACGTGGCTATTCGAATAGTTTGACACTCTGCAGAGATTGTACACTTTCACCAAAACATTCGATACATCCGTCAGGAACAAATCCTGAATTCACCATACTCAGTATGCGGATAATCAATCCTAACCTTTCGATTACACGCCCTAGTATAGGCACCTCTCCTGCGAGTTTGGCCTCCCAACCATGACCAACTGTCATCTTGGGTACTACACAGGTGGACAATCTTCACAAGGTAGCCTCAGCTCAGACCTTGGCCGTGAGGGAACCCATACTAAGGTATATAAGTTTCCAGTCAAGCCCTACCCAATTTTCGGGTATTGTGGTTGTACGCTAAAATTGGAATGGTATCGCATCCAGACAACCATCAGTTTTATGAAGGGCTAAGGCTCATGCCTCAACATTTTTATCATCAAAATCAACTGGTGTTCAGAAACACATGTCAAAACATTTTAGTAGAATGACTCATCATTTCAAGGTTTTCATAACCATTTTCACCAAGTATTCCCATCTAAAGTTGATCCAGTTTTATGCTTAGCACTAGCATCTACAAGTGGGGTAAGTACTAATGAGGGGTGGTAAACAAGTGGGGATTAATTAAGTTCAATCTCATGCCTTAGGATGACATCAAGAGTATCTAACTTAGGCCAAATTTAATGCTCTTTATGCAACCTTCCATTATCTTTCTAGTATCTACAATTCACTTAATTAAACTCTAAGAGAAAGCTTTGATAAAGAAATAAAGTAGAAATCTTGCAAGTAAAACTAGGATTGGGTTATCAAGTGGGTATGATCACATATGCTTAAGGCATATAGTTGGCATGGTAACAAGCAAGTATTTTCTTGCATAGTTATCAGTATAAGCTTGCTAAGTTAATAGCTTGCAAGTATTCGCTTGCATAGGTCAACTTGGTTAGTAAGGCTTGCCTTGTGCAGAGCACTGGTTGAAGTTCTCCTCGGCTTCTTCTTCGTAGTATCCTCCTTCCTCCTCGTATCCTTGGTCGGTACTAGCGTCTATAAATAAATACGAGGTACACAATCACCAAACAATACTTAACTATTTTCAATCATCACACAAAGGTGTTCTATAGATGATCTAGCATCATCACTAACATTACAATAATAAAGCATTTGTCTTATTTATTTTAATTCGAGAAAAGTAATTTCTACTCATTGAAAAACTAATTAAGATTTAATATTCTCCAACTCAAACATGGGATCATGTTGACACATGTCATCACCATATATTTCAGTACATGGGAATGTGATTTAAAGTGGTGTCACAATTTAATAAGGTTTAAGTGACTAGAAATCCCTAAGTGGCATTCTTTTATTACTTGAACCTTATTTCTGTAAGTAAACCCATATGTTTTTATATATTCTGAAAGGTATGATCAAATATGATTTTTGAGAGTTGGAATCAACTCAAAAGCTATTATGGTTGAAATTTGAAAAATATTTGAATGTAGAAAAGATTATGAATTGTTATTTTTACCAAGGGTGATCTACAGATCCAAATGACTTGAATCCAACGGTCTTGGATTAAGCATTTCAGTAACTTTCTAAAAAAATTAGTTTCATGCAATTTGGTTCACTGAATCGAGCTGGGTTGATTTTTGAAACTAGGTACAGAACTGAGTCTGAGGTAAAATAGAAAAATCTAAATTCAAACGCTTGGGCTGCGCGGGAAAGGTTAATGGGCCGGCCCAGTGTCACTTCGCAGCGCGGGGCTTAGCTGACAGGGGGGTTCCACCAGTCAGTGGCTCATAACACGTGAAGCGGTACGGTGCGGTGTGGTTCGTTGGATTAGAAGTGAGATCAACGGCTGTTGGTCGTCATCGACGATGAACATGTCACCGGCGATTTCGAACCCTAGCGGCTCAATGGGGGTTCATAGGGGGCATACCGGGGCTCCAGCGACGACGGCGAGGCGGGCAAACGAACGAGTGGTCGACGGCGAGATCAGGGATGGTCGAGGCAGCTCCGGGGGTGGTCGAAATCAACGGCTCCCTTCTCCTCCAGAGGCGGCCTGCTCCGGTGCAATTCCGACGAACTGCTGCTCCTCGTGCTTCGGCTAGAGGGTGGAATGATCAGTGAGGTGAGGGGAGTGATATGGTGTGCTTCAATCGGCTGGGGTCGCCTCCTTTTATAGGCTCGACGGTGAGACCGATAGGGATGGGTAGGCGATGGTGGCGACACGGCTACGGCGGCTAGAGGCATGGATGCGGTTGGCGATCGACGGGCGGTCTCCTGGCGATGCTCTAGAACTTGAATGCGAGCTTAGGGGCGGTGGAAATTGGTCGGGAACGTGCGGTGCTCTGCGAGGCAGAGGCGGCGAGCGGTAGCTACGGGGTACGGGCGATGAAATGAACATGTCTGGTGGTCTCCTGGGATGGTGGGGTGCATGCTGGCGGGTGGAAAGGGCTCGAGGTGGTCAGGTTGCGTGGGAACGGCGCGTGCACTGGGGTGCGCGTCGGCATGGTCGACATCAGCGCGGGCGCGGCGTTCCTGGCAGTTCTGGTTTTTGTTCTTGAGCTAGGGTTGGTCGAGAGGGGGCGTTGAGGCATGGGCTACCTCCTAGACAAGGTTGGCACAGCAAGTTCTTCCTCTAGCTTGCTGTCCACACTAGGGTGGCATGGTGAGGCTTAGCCTCCTCACCATTAATGGCATTGGCAAGCTCACAGTGATGCTAGAGGTTAATAACTAAGCTAGATGATCCACTAGATGTTTGCTGTGAGCTGGAGAGGGGACAAAGTTGGCCAATACACTGCTCAAAATAGTGTTTGTGATTTGTTTGATTTGAATCTTCAACCTGTTTGATGAAATGGCCGCAGGAACTTGAGTTTTGAATTTTGAAAATATTTTTGGTGGGTGTGCTAGGCATGTGTTGTGGATTCTGTGGGTGCTTGGGTTTTGAAAATTGAACTTGTTTGAGTGGTTTTTGAAATAATGGGCTCTTCCCATATGAGATAGATTCAATTTTAAACTGTCATTTAAACTTAGCATTTGAATGTTTTTGGATGATCACAAAGTGGGCCTTGGTACCTTATTATGAGTACTAACAAGGGGTGCAAAGATCCACAAATGTTTCAGTTAAGTTCTGAAAGTTAGGGATATCCAAAGTAGGCATGAGAGTTAATTTGTCCAAAGTGACCATTCACTTCATTTGTTTATTTTGAGTTGTTTGTCTTTGGGAAAAGTCTGGGGATTGTTTAGATGATGTTTATTTCACCTAAGAATCATTTTACAAGCAAAGAAACACATAACCATCGCAATTCAAAAGAATCCAAATTTTAATTCACACACATATGAATGCTTTCATATTTTTAGTTGGAAAAGTTTTTTTTAACCCTAATTTTGATGATTAGAGTTTGATGATCCATGTTTAATATTTTTGGGATGTTACAAACCTTCCCCCCTTAAAAAAATCTCGTCCCGAGATTTGAAAAGGGACAAAAAATATTACCTAGGATTTGAAGAGATCGGGAAACTCTGTCCTAATGTGATCTTCGCGGTCCCAGGTAGCTTCCTCTTCCGTGTGGTTGCTCCACTCGATCTTGAGAAACTTGATGCTTCAGGTTCTAGTAGTTCTGAAAGCTTCTTCCAAAATACGGATGGGTACTTCGGGATAGGTCAGGTCCTCGTTGATCTCTATGGTCTGGTGATCAATATTCTTGAACACTTCCGTCTTCTCCGAAACTTCGAGGCACTTGCAAAGTAATGACACATGGATCACATTGTGCACGGCTGACATCTCTTCGGGCAGTTCCAATTGATACGACACTTCTCCTCGACGGTTCAGAATCTTGAAGGGTCCGATATATCTGGGGGCTAACTTTCCCTTGAGCTGGAAACATTGCATTCTTTTCAATGGCGACACTTTCAGATACACAAAATCTTCGATGTTAAAGGAGAGGTCTCGACGTCTCTTATCAGCGTAACTCTTCTGTCTTGACTGAGCGGTCTTGAGGTGCTCAAGAATCTTGTGAACCTTCTCTTCTGCTTCTCGTAAGATGTCGTGTCCGAAAATATGACTCTCTCCTACTTCCGACCAGTTCAAAGGGGTGCGACACTTCCTTCCATACATGAATTCAAATGGGGCCATTTGCAAACTAGCTTCATAACTGTTGTTGTATGAAAATTCTGCAAACGGCAGATAGTCTTCCCATTTAGATCCATATTCTAACACACAGGCTCTCAACGTGTCTTCGAGTATTTGATTTACTCGCTCCGTTTGTCCGTCGGTCTGAGGGTGATAAGCTGTGCTGAAATCTAGTCGGGTTCCTAAACCTTCTTGAACTTTCTTCCAGAATCTCGAGGTAAACTGAGTTCCTCGATCTGATACAATGTTCTTGGGGACTCCGTGCAAACTGACGATTCTAGCTATGTATAACTCCGCTAGCTTTGTACACTGATACGTGGTTTTGACTGGTAAGAATTGGACAATCTGTCCACTATGACCCAGATAGAGTCATTTCCCCTACTAGAAGTAGGCAATCCGGTGATAAATTCCATTCCAACGGAATCCCATTTCCATTCCGGAATCTGCAGGGGTTGCAACAATCCAGCGGGTCTTTGATGTCCCGCCTTGAATCTCTAACATATATGACACTTGGCGATATAGCTCCCTATTTCTCTCTTCATCTTATGCCACCAAAATTACTCCTTCAAATCTTGATACATCTTCGTTCCTCCGGAGTGGATAGAATAAAGAGTATCATGAGCTTCCTTCAGAATAACTTCTTTCAACTCAGAATCTACTGGTACACAAAGGCGTCATTTGTACCACAGAACTCCTTCGTCTTCGGTAAATCCGAGTACTTTGCCTGTACCGATACGACGCTTGATTCTGTCGATACTAGCATTTCCTTTCTGCGCCTCCTTGATCTGGCTGATCAAAGTGGGTTGAAATTCTATGCTAGCCAAAAATCTTTCACTCACTAATTCCATTCGGAAATCTTCCACCTCTTTGTGCAGACTTGGTTGCTCCTTCAAAATCATGGAGTTCAAGCGGCACGGCAATCTGCTACCACATTGGCTTTACCAGGGTGATAGTGAATTTACAGATCATAATCTTTGATTAGCTCAATCCATCTTCTCTGCCTCATATTCAGCTCCTTCTGAGTGAATATATACTTCAGGCTCTTGTGATCCGAATAGATCTCACAACGGTTTCCCATTAGGTAGTGACTCCATGTCTTTAGGGCTAGAACTACGGCTGCGAGCTCGAGGTCATGGGTTGGACAGTTCTACTCATGTTGTTTCAGTTGTCGGGATAGATAAGATATAACTTTGCCTTCTTGCATTAGCACACATCCGAGACCGATCTTGGATGCATCACAATACACGTCAAAGGGCTTCGTGATATCCGGCATGATTAAGATTGGGGATGAAATCAATCTTCTCTTGAGTTCTTGAAAACTCGCTTCACATTTGTCCGTCCATTCAAACTTCTTGTCCTTCTTCAGCAATTGGGTCATGGGTCTGGCGATACTCGAGAATCCTTCTACGAACTTGCGGTAGTATCCCGCCAATCCGAGAAAGGCACGAACTTGGGTTTGAGTGGTTGGGGCTTGCCAATCTTCGACATCTTTCACCTTTGCAGGGTCAACAACAATTCCTCCGGCTGATACAATGTGACCAAGGAATCCTACCTCCTGTAACCAGAATTCACATTTGCTAAACTTGGCATACAACTGATGCTCTCTAAGGGTTCCAAGAATGGTCGTTAGGTGTAGCTCATGTTCTTCTTCTGATTTGGAATAACTCAGAATGTCATCGATGAAAACAACAACAAACTTAACCAAGAAGACCATAAAAATCTTATTCATGATATTCATGATATAAGAGGGGGCATTGGTTAGTCCAAAAGACATGATAGTATACTCGTATAATCCATATCTAGTGGTACAAGCAGTCTTTGGAATATCCTCTACGCGAATCTTGAGTTGATGATAGCCAGTTCTAAGATCAATCTTAGAAAACACTTTGGCACCGGTCAACTTATCAAACAAATCTTCTATCTTTGGCAATGGGTACTTGTTCTTGATAGTGACATCATTCAACTTCTGATAATCCGTACACAGACGGTTACCTCCATCCTTCTTGTCCACAAACAAGACAGGTGATCTCCATGGTGATGCACTTGGTTGAATCAGTCCAATTTCTAGCATGGCATCTAGTTGCTTCTTCAGTTCTGCTAGTTCAGACGGGTTCATACTATATGGTCTCTGGGCTCTGGGTCCTGTTCCGGGGATTAGTTCAATGATAAAATCGATATCCTGATCTAGGGGCATACGGGGAAAAACATCTGGAAATACGTCGGGGTATTCATAGACTATCTGGACTTGGTCAATGGTAGGCTGGGCTATACTCTTGGTGCACTTGAATTGACGAGGTAAGGTTTCAGATATATGCTCGGCTGATATTCCGGCTGTACTGGTCATGGTTATGGCTTTCTTGACACAGTCAATTAATCCTTTATGTTTGGACATCCAATCCATTCCTAGTAGTACTTCCAAACCTTTAGTTCCGAGTACTATTAGATTAGCATAAAAATCTATGCCATGGATTCGGATAGGGACGGCTTTGCAAATTTGCCTAGCTTTGGTGGTTAAACAAGGAATTTGAACAATCATAGTTTGGTTTGTTGAATCTTACTAGTGCAGGAAAATTCTTCGTTGACAAATGAGTGCGATGCACCAGAATCAAACAACACTCTAGCAAGTACTGAATTAACAGAAAACATACCCAGCACGACATCAGGCGCTTCCTGGGCTTCTTCAACATGCATGAGAAAAAGACGGCCATTGCGATTGAGCGAATTCCCTAGGGCAAACCTTCTTCCGGGCTGAACACGACGTTGTTGCTGAGCTGGGGCATTTGCATTGGGGCTGCGGCATTGTTCTTGGGGCACTCATTGGAGTAGTGACCCTTATTTCCACAATCATAACAAGTCACTTGCGACTTGTCCTTTGCTGCAACAGGCACACCATTGCTTCCAGTACTAGGGGCAGTGTTGGCGTTGGTGGCAGCATTGTTGTTGTTGAACTTGGGTGGTGCACGGTTGAAATTGCCAGAGTTGCTAGAGTTGTTGTGATTTCCTCCGGGCCTTGGGTTTCCATGGTTGGGATAGGTCGGACGGTTCATCGGGGTTCTGTTGGTTCTCGGGGCAAATCCTAGAGATGGGTTGGGGCGATACTTTGGGGTATGAGGGGTTGCTGGCTGATGCATCATGTGGCGCTTGCGGTTATCATTGGCTTGGTTGATCTTTTCTTCCATCTGGATGGCAGAGTTGACTAGGGCTTTAATATCAGCAAAGGGGATATTGACCAACACCGTCTGCATCTCATCGTGCAGACCATTCATGAATCTTTCTTTCTTCTTGGCTTCAGTGTTGATCTCATTGGGGGCATACCTAGCTAATGATTAGAATTTGTCACGGTATTCCACTACGGTCATCCTTCCTTGCTTCAATTCTTTAAACTCATCTCTCATTCTCTTGATCAAACCCGGTGGCACATGGGTTCTGCTGAACTTGACCTTAAATTCCTCCCAGGTCATCATCTGCCCTCCGGTCATTGCACGAACGCTGTTCCACCATGCTCTGGCGTCTCCGGCTAGATGGCGAACACAATTTTCTCGTTATCTTCCACTCTGGCGACTTCTAGGTTGTTCTCCATGGTTTGCAGCCAATCATCTGCGTCTAAGGGCTCTTCCGACTTAGTGAAAACATGTGGGTTGGTGTTCTGGAAATTCTTCATCTTAGATCCATGGTTGTCCTAATTTCCTTGGCCTTGGTTGTTGTGGGCCAGCTGAGCTATCTGCTGAAGGGTGGCTAAGTTGGCTTGACGTTCGGCTCTTTCAGCTTCGCGGTCAGAAACCAACATTTGCAGGATCTGCAACATCGGGTCTGGGGATGAACCACTTCCTCCGCGAGGCATCTGAAGATTGAGATAGATCATGAGAAAAGAGGGGAATTTCTAAGGTTCAGGGACTTTGAAAAGTTTTTAAAGCTTGACTCAGATTTTTTTTGCAACTTGCTTTTGATTCATTCATTCATAGCACACGATACAACACACACCACAACAAAGGAAAGCAGATGGTTTTAAGAACCATTGTGGAAACTACGATACAGTGGGACCGAATACAACTCACTACGCTAGTGCTCAAGTGCTACTACTCCTCGGAGTCGGTGTAATCGTCATCCTCATCGTCATCGATGAAGGCGAAATCCTCCTCATCGGTGAAGAAGTCCATGGCCTGATCCTCCAGAAAATAATCATCATCGCTGAGATAGGAGTAGGGGTCTCCACGAAGATCTTCTCCGGCATTCTCCCTTTCCTCCAACTGCATGTCTCTCTCATGGATGGTCTCCTCCAAATCCAACATACGGTGGCGAAGACGGGCAATGATGCGCTCCTTCTTGTCGAGCTGACGGCGGCGAGACTTGCGATCCTTTGCTAGCATGGTGATGGTCTGATCCTTCGTCCTGATGATGGCGGACTTGTGGTTGGAGTAGTAACGAGCATTGTCCAGTTCTTGCTGACATCATGAAGCTAAGGTGGTCCAACTGTGTCTTCAGCTCGTGGTGATATGGGGCTTCCAGTGGCTGTCCCATAGCATCACGCCTTGGACAAAACTCAAAGTGGGTACCCTTAATCTGGTTGATACTCTTCCCACACAGACGGGCAAGAGCTTCCTGCATGGCCCTGGCAAGTCCATCGAGCGAGTTGTTCTCTCTTAAGATTAACTGAATTCCCTCGGCAGTGGGAGGTTCAATCTTTCCTCGGAGACTTGCAACAACTAGCCATTGCCGATCTTCTCCTTCCTGATCATTGAGCTGAGCTCCGAAAAACTCGGGGTGTGGACGCTCCAGAAGTTTCGAAAGCTGGTCCAAATCCCGTTCAAAGATGAGGTCTCCTCCATTTCCCAACTGATAAAACTTGATGTACTTCACGTCCATCTATAAGAATATAGGATGAGTAAGTTAGTAGAGTGATCAAGTGTGTCAAATTTTATGTATTTTGCAAGAGTTTTTGACGAACATGAATTTTTATGAAAGAAACCAAGTGATAAGAATGGGAATAAGTTTTTGTAAATATTTGCTTCCTTCGGTTTTGAAACTAAGTTTTTGATTCAAACGTCCAGTCTAACTAGGGTATCCTATGGTCAGGATGGCTTTGATACCAACTTGTCAACACTCGGATTTTAATCCCAGATGCCTGTCATGCCATACATCGCAATCCCAGGATTACCATTTTTGCGAGACATAACAGATTTGGATATCATAGTACATCATCCATTACAAACCATACATAAGTTCTTACACAAATAAGGATCTCATGATCCAGTTCTTAATACAACTCAAGCATCGGAATAACGTAATAATAAGGATAGCGTGGGCGAAGCTCCATCTTCGGGGTCACAAGAAATGCTGACGATGGGAGATGATCCTAGTTGTCGTAACCTTCCCGCGGTCCATCCTCCTGGTACTCTTCTTCATAGTCTGGCCACAGGAATATCCAGGGACAAAGCCATGAGTACTCTTTAAGTACTCGCAAACTAATACTAACAATTTAAGGGGGGGTTTTGTAGTAGGACACTAAGCTCTAGGGTTGTTTTTCAAAAAGCCAGATTAACCTCTACTAAGTTCAGAAGCAAGAAAAACTAGTTGAAGTTTTATAACACCTAAGTGGGAACTTGAATTTCATATCACAACTCTGTTGTGGTCAAGTCAAAGTCTCAATTCATTTCACAAGTCCTTTTGAAAACATATGACGGGGGAACAGTATGGCCACTCCAACTGTCCAAAATCGCGGCCGTGGCTATTCGATTAGTTTGACACTCTGCAGATATTGTATACTTTCACCACAACATTCGATACATCCGTTAGGAAAAAATCCTGAATTCACCATACTCAGTATGCGGATAATCAATCATAACCTTTCAATTACACGCCCTAGTATAGGAACCTCTCCTGTGAGTTTGGCCTCCCAACCATGACCAACTGTCATCTTGGGTACTTCACAGGTGGACAATCTTCACAAGGTAGCCTCAGCTCAGACCTTGGCCGTGAGGGAACCCATACTAAGGTATATAAGTTTCCAGTCAAGACCTACCCATTTTTCAGGTATTGTGGTTGTACGGTAAAATTGGAATGGTATCGCATCCAGACAACCAACAGTTTTATAAAGGGCTAAGGCTCATGCCTCAACATTTTTATCATCAAAATCATCTGGTGTTCGGAAACACATGTCAAAACATTTCAGTAGAATGACTCATCATTCCAAGGTGTTCATAACCATTTTCACCAAGTATTCCCATCTAAAGTTGATCCAATTTTATGCTTAGCACTAGCATCTACAAGTGGGGTAAGTACTAATGAGGGGTGGTAAACAAGTGGGGATTAATTAAGTTCAATCTCATGCCTTAGGATGACATCAAGAATATCTAACTTATGCCAAATTTAATGCATTTTATGCAAACTTCCATTATCTTTCTAGTATCTACAATTCACTTAAGTAAACTCTAAGAGAAAGCTTTGATAAAGAGATAAAGTAGAAAGCTTGCAAGTAAAACTAGGATTGGGTTATCAAGTGGGTATGATCACATATGCTTAAGGCATATAGTTGGCATGGTAACAAGCAAGTATTGGCTTGCATAGGTCAACTTGGTTAGTAAGGCTTGCCTTGTGCAGAGCAGTGGTTGAAGTTCTCCTCAGCTTCTTCTTCGTAGTATCCTCCTTCCTCTTCGTATCCTTGGTCGGTACTAGCGTCTATAAATAAATAAGAGGTACACAATAACCAAACAATACTTAACTATTTTCAATCATCACGCAAAGGTGTTCTATAGATGATCTAGCATCATCACTAACATTACAAGAATAAAGCATTTGTCTTATTTATTTTAATTTGAGAGAAGTAATTTCTACTCATTGAAAAACTAATTAAGATTTAATATTCTCCAACTCAAACATGGGATCATGTTGACACATGTCATCACCATATATATCAGTACATGGGAATGTGATTTAAATTGGTGTCACAATTTAATAAGGTTTAACCTTTTTATTTTAAATAATTAAAGTGACTAGAAATACCTAAGTGGCATTCTTTTATTACTTGAACCTTATTTCTGTAAGTAAACCCATATGTTTTTATATATTCTGAAAGGTATGATCAAATGTGATTTTTGAGAGTTGGAATCAACTCAAAAGCTATTATGGTTGAAATTTGAAAAATGTTTGAATATAGAAAAGCTTCTGACTTGTTATTTTTACCAAGGGTGATCTACAGATCCAAATGACTTGAATCCAACGGGTTGTATTAAGCATTTCAGTACCTTTCTAACAAAATTGGTTTCATGCAATTTGGTTCAATGAATCGAGCTGGGTTGATTTTTGAAACTAGGTACAGAACTGAGTTTGAATTAAAATAGAAAAATCTAAATTCAAATGCTTGGGCTACGCGGGAAAGGTTAATGGGCCGGCCCAGTGTCACTCCGCAGCGCGGGGCTCAGCTGACAGGGGGGTTCCACCAGTCAGTGGCTCATAACACGCGAAGAGGTACGGGGCGGTGTGTTTTGTTGGATTAGAAGTGAGATCAACGGCTGAGGGTCGTCGTCGACGATGAACATGTCACCAGCGAGGTCGAACTCTAGCGGCTCAGTGGGGGTGCATAGGGGGCATACCGGGGCTCCAGCGATGACGGCGAGGCGGGCAAACAAACGAGTGGTCGACGGCGAGCTTAGGGATGGTCGAGGCAGCTCCGGGGGTGGTCGAAATCAACGGCTCCCTTCTTCTCTAGAGGCGGCCTGCTCCGGCGCAATTCCGGAGAACTGCTGCTCCTCGTGCTCCGGCTAGAGGGTGGCATGATCAGTAAGGTGAGGGGAGTGAAATGGTGTGCTTCAATCGGCTGGGGGTAGAGGCATAGATGCGGTTGGCATAGATCCTTTTATAGGCTCGATGGTGAGACCGAGAGGGATGGGTAGGCGACGGTGGCGACACGGCTACGGGCGGCTAGAGGCATAGATGCGGTTGGCGATCGACGGGCGGTCTCCTGGCAATGCTCTCGAACTTGAATGCGAGCTTAGGGGCGGTGGCAATTGGTCGGGAATGTGTGGTGCTCTGCGAGGAAGAGGCGGCGAACTCCGCGGTGATCGGTGGCTACGGGGTACAGGCAATGAAACGAACATGTCTGGTGTTCTCCTAGGACGGTGGGGTGCATGCTGGCGGGCGGCAAGGGCTCGAGGTGGTCGGGTTGCGTGGGAACTGCGCATGCACTGGGGTGCGCGTCGGCTTGGTCGACAGCGGCGCGGACGCGGCGTTCCTGGCAGCTCTGGTTTTTGTTCTTGATCTAGGGTTGGTCGAGAGGGGGTGTTGAGGCATGGGCTACCTCCTAGACAAGGTTGGCACATCAAGTTCTTCCTCTAGCTTGCTGTCCACACTAGGGTGGCATGGTGAGGCTCAGCCTCCTCACCATTGATGGCATTGGCAAGCTCATAGTGATGCTAGAGGTTAATAACTAAGCTAGATGATCCACTAGATGTTTGCTGTGAGCTAGAGAGGGGACAAGGTTGGCCAAAACACTGCTCAAAATAGTGTTTGTGATTTGTTTGATTTGAATCTGCAACTTGTTTGATGAAATGGCCGCAGGAACTTGAGTTTTGAATTTTGAAAAGATTTTTGGTGGGTGTGCTAGGCATGTGTTGAGGATTCTGTGGGTGCTTGGGTTTTGAAAATTGAACATGTTTGAGTGGTTTTTGAAATAATGGGATCTTCCCATATGAGATAGATTCAATTTTAAACTGTCATTTAAACTTAGCATTTGAATGTTTTTGGATGATCACAAAGTGGGCCTTGTTACCTTATTATGAGTACTAACAAGGGGTGCAAAGATCCACAGATGTTTATGTTAAGTTCTGAAAGTTAGGGATAGCCAAAGTAGGCATGAGAGTTAATTTGGCCAAAGTGACCATTCACTTCATTTGTTTATTTTGAGTTGTTTGTCTTTGGGAAAAGTTTGGGGATTGTTTAGATGATCTTTATTTCACCTAAGAATCATTTTACAAGCAAAGAAACACAGAACCATGGCAATTCAAAAGAATCCAAATTCTAATACACACACATATGAATGCTTTCATATTTTTAGTTGGAAAAGTTTTTGTTAACCCTAATTTTGATGATTAGAGTTTGATGATCCATGTTTAATATTTTTGGGATGTTACAAAGGCATAGATCTCTGTCGCCAAACAATGCTCGCCATCGCATTGAATCAAACATAGAAGCGCGGCGGTACGAGGAGGAGGATGTGTACATGGGACCAAAGTGCTTTGGTACATGTATACGTCAGAACAAATTTCCGGTTGACTTTGGCATTGCCAAACATATTCATCCCCTATGACGGTGCAACTCGGCCAGATACTTGGCTCCGGGATTTTTTCCAGCCTTGCTGCATTGCCAAAGGAGGAAACAGACTGGTTGCAGTCCGATATATCCCACTGATGCTGAGGAAGACGGCTTGATCATGGCTCAATGAACTGTCAGAGAATTCAATTCTTAATTGGTATGATATGCAAAGTGCGTTCTTTTCAAACTTCGAGGGAACATACAGGAGGCCCTGCACAGTTGGAGACTTGCAGCGTTGCACCCAAAGACCCGGATAAACCTACCTGGATTACCTCAGATGATGGATCGATATGAAGAACTCATGCGAAGCAGTAATGAGCAAACTGCGATAGAAGCTTTTATTGCAGGACTTCCAGTCAGAATTTTACGTCACATGATGAAGCGTGACCACATCATAGATTTGGGAGAAATTATAGAGACGGCAAGCAAATATGCCGATGCCGATGATGATTCAGAAGGGCTGCTAAATATTCTGGTCAATCCCAATGCGTCTAAACAGCCAAAGAAAACTCAAAAGCGCAAGAACACCTCGGACGAAAAGCCAGCTCTGGACAATGCAGCTATTAACGCAACGTTCGGATTCAGAGGAAGAGGAGGGCGAGAAGGCGGCCGTGGTAGAGGTCGAGGAAATTCCCGAATCCAGGGCAGAGGAGACCAGCAACCCTGAAGAACCTATACCTGGGCCAACATTGCCAATAATCCCTTTGTCGACCACTTAGATAGTAACGGAGGATCTACCCACACAAATGCCGAGTGTCATTTCAATGATGACATCAAGAAAGACAAATCTTCTGGCTACAGAGACAAGCGATGAAAAGGAAAGAAAAATTCCGAGAAAGGAAAGGAGCCCAAGGAAGATTCCGACATGGAAGAGGCGGAAGCCACCGTAGAACCCAAGCCGGATGGAAATAAAACTTTTCCGACTAAGAAAGACGCATTGTAACTACCTCGGTGAATTGCGCTCCTAGTTACAAGCCTGGATGAGCGGAAATGGTTGAAATAGTACGGTGGGGCCCAAATGCCACTCACAGGTAGACCTTTCGGCCGTCCCAACCATTTCCAAACATCGGGACAAGAACGGGCGGCGTAATCGGCAGGCGAAGGGATCAACTACATACACAAATGAGTATGTATGCAAGCCACCATACAACAGTACATCAGAGCCATTCCATCTAAAAAGAAAGGAAATATAGCAACGCCATACGGCAAGATTCAAATGTCCTAGATAGATATAATAGTTTAGGATATCTCCTCATACATCAAACATCAGAGTATCAGGCGGAAGTGGCAAACAAGATCCGAGTACGGATAAGAAGAAAATCGGCATAAGATGCCCCATAAATAAACACATCCCGCCCACAGATCTCACGCATCCCCGTTCCCGGAATCTCTAAACCGAACGATCGTTGCCCACATCGTCCGCCTCCTCCACCCAGTATCCATCTTGTGAGTGTACCTGTTCATCTGAATCAAATAATTTATCGTGTGAGACCCTAGGGGTACTCAGCAAGTCTTTATGCCTCTAAAGGGGACACAACCTGGGTGACGCAATTGCAGCAAAAGATAAACCCTAACAATTCTATAGATACTCGCTAACCATCCGCCTAACCAAAGATAGACGGATGTCCGTGAATTAATGACAACAGTTATAACAGTAATATCAACAGATCCATCCTCCTCCTCGCTTACCAACGAGGAAGCGGACGAACATCCCCCCCATCCGTTGGCAGTTTTATTATCCATTCCATGAGTGTTGCACTATTTACTAGTCAGTTACTTAGTCAAATTAAAAACGGTACTTTAGTTATACTTGTCTATGATCAAGAAACTGTGCTCCAAGTCGTCCATAACCGCGGACACGGCTTTCAGAAAGTTTTACCCTACAGGGGTGCAAAAATAGCAACACACACTCGATCAACCTCGGAAAAACCAAATCAAAACCCAACGAGGCCTTCACGACAAAGCAATCACCAGATTCAGAAATATTTCAGGGGGCCACCCCATTAAGTATACCCGCAACGAAGTTAGCTGACTTCGAGACGGACTCAAGGTTTGTGGGCCGGCTGTAAACGACTGGGAACCCGAAAGTGTGACTGGGCTTGTCGATACCGCGAAAACGGGTCACGATCCTAAATAGTACAGGTGCTCCTCGCACAATCGTAAATAAAGCAGTAAAGCAGGGCATAAGTACAGGATAGTAAATAAAACCTCAAACTAGTTTGTGGCCCCAAGAAATAAGAATGAATCAAGCTCTGGCTCAGGGGGGTCCCATAAGCCTCCCGGATGTGGATAGCGCGAATAATCAAGGCACAGGAATCAAGTACTCGGGGTCCTACGGGACACAAGTGAGCATGAAAAACCAAATAGCAGATATTGCTCACCGATGCCACTTTCATTAGTTATCCCATACTACTCAGGTTAAGTTGTTTAGGTACCTCGTTATCCATCAGACACTCACATACCCTACACATGTTGTTCTACGACTCGCATGGCTCAAACAACTCCTGTAGTAATGGCTCATGGGATGGAGGAACAAGCTTCGGTATGGTTTAAAAGTAAAGGCTATGCAGTACTTGGGGTTTAGTTTAATGCAATCGCGACTCGATGATGCAAGAATAAGATAGAGGCAATAGATACTGTATGTATGCAAGCATGTGGTAGTGCTTGCCTGGCAGCTCAGTTGAAGCGAGAGAAGTATCTGGGTAGTGCTCCTGGGTCTCTTGATATATCCCCTGCTCACTGTCTATTCGAAAAAGAACCAAACAAACAAGGGCCAACATAAATAAAGTGCACAAGCATAGGAATAAAATGAGACAAGCAAACAATCATGCCATGATGAATGATGCACAATTTGCATGGCAATAAAGTAGCATGGCATGGGTGAGATGTGGAATACAAGATTAAAGCCTTTTATTGAGTTTTGGTCACATTTTAACCTCATATTAGTTGCTGTTTACATTATATTTATATGATGCATGCTGCAAAACAGAACATGGAATGCATAAACAAAAAGGTCTCGTCGAGCTAATCAATTTAGACATATCATTTGTTAAATTTGGAGTTATAAGTCAAAAGTTATTAGTTAATTAAGAAAAGGGCATTTTATTGTAATTTAATTCAATCTTGAAATTTTAAGTGCCCAAAATATATTTTGGATGGCATAGTTGAAATCATCACATTTTTCTGATCTAAAAACATATATCATTTGTATTATTTGGATTTGTATTTTAAAAGTTATTATAAATCTGATTTGAATTTTGAATTTGAATTAAATTTGAAAAGATTTGAATTAAAACAGAAAACAGAAAAGCTTTTTCTACTCAGGCTAACTTAGCCACAGTCAGTGATAGGTGGGCCACCCGCTGACTGGGCATAGGACAGGTGGGTTGAGGACCGTGGGTTGAGGATGGAAAAAGCGTGGGTGCCTTTTTACAAAAAGCCCTGAAGAGAGGGACTGCGGGTGGAGGAATCAAAAAGGAAAGGGGGTTTTCCGAGAAAAGCCACGCAGTACTGTTTTTCTTCTCGTGTTTCCTGACAAAACTGACAGCGAACGGCGACAGAGGAAAACAGGGGCGCCCAGGGTTCGATCCTGGGACCTGGCGTGCGCGCGCGGAGGGGCGGAGCCGCTGCGGTAGGCTAGGGGAGTTGGCAGTTTGCTGTGGCGCGGCTAGGTAAGGTTTGCGCGACGTGGGAGCGAGCAGACGCGCGCGCTCGTCGGTGCACTGAGCGTGCTCGACGCAGCGATCGGCGTGTCCAGGAAACGACGGTGGCCGCGAGGGTGTCTAGGGGGGTGCGGGGCTAACCGCGAGGTGGTCGGCGGTGTTGGATCGGGCGGGGGCGCAGCGGATCGTCGGCGACGCAGACGCTCCGGCGGGCTAGGGTTTCGTCGGAGCAGCGTCAGTCCTGGCGAGCCTGGGGCTCCTCCTCCTCGCTGGCGTGTACGGGGCCGCTGCAGGGGACCTCCTCGACCTTCCAGTCCACCTCCTTGACGCGCTGCACGGCTGGATCGGCGAGGCGACGAAGTGCTGGCGGCGGCCGGCGAGAGAGGTAGCTGGTGGCGGTGGAAAAGAAAGGGAGGAGAGGGCAAGGCCCTGGGGAGATCTGGGGGAGGCAGAAGGCGAGAGAGAGGGGTGGATAAGGACGGGAGAGAAGAGGGGGTGCCGTGGGGAGGTGGTGGTGATAAAGGTGGCTTCGGCCACCTTTTCCTCCTCCTCCCATGTGCTCGAGCTGGAGGGGAGGCAGGCACGGGTGGGGCTTCCAGGTGGGGCCAGGGAGCATCCAAGGATGGGAGGCTCGATGTGGGGCACGCTTGGCAGAGAGAAGGAAAAGGGAGAAGAGAGGGAAGGCTCGGGCTAGGGTCGGGTGTAGCTCGGTTAGGAGCTAGGGTTGGCTAGGGGAGGGGTAGATGGGGTGGTTAGGGAGAGAGGGTGGCCAGGTGGGGCCTGCAAGGCAGAGAGAAGAGAGAGGAAGGGTGTGGCATGGAGCTAGGGTAGGAGGGGGGCTCGGGTTAAGGTTAGATGCACTAGGGTTTAGGAGAGAGGGGTAAGTAGCTAGGTTAGAGCTTGGGTTAGGGTTAGAGAGAGGCTAGGGTTTAGGGGAGAGGGGTGCCTCGGCATGGAGTGGTTAGGGTGGGGGTGTGGTTTAGAGAGGAGGGTTAAGGGAGAGGTATTAGGGTCTAGATAAAGAAAGAGAGAGAGAGACTAGGTGAGAGAGGGCCTTGGTATGCATGATCAAGAGAGAGAAAAGATGGGCATGGGGATGATCTTACAAGATCATGCATGGCACTACACAAGAGAGGTTGATGAGGTTTGATGGCACAAGGCAAGCAACTAAGCAAGGTAGAAAGGATTGAGAGAAGGAGAGAGATGAGAAGATGATCCACTCAAAAACAAATAAAAACAAAGGAGGACAAAGATGGTGATGGTTGCATGGCCCATGCAAGTAATTAATGCCATGTGTTAATCTTGTGAAAACAAAATAAAATCACATGGCATGATTCCATGCATTCCCAAAAGGTGGAATAAAGACCAAGCAAAAGAAATTAGAGTTGGATCCACCCAACCCACATGAGCTAGAGTAAAAATCCAAAGAAAAGAATTACAAGCTCATGGGTTATTGGAATGGTGGAAGGTATAAGGTGGTTTCAAAGAAAGGTGGTGGAGTGGAATAAAAGATATGCCCCCAACTCAACCTGGGCATTTAAACAATATATCAAGAACCAAATACAATATCAAGAGGCAAATACAATTTACAATGCATATGAGAGAAGAACCAAATCAAAAAGGGGTTTTATATGATGCTCAAATGCAAGGTGGCATGATGACATGAGCATGATATAATGATGATGCAACAATTATATATATGAAGTAGCCATTATATTACTAGACCAAGTAGCATTACAATTTGTTAGACAAATGGGATGCTACAACTCTCCCCCACTAAACAGGAATCTCGCCCCGAGATTCTAGGAAGAAGAAGAAGACTCAAAGAGGGTAGGATAGTTGGCACGGAGCTCCTCTTCACGCTCCCAAGTGGCTTCATCAACAGAATGGTGCGACCACTGCACCTTGCAGAACTTGATGGACTTGTTGCGAGTCCTTCTTTCTGTGATCTCAGGGATTTTTGTGGGGTGTTCTTGATAAGACAGGTCTTCTTGGAGATTGATTAGCTCATGATCCACGGTCCTGCCGGGATCCTTGAAGCACTTCTTGACTTGAGAGATGTGGAAAACATCATGAACCTTGAGTTTTTCCGGGAGCTCAAGAGCATAAGCAACTTCTCCTCTTCTTCCACGAATTTTGAAAGGACCGATGTATCTAGGAGCCATCTTTCCTTTGATACCAAAACGGTGCGTGCCTTTCATGGGAGTGACACGAAGGTAAACGAGATCACCAGGGACATACTCCATGTCCGTGTGCTTCCTGTCATAATTGCTCTTCTGGCGACTTTGAGCAATCTTCAGATTTTCAAGAATGATGTGCACCTTCTCCTCCGCTTGAGTTACAATGTCAGGGCCAAACCATATTATTTCTCCTGCACCCGACCAACCAATCGGAGTTCTGCATTTGCGGCCATAGAGAGCCTCAAATGGTGCCATCTTCAGACTTTTCTAGAAGTTGTTGTTGTAAGAGAATTCAGCATAAGGAAGAGATTCCTCCCACTTCATGCCAAAAGAGATGACGCAAGCACGAAGCATATCCTCCAGAATCTGATTGATTCTTTCAACTTGTCCTTGCGACTGAGGGTGGTAAGCTGTGCTGAAGTTCAATTTTGTTCCCAAAGCATTTTGGAAACTTTCCCAGAACTTGGAAGTGAAGATGCTCCCACGGTCTGAACTGATCTCAAGTGGAACCCCATACAGAGAGACAATTCTGTTGATATAGAGCTCAGCCAACTGAATTCCAGAAATTGTTTCCTTGACGGGGAAGAAGTGAGCCACTTTAGAAAGCCTGTCAATGACAACAAAGATTGCATTGTTGCCCTTCTGCGACCTTGGAAAACCAGTGATGAAGTCCATCTCTACTTTCTCCCATTTCCATTCCGGGGGTTTCAATGGCTGTAGAAGACCGTAAGGTTTCTAATGGACAGCTTTCACTCTGCGGCAGACATCACACTCCGAGACATACTTGGCACAATATCGTTTCAATCCCGGCCACCAATATTGTGTTTTCAAGTCCATGTACGTCTTTGTGCTACCAGGGTGGATAGAAAGAACAGAATCATGCGCCTCCTTGAGAACTTGCTATCTCAAACCCGGGTAGTTCGGAACAAACATCCGGTGTTCAAAGAAAAGCGTGCCTTGATCATCGACGTGGAAGGACTCATACTTCAGAAGCTGAAGTTTTGACATGATCTTTTTGGTGTGCGGATCACCAAGCTGCAAAGAGCGAACCTTTTCTTCCAAGAGAGGAGTAGCCAGAAGGTTCAGGAGATACCCTTGTTCCACAATTTCAAGGTTGAGCTGACGGAATTCCTCGCACAAGAGAGGCTGTTGTTCTTCCATCATGAGGTTGTTGACATAAGCTTTGCGGCTGAGAGCATCGGCCATGACATTAGCTTTGCCCGGAGTGTAGTTGATGGTCAAATCAAAATCATTGATTGCTTCAATCCATATCCTCTGCCGAAGGTTGAGATCAGGCTGAGTGAAGATATACTTCAGACTCTTGTGATCCAAAAAGATTTCACAACGGTTGCCCAGCAAGTAATGCCTCCATAGTTTCAAAGCAAAAACAACTGCTGCGAGCTCGAGGTCATGTGTAGGATAGTTGATCTCATGCGTCTTCAACTGTCGAGAGGCATAAGCAACAACTTGTTTTTCTTGCATAAGGACTGCACCCAATCCTTGCAAAGAGGCGTCACAGAATATCTGGAAAGGCTTAGATGTGTCCGGAGGAACCAAGACTGGTGTGGAAGTGAGCTTCTCTTTGAGTGTCTCAAAGCTTGCTTGACATGCAGGAGTCCAAAGGTATTTCTTGCCTTTCTTGAGGAGATCGGTAAGAGGCTTTGCTATCTTTGAAAAGTTCTGGACGAAGCGACGGCAATAACTAGCCAAACCAAGGAAACTCCGCACCTCTTTGACATTAACAGGAGGAAGCCATTCAACAATTGTCTTTACAGTTTCCGGGTTGACTGCAATGCCCTTGGCAGAGATGACGTGACCAAGATAGGTTACTTGAGGCAGCCAAAACTCACACTTGGAGAACTTTGCATACAAGCGGTTCTCACGAAGCTTGTTTAGGACACACCGAAGGTGTTCTTCATGTTCTTCCTTTGACTTAGAATAGACTAGGATGTCATCCAGATAGACCACAACGAACTTATCAAGATACTCCATGAAAACCGAGTTCATGAGCCTCGAGAAGGTGGCAGGTGCGTTGGTGAGACCGAAAGACATGACCGTGTACTCATACAGGCCATAGCGGGTGGTGAAAGCTGTTTTAGGAACATCTTCCTTGCGAATCTTGATTTGGTGATAACCACTTCTCAAGTCAAGCTTAGATAACACCACAGCTCCAGCTAGCTGATCGAAGAGATCATTAATTCGCGGAAGGGGATATTTATTCTTGATGGTTTTAGCATTGAGAGCCCGATAGTCCACACAAAGTCTATCAGTCCTGTCTCGCTTCTTCACAAAGATTGTTGGGCTACCCCAAGAAGAGGTACTGTGTTGAATGAAACCCAACTTCTCTTGTTCATCAAGCTGACGTTTGAGTTCAGCCAATTCAGCAGGACCCATTTTATAAGGCCGCTTGGAGATAGGAGCCGTTCCAGGTTCAAGCTCAATTACAAACTCAACCTCACGATCCGGAGGCATACCCGACAACTCTTCAGGAAAGACATCTGGAAACTCACAGACCACCGGAACACTCTGAATAGCTTCCATAGCATCATCATTCAGAGCCGCCAAAGAGAAAAGCTGGATCGCAGGAGTCAGACTTGGAGAATAGACTATATGGCCTTCAGGAATCTTCAGAGAAACCGAGCGTTCAGCAGAATCAATCACAGCTGCATTTGCTGTCAACCAATCCATGCCCAAGATGACATCAATGTCAGAATTGCCCAGAAGAATTAAGGACACCGAGAACGAAGAGCCACCAATCTCAATTTGATTGCCATGGCTGATATGAGCAGCCCTCATGTTTGAACCAGGAGATAGTACCACCAGACGACGTGATAAAGGAACCCTAGCCAGGTCATGCTCTTGTGCAAACTTATGCGAAACAAAAGAATGCGAAGCACCAGAATCAAACAAAACTCGTGCAGGGACTGAGTTAACGGGAAGCATACCCATCACAACTCCAGGTGTATGCTCAGCTTGAGCGGCGTTGACACAGTTGGCACGAGCAACAGTAGACCCGGGCTTGGTGTTGATGTTGAAAGCCCGAGGTGGTGGTGCACGAACCAAAGGAGAGCTTGCCGCAGATCTTGGAGGTGGTGGAGGAAGAGCTTTGTTTTTCATCGGACAATTCCAGTTTTGATGCCCAGAGTCTCCACACGTGAAACAAGCACCAGGTGGACGTGGAGCAACGTAGCCAGGGACTCCTCCAGGCGCTCCAGGGTAGTGGTGGTTGTAGCCCCTGGGAGCAGCAGTGAGGAAGTTTGGTGGCCTTGCCGCGAAGCTTGAAGGTCTTGGTGGAGCCGGGAGCGACGGTGGGGTGTTAGGAACCCAGACACGACGCTTAGAAGGAGTTGACATAGCTGAAGAGCTTGCTGCCTCGCGGTTGTGTTTCTTTGACTCCTCAAACACTTGCTTACTTTCTTCTTCCTGCAGAGCTGTATGCTGAAGTTCCAGAAAAGACGCCGGCCTTGCATGTGTGATTGCATATTTAATCGATGCATTGAGCCCTTGCCGGAACCTCTTTTGCTTCTTCTTGTCATCAGAGATCTCATCGCCACCATAACGAGAAAGGTTCATGAAGTTCCTGATGTAGGTATTGACATTGTCATTTCCCTTCTTGAGGTTGAGAAACACTTCCTTCATCCTCTCCATGACAATTTCTGACAGATACTGCTCTTTGAAGGCTCTAGTGAACTGTTCCCAAGTAGGCTGAAAACCAATGCAGTTTGCCTTCAGGTAATTTTCCCACCAGAGAGCTGCATCTCCCTTCAGAAGGTGAGTAGCACATTTTACCCATTCTTGCTCAGGAACATCAGCAGTCTCCAGTAGCCTTGACATCTCACGCAACCAATCATCAGCATCAAGTGGTTGATCAGAAACGTCAAATTGGCGTGGGTTGAACTTCAGGAAGCTTTTGATGTCTCCTCGCTTGGGAGGTGGAGGTAGCGGAGCAAACTCATTCCTCCTGACACTTTCTTCGAAACGCTGCTGCTTCTGCTGCATTGCTGCCAAGGCATTGGCGATGTTTGACAACGCGGACCCCAGTTCAGGTGGAATGTCTTCATCAGAACGGCGTGGTGGTGCCATCCTGTGATTGATATAAAACACAAGTCAGTACTATAATGGAGAATAATAATAATCCAAAATAGTACCAAGATGGAATTAACCAAGATTAAAGGATACAATTTACTAAGATGATATTAAAATATCAACAAAGTTCAAAGCACCTAGAAGATATTAAGCATATCGCACACGACTGAAAAGGAGTGTGGTACATAGATATATCAAAGAAAAATTTTCTGCAAATTTCGGCATTAAAATACCAGTAGATGCGCAAAATCACTTAACGAATCAAGATTAGTGACTTTACCAATTCAATATACAAAAGCGAATGATAGGAGTAGTGGTATGGTCGCGACTCCATCCCGCACTCAAATCATTACTCCGCACATGAATAAGTTGAACACCTATCCCAACCCCTTCTTCTCACGATGAACCTAAAGATTGGTAACTACGGAAACGAACACCCCAAACAAGATAACGTCGGATAACAAAGAGTAAGACAGATCGCGGCGGTATACAACGAATCAGATAGATCGCGTCGGTTTGCAAAAGCCTGTCGGTATGGAATGTACCAACATTTGATAACCAAAAGGCCGATTGTGATAACAATTTGGATGCAACAGATAGACAAGGAATTACACACACACACAACCTATGGTACTATGGAAACCCAGAACACGTGAATCCTAGTTTGAACTTTTAAGAAGAGGATTGAAAACGTTACACTTCCTTACCAGAAAAGGGTGGGTGGGTGGGTAAGAAGAAAAGTGGAAGCAGTCCTACTCTCGCGTTTTGTTTTTCCCTAGTATACATAGCTACCAAAAATATTTGCTAGACTGACAACGACCATTTGGCTGAGACCCTGAAGGGCGGGATGGCACTGATACCAATTGTAACTACCTCGGTGAATTACGCTCCTAGTTACATGCCTGGATGAGCGGAAATGGTTGAAATAGTACGGTGGGGCCCAAATGCCACTCACAGGTAGACCTTTCGGCCGTCCCAACCATTTCCAAACATCGGGACAAGAACGGGCGGCGTAATCGGCAGGCGAAGGGATCAACTACATACACAAATGAGTATGTATGCAAGCCACCATACAACAGTACATCAGAGCCATTCCATCTAAAAAGAAAGGAAATATAGCAACGCCATACGGCAAGATTCAAATGTCCTAGATAGATATAATAGTTTAGGATATCTCCTCATACATCAAACATCAGAGTATCAGGCGGAAGTGGCAAACAAGATCCGAGTACGGATAAGAAGCAAATCGGCATAAGATGCCCCATAAATAAACACATCCCGCCCACAGATCTCACGGATCCCTGTTCCCGGAATCTCTACACCGAACGATCGTTGCCCACATTGTCCGCCTCCTCCACCCAGTATCCATCTTGTGAGTGTACATGTTCATCTGAATCAAATAATTTATCGTGTGAGACCCTAGGGGTACTCAGCAAGTCTTTATGCCTCTAAAGGGGACACAACCTGGGTGACGCAATTGCAGCAAAAGATAAACCCTAACAATTCTATAGATACTCGCTAACCATCCGCCTAACCAAAGATAGACGGATGTCCGTGAATTAATGACAACAGTTATAACAGTAATATCAACAGATCCATCCTCCTCCTCGCTTACCAACGAGGAAGCGGACGAACATCCCCCCCCATCCGTTGGCAGTTTTATTATCCATTCCATGAGTGTTGCACTATTTACTAGTCAGTTACTTAGTCAAATTAAAAAGGTACTTTAGTTATACTTGTCTATGATCAAGAAACTGTGCTCCAAGTCGTCCATAACCGCGGACACGGCTTTCAGAAAGTTTTACCCTACAGGGGTGCACAAATAGCAACACACACTCGATCAACCTCGGAAAAACCAAATCAAAACCCAATGAGGCCTTCACGACAAAGCAATCACCAGATTCAGAAATATTTCAGGGGGCCACCCCATTAAGTATACCCGCAACGAAGTTAGCTGACTTCGAGACGGACTCAAGGTTTGTGGGGCCGGTTGTAAACGACTGGGAACCCAAAAGTGTGACTGGGCTTGTCGATACCGCGAAAACGGGTCACGATCCTAAACAGTACAGGTGCTCCTCGCACAATCGTAAATAAAGCAGTAAAGCATGGCATAAGTACAGGATAGTAAATAAAACCTCAAACTAGTTTGTGGCCCCAAGAAATAAGAATGAATCAAGCTCTGGCTCAGGGGGGTCCCATAAGCCTCCCGGATGTGGATAGCGCGAATAATCAAGGAACAGGAATCAAGTACTCGGGGTCCTACGGGACACAAGTGAGCATGAAAAACCAAATAGCAGATATTGCTCACCGATGCCACTTTCATTAGTTATCCCATACTACTCAGGTTAAGTTGTTTAGGTACCTCGTTATCCATCAGACACTCACATACCCTACACATGCTGTTCTACGACTCGCATGGCTCAAACAACTCCTGTAGTAATGGCTCATGGGATGGAGGAACAAGCTTCGGTAGGGTTTAAAAGTAAAGGCTATGCAGTACTTGGGGTTCAGTTTAATGCAATCGCGACTCGATGATGCAAGAATAAGATAGAGGCAATAGATACTGTATGTATGCAAGCATGTGGTAGTGCTTTCCTGGCAGCTCAGTTGAAGCGAGAGAAGGATCTGGGTAGTGCTCCTGGGTCTCTTGATATATCCCCTGCTCAGTGTCTATTCGAAAAAGAACCAAACAAACAAGGGCCAACATAAATAAAGTGCACAAGCATAGGAATAAAATGCGACAAGCAAACAATCATGCCATGATGAATGATGCACAATTTGCATGGCAATAAAGTAGCATGGCATGGGTGAGATGTGGAATACAAGATTAAAGCCTTTTATTGAGTTTTGGTCACATTTTAACCTCATATTAGTTGCTGTTTACATTATATTTATATGATGCATGCTGCAAAACAGAACATGGAATGCATAAACAGAAAGGTCTCGTCGAGCTAATCAATTTAGACATATCATTTGTTAAATTTAGAGTTATAAGTCAAAAGTTATTAGTTAATTAAGAAAAGGGCATTTTATTGTAATTTAATTCAATCTTGAAATTTTAAGTGCCCAAAATATATTTTGGATGGCATAGTTGAAATCCTCACATTTTTTTGATCTAAAAACATATATCATTTGTATTATTTGGATTTGTATTTTAAAAGTTATTATAAATCTGATTTGAATTTTGAATTTGAATTAAATTTGAAAAGATTTGAATTAAAACAGAAAACAGAAAAGCTTTTTCTACTCAGGCTAACTTAGCCACAGTCAGTGACAGGTGGGCCACCCGCTGACTGGGCATAGGACAGGTGGGTTGAGGACCGCGGGTTGAGGATGGAAAAAGCGTGGGTGCCTTTTTACAAAAAGCCCTGAAGAGAGGGACTGCGGGTGGAGGAATCAAAAAGGAAAGGGGGTTTTCCGAGAAAAGCCACGCGGTACTGTTTTTATTCTCGCGTTTCCTGACGAAACTGACAGCGAACGGTGACAGAGGAAAACAGGGGCGCCCAGGGTTCGATCCTGGGACCTGGCGTGCGCGCGCGGAGGGGCGGAGCCGCTGCGGTAGGCTAGGGGAGTTGGCAGGTTGCTGTGGCGCGGCTAGGTAAGGTTTGCGCGACGTGGGAGCGAGCAGACGCGCGTGCTCGTCGGTGCACTAAGCGTGCTCGACGCAGCGATCGGCGTGTCCAGGAAACGACGGTGGCCGCGAGGGTGTCTAGGGGGGTGTGGGGCTTACCGCGAGGTGGTCGGCGGTGTTGGATCGGGCGGGGGCGCAACGGATCGTCGGCGATGCAGACACTCCGGCGGGCTAGGGTTTCGTCGGAGCAGCGTCAGTCCTGGCGAGCCTGGGGCTCCTCCTCCTTGCTGGCGTGTACGGGGCCGCTGCAGGGGACCTCCTCGACCTTCCAGTCCACCTCCTTGACGCGCTGCACGGCTGGATCGGCGAGGCGACGAAGTGCTGGCGGCGGCCGGCGAGAGAGGTAGCTGGTGGCGGTGGAAAAGAAAGGGAGGAGAGGGCAAGGCCCTGGGGAGATCTGGGGGAGGCAGAAGGCGAGAGAGAGGGGTGGATAAGGACGGGAGAGAAGAGGGGGTGCCGTGGGGAGGTGGTGGTGATAAAGGTGGCTTCGGCCACCTTTTCCTCCTCCTCCCATGTGCTCGAGCTGGAGGGGAGGCAGGCACGGGTGGGGCTTCCAGGTGGGGCCAGGGAGCATCCAAGGATGGGAGGCTCGATGTGGGGCACGCTTGGCAGAGAAAAGGAAAAGGGAGAGGAGAGGGGAGGCTCGGGCTAGGGTCGGGTGTAGCTCGGTTAGGAGCTAGGGTTGGCTAGGGGAGGGGTAGATGGGGTGGTTAGGGAGAGAGGGTGGCCAGGTGGGGCCTGCAAGGCAGAGAGAAGAGAGAGGAAGGGTGTGGCATGGAGCTAGGGTAGGAGGGGGCTCGGGTTAAGGTTAGATGCACTAGGGTTTAGGAGAGAGGGGTAAGTAGCTAGGTTAGAGCTTGGGTTAGGGTTAGAGAGAGGCTAGGGTTTAGGGGAGAGGGGTGCCTCGGCATGGAGTGGTTAGGGTGGGGGGTGTGGTTTAGAGAGGAGGGTTAAGGGAGAGGTATTAGGGTCTAGATAAAGAAAGAGAGAGAGAGACTAGGTGAGAGAGGTCCTTGGTATGCATGATCAATAGAGAGAAAAGATGGGCATGGGGATGATCTTACAAGATCATGCATGGCACTACACAAGAGAGGTTGATGAGGTTTGATGGCACAAGGCAAGCAACTAAGCAAGGTAGAAAGGATTGAGAGAAGGAGAGAGATGAGAAGATGATCCACTCAAAAACAAATAAAAACAAAGGAGGACAAAAGATGGTGATGGTTGCATGGCCCATGCAGGTAATTAATGCCATGTGTTAATCTTGTGAAAACAAAATAAAATCACATGGCATGATTCCATGCATTCCCAAAAGGTGGAATAAAGACCAAGCAAAAGAAATTAGAGTTGGATCCACCCAACCCACATGAGCTAGAGTAAAAATCCAAAGAAAAGAATTACAAGCTCATGGGTTATTGGAATGGTGGAAGGTATAAGGTGGTGTCAAAGAAAGGTGGTGGAGTGGAATAAAAGATATGCCCCCAACTCAACCTGGGCATTTAAACAATATATCAAGAACCAAATACAATATCAAGAGGCAAATACAATTTACAATGCATATGAGAGAAGAACCAAATCAAAAAGGGGTTTTATATGATGCTCAAATGCAAGGTGGCATGATGACATGAGCATGATATAATGATGATGCAACAATTATATATATGAAGTAGCCATTATATTACTAGACCAAGTAGCATTACAATTTGTTAGACAAATGGGATGCTACACGCATACGTCCGCTTCCATGGATCCCAACCAGCTAAGGACAAAAAGGCGGTTCTTCATGAGCTCAATGCCACGGTTCCGGCTGACCCACAGTTCCTGGACTGGTCAGATGTGACCATCACCTTTGATCGTTCAGATGACCGGAGGAAAACACATCGTCGGGGAAAGTACCTTCTGGTTGTCAATCCTCTTATTGATGGCTATGAGTTCTCTAAAATACTCATGGACGGTGGGAGCAGCATTAACAACCTCTACATCGAGACACTCCACCGCATGAAACTACACGAGAGCCAGTTAAGTTACAGCAGTGTAACTTTCCATGGCATTGTACCAGGGAGACAGGCAAATTCTCTGGGTGAGATTACTCTGGACGTGACATTAGGAACCCGAGATAATTACCGGACCGAGCCACTCTCTTTTGAGGTGGTACCATTCAAAAGTTCTTACCACGCCATCTTCGGACGTCCGGCTTACTGGGCATTCATGGCCCGTCCCTATTACATGTACAACATGATTAAACTTCCAGGTCCAAAGGGCGTAATCACCTTACAAGGAAATCCGAGGAAGGCACGAGAGTGTGACGAAGGATCTGCCGCCTTCGCCGAAGCCGTGCTGCACGCCCAGGAGCACCATGAGATCAAGAAGACCATCAATCCATCCGAGATGCCAGCTATGAAGAACGAGGTGCTGAATCCAACTTTGCAGTTCAAGGCATCAGAAGAGACGAAGAAGACGTTGATGAAGGAAGATGATCCCTCCAGGACGACGGACATAGGGGTAGGATTAGGCCATGCATAGGAAAGCGCGCTCGTCGAGTTCCTGAAAGATAATAGTGATATCTTCGCATGGCAGCCATCTGACATGACCGGAGTACCTAGGGAACTTGCCGAGCACTCTCTTAATGTGTACCCAGACGCAAACCCGTCAAACAGTCCTTACGACGGTTTGGTGATGAAAAGCGCAAAGCAATAGCCAAGGAGTTAGCCCGCCTAGAACTAGCAGATTTCATAACAGAGGTCATCCATACAGATTGGGTGGCAAATCATGTACTCGTCCCTAAAAAGGACATCATTGATTTAAGGATGTGTGTTGATTATACCGCTTTGAATAAGGCATATGCCCAAAAGATCTGTTTCCTTTGCCAAGAATCGATCAAGTTATCCACTCAATGGCAGGGTGGGAATTACTCTGTTTTCTCGATGCATATTCCGGATATCACCAAATACCGATGAAAAAGTCGGATCAAATTAAGACGTCTTTCGTCACTCCTTTAGGAACCTTCTGCTACAAAACTATGCCTTTCGGCTTAAAGAATGCAGGAGCAACATATCAACGTACCATGCAACGTTGTCTCAATGACCAAATTGGACGTAACGTCCATGTATACGTAGATGACATAGCAGTTATGTCCAAAAAGAAGGAAACTTTAATTTTATACTTGGATGAAACGTTTGCTAGTCTACGAAAATTCAATATGATGCTAAATCCAAAGAAGTGTTTCTTTGGAATTCCAGCAGGAAAATTGTTAGGTTTCATCATCTCTGATCAAGGCGTAGAGGTCAACCTGGACAAAATCAAGGCTATCTTAAACATTACCAAGCCGACTCGCCTGAAGGACGTACAACGCCTCACTGGTTGCATTGCAGCGGTGAGTCGGTTCGTCAGCCGGCTCGGTGCAAGAGCCACACCATTGTACAATCTCCTGAAGAAAACCGATAAATTTGTCTGGACCCCAGTAGACAAAATTGCCCTTCAAAGTTTGAAAGATCTGCTTTCAAACCCACCAGTTTTCGCAGCACCAGAACCTATGTTACTCTACATTGCAGCGACCAACAAGGTCATAAGTGTGGTAACAATAGTTGAGCGCAAGGAAGAGGGCCATGATCATAAGGTGCAGCGACCAACTTATTATCTGAGTGAGGTCCTGACAGAATCAAAACAACGGTACCCACATCACCAAAAGCTAGCCTATGGAGTGTTCTTTGCATCCAGAAAGCTACGCCACTATTTTCAAGAGCATAAAATCACAGTGGTGAGCAGCGCTCCCCTGCGAGATATAATCAATAACCGCGACGCCACAGAACGTGTCGCAAAGTGGGAAATAGAGCTTGCAGCTTTCGACATTGAGTACAAACCACGTACATCAATCATGTCCCAGATTCTTGCCGACTTTGTTGTTGATTGGATAGAAACGGTAGAAAAATCAGGCCCTCCAGACTCAGAATTTTGGACCCTCCACTTCGACGGATCAAAAGCACGAGGAGGCTCGGGGGCTGGCGTGGTGCTCAAGTCACCCCAAGGAGATAATATGTTCTATGTTTTGCAAATACACTTCACGGCAACCAATAACATTGCCGAGTATGAAGCACCACTACTACAGGGAATACACATGGCCAAAAACATTGGCATATCAAGACTCATGTGTTACATAGACTCGGATTTAGTTGCTCAGCAAGTATCCGATATCTGCAATGCAAACAAGCACATGGCAGCATACAAGGTTGTCGTGGATGAACTATCCAAATCATTCAAGGGTTTTGAGGTTCAACACATCCCTCGAGCAGAAAATGAGGAAGCAGATGCACTATCAAGAATAGGCTCTGCATGGAAACAAGTACCGGATGGAGCTTTTCTAGAGCATTTAAGGGTCCCCTCCATAGTTGGAGTTGATGAGGACTATCCGACGAAATCTGACTCACCTTTAATAGCAGTTCTGGCTGTAATTCCCAGCTGGACAAAACCCTATCTAGATTTCCTGATAGACAGAAAACTACCTGAAGACGAAGTCTTGAGCCGGAAGATTGTCCGACCAGCAAAAGCCTACACTATAATAAATGGTGAGCTCTATAAACAGAGTGTTCCTAGCGTGTTTCAGAGATGTATTTCTTCGGAAGAAGGAGTGGAAATTTTAAGAGAAATCCAGGAAGGCGAGTGTGGTCACCATGCTGCAGCCAGATCCTTAGTGGCAAAAGCTTTTCGACGCAGATTCTTTTGGCTTACATCTAAGGCGGATGCCGACAAACTGGTCAACATGTGCAAGGGCTGCCAAAAGTACGCCCATCAGGCACATGTTCCGGCTGAACAGCTGCGAACAATTGCTATCACATGACTGTCAACACCCGGATTTTTCAATCCTAGATGCCTGTTATGCCATACATCGCAATCCCAGGATTACCATTTTTGCGAGACATAACAGAATTGGATACCATAGTACATCATCCATTAAAACGATACATAAGTTCTTACACAAATAGGGATCTCATGATCCAATTCTTAATACAATTTCAAGCAACGGAATACGTAGTAATAACGGTAGCGTAGGCGAAGCTCCATCTTCAGGGTCACAGGCAATGCTGGCAATGGGAGATGATCCTAGTTGTCGTAACCTTCCTGGGGTCCATCTTCCAGGTACTCCTCTTCATAGTCTGGCCATGGAAATAGCCAGGGACAAAGCCATGAGTACTCTTTAAGTACTCGCAAACTAATACTAACAGGTAAGGGGATTTTGGATAATAGGACACTAGGCTCTAGGGTTGTTTTGCAAAAAGCCAGGTTTATCTCTACTAAGTTCCAAAGCTAGTCACATTTTATAACTCCTAAGTGGGATCTTGTAATTCAGGTCACAACTCTGTTGTGGTCAAGTCAAAGTCTCAATTCATTTCACAAGTCATTTTGAAAAGTCTGACGGGGGAACAGTATGGCCACTACAACTGTCCATAACCGCGGTGCGGCTATTCGAATAGTTTGACACTCTGCAGAGATTGTACACTTTCACCACAACATTCGATACATCCATCAGGAACAAATCCGGAATTCACCATACTCAGTATGCGGATAATCAATCCTAACCTTTCGATTACACGCCCTAGTATAAGCACGTCTCCTGTGAGTATGGCCTCCCAACCATGACCAACTGTCATCTTGGGTACTACACAGGTGGACAATCTTCCCAAGGTAGCCTCAGCTCAGACCTTGGCCGTGAGGGAACTAGTACTAAGGTACATAAGTTTCCAGTCAAGCCCTAACCAATATTCGGGTATTGTGGTTGTACAATAAAATTGGAATGGTATCGCATCCAGACAACCATCAGTTTTATAAAGGGGCTAAGGCTCATGCCTCAACATTTTCATCACCAAAATCATCAAGTGTTTGGAAACACATGTCCAAAACATTTCAATAGAATGATCCATCATTCCAAGATTTTCATAACCATTTTTCCACCAAGTATTCCCATCTAAAGTTGATCAAGTTTTATGCTGAGCACTAGCATCTACAGGTGGGGTAGTACTAAGGAGGGGTGGTAACTAGTGGGGTTTTAAATAAGTTCAATCTCATGTCTTAGGCTGAGATCAAGGTTTCTATCTTAGGCCAAATTTTATGCTCTTTATGCAACCTTCAGCACAACTGTCTAGTATCTACCAAACTCTTAGGTAGACTCTAAGTAAGCTTTTATAAAGAAATAAAGTAAGAAGCTTGCACATAAAACTAGGATTTGGTTTATCAAGGGGGTATGATCACATATGCTTAAGGCATATAGTATTCATATCACAAGTATGGGTTTGTGGCATCAGTAGGGTATCTTGCAAGGGTTAGCTTGCATCAATATCAGTATAAGCTTGCATAGTTACTAGCTTGCCTTGTGCAGAGCAGTGGTTGAAGTTCTCCTCGGCTTCCTCTTCGTAGTATCCTCCTTCCTCCTCATATCCTTGGTCGGTACTAGCGTCTATGAATAACTACGAGGTACACAATCACCAAACAATACTTAACTACTTGCAATCATCACACACAAGGGTCCTATATATGATCTAGCATCATCTCTAACATTACAAGGTTAAGGCTTGGTTTAAACCTTTTTATTTTTAGAAAAGTAATTTCTACTCATTGAAAAACCACTTAAGATTTAATATTCTCCAAACTAAACATGGGATCATGTTGACACATGTCATCACCACATATTGTAGTCCATGGGAATGTGATTTAAAGTGGTGTCACAATTTAATAAGGTTTTACCCTTTTATTTTAATTAATTAAAGTGGCTAGAAATGCTTATGTAGCACTCTTTTATTACTTGAACAATATTTCTGCAAGTAAACCTATATGTTTTTATATATTCTGAAAGGTATGGTTAAATGTGATTTTTGAGAGTTGGAATCAACTCAAAAGCTATTATGGTTTAAATTTGAAACATGTTTGAATGCAGAAAAGCTTCTGCCTTGTTATTTTTACCAGGGGTGATCTAGAGATCCAAATGACTTGAATCCAACGGTCTTGGATTCAGCATTCACAGACCTTTC
Organism: Avena sativa; assembly: GCA_916181665.1. NCBI lineage: Eukaryota > Viridiplantae > Streptophyta > Magnoliopsida > Poales > Poaceae > Avena > Avena sativa. Next base: position 60,161,651 of record OV702280.1, on the reverse strand, counting down.
CGACAAAATTGGTTTCATTCAAATTGGTGCACTGAATCGATCTGGGTTGATTTTTGAAGTTGAGTACAAAAGTGTGTTTGAATTGAAATAGAAAAAGATTTAATTTGAATAACTGGGCTGCGCGGGAAATTCTAACGAGCCGGCCTGCTAAGCGTAGTGCTCCCGCGGGCTGCTTAAGTGGGTGTCCCCACTCGTCAGTGACACGGGGCTGGGCGAAGCGGTATGGGGGGACGTGGGTCGTTCGATCTAGTTCTAATCTAACGGCTGGGAGTCATCGTCGATGCGAGATAACTCCAGTGAGAACGAAACCTAGCGCGGCCAGTGAGGGTCGCTGGGGGCTCACCGGGGTACTGGCGAGGGTCGGCGAGGCGGGCGAACGACGAAGTCGACGACGGCGAACTCAGGGGTGGTCGCGGCAGCTCCTGGGGCGGCTCCAATTGCTGGCTCCTTTCTTCTCCGGCAGCGGCAGGCTCCAGTGAAATTCCGGCGAGGTGGTGCTCGCCTTGCTCTGAGAATGGTGTGGCACGATCAGTGAGGAGAGGGGAGTGAGATGGTGTGAAGAATTCATGCGGGCGTGGCCTCTATTTATAGTCGAGCGAGAGGACCGTCAGGGCGCACGGTGAGCTCGTCGGGGCGACGTTATAGGCGGCTAATGGCATGGGCAAGGGTAGGGGACGGTGCTGTGTCTCCTGGCGATGCTCAACGACATGGTTGCGAGGCATGGGGCGGTGTGGTTTGGTCTGGAATGGCCGGTGCTCTGCGCGGCAGAGGCGGCGTCTTCGACGGCGGGCGGTGGCTGTGCGGCACGGGGCGGCAAATGGGGATGTCTGGCGGTCTCCTGGGTTGATGGCGATCATGTATGCACGTGGCGAGGGCGGCGCGCGGTCTGTGGATGCTGGTCGAGGGTGGCGCTCTGGCGCACGCTCGGCATGGTCTGGGCGCGGCTTGTGCGCGTGGTCCAGGGCTTGGCAACGCTTGCGGCTGGGACAGTGAGTGGAGGTGGACGGTGGGCTGCCTCCTAGACAAGGTTGGCACGACTAGTTCTTCCTCTATCTTGCTGTCCACAATGGGGTGACATTGGGGTGCTCGGTTGTTCACCATTAATGGCAATGGCAAGCTCACAAGGGTGCTAGTGTTGGGCTAATCTTTCTAGATGATCTACTGAGTTGTGTGTGAGCTAACTAGGGAACAAGGTAGGCAAGAATCACTCCACACTACAGTGTTTGATGTTTTGTTTGATTTGTGTCTGCAACCTGTTTGATGAAATGGCCGCATGAAATCAAGTTTTGAATTTTGAAATGATTTTTGGTGGGTTTGCTAGATTGGTGCTGGTGAGTCTGCAGATGCTTGGGTTTTGAAAGTTGAGCTTGTTTGAGTGGGTTTTGAAAAAGTGGGATCTTCCCATATGAAGAAGATTCAATTTTTAATTGTCATTTAAACCATGCATTTTAAAGTTTCTGGATAATCACAAAGTGGGCCTTGATACTCTGTTATGAGTACATTCAAGGGGTGCAAAGATCCAGAAAAGTTTCTGTTAGGTTCTGAAAGTTTGAGACAGCCAAAGTAGGCATGGGAGTTAAATTGGCCAAAATGACCATTCACTTAATATATTTGTTTTGATTTACTTGTCTTTAAGGAAAGTGTGGGAAATGTTTTAGATGATGTTCATTTCACCTAAGAAACATTTTACAAGCAATGGATCACACAAACAAGGTGGTTTTTAAAGAAATTCAAAATCCATGCATACACATATACATGCATTCATGAGTTTATTTAGAAAAGTTTTTTGTTATCCCTAATCTTGACGATTAGTGTTTGATGAACTAAGTTTGGTATTTTTGGGATGTTACAATGACTGTTCGTGGTCTGGGGGCTTGATATGGTAGGGCCGTTTCGCACGGCAAAATGTGGATTTACTCACCTACTAGTGATGGTGGATAAATTTACAAAATGGATTGAGGCTAAACCCATAACAAGTTGCGATGAAGCCATAGCCAGAAGATTCATCGAGGACGTAATCATCAGATTCGGATATCCGCACAGTATAATTACTGACAATGGGAGCAAATTTTCCATGGGTGAACTTGCCAAATACTGCGAAGAGCAAGGGATCAGACTCGATATTGCATCAGTCGCACATCCACAAGCCAATGGACAAGTCGAAAGAACTAATGGCCTTATTCTACAAGGAATCCGACCTCGCCTCGAGGCACCGCTTCGTCGGGACGCGGGGGCTTAGGCAGAAGAATTACCTTCTGTAATATGGAGCTTACGTACAACTCCTAATAGGTCAAACGGCTATACTCCTTTCTTCTTGGTCTACGGTATAGAATCAGTTCTTCCAAGTGATCTGATTCATCAAGCTCCACAAGTCAAGGCGTATATCGAAGAAGATGCAGAAGTTTCTCGACAAGATGATCTCGATATAATCAAAGAAGTACGCGTCGTTGCTGAGCAGAGATCTACAGCCTATCAGCAGAAGTTGCGCGAGTATCATAGTCTGAGAGTTCAAAACCTTTCTTTCAGAAAAGGCGATTTGGTTCTCCGACTTCTTCAAAAGAGAAAGCACAAACTTTCCCCAATTTGGGAAGGACCTTTTATGGTTAGCAGAGTTCAGCATAATGGGTCATATTATTTAACCGACATGAGACCAGTCAAGGAAAGACCTGGTACTCAGAAAAGGAAGAGAGCTGGTGGCAGCACAGAACCGGATGAAATAGACCGGCAATGAAATATTGCACAGCTAAGTCCCTTCTATTCTTAATTATATTTCCTTATAATCATCTATGTACATGTTCAAAGTGAAATAAAGTATTGGTTTCCTCATATTATTATCTTTGATATGTTTTTTGCCATGTTATTTCCAAAGATCATGTAATTTTTTCAAAAATCCTAGAATGCTTGAAAGTACTTCATGTTCATGTTTGTTCTGGTTATGATTTTTGAATATCTAAAAAATGTTACCTTAGGGGTACAAAGTTTAAATTATTGTCTATACTTTGATCCTTTATCTGATTGCTTAGACGCGGGCATTTTCCGAGTAATGAGTTGTTGGTACTGGAAGCCAGCTTTGTTTCCGAGTTTAAACTGGTTTAGCAATAGCGCTCCGTTGCTCGACAAAGTTTCCGTGCTAAAGGTTGGCCAACCCATGAAAGGGACGAGGCAGAGATCCGTATAAACCGATAAGTATAGGCATAAAAAATGCAAAGTGCTTCAGAAAAATTGAAGCACATGCATGAAAATATATAAGCAAAAAGTGCTAACATAGTAAAGGCATAAGTTTTTATAGACCAGCACAAAATAAAATATTATATCCATCATTACATTTCCATAAGTTCAAGATAATGCATAGAAATTGTTTATGCTGTAGGCGGTGGTGATGAAGTAGGTGGAGCATTGGAGTCAATAGCAGTGTCGCCCTCGATCTCTGACTCGGAAGCATTGCTGATTTCTGGCTCTTGAGGCGAAGGAGGCGTGTCGATGGATTCGAAGAATGGCGCCGTGTAGTTGGTCATCTCCGCCACCCGACAAGTGTAACCCGCACAAGATTCTTGGATGGCTTTGATGTCCTGCGGATTACCCTCATCATCCTCCTCGGCAATGCCCTTTGTGACGTGCCAAATTTCCATCTCGCTGTGATGGATCATCACCATGGTTAGAGATGTTTGTGCAGTAGTCCGAGCGTAGGAGATCTTCCAGTACTCGATCAACTTCGGATCTCCTTAACTTTGTCCCTCACCTCATGCACTGGCATTGTGTGCAAGTCGGAAAGCTTGACGGCTTCGCCAGCCTCTTCTAGAGTTTGGCGGAAGTCGAACAAGACATCTCCGACGAGCTTAATGTGCTCGAGGCGAGGTTTAGAAGTGGAAGAGTCAGAAAGATTCAAGAGGGCTGGGAAAGAACAAAAAAGTAGGAAATCGGCTGAAACGAAAAGTCGAAAACTGAATAAAACAAAGTAAAAAGATTCAAAAATCTTACCAAGCACGGAGTGATTCCATTCAGCATGCTCCTTGCAGAGATAGTTTAGTTCACTAGCTGACGCCTTGGCAAGATCCTTCTGGATATCAAAGTCCTTCTTAAGATCAACAAATTCCTTGTCTCGGAGGGCTAGGAGCTTCTCGAGCCTCACGGTCTCTTGATTGCTTGACTCCAGGACTGCGGCTACGGATTTCTCCGATTCCAAAGTTAGCTTTATCAAGCTTGTTCCGGAGTTCAGCATTTTAAATCTCCAAGACCTTGAAGTTTTTGGCCTGCTCCACCATCTTGCTAGATTGACATAACAATTCTGCAAATACAAAATTATCAATCAGACAAAACAAGTTTGACTATGAAGATAATTGGCAAAGAAGAAGTCAGAAAAGTTCACCTTCTACTTCATCTTTTTCAATTTTCAACTTGGAATTTTCAAAGCGAAAATCTTTGATTTCTTTGCGCTTATTGGAAATATTCTTGAGCAGTTCCTGGTTTGAAGATGCAATTTTCTGTAAGTATAAGAGACAGAATACCGTCAGACGGCTACTAAGACTCGAGCTGCAAATTAGCTAAGTAAAATTACAGCACGAGCCTTCGAGGCTACACTACATCGTTCTTTTGTAACCTAAAAGCATCAACTCGGAAGCCAACGATGTTTATCCGACTTTATGCTTGGGGGCTAGAGGATATGATAATAAATGCAAATAAGAATCGGAAACTTACAATGTGTTCCAAGTGCATCTTTTCAAATCCGAGTTTGGTGTTGTGAAACACCTTCTCGGTAAGGGTGAGGGACGGAACATCCGTCGCTGGAAGTTCACCAGATGCGACTTTAGCATCCCGGACTAAAATTTGGTCCAGGAGGCTAACCAACTTGATGTCTTCCTCCTCTTGGCTTGCTGCCTCTGGAGTCAAGGCTTGCTTCTCAAGACTGGATTGAGCCAGTCTGAGGATCTCTTCTTTTTCTTTCCTCTTGAGGCCAGGGACATCGGAGTCAACCACCTTATCCACCGTTCTTATGGTCATTACCATGGGATCATTACCCTTTACGGGTTCACCCTTGCTAGTTGCCTGGTCATCAAAGATGACCAGGGCTTTCGAGATCTTGCCAGCATTAGGGGATGCAGAAGCTCCCTATGTTGACGTAGTAGTGGATGGCGTCGATGGTGGCACAGCAGGGGAGATAACAAGCTTCTGCTGACGCATCTGCTTGCCTGGCTTGCTGTCCAGCTTTATCTTACTGTTCAACACTGATTTAGCTCTTGAACACGAAAATCCTAAAATTTAGGTGTGCTCTGGAAAGATAACAAAGGTACGGGTGTACTAAAAATGAAAGGTGAGGTGCTTACTACTGGCAGCACTTGGATACTAGCAGCAACAACTTCCTTTTCCTTACGTTTCTTGGAGGCGGAGGCGGCAACTTCTTGCACCTCATCATCCTCCGTCGCCTCGGGGTCGTCTGAAGCATAGCCCTCTAGTGGAGCTAGCTCGGACTCGGAGAGTTTCTCGAGCTGACAATGTCGAAAAGCATTGATGAAAATAGAGTTGGAGAAAGAACAGAAAAGAACGACGAAACGCGAAAAGCAGAGTCAAAATATTTACCAGAGTCAGAGGACGGTTGGATGTGTACATCTTCATGGAAACTTCTGGAACTTTTTGTTCCACTCTTTCATTGATCAAATATTGCATGAGGGTCTTGTAGTCCTTCGCTGAAAGCCGGCTCGGGCTGATCTTCATGCTGTCCTTCTTGTCGCCGGTGATTTGATGCATGAGGCGATCTCCATGGTGTTGGAAAGGCTGAATTCGGCGCTCCAGCCAGAGTGGATCAAGTCGGATCCATGGAACCCCTCATGCTTCATCAAAAACTCGATCCGCCTCTTGGCGAGGATCAAAATATCCGACAGCTCCGGCGCCTCCGCGTCCCATGAATCTTGGAGGGAACGGCGCCGTTGACGAATGCCGGAAGACCTTCCGTCTTTCCCGGAGCTGGAATATCCTTGTGATAGAAGAAAGTTCCGGCCGAACGTTTGACGGACTCGCTAGTGTTAATCCTAGTATATATCCGATTCCTCCTAAGGACTAAGCTAAGAGTGCCGGTGACATAAGGCACACCGACACTAATGGAATTCTTCTTGGTACCATAGTAGTACCGGAAAAGGGTGAGACTTGGCCTAATGCCAAGAAACCCCTCGCACAAAGCTGCATGAGCACCAAGCTCAAGCAGAGAGTTTGGAGGAAGATTATGGAGTTGCACACTGTAATGGTTGAGTACCTCGACGAAGAAGTCCAACGGTGGCAAGCTGAGGCCATGGTCGACATGAGTGCCGAACATCACCCTTTTGCCGTCGAGCGGCACGGGGACGACATGTCCTGAGGCACTCCGCCACATGCCGGGGACGATGAACTCCTCATCCTCCATGACTTGAAGCTCTGCGGTATCCATGGTGCTGGGGATCCAAAGACCCCGCATCTTCTTATCGTCCGCCGTCGACGAACCCGCCACTGCCACTCCAGAGGTTGAGGCAGAAGCCATAGATCTTGGAGGAAGAAGGGCTGGTGGGGGAAGGAGAGATTTTTTCTCAATGGTGTGCAGATGGGAACTAGTGCAGAGAGCTCAAGGAATACGAGGAATCAATGAATGAATCGACGGATAGGTGAATCTGAGAAGAAGGGTTTTCTCTCCTCTTTATTTGTCTCTGCGTCAAGATTCGTGCAGTGAGACGCGCGATTATCGCCACACGTATAGGAGAGGGGGAGTTAGCTTCCTCGCGACTCTTCCGCCCCCTCGATCTTCGTGCAGGCATTGAAACGGCGTTCTGTTCCATAAAGAACGGACCCACCAACGGTCATGCTGATGGAAATCTTGTCAGTGAAAGGACCTGACCTGTAAAGTTGTCAGTCAGCACGCCGCTGAAAAATCTGGCTTATGTTTCAAATCAAGAAGGGAACAGAATAAGGTCAGAGCAAAATATATCCGACTAGATTGACTCGTAATCCTACACTAATGAAAGAAGTTTTTGGGAACCCTACAAGATTCTTAAGGAGAAGAAACCATCAAGCTAGACGATTTATCCGACTTCAGATCTTGGAGACTTCCGGGTTCTACTATTTGGGATATACTTTCTGGGTATACCCATAGGACTCGCTGACCAGGGTGTCCCACCAACGCGTTAGAGCTTTGCTTCACGGGTGGACCAGTCAGAGAAAGAGGAGGAGCCAGTTCCGGCTACGATAAGGCCTAGAAGAGTTACCGACTTAGGCCTATAGTATTACTTGTAGTCCAAGCTGTACATAGTTACCGACTCTGTAATGTAGCCGGATAGGTCTCTCCCTGTAACCCTAGGCCCCAGTGACTATATAAACCGGCGCCATGGGAGCCTTTAGGACAATAACACAACAACCACAACAATCAACTCACACAGGCAAACCTCTCTTGTAAACTTGTAACATTCGGCTTACGCCGATATATTACTGGGTTGCTAGCAGGAGTAGGATCCGATCACTGCAGTCGGATCTGAACCTGGGTAAACTTGTGCTCACCGCTCCTGGAACATCCGACGTCTCACACCCAATCCTTCCAACGCCACTAGGACCCCCTATGGCATACTTTTTGACAATCCAATGACATCTCCCTCATTACCAAAGCGCGGCATAATAATATCTTCATTATATGATGGCCTAAATTGAGAGGCTTATCGCGAAGGCCTTGCCCTCTTAGGTGTATCTCTTTCAAACACTTCTCCAAACGTATGATTGTCCATCTCCCTTTTTTGAAATTTTTATACAAACAACAAACCAAGTGATTTCAAAGCTAATAAGTTATGGGGAACTACTATAGGGACTTGCAAGAGGGCTAAACATGCATCAAAATGAATTCTCTAAGCATAGAACAAGCATGAAACCTCACATAACCTGTCACTTACAGTAGCAAAATACTCAAGATATAATCCACCAATCAAAAATCCAATTGGACAAGCGGAGGAGGCACATACCGGAGAGCAATCCCTCCAAAACGCAGCAGCAAAGATGGGCTGAGCAAGGAGATTGAAAATCGGAGTCAAGAACTCGAGCTTTGAGAAGTTTTCCCGTGTTTTTAGAGAGTGAGAAAGAAGTGGCAGGAAAGAGAGTAAGTGGAGGTCCAGGGGTGGCCCACACCAGGGCCAGCCGCGCCCCTGGTCTGGCTGCGCCACCAGGGGGTGTGCCTACCTAGTCGGCCCCCCTGGGTCACTCTAGGTACCACTCTGCCCCTTTTTTGGCATAAAAATTTAATATGAATTTTCTGGAATCGGAAAACTTTATTTTTGGGAAAATTTTAGGTAATGAAAATTGATTTTCTCGCATAAAATGTTTTTTGAAAGATACAAAAGCAAACCAAAGCTAAAACTATAGAAGTTCTAAAACACTCTAAAAAACAAGCAACTAGCAAAATAAAGACGAACAAGATGAAAGGAAAAGATTGGAGTAGAGAAAATAAAAGTGAGAAAGGATAATCATGGTGAAAAACATTGTTTTGTTCATTAAAACCCCTTTGTTAACAAGGTTGATCAAGTCTTGTTACCAAAAAAAATTTATATGAAATAGTCCCAATCATAATAGTTTCATAATTTTCTTGTGGTATGGGACAATATATTTCTCCAACTTTGATACCCTCAATATTTTCAATTGAATTTAGGCCATAACTCTTATCAATCTTCTTTGGGAAATAGACAATATGCTCTTTGTCATTAATATTAAAAGTTACTTTTCCTTGATTACAATTAATGATAACACCTGCAATATTAAGAAAAAGGTCTCCCAAGAATAATAGACATATTATCATCTTCAGGCATCTCAAGCACAACAAAATCAGTTAATGCCAAACAATTATGAGCCACTTGAACAGGAAAATCCTCACATATACCAACAGGAATAGTAGTATACTTATTAGCCATTTGCAAAGATATATCAGTTGGTATCAATTTTTCTAGTTGAAGTATCTTGTAGAGAGAAAAAGGCATAACACTAACTCCTGCTCCCAAATCACACAAAGCAGCTCTAACATAATTATTTTTAATAGAGCAAGGAATAGTTGGAATCCGTGGGTCCCGAAGTTTCTTTGGAACCTTACCATTGAAGGAATAATTAGCAAGAAAAGTAGACATTTCCTCATTAGGAATCTTCCTTTTATTAGAGACAATATCCTTCATATACTTTGAATAAGGAGGCTATTTAATAGCATTAGTCAAAGGAATTTGCAAAAATAAAGGTTTCAACCACTCACAAAACTTGTTATAGTGTTCTTCTTCCTTTGACTTGTGTTTCTGATCAGGGAAAGGCATTGGGTGTTGCACCCAAGGCTCTCTTTCACTACCATGTTTATTAGCAACAAAATCTTCCTGAGTATACTTAGTATTCTTAGTGTGCCTCTCAGGTTCCTCTTCAATTTCTTCCTTATCAGGAGCATCATTTTTATCATTACCACTTTTAGTTTCAGCATCAGAGACAAATATACTATTAGGATCTATAGCAGGTTTAGAAGATTCTACAACTGTTTTATGTTTCCTTTTCTTTCTCTTAGAAGAAGTACCATTATTTTTAGCTTTTTAAGAATCCTGTTCAATTCTTTTAGGATGTCCCTCAGGATATAAAGGATCATGAGTGGCAGCACCGCTCCTAGTTCTAATTTCATAAGCATGTTTATCTCCAGAAGCATTAACTAGCATATCTTTTTACACTTTAGCAAGTTGATCAATTTGAGTTTGAACCATTTGGAAATGTTTAATAAGCATTTTAACATCATTGGAGGTTCTTTCCACAATATATTTTAACTCATTAATAGCTCTAGATTTTTCCATTAATTGATTCTGCACTTGATTATTAAAATTATCTTTCTGAACAATAAAAGTATCAAATTCTTCTAAGCATTGATCAGGAGGTTTACCATAAGGAATATCACCTTCATCAAAATGTTGGAGAGAGTGTACCTCAATAGTAGATGAGTGGGAAATTGGCTTACATAATTCTTCTATAGGAGGTAAATTCTTCACATCTTCAGATTTAATACCCTTCTCCTTAAGACATTTCTTAGCTTCTTTCATCACTTCATCATTTAGTTCAGTCACTCCTCTCTTCTTGGGTGTTGGTGTTGGGGTTGGTTCAGGCATAATTGGTTCATGTGTAGTTGACTCAGGTGTAATTGGCTCAGTTATAGTCCAATCATCATAATTCTTGCTTATTTTAGCCATTAATTCCTCAACTTCTTTAGGAGTTCTTTTCCTAAAAACACAATCACCACAACTATCTAGGTATGTCCTAGATTCATTAGTTATTACATTATAATATATATCAAGAAGGTCATTTTTGGGTGATGGAAATCCAGGGTGTGCATGAATCAAAGGACAGAACCTTGCCCATGATTCAGGCAATTTCTCCTCTTCTCCCTGATTAAAATCAAAAAGTTTCTACAAAACAGCATGTCTAGCAGTGGGAGGGAAATATTTCTAAAGAAAGTAGCAATGAAGCAATCAGGGCTATTAATGGATCCAGGAGGTAAAGTATTAAACCAAGCTTTAGCTTCTCCTTTTAGTGAAAAATGGAAAATTTTAGCAACAAAGTAGGTGCGCATCTTAATATCATCAGAAAATAAACCACTCATAGTAGAAAGCTCATTCTTAGTCCCACAAAAAGGTTCTTTCTCAACAATGTTATATAGGATAAATCAAGAGAGAAATGATAATCTTTATCTTAAATGTTTATGGGAGATGTGGCAAACTTAGCATCAGGAAATATTTTGGGTCTAATAGTATGTCTCTCAAGAAGATTCTTAATAGCACTAGCACCATGTGTGTTTCGACATTCTTCTATAAATTCATCTGTCATTTAAATATAACCATCATTAATATCATAGCTCTCTCTAGACTCAGGTGAACTAACAGGTGTAGTAGTGTCTTCATTAGGAGTTTCAGTATTTCCCAATATAGTTCTAGGAATAGTAGCATCTAGGAAAGGACCTAATGAACCACTCCCATCAAGCATAGCAGAAGTAACATCATGAGCATCAGAAGCAATTTCAGATTCAGCAGTACTAGCAGTGTGTGTAGCATGTGTATGTAGTGGTGGTGTAAGGAGCTTACTCATAACAGATGGTGAATCAAGAGCACCAGAGGTGTTCAGAACTGTACCTCTTCTTGTAGTGGATGGTAATGTAGAAACTTTTCCATCACGAGTTTTACCCATGATGAATGGATAGCAGCGAGCAATAATAATCCCAAGTGAACTTACGAATAAAGTTATGTTCCCTGGCAACATCGTGAGAAAATAGTCTTGATGACCCATAGGTATAGGGGATCGCAACAGTCTTCGAGGGTAGTATAACCCAATTTATTGATTCGACACAAGGGGAGCCAAATAATATTTATAAGCCTTAAGAACTGAGTTGTCAATTCAGCTACACCTGGAAATAGTCTTTCTCATAGTAGTTTATCAGTAGCAACAGTTTTGTAGTAGCAATAGCAAAGTAACAGTAGTAGTAAAATAAAGGCAGTAGTAACAATAGTAGCAAATAGTAGGATTTGAGTGCGGTAGGCATAGGGATGGATGGACGGGCGTTGCATGGCAAGACTATTCATGTAATATCAAGATCAAGGGAATTGCAGATAAATAAGATAAAGCATCCAAGTACTAAATAATCATAGGCATGTGTTCTGTATATAGTCATACGTGCTCGCAATGAGAACTTGTACAACATATTTTGTCCTGCCAGCCCGTTGCAGCGGGGCCTCATGGGAATCTACTGGCAATCAAGGTACTCCTTTTAATAGAGTACCGGAGCAAAGCATTAACACTCAATGAACACACGTGATCCTCATATCACAGCTATCCCCTCCGGTTATCCTAATTTATGTCACTTCGGGACCTCGGGTTCTGGACAATAATATGTGTAAACAACTTGTAGGTAAGATCACAAACAATACTATCAACATGAATCAATAACACGTTCAGATCTAAGATCATGGCACTCGGGCCCTAGTGACAAGCATTAAGCATAACAAGTTGCAACAATGTCAAAAAGCACTAACAAAGATACTAGGCACCATGCCCTAACAATTTGATGCAATTACATGATAGATCTCATCGAACCCCTACCATCCCCATAGCCTACTACGGGGGATTACTCACTCATGGATGTGGGAAACATGGATGGTTGATGGAGAGGCGTTGGTGATGATGATGGCAATGATCTCCTCCAATTCCCCATCCTGGCAGGGTGCCAGAACGGAGTTTCTGGCTCTGACTCGCGGTTTCTGGTGGTGGCGGCACAACGGAACACTATCTACAAAAATGTCGAACCCCCTCTGTTTTTAGGTCAGAGGGCTTATGTAGACGAAGGGAGAGGTCGAGGGGGTGCCTGAGGTGGCCACACCACCCCCTAGCATGGCCTGGCTTGGCCCACACCACCCCCTAGCATGGCCTGGCTTGGCCCACACCACTAGGTGGTGCGGCCCCTCGTGGCCCTTCTTCGTCTCGTCTTCTGGCTCCGTGAGTTTTCTGGTAAAATATGAGTTTTGCGATATTTTCCGGGATTTTTCCTGAAAGTTGATTTCCTGCACAAAAACTAGACACCAAAGCAATTCTGCTGAAAATAATGTCAGTACATGTTAGTTGTATCCAAATCACACAAATTAAAGGAGAAACAATAGCAGAAGTGTTCGAGAAAGTAGATACGTTTTGGACGTATCAGCAAACCACAATCATTTTTTCTACTTGGACGGATACTCTAGGTTTTCCCAAATAGATGTTCATCCTGATGACCAACTTAAAACAACTTTCATTAGTCCTTATGGTTTACATGCTTACCGACACATGAGTTTTGGTTTATGTAATGCTCCAGCTACTTTTCAAACATGCATGACTGCCATTTTTGCATATTTTATAGAATCGATAATGGAAGTATTTATGGATGACTTCTTTGTCTATGGAACTTTGTTTACTAGTTGCTTCGATAATCTCAAAAGGGTTTTGCAGCGTTGCAAAGAAACCAATATTGTTCTAAACTGGGAGAAGTGCCATTTCATGGTAAAAGAAGGCATAGTCCTTGGACATAAGGTATCAGGTAAGGGCATTGAAGTAGACAGAGCTAAGGTCAAAGCAATAGAGAGAATGCCACAACCTAGGGATATAAAATGTATAAGAAGTTTTCTTGGTCATGTGGGTTTTTATAGAAGGTTAATTAGGAATTTCTCTGTAATTTCTACACTTTTAACTAACCTTTTGCAAAAGGGAGTAAGATTTAATTTAGATGATAAATGCCTTATTGCCTTTGATAAACTTAAATATGCTTTATCCCATGCTCCTATCATTGAACCACCTATATGGGATATGAATTTTTATTTAATATGTGAAGCTAGTGATGATGCTATAGGAGTAACTCTGGACAACATATAGGTCGCAGATTTAATATTATACATCATGCTAGTAGAACTCTTAATAGTGCTCAAAATAATTATCCTAAGGAAGAAAGAGAACTTTTTGCTGTATTTTTCTCTTGCAATAAATTTCGTTCTTACATAGTGGATGCAAAAGTAAGAGTTCATACGGATCATGATTGTTTAAAAGAACTCATTGAGAGGAAAAATCATAAGCCAAGACTGATCCGTTGGATCCTTTTACTTCAAGAATTTGAGTTGCAGATTATGTAGAGGCAAGAAATGAAGATATTGGATGCAATATCCATATTTTCCCAATAAGGCATCAATCTTATTGAGAGGAAATTTAGTCCTGGTGATTTTTGTTTACGAGAATTATTAGATCAGATAAGGTCAATTCCTCCAAAAGAGAAGAAGTCCTTGTTGTTGGAGCTTGTCACCGCTGACTAAGTAAACGGTAAGTACAAGGTAAGTTTTCTTTCTCTAAATAAGTGATTTATTTTCACAATTTATACTCCTGAAATTTTTTGTTTGAATTCCTCATATTTTTCTGAAGTTTCTGAGGGTTTTTACCAACTATACGGCCAGCAAAAATCGTCCCGCCGTATAGTTGGTCGTTAAACTTTCGGTAGTTCCTTCACGAAATTTTTTAATGTCTGGAAGCTATACGACCACAACTGTAGTATAGTTGATCATTAAATTTTTTAATGCCGGAAAATTTGCTCCTGTAGTATAGTTGATCATTAAACTTTCTGGCATCTCCGTTCTTTTTCATTTTTGCCATGATAAAAAAGTGTGTCGGTTCCAAGTCAGTAACCTAACCGACCTGGACTCGAGATATTTTGGAAATATCTTCCTGGAAACAACTATACGACCGGAACTATACGGGCCGCGCCCGTATAGTTGGTTGTTATGTAGCTGGACTTTTCCAAATCCATGATTTCTTTCCTGGTTTCGTTAAGATTATTTTCTTGGGCATAACTGTGGTGTTTCTCGCGAGTTTTAACGACCTCTGACCCCCTTATATACTTCCATTATGTTTCTCCCTAATCATAATCACCAGGAACCAATCTACCTCTTCTTCATACATGAGGATACACAACCATAGAGAAACCAGGGGCCGGGAAACCAAGGAGAGAAGTTCCTATGGAGATCGGGAGGAATAGCAAGCAAAACAAGGAGATCAAGATCATCCGTATAGAGTTTCTTGACACTGACAAAGGACGCCAGAAGAGGGAGTTGAAAGCCATCAAGATGAAGATTGTAGAGGTGGATAAGGAGGCGCTAGGGACACCAAGGCATCTTCGGTTGCTGCGACTTTATCTTGACAAAATTGATAAAGATATTAAGTAGACAACTGAATCAGGTTTTTCTATGAGTCTTAAGGTGATACAAACCCTCCAAGATAACAATGATTTCATTAAAGAACAAGTGAAAGTGCTGGAGAGGAATAATCTTTTCTACAAGATGCCTATTAAAGAACTGGAGGATGTCAATCAATCTCTCCGTCTCAGGCTGGCCCGTGAATAGAAGATACCATGTGCCATGGCGCCACAGTGATCTACAATAATCACGGTATCAAATAATCGCGAGGGATTATTTGATCCCTCCTGACTTGATTCCAAGCTTCGGGAGATCTTTAAGACCTTGTAATCTATTTATAAGTTTTTATTACTATTTTATCTTTGCATTAGTTGGAGCTTAGAAATAAATTTTGCATCATTAGAATTCCCTTAAGGAATAGGCTATCCCTTTTATGAATTTTCGAGTTTATTTTCATATATGGAGCATTATTGAGTTTGTGCTTGTATTATTAGATATATGAATGGCTTGAGTATATTTACTTGCACTTGATGATAGCAACATGAGTCTTCCACACCATTGGAATTAACGGAACATACAAAGATAATTTAGTCAATATGTTGTAACTTCATGGTTTGATTTACAAAGGGAAAAATTATCTAATAAGTTAAGTTGAGAAAGAAACCTTGAACCAAGAAAAATTAAAAGTTCTACAAATTAGAGTGAGAACAAGACGAAGTAGAGTATTCAAGCTATAAAGATGCTTCATATACAAGTGGAATTTGGTAATTGAGATCGTTAAACTTTGAATTCCAACATTAAGTGGAATGTATGGCTAGCCCCTTTCCACAACACTTAATTAAAAGTGTGAGTATAAAAAAAGAAAAGAGAAAAGAAGATGTGCAAAGAGCAAATAGGCATACACCACTATCTTGTGGTGAGACAAAGGAAATGTATGAGATTTTAAATCCCAAGTGAATATGTTAATCCTAAAACGCTTGGGACAACCTCGCTAACTCATTCGGTCAAACTGAAACACTTTTACATCAAATTGTGTAAGATCCCTCCTTTGTAAAGGAAAGGATCCCTGTGATTGCAATGCTAGTCCCTCGATCAATGCTAGCATCCACAGTTTAAGATGAACTACACAGAAACAAAGGTCATTATTACATATCATTCCAGAGACAAACATAGTCTTTTACAAACTCCATGGCCACATGCCAAATACAAGAGTTCAAATATATAATAAGATAAATAAGTCTTCATCTTCATGTGCCACAGGCAAGCATGTTGAGTGTAGACTCATGACTCCTAATCATCATCAGAGTAACCTGCAACATCATAAGTTACAGCCACAGTGGGTCAATACATTGGAATAGTATTGGCAAGTGATACCTTAGTAGAATATTGGTGGACTAAATACTATATGCATTTTGGCTAAGTGTAGCTTAGGCTTGCTTTGCTCAAAATAGGTTTTGCCTATTAGTTGAAAACACTAAGTTTTTCTTGTCAAAATCTTTCCCAAGGAACCACCAATAGACATTGGGGACCTTCACCCTTGTTCAACCACAAGTTTTTACTTAGAAATTGGGATGAGGAGATTCTTGATAGTTTCCATGTCTTGATGCTCAAGTTGTCCAATACCAGGGACATGGCTAAGTACTTAGATTCTTCCATCTGCAGAGGTTGTGCACTTTCCCCACAAGACTTGATTTTCACCAAGACAGTACCTTTCAGAAGCCTTCCCTTAGACCAAATGGACGCGTTCCAACCTATCATCCCACTACCACCAACTGTCCAAACGGCTAAGTTATTGCAGGAAGAGCCCATATTGCTAAGTGGCTGCACCAGAAGCTTCTTAACATATGACATCTCAAATCCCTTTGTTCCTGGGTGGCTTTCCACAAGTGAGATACACAAGGTAGACCATAGAAATGGGCCTTGTGTAACCACTCAACATAACCCATTCTTTCCATTCCACCCAGGTGTTTCATTCACTTAGTTGTTTTATTAAGCAAAAACATAGTCCAAAGACTTAGAAATATTTATTCATAGCATGAATATATAACCACCCTTGGTTGCTACTAGCTAGGCTAAGCATGGCATTGATAAGACTTAGAAATATTTCTAGCAATTCTACAACTACTAGGATTTCCCAAGCATAGCATATAGATCAAAAATAACCATGCAAGACTAGCAAAATATTTCTAATGCAAAGTTGAAAAACTTAGGAATAAAATCATGAAGCACCACTTGCCTTGGTAGTTTGGAGAGTAGCTACAATCCTCACAATCACAATCACTATTTGCACCAAAATCTACACATAAAATAATAGCACCAAAATCACATACAAACTAAATACAAGCAAAAATATATGGATGCATGCATAATACCATGTGATGATTCTCTACACCAAACAAGACAAGTGCACAGTACTGAAACATAAACAAGTACAAAGCTTGCCAAACAAACTTTATTTGAACATTAACATTTTCCAAATAATTATTATACACAAAATAGGCCTACACATGTTTCTGTAAAAACAACCATTTTAACAGAGGAAAAACACTAAACACATTGCATAGATGGAAAGGATTTTCTCTCCTGATTCCATTGATACAAAATTTGTCAAATTTGGACGTGGCATTCAAAAGTTATGAATTAAACAAGTTTAAACATCTAATAGATCTAATTCAAAATTTTAAAACAAAACTCGTGCCATGCGGCGCTTTCTAATTGGCTAGTACCGGTTCGGGCGGATCACGCTTGCGAACCGTTAGATCTAACTAAAACGCGCGTCTCAGATCTCTACTTACCCCTTTAGCTATGTTCTATTGCGTCCACTAGATCTAAATAGAACGGCTCTCAGCGACTGACCAACAAGTGGCGGCGGCGTGCTCTGGCTGCAAGCTTGCCGGCGAGCTAGGTCGCCCGGGGAGGTGTGAGGATGCTCACCAGAATCGCCATGACGAGGAGAAGCTCGACGTGTGCTCGGTTGGCGAAGGGGCACTCGGGGTCGTCGTGGATTGCTCGTCGGAGAAGTCCCTGGCAACGGTGTTCTCTGTTGGGGACGAAGGCGATGCTCTGGGCCACACCAGGACGAGATAAGGGTGTCGTTAGATGCGTAGGACACTAGGGATCACACGCGTATCAAACAGAGGGAGAGGGGAAGCTGGTGCTTATGGTGAACGGTCGCCGGAGTTCGAGCAGAGAATGGAGGAGCTCAGTCGATGACGTTGCCGAGGCTACAGAGCATGCGCGAGCAAACGGAGAGCGTCAGTAGATGCGCACGGAGATGTATAATAAGCTAGTCTGAACCAGAGGCAGAGGGGGACGCGGGGCTTACCAGAATTCGACGGCGAACTCGTCGGAGCAGAGGGGTGTCCA
Source organism: Avena sativa (assembly GCA_916181665.1). NCBI lineage: Eukaryota > Viridiplantae > Streptophyta > Magnoliopsida > Poales > Poaceae > Avena > Avena sativa. The sequence continues at coordinate 60,143,586 of OV702280.1, read as the reverse complement.
GAGAGAAATACGAGCAGCCTGGTGGCTCCGGTAGGGTGTGGTTTGGGGGAAAAGAAGGAGGGCGGCATGGTGCTTAAGTAGGCAAGGACGCGGGCGTGAATTACTCGAGCATTGAACGGAATTGAAGCCGCGGAATTTAAACAGGAAACGCTCGGCGTGATTTGGGGATGAACCAGACGCTGGGGGTGGAGACGAAGACAGTCGTGTGGGTCGTGGTTGTCAGCGAGAGAAAAGGAGAGGAGGTGGGTCCAGGCAGTCAGTGACTCTTTGGGTGTGGTCGTGAGTGAAAGAAAACGATTTGCGGGAGGGAGTTGCTGGGCTAGATAGGTCGAGTTGGGCTGGGTTGGGCCAGATTGGCTGTTTGCTTATTTTTTTTCTACCTTCCACTTTTCTTTTTCTGTTTGATTTTCCAGAAATGATTTTTCAACTCCAATTCAAATAAGTTTGAATCCAAATCTTCTCTAGATTTTTATACAGTGAACTTTGTATTCAAATGTGTGTCAAACACTTCTCTTTACTCAAAAACACTTTGATCAACTGAAAAATAAAATAAAACCATGCCTTTATGGAATATAAATAATAGGCATACAAATTGGTTTTATATTCATACTTTGTTTTGAAATCTTTGCCCAATCTTTGGAAATCACTTAAGTTTGAATTCAAAACACTACTGAATAAAATCAGTACTTTTCTCAAAAGAAGGTTGCACTAAGGCTTGAGCTTACTTACATAAAATAATGAGCAACAAATGCTCCTGTTTTTGAAATGGTTTTGAAATGGAACCCGAAATGATCATGGATGCATGGATAACATGCATGAGTTTTGAAACATGATTTTAGGGATGTTACAAATCTAACCCCCTTAAGGTGAATCTCTCCCTCGAGATTCGGATTGGCTAGCAAATAGGTGAGGGTGGTCTTTCCGAAGATCATCTTCTCTTTTCCATGTTGCTTCTTCTTCGGAATGATGGTTCCATTGAACTTTGCAGAATTTGATAGTCTTAGTCCGAGTAACTCTTTCTGCAGTCTCAAGAATCTTGATAGGTTTCTCTTCATAGGTGAGATCACTTTCCAATTGGACCTCTTCCAAAGGTATAGTATCCTTCAAAGAAGTCTCTTCCATTTCCGGATGGCATTTCTTAAGTTGACTCACATGAAATACATTGTGAACAGCAGACAAAGACTCTGGCAATTCAATCTCATAAGCTACTTCTCCTTTACGAATTAGAATCTTGAATGGTCCAACATACCTTGGGGCCAATTTACCTTTGACACCAAACCTCTTCACTCCACGGAGTGGTGACACTCTAAGATAAGCTCTATCACCCACTTCATAGGTGACTTCTCTATGCTTAGGATCTGCGTAGCTCTTCTCTCGGGACTGTGTTATCTTCAATCTGTCCTTAACTAGCTTGACTTTCTCTTCAGCCTCTTTGCTTAGTTCTGGTCCGAACAAACTTCTTTATCCCACACCATTCCATAGCAATGGGGTGGTACACTTTCTCCCATATAGAAACTCAAATGGTTCCATATCAATACTAGCTTGATAGCTATTATTGTAAGAGAATTCTACGTAAGGCACACTTTCATCCCAACTGGCTCCATAGTCTAGAGCACATGCCCTCAACATATCTTCAAGAATCTAATTGGTCCTTTCTGTCTGTCCATCAGTCTGAGGATGAAATGCAGTGCTGAATTCCATCCTCGTTCCCAATGACTCATGTAGTTGCCTCCAAATATTAGAAGTGAATTGAGTTCCCCTATCAGACACAATACTCTTGGGTACTCCATGTAGACATACAATTCTACTCATATAGATCTTGGCTAACTTAGCACTTGCGTAAGTTGTCTTCACGGGTATGAAATGAGCCACTTTAGTTAAGTGATCCACTACTACCCAAATAGAATCATATCCTGACCAGGTCCTTGGCAATCCGGTGATGAAATCCATGCCAATCTTGTCCCACTTCCAATCAGGAATAGGTAGTGGTTGTAACAATCCTGCTGGTTTCTAATGTTCTGCTTTCACTCTACTACATACATCACACAAAGAAATATGTTCGGCGATGTCCTTCTTGAGATTATTCCACCAAAATCTTTCCTTCATATCCATGTACATTTTGGTGTTACCCGGATGAATGGAATACGGTGAGTTGTGGGCTTCCTGTAAAATCAGTTTCCGAAGCTCCGGATCTTGTGGAACAAAGATACGTTTTCCATGCCATAAAGTACCATGTTCGTCTTCATGGAATACTTTGGCTTTTCCCTTGCCAAGATTTTCCTTAATCTCTTCAATTTCCTTATCCGTCTTTTGGGCTTCTTTGATTTTGTCCAACAAAGTAGGTTGAACATCCAAAGACATGAGATGTTCCTCAGGCACAATCTCCAATCTGAGATCTCTAAATTGGGCACACAGATCATCTGGTAATTCTCCTTTAGTAAGGCCATTCACAAAAACCTTACGACTTAGAGCATCCGCTACAACATTTGCTTTACCGGGGTGGTATTGCAAACTCAAATCATAGTCCTTGATGAGTTCTATCCATCTTCTTTGTCTCATGTTAATTTCTTTCTGGGTGAAGATATACTTCAAACTCTTGTGATCTATGAACACTTCACATTGCTTTCCCAAAAGATAATGTATCCATGTTTTGAGTGCATGGACAACAGCGGCTAATTCTAAATCATGAGTAGGGTAGTTCACCTCATGAGTTTTCAGTTGTCTTGAGGCATAAGCCACAACTTTCACTTCTTGCATAAGAACTGCACCCAACCCATGATGAGATGCATCACAATAAACTTGGAAATCTTTCTCCAAATCTGGCAAACATAAGACTGGTGCTGTCACTAGTATCTTCTTCAATTCTTGAAAGTTGAGTTCACAACCCTTAGTCCAAGAATATTTCTTGTCTTTCTTTAGCAATTCTGTCATAGGCTTAGCTACCTTGGAGAAATTATCAATGAACCTTCTGTAGTAACCTGCTACGCCAAGGAAACTACGAACCTCTTTCACTGACTTGGGAGATTCCCATTCAGTTACAGCTGAAACTTTAGCATGATCAACTGCTACACCATCTCCTGACACAACGTGTCCTAGAAAACCAACTTCATTTAGCCAAAATTCACACTTGCTGAATTTGGCATACAACTTATGCTCTCTAAGCTTCTCAAGTATCAAACGCAAATGTCCTCCATGCTCTTCTTTGCTCTTGGAGTAGATCAAAATGTCATTGATGAAAACGACAACAAACTTGTCAAGGAATTCCATGAATACCGTGTTCATCATATTCATGAAGTATGCTGGTGCATTGGTCAAACCAAATGGCATCACGGTATACTCATACAATCCATACCTTGTGGTGAAGGATGTCTTAGGTATGTCTTGTTCCCTTATCTTGAGCTGGAAATAACCTGACCGAAGATCAATCTTTGAGAACACACAAGCTCCTTCTAACTGATCAAACAAGTCATTGATTCTAGGAAAAGGGTATTTGTTCTTGATAGTCACCTCATTGAGTGAACGGTAATCTATGCATAACCTTTGACTTCTATCTTTCTTTTCCACAAACAAAACTGGTGCTCCCCAAGATGAAGAACTTGGTTGGATAAATCCATTCTACAACTATTCTCCAAGCTGCTTCTTGAGTTCTTTCAACTCATCCACTGACATCTTGTACGGTCTCTTTTCTATTTGTCCAAATCCTGGTAGCAAATCAATAAGAAATTCCACATCTCTATCAGGTGGCATTCCCGGTAATTCTTCCGGAAACACATCCAGATATTCACTCACAATTGCCACACTGTCCATGCTAACCCCCTTAAGAGAATTTAGCTTACTCCTTTTTGCCTCAAAGTTGGTCTTGAATCTGATCCTCTTACTTTCTAGAGTTGTGAGTGAGACAGTATGATTGGCACAATCTATCACTCCCTTGTGCTTAGTCATCCAGTCCATTCCCAAAATAACATCCAATCCTTGGGAGTTTAGGATTATCAAGTTAACGGGAAACTTATACTTCCCAAACTCTATGACTAGATCATGAAATCCTGAATTCACTATTATTTCTCCGCCAGGAGAACTTACTTTTATAGGACACCCAATAGTTTCTACCAGTAGTTCATTTCTTTCAACAAATGCTCTTGATATGAATGAATGAGATGCACCAGTATCAAAGAGAACAAATGCTGGAACAGAATTGAGTTTGAACTTACCAGCAACAGCATCAGGTTCCTCATAAATTTCCTCCACATTGATGTGGTTCACTTGTCCCTTTTGAAAAGGGTTGGGCTTGTTGGGTCCTTCAACTTTATTTTCTGGGCATTCATTTGCATAATGCCCCATCTTCTTGCACTTGAAACATTCAAACTGACTAAGATCCTTCTTGACAGGCTGGCTTCCACTGCCACTTCCACTTCCATTGTGGTGGCTCTTATATCCACCCTTGTGATACTTGTACTTATCATTGTCATGACTACGGTGGTGTTTGTTGTCATGATAACGGTTATGGTTGTGGTGCTTGTTGAATTTCCCATGCTTGTGGGATCCAGAACTCCCACTGTCATCATAATGGGAATGCTTGTGAGTCGATCCCGAGCTGTGCTTGTCAGAGTGCTTTCTGTTCCTGCTTTCAACCTGTTTCATCTTGCTCTCCAAGATGGCAGCCTTGTCACAAATAGACTGGTATGTGGGAACATAGGCCACAGCTAACTGCAGGTTCAATTCATCATTCAACCCTTCAAGGAACTTTTCCTTCCTCTTAGAATTAGTGTCAACTTCATCCGGTGTATATCGCGCCAGATTGTTGAACTCCTCAATATATTCAGCTACGCTGCGGTGGCGCTGCTTCAAGTTATGGAACTCTTTCTTCTTCAAACTCATCACTCCGGATGAGATGTGAGAAGTACGGAAACCATCCTAAAAGATAGCCCATGTCACATCCGCAATGGGAGTGGTGATCTGGAAGTTATCCCACCAAGTGGCTGCTGGTCCTTCCAACAAGTGAGCTGCAAATCTGACTTTCTCTTCATCAGTACAGCCAACAGTTACCAAGTCCTTGTTCACGGAGCGTAGCCAATCATTGGCCACCATAGGATCAGTAGTTCCTGAGAACTTTGCTGGCCTTAGCCTTAAGAACCTGGTAAGCATGTCAAAACCTGGTGGGTTGTTCTGATTGTTGTTGTTATTATTATTATTATTATTGTTTTTGTTGTTGTTGTTGTTGTTGTTGTTCTGATTCTGGATGAACGTGGTCATCATTTGCATCAACTGAGTCTGAGCTGTCATCATCTGCTGCATCTCAGGGGTGATGTTGTTGTTGTTGGGGTTGGGATTGGCACGTCGGGGAGGCATCTGTGGTTTTCAATAAGGATAAGAATGAGATACCCATAGATGCTAACATGCACAATACATCACATAACAAATCACAATCATGCATCATAATGGTAAAGGTTCAACAACACAGACAACAAGTTTTTGGAAAAGTAAACAAACCAATAGCAAGCCATCCACATGTTGGATGGTCATTGCGACTCAATAATCAAAGACATGATAAATAAAGGTAAATGAGTAGTCATCACTACTCCTCTGCATCAACCTTCTCATCAACAAATGTAAGACCTGCATTCTCCATTGCGGTCTTGTATTCCTCGACATTGGTGGTCAAGGTCTCTACTTTGGCTTTGAGAGCCCTCTTCTGTGAACGAAGCCTCTCAATCACACTCTGCTGATGCTCGAGATCGAAGTCCTTGTCCTCTAGTTCTACAGTCATGTCTCGAATCCTCTTGTTCCTATCTTGGACTCGCTTCTCTCGACTCTTGAACTTTCTGTCCTGACTCTCAAACTTGGCCTCCATCTCCTTGACTATCTCATCTTGCTCCACGAAGATCTTGTCCTTCTCACGAAGCTATACCTGGAGTTCGTCATTGCTAAGCATGATGTTGGTCCTATCAGTGTCTATGTGCCTAAGAAGAACCTCTAAGTCCTGGAGGTATAGGCGAATCGGCTCTGCCGTCTCTCTCGAAGTATCCTCAAAGTCAATGTCCTCAATATCATCATCACGTCTACCAAAGGTGTGGAAGTGAGTACCTCTAACCTCTCGAGAGTGTCTCCCTAGTAAACGTACAAGCAAATCCTGCATGACTACCTCTAGGCCTCTCTCCTTGTCATCATGCATGAGCTTGAAGATGATTGCCTCCGTGGCTGGCTCAGTCTGGCGTCCTGGCTGATTAACCTTGAAGCCCCAAAGGTCTTTCCTCTCAAACTTGGTGAGGGGAAGCATCATGATAGTAGGAAGAGGGAGATTGAGCAGACTAGTGAGCTCAATAATACGAGGGCCAAAACGAGTTCCCTTGAACTCTTTAGCCGTGCTGATAGTAACATTAGGCATCTATTTAATAAGATAGAAAAAGTTAGAATCAACACAATTTAAGACAAATCACAAGACAAGGCATCACATGCATAACTTTGGAAATCAAATAACACAAGTCATGGCATACATGGATTTATTACAAACAACCAAGGTTCAACTTATTTTAAACAACATTTGAGAAAAAAAATGATAAGTGTGGTGGTCCAACTAACGAAGTACGTTACAATCCCATCTCACTTGCCAAGTTGGCTAACAGGGCATCCCTAGAGGCAATCTGTTTGTCCAAATCACATGACTCCATTGCTAAGTCTATGATGTCCTTCCTTAAACTTTGGTTGGTAGCCTCTAACTCTTGGGTATGCTTCTTTTCTTCCCTAAGATCATTCTGGGTGTTAAGCATTCTGCACTTGATTCTATCACCAAGTTCTTTGATGGCCTTCCAAGCTGCATCCCTTGCTGAATCAAAGAATGTGGTGTGCATCACTGAGTTGGTGACCATGCATAATCCTGAGTCCTTGTGGTTGTCTTCCTTGTTTTTATACAAGTGAAGTTGTACCCACCAGTACTCAACTCCATCATACATCACAGGAAAACCTTTGTACACAGCTGCACCATGTATTCCCATGGCAACCATGAGGTCCTTGAGAGCCTTGGGGAACTCTGTCTCACATTCCAAAGTCATAGTCATGAGTGGTCCCTTCTTCACGGCTTCGTTGATGGAGTTCATCTACAAATAGAGATGAGAAAGAATATTAGAAAAGTTTACGAGAAGAAAAGACAAGTGCGGAAGTTGTTGAATTTTTTTTCCTTAGCGGTTTCCAATCCTAGGGTCATAATCCTACAGGCAACACAGTTCTCTGATACCATCTGTAAGATCCCTCCTTTGTAAAGGAAAGGATCCCTGTGATTGCAATGCTAGTCCCTCGATCAATGCTAGCATCCACAGCTTAAGATGAACTACACAGAAACAAAGGTCATTATTACATATCATTCCAGAGACAAACATAGTCTTTTACAAACTCCATGGCCACATGCCAAATACAAGAGTTCAAATATATAATAAGATAAATAAGTCTTCATCTTCATGTGCCACAGGCAAGCATGTTGAGTGTAGACTCATGACTCCTAATCATCATCAGAGTAACCTGCAACATCATAAGTTACAGCCACAGTGGGTCAATACATTGGAATAGTATTGGCAAGTGATACCTTAGTAGAATATTGGTGGACTAAATACTATATGCATTTTGGCTAAGTGTACTTAGGCTTGCTTTGCTCAAAATAGGTTTTGCCTATTAGTTGAAAACACTAAGTTTTTCTTGTCAAAATCTTTCCCAAGGAACCACCAATAGACATTGGGGACCTTCACCCTTGTTCAACCACAAGTTTTTACTTAGAAATTGGGATGAGGAGATTCTTGATAGCTTCCATGTCTTGATGCTCAAGTTGTCCAATACCAGGGACATGGCTAAGTACTTAGATTCTTCCATCTGTAGAGGTTGTGCACTTTCCCCACAAGACTTGATTTTCACCAAGACAGGACATTCAGAAGCCTTCCCTTAGACCAAATAGACGCGTTCCAACCTATCATCCCACTACCACCAACTGTCCAAATGGCTAAGTTATTGCAACCTATATGATCCAGGCAGAGCCCATATTGCCAAGTGGCTGCACTAGAAGCTTCTTAACATATGGCATCTCAAATCCCTTTGTTCTTGGGTGGCTTTCCACAAGTGAGATACACAAGGTAGACCATAGAAATGGGCCTTGTGTAACCACTCAACATAACCCATTCTTTCCATTCCACCCAGGTGTTTCATTCACTTAGTTGTTTTATTAAGAAAAAACATAGTCCAAAGACTTAGAAATATTTATTCATAGCATGAATATATAACCACCCTTGGATTATACTAGCTAGGCTAAGCATGGCATTGATAAGACTTAGAAATATTTCTAGCAATTCTACAACTACTAGGATTTCCCAAGCATAGCATATAGATCAAAAATAACCATGCAAGACTAGCAAAATATTTCTAATGCAAAGTTGAAAAACTTAGGAATAAAATCACGAAGCACCACTTGCGTTGGTAGTTTGGAGAGTAGCTACAATCCTCACAATCACAATCACTATTTGCACCAAAATCTACACATAAAATAATAGCACCAATATCACATACAAAATAAATACAAGCAAAAATATATGGATGCATGCATAATGCCATGTGATGATTCTCTACACCAAACAATACAAGTGCACAGTACTGAAACATAAACAAGTACAAATCTTGCCAAACAAACTTTATTTGAACATTAAAACATTTCCCAAATAATTATTATACACAAAATAGGCCTACACATGTTTCTGATAAAACAACCATTTTAACAGAGGCAAAACATTAAACACATTGCATATATGGAAATGTTTTTCTCTCCTGATTCCATTGATATAAAAGTTGTCAAATTTGGACGTGGCATTCCAAAGTTATGAATTAAACAAGTTTAAACATCTAATAGATCTAATTCAAACTTTTAAAACAAAACTCGTGCCACGCGGCGCTTTCTAATTGGCTGGTACCGATTCGGGTGGATCACGCTTGCGAACCGTTAGATCTAACTAAAACGCGAGCTAGGTCGCCCGGGGAGGTGTGAGGATGCTCACCAGAATCGTCGTGACGAGGAGAAGATCGACGTGTGCTCGGTTGGCGAAGGGGCGCTCGGGGTCGGCGTGGATTGCTCGTCGGAGAAGTCCCTGGAGACGGTGTTCTCTGTTGGCGACGAAGGCGATGCTCTGGGCCACGCTAAGATGAGATAAGGGTGCCGTTAGATGCGTAGGACACTAGGGATCACACGCGTATCAAACAGAGGGAGAGGGGAAGCTGGTGCTTACAGTGAACGGTCGCCGAAGTTCGAGTAGAGAGTGGCGGAGCTCAGTCGATGACGTTACCGAGGCTACAGAGCATGCGAGAGCAAACAGAGAGCGTCAGTAGATGCGCACGGAGATGTAGAATAAGACAGTCTGAACCAGAGGCAGAGGGGGATGCGGGGCTTACCGGAATTCGACGGCGAACTCGTCGGAGCAGAGGGGCGTCCAGAGAGAAATACGAGTAGCCTGGTGGCTCCGGTGGGGTGTGGTTTGGGGGAAAAGAAGGAGGGCGGCATGGTGCTTAAGTAGGCGAGGACGACGCGGGCGTGAATTACTCGAGCATTGAATGGAATTGAAGCCGTGGAATTTAAACAAGAAACGCTCGGCGTGATTTGGGGATGAACCAGTCACTGGGGGTGGAGACGAAGACAGTCGTGTGGGCTGTGGTTGTCAGCGAGAGAAAAGGAGAGGAGGTGGGTCAAGGCATTCAGTGACTCTGTGGGTGTGGTCGTGAGTGAAAGAAAACGATTCGCGGGAGGGAGTTGCTGGGCTAGATGGGTCGAGTTGGGCTGGGTTGGGCCAGATTGGCTCTTTGCTTATTTTTTTTTCTACCTTTCACTTTTCTTTTTCTGTTTAATTTTCCAGAAATGATTTTTCAACTCCAATTCAAATAAGTTTGAATCCAAATCTTCTCTAAATTTTTATACAGTGAACTTTGTATTCAAATGTGTGTCAAACACTTCTGTTTACTCAAAAACACTTTGATCAATTGAAAAATAAAATAAAACCATGCCTTTATGGAATATAAATAATAGGAATACAAATTGGTTTTATATTCATACTTTGTTTTGAAATCTTTGCCCAAGCTTTGGAAATCACTTAAGTTTGAATTCAAAACACTACTGAATAAAATCAGTACTTTTCTCAAAAGAAGGTTGCACTAAGGCTTGAGCTTACTTACATAAAATAATGAGCAACAAATGCTCCAGTTTTTGAAATGGTTTTGAAATGGAACCTAAATGATCATGGATGCATGGATAATATGCATGAGTTTTGAAATATGATTTTAGGGATGTTACATATTGAGAGTAAACTTTTGTGAACTGCTAAATGGTAAGGTGTGGAAGCCTGCTAATATTATTCGGATGGTTTGAGTAAGGTACTATTCACGAACATATTCCTATGTATCATATATGATAAACACATGTTGCAACTGCCTCATCTATTTTATCGACTCAGCTTCATAAATATAAGGATCACATCCATGAAGCTAATCATGCTCGGGACGAGCAAGAGTTTAAGCTTGGGGAAGTTGATGAGTCCATATTTGCATCATGTTTTATATTATTATTTTGTACTATAGTGGTAGGATCTTGGTATTTTACGGTGTTCGCGCACATCTTTTATGTCTATTTTCACCAGGATCAGGATGGATGATGGATACGATGGAAACAATTCTTGGACCAGTTGTATTGGAGTGATAAGGAGTCAAAACAGCGTAAATCGCTAATTTGGGAAATATCAATAAGACTATAAAAAACCCGAGCCGATCGTAGGAAGCAGTAGCTTTAACGACCAACTATACGGTGGGAATATTTTTCCGGCCATATAGTTCCTGCCGTATAGTTGCCGCCACCACAGCCTTTTCAAATAGTTTCGCCCCGTGCAATCGGATCAGGAAGACGAGATACAAAATGACTAGAAATCGCAGAAACTTCACCTCCGGAAGGGATCTGGAGGGGGAACTCATCCACCGGGGATCCATCTTCACCCTATGCAGATCAGGGACACTAAGGCATCAATCTTCATCATTAACCACTACATCACCACCTTCTCCATCCATCTCATCTAGATCTTGTTGTAATTTTCGTACTCGTTGTGGATTTATACAAGCACTATTCATCTATGATAGATTCCATTGTCTTTGCCATGATGTTATTGCCTCCATGTCTGACTAGATCATTAATTCTTGGGGAGATGGAGAAAACCTAGCATGAGATTGAAATAAGATAAAGTTTATTCTGATATTCATCGATGTGACCATGTGTTAGATTGTCTTCATCTTGATGTTGAGAGAAGTCGACCTCTCAATATTTGCCTCTTATGGGGACTTGATGGAGGGAACTACTTGTTGGTAGACAGACGTGTGCTAGCACTTACGGTGACTATAAAGGTGTTAGCACCCCTTACGTATCAATTTGGGAACCGAGGAAACTCACGGAACATTGTCCATGCCACGGGATACATCCTATGGGATAAAATCCCTTAATAGCGCAGTAATTCGATTGATGTCGATTACTTGTCTGCTATGGTTATGAGGATGATGTGAGCAGTGGTTGCTGCCTATTCGTCCAATTATGGAATTACTACCACACATACATAGTTGAGAATGTTCATGATAATAATCTTTACCTTAAACCCTTTATAATGCTAGAGGTGTATCTGCTACTCCCTGAGAACACTTTTTTCCATTGCAGTTTCATATCTCTTTTACATACGTGATACTTACTTTATGTATTCAGTTTGTTTTACTCTACTTATTGTTCTCTTATACAAAAAACCCAAAAATACCTTTTTACACAAAACTCGCATTTTATCTTGTTACTTGGAACGTTATTTAGGATTACTATTTAAGTATTTAATTCAAGAGTTATTAGATTTTAGAACTCCCACTCCCTGTGGGATCGATATCTTTATTTTGAAACTAGCTACAAACGATCCGTGAACTTTCATTCATCAGGACACACTCCCCCAGTTCCCCTGTGCATGCACTGGTCAGAAATTCCAGTTACATGGGATAGAGAGGATTATCCAGAACTCATCCTGATAGAGAGCTAATATGCCATGATCATCAACCCTCCTATTGACGACAGTGAGATCACCAAGTGCCTCGTGGACAGTGGAAGCAGCATCAATTTATGTACCTTGATACACTGCACAAGATGGACTTAACGGAGACCAACCTAAGGTAGAGCAACAACGTGTTTCATGGCATCGTTCCTGGCCGGCAAGCTCAGTCCCTCGTGAGAATTACCCTTCTGGTCGCCTTTGGTGATGTTAATAATTACCACAAAGAGCGCATGACTGATACGTCGGAAATGTATCTATAATTTTTGATGCTCCATGCTTGTTTAGTATCTACTTTGCTTTACTTTGTCTACACTTTGAGGTGTTTTTATATCTTTTCTGGAACTATCCTACTAACAAGTTGCCACAGTGCCAGTTGCCTGTTTTCTTCTGTTTTTTGGTTCCAGAAAGGCAGAAAATCAATATTCTCAAAATTGGATGGGACAAAAGCCAAAGTCAATATTTTACCATGGGCAACACGAAGCTAGAAGACGAGACGGAGGGGCGCCACAGGGCGGCCAGACCCCCCTAGGCGCGGGTGGGACCATCCCGCGCCTGGGTAGGGTGTGGCCCCCCTGGTGGCCCTCCTGGCTTGCCCCTTCGCCTATAAGAAGCCCCCGATGCAAAAACCATAGGCACCCGATCAAAACTCCACGAAACCTTTTGTAGCCGCCGCCACCATCGTCCCTAAATCGGGGGGGATCTGAAGTTCTTCCTGGCACCCTTCCAGAGGGGAGATCATCCCGGAGGCCTTCTTCTCCGGTATGAAGCGTGAGTAGTTCCACCTTGGACTACGGGTCCATGTAGTAGCTAGATGGTTGTATCTCCTCCTTGTGCTTTCATGTATAGACCTTGTGAGCTCCGTTCATGATCAAGATCTAATCTATTTGTAATCATGCATGTTGTGTTTGCAGGGATCCGATGGATATTGAGATTACTATGTCATATTGATTAATGGTTTTGTATATTATGATTTTATCATGTCTGTGTTGTTTGTGATCTTGCATGCTCTCCGTTGTTAGTAGCTATCTTGGCCAAGTAGTTGCTAGTGACTCCAAGAGGGGGTATTTATGCTCGATAGTGGGTTCATGCCTCTAGTTTCCAAGGGAAGTGACAGAAATCTCTTCGGTTGTAGATGTGTTGTTGCCACTAGGGAGAAAACAACGGTCTCTTGTTCATGGAACAAGTGGATTGTTTACCTTACACACTTTGCTTAAGGCAGTTGTCTGTTGCTTGCAACTTAATACTGGAGGGGGTTCGGATGATAACCTGAAGGTGGACTTCTAGTCATAGATGCAGTTGGATGGCGGTCTATGTATATTGTTGTATTTCCCAATCGAATCTCATAGGATCTTTTTGTCTAGTATTGCATTGTTATGCCATTCTCAGTTCCTGTCAATTGCCCTGCTGTAATTTGTTTACCCTTCATTCCATGTTGTTTATCTAAGGAGAGCACCTCTAGTGAACTATGGACCCCGTTCCAATCTTGACCATTGATACATCCTCCACTGTTACTATTTACTTGCTGCAAACCATCATCACCTTCCACACCATACAGTTAATCCTTTGTTACAGCAACCGGTGAGATTGACAACCTCACTTTTAGTTTGGGCAAAGTCTTGAGTTTGTGTTGTGCAGGTTTCCACGTTGCTTGCAACACCTGTGTGACGTTTCCTTCCTCCTACTGGTTCGATAACCTTGGTTTCTTACTGAGGGAAGACTTGCTGATGTGCTGCTTAACACCTTGCTCTTGGGGTTCCCAACAGGCTCACAAACAACTGATCCATCAACAAGTTTTCTGGCGCCGTTGCCGGGGAGGCTAAGGACGTATTCACAAGGGGAGTCCTCCTCAACCTTTCTCTTTACTTTGTTTTTAGTTTTCTTAGTTTATTTTGCTTGTTTTTTTTGCCTATTTTTATCAAAAACTCCAAAAAATTAGTCTAGTTTGGTTTGCCTTTTCTTATCAAAAACACAAAAAAAATTAGTTCCTGCTCTAGCTGCTGCTGTTTTTGGCTTGCCCCAATTTGCCAAAATGAACTCTGCTGAGAACACCAAGTTGTGTGACTTCACTAGCACAAACAACAATGATTTCCTTAGCACTCCTACTACTCCACCTGCTCCTGATGCTACCATTTATGAAATTAAGCCTGCTTTGTTGAATCTTGTGATGAGAGAGCAATTTTCTGGTGCTAGTTCTGATGATGCTACTGCCCATCTCAATAACTTTGTTGAACTTTGTGAGATGCAGAAGTGTAAGGACGTAGATGGAGATATTATTAAGCTCAAGATATTTCCTTTCTCCTTGAGAGGGAAAGCTAAAGAATGGTTTCTATCCTTGCCTAGAAATAGTATTGATTCTTGTACTAAGTGCAAAGATGCTTTTATTGGAAAGTACTATCCTCCTGCTAAGAGTATATCTATGAGAAGTGACATTATGAAATTTAAACAACTTGATAATGAACATGTTGCTCAAGCTTGGGAAAGAATGAAGTCTTTGGTTAAGAATTGTCCCACTCATGGACTCACTTCTTGGATGATTATCCAGACTTTTTATGCAGGTCTGAACTTCTCTTCAAGAATGTTGGATTCAGCTACTGGAGGTACCTTTATGGGCATCACTTTGGGTGCTGCAACAAAACTCCTTGATAATATGATGGTTAACTACTCTGAATGGCACACTGAGAGAGCTCCACATGGTAAGAAGGTAAATTTTGTTGAAGAAACCTCCTCTTTGAGTGATAAGATTGATGTTATAATGGCTATGCTTGTTAATGGGAAAGCTCCTTTAGATCCAAACAATGTTCACTTATCCTCTTTGGTTGCTCAAGAAGAGCAAGTTGATGTGAACTTCATTAGAAACAACAATTTGAACAACAATGCCTATAGGAATAATTTTGGTGGTAACAACAATTATAGGACTTATCCTCATAATAATGGCAATTCCTATGGAAACTCCTACAACAATGCTAGAAGTGCCCCCTCTAAACTTGAAGTCATGCTCAAAGACTTTATTAGTAAACAAACAGCTTTCAACAAGACTGTGGAGGAAAAGCTTTTAACTGTTGAGAAAAATATTTCCTCTTTGTTTGAAGCACAGTCCTCCTTGATTAATAAAATGGCTGCTAAACCTGAAACCATGGAAAATACCTCTGCTGCTACTTATGCCATACAAGTTACTATTGATGAAAATGTTAGACTGTTAGCCCAATGTAACATTCCTAAAATCATGTTTTCAAAGTTTTCACATCATTCATGCATTCATACTCATTTTAGGATCATTTCTTAAAAATCAGAAACTTTATGTTCTACTATTTTATGCAAGAAAGGAATTAGACTTATTGCTACCATATAAGAAGGAAATGCTTGTTTTCATCAATAGAGAATTGATCCTAAGATTGTTTGATATTTTCTAAAGCTTGGACAAAGTTTTCAAAACAAAGTATGAATTTAAAACCATTCATATGCCTTTATGAAACAAATGATAAAGGCACTGTTTTATTTAAAATTCCAATGGACCAAAGTATTTTGAGTGAGCAACTTTGTTCTGTAGCCAAAAAGGTGCAAGTTCTACTTTACAAAAATTCAGAACAAGTTTGAATTCAAACCCATTTGAAAAACATTTGAAATTGATTCCAGAAAATCAAATTGGAAATGGAAAAAGATAAAAGAAGAAAACAGGTCGGCGCCACTCTTTCGGCCCAGTAGCAAAAACAGCCCACCCGGGTTTTCCCCTCCCTCTGTTTTTCCACCGCACCCGCGCTACCCAGACAGTCACTGATCGGTGGACCCTCGCCAGCTCACATCCTTCTTCCTCAATTCGTGCCCACGACCACGTCGATGGCTGTTTCCTCCGCCATCACTTCCGCGCCATAAAATCGAGTTATTGCCGACGATTACGTGCGCGATCCTCGCCCCAGCTCCGGCAACAAAACCCCCTCCCCACCGCGCATCTTTCCCCTCACTTCCCTCGTTCGCTCCTCCACCAGGCTGCTCGCATTTGAGCTCAAACCACCGCAGTACCGACGACCTCCGGTGGCAAATTCTGGTGAGCCCTCTCCGCCCCTTGCATCCTGGTCTTGCTAGCACATTCCCTGCATCCTTGCTCGTCGTTTAACACCGCTGCTATGTGCTAGGACAACCCCGAACATCAGCAACCTCGACGACTGAATGAGCCCGACGAAGCACTCAACTCCGGCGAGCTGTTCTGGTTAGTACCGAGCGCGCCTTGCCCTCTCTTTGATACTTGCATGACCAGCATCACTTTTCGCATCTGACGCACTGCTTATTTCTCTTTGGCATGATCTACATCCTCGGAAACGTCGACGAACAGCCGTGCCCGACGCCTTCATGAACTCTGGTGAGAAATCCTTGACGACTCCAAGCGCCCCTCCGCCAAAGAAGATCACCTTGAGCATCTGCATCATCATGCGAACACGGTGAGCTACCCCACAGCCCTTCTCGCTTCCTATAACGCCGGCGACATCACCGTCTGACTGCGCCGCCGCCAGCCACCATCGCAGCGCCGCTGACTTTTGGTTCGTTTGATGTGGGCCGTTAGATCTAGATCGGGCGTGTAAGAATAGATCACTTAAGCGAAGAGGTAAGTTAGATCTGAGCTGTGCGATGCGTTTTAATCCAACGGCCCGCGAGCGTGATCCGCGCGAAACGGTATCAACCAATCAGACTTTGTTCAAACTTGCAAAATTCATAACTTTTGATCCACATGTTCAAATTTTGTAAATTTTATATCATTCGAATCGGGAGAAAGAATTATATCCAACCGTACACTTTGTTTCATGAATTACTTCTGTAAAATTTTTTTTTGCAGAGGCATTTGTAAGCTTATTTTGTGTATAAAAATTATATAGAAAATGTTTTAAGGACCAAATTAATTTTATTTAGTGTATAATTGTTTTGTTTATGATTCAGTACTGTTCCACTTGTCTTGTTTGATCAAGAAAAATAATCACATGGCATTTGCATGCATTCATATATTTTTTCTTGTTTATTTTGATGTGTTAATTTGGTGCTATCATTTTATGTGTAGATTTTGGTGCTAGTGGTGATTGTGATTGTGAGGATTGTTGCTACTCCCCCAACTACCAAGGAAAGTGGTGCTTCATATTTTTGTCCCAATATTTTGACTATGCATTAGAAATATTTTATCTTTGACTTATGTTTTTGCTTAATAAAACAACTAAGTGAATGAAACACCTGGGTGGAATGGTAATTGCTTGGTGGTTTTTGGTTGAGTGGTTACACAAGGCCCATTTCTATGGTTTACCTTGTGTATATCACTTGTGGATTGCCACCCAGGAACAAAGGGATTTGAGATGCCAAATGTTAAGAAGCTTCTAGTGCAACCACATGGCATTATGGGATCTGCCTGAATCATATAGGTTGCAATAACTTAGCCAACTGGACGGTTGGTGGTAGGGGATGATAGGTTTGGATCGCGTCAATTCTGGTCTAAGGGAAGGCTTCTGAAAGGTCCTGTCTTGGTGAAACCAAGTCTTGTGGGGAAAGTGCACTACCTCTGCAGAAGGAAGAAACTAAGTACTTAGTCGTGTCCGGGGTAATGGACAACTTGAGCATCAAGACATGGAAGCTATCAAGAATCTCCTCATCCCAATTTTCTAAGTTAAAACTTGTGGTTGAACAAGGGTGCAGGTTCACCAATTTCTATTGGTGGTTCTTTGGGAAAGTTTTTGCCAAACAAAAACTTAGTGTTTTCAACTGATAGGTGAAACCTATTTTGAGAAAAGCAAGCCTAAGCTACACTTCGCCAAACAAAAACTTAGTGTTTTCAACTGATAGGTAAAACTCCTGTGAGGGATTAAATGATCAGACCACAATTTAAGCCTTCATCATAGGGATCCCAATCGGATTACTGCGTCACAGGCTAAAGCGTGACAAAGTTACAGACCTGGGAGAGATCATAGAAATGGCGAGAAAATATGCAGATGCCAATGATGATTCAGATGGATTTCTGAATGTTTTGGCCATCCAAAATGTGGCCAAACAGCAAAACCAGAAGCACAATAACACCTCGGAAGATAATCCTAATACAGATAAAGCAGCTGTCAACACAAATTTTGGATCTGGAGGACGAGGAGGGCATGGAGGCGGCCGGGGACGAGGCCGAGGAACTTCCCGAGTCCAGGTTAGAGGAGATCAGCAGCCCAAAAACTTATTCCTGATCCGACATTGCCAATGACCTTTGTGTACATCACCCAAAAAAGAACAGGGCTTCTTCCCACACAAATGTCGAGTGTCGTTTCAATGACAACATGAAGAAAGATGAATCTGCTGGCTACGGGGCCAAGCGACAAAAAGGAAAGAAAAATTCTAATAAAGGCAAGGAGGCCAAGGAAGATTCCGACATGGAAGAAGTGGATGCTGCACAACCCAAGTCGAATGTAAAGAAGGATTTTCCGTCCAAGAAAGATGCTGATCTTTGCTTCCTTGGGTATCAGCCAACAAAGGTTAAAAAGGCGGTTCTCCATGAACTTAACGCCACGGTTCCATCTGTCCCCCAATATCTAGATTGGTCGGAAGTAACCATCACTTTTGACCGAAGTGATCACCCGAAGAAAGCTCGTCCTCGGGGAAAGTACCCTCTAGCCGTCAATCCTATTATTGATGGCTATGAGTTCTCTAAAACTCTCATGGATGGTGGTAGCAGTATCAATATCCTCTACAATGAGACACTCCACCGCATGAAGATTCACGAAAGCCAGCTAAACCATAGCAATGTGGTTTTTCATGGCATTGTACCAGGAAGAGAGGCAGATTCACTAGGTGAGATTACATTGGACGTGACACTCGGTGCTCCCAAGAACTACCGGATAGATCCACTCTCTTTCTATGTGGTTCCGTTCAAAAGTGCCTACCACGCAATCTTCGGACATCTGGCTTACTGGGCGTTCATGGCCCGTTCCTGCTACATCTACAACATGATGAAACTTACGGGTCCCAACAGCATCATCACTATAACATCCCAAAAATACTAAGCTTGGATCATCAAATTCTAATCATCAAAATTAAGGTCAACAAAAAGTTCTCTAAATGAAATCATGAATGCATGCATATGTGTATGCATGGATTTTGAAATCCTTTAAAACCACCTTGTTTGTTTGTTTCATTGCTTGTAAAATGTTTCTTAGGTGAAATAAACATCATCTAAAACATTTCACACACTCTTCCTAAAGACAAGTAAATCAAAACACATATATGAAATGAATGGTCACTTTGACCAATTTAACTCCCATGCCTACTTTGGCTGTCTCAAACTTTCAGAACCTAACAGAAACTTTTCTGGATCTTTGCACCCCTTGAATGTACTCATAACTAGGTATCAAGGCCCACTTTGTGATCATCCAGAAACTTTCAAATACATAGTTTAAATGACAATTCAAAATTGAATCTTTATCATATGGGAAGATCCCACTTTTTCAAAAACCACTCAAACAAGCTCAACTTTCAAAACCCAAGCATCTGCAGACTCACCAGCACCAATCTAGCAAACCCACCAAAAATCTTTTCAAAATTCAAAACTTGATTTCATGCGGCCATTTCATCAAATAGGTAGCAGACACAAATCAAACAAAACATCAAACACTATTGTGAGCAGTGATTCTTGCGTAACTTGTTCCCTAGTTAGCTCACACACAACTCAGTAGATCATCTAGGAAGTTTAACGAAGGAATAGCAGCCCTGTGAGCTTGCCATTGCCATCAATGGTGAACAGCCGAGCACCCCCTTGTCACCCCATTGTGGACAACAGGCTAGAGGAAGAACTAGCCTTGCCAACCTTGTCTGGGAGGCAGCCCACCGTCCACCGCCACTACCTGTCCCAGCCGCGAGCGTTGCCAAGCCCTGGACCACGCGCACAAGCCGCGCCCAGACCGCCAGAGACCATGCCGAGCATGTGCCAGAGCACGACCCTCGACCGAAGCCCACAGACCGCGCGCCGCCCTCACCGCGTGCATACACAATCCCCACCAACCTAGGAGACCACCAGACATCCCCGTTTGCCGCCCCGTGCTGCACAGCCACCACCCGCCGTCGAAGACGCCGCCTCTGCAGCGCAGAGCACCGCCCGTTCCAGACCAAACCACACCGCCCTATGCCTCGAGACCATGTCGTTGAGCATCGCCAGGAGACACCGCACCGTCCCCTACCCTTTCCCATGCCATTAGCTGCCTGTAACCTCGCCCCCGACGAGCTCACCGTGCGCCCCGACGGTCCCCTCGCTCGACTATAAATAGACGCCACCCCCGCACGATTTCTTCACACCATCTCACTCCCCTCTTGTCACTCATCATGCCACACTGTTCTTAGAGCCAGACAAGCACCACCCCGCCGGAATTTCACCGGAGCCCTCCGCCTCTGGAGAAGAAGGGAGCCAGCGATTGGAGCCGCCCCAAGAGAAGCCACCGATACCAGGAGATTCGCCATCGTCGACTTCGTCGTTCGCCCGCCTCGCCGACCCTCGCCAGTGCCCCGGTGAGCCCCCAGCAACCCCCACTGGCCGCGCTAGGTTTTGTTCTCGCCGGTGTTGTCTCGCGTCGACGATGACCCCCAGCCGTTAGATTAGAACTAGATCGAACGATCCACATCGCCCCATACAGCTTCGCCCAGCCCCGTGTCACTGACGAGTGGGGACACCCACTAAAGCAGCCCGCGGGAGCACTGCGCTTAGCAGGCCGGCCCAGTAACTTTTCCCGCGCAAGCCCAGTTATTCAAATTAAACTTTTTCTATTTCAATTCAAACACACTTCTGTACCCAACTTCAAAAATCAACCCAGATCGTTTCAGTGCACCAAATTGAATGAAACCAATTTTGTTGGAAATATCTGTGAATGCTGAATCCAAGCCCATTGGATTCAAGTCATTTGGATCTATAGATCACCCTTGGTAAAAATAACAAGGCAGAAGCTTTTCTGCATTCAAACTTTTTTCAAATTTAAACCATAATAGCTTTTGAGTTGATTCCAACTCTCAAAAATCACATTTAACCATACCTTTCAGAATATATAAAAATATATAGGTTTACTTGCAGAAATAATGTTCAAGTAATAAAAGAATGCTACATAAGCATTTCTAGCCACTTTAATTAATTAAAATAAAAGGGTAAAACCTTATTAAATTGTGACACCACTTTAAAATCACATTCCCATGAACTACAATATGTGGTGATGACATGTGTCAACATGATCCCATATTGGGTTTGGAGAATATTAAATCTTAAGTAGTTTTTCAATGATTAGAAATTACTTTTCTAAAAATAAAAGGAATTAAATCAAGCCTTAACCTTGTAATGTTAGGGATGATGCTAGATCATCCATAGGAATCTTGTGTGTGATGATTGCAAGTAGTTAAGTATTGTTTGGTGATTGTGTACCTCGTATTTATTCATAGACGCTAGTACCGACCAAGGATACGAGGAGGAAGGAGGATACTACGAAGAAGAAGCCGAGGAGAAATTCAACCACTGCTCTGCACAAGGCAAGCCTAATAGTACTAGTGAATGTGCAAGCTTATACTGGTATTGATGCAAGCTGATACTATACCTATGCAAGCTAACCCTTGCAAGATACCCTACTGATGCAACGAACCCATACTTGTTCTATGACTACTATATGCCTTAAGCATATGTGATCATACCCACTTGATAAACCAATCCTAGTTTTATGAGCAAGCTTCTTACTTTATTTCTTTATCAAAGCTTACTTAGAGTTTACTTAAGTGACTGGTAGATATTGGAAAGATGCTGAAGGTTGCATAAAGAGCATAAAATTTGGCCTAAGATAGAAACTTTGACATCAGCCTGAGACAGGAGGTTATACTTAGTTGAAACTCCACTAGTTACCACCCCTCATTAGTACTACCCCCATCTGTATATGCTAGTGCTAAGCATAAAACTTGATCAACTTTTAGATGGGAATACTTGGTGGAAAAATGGTTATGAAAACCTTGGAATGATGGATCATTCTATTGAAATGTTTTGGACATGTGTTTCCGAAAACATCGGATGATTTTGGTGATGAAAATGTTGAGGCATGAGCCTTAGCCCTTTATAAAACTGATGGTTGTCTGGATGCGATACCATTCCAATTTTATCGTACAACCACAATACCGAATATTGGGTAGGGCTTGACTGGAAACTTATATTCCTTAGTATTAGTTCCCTCATGGCCAAGGTCTGAGCTGAGGCTAGCTTGTGAAGATTGTCCACCTGTGCAGTACCCAAGATGACAGTTGGTCATGGTTGGGAGGCCAAACTCACAGGAGAGGTGCTTATACTAGAGCGTGTAATCGAAAGGTAAGGATTGATTATCCGCATACTGAGTATGGGGAATTCAGGATTTGTTCCTGACGGATGTATCGAATGTTGTGGTGAATGTGTACAATCTCTTCAGAGTGTCAAACTATTCGAATAGCCGCATCCGCGGTTATGGACAGTTGGAGTGGCCATACTGTTCCCCCGTCAGACTTTTCAAAATGACCTATGAAATGAACTAAGACTTTGACTTGACCACAACAGAGTTGTGATATGAAATACAAGTTCCCAGTTAGGAGTTACAAAATTGTGACTAGCTTTAGAAATTAGTAGAGATAAATCTGGATTTTGCAAAACAACCCTAGAGCCTAGTGTCCTATTATCCAAAAACCCCCTTTACCTATTAGTATTAGTTTGCGAGTACTTAAAGAGTACTCATGGCTTTGTCCCTGGCTATTCCCATGGCTAGACTATGAAGAGGAGTACCTGGAAGATGGACCCCAGGAAGGTTACGACAACTAGGATCATCTCCCATCGTCATTGTTGCCTGTGACCCCGAAGATGGAGCTTCGCCTACGCTACCGTTATTATTACGTATTCCGCTGCTTGATGTTGTATTAAGAACTAGATCATGAGATCCCTATTTGTGTAAGAACTTATGTATCGTTTCTAATGGATGATGTACTATGGTATCCAATTCTGTTATGTCTCGCAAAAATGGTAATCCTGGGATTGCGATGTATGACATAACAGGCATCTAGGATTGAAAAATCCGGGTGTTGACAAGTTGGTATCAGAGCCATCCTGACCATAGGAGACCCTAGTTAGACTGGACGTTTGAACCAAAAACTTAGTTTCAAAACCAAAGAAAACAAATATTTACAAAAACTTATTCTCATTCTTATCTCTTTGATTCTTTCATAAAAATTCATGTTCCTCAAAAACTCTTGCAAAATACCTAAAAATTTTGACACACTTGATCACTCTGCTAATCTACTCATCCTCTATTTTTATAGATGGACGTGAAGTACAGCAAGTTTTACCAACTTGGGAATGGAGGAGACCTTATCTTTGAGAGGGATCTGGATCAGCTTTCGGAACTTCTGGAACGTCCGCACCCCGAGTTCTTTGGAGCTCAGCTCAATGATCAAGGAGGAGAAGATCTGCAGTGGCTAATTGTTGCAAGTCTCCGAGGAAAGATTGAACCTCCCACTACGGAGGGAATTCAATTTACCTTGAGGGAAAACAACTGGCTCGATGGACTCGTCAGAGCCATGAAGGAAGCTCTTTCCCGTCTGTGTGGGCAGAGCATCAATCAGATCAAGGGTACTCGCTTTGAGTTTTGCCCAAGGCGTGATGCAAATGGACAACCACTGGAAGCCCCATACCACCCCGAGCTGAAGACTCAATTGTACCACCTTAGCTTCATGATGTATGATCGTCAGCAGGAGTTGGACAACTGTCGTGACTATTGCAACCACAAGCCCGCCATCATCAAGACAAAGGATCAGACCATCGCCATGCTATCAAAGGATCGCAAGTCTCGACGCCGTCAGCTCGACAAGAAGGAGCGCATCATTGCCCGTCTTTGCCACCGCATTTCATCTTTGGAGGAGACCATCCACGAGAGAGACATGCAGTTGGAGGAAAGGGAGAATGCCGGAGAGGATCTTCGTGGAGACCCTTACTCCTATCTCAGCGATGACGATGATTTTCTGGAGGATCAGGCCATGGACTTCTTCACCGATGAGGATGATTTCGCTTTCATCGATTATGATGAAGATGATGAAGCCACAGACTCCAAGGAGTAGTAGCACTGAGCACTAGCGTAGTGAGTAGTAGTCGGTCCCACTATATCGTAGTTTCCAGAATGGTTCTTAAAACCATCTATTTTTCTTTGTTGTGATGTGTGTTGTACTGTGTGCTATGAATGATTGAAAAAGCAAGTTGCTAGAAAAATCTGAGTCAAACATTAAAAACCTTTCAAAGAACCAAAACCTTAGAAATTTCCCTCTTTTCTCATGATCTATATCAATCTTCAGATGCCACGTGGAGGAAGTGGTTCAGCCCCGGACCCGATGTTGCAGATCCTGCAAATGTTGACTTCTGACCGCGAAGCTGAAAGAGCGGAACGTCAAGCCAACCTAGCCACTCTGCAACAGATAGGCCAGCTAGCCCACAACAACCAAGGCCATGGAAATCAGGACAACCATGGATCTAACCTCAAGAATTTCCAGAATACCAACCCACCCGTTTTCACCAAATCAGAAGAACCCCTAGATGCCGATGATTGGCTGCAAACCATGGAAAACAACCTAGAAGTCGCCGGAGTAGAAGCCAACGAGAAATTCCTGTTCGCCACCCATTATCTAGTCGGAGATGCCAGGGCATGGTGGAACAGTGTTCGTGCAATGACCGGAGGCCAGATGAAGACCTGGGAGGAATTCAAGGTAAAGTTTAGCAGAACCCATGTGCCACCAGGTTTGATCAAGAGAATGAGAGACGAGTTCAGAGAGTTGAAACAAGGAAGGATGACTGTAGTGGAATACCGTGACAGATTTTTGTCATTAGCTAGGTATGCCCCGGACGAGATAGACACCGAAGCCAAGAAGAAAGAAAGATTCCTGAATGGTCTGCATGACGAGATGCAGACGGTGTTAGTCAATATCCCCTTTGCTGATATTGAAACCCTTGTCGACTCTGCTATCCAGATGGAAGGAAAGATCAACCAAGCCAATGAGAACCGCAAGTGTCGCATGATGCATCAACCAGGAACCCATCAGACCCCAAAGTATCGCCCCAACCCATCTCCAGGATTTGCCCCAAGAACCAAGAGACCCCCTATGACCCGTCCGACCTACCCCAACCGTGGAAACCCTAGACCAGGAGGAAATCACAACAACCCCGGCAACTCTAGCAATTTCTCCCGTGCCCCACCCAAGTTCAACACCAACAATGCTACCGCCAACACCAACACTGCCCCGAGGACTGGAAGCAATGCTGTGCCTGTCGCAACCAAGGACAAGTCACAAGTGACCTGTTATGACTGTGCAAATAAAGGCCACTATTCCAACGAGTGCCCCAACAAGAAGAATGCTACAGCCCTTAATGCCAATGCCCCAGCTCAGTATCAGCGTCGTGTCCAGCCAGGGAGAAGATTTGCCCCAAGGAATTCACTCAACCGCAATGGCCGTCTTTTTCTCATGCATGCTGAAGAAGCTCAAGAAGCGCCAGACGTCGTGCTGGGTATGTTTTCTGTTAATTCAGTACTTGCAAGAGTGTTGTTTGATTCTGGTGCCTCGCATTCATTTGTCACCGAAGAATTTGCCTGCACTAGTAAAATTCAACCAACCAAACTAAAGCATGTTATGATTGTGCAAATTCCCGGATCAACCACCAAGGCTAGGCAAATTTGCAAAGCCGTCCCTATCCGAATCCATGGCATAGAATTTTATGCTAATCTAATAGTACTCGGAACTAAAGGTTTGGAAGTAGTACTAGGAATGGATTGGATGTCCAAATATAAAGGATTGATTGACTGTGCTAAGAAAGCCATCACCATGACCAGTACCACCGGAATATCAGTCGAGCATATATCTGAAACCTTACCTCACCAATTCAAGTGTAACAAGAGTCTAGCCCAACCTACCATTGACCAAGTCCGGATAGTCTGTGAATACCCCGATGTATTTCCTGATGTTTTGCCCAGTATGCCCCCAGATCGGGATATCGAGTTTATCATCGAACTAATCCCTGGAACCGGACCCATAGCACAGAGACCCTATAGTATGAACCCGTCGGAACTAGCTGAACTGAAGAAGCAACTGGATTCCATGCTAGAAATTGGATTGATTCAACCAAGTGCGTCACCATGGAGATCACCTGTCTTATTTGTGGACAAGAAAGATGGAGGTAACCGTTTGTGTACGGATTATAGGAAGTTAAATGATGTCACCATCAAGAACAAGTACCCCTTGTCCAAGATAGAAGATTTGTTTGACCAGTTGACCGGTGCCCAAGTGTTTTCTAAGATTGATCTTAGAACTGGCTATCATCAACTCAAAATTCGTGCAGAGGATATTCCAAAGACTGCCTTTGCCACCAGATATGGATTGTACGAGTATACAGTCATGTCTTTTGGATTAACCAATGCTCCCGCTTATTTCATGAACCTCATGAATAAGATTTTTATGGACTTCCTGGATAAGTTTGTCGTTGTTTTCATCGATGACATTCTGATTTATTCCAAATCATAAGAAGAACATGAGCTACACCTAAGGACCATTCTTGGAACCCTTAGAGAGCATCAGCTGTATGCAAAGTTTAGCAAATGTGAATTCTGGTTACAGGAGGTAGGATTCCTCGGTCACATTGAATCAGCCGGAGGAATTGTCGTTGACCCTGCCAAAGTGAAAGATGTTGAAGATTGGCAAGCCCCAACCACTGAAACCCAAGTTCGTGCATTTCTCGGATTGGCGGCATATTACCGCAAATTCGTAGAAGGATTCTCGAGTATCGCCCGACCCATGACCCAATTGCTGAAGAAGGACAAGAAGTTTGAATGGACCGACAAATGTGAAGCGAGTTTTCAAGAACTCAAGAGGAGATTGATTTCAGCGCCAATCTTGATCATGCCGGATATCACGAAGCCCTTCGATGTGTATTGTGACACATCCAAGATTGGTCTCGGATGTGTGCTAATGCAAGAAGGCAAAGTTATATCTTATCTATCTCGACAACTGAAGCAACATGAGCAAAACTATCCAACCCATGACCTCGAACTCGCAGCAGTAGTTCTAGCCCTGAAGACATGGAGACATTACCTAATGGGAAACCGTTGTGAGATTTATTCGGATCACAAGAGCCTAAAGTATATATTCACTCAGAAGGAGTTGAATATGAGGCAGAGAAGATGGATTGAGCTAATCAAGGATTACGACCTGGACATTCACTACCACCCTGGTAAAGCCAACGTGGTAGCCGATGCCCTTAGCAGATTGCCGTGCCGCTTGAACTCCATGATTTTGAAGGAGCAACCAAGTTTGCACAAGGAGATGGAAGATTTACGAATGGAATTAGTAAGTGAAGGATTTTTGGCTAGCATAGAACTTCAGCCCACTTTGATGAGTCAGATTAAAGAGGCACAGAAGGGAAATGCCAGTATTGACGGAATCAAGCGTCGTATCGGTACAGGCAAAGTACCCGGATTCACCGAGGACAAAGAAGGAGTTCTGTGGTACAAAGGACGCCTTTGTGTACCAGCAGATTCGGAGTTGAAAGAAGTTATCTTGAAGGAGGCTCATGATACTCTTTATTCTATCCATCCCGGAGGAACTAAGATGTATCAAGATTTGAAAGAGCAATTTTGGTGGCATAAGATGAAGAGAGAAATCGGAAGCTATATCGCCAAGTGTGATATATGTCAGCGAGTCAAGGTAGGACATCAAAGACCCGCTGGATTGTGGCAACCTTTGCAAATTCCGTAATGGAAATGGGATTCTGTAGGAATGGACTTTATCACTGGACTACCTACTTCTAGTAGGGGAAATGACTCTATTTGGGTCATAGTGGACAGATTGTCCAAAGTCTCCCATTTCTTGCCCGTCAAAACCACCTATCAGAGTTCGAAGCTATCGGAGTTGTACATCGCTAGAATCGTCAGTTTGCACGGAGTCCCAAAGAACATCGTATCGGATCGAGGAACTCAGTTTACCTCGAGATTCTGGAAGAAAGTCCAAGAAGGTTTAGGAACCCGCCTAGATTTCAGTACTGCGTATCACCCTCAGACCGATGGACAAACAGAGCGAGTAAATCAAATACTCAAAGATATGCTTAGAGCATGTGTGCTAGAATATGGATCCAAGTGGAAAGACTGTCTACCGTTTGCAGAATTTTCCTACAACAATAGTTATCAAGCCAGTTTGCAAATGGCCCCATTTGAATTCATGTACAGAAGAAAGTGTCGCACCCCTTTGAACTGGTCGGAAGTAGGAGAGATTCAGATTTTTGGACCCGACATCCTCCGAGAAGCAGAAGAGAAGGTTCACAAGATTCGTGAGCACCTGAAGACCGCCCAATCCCGACAGAAGAGTTATGCCGACAAGAGACGTCGAGACCTTGCCTTCAATATAGGAGATTTTGTTTATCTGAAAGTGTCGCCATTGAAGGGAATGCAGCGTTTCCAACTCAAAGGAAAGTTAGCCCCCAGATATATCGGACCTTTAAAAATTCTGAACCTTCGAGGAGAAGTATCGTATCAATTGGAACTACCTGAAGAGATGTGAGCTATGCACAATGTGTTCCATATCTCGTTACTTCGCAAATGTCTCGAAGTCCCCGAGAAGACCGAAGTGTTCAAGAATATTGATCACCGGACCATAGAGATCAACGATCACCTGCCCGATCCCGAAGTACCCATCCGCATTTTGGAAGAAGCTTTTCGAACTACCCGAACCCGAAGCATCAAGTTTCTCAAGATTCAGTGGAGCAACCACACAGAAGAGGAAGCTACCTAGGAGCGCGAAGATCACATCAGGACGGAGTTTCCCGATCTCTTCAAATCCTAGGTAATCTTTTCGTCCTTTTTCAAATCTCGGGACGAGATTTTGTTTAAGGGGGGAAGGTTTGTAACATCCCAAAAATACTAAGCTTGGATCATCAAATTCTAATCATCAAAATTAAGGTCAACAAAAACTTTTCTAAATGAACATCATCTAAAACATTTCCTGTAAAATACTAAGCTTGTTTGTTTGTTTCATTGCCTGTAAAATGTTTCTTAGGTGAAATAAACATCATCTAAAACATTTCCCATACTTTTCCTAAAGACAAATAAATCAAAACACATATATGAAATGAATGGTCACTTTGACCAATTTAACTCCCATGCCTACTTTGGCTGTCTCAAACTTTCAGAACCTAACAGAAACTTTTTTGGATCTTTGCACCCCTTGAATGTACTCATAACAAGGTATCAAGGCCCACTTTGTGATCATCCAGAAACTTTCAAATACATAGTTTAAATGACAATTCAAAATTGAATCTTTATCATATGGGAAGATCCCACTTTTTCAAAAACCACTCAAACAAGCTCAACTTTCAAAACCCAAGCATCTGCAGACTCACCAGCACCAATATAGCAAACCCACCAAAAATCTTTTCAAAATTCAAAACTTGATTTCATGCGAACATTTCATCAAACAGGTTGCAGACACAAATCAAACAAAACATCAAACACTATTGTGAGCAGTGATTCTTGCCTAACTTGTTCCCTAGTTAGCTCACACACAGCTCAGTAGATCATCTAGGAAGTTTAACTAAGGACTAGCACCCGTGTGAGCTTTCCATTGCCATCAATGGTGAACAGCCGAGCACCCCCCTTGTCACCCCATTGTGGACAACAGGCTAGAGGAAGAACTAGTCTTGCCAACCTTGTCTGGGAGGCAGCCCACCGTACACCGCCACTACCTGTCCCAGCCGCGAGCGTTGCCAAGCCCTGGACCACGCGCACAAGCCGCGCCCAGACCGCCAGAGACCATGCCGAGCATGCGCCAGAGCACGACCCTCGACCGAAGCCCACAGACCGCGCGCCGCCCTCGCCGCGTGCATACACAATCCCCACCGACCCAGGAGACAGCCAGACATCCCTGTTTGCCGCCCCGTGCCGCACAGCCACCACCAGCCGTCGAAGACGCCGCCTCTGCCGCGCAGAGCACCGCCCGTTCCAGACCAAACCACACCGCCCCATGCCTCGAGACCATGTCGTTGAGCATCGCCAGGAGACACCGCACTGTCCCCTACCCTTGCCCATGCCATTAGCTGCCTGTAACCTCGCCCCCGACGAGCTCACCGTGCGCCCCGACGGTCCCCTCGCTCGACTATAAATAGAGGCCACCCCCGCACGATTTCTTCACACCATCTCACTCCCCTCTCCTCACTAATCGTGCCACACCGTTCTCAGAGCAAGACAAGCACCACCCCGCCGGAATTTCACCGGAGCCCGCCGCCTCTGGAGAAGAAGGGAGCCAGCGATTGGAGCCGCCCCAAGAGAAGCCACCGGTACCAGGAGATTCGCCGTCGTCGACTTCGTCATTCGCCCGTCTCGCCGACCCTCGCCAGTACCCCGGTGAGCCCCCAGCAACCCCCACTAGCCGCGCTAGGTTTCGTTCTCGCCGGAGTTGTCTCGCGTCGACGATGACCCCCAGCCGTTAGATTAGAACTAGATCGAACGATCCACATCTCCCCATACCGCTTCGCCCAGCCCCGTGTCACTGACGAGTGGGGACACCCACTTAAGCAGCCCGCGGGAGCACTGCGCTTAGAAGGCCGGCCCAGTAACTTTTCCCGCGCAAGCCCAGTTATTCAAATTAAACTCTTTCTATTTCAATTCAAACACACTTCTGTACCCAACTTCAAAAATCAACTCAGATAGATTTAGTGCACCAAATTGAATGAAACCAATTTTGTTGGAAAGATCTGTGAATGCTGAATCCAAGCCCGTTGGATTCAAGTCATTTGGATCTATAGATCACCCTTGGTAAAAATAACAAGGCAGAAGCTTTTCTGCATTCAAACATTTTTCAAATTTAAACCATAATAGCTTTTGAGTTGATTCGAACTCTCAAAAATCACATTTAACCATACCTTTCAGAATATATAAAAATATATAGGTTTACTTGCAGAAATAATGTTCAAGTAATAAAAGAATGCTACATAAGCATTTCTAGCCACTTTAATTAATTAAAATAAAAGGGTAAAACCTTATTAAATTCTGACACCACTTTAAAATCACATTCCCATGAACTACAATATGTGATGATGACATGTGTCAACATGATCCCATGTTGGGTTTGGAGAATATTAAATCTTAAGTAGTTTTTCAATGAGTAGAAATTACTTTTCTAAAAATAAAAGGAATTAAATCAAGCCTTAACCTTGTAATGTTAGGGATGATGCTAGATCATCCATAGGACCCTTGTGTGTGATGATTGCAAGTAGTTAAGTATTGTTTGTTGATTGTGTACCTCATATTTATTCATAGACGCTAGTACCGACCAAGGATACGAGGAGGAAGGAGGATACTACGAAGAAGAAGCCGAGGAGAAATTCAACCACTGCTCTGCACAAGGCAAGCCTAATACTACTAGTGAATATGCAAGCTTATACTGATATTGATGCAAGCTGATACTATACCTATGCAAGCTAACCCTTGCAAGATACCCTACTGATGCAACAAACCCATACTTGTTCTATGACTACTATATGCCTTAAGCATATGTGATCATACCCACTTGATAAACCAATCCTAGTTTTATGAGCAAGCTTCTTACTTTATTTCTTTATCAAAGATTACTTAGAGTTTACTTAAGTGACTGGTAGATATTGGAAAGATGCTGAAGGTTGCATAAAGAGCATAAAATTTGGCATAAGATAGAAACCTTGACATCAGCCTGAGACAGGAGGTTATACTTAGTTGAAACTCCACTAGTTACCACCCCTCATTAGTACTACCCCCACCTGTAGATGCTAGTGCTAAGCATAAAACTTGATCAACTTTTAGATGGGAATACTTGGTGGAAAAATGGTTATGAAAACCTTGGAATGATGGATCATTCTATTGAAATGTTTTGGACATGTGTTTCCGAAAACACCGGATGATTTTGGTGATGAAAATGTTGAGGCATGAGCCTTAGCCCTTTATAAAACTGATGGTTGTCTGGATGCGATACCATTCCAATTTTATCGTACAACCACAATACCCGAATATTGGGTAGGGATTGACTGGAAACTTATATTCCTTAGTATTAGTTCCCTCACGGCCAAGGTCTGAGATGAGGCTACCTTGTGAAGATTGTCCACCTGTGCTGTACCCAAGATGACAGGTGGTCATGGTTGGGAGGCCAAACTCACAGGAGAGGTGCTTATACTAGGGCGTGTAATCGAAAGGTTAGGATTGATTATCCGCATACTGAGTATGGTGAATTCAGGATTTGTTCCTGACGGATGTATCGAATGTTGTGGTGAAAGTGTACAATCTCTGCAGAGTGTCAAACTATTCAAATAGCCACGTCCGAGGTTATGAACAGTTGGAGTGGCCATACTGTTCCCCCTTCAGACTTTTCAAAATGACCTGTGAAATGAACTAAGACTTTGACTTGACCACAACAGAGTTGTGATATGAAATACAAGTTCCCAGTTAGGAGTTATAAAATTGTGACTAGCTTTAGAACTTAGTAGAGATAAATCTGGCTTTTGCAAAACAACCCTAGAGCCTAGTGTCCTATTTTCCAAAAACCCCCTTTACCTATTAGTATTAGTTTGCGAGTACTTAAAGAGTACTCATGGCTTTGTCCCTGGCTATTCCCATGGCCATACTATGAAGAGGAGTACCTGGAAGATGGACCCCAGGAAGGTTACGACAACTAGGATCATCTCCCATCGTCAGCATTGCCTGTGACCCTGAAGATCGAGCTTCGCCTACGCTACCGTTATTATTACGTATTCCGCTGCTTGATGTTGTATTAAGAACTGGATCATGTGATCCCTATTTGTGTAAGAACTTATATATCGTTTGTAATGGATGATGTACTATGGTATCCAATTCTGTTATGTCTCGCAAAAATGGTAATCCTGGGATTGCGATGTATGGCATAACAGGCATCTAGGATTGAAAAATCCGGGTGTTGACAATCACCATCCGGGGAAACCCAAAGAAAGCACAAGATTGCGAGGAAGGATCTACCACCTTTGCTGAAGCCGTGCTACACGCCTAGGAGATCAACGAAAACACTGACCCGTCTGAGATGCCCGCTACAAAGAACGAGGTGCTAAAACCGAGTCTACGGTTCAAGGCATCAGAAGAGATGAAGACGACGCCGATGAAGGAAGATGATCCCTCCAAGGCGACCAATATAGGGGCGGGTTTATACCTTGCATAGGAAAGCGCGCTCGTTGAGTTCCTCAAAAATAATAAAGGTATCTTCACATGGAAACCTTCTAACATGACTGGAGTACCTAGGGAACTTCATGAGCACTCTCTTACTGTGTATCCGATGCTAGACCCATCAAGCAGTCCTTGCTATGGTTTGGTGATGAAAAGCGCAAAGCTATAGCGAAGGAATTAGCCTAACTATATTTAGTCGGATTTATAACAGAGGTCATCCATACATATTGGATGGAAAATCTTGTACTCGTCCCTAAAAAGGACATTATTGATTTAAGGATGTGTGTTGATTATACTGCCTTGAGCAAGGGTTGTCCCAAAGATCTGTTTCCTTTGCCAAGAATCGATCAAGTTATTGATTCCACAGCAGGGTCAGAATTACTATGTTTTATCGTTGCATATTCTAGATATCACCAAATACCGATGAAAAAATCGGATCAACTCAGGACGTCTTTCGTCACTCCCTTCGGAACCTTCTGCTACAAAACTATGCCTTTTGGCTTAAATAATGCATGAGAAACATATCAACATATCATGCAGCGTTGCCTCAATGACCAAATCGGACGCAACTTCCATGTATACATGGATGACATAGAAGTTATGTCCAAAAAGAAGGAAAATACTATTTTCCGACTTGGAGGAAACATTAGCTAACCTACAAACATTTAACATGATGCTTAACCCGAAGAAGTGCTTCTTCGGAATACCATGCCATAAAATTGTTAGGTTTCATCATATCGGAAAGAGGCATAGAGGTGAACCGGGACAATATCAAGGCTATACTCAACATTACCAGCTGACTCGCGTGAAGGACGTCCAACGACTCACTGTCTGCATCGCAGTAGTAAGCCGGTTTGTCAGCCGGCTCAGATAAAGAGCCGCACCTTTATACAAGCTCCTGAAGAAAACCGACAAATGTGTTTGGACCAAAGAAGCTGGCACTAGCCTACAAAGTTTGAAAGATCTACTTTCAAATCCACCAATCATTGCCGCACCTGAGCCACAGGATCCTATGTTAATCTACATCACAGCGAAAAACAGAGTCGTAAGCGTTGTAACATCAGTGGAACGTGAGGAAGAAAATCATGAGCATGAAGTACAACGTCCAACTTATTACCTAAGCAAGGTCCTGATAGAGTCTAAGCAAAGGTATCAACATTACTAGAAGTTATCCTGTGGCGTATTGTTTGCTGCCAGAAAGCTATGACATTATTTTCAAGAGAACCAGATCACAGAGGTGAGTACTGCTCCCCTACTAGATATAATTAATTATCACGACACCACATGACGTGTCTCTAAGTGGGGAATAGAGCTTGCAACTTTGGACATTCAGTACAAGCCACAAACAACAATAAAGTCCCAAATACTCGTCGACTTTGTCGCTGATTGGACAGAGACGGCGGAAAATACAAGTCCTCCAGACCCAGAATTTTGGACCCTTCATTTTGATGGATCAAAAGCAAGGGGAGGATTGGGGCTAGCGTGGTGCTAATATCACCCCAAGGAGATAAGTTGTTCTATGTATTACAGATTCACTTCACGCCAACCAATAATATTGCCGAATACAAAGCACTGTTACATGGAATACGCATGGCCAAAGACATTGGCGTTACTCGACTCATGTGTTACATAGACTTGGATTTAGTTGCACAGAAAGTATCCGATATCTGCAACGCAAATAAACACATGGAAGCGTACAAATCTATTTTGGATGAATTATCCAAACCGTTCGAGGGTTTTGAGGATCAACACATCCCTCGAGCAGAAAATGAGGAAGCCGACGCTCTATCAAGAATAGGCTCTGCGTGGAAACAAGTTCCGGATGGTGCCTATTTAGAGCACTTAAAGGTTCATTCTATCACATGAGTTGATGAGGACTATCCAACGAAATCTGACTCACCTTTAGTAGTAGTTCTGGCTATGATTCCCAGCTAGACACAACCCTACCTGGATTTCCTGGTAGACAGATAATTCCCCCAAGACAAAGTTCTAGCCCGGCAGATCGTCCGATGAGCAAAATCCTATATGATTATCAATGGTGAGCTATATAAGAATAGTGTTTCTGGGATTTTCCAGCGTTGTATTTCTTCGGAAGGAGTGGAAATCTGACGAGATATCCATGAAGGCGAATGCGGTCATCACGCTGTAGCCAAATCCTTAGTGGCAAAAGCTTTTATATACGGATTATTTTGGCTCATAGCTAAGGAAGATGCCGAGAAATTGGTCAAAACGTGCAAAGGCTGGCAAAAGTTTGCCCGTCAAGCACACATTCCGGATAATTAGATAAGAACAATCCCTATTACATGTCCATTTGTGGTCTGGGGGCTAATATGGCAGGGCCGTTTAGGACGACAAAATATGGATTTACTCTCTCCTAGTGATGGTGGATAAATTTACAAAATGTATTGAGGCTAAACTCGTAACAAATTGCGATGGATCCATGGCTAGAAAGTTCATCGAGGACGTAATTATCTGATTCAGATATCCGCATAGTATTATTACTGAAAATAGGAGCAAATTTTCCATGGGATAATTAGCCGAATTCTGCAAAGATCAAGGTATCCAACTTGATATTGCATCAGTTGCACATCCGAAAGCCAATGGACAAGTCGAAAGGAAAAACTATGTCATTTTACAAGGACTCCGACCTCGTCTCGAAGAACCACTTAGTCGTGCTGCGGGTTATTGGGAGGAAGAATTACCGTCTATGATATGGAGTTTACAAACAAATCCTAACAGTTCAACCAGATATACTCCTTTCTTCTTGGTCTATGGTGCAGAAGCAGTTATTCCCAGTGATTTAATCCATCAATCCCCCCAAGGCAAAGCATATATCAAAGAATATGTGGATATTTCTAGATAAGATGATCTCTGTGTAATCAAAGAAGTTCGCGTCATTGCTGAGAAGAGATCTACAGCCTATCAGCACAAGTTAAGTAAGTACCATAGTCACAGAGTACAGAATCGTTCTTTCAGAAAGGAGATTTGGTTCTCTGACTCATGCAAAAGAGAAAACACAAAATTCCCCGATTTGGGAAGGACCTTTTATGATTAGCCGAGTTCTGCATAATGGGTTATACTATTTAACCGATATGAAATAAATAAAGGAAAGACCTGATACTCGGAAGAGAAAGAGAGATGGTGGTAGTACAGATCCGGATGAATTAGACCGTACATGGAACATTGCATAGCTACATCCCTCCTATTGTTAGTTATATTTCCTTGTAATCATATGTACATGTTCAAAGTGAAATAAAGTATTGGCTCCCTCATAATTTTCTGAGAAGTTTTTTACCATCTTATTTCCAAAAGAGCATGTCAATTTCAAAAATCCTAGGATGCTTGAAAGTACTTTATGCTCATGTTCATTCTGGTTATGATTTTTGAAAACCTATAAAAATGTTACCCTCGGGTGTAAATCTAATTTTATGTTTATACTTTGATTTTTTATTAGATTGTTCAGCCGCGGGAATTTTCTGGGTAATGAATTGTTGGTACTGGAAACCGACTTTGTTTTCGAGTTTAAAATGGTTTAGCAATTGCGCTCTGTAGCTCGGGAAATTTGCTATGCTAATGGTTTGTCAGCTCATGAAAGGTATGAGGCAGTGAGCTAGATAAAATGATAAGTGTAAACACAAAGTGCTTACGAAATTTTCAAGCACACATCAAATATATACAAAGTTCTAAGTAGTAAAGCATCAGTTTTTACATACCAGCACCACAAAATAAAGTAGTTTACTTATTACATCATGCCTATCTCAGAATAATGCAAAGTTTTTCACTTCAGAATTTATGCTGCAGGTGGAGGAGAAGGATTCACCGAATCAGTGGTGCTGCCCTGATCTTTTTCTGGGACGGGGATGTGAGAATCGGTCTTTTCATCGTCCTTGGATTCTTATTCGGCTTCAGCTGGGGGGCTTGGTGGCACTGCGACAGAGGTAAAGAAAGCCTTCTCGAAGTTGGTCATCTCGGCCACACGACAAGCATATCCGACACAAGACTCCAAAATTTCTCCCACATTCTAAGGCTTTCCATCTTCATCTTCAATCACATACCTCTTGGTAACTTGCCATATTTCCATGTTTCCATGGTGGCTCGTTACCATTATGAGGGCATTTTGCACAGCCGTGCAAGCATAAGACATTTTCCAATCTTGGATCAGCTTCGGCATATCCTTCACCTTGTCACGCATCTCCATATCTGAAAGCTTGTGTAATTCGGAGATATCAATGGTTTCACCAATCTCTTCTAGAGATTAACGGTAATCATGAAGTAGATCTCCGACTATTACAAGTCGGCTGGTGCGCGACTCAGATGATGAAGAGTCCATGATATTGAGAGGCTCTATGGTTCAAGAACAATAATAAAAATCCAACATATAATCATCAGAAAAATCAAGAAGCAACGTAGAATGGAGACAAAATGACAGTAGAGCATATCAAAGATAGATCATCTACTTTGGCATTTTCCTCTCTCAAACTCTAGAGTTCATCCCGAAGTGCCTGAGTTATCTCCTTCTACCGATCCAGCTCTGCCTTTAAATCCTAGAGTCCATTATCCTTGAGAGAAATGGTGCGGTCACGCTCCTTGATAACATTATTGTTGGACTCCAAAATATTGGCTACGCTATGTTCGTGGTCAGCCCTCAGCTTTTGGATATGCTCACGAAGTCCAACATTTTCTGACTCCAAGGCTCGGAAGTTCTTGGCATTCTCGATAAGCTTGAATGATTGCTTCAACAAGTATGGAATGGAGACAAACAATAGTTAGTCGAAGTCATGAAATACGATTGAAGAAAATCATCCGAGAAGAGATTGCCAGAAAAGATTACCTTCAACTTCATCCTTCTCTACTTTCAGTTGCGCATTTTCAAGATGAAGAGTTTTTACTTCTCTTTGCTTGTCACATATGTTCTTCAACAGTTCCTAGTTGTAAACATTAAATTTTTCTAAGTCAGAATAATAACAAGAGTTTGATTGCTACTAAGACTCGGGCTGCAAATTTAACTAAATTTCATCACAAGCCTTGGAGGCTAAACTACATCATTCTTTGGCATCCTATAAAAGCATTAACTCGGATTTCTACACAACATCATTATTGGGGGCTAGAGGATAACATATTCATAAAGTAAAAAGAGTCAAAAAAAGACAACTTACAACATTCTCATGTTGGAGCTTGTGGAGGCTGGTCTTGATTTCAAGAGTGACCTTCTCAGCAAGCGCCAACAGAATGAAAGGTGGAGGAAGAATTTCTCTAGCCTTCCGCTTTTCGTCCTAGAGACGACTTGTTCCAGCAGCTCCACCGGCTTGCCATCCTCAGCTTCTTGTGCCTCCTCCTCTAGTGAGATATCTGACATTCTAGGCATTCCCGGGCAAGCTTCTTCAGCTCTTCAGCAGTTTTCCGGATGAAGCCAGTCAGAATATTCAGGGGATCATCCGCAATGTTCTTTGCTGGGGGATCATTAACCTTAGAGGGTTGATGAGTCCGAAATTTAAGCATTTTTTCATTTTATTTTTGCATAAATAGAGTAGGGATCTTTGTATTTCACTGTGTTTGCATGCACCTTTTGTATTTATTTCAAGAGGATCCCAAATCACTTACTCTATTATGAACATAGCAATTAAAGTTGTCATAGTATACTATAATATGACATTTAAGTGATAAAAGTCATTTTGAGAAATTACCTTC
This sequence comes from Avena sativa, assembly GCA_916181665.1. Classification (NCBI taxonomy): domain Eukaryota; kingdom Viridiplantae; phylum Streptophyta; class Magnoliopsida; order Poales; family Poaceae; genus Avena; species Avena sativa. The sequence continues at coordinate 60,104,600 of OV702280.1, read as the reverse complement.
GTACCTGGGAAAATACCAACCGAGGAGAGGCAACCAGTGCCCATAACGACTTGCAGTATGGGCAGGGCCCTCCCGTACCGCCCGACCATACCATGTGTTGCTAGGTTCGCCTCGTCAAATACTTTCTCCTGGCAAAGACAACAGGGGGATCCGACATTCATAGCCACCAGAAACCACGAAAAACCACATCTGAAAGGGATCTGAAGGAGGAACTTGGCTGGGGAGAAATCCCTGCTGATCCACGGGTCATTGGAGGACAACGCATCATCCCCTTCATCATCAACCGCTGCATCTACATCACCTCCACTACTATCATCCTTCATCCATTAGATCTTGTTGTAATTCTAGATTCAATTGTGTTTTGCACTAGATCTATTTCATTACATTAATCCATTCATTTGATTATGATGATGTTGTTAATTGTCTCCATGTGCGAGTAGTTCCTTTGTTCTTGGGGATATAGAGAAATCCTAGAACTATTATGAATTTACAATAAAGATGATATATTCTTGTGTCTGTATGACTTGCCAGTCTATGATAGATTTGGGATTTGTGTTTTATCTCTCTCTTTAGATTGTATGTAAAAGTCGACCACATACCATTTTCCTTCAGGACTAAAGGGAGGGAGAAATCCTTTGGACGTGCTTTGGGATCGTACCCGGAATAGGACCGTGACAGATTTGCATCGGCTCATGAATTGTGCGGTTAAAGGAGGAATAAAGAAGGACTCCCTAAGCTAATTACGATATCCTAAGGGAAACCCTTAATTGCGGTGGTCTGTATGGGTGACTACTCTCAGTCATCGCAGTGGTTATTTAGAGTTGACCTCACTCTTGTCTCAACAAATTGGCTTCCTACAAGCCTTGTAGTGAACATTTTATTATGGAGATCTCTCCATATATATCATGGCACAAGAAGTATGTTATCTTAAGTTATTAATAATGATAACACCATGCTATAGGAGTATCCTACATCTCCGAGAACGTTTTATCCCTATTGCATTCCACTACGCTCTCATACGAACTTGTTACTTACTTCATTTTAATTGTTTTAATTACATTCCTGCACACAACCTAAAACCTTCCAAACACTCTTTACTTGAGATCAAAGGCAACTTACAAGTATCCTTTGGTTGATAGTGACGAGGGACATAAATACCTTTACCAATAGGTCTTTGTGGGTACGATATATTTACTTTGAAACTAGCTACATTTGATATGTGCACTTGCAGTCATCAAGCTATTTTCTGGCACCATTGCCGAGGAGCTAAGAGCTTTTTGTCCTTGTTCTTAGTTGCTTATTTTACTAATTGTTTTACTAAAGCTGCTTACTAAGTTTCAGGTAAGCACCATGACTGCACTCGGACCAATGTATCAGCTCGATGCAACTAAATAACTCAGGAAGTTCAACAGAGGACTTGTTAAAGATTTCCCGAGTGGGGGTGAACCAGAATACAAGGTTAACCCTCGCTTTATCGCCATCATTAAAGAATAGTCTTTTGCAGGAGATGATCTAGATGAGGATCCTTACACTCAATTAATGCATTTTACCGAGCTATGTTGGACTCTTAAATTGAAAGGCTATTCCAATGATGATTTAAAACTAAAAATGTTTAGTCAATCTTTAACTAATACTACTTTAGCTTGGTATAGAATTTGCCCTGCAAATAAAATAGATACTTGGGATAAACTTAAAGGAGAATCCGTGATTCGATTCTGTAGAGGTCCCAATCTTTAATAAGGTAGAGATCCCCGTGTTTACAATGCTAGTCCCTGGATCAATAGCTAGAATCCACAGTTAAGATGTAATATCAAGAAACAAAGGTCATAATACAACTTTATAACCAGGAATAAAATAATTCATTACATCTTACATAGCTCATTTGGCTATCTCATTACAATGCTGATGGGGATATGCCTACCGAGGTATACCCAGCAAGACGTTTCCGACTGGCCCAGATACCAGCGAGTGGGTTTGCGAGACGGCGACTGGATCAAGATTTGGCGTGGACCCAAGCGACTGGAAGTTGAAGGCCCAGAGATGTAGATAGGCCCAGTCGGATTAGGTTAAAGGATCGCTGAAACCTTAACTGATTCGGTTGAGATCTGTAAACCCTAGGGAGGTGAGCCTATATAAACCTCCCTAGAGGACGCATAGAGGATACGTTCCATCATACACCCAAGCGACTCGTTGCCTAGACGCCGAGCTCGTCCCATTGTACTCTCACCATAATACAATCTAGCAGGAGTAGGTCTTTACACTCCAGGGGGCCGAACCTGGGTAAATCCTTGTGTCTCCGCCCTCATCTCGCACCGCAGATGGCTGGACGCCCTTACCTCATGTTCTACTACTCGCTGCCGATCGCAGCATCTGCCGTGGTCATTCCCACGATAGTGGCGCCCAACGTGGGGCCTGGCCGGTCTTCCCGGTGTTCTGCGGCGATATCCAATCTATCCATCAACGAGTCGATCGCCACCGGCCGCATGATAGGGATCGGCGAGATGCTCCAAATCTTGCCGAGCAGCTACTTCTCGGCGGCGCGACCCGTCACGCATAGCATGCTCCTGCCGGTCGGCACGATCAGCCTCTTCGTCGGCCTCACCGACGTCATCGTCTCGGAGGACTCGGCTCGCATCCGCGAGTTGCCGCCACGCGACCGGCTCTCTGAGAGTCAGGTCCGCATGATCCACCGCCTCGCCTCCGAGTACGTCTCGGCCCACAGCGACGTGGCCGAAACCACCGCAGCCGCGGAAGACGCGGCCCTCAATGACGACGCCGACTCGGCGACCCTGGCGTCACTCGCCGGATCCATTGTCGTCGCGTCTCCCGCGGGCTCCATCACCTAGGTCTCCAATGTCGGAGACTTCGAGGATCCCTCTATCCTTGGGATCTTCGACTTCGACTCCGGGTCGGAGAACTCCGCCGACCTCCACGACAGAACCGGCCGCCACGCCGCGACCTACATGGCGACTGGCGCCGACCCACCGGAGGATCCATTCTCCACTCCGATCCCTCCCAATGCGACAGCAACGGAGGTCGAGGAACTCCGCCTGAAGCTGGCGGAAGCAGTTCACAAGGAACAAGCCGAGCGCGAAAAACTTCGCCTCGAGCAGGTGACAGCGCAGGAGCTGTTGCGCTACCACCAGCTCCGAATCAGGTCGCGCCTGAACCCCACCGTCCAGGGACGCGCCCTGAACTTCGATGACGAGAGCGACTCGGCCCGCGCGGCCGAGCGCGCGATCTGCGAGAACGCGCCGCTAGGAGGAAGCGCTCGGCCCCCACCAGGGTCGACAGCCAATGGCGCCCCACCACCACCCAACCGCGCACCACCCAGGGACCAGCCGAGGATCATGGTCTCTTCACGGGAGCGAGACGCGGACGGCCTACCGCTGTTCTCCACCCCGATGGACAACCTCTTCGCGGGCTGAGCAGCAGTCGACAACATCGCGGCCACCGGTGACGGCGCCCTACAGATCCAGTACGCCAAGGCCTTGCTCGCAAAAGCAGTCGAGCAACAAAACGCAGGCGTCGACTCACAGGGTCGGATGTACTCGCGTTCACCGGGCAGTAGAGCAACCTCAAGCGGCCGCCCCATGGCGGCAAACACCCTCAACTGCCCGCCACCCGAACCACTGCAGCTCCAACACCGACCCGCGAACGCGGCACTCTCCACCAACGACCCCTGGCCGGCGACCAACTTCGTCGCCGCCAACGGTCAGCCCGTCGACGCCCGCACTCACATCATCAACAACCAGAGATGGCACGCACGCCAACCCGACGACCTTCGGCATACCCTAACCAACCACCGCGACGGCGAGCCGAGAGGGTCGCTAAGCCGACTCGGGCCCCGGTGCTTCGAACCGATGATCCGAGGTGAAAGATACCCGACGAACTTCAAAGCGCCGAAGTAAATAGAGAAGTACGACCCCTCGTACGATCCCTCTGTGTGGCGGGATACCTACCTCATGGCGATGGGGATCGCCGGCCACACCGATCTACTAGCCGCCCGCTACCTCCCCCTGATGATGGAGGGGGCGTGCAGGCAGTGGATCAACACTCTCCCCGCGGATAGCATCGACTCCTGGGAAGAGATGCGCATGCCTTCGTCAGGCACTTCGAGGATTCATACACCCGCGCCACCACCATCGAGGACCTGGAACGATGCATCCAGGGACCTCGCGAGTCGACCCGCAGCTGGGTCCAACGGTTGCAAGAACTGTGGTACAACGCGGTCGGTATCCACCCAGACACCGCAATCCACTGCTTCAAGACCTCGTGCCGCTATGAGCCCCTGGTCGCCAAGATCAAACGAGCATACCGCACACTCGACAACATATCGGATCTCCTGGAGATCGCCAAAAGATACGCGGAGGAAGACCCAAACCAAGAAACCGACGACGAGTCGGGGGGACAACGCCGCACGAGCGGCAACGACAACGGACGACGATCCGATCTACGCTACAGCAACACTCGCCTCACCGGCAAGCGCCGCAGTGATGGGCGAGTCGACTTCGTCGCCAACGCTGGATACGCGCAGCGCGAGCCCAAGAGCTTCCGCCGAGATGGGGGGCAACTCCGCGACGGCGACAACTACAAGGCGAAGCCAAGGTTCGACCCCGCGGCCCTTCTTAACCAACCTTGTGTATTTCACAGCAGGGAAGGAAAACCCGCTACGCACACGACCGCCGACTGCCACTCCCTCAAGGAGATCGAGAAGGCACGACGAGCGCAGGAAGACCCCGACAACAACCCGCCAAACGGCGGAAAATTCGGCAGCAAGGCCGGCTTGCTCCACACCTTCACAGGCTTCAACACGAAGCGCGAGAAGAAGGTCATCGCCCGCGTCGTTGCCGTCAACACGGTGGCCTAGGTGGACGTCCCCCAGTTCCTCAACTGGTCTGAGCAACCAATCACTTGGAGCCGCCAGGACCACTCGCCACGAATCGAGTACCCAGGCCGAGTCGCCCTGGTGGTCAAGCCCAAGGTAGGAGACTACTGGCTCCCCAAGACATTGATGGACGGCGACAGCTCCATCAACATCCTGTACCCGGACACCTTCAGGCGACTGCGGCTCCCACAGTCGATGGTCGAGTCGACCTACACCACGTTCCACGGCATCGTCCCCGGTCGGAAGGCGTACCCGATCGGCAAGGTCACGCTGCCAGTCACCTTCGGCACACCGGCAAACTTCCGCACCGAGCAGATCGTCTTCGAGCTGGCGCCCTTCGACAGCCCCTACCACCGCGTCTTGGGGCGCCAGGCGTTCGCCAAGTTCATGGCGGCTCCCCACTACGCGTACAACGCGATGAAGCTCCCCGGACCGCGTGGCGTCATCACCATCCATGGCGACCCCGACATGTCCGCCTAGTGCGAGGCCAAAGGAGCCAAACTCGATGACGCCGTCATCGCGGCAGAGGCCAACCACGTCGACGAGCTCGCCAAATACGCGAGCGGGGTCAACAACGACGACCCCACCATACTCAAGAATCCCAACTCGAAGGGCGGCAACACCTCAGCCTTCGAGGCAACGACACATGCCCGCACCGTCGAGCTGGTCCCAGGCGACTCCAGCCAGACGATCGGGACGGGCATGAGCCCAGCATAGGAAGGCGCACTCATCGAGTTCCTCCGTGAGAACAGGGACATCTTTGCATGGAAGCCCTCTGACATGCCTGGTGTCCCTAGGGAACTCGCTGAGCACAAACTCAACACCGACACCAAAGTGCGACCTGTCAAGCAGTCGTTGCGGCCCTTCAATGAAGAGCGCCGCTGAGCAATCGCCAAGGAGGTGCAGCGTCTACTCGCTGCAGGCTTCATCCGTCCAATCAAATACTCCAAGTGGATGGCAAACACATTCCTGGTCGAGAAGAAAAATGGTACCTGGAGGATGTGTATCGATTACACAAACTTAAACAGCGCCTGCCCGAAGGAGCAATTCGTCCTCCCGCGGATCGACCAAATAATAGATTCCACCGCGGGCTCGGAGTCGCTAGGCTTCCTCGACGCCTACTCTGGGTACAAACAGATCAAAATGGCCGTTGAGGACGAAGAGAAGACGGTGTTCATCATGCCATTCGGAGCCTTCTACTACACTGCCATGACCTTCGGCCTCAAGAATGTCGGGGCGACCTACCAGCGGTGTATGCAGGAGTGCCTTGCAAGCCAAATTGGCCGCAATATCCACGTCTACATCGACGACGTGGTAGTAAAGTCCACTCGCCAGAGCGACCTACTCGCTGACCTGGTGGAAACATTCGCCAACCTGCGGAAATACAAGATAAAGCTAAACCCAGGCAAATGCACCTTCGGTGTACCAGCAGGGCAGCTACTGGGATACGTTGTCTCCAAGCGCGGGATCGAGGCGAATCCCACCAAGATCGACACGATCGCTCGACTCGGCACACCCAAGTGCCTGCGCAACGTCCAAAAGCTGACCGGGTGAGTCGTGGCTCTCAGTCGCTTCATCCCCCGATTGGGCGAAAAGGCGATGCCCCTATACCGCCTGATGCGCAAGAACCCCACCTTCCAGTGGGACAAGGAGGCGGATGATGCCCTCCGCGACCTCAAGAAGGTGCTACTCGCAGCACTGCTACTCGCCGCCCCTGTCGACAAGGAACCCATGCTGGTCTACGTCGCGGCTTCCGAGCGCGTCGTCAGCGCCGTCATGGTCGTCGAGCGACCAGAGGAGGGAACGGAGAGCCCAGTGCAGCGACCAGTGTACTATATCAGCGAAGTCCTCACTGAGTCGCGCCAGCGCTACCCGCAATACCAGAAACTAGTATACGCGGTCTTCAGAGCACAGCGGCGACTGCCACACTACTTCCAGGAGCACCCGATTACGGTCGTCTCCTCAGCACCGTTGTAGGACATCATCCGCAACCGTGAGGCGACCGGGCGAGTCGCCAAGTGGGCCGTCGAGATCGGCGTCCACAACATAAAAGTATGAGCCGCGCAAAGCGATCAAGTCGCAGGCTCTCGCGCACTTCATCGCCGACTGGGAGGAGGCCCAGCAGCCAGAAAAGCTGCCATACCTCCATTACTGGAGTTTACACTTCGACGGCTCCAAGAATGCGGACGGTGCAGGAGCAGGGATCGTACTAACCTCTCCGAAGGGCGACAAGCTACGCTACGTCCTCTGCATCGACTTCACCCCCTGCACCAACAACATGGCCGAGTACGAGGCACTACTCCACGGCATGCGAGCTGCCAAGGAGATGAATGTCAACCGCCTACGCTACTACGGAGACTCCGACCTCGTCGTTGGGCAAGCCGCTGGCACCTGCGACGCCGTCTCCCCCACCATTGCGGCATACCGCCAAGTAGTGGACAAGCTGGGCGGACACTTCGCAGGCTACTCCGTCGAGTGGATTGACAGGCGGAAGAACGAGGAGGCCAACGCACTCTCTCGTATCGGCTCGGCTCGACTCGCACCACCCGCCGGCGTCTTCCTCGACACCATCACCAAGCCTTCCATCTCTCCCCCAAGGGAGATCGACATCGGAGTCCCGCTGCAACCAGAGGCAACCCTGGTCGCACTCATCGCTGAGCCAGAGGACTGGACTATGCCGTACATCGCCTACCTGGAGGGAGGCACCTTGCCAGTAGACGAAATAGACGCCCGGATGATAGCGCGCCGCTGCAAATCCTTCGTCATAATCAACGGCGAGCTCCACAAGCACAGCGTGACCGGCGTGTTCCAACGCTGCGTCAAACCCGCTGAAGGACGCAAAATCCTCCATGACATCCACTCCGGCGACTGCGGCCACCACGCCGGCGCCCGCTCTCTGGTCGCAAAGGCTATGCGACACGGTTTCTACTGGCCCACCGCACACGCAAACGCTGTCGACATTGTCCAGCGGTGCGCCGGGTGCTAGAAATACGCCAACCAGACCCACACGCCGAGCTCGGCGCTCAAGACAATCCCCATCACCTGGCCGTTCGCCGTGTGGGGTATGGACATGGTAGGCCCTTTCAAGAAGGCCCCCTCCATCTTCACCCACCTCCTAGTTGCAGTCGACAAAATCACAAAATGGGTGGAGGCCAAGCCAGTCCGGAAATGCGACGGGAAGACCGCCACCAAGTTCCTACGCGAGCTCATCTATTGCTACGGGTTCCCAAACAGCATCATCACGGACAACGGCACCAACTTCGCCAAAGGAGCCATGGCCGAGTTCTGCGAGGAAAATCACATCCGACTCGACCTCGCTTCAGTCGCTTACGCGGAGTCCAACGGCCAGGCAGAACGAGCCAACCAAAGCATCCTACATGGCCTGAAGCCACGGCTCCAAGTACCGCTCGAGCGCACCGCCGGGTGCTAGGTCGAGGAGCTACCCTCGGTCATCTGGGGCATCCGCACCTCCGTCAACAGGTCGACAGGGTTCACCCCCTTATTCATGGTGTATGGCATCGAGGCAGTCATGCCCACCGACCTAGAGCACGACTCGCCCAGGGTGGTCAACTACACGGAGGACGCAAACGAACTCGCACGCCAGGATGGAGTCGACCAACTCGACGAGGCATGCGACTTAGCTCGCTCCCGCACCGCCATCTACCAGCAAGGGATCCGCCACTACCATAGCCGGCGAGTAAGGACTCGCACTTTCCAGGAAGTCGATCTGGTGCTATGCCTCATCCAAGACAAGAAGGGCATGCACAAGCTCTCCCCCCCTTGGGAGGGACCATTCGCCATCGGGCGAGTCCTTGGCAACGACGCCTATTACCTCACCGACGTCCGAGGAGACAGGAAACTCGACGTCAAGCGACCGTGGAATGTAAACCTCCTACGGAAGTTCTACTCCTAGAACTCCCTACATGTACTCTCCACCTGCTATGAAATAAAATAGATCGGTTACTGCAAATTGCGTCTACTCTCCGTGTCTTGTGCCACTCGCACTCGTAATAACAGCGTTAAGCTAACCGCAGAAGTCAACCTCTGGTACAGCAACCGACACGGCCAAGTAGTGGCTCCGAGGGCACTGGGTTACCCCAGGACTCGTAACGTCCAGGAAAAATGCCAACCCGGAGCCCCATTGGAGTCTCCTAGCTTGACTAGCTTACCGATCCAAGACAACTGCCCTCCCTCCTCACAGCGGCCAAGGTCCTCCACATCCTCGGCACAGCAACTCGAACGGCCAAGTAACACGATCAGGGACTAACGACCAGTCAAGCACGAGTGACCAGGGAAAAACGCCAAGTAAGAGAGCGTGCCCAGGACTCGCCACGCGACTGATCCTTCGGGTCAGGCAGGAGTGACGCGCTTACTCTAACGCGCTCAGTCCTCACCTACCCTGGAGCTGCGACTAGAGCCACCAAGTACCACGCTCGGGGACTCGGCCACCCGACCTCGTTCGCGCAAGGGAAAACGGTCAAGTAAAGAGCACCCACGGGAGTCGCCCTGCGACTGGCTCTCCGAGCTTGGGCGAGTCGACCTCAATAGCAAAACAACTGACAAAACATTCAAAATCACAAACACATAACAAACGAGGTAAACCCCATAAAAAGGGCGGACACGCTCGGGGACTCGTCCAATCAGCATTCAAAATCGCGATACAATTCACAAAATAACACGAAGTTTCATTACAGCAGAACAACGTCGTTCCAAAATACAAGATAAGTCCAATGGCTAATTGTTACTAACGCCCCAGGGCACAATGCTTCTACTCCGCAGGTTTCGACGGCGACTCGCCACCACCCCTGCGGTTGCGAATGAAGGGCGTGTACGGGTTCGACGGGTACATCGTCAACTCACCCGCCATCGCTGCACGGAACGACTATTCGACCTTGAAGTCTTGATGCTTTGGTTCAGGATCGTTGGGGGCGACAGTCGTCTCCTGATAGGGGAGGAGGTCGCCCAGCGCCCAAACGCGATCGGAATACACCGCGGCCCGGTCCGTCAGCTTTAGCACCTCGACAATCTCCACAGAGCCCGTCGACGAGGGGTAGCCACTCATCACATCGTCAAGGTCGAAGTCCCCCGGGAAGTGGGCAAGCCCAAGGCTGAGAGCCGTCGCCGCCCCGCGCCGGAAGGCCGACCGCGTCATGAATTCGACGAATGACGGCGCCTTCTCTAGATAATGCCATACTTCGACGAGGTCGCTGGGAATCACTTCCGTGGCCGATATCTCCTGAATGTATGCTTGAATGCAAGTCGCGGACAACGCGGCCAAGTTGTACGACTGCGCCTCCTCCGAGCTGTCAATAATCTGACCAGTGGACAGAGGTTGGCAGTGAGTATAACAACGACTCCACAATGCAACTATTACAGGCAGAGGGAAAAGGAAGAAAGGTTTACCAATTAGCGGACGGCAGAGGCTCTTGATGAAGCTTTGAAGTGAGGAGAAGTCGTTCTGCAGCCCAACAACGAGTGCGTCAGACACCTTCCGCTCTTCCGCCCAACAACGAGCCGTAACAGCAGCTTTTGCTCGCCCATCCGCCGAGCTCGCCTCCGCCTTTGCTTCCTTGAGCTCACGCTCCAGATCAGCGATCCGCTTATCGGCCGTGCTCAAGGTAGATTGAGCCGCCGTCAGGTCACCCGCCGGGACAAGACCCTGTCGGACCTCTTCCGCCTCGGCTGCAATTGCTTGGAGTCCCTTGTTCGTCTCCTGGACGGCAACGAGTTCCTTCTCCATGCAACACTTTGCTGTGAGCCGATCGGCCGATTCGCGCTGCAAGCCATGCGCACAGTTCAAACTGTCAACAATAATAAAATCCTAAGTGCCTACCTGCTGAAATTCAGCGACTAGGCACTCGGGGACTGGAGATAAAAAATCCTAAGTGCCCACCCGCTGAAATTCAGCGACTAAGCACTCGGGGACTGGACGTTCCAAAAACATTAAGAATCCGACCACTGAAATTCAGTGGCCCGATCCTCGGGGACTGGACATACCTGGATGGCTGCGCCCAACATGCTGTGAAGCTGCAGCGCGTCCACAGACGCCAGCATGACCGGAGTACGTCCGCGACGCTGCTCGACCTCCGTCTCGGCGACCCCAGGTGTCTGGCTTGCTAGCGTCGCGCCACTCGCTGTGGCCGCCTTGGCCATGAACCGGGGGAACGTTGCAGCGGATGTCGCGACGCCACTAGGGGCCGACTCGGCCGCTTCAGGCGGGGCAACAACCTCCTTGGTCTTCGAGGCCACTTCCGCCGCAGTCAGAGGTTCGCTCGGAGCGACTGCCATGTCATCAGAGACCGTGACGACGTCGTCGCCTTTCGCCCTCTTGGCACCGTCTATGGGAGCAGCGACTTCATCAGTTTTCCTTTTCCGTGAGGGGTCTTCCTCGGTGACGACTGGTGGAACCTTGGCCACGGAAGGATGGCCGATCTTTTTACCTCCAGTCCTTTGAATCAACAATATGAGTCAAGTTGTCCGATTACAACGAAAGGCAAACAGGTGAACAAGACTTACTTGGCGACTGGTATAAACCGCAGACCAGTGCGGATGCTGGCTGGCTTGTCCAGCTCGGGCCCCAACTTCCGACTAAGGCCCATCTCGAACACACCGTGTGCCCAAGACATAGAGGGCCTCTTCGAAGACGAGGCAGCGGTAGGAGCCTCCATGACGACAGCTGCGGGAGCTTTCTTGGGAGGCGAAGCTGCCGCGGATGGAGTAGCTCCCAACCCAGAGACCGGGGCGAATGGGGGTGGAAGTGAAGCCAGAGGTACCTCGTCCAGGGGAGTGGCAGCATCCGACGCTACGGTCACGTGCGCCGCTTCGCCCTTAGCCGAGCTGGAGGCGTCTGAGCTGGTCGCGGATCGGGGCAGAGACATTTGCTTCGCCGGCTTCGTATTCTTCCTCGGTGGAGCCTTCACCTCCTTCTTATTATTCTTCGACGGCGTGGCCTCACGACGTGAGGTGTGCCCGGGAAGCTCATCGTCATCGTCATCGTGAGTCTCGAGGCTTCTACTCGCCTCGAGCTCGCGCTGACGTTGCCCGTGAGTTTTGCGAACCGTCGGGGCAGCGTCTTCCGCGGGTTCGTCTTCATCATCGTTGTCGTCATCACCCGCGTTGCTCCTGACGTCGCCTTTGGCGGGCGGCGACTCGCTCCCGTCCTGGACGGACGAGCTCGAGTTCTTGTCGTCTGCGGGTGGGAGCCATCCTTCCACCACTTGGAACAACTACAATAAAAATAAAACAATGGCATCATAACCGCGACTGTATTATCTGTGACTGCGAATGTTGACTTAGATGGCAACTTACAGTTGGAGCTGGGCGCCTTGCGGTATAGGGGGCGACCCCGGCCTTCGCGTCCAGGTACGCCGCCTGGGTGATCTTCTTCAGGGCCAGGATGTAGTCTTCGAGTTTCCACTCGGCGAGGCAGGATTTCGTCGGGTCGTCCCTACCCGCATACTCATACATATAATGGTCGCGGCGGGCCAAGGCACGAGCCGCCGCCCGAGCCAGCAGTTGTAAAGGTTGATGGTTTGGAGGACCTTCTTCTTCAGGCCGCGGATGGTTTGCAACATTTCGTCGACAACCATCCGCTGGTCCAGCGGGAGCTTGCCGACCTGGAGCCGACGCGGTTCGGGCCGGTCGGCGGAGTACCTTGGAAGCGCCACCTCGCCGTCTGGAGTCGCCTCGGTGATGTAGAACCAGGATTTCTTCCACTCGTTTGCCGCCTTGGCGGGCAGCATCAGATCGAAGAGCGACGCTTTCGACTTCAGCTGAAAAGTCAGGCCACCCGCAGCCAGCATCGGGTCGTCTGATTCTTCGTGACTAATCCTCCCATGGAATGGATCTTGCCACAAGGGGAAGTAGGGCCTGCAGCCCAAATAGCACTCGCAGAACGCCACGAAAATGGCGAGCTGCTCAATGCTATGCGGGCCCAGGTCCGGCGGCTGGATCCCGTAGAAGGCGCAGAAGCGCCGGAAGAAGAGAGAAATGGGAAACCCCAGCCCCCGCTCCAGGTGGCTGGTGAAGCAAATGAATTCTCCCTCGCGTGAGTCCGGAGTCACCTCTCCGGCCGCGGGGATGCGTCATCTGCCAGCGCGCAGAATCCCGGCCTCCTTGAAGGACGCCAGTAGCGCCCTAGTGCACTTGGATCTGCCCCATGGTTCGGTGGAGGGGGCCATTGGTTGGAAATTCGCAGAGGTCGGAGCTCTCTGGGTCGGTTGGATCGCGATGCGGAATGGAAAATGGAGATGGGCGAAATCGGAGGAAAGACGAAGGAGTGTTTACTCGCCCGCCTGTCATTCTCCTTATATAGCGGTTGCTACCCGCCAATTTCGGGAGCCGTTACTATGCGGTAATTACGCCAAACTTACCGTTGGGTTACCCCAATGGCTAGTTTTGACCCCACTTGACGGTCCAACTACATCCAATCGACTCGTCGCTCCACGCGACTCGACGACTCGCCGACCCGATCACTACAACAGTGACTGACTATTCGCCGTCCCGTTCGCCGAGCTACGACCCGATCGGTCGCTGTTATTGCGACTGGAATAACTAGTTTTTCCTTTATTCAGGAGTCCGCCGCCGATTCGACTGGGCGTCCACATTGGATCCGTATACACCGACTCCCAGCGAACACCTGCGACCAATCAACGACGGCCTCGGGGACTACTGATGGGGATATGCCTACCGGGGTATACCCAGCAAGGCGTTTCCGACTGGCCCAGATACCAGCAAGTGGGTTTGCGAGACGGCGACTGGATCAAGATTTGGCGTGGACCCAAGCGACTGTAAGCTGAAGGCCCAGAGATGTAGATAGGCCTAGTCATATTTGGTTAAAGGATCACTGAAACCTTAACTGATTCGGTTGAGATCTGTAAACCCTAGGGAGGTGAGCCTATATAAAGCTCCCTAGAGGACGCATAAAGGATACGTTCAATCATACACCCAAGCGACTCGCTGCCTAGCCGCCGAGCTCGTCCCATTGTACTCTCACCATAATACAATCTAGCAGGATTAGGTATTTACCCTCCCGGGGGCCGAACCTGGGTAAATCCTTGTGTCTCTGCCCTCATCTCGCACCGCAGATGGCTGGCCGCCCTTTACCCATGTTCTACTACTCGCTGCCGATCGCAGCATCTGCCGTGGTCATTGCCACGACAAATGCAGCAGAAATAACTATAGCATGGGGTCCTTCATCTTCAAAGTGCCAGAGGCAATCATGTTGGTTGTACACTTGTAATCCTATTCAACACACTTCACTAACATTAAACAAACCTGCAACATAATAAGTTGCAGCCACAAGGGTCAATACATTTGAATTATATTGGAAAGTTTCACTACTATGTAGAAATAAGTGGATCCTATCCTTACATGCATATTTGGCTAAGTAGGGTTTAGGCTCATTTGCAGAAAGCAATATAGTTTTATCCTAACTTTTCAAAAATAGTTTTGATCTTTTGGAAATCTTTCTGAACTCCTTGGAAAACTCCAAGTGCTTCAAAATTCCTTGTTGTCACCATTAATTTTTACTTTGAGAAATTGGAATGTCGAGATCTTCCATAGCTTCAGGCCTTTGTTGCTCAGAGTTGTACATAACCGGGGACACGGCTAAGTACTTAGAATTTGATCTTCTGCAGAAGTTGTACACTTTACCCACATGACACAATCTCGTCTTGACGCCACCAGTGGCCGCTGGTAAGTACTCACCAAAATGGAGTACCGGAAGATCGAGAATGTGACAAAGTCTTTCCATAGGAGTCCTCCCAATACACAATGCTAGCTTATCTACCAGGAACCAATGTAGGGATATATTTGCATACACAATTCTAGTTAACCTAAAGATGCCAATGCATGGGTCTTCCACTATGTAGTTGACTAAGCCAGAGCCCATTTAGCATGTGGCTGTACACGGAAGCCACTGTACGAGAATCATGTTCAATCTCTAAGTCCCTGGGTGGTTTTCTTCTAGTGCACATACAAAAAGATTAGCCATATAAACATGGTTCTCTTTGTTGCCACCTTGTCCAAATCTTGAGTATCCTTTTTCCACCCATGTGGTTCATTGAGTACTTGTTTTATTATATAAAACATATATTTTTCCAACACTTCATATAATCACATCATGTATCCCATCCCAAATATATAACAGGGATAAGCATACTACAACTACATTGTTTTCACTAAGGAAGATATAAGGATATCCTAATAGGATATAGCATAGCATATAAATATAGTAGTCATATCATGCATGTTACAAAATCCACTAAGTGTAATGAAAATAGTAGGACATGGATGATAGTGTCACTTGCCTTTGTAGTAGATAATATTGGTTCACTCCTTGATCTTGCAAATATCACACTCTTCTAACTTCACTACAATTCAATCAAGCAAACATATATTCAACTAGCATTCCAACAATTCACCACATAAAATAACAAAAACAAGGCAATGCATGCAAGCATGCAAAAGATGGTTTTATTTGGAAAAGTGGTTTCTATTAGGCTCTAAACATTTTAAAGCTCATATTAGTCATTTACAAAAGTGGTAAAACCATTTAACTTCAAGTTGGTGAAAATGGGCATTTAAATCATTTTGTTTTGCTAGAAATGATTTAAATCAAAATGATAATCCCTAGAGTTTGTAAAATATTTTTAAACACAACATGTTAGTGTTTTAAGGTCAAGTTTTTAATATTAAAACCATTTGCAAAGGTTTCACTCCATAAACCAAATATTATACCAAAGTGATATTTTATGTTGTTGGAAATGCCTTTTTGCAAAGTAATAATTTTATAGGGTTCATCAAATATATTTTTAAATCTCAAAACTTGGTGTTTAGGGTCAAAGATTTTAATTCAAATCATTTTCCAAAGATTTTACTCAAAAAGTGTTTTTAACACATAAACAATATTTTTATTTGACTAGAAATGCTCTTATTCAAGGATTTATTCTTTGGCTTCACAAAATACATTTTTAAATACATAAGTTGGTTTCTATGGTCAGTAGGTTCAAAACAATCCATTTGCCAAAGATTTTTACCATAAAAATATTTCTAGAACATTTTTTATATTCAAATTATGCCTACACAAGTTTCTGCAAAACAACTAAGTTTCTAGAAGCAATTCATTAAACAAAGTGCATGGATGGAAAGTAATTGTTCTGCTGATTCCATTGATATAAAATTTGAAAAATTTGGACGTGTAGATTAAAAGTTATGAATTTTGCAAGTTTGCATATCTAATAAATCAAAATTTCTGTTTTAAATCAAACTCTATCCACGTGGCTCAACCTTACTGGTCGGTAACGGTTCGGGTGGATCGAGCTATACTGGCCGCAGGATCTCACTTAAATCGCACGGCATATATTGATGCATACCCCTTCGATAAGTTCTAATCTGAGCCACCCGATGAGGATCCAATGGCTACAGCGCACCTGCTAGGAACTGGCGGCGCTGGCGGCGGCCAATCGCGGCGCGCGCTCAGACGGTGGCATTGGCGATGAACCAGGAAGCGCAGGGGGAGAGTGAGGATGATCACCAGACTCGCAGTGAAGCACTGATTCTCGTCGTTGCCTCGGTTGGCCAAGGGGAGCACGGACGCGTTGACGATTGCTCGCCGGAGATGGCGTCGGTGTCGGGCACGCTCAGTAGTTGACGAAGGTGAAGATTGCGGGGGCGCTAAGGCAAACAGAGAGTGGCGTTAGATTCACGCGAGAGAGGCGAGTGCGAGAGCATCAACGAGAGGGTCCGGGACGGTCTGTACTCACCGGGGGAACTCGCCGGAGTCGAGACAGGAGGCGGCGACGCTCTGATGTTGATGTTGCCGAGCCTCTGGTGAACGCGAGGGCTAGCGAGCAGCACTGGGAGATGCAGGGGACAATGGGGAGAACGCACGTGTGGACGGGGATGCAAGGGGTGGTCGGACGGCACCGGATTTCGCCGGAGTAGCTCGTCGGGCAGGGGGGCTCGAACTTGCAATTGGGGCAACCTGGGGGCAGAGGGGAGGCGATGTCTGGGGGAAATGGAAGAGGGGAGGAAGGCGTTTAAAGGTGCAGGGTCTCTGGAGGAATTTACCCTGCCATTTACTTGAATTAACACGAATTGAATCGCGGCAGAACGGCGATGAGCGATGGGGAAACGATCGACGCGATGAAGAAGAAGATCTGGCAAGTGGGGCCTGGCTGTTTCCGAGAGAGAGGGAGAGAGAGTGGGGTCTGCTGGTCAGCGACTGCGCGGGTGAGTTTCTGAGTGAAAAACGGTTCGCTGCAGGGAGAGTAGGTGGGCTAGTTTGCTGGGCTGGGCTAGGCCTGGTTCTGGGCTGGGTTCGTTTCATTTTTTTTGTACAAAATGTTTTTCTTTTTCTATTTTGAATTTATGTTTTGATTTTCATTCAAACAATTCAATCACTATTTGAATTCAAACCTCCACCAAACATTGTGTAGACTTTAATACTGTTATTTAACGTATTCTAAAGCCAAATTTAGAATAATTAATTTTAGGGTTTATTAATTATTAAAAATAAATAGACATTAGTCTTTATTTCAAAATAGGATTTAAATATGTTTTAAAACACTATTTGAATTCTAAATTTTACCAAAACCTTTTCAGTGGGTTTTATTTGAAAACTAAAACACTTTGAATTTTTATTTAAAATACTTTATTAAGTTTTAATGTTCATTCAAAATAGGAAATTGTCTTTACTTATGATATATCCTTATGATTTTATTTAAATAATCCTTTACTCTCTTTATTAAACAAAAATATTTTATTTCAATTGTTTGGCCAAGATTTAATTTGGCTTTTTAAAATAGTCCTTATTTATTTATTTATTTATTTATTTCTTTCTTCCTTCGCTTATAAAAACCATATCTTTTTATTTAAAGATCCAAAAAATGGTGATTCCAACTATTATAATTTTATTTATTATTTGTTTATCTTTTTAAATCCCTTTAGGATTCTATTTGATCAAAATAGGTTTTGATGTTTCCATTTGGAATCAAAAAGTTTATTTTCACCCTAAATTTCAACAATTGTTTATTTTGTTCATTTATTTTTCACATTTCAAAATTTGGAAAATTTTGGGATGTGACAGATTCTTTCCCAATGTAAAGACTGCTGAAGTAAGAAGGGCGATTACAAACTTCAAGAACCGCCCTGGTGAAGGCTTGGTAAGGGCTTTCAAAAGGTATAAGACTCTACTTTATAAATGTCCCTATCATGATTTGCCTGAATGGTATGTTTTACACATTTTTATGGAGTACTTAATCAATAAATTAAACATAAGCTAGACACCAATTCTGGAGGCTCCTTTATGGAGTTAACTATAACTAAGGCTTGGGAACTTTTATAACGCATTCACCGTAATATAGAAACATGGGGATTTGATTTAGGTGGCGACGGAGGTATAGAAATCGAATATGATTGTCTCAATGCTTATGAAGAAACTGGTAAGGTAAAGGAGACTACTGATGAGATCCAACTTGATGATGATATTGTTTTACAAATTCTTTAGTCTTTTACAAAACATATTGAGGCTCCTAAAAAGGACTGGCTCCATTACAATCCACCACCCGAGCCAGCTGTAGAAGACGATCCAATAATCACAGCTCCTATTGAACCATTGAGGGACGTACCCCCATATATTGAACCCCTTCCTTTTCCAAGGACGGCAAAGAAACATATGATAGTTCAGCAGCTAGAAGATCAACGAGAAGAAGAGTTATTCTTAAAACAGCTAGAAGAAGCGCAAGTAAAGAAAACCGAATAAGTAAGTGTACAAGAGATGGGGGGTCCAGCGAAGGAAGACATCCTGACCATGTTTGCTCACTGCAACATGATTGAGCTCGATACCGAAGCCTCACAGTTTGTCAAAGGTAAGGTGAAAGCTAAAGAAGTTGGTAAGCCCATTCTTCCTTGTACTATCGGAGGAACTTCCTACTGTGGCCTTTGTGACATAGGAACGGTTGTTAACGTTATACCATTTAATTTCTATTTAAAAATCCAAATGTAACTAGCACTAGCTAAACTAGAGGATACGGATATGACTATAATGCTTGCTGATAAAACACTATGAGTCCCTATGGGAATAATTAGAGATGTTCAAATTTACATTGGACCATACAAATATCCTATTGATTTTGTGCTAATTGATATGCCTACTGATGTTTATTGTCCCATCATTTTTGGAAGAACCTTTGTAAATACTGCAGGAGCAAATATATATTGCAAGAGAAACACCGTGTCTCTCAAATTTGGGGAAGATAAAATGGATTTTCATTTTTCCAAATTTGATCATCAGTCAGCTATTGAAGAAATAGATGACGATAAGTATGAATGTGAGGAAGAAGGTAATATTGTCAATTTAGACTTGGTAGTTATTGAGACTCCAGATGATGATTTAGCAAGGAGTTTAGTCAATAATAATAATATCCTCTATGACATAGAAAAAACTAAAATAGATGATTATCTTGACGCTATGATACGTCGGAAACGTATCTATAATTTTTGATGCTCCATGCCTGTTTAGTATCTACTTTGCTTTGCTTTGTCTACACTTTGAGGTGTTTTTATATGTTTTCTGGAACTAACCAATTAACAAGTTGCCATAGTGGCAGTTGCCTATTTTCTTCTGATTTTGGTTCCAGAAAGGCAGAAAATCAATATTGTAGGAATTGGACGGGACAAAAGCCAAAGTCAATATTTTACCGTGGGGAACATGAAGCCAGAGTACTAGATGGAGGAGACACAACAGGGGGCCACACCCCCTGGCCGTGCGGGTGGGTCCACCCCGTGCCTGGGGGGGTGCAGCCGCCCTGGTGGCCCTCCTGCCTCACCTCTTCACCTATAAGAAGCCCCTGATGCAGAAACCCTAGGCACCCGATCAAAACTCCACGAAACTGTCTGTAGCTGCTGCCACCATCGTCCCTAGATCGGGGGAGGGTCTGAAGCTCTTCCCGGCACCCTGACGGAGGGGAGATCATCCCGGAGGCCTTCTTCTTCATCATGGCAGCCTCCGGTATGAAGCGTGAGTAGTTCCACCTTCGACTACGGGTCCATGTAATGGCTAGATGGTTGTATTTCCTTGTTCTATCATGTATAGATCTTGTGAGCTCCGTTCATGATCAAGATCCAATCTATTTGTAATCATGCATGTTGTGTTTGCGGGGATCCGATGGATATTGAGAATACTATGTCAGATTTATTAATGGTTTTGTCTATCTGATTCTATCATGTTTGTGTTGTTTGTGATCTTGCATGCTCTCCGTTGTTAGTAGCTATCTTGGCCAAGTAGTTGGTAGTGACTCCAAGAGGGGGTATTTATGCTCGATAGTGGGTTCATGCCTCTAGTTTCCAAGGTAAGTGACAGAAATCTCTTCGGTTGTAGATGTGATGTTTCCACTAGGGAGAAAACAACGATCTCTTGTTCATGGAACAAGTGGATTCTTTACCTTACACACTTTGATTAAAGTAGTTGTCTGTTGCTTGAAACTTAATACTAGAGGGGGTTCGGATGATAACCTGAAGGTGGACTTCTAGTCATAGATGCAATTGGATGGCGGTCTATGTATATTGTTGTATTGCCCAATCGAATCTCATAGGATCTTTTTGTCTATTATTGCATTGTTATGCCTTGTTCAGTCCTGTCAATTGCCCTGCTGTAATTTGTTTACCCTTCATGACATGTTTGTTTATCTAAGGAGAGCACCTCTAGTGAAATATGGACCCCGGTCCAATCTTTACCATTGATACATCTTCCACTGTTACTGTTTACTTGCTACAAACCACCATCACCTTCCACACTGTGCATTTAATCCTTTGTTACAGCAAACCGGTGAGCTTGACAACCTCACTTTTCATTGGGGCAAAGTATTGAGTTTGTGTTGTGCAGGTTTCCACGTTGTTTGCAACACCTTTGAGACGTTTCCTTCCTCCTACTGGTTCGATAACCTCGGTTTCATACTGAGGGAAGACTTTTTGTTGTGCTCTTCACACCTTGCTCTTGGGGTTTCCAATGAAGCGCCCCATGTCAATAGTGTGGCCGTCATCAAGCTTTTTTGGCGCCGTTGCCGGGGAGGCTAAGGACGTCTTCAAAAGAGGAGTCCTCCTCAACCTTTCTCTTTACTTTGTTTTTTAGTTTGCTTAGTTTCTTTTTCTTGGTTTTGTTTTCCTCTTTTTATCAAGAACTCAAAAAAAATAGTTTATTTTGGTTTTCTTTCTCTTTTCAAAAAGACAAAAAAAATAGTTCCTACTCTAGTTGCTGGTCTGTTCTTGCCTTGCTTGGTCATTCTTTCTATCAATGGATGGTTTCTTTGAAACTAGTTCTTATTGGCAAGGTGGGTTCACGCAATAACAAAAGTGTTATTATAAGGAACACCGTTTGTCACAAAAATGGAAACACTTATGGGAACAAATTGATAAATTGAATACTATTGCTAGAGTGGTGTGCTCTACTTATAATGTCACTTATTGCTTTGATAAAGCTTGTTGCTGTAAGAGTTATAAACACCTCCATTTTCAATGTGAGTATAATGATAATGTTACCATATCTTCTTATGTTAAAGGAAATTATGACTTTTATGATGTGGAACAAATTGAATAATTTATTGCTTTCAAGGGTGCATTTGAACTTTCCAGTTTGCTTGAAAATACTGATGATGCACCTTATGAATATGAGATTTATGAGATACTTAAATTTTTCTTTGATAATTACAAGGAAGAAAATGGCTATATTCTTGAATATTTTAATAGGTGTTTTCCACAAATGGAAGAGACTAATGCCTTGCAGGAGCCTATGGAAGAAGAAATTGTTGAAACTGGAAGCTCATTTTGATGAAAAAGAGGAGGAGAATGATGAACAAAAGGAGGAAGAATGGATCTACCCATGCCTACCTTCTAATGAGAGTAACTCTTTACCTATTATATTATTTGATTGTCCCCCATACTTACCAAAGGAGGATGAATGTTATGTTCCTGTGGATCCTTTTGA
The DNA here is from genome assembly GCA_916181665.1 of Avena sativa. NCBI lineage: Eukaryota > Viridiplantae > Streptophyta > Magnoliopsida > Poales > Poaceae > Avena > Avena sativa. Next base: position 60,082,728 of record OV702280.1, on the reverse strand, counting down.
AATATCTACTTTGGGTAGAACCTGCGAAGGTTTTAATCCCACTATTTTTGAGCTTGGTAGAAATTATGTGTTTGTAGATCATGAAAATCATGCTTTATGTGATAGCTATATTGTTGAGTTTATTCATGATGCTACTGAAAATTATTTTGAGAGAGGGAAACATGGTCTTATGTATCTCAACAATATTAAGTTTCCCCTCTTTATGTTGAAAATCTTGAAGTTGCACTTGTTTTGCTTTCCTATGCCTATTGCTTTGTGCTTTCATGACTTTTTTCTTTACAAGATTCCTATACATAGGAAGTGGGTTAGACTTAAATGTGTTTTGAATTTTCTTCATGATGCTCTCTTTTACTTCAATTCATATTTCTTATGTGAGCATCTCCTCAAACTTTCTGTGCCTAACTTAAGTTCAAGAAACGTACTAGTTGGGAAATAACCCAAGAGTTTCCTTGAGTCTTGGAATTTATTACTTCAGTAATGACCTCTCCTTATCCTTTTTGTTTGCTTTTTGTGCCAAGAATGACCTCTAATGAGAGGAAAGGAAGATTTGGGGAGTTGCTGTCCCGAAACAGATTTCTTTCCTCCACCATAAAAATTCGTGATGAGTCTCTGTAAGTCGGATTGAGATGAAAATTTACTAATAAATCCCCCAATATGTTAGCTAACTTTCGTTAGTTCAACACTTTTTGATTTGAGCAACAGAAGATTTTCGAAAATATCGGTTTCTACCTGCTGGTCTGTTTTGACAGATTTCTACCATTATTTGCATTTGCTTCCTATTGATTCCTTTTTGAGTTCTCTTTTTGGGGAATTGAGATTTTTGAAGGAGTTGCTATAGTAGCTTGGTTTTTAGTGAAAACTTTTGATGTTCCAAAGCTAAACCCAAGGGTCTATTATCTTTTGAATACACTAATGTTGCTAATGAAGATTGTGTGAAGTTTTGTATGATGGAAAATTTCAGGTATAGAGAAAGAATGATGTAATGAGATGGATAATGGACAAAAGATCAAGCTTGCGGATGCCACCCCGGTGTCACCCTAAGAAATATCCAAGAGGTACAAGCTTCAAAGCTTGGGGATGCCCAAGGCACCCCCTTCTTCATCAATAAAAAGCTCAGGTCTTTCTAGACACTTTGTTTTTATTGTTTCATGAATTTTTGTGTTGTTCTTGGAGCGTCTTAGTTTTTGTTTGGTTTCCTTACTGTTCTTAAGTAAAGTAGTTTGGACCCCCGTTCTCGCTGTGTTGTTTCAAATAAGTTGATTGGTGTTGGAAAGGAGTAGAAAGTTCTTGCTTGAAAGTGCAAGAGGAGTTTGCATTGACTGTGACTTAGACTTTAGCATGTCATGCTAGGTGTTGTTTTGACCTTATGCTTAGTGATTGTTGTTGTAGCATGTCTTGTTCCAAACAATTGGGATTGCTTAGTGTGCCTTGAAAGAATCATGCATTGTTTTAGCATACAAAAGCATAGTATTGTGGTATTCTCCTTTGATGCTTTGTTTGGGTTGACTTGGCACATGCTCACACCATGTTATGACTATGAACCAGTCACCTTAGCCTCTAATATCATTTAGTTCTTGACTTGTAGTACCACTTTATTCTTTGATTAGTAATGTTTTGTCGCTCTGCATGATTATGGCCATTATTGCTCTCTTAGTTGGTTTCTCCCAGTATTTTGCTAGCCTCCACTTGTATGAGTAAGTTCTACTCATGCTTCCAACTCCAAAGAAACCAAGTTATTCCAAAGTGGCCACTATAAAATCCTATGCATGGTGTGTTACACCATTCCAAGTATATTCTTGTTTTCAGCTATCTTCCAATTAAAAAGGATTTTGTTACGAGAAAACTTAGTGAATAAAGCCCTCACGATCTTAATGGCACACTTTGTATTCGTTGCCCCTAATAAACTTGAACCATTGTGTCATCTAAGTTGTATATGCTTGCAATTATATGTTGGAATTAGCATAACCATGCTGTCATGGGGAACATTTTCAACATTGCACTTGTACTTTGTACACAGTTGATATCATGCTCTTTTGTCTATGGATGTCGCTGGTGTGAGATAAAGAGGGAGATTGTAAGTACATGGAGTTATGTATTTTGTGTTAGACAAATGCCTGGGCCACTAGCCTAAGCCATGACTAATCATGGTGGAAACTTGCAGCATCACCATAATGAGCAATCTGTGAAGCATCGTCAATAAAAATCTATGCACATGGTAAATAAAAAGATCGCTGAGATGCTCATTGTCTGCTTGCCTTGTCATTTTGGTTATGGGATAGCTCCTGTACCATGTGCAAGGGGTACCACGTTGGCGGTTCTCTATGATACACATGTACTTACTATGACAAGAACTTACAGGTGACTGAAGTTGAGTAGCATGATGTGTGGCCCTCGTATTCAAGGGACATGAGATTGCCAACTTATACTTTGTCAAGCATATAATCCATAGTTTGTTCACTTTAACCTTAATCACTTCAAGATGCTTATGATAGGGGCAATGAGGGCTGAAAGCTAACAAGTACCATAATTTTTGGAAGCTCTTTTTGAAACTTGAAATCCCTGCTTCACTTTATGAAGGGCCTTTCTTCCACTATTATATTGAGTCTCCACCTTCTACCTTTAGGCACCATTAAGAGAGCATAGTTGTCATTCTTAGTTCTATGTGCAGTGTCCCAAAACTTATTGATTGATGCATATTGTTGATATTGCTTGTTCTTGTGCTACTTGTATCTAGTCACTCTTATGAACTTTGAAGGTGTCCTATGCATCTATTTGCTACTCTATGAGGGACAAGCTGAATGCCACTATGCCGTGTTTTCTGTATGTGAAACAAGCAAACGTTTTTCAATGCATGTTATTCATGATCTTTGTTTGTAGCCTTTTGTGTTGCATGCATAGTTACTATGTCTTATTGTTAGAACCCCTTCTTCCATGCACATGTTTAGAGTTCTTTGATCTCAGCTTTCAATGCTTGCAAATGGTTTGATCTTGGTTTTGATGGTGCATGTCACCTCAAAAATTATTCTTTTATCACTTACCTACTCGAGGACGAGCAGGAGTTAAGCTTGGGGATGCTTGATACGTCGGAAACGTATCTATAATTTCTGATGCTCCACGCCTGTTTGGTATCTACTTTTCTTTGCTTTTTCTACACTTTGAGGTGTTTTTATATGTTTTTTGCAACTAACCTATTAACAAGTTGCCACATGCCAGTTGTCTGTTTTCTTCTGTTTTTGGTTCCAGAAAGGCAGGAAATAAATATTCTCGGAATTGGACGGGACAAAATCCAAAGTCAATATTTTACCGTGGGGAACACAAAGTCGGAGTACGAGACGGAGGAGGCCCACCAGGAGGCCACACCCCCTGGCCGCGCGGGTGGGCCCACCCCACGCCGGGGGGTGCAGCCTCCCCGGTGGCCCTCCTGCCTCGCCTGTTCGCATATAAGAAGCCTCTGATGAAGAAACCCTAGGCACCCGATCAAAACTCCATGAAACTTTCTGTTGCCACCGCCACCATCGTCCCTATATCAGGGGGATCTGAAGCTCTTCCCGGCACCCTGCCGGAGGGGAGATCATCCCGGAGGCCTTCTTCTTCATCATGCCAGCCTCCAGTATGAAGTGTGTGTAGTTCTACCTTGGACTACGGGTCCATGTAGTAGCTAGATGGTTGTATCTCCTAATTGTGCTTTCATGTATAGATCTTGTGACCTCCGTTCGAGATCAAGATCTAATCTATTTGTAATCATGCATGTTGTGTTTGCAGGGATCCGATGGATACTGAGATTACTATGTTAGATTGATTAATGGTTTTGTCTAGTTTATTCTATCATGTATGTGTTGTTTGGGATTTTGCATGCTCTCCGTTGTTAGTAGCTATCTTGGCCAAGTAGTTGCTAGTGACTCCAAGAGGGGGTATCGATAGTGGGTTCATGCCTCTAGTTTCCAAGGGAAATGACAGAAATATCTTCGATTGTAGATGTGATGTTTCCACTAGGGAGAAAACAACGATCTCTTGTTCATGGAACAAGTGGATTGTTTACCTTACACACTTTGCTTAAAGCAGTTGTCTGTTGCTTGCAACTTAATACTGGAGGGGGTTCAGATGATAACCTGAAGGTGGACTTCTAGTCATAGATGCAGTTGGATGGCGGTCTATGTATATTGTTGTATTTCCCAATCGAATCGCATAGGATCTTTTTGTCTAGTATTGCATTATTATGCCTTGCTTAGTCCTGTCAATTGCCCTGCTGTAATTTGTTTACCCTTCATGCCATGTTTGTTTATCTAAGGAGAGCACCTCTAGTGAACTATGGACCCCGGTCCAATCTTTACCATTGATACATCTTCCACTGTTACTTTTTACTTGCTGCAAACCACCATCACCTTCCACACCGTGCATTTAATCCTTTGTTACAGAAAACCGGTGATCTTGACAACCTCACTATTCATTGGGGCAAAGTCTTAAGTTTGTGGTGTGCAGGTTTCCACATTGTTTGCAACACCTTTGAGATGTTTCCTTCCTCCTACCGGTTCGATAACCTTGGTTTCATACTAAGGGAAGACTTGCTGTTGTGATCTTCACACCTTGCTCTTGGGGTTTCCAACGAAGCGTCCCATGTCTATAGTGTGGCCGTCATCACGCTACACCGGAGGTGGATGCTGAGATTAATCAAGAATATGAAAAACCTAAAAGAAAGGGAGATGAAGCTCTTCCCCCTCCTATCCTTAAACCCTTACCAAAGGAATTAAAATATAGGTTTCTTCATGATACTGAAAGATTCCCTGTTATTATAAGTTCTAACCTTGCACAAAAAGTTTTTCAGATGCATAGAAATGCTCTTGGATATTCGATGAGTGACTTAAAGGGGATCAGTCCTTCAATAGCCACCCATAGGATATTCATGGAGGATGGTTCCCAACCGGTCATAGACTTTCACCAATGTCTCAAACCTCACATTAAAGAGGTGGTAAGAAAAGAAATAATACGCTCATTATATGTAGGGATCATCTTTCATGTAGAAGAGAGTGAATGGGTAAGTCATGTTCATTGTGTTCCGAAGAAAGGTGGATTCACAATTGTTGAAATTGAACATAATGAGATGGTTCCCACAAGGACTATTGTTGGACACATGATGTGCATTGATTATAGAAAACTTAATAAAGAAACCAGGAAAGATCATTATCCACTTCCGTTTATAGATCAAACTCTAGAAAGGTTAGCTATGCATTCTTTATTTTGCTATTTAGATGGCTATTCTGTTTTTTCTCAAATTGCTATTCATCCTAATGACCAACTTAAAACTACCTTCATATGTCCCTATGGTCTTTAGGCTTATCGCCGCATGCCTTTCGGTCTTTGCAATGCCCCATCTACTTTCCAAATATGCATGACTGCCATATTTGTCGATTATGTTGAAAGTATTACGGAAGTCTTCATGGATGATTTTTCTATTTATTTAACTTCCTTTAATAATTGTCTCCATAATCTTCATGAAGTTTTCTAGAGATGTAAAGATACTAACCTATTATTAAATTGGGAGAAAAGTCACTTTATGGTTCAGGAAGGTATAGTACTTGGTCACAAAATATAAGGTAAAGGTATAGAAGTCTACAAAGCAAAAATAGAAGCTATAGAAATACTTCCCCCTTCTCGGGATGTGAAAGATATAAGGATTTTTCTAGGCCATGCTGGATTTTATAGAAGGTTCATTAAGAACTTTTCAAAAATTGCTAGACCCTTAACTAATCTTCTTCAGAAAGGAGTTGCCAATAATTTTGATGAAGGGTGTTTAAATGATTTCAACATATTAAAACAATCTCTCATTAAAGCTCCCATTATTAAACCACCTAATTGTAAGAAATCCTTTGAAGTATACTATGAAGCTAGTCTGAAGCTGTGGGAGCAATTCTTTTCCAGTATTATGGTGATGATATTAATACCATTCATCATGCCAGACGCACCCTAAACGGGGCCCAAAAGAATTACCCCATGGTAGAGAAAGAATTTTTCGCTATAGTCTTCTCCTGTGATAAATTTAGATCTTATATCAATGACTTAAAAGTGAGGGTACATACTGATCGTATTGGCCTACAGGAAATACTAGAAAGGACCAATGTTAAGCCAAGGATGATCTGTTGGACTCTACGTTTGCAAGAATTTGATCTACAGATTCTACAAAAGGAAGAATGAGATGGAGGAAACACCCATGGACATTCAAGAAATTAGTCCACCTAAAGAAGTGTCATCCATATACATACCCTTTTGAACAACATTACCAAAAATAAACTTTCAAATTATTTTTGCAATGGAATTACCAATCTGCTGCAACCCACCTTGTTCAAAGAGAAGAAGAAAAAGGTAGTCCAAATGGAGAAGGTACTTTTATGAACTCATCCTTTCTAAATGGATCATGCATATCAAATCTAAAGTTGGATAAATTTTTGATATTTCTTTCGATATCTTTGGTTTCGTTTTGTTTTTCTGATTCCAATGCTAGTTTTGCAAAGTTGGTACGGGCAGGCGGCACGGTCGCACCCGCCCATACCACTAGTCGTTAGACGCACTATATCGATGTTTTGGTTTTCGTCATTTTGGTACGATGGTGTGGTATGGGTTCACCTGCCCGTACCACTAGTCGTTATCGATACGGTATCGTTCGCCAAAATTTTGGTTCTACTTATTTGAGAGAGAGAGAGAGAGAGAGAGAAGTCGGTAAAATGCCAGTACAAACGGATAGTACGGGAAGGACCCGGCCGTACCGCTTAGTCGGTTTGCAAGTTACCACCTTCAAAACTGGGAACGGCCTGGTACGGGCACGCCATACGGGCGTACGCCCGTACCAAGTGGTCGTTATGATCCTATTTTATTCCTTTTTCGTTTATCTCTTTCCATATTTGTTGAGATTCTTTTCTTGGCCGCCCCTTTTTCTTCCAGTACGAATTTTCTCCTACCTCTGACCCTTAATAAGACTCCATAGAGGTCTCTCTTTCTCCCATATCAACAGATTGAATCTACCTAATGAGCTACCCTATTCAAGGCAAAGGCAAGCCTCTAAACCTCACGACTCCTTCATGGGACAGCTTCCAGACATCTTCCAGTGAAGCCGATGACCGTGAAGCCCAAGGTTTGAGCCCAAAGAACAAGCGTTATGTGTATGACTCTGATGAGGAATCCGAGGATGAGGAGTATGAGATCTTCATGGAGGAAACAAGGAGAGCATGTCAGTAGTTGCCCTACCTGGCTATGGTGACGCCCGAAGACGAAGAGGAAGCCAAAAAGCCCCATGGCAAGGGTTGCACTGAGTCGCTCCAGCTCATCGCTATCGACTACCCATCTCCAAAGCATAAGAAGTCTAACTATCTGGATGTAGAAACTTACAAGGAAACAATGGAGCACACTTCAACAACAAATAAGGTCACCATGAATGCACGTATGGGTGTGAAGACCCAGGAGGACTGGGGATTCAACCTCCTAGACGTGCCTGTTCATGCTCATGTCTCGGACACTGAGCGCCACCTTAGTAAATTAGAGAAGTTCAAGAAAGAAGAACTCATCCATAAGGAGATTGTGCACAAACACCTCTTACATCTTGAAGGCAAGAAGGATCTCAATGCCACGATGAATAAATTCGCTGATGGTATGTTCCTCTTGCGTTCGGATCTACAGAAGTGCCTGCGCTGCATATCTGTTCTGGAGGAAACAAACAAGAAACTTCGAGCTGCAATCTCCAACAAGACTTCTGCAGATTAAAGGGCATGCCACGGTACCAAATAAAAGAAAGGAATTATTTGATCCACCCAGTTTTATTCCAAGCTTGGGGGGATATGTGAGAGCCTTGTAATCTATCTTACTGTTTTTAGCATGTTTACTTTTCCGCATGCATCTAGACTTTAATTCCAAGGTTTGCGTTAGCTGCATCATCTTCAAGTTCCCATTGTTCAAGAGATGATTTATATCCATTGAGTTTCGAGACATTATGATATTTGAAGTATGCTATGATTGATGATTATTATATTAGATGATTGAACTAGGTTGAGTGTTATGATACTTGTACAACTATCATGATTTTTAGGGACTTCCACACCAATGAAAGTATTGATTAGGTTATAAGAAGGAAAAATTCTGGAACCATATTATACTTAAGAGTTTTCTCTTGTAGCCATCAAAGCAGTGAGCATGATCAAATAGTTGTATAAAAATAAATATAAAAGATAGGGGAAAGAAAAGAAAAGGATATTTTTGCATGATTAGACAAAGTGAAAAAGAAGCAAAAAGAGGAAGCAACTATAAAAAAATCAAAAGGAAAAGAAGAGTGATCATGAATCTTCATTACTAAACTACGCTCTCAATATTTCTGAACTCAATGATTCAATGATATGGTAAATCACTAGAAGCTTCTTATGATCTCATTAATACCAGAGAAGGTGTGGAAGCCTCTAAGTCATGTAATGTGTAAGGGTATCGTAATACACCCAACATTTCTTTATATCTGATGTTGTATTCCTGTTTCAAATTTTTGCCTCATCTATTGTCAACACCCGGATTTTTCAATCCTAGATGCCTGTTATGCCATACATCGCAATCCCAGGATTACCATTTTTGCAAGACATAATAGAATTGGATACCATAGTACATCATCCGTTACAACGATACATAAGTTCTTACACAAATAGGGATCTCATGATCCAGTTCTTAATACAACTTCAAGCAGCGGAATACGTAATAATAACGGTAGCATAGGCGAAGCTCCATCTTCAAAGGGTCACAGGCAATGCTGACGATGGGAGATGATCCTAGTTGTCGTAACCTTCCTGGGTCTATCTTCCAGGTACTCCTCTTCATAGTCTGGCCATGGGAATTGCCAGGGACAAAGCCATGAGTACTCTTTAAGTACTCGCAAACTAATACTAACAGGTAAGAGGTTTTTGGACAATAGGAGACTAGGCTCTAGGGTTGTTTTGCAAAAAGCCAGGTTTATCTCTACTAAGTTCCAAAGCTAGTCACAATTTTATAACTCCTAAGTGGGATCTTGTAATTCACGTCACAACTCTGTTGTGGTCAAGTCAAAGTCTCAATTCATTTCACAAGTCATTTTGAAAAGTCTGACGGGGGAACAGTATGCCACTCCAACTATCCATAACCGCGGACGCGGCTATTCGAATAGTTTGACACTCTGCAGAGATTGTACACTTTCACCACAACATTCGATACATCCGTCAGGAACAAATCCTGAATTCACCATACTCAGTATGCGGATAATCAATCCTGACCTTTCGATTACACGCCCTAGTATAAGCACCTCTCCTGTGAGTTTGGCCTCCCAACCATGACCATCTGTCATCTTGGGTACTCCACATGTGGACAATCTTCACAAGGTAGCCTCAGCTCAGACCTTGGCCGTGAGGGAACTAATACTAAGGAATATAAGTTTCCAGTCAAGCCCTACCCAATCTTCGGGTATTGTGGTTGTATGATAAAATTGGAATGGTATCGCATCCAGACAACCATCAGTTTTATAAAAGGGCTAAGGCTCATGCCTCAACATTTTCATCACCAAAATCATCAAGTGTTTGGAAACACATGTCCAAAACATTTCAATAGAATGATCCATCATTCCAAGGTTTTGATAACCATTTTTCCACCAAGTATTCCCATCTAAAGTTTATCAAGTTTTATGCTTAGCACTAGCATCTACAGGTGGGGTAGTACTAAGGAGGGGTGGTAAACTAGTGGGGTTTTATCTCAAATATCATGCCTTAGGATGAGATCATGGTTTCTATCTTAGGCCAATTTTTATGCTCTTTATGCAACCTTCAGCACAACTGTCTAGTATCTACCAAACTCTTAGGTAGACTCTAAGTAAGCATTGATAAAGAAATAAAGTAAGAAGCTTGCACATAAAACTAGGATTTGGTTTATCAAGTGGGTATGATCACATATGCTTAAGGCATATAGTAGTCATATCACAAGTATGGGTTTGTGGCATCAGCAGGGTATCTTGCAAGGGTTAGCTTGCATCAATATCAGTATAAGCTTGCATAGTTACTAGCTTGCTAAAGTGCAAGGTGTTAGCTTGCCTTGTGCAGAGCAGTGGTTGAAGTTCTCCTCGGCTTCCTCTTCGTAGTATCCTCCTTCCTCCTCGTATCCTTGGTCGGTACTAGCGTCTATGAATAAATACGAGGTACACAATCACCAAACAATACTTAACTACTTGCAAACATCACACACACAAGGGTCCTATAGATGATCTAGCATCATCTCTAATATTACAAGGTTAAGGCTTGGTTTAAATCTTTTTATTTTTGGAAAAGTAATTTCTACTCATTGAAAAACTACTTAAGATTTAATATTCTCCAAACTAAACATGGGATCATGTTGACACATGTCATCACCACATATTGTAGTCCATGGGAATGTGATTTAAAGTGGTGTCACAATTTAATAAGGTTTTACCCTTTTATTTTAATTAATTAAAGTGGCTAGAAATTCTTATGGAGCATTCTTTTATTACTTGAACAATATTTCTGCAAGTAAACCTAAATATTTTTATATATTCTGAAAGGTATGGTTAAATGTGATTTTTGAGAGTTGGAATCAACTCAAAAGCTATTATGGTTTAAATTTGAAAAATGTTTGAATGCAGAAAAGCTTCTGCCTTGTTATTTTTACCAGGGGTGATCTATAGATCCAAATGACTTGAATCCAACGGGCTTGGATTAAGCATTCACAGACCTTTCCAACAAAATTGGTTTCATTCAATTTGGTGCACTGAATCGATCTGGGTGGATTTTTGAAGTTGGGTACAGAAGTGTGTTTGAAATAGAACAAAAAAAGTTTAATTTGAATAACTGGGCTGCGCGGGAAAATCGAACGGGCCGGCCTGCTAAGCGCAGTGCTCCCGCGGGCTGCTTAAGTGGGTGTCCACACTCGTCAGTGACACGGGGCTGGGCGAAGCGGTATGGGGCAACGTGAATCGTTCGATCTAGTTCTAATCTAACGGCTGGGAGTCATCGTCGACGCGAGACAACTCCGGCGAGAACGAAACCTAGCACGGCCAGTGAGGGTCGCTGGGGGCTCACCGGGGTACTGGCGAGGGTCGGCGAGGCGGGCGAACAACGAAGTCGATGACGGGCGAACTCAGGGGTGGTCGCGGCAGCTCCTGGGGCGGCTCCAATCGTTGGCTCCTTTCTTCTCCGGCAGCGGCAGGCTCCAGTGAAATTCCGGCGAGGTGGTGCTCGCCTTGCTCTGAGAATGGTGTGGCACGATCAGTGAGGAGAGGGGAGTGAGATGGTGTGATGAATTCTTGCGGGGGTGGCCTCTATTTATAGTCGGGCGAGGGGACCGTCGGGGCGCACGGTGAGCTCGTTGGGGCGATGTTACAGGCGGCTAATGGCATGGGAAAGGGTAGGGGACGGTGCTGTGTCTCCTGGCGATGCTCAATGACATGATCGCAAGGCATGGGACGGTGTGGTTTGGTCTGGAACGGGCGGTGCTCTGCGCGGCAGAGGCGGCGTCTTCGACGGCGGGCGGTGGCTGTGCGGCACGGGGCAGCAAATGGGGATGTCTGGCGGTCTCCTGGGTTGATGGCGATCGTGTATGCACGCGGCGAGGGCGGCGCGCGGTCTGGGGGTGCTGGTCGAGGGTGGCACTCTGGGGCATGCTCGGCATGGTCTGGGCGCGGCTTGTGCGCGTGGTCCAGGGCTTGGCAACGCTTGCGGCTGGGACAGTGAGTGACGGTGGACGGTGGGCTACCTCCTAGACAAGGTTGGCACGGCTAGTTCTTCCTCTAGCTTGCTGTCCACAATGGGGTGACATGGGTGTGCTCGGCTGTTCACCATTAATGGCAATGGCAAGCTCACAGGGGTGCTAGTGTTGGGCTAATCTTTCTAGGTGATTTACTGAGCTGTGTGTGAGCTAACTAGGGAACAAGTTAGGCAAGAATCACTGCACACTAGTGTTTGATGTTTTGTTTGATTTGTGTCTGCAACCTGTTTGATGAAATGGCCGCATGAAATCAAGTTTTGAATTTTGAAATGATTTTTGGTGGGTTTGCTAGATTGGTGCTGGTGAGTCTGCAGATGCTTGGGTTTTGAAAGTTGAGCTTGTTTGAGTGGGTTTTGAAAAAGTGGGATCTTCCCATATGAAGAAGATTCAATTTTGAATTGTCATTTAAACTATGCATTTGAAAGTTTCTGGATGATCACAAAGTGGGCCTTGATACTCTGTTATGAGTACATTCAAGGGGTGCAAAGATCCAGAAAAGTTTCTGTTAGGTTCTGAAAGTTTGAGACAACAAAAGTAGGCATGGGAGTTAAATTGGTCAAAATGACCATTCACTTAATATATTTGTTTTGATTTACTTGTCTTTAAGGAAAGTGTGGGAAATGTTTTAGATGATGTTCATTTCACCTAAGAAACATTATACTATAATATGATATTTTTACATGGGCGGGCACAAGGTATTTACAATGGGTATTCAAAGTTAGAAGGAAAAGCCATTAAATCACCATCTAGGCCAAGCCGTGTCGCTGGAGCGAGCCTAGAGCTACACAGTCGGAGGCCTCACGGGACTAATACAGTAAGGGAGCACACTATGGCTATTATTGAGCCAGAAGGTTCGTTGAAGATTCTATGGGCAAGGAGAACGACTAGATTTCATGTGCGAAGTGGGCTGAGTACTAAGTGATATTTCTTTGCCAAAAATAATGGGTATTCAGTTGAATACCCATAAATACATGTGTGCCCACCCATGTATTTTTTAAGTGATAAAAGTCATTTTGAGGAACTACCTTCGCATCTGGGAAAATACCAAGCGAGGAGAGGCAACCGTGCCCGTAATGACCTACGGTACAGGCGGAGCCCACACATACTGCCCAACTTTACCAGGTGTTGCCAGGTTCACCTCATCAAATACTTTCTCCTGGCGAAGACGGCAGGGGGGTACGATATTCATAGCCACCAGAAACCACGAAAAACCACATCGGAAAGGGATCTGAAGGAGGACCTTGGCTTAGGAGAAATCCCTGCTGATCCATGGATCATTGGAGTACAACGCATCATCCCCTTCATCATCAACCGCTGCATCTACATCACCTCCACTACTCTCATCCTTCATCCATTAGATCTTGTTGTAATTCTAGATTCAATTGTGGTTTCCACTAGATGTATTTCATTACATTCATCCATCCATTTGATTATGATGATGTTGTTGATTGCCTCCATGTGTGAGTAGTTCCTTTGTTCTTGGGGAGATGGAGAAACCCTAGCACCATTATGAATTTGCAATAAATATGATATATTCTTGTGTCCATATGACTTGCCAGTCTATGATAGATTTATGATTTGTGTTTGATCTCTCTCTTTAGATGGTATGTGAAATTCGACCACATACCATTTGCCTTCGGGACTAAAGGGAGGGAGAAATCTTTTGGACATGCTTTGGTATCGTACCTGAAATAGCCCCATGACAGATTGGCGCCGGCTCATGAATTGTGCGGTCAAAGGAGAAATAAAGAGGGACTCCCTAAGATAATTACGATATCCACATGAAACCCTTAATTGCGGTGGTCTGTATGGGTGACTGCTCTCAGGCAACACAATGGTTATTTAGAGGTGACCACACTCTTGGCTCAACAAAGTGGCTTCCTATGAGCCTTATAGTGAATATCTTATTATGGATCTCTATCCACACATATCATGGCACAAGAAGTATGTTATCTTAAATTATTAATAATGACAACACCATGCTAGAGGAGTATCCAACATCACTGAGAACGTCTTATTCCCATTGCATTCCACCACACTCTCATACGAACTTGTTACTTGCTTCCTTTTAATTGTTTTAATTACATTCGTGCACATAACCTAAAACCTTCCAAACACTCTTTACTTGAGATCAAAGGCAACTTACAAGTATCCTTTGCTAGATAGTGACGAGGGGCATAAAGACCTTTACCAATATCTCTCTGTGGGTTCGATATATTTACTTCGAAACTACCTACAATTTATCTATGCACTTGCAGCCATCAAGGGTTCACCCTTATCTTTAGCCGAGTCACCAATGGTGGCATCGGATTGCGAGCTTTGAGTCGCAGGTTCGGTTTCTGCAGCGCGCGGAGATAGAATTTCCTCTGGCGCTGAGGATTGGATTGGATTGGGGGTCATAGGCGCAACAGCAGGAAAAGACACTGACAACTTCTTCTAGTCAATAACAAACAATAATTGTTAAGATCTGGAATGAACATAGTCAAACACATGAAAGTCTGATGGAAGAAATATACATCTTTATAACTAGCACCTTTTGCGGGCCACCATACACAACCGGATTCTTGCGTCTCCGGGATACATCTTTTGGTACTTCCTTACATTCTTCAACCTCCAGAGATTCGCAAACCTCTGGAGTATAACCCTCGACAAGAGCAAGCTCCGACTTGGCGAGAGCAGCAAGCTGAAAGTCAGAAACAAGTAACTTAGTACTGCAAAATGCTCAAAAACAAAACAACAAGAAAGAGTAGTCGAAAATCTTACCGGGGTCAAAGGCATTTTGGTTGTATACATATGCATTGAGTGTAGGGTTCGCAGCATAGAAAACAAAAAATTTCCTACGATGGGAACATCTATGTACCAAGATCTATCTACTAGATACAAGCAACGGGTGGATATACATCCATAGAATACATACCCTCGAAGACCGAATAGCGTTAACGAGGTTGTACTCGTGGATGATGTAGACGAACGCTTGCCGATCTTAAGATCGTGATGAAGTCCATCTGGTCCAGCCGGTCCAACACGATCAAGTCCAGCACCTCAAAGTAGTGGTGCATCCGTGATCGCACACACGTACGGGTACCCTGACAACCCCCGTGCCCTCGCTCCAGCGAAGCAGCGGAAGCAACAAATCCTTCCAGAAAAAGCCACCAGGAACATGTATCTCGCTGATCCGAGACCATGGGGAAATTCTAAAGGGGGGAGAGAGATCCTTCGCGAGGAGGTGTGCTTTGAGAGGATGAGAGGGGGGGCTTTTATCGGGGATATGGGGGCACCCAAGGGGCATGGCGCCCAACCATGGGGGCTGCCTACACCTCTCCCACATTCATGTGGGTGGAGCTCCCACTCAAAATGAAAAGCCTCCACTCCCATAAAAGAGCCTCCACTCAAAAATCCACTCACATGCATTAAATTTCCACCAAATTTAATGCAAACTCTCATTAAATAAAACTCTTTTATTTTATTCAGAATTTTGTCAATTACTTTAATGACAAAAATTCACAAATAACCCCTTGCTAGTATTCCATTTCACATGCAGAACCAGTTTCAGCAATTTCAACCGAAACAGTTTCGGTGTCTAGTGAAATAAATTCCTGCGCTTTCCTTTTCTTTTTCTGGCATATCATTTGCTCCGAATGGTGTCGGCATCCCTTAAGTGTGTCACCCTACAGTTCGTGAATAATGCGGACATGATCGAGACCCTTCTCCGATCAATAATCAGTAGCGGGACCTAGAGATCCATAATGACTCCCACACATTCAACGATGACTTCTGTGATCGTGTGAACCTTTTACGCTAGTATCTTAATACCTTTGTTTCACGATATATTACATGTCCGATATTCGATCATCGGTATCTCCATACCTAGTTTGATCTCGTTACCGACATGCACTCTTTTCTGGTTCCCGTGATATAACATTCTAGTGATCAAATCACTTGCTTGCAAGCTAATCAATGTGATATCACCGAGAGGGCCCAGAGCATATCTATCCGTCATCGGGATGAACAAATTCCACTCTCTATCCATGGGTCTCAACATAACACTTTAGTAGTTCTGAAGCCATCTTTATAATCACCCAGTTACGGTGTGACGTTTGATGTCATCGAGAAACTCTTCCGGTGTTAGTGATTGACATGATCTCATGGTCTAAGGATGTAGCGACCTAGGATCAAGTAAGATCCTAAGTCCCTGTGATTAACATGCTAGTCCCTGGATCAATACCTAGCACTCACAGTCGATGAAATATCATGTAAAACACAAAGTATTTATTACACGGAGAATCCAGAGTATGAATTTATTACAAATTTGCTTAGCATTAAGCTAGCTCAAATAACAGCGGAAACATAAAAGCAGCTTGAGTCCATCACACCCCAGGCTTGTCGAGTGTAGACTCGCGATCCCTACGCACCTTTCAATCTTCGGATTCTGCACATAAGACATGCAGCCAACAAGTTGGGTCAATACTTTGAATGTATTGGAAAATTACACCAAGGAGAGAAAAGACTATCTCTACATGCAAGGCTAGTTTAGGCAGTAGAGTTTATTTGCTCAAAGCTAGTTTTTCTTAAGTAGGGAGAAGAAGAGAAATTTTCCTACTTTGTAAACATTTACTTAGATAAAATAAGGTCGCGTGGCACACGAGGATATTACACACCAAGTGTCCAAACAACCAAACACTTGGATATTACGCACCAAGCGACACTTGGATATTACACACCAAGTTCCCAAATTCCCACCCATTGGCGATATTACTCACGCCATGGGGTTCCAAAACTTTGTTTAGAAAAGAGAGAGAAAGATCCTTCAGAGGCTCCATCCTTCAGACGCTCAATGTTGTTCTGTTTCCGTGCGGCTGATCGATCAGATTGCAATACTCTTGAGAGTTTGTGCACTTTACCCACAATCCAAGATCAAGTCCTTTTACAGACAAGACCATGGCGAGGCTTTCCCTTAGTATCCCCTCTACCTTCCGGATCCAACCGTGCCAAGAACCTCCAAATATTGGTACCCAGGTGAGGTTTCCCACTAAGTACTAGGACAAGACATAGCCCATAATGTATTGTCGTTGCACTGGAAGCTTCTGAATTCTGAAACATGGCAGACTTCTTTGATTCCTGGGCGGCCGTCCTCCACCAAAATCTCACTCGTTTACCCGACAACCATTCCGCCCAGAAAAAAACTTAGTTTTATATTGAAGTGGATTTGAGAAGAAAATTTTGCTCTAGGGAGCCTTTATACTTAGAAAAATTCTTTGTCTTTCGAACCCCCCAACGGCACTTTGTATATATATAGCATAGCAAGCAATACTTAGCAAAAACAGGGGTAACCTATTAGGAGGGGAAAATCCTAAGTATAGAGCTACTCATGGCATACTACAAAATCATCGCACTTGCAAAATAATACTAGGGAAAAATTCTACTAGAACATCCTACACATGCATACTACAGAATTTTGAAGATAACATGCATAGAATCAAAACTGGGACAAAAATTATGAACAAGTGGTGTAATTTGCCTTGATCCGAGAAGCACTCTACACAATAGCACTCCTTAGCGCACTCCGAACAATCTAACGAATCACAAACATAGATCTGATCACAACTTGCTCAAAACATGTCACGGAGATAATCATGCATGCATGCAACATGGTATTTTATGCAAGATTGATTTTCTAAATTGACCAAGGTAGCATAATTTTGATTGAAATAGTGCAAGGGTGTTACTAGGATTGATTTCCCATAGGTTTAAATCAATTTGGGTCACTAATATAGTTCATAGGGTTAAAAGGAGATCCAACCATCTAATTAGCCCCAAACTAGATCTAATGATCTTAAGCAAAGTTTTACAATTTTGTTCAGTAGGTATTGCGGAAACAAAGTCAACGCAACAAAAATCAACTAAAACGGAGTTCTAGTTATTTGTCTATGAATTAAATACTCCAATTTAATGATTAAAATCTACACCAAAAACCATACTGTAAACTTGGAATATTATTGCAGATCTGCGTCTACATAAAATTATGAATCCAACGGTATATTATAAGCTAAATTTGGCCAAATATTCAATTTTATATGAATTTCGCAAGTTTTAAACTAAATCTGCAAACAGATCTAACCCTAACTTAAAATTCTTGCCAAGTGGCAGCCTCCGATTGGTCCAGCTGGCAAGGTGGGGGGGTGAAGCGGCGCGGGCGTGGTGCCGACGCGCTTTGCCACGTGGTGCAGCGCGATTGGCGCGTACCGCTTCGCTCGCCCTTCTAATCTAGGCCACAGATAGCAGATCCAACGGCGGGAGGAGGGTCGTGGCTTACCGCAGCGGCGCTGATGGCGAGGCGGCGGCGACGCTGTCGGTGGTGAAGCTCGGTGGCGATCTGGTGGCGCCTGGAGGCAGCGGTGTGGTATCCGAGGTGCCTCAGGTCCGCGCGGTCACGCTCGTGGCCTCGTCGTCCCTCCTCGCTTCCTCGTCTATCGGCAGGGTCCCGCCGACCTCCTCCGTCCCTGGCGGAGCTCCGGCGAGCAATCGCGGACGCGTATCTGCGAGAGGGAAGGGGAAAAGCACACGGCGCGATTCAGTGGTGAACGAGGAACATCTCTAGGGGAAGGAAGGAGCGAGAGGGGGTCCCGAACCGTCTCGGTGAGGTCGACCCGACGGTGGCAATGCGAGTCGTCGATGGGCTAGGGTTTTCGCAAGGAGAAAATCGAACAAGGTGAGCCGAGGGTGGCGGGGTTTATATGGGGATGGAGACTTGGGCGAGGGGGCTCGGATCGCCGCGAATCCTACCGGATTCAGTTCGAACCCATGTAGGCGGAGGACTCCTGCTCGAGGTAGGGGACGAGCTATGGGTCCCGCGTGTCGGTGGCGGAGGGGGGGAGTGGGCTGGCGCGGGCGCTGGCTGGCTAGCTGTCGCGCAGGCGCGGGTGAGCTGGCGCAGCGGCCCAGTTGGGTTAGGTTCCCCTTTTTTTTCGTTAAACATTTTTTTTTCAATTTCTGTTTTAGTAAAACTTAAATAACTTTTGCATATAAAGTCAAAAAGTGATGAAACCAACTTCTAAATTTTTGTAAAAAGAAGGTGGTCATCTTTGGACCATAGCTTAATGTTTTCACATGGTTTTTAGAAGGGTCAAGCTTGACCTCTACAATAATGCTTACATATGGAAAACTTTAGTAGGGTTTTGGTAGGTTTAGATGTTAGGATTTTGTTGCAAATTTTTATTTGTAGGATGCAATGATGCAAGGATGATGCATGGCACTAATAACATCCTAACATAAAATCTGGGATGTTACAAACCTACCCCCTTAAGAAAAATCTCGTCCTCGAGATTCGGGTTGGCTAGCAAATATGTGTGGGTGTTCTGCCTTCATGTCTTCTTCACGCTCCCATGTAGCTTCTTCCTCGGAGTGGTGGTTCCATTGTACTTTGCAGAATCTTATTGTCTTGGTGCGGGTAATCCTTTCGGCTGTTTCCAGTATTTTGATGGGTTTTTCCTCATAGGTAAGGTCATTTTCCAATTGAACCTCATCTAGGGGAACGGTGTCTCTTAACGGTGTTTCGGCCATCTCCGGGTGACACTTCTTTAGTTGCGACACATGAAACACATCATGAACAGTCAGTCCTTCCGGTAACTCCAACTGATAAGCAACTTCTCCTCTACGGTCCAGAACCTTATATGGTCCTATGAATCGTGGGGCTAACTTGCCCTTGATTCCAAACCTCTTAACTCCTCGTAGGGGTGAAACTCGGAGATACGCACGGTCCCCTATTTTATAAGCCACATCTCTGCGCTTGGAATCAGCATAACAATTCTGTCGGGATTGGGCTACCTTTAGCCTATCCTGAATCTGTCATACCTTTTCTTCGGCAACCTTGATAAATTCAGGTCCAAATAGACTACGCTCACCAACTCCACTCCATAGCAGCGGAGTCCTACACTTCCTGCCATATAGAACTTCAAACGGAGCCATCTTGATACCTGTCTGGTAGCTGTTGTTGTATGAGAACTCAGCATATGGCAGGTTGTCTTCCAGAATTTGGTTCACCCTTTCTGTTTGGCCATCTGTCTGGGGGTGGAAGGCAGTACTGAATTCTAGTCGGGTCCCAAGAGACTCATGTAGTTGTCGCCAAAACTTTGAAGTAAACTGGGTGCCTCTGTCTGACACAATTCCCTTGGGAACACCATGTAGTCTTACAATCCTTGACATGTATACCTTAGCGAGCTTAGCACTCGTATAGGTGGTATTTACGGGGATGAAGTGAGCCACCTTGGTAAAGTGGTCCACCACTATCCAGATAGAATCAAATCCAGAACGAGTTCGGGGCAATCCCGTGATGAAATCCATGCCTACCTTATGACACTTCCAGTCGGGTATAGGTAGTGGTTGAAGTTAGTCTGGCCGGTTTCTGATGCTCGGCTTTAACTCTGTTGCATACATCACATAGAGAAATATATTCGGCAACTTCTCTTTTTAGGTTATTCCACCAGAATCTATCCTTCACATCCATGTTCATCTTCGTGTTACCTGGATGAATTGAGTAAGGTGAGTCGTGAGCTTCTTGTAAAATCAACTTCCTGATGCCGGGGTCATAGGGAACGCACAAACGCTTCCCATACCAAAGAGTTCCTTGTTCATCTAGACGGAATTCTTTTGTCTTTCCTTCTCTTATCCTGACCCTTATTTCTTCCAACTCTTTATCTCCCTTTTGTGCTTCCTTGATTCTCTCTTGGAAGGTAGACACTATTTCCATAGTCGCTACGTGCCCTTTCGGAATGATTTCTAGCCTCAGATCCTTGAATTGCTTGCATAGATCCTCTAGAAGTTCCCCTGCGGTAAGTCCATTCACATAAACCTTACGACTTAAGGCATCGGCGTTTGCCTTTCCGGGATGGTACTGTAAATCCAAGTCATAATCCTTAATTAGTTCAAGCCATCTTCTTTGTCTCATATTCAACTCCTTTTGTGTGAATATGTACTTCAAGATTTTATGATCTGTGAACACATCATAATGTTGCCCATGAGGTAGTGTCTCCATACCTTGAGTGCATGAACCACAGACGCAAGTTCCAAATCATGTGTGGGGTAGTTGTGTTCGTGGTTCTTAAGTTGTCGGGAGGCATAGGATACCACTTTCCCATCCTGCATCAATACACTTCCAAGTCCTTGTCGAGAGGCGTCACAATAGACTTCAAAATCCTTTTGGATATCAGGCAGACACAGAACTGGCGCCGTTACAAGGCGTTTCTTCAACTCTTGAAAACTTGCTTCACATGCCTCGGTCCATAGGAACTTCTTTTCCATCTTCAATAGTTCCATCATGGGTTTTGCTATTTTGGAAAAGTTTTCAATGAACCTCCGGTAATATCCTGCGAGGCCCAAGAAACTCCTAATATCTCCCACACTCTTGGGCGACTCCCATTCCGTCACGGAAGCTACCTTACTAGGATCTATGGCAACTCCTTTTGCCGACACAACATGACCAAGGAATCCCACTTCCTTCAACCAGAAATCGCATTTGCTGAATTTGGCATACAACTTGTGTTCTCTTAGCTTCTCCATAATTAGGCACAGGTGTTTCTCGTGTTCCTTCTCATCCTTAGAGTATATGAGTATATCGTCTATGAAGACCACGATAAACTTGTCCAAATACTCCATGAGCACCTTGTTCATCATGGTCATGAAGTATGCGGGGGCATTGGTTAGACCAAAGGACATCACGGTGTACTCATACAATCCGTATCTTGTGGTAAATGCTGTTTTGGGCACATCCTGTTCTCGAATCTTTAGCTGAAAGTAGCCTGATCGCAGATCGATCTTTCACTTGCTCCCTTTAACTGGTCAAACAAGTCATTGATGTTGGGCAGATGATACTTATTCTTAATCGTCACTTCGTTCAACGAGCGGTAGTCCACAACCAGCCTCTTGGTTTTATCCTTCTTTTCCACATAGGACAGGTGCTCCCCAAGATGACGCGCTGGGTTGGATGAATCCCTTGTCCAATTGTTCCCTAACCTGTTTCTTGAGTTCCTTTAACTCGTCCACATCCATCTTGTATGGTCTCTTAGCTATCGGCCCCATGCCTGGCATCAAGTCAATGAGGAACTCGATATCACGGTCGGGTGGCATTCCGGGTAGATCCTCTGGAAAGACATCTGGGTATTCCTTTACAATAGGTACCTCCTCCAAGCTAACCCCCTTAAGAGAGTTCACCATGACTTCCTTAAGTGCGAAATTTGACATGATGCGAATCCTTTTCCCTTCCGGTGTTGTGAGCGTGGCAGTCCTTTTTGCACAATCTATGACTCCTTCATATTCGGTCATCCAATTCATGCCCAAGATTATGTCTAATCCTTGTGATTCTAGAACTACTAGACTTGTGGGAAAGATGTGTGTCCCAATCCTTAGTTCTAATCCCCGGCAACCGGAGTTTGCCACTATTTCTCCCCCAGGAGAACTTACCCTTAGAGGAAAGTTTATAGTCTCCATAGGTATCTTGCCTCTATCCACAAATACCCTTGATATGAATGAATGCGATGCACCAATATCAAAAAGAACAACTGCAGGAATAGAATTGAGCTTGAACTTACCAATCATGGAGTCTGGTGCATCACAAGCATCCTCCGTGGAGACATGATTCACCGTGGCTTTGACAAACGGATTTGGCTTCTTCCCGTTTCCATTGCCATGGTTGTGTCCATTTCCATTCCCATTGCCATTGCCATTCTTCTTATTGGGGCAAGAGGTTGCATAGTGCCCTGTCCTAATGCACTTAAAGCATGTCACCTCACTGAGATCATTTCCATTGTTGCCGCTACCATTACAGTTTTTATGCCCATTGTGTTTGTGGCCGCCATGGTGTTGACCGTTATGGTTGTGGCCATTATTATTATAAGGTGGTGGTGAGGAATTGCGCTGCTTCTGGTACGGAACAGAATGCTTGTGAGGGTTATACTTCCTCTTGCGGTTTTCTATGCTCTTCCTTTTGGATTCAACCACAATGGCTCTGTCCAGGAGTTCCTGAAAGTTGTCAAATTTCTGAGCCACAAGCTGAATGGATATCTCATCATTGAGTCCTCTTAAGAACTCCTCCTGTCTCTTGGCATCAGTGGAAACATCGCCGGGTGCATAACGGGCTAGCTTGTTGAAAAGTTCACCATACTCGGTGACAGAACGGTGCAGCTGGTGTAGGTCGCGAAATTCGCGCCTTTTCAGAGTCATGATACCAGCAGCCACATGATGAGTGCGAAAAGCTAACTCAAACTTCTCCCAAGTGATAGCATCAATGTCTGGGTGGGTGACTTGGTAGTTATCCCACCATTCTGCAGCAGGTCCTTCAAGCTGGTGTGCGGCGTAACGTACCCTGTCGGCTCCGACAGCTTGCACGGTGTCTAGCTTCTTGTTGATTGTATGTAGCCAGTCATCTGCGATGATTGGTTCAGTGCTGCTAGTGAAGGTGGGTGGGTTCAGCCTCAAAAATCGAGTCAAGCGATCCTGTTGAGGTGGTGGCGGAGGTGGTGGTGGTGGCGGGTTGTTGTTGTTGTTTTGCATGTTCTGAGTGAGCAGTTGGATCATCTAGTTCTAGGTGGCCAAAAGTTGTGCTATTTCCGGAGGAATTTCGGTGTTCGCGCGTCTTGGCGGCATCTGTGGGGTTTGAGAGAAAAGTTAAGAAATAGACAGAAAGACTAAGTAGTAAACTCCTACCCTTATGAAAACACACCAAGCACAAGACACAACAACACAACTTAAAACAGAAATCAACCAAGTTTAACTAAACCAAAAAGTCTTGGTATTTATTACATTCGCGAATAACGTTCTACTATAGAATTAAAGGTGGTCCAACTACTACACATCTTCCACCCCTTCCTCTCCCTCGTCCTCGAACGAGTAGCCTTCCTGCTCTAGGGTTGGCTTGTACAACTCCATCTCCTTCGTGGTGGCTTCAAGCTTCTCTTGGAGGTTCTTTATCTCATCCTGCAGCTTCTTGGTAGTGGCTTCTAGCTGCTCCTGAAGTCCCTCCTTCTCGCTTTGTAGCTCCTCCACTAGACTTGACTTCTTCGTAGTTTCAAGTTGCTTTGCCAAGTCCCTCTTGGAAGCACGCACATCATTGAGTATCTTGCAAAGGCCTTCGGTTTGCACTTCAGTTCCATCGATCTCCTGCTTGAGTTCCCTAATCCTCTTATTTTTATTTATCACCCTCTTCTCTTGGTTAGCGAACTTCTTCTCTTGGTCCTGGAACTTTATCTCTTGGAGCTTCATTGCCTCCTCCTGCTGCTTGATCATTTCTTCTTTCTCCTTGATGAGGGCGCATAGCTCGTCGTTCTTCAATATCTCAAGGAAGGTACCCTTTTCAAGGTCATGGATGTGGCACTCCAAATCTTGATATTGGGTCCTTCGGCGCTTGGTAGAGGTCCTTTCCTCAAAGGTTAGCTCCATGGGAACTCCTTCCTCATCTCATCTTCCAAAGAGGCCGCCGCAGTGTCCTTGGAGAGCTTCATGATGACATCCACATAGGCGACCAATGAGCTGCTGCAAGCTGATGCTAAGGGCCTTCTCCTTGGAATCGCTAACAATGTGGATAGCTATGTCTTCCTCCGGGTTCTTGCCTCGCTCCTTCCCTGGATGGATGACTTTGACTCCCCAACAGCCGTCCTTGTGGAGTTTCTTCATTGTGCTCCCCTGGATTGTTGGGAGGGGAAGGTCCAAACGTGTGAGTAGGTCCATGAGGCATCCACCAAAGCGAAGGGGCTCGATGTCCGCGACAGTGTCGTAGAGGAAGCTTGTCATCTTTAAGTTATAAGAATGAAAGTTAGATACTTAATCAAGTGAGGAGAACAGATACTAGAAGTGCGGAAAATAACTTAGTAGAAAAGCAAGTAAGGCACATAAGTTAGAGGTGGTTCCAATCCTAGGGTCACGTCCTACAGGCAACGAGGTGCTCTGATACCATCTGTAGCGACCTAGGATCAAGTAAGATCCTAAGTCCCTATGATTAACATGCTAGTCCCTGGATCAATAGCTAGCACTCACAGTCGATGAAATATCATGTAAAACACAAAGTCTTTATTACACGGAGAATCCATAGTATGAATTTATTACAAATTTTCTTAGCATTAAGCTATCTCAAATAACAGCGGAGACATAAAAGCAGCTTGAGTCCATCACGCCCCAGGCTTGTCGAGTGTATACTCGCGATCCCTACGCACCTTTCAATCTTCGGATTCTGCACATAAGACGTGCATCCAACAAGTTGGGTCAATACTTTGAATGTATTGGCAAATTACACCAAGGAGAGAAAAGACTATCTCTACATGCAAGGCTAGTTTAGGCAGTAGAGTTTATTTGCTCAAAGCTAGTTTTTCTTAAGTAGAGAGAAGAAGAGAAATTTTCCTACTTTGTAAACATTTACTTAGATAAAATAAGGTCGAGTGGCACACGAGGATATTACGCACCAAGTGTCCAAACAACCAAACACTTGGATATTACGCACCAAGCGACACTTGGATATTACACACCAAGTTCCCAAATTCCCACCCATTGGCGATATTACTCACGCCATGGGGTTTCAAAACTTTGTTTAGAAAAGAGAGAGGAAGATCCTTCAGAGGCTCCATCCTTCAGACGCTCAATGTTGTTCTGTTTCCGTGAACACGGCTGATCGATCAGATTGCAATACTCTCGAGAGTTTGTGCACTTTACCCACAATCCACGATCAAGTCCTTTTACAGACAAGACCATGGCGAGGCTTTCCCTTAGTATCCCCTCTACCTTCCGGATCCAACCGTGCCAAGAACCTCCAAATTTTGGTACCCAGGTGAGGTTTCCCACTAAGTACTAGGCCAAGACAGAGCCCATAATGTATTGTGGTTGCACTGGAAGCTTCTGAATTCTGAAACATGGCAGACTTCTTTGATTCCTGGGCGGCCGTCCTCCACCAAAATCTCACTCGTTGACCCGACAACCATTCCGCCCAGAAGAAAACTTAGTTTTATTTTGAAGTGGATTTGAGAAGAAAAGTTTGCTCTAGGGAGCCTTTATACTTAGAAAAATTCTTTGTCTTTCGAACCCCCCAATGACACTTTGTATATATATAGCATAGCAAGAAATACTTACCAAAAACAGGGGGTAACCTATTAGGAGGGAAAAATCCTAAGTATAGAGCTACTCATGGCATACTACAAAATCATCGCATTTGCAAAATAATACTAAGGAAAAATTCTACTAGAACATCCTACACATGCATACTACAGAATTTTGAAGATCACATGCATAGAATCAAAACTGGGACAAAAATTATGAACAAGTGGTGTAACTTGCCTTGATCCGAGCAGCACTCTACACAATAGCACTCCTTAGCGCACTCCGAACAATCTAACGAATCACAAACATAGATCTGATCACAACTTGCTCAAAACATGTCACAGAGATAATCATGCATGCATGCAACATGGTATTTTATGCAAGATTGATTTTCTAAATTGACCAAGGTAGCATAATTTGGATTGCAATAGTGCAAGGGTGTTACTAGGATTGATTTCCCATAGGTTTAAATCAATTTGGGTCACTAATATAGTTCATAGGGTTAAAATGAGATCCAACCATCTAATTAGCCCCAAACTAGATCTAATGATCTTAAGCAAAGTTTTACAATTTTGTTCAGTAGGTATTGCGGAAACAAAGTCAATGCAACTCAAATCAACTAATACGGAGTTCTAATTATTTGTCTATGAATTAAATACTCCAATTTAATGATTAAAATCTACACCAAAAACCATACTGTAAACTTGGAATATTATTGCAGATCTGCATTCTACATAAAATTATGAATCCAACGGTATATTATAAGCTAAATTTGGCCAAATATTAAATTTTATATGAATTTCGCAAGTTTTAAACTAAATCAGCAAACAGATCTAACCCTAACTTAAAATTCTTGCCAAGTGGCAGCCTCCGATTGGTCCAGCTGGGAAGGTGGGGGGGTGACGCGGCACGGGCGCGGTGCCGACGCGCTTTGCCACGTGGCGCAGCGCGATTGGCGCGTACCGCTTCGCTCGCCCTGCTAATCTAGGCCACAGATAGCAGATCCAACGGCGGGAGGAGGGTGGTGGCTTACCGCGGCGGCGCTGATGGCGAGGCGGCGGCGGCGCTGTCGGTGGTGAAGCTCGGCGGCGATCTGGTGGCTCCTAGAGGCAGCGGTGTGGTCGCCGAGGTGCGTCAGGTCCGCGCGGTCACACTCGTGGCCTCGTCGTTCCTCCTCGCTTCCTCGTTTATCGGCAGGGTCTCGCCGACCTCCTCCGTCCCTGGCGGAGCTCCGGCGAGCAATCGCGGATGCGTATCTGCAAGAGGGAAGGGGAAAAGCACATGGCACGATTCAGTGGTGAACGAGGAGCTCTAGGGGAAGCAAGAAGCGAGAGGGGGTCCCGAACCATCTCGGTGAGGTCGACCCGATGGCGGAGATGCGACTCGTCGATGGGCTAGGATTTTCACAAGGAGAAAATTGAACGAGGTCAGCCGAGGGTGGAGGGGTTTATATGGGGGTGGAGACTTGGGCAAGGGTGCTCGGATCGCCGCGAATCCTACCGGATTTGGTTCGAACTCGTGCAGGCGGAGGACTCCTGCTCGAGGTAGGGGACGAGCTGTGGGTCCCGCGTGTCGGTGGCGGAGGGGGGTGTGGGTTGACGCGGGTGCTGGCTGGCTAGCTGTCGCTCGGGCGCGGGTGGGCTGGCGCAGCGGCCTAGTTGGGTTAGGTTCCCCTTTTTTTTTCTTTAAACATTTTTTTTTCAATTTCTGTTTTAGTAAAACTTAAATAACTTTTGCATATAAAGTCAAAAAGTGATGAAACCAACTTCTAAATTTTTGTAAAAAGAAGGTGGTCATATTTGGACCATAGCTTAATGTTTTCACATGGTTTTTAGAAGGGTCAAGCTTGACCTCTACAATAATGCTTACATATGGAAAACTTTAGTAGGGTTTTGGTAGGTTTAGATGTTAGGATTTTGTTGCAAATTTTTATTTGTAGGATCCAATGATGCAAGGATGATGCATGGCACTAATAACATCCTAACATAAAATCTGGGATGTTACAAAGGATTAGGATCACTTCCTAAGTTGTTATAGAAATATAAACTCAATGACTTTGATTGTAATGCTATACTTTGGATGAATGTTCATCAGATCATTACACTAATGTTGTGACCTCATTATTAACAACATCCAATGTCCATGATCAGGAAACTTTGATCATCATATTAATCAACGAGCTAGTTTTGTTTATTAAACACACATGTATTAACGTTTCTGTATTAATACAATTATAGCATGTAAAATAAACATTTATCATAAATAAGGAATACGATAATAACCACTTTATTATTGCCTCTCGGGCATATTCCCTTCA
The DNA here is from genome assembly GCA_916181665.1 of Avena sativa. Lineage (NCBI taxonomy): Eukaryota > Viridiplantae > Streptophyta > Magnoliopsida > Poales > Poaceae > Avena > Avena sativa. The sequence continues at coordinate 60,054,575 of OV702280.1, read as the reverse complement.
GTCTCCCACTTGCACTAGAGACAATAATCTAGTTTGAAAACTTTGCGTATTGAACACCTATGGCTTTCTGGTGTTCCATATACGCAACTGCAAGTGGTTAACATAATCTACGGATCTGACACTTTCAGGTCCGTGTGTATTTGCATGTCTTTGCGTCTTCACGCATCACTCATTCTCCAATGAGATGGCATTGTATAAATTTGATCTTTCGGTGAGACCTTTAGTTCCTTGGGGTTAAAACACGTCGATACTGTTGTCATACAATATATCTTTAGTGTTAGCCCATTGCGAACCACACCTTAGTTTGATAACAAACTACTTGACACAAATTCCCTCCTTTGCTGCTACTATAATAGTCATATAGTACTTAGCCTTTTGTTGTAGTATTCGTCACAATGTCTTAACTTTGGAATACATCCAAATCCATCATGAAAACTCCTTTCCATTTCATTGTGCCACTCATAGTTTAAATTGAGATAAACTTAATTTGTATCTTGCGACAAAACTAGTATCAATGTAACGCTTTACAATGAACTATTTGTAATTGTTTGTCACCTCTACACAAATATATTCTTAGTTCTTCCAAAAGATCATAAGAATATCCTTACTATAGTCCAATGATCATTTTATGATTCATTCTGGTATATGCTCATAACACTTAGAACATAGGACATATCTGGATGTGTACATATCATGGTATGATTGATCAAAACATTCTCGTGATTTCACTCATCAAGTGTCAAAGCACTTGAATCTTGTTTCACTTATCAAGTGTCGATACACTTGAATCTTGATTCAATTCCTTTTCCATGCGACAAGAACCTTTTCTTGTCGTTTTTATATTGAACTCCTTCAATATCTCATATATGTACGTTTGGCACAACCATATTAGCGTCACAGTCTATCCACTATAGACATTCATGCTAAATATTCGGGTTTTGCCTAAGTATTTCATCAAAATGAAATTCTTAACCTTTGTCAATAAAAGATACATCATTTCTAATTAACAAGATGTCCTCCACAAAATGTATTACAAATATGTCTTAGCGCTCCCACTTAATTTCTTGCAAATACAAGCATCTTCATCGTCTCCTGATGAAAACTCTTTTTCATCACGGTGAAGATTCCAACTCCGCGATGCTTACTTCAACCATTGAAGTTTGCATGCCCTTTTTAGCATCCTTTGAATTAACAAAACCCTTTGGATCGTGTCATGTACATGTCCTAGGTAACCATTCTATTAGAAGAACTTTGTTTTGTTTATTCATTTACCATATAACAAATTATATGTAGTGGTTGCTACTTTAATCCATCCAGACTAAATATCGCTATGAAATATCAAATCTTGTCATAGTCAACTCCTTGAACATTGTCGTAAAATACTTTACCGATATGTCGACTATTTCATAGATGTAAAACATCCATGTCTGTTTATTTATAGATCCAAATACGACCGATAGGTTTTTACACCTTTCCGGAGGGTCTTCCAAGTTCAAAACTTGATTTCTCGTGTATGGAACTATCACGGATTTTATGGCTTCAAGCCATTTGACGGAGTCAGGGCCCATCATCGCTTCTTTGTAGTCGGTTCATCATTGTCAAACAATAATGATTTACTCTCAAATCTCAATCATTTGATTGTTTATCCGACCTTCTTGGTTCAATAGGAACTTTAGACCTCCGTGACCGCAACCTTTGAGGCACATAAGCTATGAGCATTATGGCAGCCTCCAGAACCATTTCCGGCACTACGCAACTCAGCACATTTAGCTAAGGTTCGTTAACCTTATCAAAGTTCTATTGTCCTTCCACTTAACATTTATGAAAAATTCCTTCTTCAAGAAACTTCACATTTCAAGCAACAAACCCTTTTGTCCTCGGTGTTATGGAGGAATAACCGATTGTTATTCGAAATAACCTACAAAGACATGCTCATCCGACTTTGGTTGTAAACATCTTACTTATGTTTAGCATACCAAAATTTAAGAAATGACAACTTGGGTTTTACCCCAAACCATAACTCATATGGTGTCATTTCAACGGATCAAGATGGAGCTCTTTTCAGTGTAAAAAGCGGAAGACTCTAAAGCTTTAATCTTTTTAAAACATAATGGCGGTTTTATCAATAACACCTTTGATCCAACCATGTAAAACAAGGTTTAATTACAAATCTCAAACACTCCATATTCATATGGTCTTTCGGGATATGTAAATCTAGGTGTTTTGCTAAACTTGTAACTCAAATAAATCCCTTTATGATAAAATCATAATTCATTTATTTTCTTGTTACACTTGTAACTCAAACAAATCCCTTATGATAAAATCATAAACCATTTATTTTCTTGTTACAATGATTTTCCACTTCATCTTGAAAGTCTTTGAAACATTTTCAAATATTTCATACTTCATTCTCATTAAGTGAACATTCACTCAAATTTCCGAAGAAAGTATATGAAGTTGAAACCCATCGCTTACGACTATCAATAATGGACTACATACATCGATATGTATAAATTCCAATATTTTAGTCGTTTGTTCTTCTTTGTCATTTGAACGAACTTTTAATTATCCCGAGGAAAGTCTCACAAGCGTCACTTGATCAAATCAAAGACTCCAAAAATCCATGACTATGGAGATTCTTCATGTTTTCTTTCCAATATAATTTAAACGGCGATGTCACTTCGTAAGTGATCTTTCAATCATTTGTCTTGCGACATTTTAGCATTAGGTTTTATGGATGTGATCTCTCCAACTAGATTTGTAAATCATCCATCTAATATGGAATATGGTAATTATTTGAACAACCTTTGTTCTCATAATACCTGATTTAAATAACAATTATTAAAACAAAAATCTTGAAGTCAAGCTTTGATGTCAACGAGAAATACAAACAACGGTTTGTTTGTTTTCGATGAACATCATCACATATTCTCTTGCTAGTTACTTAGGCCATTGTGGTTTATGAATTGCGTCCTTCCGTATGAAATTTCATACCAACCAATTCGGTATCCAATACCCAAGAACCACATTGTTTAACAAGCAAAGAATACAACCATAACCTGTATATCATCTATATACCTAAATTGGATATTTCCAATCTTTTCTTTTCTGCCAAATATATTTTATAGATTCTCTTTCAACATTTTCTTTTCCTTTTTAAAATAATCTATCAACATCAAAAGTGGCGCCATATACATGACACATAGTCCAGAGCGTGTATATTCAAATAATAATACCTTTGGACTTTCACTTTGAAGTAGATCACCATCATCAAAATGACCGGTATTCTTTTAAAATCCATTCTTTAGTAATCTTTTAGTGTAGTAAACACTTTACATACATATTCTATTCATCCTTATCATGACGACTTTCATGATCAAGCTAATGTAGCTTATAAGGAGAATCTTGAGTATAATGTTGCTTTCCAAAACCCTTTTGGATGATTAGGATGTCTAGCATCTCCAACCTTTGTAAATTCTCATCCTATATGAGAAGACATATTATACTCTATCATATTGCAACCAAAACATTGTTTCAGATATCGTTATATCTGTCACACATGATGGTTTCTGAAACAATTCTTTCAGCTCCTAGATAAACTTGATACTAAAATAATCAAGAATCATGGAGGCAAACATGATACTTAAGATACTAACACTAGAATTGTTACTCTCGATTTAATACCAATTATTAAATTTCACGGAGTAAATAGAATTTTGCTGAAAGTTTGCAATAGGACTTTAAACTTTAGATTGACACTCAACACAATATGATACCAGTTCGTAAAGTATATATCCAGAATTCTATAGTTCTATTATCTCAATTACAACTATGCATAAGGTGGTGATCGAATGCCAATGACTACAACAAATTATGCAAATTCACTTTGATTTAATTTATGATAAATTTAGTTCTACTAATCCAAATTAGAAATGAAATCTCACTCAAAAACGACATCCCTCGTGTCTTTTTGGTGATTACATTTACCAAATCCACTACACCAAGTCCGATCATCACGTGAGTCGGTGTAGCTTCAAAGGCGAGCATCAAATGGGCATCATATCTACTATATGACTCATGCTTAACCTTTCAGTCCGTGTTCCGAGGCCATGTCTGTACATGCTAGGCTCGCCAAGTAAGAACCTTAGTATTCGCGTGTGTAACTGTCTTACACCCGAGATATGCTCATGGATTCAAGTACACCCGATCATCACGTGATGTCTTGAAGCGATGAAACATTGTCGGTGCATACTTAAGGAAGAACACATTCTTATCTTGATATCTAAATGAGGGATCATCTTATTATGCTAATAAAACACCAAACAAGCAATATAAGATGCTATCAAACATCACATGTTTATTAGTGGAATGATATGGTTCCCGCATATGATCTCTATCATGTGCACCATGGTATGATCACTATCATACCTATATGTGTAAGGCCAAGGTCTATGGAACTTACACGTCATGTGTGTTGTAATAGTATCATCTCATACTTCTACTTACAACATCACCATATCATAACACTAGCCCAGCAACAATCTAAACTAGACACCTCTAATTTATCCATTGCAAGTTTTACGTGGCTTAGGGCTTTCGAAGATAGAACCGTTCTTACCTACGAACATGAACCACAACGAGGATAACCAAATTGTTGACAACTCGTTCCAAATTAGATATTGACTATAGTAGGAGAGACAGACACCCGCTAGCCACTTATGCAAAATTAGTTGCATGTCAAGCGTGGAACAGGTCTGATGTGCGAGGACATGTAAAGTTTGTCCGGGCCGCTTCATCCCACTATGCCACCAATATCCAAAGTACAACTAAGAAGCAATAAAATGATCATCATCGCCCACATACTCATATGTGTACTACCCGTGCAAAGTATCTACGCATAGATCCGGCTCTGATACCACTGTAGGGTTCGCAGCATAGAAAACAAAAATTTTCCAACGATGGGAACATCTATGTACCAAGATCTATCTACTAGATACAAGCAACGGGTGGATATACATCCATAGAATACATACCCTCGAAGACCTAATAGTGTTAACGAGGTTGTACTTGTGGATGATGTAGACGAACGCTTGCCGATCTCAAGATCGTGATGAAGTCCATCTGGTCCAGCCGGTCCAACACGATCAAGTCCAGCACCTCAAAGTAGTGGTGCATCCGTGATCGCACACACGTACGGGTACCCCGACAACCTCCGCGCCCTCGCTCCAGCGAAGCAGCAGAAGCAACAAATCCTTCCAGAAAAAGCCACCGGGAACATGTATCTCACTGATCCGAGACCATGGGGAAATTCTAAAGGGGGAGAGAGATCCTTCGCGAAGAGGTGTGCTTTGAGATGATGAGAGGGGGGCCTTTTATAGGTGAGAGGGGGCACCCAAGGGGCATGGCGCCCAGCCATGGGGGCTGCCCCCACCTCTCCCACATTCATGTGGGTGGAGCTCCCACTCAAAATGAAAATCCTCCACTCCCATAAAAGAGCCTCCACTCAAAAATCCACTCACATGCATTAAATTTCCAACAAATTTAATGCAAACTCTCATTAAATAAAACTCTTTTATTTTATTCAGAATTTTGTCAATTACTTTAATGACAAACATTCACAAATAACCGCTTGCTAGTATTCCATTTCACATGCAGAACCAGTTTCAGCAATTTCAACCGAAACATTTCCGGTGTCTATTGAAATAAATTTCTGCGCTTTACTTTTCTTTTTCTGGCATATCATTTGCTCCGAATGGTGTCGGCATCCCTTAAGTGTGTCACCCTATGGTTCACGAATAATGCGGACATGATCGAGACCCTTCTCCGATCAATAATCAGTAGCGGGATCTGGAGATCCATACTGACTCCCACACATTCAACGATGACTTCTGTGATCGTGTGAACCTTTTACGTTAGTATCTTAATCCCTTTGTTTCACGATATATTACATGTCCGAGATTCGATCATCGGTATCTCCATACCTAGTTTGATCTCGTTACCGACATGCACTCTTTTCTCGTTCCCGTGATATAACATTCTAGTGATCAAATCACTTGCTTGCAAGCTAATCAATGTGATATCACCGAGAGGGCCCAGAGCATATCTATCCGTCATCGGGATGAACAAATTCCACTCTCGATCCATGGGTCTCAACATAACACTTTAGTAGTTCTGAAGCCATCTTTATAATCACCCAGTTACGGTGTGACGTTTGATGTCATCGAGAAACTCTTCCGGTGTTAGTGATTGACATGATCTCATGTCTAAGGATTAGGATCACTTCGTAAGTTGTTATAGCAATATAAACTCAATGACTTTGATCGTAATGCTATACTTTGGATGAATGTTCATCAGATCATTACACTAATGTTGTGACCTCGTTATTAACAACATCCAATGTCCATGATCAGGAAACTTTGATCATCATGTTAATCAACGAGCTAGTTTATAAGAGAGGCATAACTAGGAACTTTCTTTTTGTTTATTAAACACACATGTATTAACATTTCCGTATTAATACAATTATAGCATGTAAAATAAACATTTATCATAAATAAGGAATACGCTAATAACCACTTTATTATTTCCTCTCGGGCATATTCCCTTCAGTCTCCCACTTGCACTAGAGACAATAATCTAGTTTGAAAACTTTGCGTATTGAACACCTATGGCTTTCTTGTGTTCCATATACGCAACTGCAAGTGGTTAACATAATCTACGGATCTGACACTTTCAGGTCCATGTGTATTTGCATGTCTTTGTGTCTTCACGCATCACTCATTCTCCAATGAGATGGCATTGTATAAATTTGGTCTTTCGGTGAGACCTTTAGTTCCTTGGGGTTAAAACACGTCGATACTATTGTCATACAATATATCTTTAGTGTTAGCCCGTTGCAAACCACACCTTAGTTTGATAACAAACTACTTGACACAAATTCCCTCCTTTGCTGCTACTATAGCAGTCATATACTTAGCATTTTGTTGCAGTATTCGTCAAAATGTCTTAACTTTGGAATACATACAAATCCATCATGAAAACTCCTTTCCATTTCATTGTGCCACTCATAGTTTAAATTGAGATAAACTTAATTTGTATCTTGCGACAAAACTAGTATCAATGTAACGCTTTACAATGAAATATTTGTAATTGTTTGTCACCTCTACACAAATATATTCTTAGTTCTTCCAAAAGATCATAAGAATATCCTTACTATAGTCCAATGATCATTTTATAATTCATTCTGGTATATTCTTATAACACTTAGAGCATAGGACATATCTGGATGTGTACATATCATGGTATGATTGATCAAAACATTCTCGTGATTTCACTCATCAAGTGTCAAAGCACTTGAATCTTGTTTCACTTATCAAGTGTCGATACACTTGAATCTTGATTCAATTCCTTTTCCATGCGACAAGAACCTTTTCTTGTCGTTTCTATATTGAACTCCTTCAATATCTCATATATGTACGTTTGCCACAACCATATTAGCGTCACAGTCTATCCACTATAGACATTCATGCTAAATATTCGGGTTTTTCCTAAGTATTTCATCAAAATGAAATTCTTAACCTTTGTCAATAAAAGATACATCATTTCTAATCAACAAGATGTCCTCCAAAAAATGTATTAGAAATATGTCTTAGCGTTCCCACTTAATTTCTTCCAAACGAAAGCATCTTAACGTCTCCTGATGAAAACTGTTTTTCATCACGGTGAAGATTCCAACTCCGCGATGCTTACTTCAACCATTGAAGTTTGCATGCCCTTTTTAGCATCCTTTGAATTAACAAAACCCTTTGGATCGTGTCATGTACACGTCCTAGGTAACCATTCTATTAGAAGAACTTTGTTTTGTTTATTCATCTACCATATAACAAATTATATGTAGTGGTTTCTACCTTAATCCGTCCAGACTAAATATCGCTATGAAAGATCAAATCTTGTCATAGTCAACTCCTTGAACATTGTCGTCAAATACTTTACCGATATGTCGACTATTTCATAGATGTAAAACATCCATGTATGTTTCTTTATAGATCCAAATACGACCGATCGGTTTTTACACCTTTCCGGAGGGTCTTCCAAGTTCAAAACTTGATTTCTCGTGTATGGAGCTATCACGGATTTTATGGCTTCAAGCCATTTGACGGAGTCAGGGCCCATCATCGCTTCTTTGTAGTCGGTTCATCATTGTCAAACAATAATGACTTACTCTCAAAATCCGACCTTCTTGGTTCAATAGGAACTTTAGACCTCCGTGACCGCAACCTTTGAGGCGCAAAAGCTATGAGCATTATGGCAGCCTCCAGAACCATTTCCGACGCTGCGCAACTCAGCACATTTAGCTAAGGTTCGTTAACCTTATCAAAGTTCTATTGTCCTTCCACTTCACATTTATGAAAAATTCCTTCTTCAAGAAACTTCACATTTCAAGCGACAAACCCTTTTGTCCTCGGTGTTATGGAGGAATAACCAATTGTTATTCGAAATAATCTACAAACACATGCTCATCCGACTTTGGTTGTAAACATCTTACTTATGTTTAGCATACCAAAATTTAAGAAATGACAACTTGGGTTTTACCCCAAACCATAACTCATATGGTGTCATTTCAACGGATCAAGATGGATCTCTTTTCAGTGTAAAAAGCGGAAGTCTCTAAAGCTTTAATCTTTTTAAAACATAATGGCAGTTTTATCAATAACACCTTTGATCCAACCATGTCAAACAAGGTTTCATTACAAATCTCAAACACTCCATATTCCTATGGTGTTTCGGGATATGTAAATCTAGGTGTTTTGCTAAACTTGTAACTCAAATAAATCCCTTTATGATAAAATCATAATTCATTTATTTTCTTGTTACACTTGTAACTCAAACAAATCCCTTATGATAAAATCATAAACCATTTATTTTCTTGTTACAATGATTTTCCACTTCATCTTGAAAGTCTTTGAAACATTTTCAAATATTTCATACTTCATTCTCATTAAGTGAACATTCACTCAAATTTCCGGACAAAGTATATGAAGTTTAAACCCATCGCTTACGACTATAAATAATGGACTACATACATCGATATGTATAAATTCCAATATTTTAGTCGTTCGTTCTTATTTGGCCTTTGAACGAAGTTTTAATTATCCCGAGGAAAGTCTCACAAGCGTCACTTGATCAAATCAAAGACTCCAAAAATCCATGAATATGGAGATTCTTCATGTTTTCTTTGCAATATAATTTAAACGGCAATGTCACTTCGTAAGTGATCTTTCAATCATTTGTCTTGCGACATTTTAGCATTAGGTTTTATGGATGTGATCTCTCCAACTAGATTTGTAAATCATCCATCTAATATGGAATATGGTAATTATTTGAACAACCTTTGTTCTCATAATACCTGATTTAAATAACAATTATTAAAACAAAAATCTTGAAGTCAAGCTTTGATGTCAACGAGAAATACAAACAACGGTTTGTTTGTTTTCGATGAACATCATCACATATTCTCTTGCTAGTTACTTAGGCCATTGTGGTTTATGAATTGCATCGTTCCGTATGAAATTTCATACCAACCAATTCGGTATCCAATACCCAAGAACCACATTGTTTAACAAGCAAAGAATACAACCATAACCTGTATATCATCTATATACCTAAATTGGATATTTCCAATCTTTTCTTTTCTGCCAAATATATTTTATAGATTCTCTTTCAGCATTTCCTTTTCCTTTTTAAAAGAATCTATCAACATCAAAAGTGGCTCCATATACATGACACATAGTCCAAAGCGTGTATATTCAAATAATAATACCTTTGGACTTGCACTTTGAAGTAGATCACCATCATCAAAATGACCGGTATTCTTTACAAATCCATTCTTTAGTAATATTTTAGTGTAGTAAACACTTTACATACATATTGTATTCATCCTTATCATGACGACTTTCATGATCAAGCTAATGTAGCTTATAAGGAGAATCTTGAGTATAATGTTGCTTTCCAAAACCCTTTTGGATGATTAGGATGTCTAGCATCTCCAACCTTTGTAAATTCTCATCCTATATGAGAACACATATTATACTCTATCATATTGCAACCAAAACATTGTTTCAGATATCGTTATATCTGTCACACATGATGGTTTCTGAAACAATTCTTTCAGCTCCTAGATAAACTTGATACTAAAATAATCAAGAATCATGGAGGCAAACATGATACTTAAGATACTAACACTGGAATTGTTACTCTCGATTTAATACCAATTATTAAATTTCACGGAGTAAATAGAATTTTGCTGAAAGTTTGCAATAGGACTTTAAACTTTAGATTGACACTCAACACAATACGATACCAGTTCATAAAGTATATATCTAGAATTCTATAGTTCTATTATCTCAATTACAACTATGCATAAGGTGGTGAACGAATGCCAATGACTACAAAAAATTATGCAAATTCACTTTGATTTAATTTATGATAAATTTAGTTCTACTAATCCAAATTAGAAATGAAATCTCACTCAAAAACGACATCCCTCGTGTCTTTTTGGTGATTACATTTACCAAATCCACTACACCAAGTCCGATCATCACGTGAGTCGGTGTAGCTTCAAAGGCGAGCATCAAATGGGCATCATATCTACTATATGACTCATGCTTAACCTTTCGGTCCGTGTTCCGAGGCCATGTCTGTACATGCTAGGCTCGCCAAGTAAGAACCTTAGTATTCGCGTGTGTAACTGTCTTACACCCGAGATATGCTCATGGATTCAAGTACACCCGATCATCACGTGATGTCTTGAAGCGATGAAACATTGTCGGTGCATACTTAAGGAAGAACACATTCTTATCTTGATATCTAAATGAGGGATCATCTTATTATGCTAATAAAACGCCAAACAAGCAATATAAGATGCTATCAAACATCACATGTTTATTAGTGGAATGATATGGTTCCCGCATATGATCTCTATCATGTGCACCATGGTATGATCACTATCATACCTATATGTGTAAGGCCAAGGTCTATGGAACTTACATGTCATGTGTGTTTTAATAGTATCATCTCATACTTCTACTTACAACATCACCATATCATAACACTAGCCCAGCAACAATCTAAACTAGACACCTCTAATTTATCCATTGCAAGTTTTACGTGGCTTAGGGCTTTCGAAGATAGAACCGTTCTTACCTACGAACATGAACCACAACGAGGATAACCAAATTGTTGACAACTCGTTCCAAATTAGATATTGACTATAGTAGGAGAGACAGACACCCGCTAGCCACTTATGCAAAACTAGTTGCATGTCAAGCGTGGAACAGGTCTCATGTGCGAGGACATGTAAAGTTTGTCCGGGCCGCTTCATCCCACTATGCCACCAATATCCAAAGTACAACTAAGAAGCAAATAAATGATCATCATCGCCCACATACTCATGTGTGTACTATCCATGCAAAGTATCTACGCATAGATCCGGCTCTGATACCACTGTAGGGTTCGCAGCATAGAAAACAAAAAATTTCCTACGATGGGAACATCTATGTACCAAGATCTATCTACTATATACAAGCAACGGGTGGATATACATCCATAGAATACATACCCTCGAAGACCGAATAACGTTAACGAGGTTGTACTCGTGGATGATGTAGACGAACGCTTGCCGATCTCAAGATCGTGATGACGTCCATCTGGTCCAGTCGGTCCAACACGATCAAGTCCAGCACCTCAAAGTAGTGGTGCATCCGTGATCGCACACACGTACGGGTACCGCGACAACCTCCGCGCCCTCGCTCTAGCGAAGCAGCGAAAGCAACAAATCCTTCCAGAAAAAGCCACCGGGAACATGTATCTCGCTGATCCGAGACCATGGGGATATTCTAAAGGGGGGAGAGAGATCCTTCGCGAGGAGGTGTGCTTTGAGAGGATGAGAGGGGGGTCTTTTATATGGGAGAGGGGGGCACCCAAGGGGCATGGAGCCAATCCATGGGGGCTGCCCCCACCTCTCTCACATTCATGTGGGTGGAGCTCCCACTCAAAATGAAAAGCCTCCACTCCCATAAAAGAGCCTCCACTCAAAAATCCACTCACATGCATTAAATTTCCACCAAATTTAATGCAAACTCTCATTAAATAAAACTCTTTTATTTTATTCAGAATTTTGTCAATTACTTTAATGACAAACATTCATAAATAACCACTTGCTAGTATTCCATTTCACATGCAGAACCAGTTTCAGCAATTTCAACCGAAACAGTTTCGGTGTCTAGTGAAATAAATTCCTGCGCTTTCCTTTTCTTTTTCTGGCATATCATTTGCTCCGAATGGTGTCGGCATCCCTTAAGTGTGTCACCCTACGGTTCGAGAATAATGTGGACATGATCGATACCCTTCTCCGATCAATAATCAGTAGCGGGACCTGGAGATCCATACTGACTCCCACACATTCAACGATGACTTCTGTGATCGTGTGAACATTTTACGCTAGTATCTTAATCCCTTCGTTTCACGATATATTACATGTCCGAGATTCGATCATCGGTATCTCCATACCTAGTTTGATCTCGTTATCAACATGCACTCTTTTCTCGTTCCCGTGATATAACATTCTAGTGATCAAATCACTTGCTTGCAAGCTAATCAATGTGATATCACCGAGAGGGCCCAGAGCATATCTATCCGTCACCGGGATGAACAAATTCCACTCTCGATCCATGGGTCTCAACATAACACTTTAGTAGTTCTGAAGCCATCTTTATAATCATCCAGTTACGGTGTGACGTTTGATGTCATCGAGAAACTCTTCCGGTGTTAGTGATTGACATGATCTCATGGTCTAAGGATTAGGATCACTTCGTAAGTTGTTATAGCAATATAAACTCAATGACTTTGATCTTAATGCTATAATTTGGATGAATGTTCATCACATCATTACACTAATGTTGTGACCTTGTTATTAACAACATCCAATGTCCATGATCAGGAAACTTTGATCATCATGTTAATCAACGAGCTAGTTTATAAGAGAGGCATAACTAGGAACTTCCTTTTTGTTTATTAAACACACATGTATTAACGTTTCCGTATTAATACAATTATAGCATATAAAATAAAAAATTATCATAAATAAGGAATACGATAATAACCACTTTATTATTGCCTCTTGGGCATATTCCCTTCATTGAGATCCCCGAAATTTTCGGGTTCACTCGCTCCTTGATCAGTCACTTCACCTGGGAGTCATACTCCTTGGGGGTGATTGGGTGCGGGCTCAGCTTCAAGATATCTTTCTTGTCAAGGGTGACCATGTGCATCTTCCGGTCCCTGTGGTGCTGAAGAGGTTGAATCCGACGAAGTAACCAACAATGGACTAAGTCGGATCCCCTCAGTCCTTGATGCTTCATCAAATATTCGATCGCCTCTTAGCAAGGATCAGATCATGAGTAATAGTCGGTGCCTCGTGTCCCAAGACTCTTGGTAAGAGGCAGCACCGTCAAAAAAAATTGGAAGACCTTAAGTCTTTCCGGGAGCCAGTATGTCCCTGTGATAGACAAAAGTGGAAGGCCATCTCTTAGTCGACTCACTAGCAAAAATCCTAGGATAGACTCGGTCTCTCCTAAGAACTAAGCTGAGCATACCGGTCTTATAGGGAATTGATGACCCACTAGTATAGGGGGTGTATCGTAGTACTTTCGATAAATAAGAGTGTTGAAACCAATGAGGAGCAGAATGTGTTGACAAGCGGTTTGGATCAAAAATTCATTGTAAATACTAGCAAACATATTTTTAGCGGTTTTTGGTAATGCAGATAAATAAAGTGTGAGTAAATAGAAGACAATAATAATAACTACAGCGAGTGGCCCAATCCTTTCTTCAGCAAAGGACAAGCTGGTTGTATTACTTATGATGACCAAACATTCTCGAGGACACGTGAGAATATTGTCAAGTGCTTTTGCTTCATATAGTTGATTAATCTTCATTGGTTGGATAAGTATTATGGGGGTGAACCTATGCTAATGTGCTACCCCAACTTAGACAATACATACTTGTGATTATACCCCTTGCAAGCATCCGCAACTACAAGAAAGTAATTAAGATAAAAAAATCTAACCACAACATTAAACTCTGAGATCCTACACTCCCTTATGCAATGGTTTCCTAACAGGGGTTTAGGTTTCTGTCACTCCGGCAACCCCACAATTAGTAGCCAAGTACACAATGCATTCTCATAGGCCCATAAAGGTGAAGTATCATGTAGTCGACATTCACATGACACCACTAGAAGAATGGCACCACAACATAAATATCAAACCATTAAATATTACTCAACATAATTGCACTACTAACAACATGACTTTTCCCATGTCCTCAAGAACTAAACGAACTACTCACAAGACATCATATGGATCAGGATCAAAGATGAAATAATGATAAGTAACAATCTGAACATGAATAATAATTCAATAGTTTCACTCAATAGCATCAACTACAACATGTAATCAACACCGGGAAAGTTTCCCCTATGAACTACACAAGATTCAACCCAATTGTTACAGTGTTATGACATGGTGGTGATGGTGCTGGTGGTGATGATGACGAGTATGATGATGATGATCCCGATAAAGCCCAGCTCGGTGACGGTGTCGATGGTGACGATCTCCCCTCTCTGGGGAGGACTTTCCCTTACAGATTTCTGCCTGACGGTGAGCTTTATCTCTCTTTGTGGTTTCCGCCCCATAGAGGCGGCAGAATATTTCTGTGATGGCTCCCCTTATCTTAGGTTTTCGGGAGGAAGATATATGCGAAAGGGAGATGCCAGAGGTGGGCCAGGGTGGCCACACCACCTGGCTGCGTGGCCCAGGGGGACCCGTGCCTATGGGTGGTGTGGCCCCCCTGTGGCCCATCTCCACTCCCTCTTCTAGCTATCTTCGTCTTCTAGAAAAAGGAATATCCGTATATTTTCTAGAATTTCCGATCTTCGGAAATATTGCATCTGGACAGCGCTTTTTCCAGCAGGATTCTGACTCCGGCAGTTAATTCTCCAAAAATCATCAAACTTGTAAAATAGATGAAATAACATAAGTATCATCTCTAAATATGAAATATATCAATGAATAACAGTAAATTATGATATAAAATAGTGACGCAAAATGGACGTATCAGGAATACCGGAAGTGGTAGAGTTTTTCCGAGTACCAAAATAGTACCGGAACAAAATAAGATATGTCTTACTGACGAGGAAACCCTCACAAAGAGAAGCATATGAACTGAGATCTAAAATGGAGTTTGGGGGAAGATTGTGGATTTTAACATCGTAGTGGGAAGATACCTCTGTGAAGAACTCTAACGATGGGAAACTGAAACCTCTATCGAGGTAAGTCCCAAACTGGACCCATTCGTCGGTGCGAGGTACGAGAACAAGTTTGTTGTAGCCACTCTGCCAGTCGCCGACGAGAAGGAGCCCCTCCTCCTCCATGGCTTGCAACTTCTGATCGTCAAGAACATAGGGGATCCACACTCCCCTATAGCCCCTATCCTCTACCACGAAAGTGTCGGTGGCGCCAGAACCAGATGCCTCCGCCATTTGTTGGTGTGTGGGTGACGATTATCTGGCGGCGCTAGCAAGATCTTTGCGGCAAAGAGAGAGAGAGAGAGAGAGAGAGAGAGAGAGAGAGAGACGAGGAGAACGAAGCGTTTGTGGAGAAGAAGGGAGAAAACGGGGGCAGATGGAGAAAATGAGGGAATTTCCTACCTGTATAAACCCAAATGCGCCAAGATTAGTGTGAAAGTGCTAAGATTGCGTCACGCATCGCGGAACAGGGGATGCAGCTTCCTCGCGAAGCCTCTACTTCCTCAATATCCATGCATGCACAGTAACAATGCCTCGGTTCCATAAAATATGGACCCACCAATGGTCATGCTGGCAAATTTTTTTGTCAATGACATGACAGGTCTGAAAAGTTGTCAAGCATGTCAAGATCCAAAAATCCGGCACAAGTTTTAAATCGAGCATGGAAATGACTTCAGTCTAGAAGACATATCCGACTCGCAAGAGACTTAGGATCCTACACAATTGAATGAATTTTTCGGGAACCCTTCAAGATTCTGCAAGACGAAGAAACCATCAAGCTAGAAGATTATTCCAACTTTGGATCTTGGATACTTCCCGGGGCTACTATTGTCGATATACTTTCCAGGTATACCCACAGGACTTGCTGACTAGGGTGGCCCACTAACGGGTTATATCTTGGCTTCACGGGTGGCCCAGTCAGGGAAAGAGGACAGAGTCAATTCCGGCTACGACAAGGCCCATAAGACTTACCGACTTAGGCATGTAGTATTACTTGTAATCCAAGATATATCTAGTTACCGACTCTATAACATAGCCGAATAGGTCTATCCTGTAACCCTAAGTCTTAACGCCTTTATAAGCCAGACCTGAGGGAGCCTTTAGGGCACAACACCACAACCATAACTCGCACAGGCAAACCTCTCTTGTAATCTGTTGTACCATCCGGCTCTCACCGATATATTACTGGGTTGCTAGTGGGAGTACGATCTGATCACCTCAGTCGGATATCACCCTGGGTAAACTTGTGCTCACCGCTCTCGGAACACCATACGGCTCACACCCCATCTTCTCAACGCCTTCAGGACCCCCTATGGCATACTTGTCATCAATCCGATGACAATGTGAAGTATCAAAGACTTATGATGGCAATGATCTTGAGATTGTCAACTTCTTGTGCATACAAATCATTGAAGATTTTTGTATTGTGCCGGATAATGTCCGCCTGCCTGATCAGTTCTTCCAAGACCAAAGTTGGAGGATTCTGAGATGCGCTAGGAGAATCACTTGTAGGTGCGGAGGAAGCTCTAGTATTCCTTGAGATTGTAGCTGCGTCTGTTGGCTTAAACATTCCCTCCTTGCTAATGATCACTGTTGTAGCAGCTCCCTCCATTAGCGCGTTCCCTTTTTCTGTGGCATACTTAGCTGAAGCTTCAGCCACTTGGGAGGAGGTTCTCTCCTACATCGCCTGGCCACCGGGAATGTAACATCACAGATTTTATTATAGGTTGTTACCAGAAGCATGCATCATCCTTGCATCATTGCAGCCATCATCCTTGCATCATTTCATCCTACAAATGAAACCCTACCATCAAAACCTACCAAAACCCAAATAAAGTTTTCCCCATGTGAGCAAAATGATGTAAGCCTTCTCAAGGATATGTAAAGATAATAATATTTGGTTCTATGATGACCACCTCCTTTTTGCAAAAATTTAGAAATTGGTTTCATTGCTTTTGGACTTGATATGCAAAAGTTATTAAAGAATTAGTGAAGCAGAAAATGGAAAAGATAAAAGTATAAAAAAAAGGAAGAAAGGGCGGCCTAACTAAGCTGGGCCGGCTGCGCAGCCCACCCACGCCCGCGTGGCACCTAACTTGCCAGCGCCAGCCGCAGAAGCCTGCACCGCGTCGCCTAAGCGCTACCAGCCCGCCAGTGCAGCCCAGCGCCAGCCCGCACTGCCCGCTCCCGCTGACACCCGGCCCCCACCTGTCATCCCCCTGTCCCCCCCCCCCCCCCCCCGACGAGAACCTGAACAGAAATCCTCGCCGGCCACGCCCCCCATCTCCGTGTCCAGCCAGGACTCCCCCAAGCAGCATATAAAAGCTCAGCGCCGCGACACTGTTTCTAAATCTACAAAAACTATAACCCTAGCCCTCCGTCCCCGATCTCTCAAACTCGAGCCACCGCCGACCTCGGTGAGTTCGTGAACCGACGACAGGAGCTCCCTCCCCCTGTTTTCTTTCCCCTATATTGAACCTCACGCTCGACAGCATCGGCTCACCCCTCCTAATCGGGTTTTACTACATCCTGGCGCCCTCAATTGCTCGCCGGAGCCGCGGGAGGATCGACGTCGTTGCCACCACTCGAGGAGGAGAGGCCTCTATCCGATACCACAGTCGAAACCGCGAGGAGGAGGCGACCACCCGTACCTACCTCATCCTTCCCAAGGATGCCGGAACGCCGACGCCAACCACCGCTATGCCACTCGCCGCTAGCAAGGAAGGTGAGTCTATCCTTGCTTCTTAGCCCTTAGATCTAGGATGGATGGCGTGGATTAGAAGCTTAAAACGAAGGGGTACCAGCGAATCCCGCGGTGCCGCGTGAGCGAGTCACGACAGCGCGCCGCGTCAGCGCCGCCTTGCTTAGCTGGCCCAATCAGTTGCTGCCACATGTCGCGTTCTTGTTAGGGTTAGATTTAATTGGCAGATTGAGGTTAAATCATGCGAAATTCATAGAAAATCAAATCCTTGGCCAAATTTTGAGTATAATATACCGTTGGATTCCCAAAATTGTGTAGAACACAGATCTATAATAATATTACAAGTTTGCAGTAAGTTTTTTTTGTAGAAATTAATCTCTAGATTAGAGTGTTTAATCCATAGAAAAATAATTAAAACCCCGTTTTAGTTGATTCTTGTTGTGTTGACGTTGTTTTTACAATACCTACTGAAAAAAATTATAGAACCTTGCTTAAGAGCATTAGATCTGATTTGGGGCTAATTAGATGGTTGCATCTTCTAGTGAGCCTATGAATTAGAATAATGACCCAAATTAGTTTAAACCCGTGGGAAATCAATACAAATAACATCCCTAACACAATTGCAATCCAATTAGACTACCTTGGCCAATTTAGAAAACAAATCTTGCATAAGTACCATGTTGCATGCATGCATGTTATCTCTGTGGCATATTTTGTGCAAGTTGTGATTAGATCTATGTTTGTGTTTTGTTAGATTGTTCGGAGTGCGCTGAGGAGTGTTGTTGTGTAGAGTGTCTGCTCGGATCAAGGCAAGTTACACCACGTGTTCATAATTTTTGTCCCAGTTTTGATTCTATGCATGTGATCTTCAAAATTCTGTAGTATGAATGTGTAGGACGTTCTAGTAGGATTTTTCCTTAGTATTATTTCGAAAGTGCGATGATTTTGTAGTATGCCATGAGTAGCTCTATACTTAGGATTTGCCCTCCTAATAGGTTACCCCTGTTTTTGCTAAGTATTGCTTGCTATGCTATATATATGTAAAGTACCGTTGGGGGGTTCGAAAGACAATGAATTTTTCTAAGTATAAAGGCTCTCTTGAGCAAACTTTTCTTCTAAAATCCACTTCAAAATAAAACTAAGTTTTCTTCTAGGCGGAAGGGTTGTCGGGACAACGAGTGAGATTTTAGTGGAGGATGGCCGCCCAAGAATCAAAGAAGTCTGCCATGCTTCAGAATTCAGAAGCTTCCAGTGCAACCACAATACATATGGGCTCTGTCTTGGCCTAGTACTTAGTGGGAAACCTCACCTGGGTACCAACATTTGGAGGTTCTTGGCACGGTTGGATCCAGACGGTAGAGGGACTACTAAGGGAAAGCCTCGCCATAGTCTTGTCTGTAAAAGGACTTGATCGTGGATTGTGGGTAAAGTGCACAAACTCTCGAGAGTATTGCAATCTGATCGATCAGCCGTGTTCACGGAAATAGAACAACATTGAGCATCTGAAGGATGGACCTCTGAAGGATCTTCCTCTCTCTCTTCCAAAACGTAAAGTTTTTCTAAAAACCCAAGGCGTGAGTCATATCGCTATTGGGAGGGTTTTGGGAACTTGGTGAGTAATATCCAAGTGTTAGGTTGTTTGGACACTTGGTGAGTAATATCCTCATGTGCCATTTGACCATATACTACTTAAACAAAAGTTTACAAAGTAGGGAAAATCTTCTCTTCTCTGTACTTAAGAAAACTAGCTTTGAGCAAATAAACTCTACAGCCTAAACTAGCCTTGCATGTAGAGATAGTCTTTTCTTTCCTTGGTGTAATTTGCCAATACATTCAAAGTATTGACCCAACTTGTTGGCTGCACGTCTTATGTGCAGAATCTGAAGATTGAAAGGTGCACAGGGATCGCGAGTCTACACTCGACAAGCCTGGGGCGTTGATGGACTCAAGCTGCTTTTGTGTTTCCGCTGTTATTTGAGCTAGCTTAATGCTAAGCAAATTTGTAATAAATTCATACTCTGGATTCTTCGTGTAATAATTACTTTGTGTTTTACATGATATTCATCGACTGTGAGTGCTAGCTATTGATCCATGGACTAGCATGTAAATCATAGGGACTTAGGATCTTTATTGATCCAAGGTCACTACTGATGGTATCAGAGAACATCGTTGGCTGTAGGACGTGACCCTAGGATGGGAACCACCTTTTAACTTATGTGCCTTACTTGCTCTTCCTTCTAAGTTATTTTCGCACTTCTAGTACCTGCTTTCCTCTACTTGTTTAAGTATCTAATCTTCACTCTTCTAACTTAAGGATGACAAGCTTCCTCTATGACACCGTCGCGGACATAGATCCCCTTTGCTTTGGTGGATGCCTCATGGACCTCCTCACGCGTTTGGACCTCCCCCTCCCAACAATCCAGGGAAGCACAATGAAGAAAATCCACAAGGACGGCTGTTGGGGAGTCAAAATCATCCAGCCAGGACAAGAGAGAGGCAAGATCCCGGAGGAAGACATAGCAATCCACATTGTTAGCGACTCCAAGGAGAAGGCCCTTAGCATCAGCTTGCAGCAGCTCATTGGTCGCCTGTGCGGACGCCATCATGAGGCTCTCCAAGGACACTGCGGCGGCCTCTTTGGAAGACGATATGAGGAAGGAATTCCCATGGAGTTAACCTTTGAGGAAAGGACTTCTACCAAGCGCCGAAGGACCCAATATCAAGACTTGGAGTGCCACATCCATGACCTTGAAAAAGGTAGCTTCCTCGAGATGTTAAGGAATAATGAGCTATGTGCTCTCATCAAGGAGAAGGAGGAAATGATCAAGCAGCAGGAGGAGGCAATGAAGCTCCAAGAGATAAAGTTCCAGGACCAAGAGAAGAAGTTCGCTAACCAAGAGAAGAGGTGATAAATAAAAACAAGAGGATTAGGGAACTTAAGCAAGAGATCGATGGAACTGAAGTGCAAACCGAAGGCCTTTGCAAGATAATCAATGATGTGCGTACCTCCAAGAGGGACTTGGCAAAGCAACTTGAAGCCGCAAAGAAGACAAGTCTAGTGGAGGAACTACAAGGCGAAAAGAAGGGACTTCAGGAGCAACTAGAAGCCACTACCAAGAAGCTGCAGGATGGGATAAAGAACCTCCAAGAGAAGCTTGAAACCACCACGAAGGAGATGGAGCTATACAAGACAACCCTAGAGCAGGAAGGCTACTGGTTCGAGGACGAGGAAGAAGAAGGCGTGGAAGATATGTAGTAGTTGGACCACCTTTAAATTCTATAGTAGAACGTTATTCGCAATTGTAATAAATACCAAGACATATTTGGTTTATTTAAACTTGGATGATTTCTGTGTTAAGTCTGTGCTTTTGTGTCTTGTGTGCCTTGTGTGCCATGTGTGCTTTCATAAGGGTAGGAGTTTACTACTTAGTCTTTCTGTCTATTTCTTAACTTGTCTCTCAAACCCCACAGATGCCGCCAAGACGTGCGAACACCGAAATTCCTCCAAAAATTGCACAAGTTCTGGCCACTCAGAACCAGCTGATCCAACTGCTCACTCAGAACATGCAAAACAACAACAACACGCCACCTCCGCCACTACCACCTCCACCACCACCTCAACAGGATCGCTTGACTCGGTTTTTGAGGTTGAACCCACCTACCTTCACTAGCAGCGCTGAACCAATCATAGCAGATGACTGGCTCCGTACAATTAACAAGAAGTTAGACACTGTGCAAGCTGTCGGAGCCGACAGGGTACGTTATGCCGCACACCAGCTTGAAGGACCTGCTGCATAATGGTGGGATAACTACCAAGTCACCCACCCAGATATTGATGATATCACTTGGGATCAGTTCGAGTTAGCTTTTCGCACTCATCATGTGGCTGCTGGTGTCATGACTCTAAAAAGGCGCGAGTTTCGCGACCTACACTAGTTGCACCATTCAGTCACCGAGTATGGTGAGCTTTTCAACAAGCTAGCCCGTTATGCACCCGATGATATTTCCACTGATGCCAAGAGGCAGGAGGAATTCTTAAGAGGACTCAATGATGAGATATCCATTCAGCTTGTGGCTCAGAAATTTGACAACTTTCAGGAACTCTTGGATAGAGCCATTGTGGTTGAATCCAAAAGAAAGAGCATAGAAAACCACAAGAGGAAGTCTAACCCTCACAAGCACTCTGTTCCGTACCAGAAGCAACGCACTTCCTCACCACCACCTTATAACAATAATGGCCACAACCATAATGGTCATCACCATGGCGGCCACAAACACAATGGGCATAAAAACCGCAATGGCAATGGCAGCAATGGAAGGGATATCAGTGAAGTGACATGCTTTAAGTGCAACAAGACAGGGCACTATGCTACCACTTGCCCCGAGAAGAAGAATGGCAATGGCAATGGGAATGGAAATGGACACAACCATGGCAATGGAAACGGGAAGAAGCCAAATCCGTTTGTCAAAGCCACGGTGAATCATGTCTCTATGGAGGATGCTTGTGATGCACCGGACTCCGTGATTGGTAAGTTCAAGTTCAATTCTATTCCCGCAGTTGTTCTTTTTGATACCGGTGCATCGCATTCATTTATATCAAGGGTATTTGTGGATAGAGGCAAGATACCTATAGAGACTATAAACTCTCCTCTAAGGGTAAGTTCTCCTGGAGGAGAAATAGTGGCAAACTCTGGTTGCCGGGGATTAGGACTAAGGATTGGGACACACATCTTTCCCACAAGTCTAGTAGTTCTGGAGTCACAAGGTTTAGACATAATCTTGGGCATGAATTGGATGATTGAATATGAAGGAGTCATAGATTGTGCCAAAAGGACTGTCACGCTCACAAGACCGGAAGGGAAGAGGATTCGTATCAAGTCAAATTTCGCACTTAAGGAAATCATGGTGAACTCTCTTAAGGGGGTTAGCTTGGAGGATGTACCTATTGTGAGAGAATACCCAGATGTCTTTCCAGAAGAGTTACCCGGGATGCCTCCCGACCGTGATATCGAGTTCCTCATTGACTTGATGCCAGGCACAGGGCCGATAGCTAAGAGACCATACAAGATGGATGTGGACGAGTTGAAGGAACTCAAGAAACAGCTTAGGGAACAATTGGACAAGGTATTCATCCAACCCAGCGTGTCATCTTGGGGAGCACCTGTCCTATTCGTGGAAAAAAAGGATAAAACCAAGAGGCTGGTTGTGGACTACCGCTCGTTGAATGAAGTGACGATCAAGAATAAGTACCCTCTGCCCAACATAAATGACTTGTTTGACTAGTTAAAGGGAGCCAGTGTGTTCTCAAAGATCGATCTGCGATCAGGCTACTTTCAGCTAAAAATTCAAAAACAGGATGTGCCCAAAACAGCCTTCACCACGAGATACGGATTGTATGAGTACACCGTGATGTCGTTTGGTCTAACCAATGCCCCAGCATACTTCATGACCATGATGAACAAGGTGTTCATGGAATATTTGGACAAGTTTATCGTGGTATTCATAGATGATATACTCATATACTCCAAGGATGAGAAGGAACATGAGAAGCATCTGCGCCTAATTATGGAGAAATTAAGAGAACACAAGTTGTATGCCAAATTCAGTAAATGCGAATTCTGGTTAAAGGAAGTGGGATTCCTTGGTCATGTTGTGTCGGCAAAAGGAGTCACAGTGGACCCTAGTAAGGTAGCTTCCGTAACAGAATGGGAGTCACCCAAGAATGTGGGAGATATTGGGAGTTTCTTGGGCCTCGCAGGGTATTACCGGAGGTTCATTGAAAACTTTTCCAAAATAGCGAAACCCATGACGAAACTTTTGAAGAAGGAAAATAAATTACTATGGACCGAGGCATGTGAAGCAAGCTTTCAGGAGTTGAAGAAACGCCTTGTAACGGCACCAGTACTGTGTCTGCCTGATATCCAAAAGGATTTTCAAGTCTATTGTGATGCTTCTCGACAAGGACTTGGAAGTGTATTGATGCAAGATGGGAAAGTGGTATCCTATGCCTCTCGACAACTCAAGAACCACGAACACAACTACCCCACACATGATTTGGAACTTGCGTCTGGGGTAACTCAAGGTATGGAGACACTACCTCATGGGGAAACATTGCGACATGTCTGGGGTGTCTGGCAGCTGCAGCTCCATCCAATGTACCAGGAAGTCCGGAAGGACTTGAGATTTGATTGCGAGTCGCTTCTCGTATATGATGTCCAAGGGTGACAGTTCGATGCCCCACAGGGCCATGCATCCTGTAGCCTCTGGATTATTCAGGATGCTATTCAGGGGCGCCTCGTTGACGACCATCACCTGGTGCTCTTGGAAGTAATGGCTCAGTCGTTGAGCCATCATGAACACGCCGTAGGCGAGTTTCTAGTAGTGAGGGTACCTTTGTTTTGTTGGCGTGAGTACCTCGCTGAGGTAGTAGATTGGGCGTTGGACCCCATGGGTCTTGCCCTCTTCGGGTCGTTCGACCACTAGCACGGTGCTGACCACCTGGTGTGTGGCTGATATGTACAGCAGCAGAGGCTCGCGCTCCTTTGGCGTGACCAAGACGGGCGAGGTGGAGAGAAGCCGCTTGAAGCTTTCGAATGCGTCGTTGGCTTCCGGCATCCATTCGAATTTATTTGCTTTGCGTAGCAGCTGGTAGAATGATAGGGCCTTCTCGCCCATGCGGCTGATGAACCTGCTTAGCGCCGCTATTCGTCCTATGAGCTGCTGGACGCCTTTGAGGTTTTTCGGCTTCTCCATCGCCATGATGGCTCTGATTTTCTTTGGGTTCGCCTCGATCCCTCGCTGAGAGATGAAGTATCCAAGCAACTGATCTGATGGGATGCCGAAGGCGCACTTTTCGGGGTTGAGCTTGATCCTGTAGCGATCGAGGTTGCCGAACGTCTCGCGGAGATTGTTGATAAGTGTTCTTGCCTCCTTGGTTTTTATCACTATGTCGTCAACATAGACTTAGACGTTGCGACCGATCTGGTCCTTGAGGCAGGCCTGCATGCATCGCTGGTACGTGGCACCTGTGTTCTTTAGCCCGAAGGGCATTGTGTTGTAGCAGAATACTCCGAACGGTGTGATAAACACCGTTTTCTCCTGATCTTCGACCTTGAGTCGAATCTGGTTATAGCCTGAGTAGGCGTCTAGGAAGGAGAGTTTCTCACAACCTGCAGTCGAATCGATGATCTGGTCGATCCGAGGAAGAGGGAAGTGGTCCTTTGGGCAATGCTTGTTTAGTGACGTGAAATCCACGCACATCCGCAGGATGTCCGTGTCCTTCTTTGGGACCATCACTGTATTTGCAAGCCACTCGCTTTCCTTGATTTCCCTGATGAAGTCTGCAGCGAGTAGTCTATTAATTTCCTTGCCGATAGCTTCGGCTCATGGCTCGGACAGTCTCCGTATGGACTGCTTGACTGGCTTGGTGTCTGGAAATACGTTGAGTGCATGCTCGGCGAATTCCCTGGGATCTCCTGGCATGTCCGCAGGACACCAGGCGAAGATTTCCCAGCGCTCACGGAGGAATTCGATGAGCGCGCCTTCCTATGCGGGGCTCAGGTTGTTGGCGATCAGGGCCGTCATGGAGGCATCCGTTGGGTGGACCTGCACCTTCTTTGTGTTGATGGTGGAGTCGAAAGACATGTCAGGTGCTTTTTGCCTTGTGACTGGGGGTGCCCCATTGTCTGTCACCTCACGGAGCCTTACGAGATCGTCTTGCATGCTGAAAGACTGGGAGATTTTGTTGAAATCCCTGTCGCATTGGTCCGATCGGGTGAAGCTCCCGTGGACAGTGATGACGCCCTTCGGTCCTGGCATCTTGAGTAGTAGGTATGCGTAGTGTGGGATAGCCAGGAACCTTGCGAATGCTACACGCCCAAGGATGGCGTGGTATTGTGATGGCCAGTCCACCACTTCAAATTCGAGTCGCTCCTGCCGGAAGTTGTCCGGCTTCCCGAAGATGACGTCGAGCCCTATTTTGCCTAGGGGGAATATGCCCTTCCCTGGAACGATGTCGTGGAATGTTGTGTCTGACTGTTCCAGGCTGCATTGCGGAATCCGCATTGCCGCTAGAGTGCTTGCGAACATTAGGTTGATGCCGCTGCCGCCGTCCATGAAGACGCGACTCATCTCGAAACCTCCGATCTGCGCCTCCAGCACCAGGGCAACATGACCTGGGCGAGGGATCTGGCAAGGGTGATCCGCACGAGTGAATGTGATGCAGGACTCCGATCCGCTGAGGTACTCAGGGATGGCAGGTGGAGTTGCCACGGCCAGGTTGATTTGTCGGGTGATTTTCTTATGCACCCTATTCGTGGGGCGTCCCTTCTGGATCATATTTAGTGCTCCTTTCGGTGGGGGGTACCCATTCCCAGCGTTGTTCTGTGTCGGTGTGACTGGTTGGTTTGGGCCTCCGATAGGTGGCGGTGGAGGATCTCCATGTGCTATTTCACCTGGCGCAGGTGCGTTTCTGAACGCAGGGATTGGGGCTTGTTGCCTCATATGCACCATGCTTTCGCTGAGTTTCTGGAACTCGCGGCAGTCCTTGAGCATGTGGCTGGCTTTCTTTTTGCCATCCTGCTTGTCGATGTAGAAGTGGATGGTGCATGGACCCGAAAGTTTGTCGTATGCTGAGGGTCCGCTGTCGCGGTCGCGGCGTTGCCACGACTGTGCTGGGCGTCCGTCGTCGTGGAAGTTTCCTCCGCGGTATCTTCCGCTGTTGCGGCTGTTGTCGTTGTGGCGGTCGGCGTAGCCGGCCGCGATCATGTTGGGTCCGTCGCGATCATCGTAGACGCGCGATCTCCTCTTGCTGTGGTGTTCCCGTCTTCGGCCGTAGTCGTCCTCTTCATCCGATTGTGCTCGGTGAATGCAATCTTCGCCGTCGGCCCACCTGTTGGCGATGTCCATGAGGTGGTCGAGTGTTTTGGGCTTGACGCGCCCAAGTTCCTCCTTGAAATCTTGGCGTTTAACGCCGTCCCTGAAGGCGTCGATGGCCCTCTCTTCGGAGATGTGTGCTGTGGAGTTCTTGGTGGTAGACCAGCATAGTATGTACGAGTGAATAGATTCGCCCGTTCTCTGAGTGCAGGCTCGCAACTCTTCGATTGAAGCGGGCCTCTTGCTAGTGCCCTTGAAATTTCGGATGAAGCTGTAAGCTAGCTCCTCCCAGCTTTGGATGGACCCTGATGATAGGCTGCTGAGCCAGACCCGCGCCGCGCCTGTTAGCTGCAGCTGAAGGCATTGCATGGCGGTTTCTTTGTTACCGCCGTGCAGCTTGATGGATGACAGATGGTCGCTGAGCCAGGATTTTGGATCTTGCGTGCCGTTGAACTTCGGAGTATCCGAAGGAAGCTTGAAATTGTGTGGCATCTGTGTTCGCCGAACAGATCTTCTGAAGCATCGGGCTCCACGGAGTTCTCCTTCGTCTTCGTCCATCTCGGATTCAGACGAGCATGCACGTTTTGCTCGCGCTTAGTCGATTTTGCACTGTGTAAGCGCGTCTCTGGCATCATAGTCACGTTTACGGTGACGCGAGCTCTTCTTCCTTCGAGGAAGGTCGTGTTCCTCTTCCTCTTCGGATGAAGGGGTGGGGCTCCGGTCGCGCCTGGCCGGAGCTTTCTTCTTCGGCTCCGTAGGAGCGTCTTCGTGGACCGCAGCTCCGACAAGTCCGAGTCCGGTGAGTGCGGACTTATGCATGGCTCTTTTCGGGTCCCCCTCCGGAGTTGTGTGGGCCGCGAGATACGCAGTGGCTGCCATGATCGTAGCTTGCGGTGTCTTCGGGATGATGTTGCCGTCGGCATCCATCTCCATGAACGATGTGTGGAGAGTTCGGGTCACATCACGGCGCTCCCTGGGATCCATGTTCTCCACCCGAGAGTGGTGCTTGTTTCCCTGGTTTCCGTTTGTGCTAGAGCCGGGGGCCATGGCGGAGAGCGCAGCTCGTCGCGTGCTGGACTCAGAGGCTGCTTGCTTGCGTTTGTCGAGTGTTTCCTGCATCTTGACTTTCTTCTTGTGCTCCTCGATGAGGAGGAAGTGGTATGCCATCAGTAGTTCATGTGAGGCGTCTGCAGGTAGGACTATGTCTCCTGCTACGGCGCGGTGTGCCTGGACCCATCCTTCTTTGCTAAGTTGGATGACGTGGCCGTTGTCTTCCCCGTCGGGTGGGGGGGACTGGCTTCTTCTGTTCCCGCCGTTTCCGCCATTTCTGTCCTGCGGGTTGGGGTTCGTGTTGGGCGGCGGGTTAGGCATCTGCTGTTCCTAGATGACTGCGGCGCATTGGTAGCGCTCGTAGATTGGTCCGCTGCTGCCACAGCTTTTGGATCCGGAACCGTAGGTCCCCTCATCCGAAAGTGGATCGCACAGATAGGAGTTGCAGCTGCTTCTATCGTAGAACTCATCTGTTGATGATGATGTGCGTAGCACAGGGTGTGGAGCCCACGAGGCAGGCCTGATTGATGGTAGGGGCACCCGCTCAGGAAGGCGGAGGGTGCCAGTCTGACCCACCTGGAAGCAGAAGCTCCCGAATAGGATCTCGAGTCCGTCGCCTACGGGCTCGAAATCTTTCATGGTGGCCGGCGAGTGGGCGGTGAAGTCGAAAGCGCCGAAGAGGAGGTGACTCTCCGTCGCTGCAGAGTTGTAGATAGATCGGGTTGGGACCGTCA
Organism: Avena sativa; assembly: GCA_916181665.1. Lineage (NCBI taxonomy): Eukaryota > Viridiplantae > Streptophyta > Magnoliopsida > Poales > Poaceae > Avena > Avena sativa. The sequence continues at coordinate 60,025,852 of OV702280.1, read as the reverse complement.
CGACCGCACAATCAGCAGCCCCGGGTCCCACAGACGGCGCCAATTGACGAGGTTTAATCTCGTCAATGCCCATTGTTATGGACTTGGGTTTTGGAGAAGATGGGGATGCTGGAGATCGTGGAACGGTTAACATACAAGCAACCAGGGGACACGAGATTTACCCAGGTTCAGGCCCCCGGAGGGAAAACCCTACTCTTGCTTGTCTGCTCTTGATTACGGCGGAACCGAAGGTTATAGGGGTGCGCAGATTCGATCTGGCGTGGAGGTGTATATGCGAAAGTATGAGTCGAGAGATCTAGGTCGTGCCCTCCTAGCCTTTATATAGAATTAGGCAGGTCCCGGGCATAGTCCTAGTCGGTTATAAGTTCTAGGGTTTTACCCCTTTGAATTTCCTATCTATGCTAGTCTTGCTCTCCAAGGATCCGAAGGCGTCATGGGCCTTGGCCACCCGAAAATCTTCATGGGCCAGCGTATATCTGCTGTGGGCCTTCCTTGGGCTGGACCAGGTATGCTGAAGTCACGTACCCGTAGGGTATAACCATGTCAACAGATCATAAAAGTTTCAAGTACATCTTCACCCAAAAGGAGTTAAATATGAGGCAAAGAAGATGGCTTGAACTAATTAAGGATTATGACTTGGATTTACAGTACCATCCTGGAAAGGCAAACGTGGTGGCCGATGCCTTAAGTCGTAAGGTTTATGTGAATGGACTTACCGCAGGGGAACTTCCAGAGGATTTATGCAAGCAATTCAAGGATCTCAGGCTAGAAATAGTTCCAAAAGGACACGTAGCGACTATGGAAATAGTGTCTACTCTCCAAGAGAGAATCAAGGAAGCACAAAAGGGAGATAAAGAGTTGGAAGAAATAAGAGCCAAAATAAGTGAAGGAAAGACAAATTAATTTCGTCTGGACGAACAAGGAACCCTTTGGTATGGGAAGCGTTTGTGCGTTCCCAATGACCCCGATATCAGGAAGTTGACTTTACAAGAAGCTCACGATTCACCTTACTCAATTCATCCAGGTAACACGAAGATGTACATGGATGTGAAGGATAGATTTTGGTGGAATAACCTAAAAAGAGAAATTGCCGAGTATATTTCTCTATGTGACGTATGCAATAGAGTTAAGACCGAGCATCAGAAACCGGCCGGATTACTGCAACCACTACCCATACTAGACTTTAAATGGGACAAGGTAGGCATGGAATTTATCACGGGATTGCCCCAGGATTTGATTCTATCTGGGTAGTGGTGGACCACTTTACCAAGGTGGCTCACTTCATCCCCGTAAAGACTACATATACAAGTGCTAAGCTTGCCAAGATATATATGTCAAGGATTGTAAGTCTACATGGTGTCCCTAAGGGAATTGTATCAGATAGAGGCACCTAGTTCACTTAAAAGTTTTGGCGACAGTTACATGAGTCTCTTGGAACCAGACTAGAATCCAGTACTGCTTTCCACCCTCAAACAGATGGCCAAACAGAAAGGGTGAATCAGATTCTAGAAGATATGCTGAGAGCTTACGCACTAGACTATGGGTCTAGTTGGGATGATAACCTGTCGTATGCTGAGTTCTCATACAACAACAACTACCAGACAAGTATCAAGATGGCTCCGTTTGAAATTATGTATGGCAGGAAGTGTAGGACTCCGCTGTTATGGAGTGGAGTTGGTGAACGTAGTCTTTTTGGACCTAAATTGATAAAGGATGCCGAATAAAAGGTACGACAGATTTAGGATAGGCTAAAGGTAGCCCAATCCCGACAAAAGAGTTATGCTGATTCCAAATGCAGAGATGTGGCTTATAAAATAGGGGACCGTGCGTATCTCCGAGTTTCACCACTACGAGGAGTTAAGAGGTTTGGAATCAAGGGTAAGTTAGCCCCACGATTCATAGGACCATATAAGGTTCTGGCCCGTAGAGGAGAAGTTGCTTATTAGTTGGAGTTACCAGACGGACTGACAGTTCATGATGTGTTTCACGTGTCACAACTAAAGAAGTGCCACCCGGAAATGGCTGAAACACCGCTAAGAGATACAGTTCCCCTGGAGGAGTTTCAATTGGAGAATGAGCTTACCTATAAGGAAAAACCCACCAAAATACTGGAAATAGAAGAAAGGATTACCCGCACCAAGACTATAAGGTTCTGCAAAGTACAATGGAACCACCACTCCGAGGAAGAAGCCACGTGGGAGCGTGAAGAAGATTTGAAGGCAGAACACCCACACCTATTTGCTAGCAAGCCCGAATCTCGGGGACGAGATTCTTATTAAGGGGGGTAGGTTTGTAACATCCCAGATTTTATTATAGGATGTTACCAGAAGCATGCATCATCCTTGCATCATTGCATCCATCATCCTTGCATCATTTCATCCTACAAATGAAACCCTACCATCAAAACCTACCAAAACCCAAATAAAGTTTTCCCCATGTGAGAAAAATGATGTAAGCCTTCTAAAGGCTATGTAAGGATAATAATCTTTGGTTCTATGATGACCACCTCCTTTTTACAAAAATTTTGAAATTGGTTTCATTGCTTTTGGACTTGATATGCAAAAGTTATTAAAGAATTAGTGAAGCAGAAAATGGAAAAGATAAAAGTATAAAAAAAGGAAGAAAGGGCGGCCTAACTAAGCTGGGCCGACTGCGCCAACCCACCCGCACCCGCGCGGCACCTAACTTGCCAGCGCCAGCTGCAGCAGCCCGCACCGCGCCGCCTAAGCGCTACCAGCCCACCAGCGCAGCCCAGCGCCAGCCCGCACTGCCCGCTCCCGCTGACACCCGGCCCCCACCTGCCATCCCCCTCTTCCCCCCTTCCCCCCCCCCGACAAGAACCTGAACAGAATCCTCTTCGGCCACGCCCCCACCCCCCTACCCCGTCTCCGTGTCCAGCCAGGACTCCCCCAGGCAGCATATAAAAGCTCAGCGCCGCGACCCTGTTTCTAAACCTACAAAAACTATAACCCTAGCCCTCCGTCCCCGATCTCTCAAACTCGAGCCACCGCTGACCTCGGTGAGTTCGTGAACCGACGACAGGAGCTCCCTCCCCCTGTTTTATTTCCCCTATATTGAACCTCACGCTCGACAGCATCGGCTCACCCCTCCTAATCGGGTTGTACTGCCGCCTGGCGCCCTCAATTGCTCGCCGGAGCCGCGGGAGGATCGACGTCGCTGCCACCACTTGAGGAGGAGAGGACTATATCCGAGACCACGGTCGAAACCGCGAGGAGGACGCGGCCACCCTACCTACCTCATCCTCCCCAAGGACGCCGGAACACCGACGCCGACCACCGCTGCGCCACCCGCCACCAGTCGCCCCCGCCAGCAAGGAAGGTGAGTCTGTCCTTGCTTCTTAGCCCTTAGATCTAGGATGGATGGCGTGGATTAGAAGATTAAAACGAAGGGGTATCGGTGAATCCCGCGGTGCCACGTGGCGAGTCGCGACAGCGCACCGCGTCAGCGCCGCCTTGCTTAGCTGGCCCAATTAGTTGCTGCCACATGTCGCGTTCTCGTTAGGGTTAGATTTAATTGGCATATTGAGGTTAAATCTTGCGAAATTCATAGAAAATCAAATACTTGGCCAAATTTTGAGTATAATATACCGTTGGATTCACAAAATTGTGTAGAACATAGATCTGTAATAATATTACAAGTTTGCAGTAAGTGTTTTCGTGTAGAAATTAATCTCTAGATTAGAGTGTTTAATCCATAGAAAAATAATTAAAACCCCGTTTTAGTTGATTCTTGTTGCGTTGACTTTGTTTTTACAATACCTACTGAACAAAATTATAGAACCTTGCTTGAGAGCATTAGATCTGATTTGGGGCTAATTAGATGGTTGGATCTTCTAGTGAGCCTATGAATTAGAATAATGACCCAAATTAGTTTAAACCCATGGGAAATCAATACTAATAACATCCCTAACACAATTCCAATCCAATTAGACTACCTTGAAAAATTTAGAAAACAAATCTTGCATAAGTACCATGTTGCATGCATGCATGTTATCTCTGTGGCATATTTTGTGCAAGTTGTGATTAGATCTATGTTTGTGTTTCGTTAGATTGTTCAGAGTGCGCTGAGGAGTGCTGTTGTGTAGAGTTCTGCTCGGATCAAGGCAAGTTACACCACTTGTTCATAATTTTTGTCCCAGTTTTGATTCTATGCATGTGATCTTCAAAATTCTGTAGTATGCATGTGTAGGATGTTCTAGTAGGATTTTTCCTTAGTATTATTTTGCAAGTGCGATGATTTTGTAGTATGCCATGAGTAGCTCTATACTTAGGATTTGCCCTCCTAATAGGTTACCCCTGTTTTTGCTAAGTATTGCTTGCTATGCTATATATATGTAAAGTACCGTTGGGGGGTTCGAAAGACAATAATTTTTTCTAAGTATAAAGGCTCTCTTGAGCAAACTTTTCTTCTCAAATCCACGTCAAAATAAAACTAAGTTTTCTTCTGGGAGGAATGGTTGTTGGGACAACGAGTGAGATTTTGGTGGAGGACGACCGCCCAGGAATCAAAGAAGTCTGCCATGTTTCAGAATTCAGAAGCTTCCAGTGCAACCACAATACATATGGGCTCTGTCTTGGCCTAGTACTTAGTGGGAAACCTCACCTGGTACCAACATTTGGAGGTTCTTGGCACGGTTGGATCCAGAAGGTAGAGGGGCTACTAAGGGAAAGCCTCACCATGGTCTTGTCTGTAAAAGAACTTGATCGTGGATTGTGGGTATAGTGCACAAACTCTCGAGAGTATTGCAATCTGATCGATCAGCCGTGTTCATGGAAATAGAACAACATTGAGCATGTGAAGGATCAAGCCTCTGAAGGATCTTCCTCTCTCTCTTCCAAAACGTAAAGTTTTTCTAAAAACCCAAGGCGTGAGTCATATCGCTATTGGGAGGGTTTTGGGAACTTGGTGAGTAATATCCAAGTGTTAGGTTGTTTGGACACTTGGTGAGTAATATCCTCGTGTGCCATTCGTCCATATACTACTTAAACAAAAGTTTACAAAGTAGGGAAAATCTTCTCTTCTCTGTACTTAAGAAAACTAGCTTTGAGCAAATAAACTCTACAGCCTAAACTAGCCTTGCATGTAGAGATAGTCTTTTCTTTCCTTGGTGTAATTTGCCAATACATTCAAAGTATTGACCCAACTTGTTGGCTTCACGTCTTATGTGCAGAATCCGAAGATTGAAAGGTGCGTAGGGATCGCGAGTCTACACTCGACAAGCCTGGGGCGTTGATGGACTCAAGCTGCTTTTGTGTTCCCGCTGTTATTTGAGCTAGCTTAATGCTAAGCAAATTTATAATAAATTCATACTATGGATTCTCCGTGTAATAATGACTTTGCGTTTTACATGATATTCATCGACTGTGAGTGCTAGCTATTGATCCAGGGACTAGCATGTAAATTACAGGGACTTAGGATCTTTATTGATCCAAGGTCACTACAGGGAACAATTTCCAATCCAGGAGCACGTGAGACATCCTGAGAAGGATTATTGTCTAGCTCCATGTCGGAGGCCCTAGTGTTGTGGTGGATGGTGTTCCATCAGAGCCTGTGGTAGGCTTAACGACAGGAGTAGGGGGAGCGAAGGCAGAAGAATACTGGGTCAACATCTCGCAAATATTTTTGGAACCTCTAGAAACCTTGGAGGTCCACTTCAGACTCAAATTGGTTCTCGTTCTAAAACATACAAAATTGACGAGTATAAGGACAGAAAGGAGTAAAAAATGACAAAGTCAGAGAAAGGAGTGCTTAAATAATGGCAGGTACCTTGGTCAAAGCAATGCTGGTAGCCTTTCTTTTCTCCGCCTCTAGTGAGGCCGTGGATTTCTTGGAGACTCCACTCTCCAATTTCTTCTTCTTGCTCATAGTAACATCGGCTTGATGATCCTTTGAGGTATTATCGTCAGACACAATCTATACATCATTCAGCTTGGGTTCATATACTTGAGCGGCCATGTCGGTATCCCCCAAGCTCCCCAGCTGATAAACATAGAAGAATGTTAGGTTTTATACAGCAAAGACCGATAAGCTAGAGTATATAAAAATAACAAAGGAATCAAAGTACCTCTAGGCATTCGCTGTTTTTGAACATGTCGAAGGTGATGGAGAAGCCGTGCTTCTTGTCCTTCACCTTGACGATGTCCTTAAGTCGGAGCTTGATGGAGTCACCTTGAGAAGTTGTCCTCGGAAATCCGAATGGGATCCTTCATCTCCTAGGTCTACTCATGCATCATCTTGGCGCGATGTTATAGAGGCCGGATCCGCCTGATGAACCAGCACTTGGTTAGGTCCAAGCCGGTTAGACTTGCGTCAACAAACTAATCTATCTGCCTTATGGTGCGAGAGGCTTCATTGTCGGAGGGGAAAAGGGCCTGGGACCTCCACGTAGTGGCTTCAGCGGTGGACCCATCAATAAAGTTGGGGTACGAGCCTTCTCGGCCAGCCAGAGGGATATCTGGGCCATATAAGTAGGTCTTCTGCCAGTTCTTGTAGGATTCGAGGCCCACGGTGTCGAGGAACCGCCTGCTATGCCAAATCTTGAAGCTAATGGTTCCACAGTTTCTAAGCTCATCCTTAGAATTTCCAGATTCTATATTCACGGTGATAAAATAGATGAAGAGATCTAACCTAGGTCTAATCCATAGGTATCCTTCTCACAAACACTACTGCAGAATAGGCTATCAGTGACAGGCTCAAAAGACCCATTAGTGACAGGCAAAACGCTTGTCACTGATGACTAGTCACTGGTATAAGGTTACTAGTGTGCCTGTCACTAGTATGTATACTAGTGACATGCATTTGCATGTGCCAGTCACTAGTATGTGAATACTAGCGACGGACAAAAGAGATGCATGTCACTAGTTACGATCAAAGGACACACTCATGTGGGTACATGCCCATTATTTTGCCCAGTGATTAAAAATGAAATATGTTTCCCACGAATATTCCAAATGGTACAATAAGATGTTATAAAAAATAATGTATTTTCCACAAATGTTTTAATAACACAATAATATGTACCAATGATACACTGACATAACCCAATACAACAAAATATTTGCATAGATAACACACTTGCATACGAACTTGCATTATATGAGACTAACAATGGATAGTTTCATGATCAATTATCTAGCAAGCAGTCTGAACTCCAAAGAACAGCACGCCACGATGCATATATTATGGTCATATGCATAGCTGCAAGTTCCATTTACATTTATACATTTCACAATCATTGGAGGTACAAATTCTTTCACTATGTCTTCCTTGTATTGACTTCAATCGCGCGAGACATTGGTGGCGTGCTTAACCTGATACAAACAAAAGCATATAATTGTGAGCAATGGCACTAGGTTCTTATCCACTTGCTGGAGAATAAAGAGATTATAAATAAAAAATCAAACAGTAGCATAAAAATCAGCTTTCTCTATTACCAGTTGATACCCTATGTTGCTATACCCTACGTTGCTGCAGGTGTAATAGAATAATTTCAGATATAAAATCTACATGACCAAATAAGCATGAAGAACGTAGAATGTTAAATATGGACTAACAAAACAACTACTATTAAATCTCATTGGATCTTATAAAGACCGCTTGAGGAAAATATCATGCATTTACTTATCAATATGACAACTACTATATTATGAAAGGATCTTCACGGTAATGGTTCTTCTTCTTATATTTATTGGGAACTCTTTTGGTCTAAATAAATCAAGATATAATCAATAAGGAGTCACTTGATTACCTTTGCCACAAGTATACACCTATAGAAAACTATGTCCACCTCATCGTGTATACTGATCATCATGCAGAATCTAAAATCATGTGTATAGTAGAGAATGATTAACTACTTCTTGATCATCAGCAGAACTTAGTCTATAGAGGATCCAAGTTAAAAAAATTAGAATCGTTCATGTATATTGTACAATAATGTGGCTTGCTGTACTTTTGAGTTTTATCTATGTTTGCCGCAGTAATTGATTACCTTTGCCACAAGTATAGACCTATAGAAAACTATGTCCACCTCATCGTGTATACTGATCATCACGCAGAATCTAAAATCATGTATATAGTAGAGAATGATTAACCACTGCTTGAGCATCAGCAGAACTTAGTATATAGAGGATCCAAGTTAAAAAAAAAATAGAATCGTTCATGTATATTGTACAGTAATGTGGCTTGCTGTCCTTTTGAGTTTTATCTATGTTTTCCACAGTAAAACAATGTATCAATTGGAACCCAAATATACTGCATTATTGCAATAACATACATGAAAGAAAGAATAGAACAGTTCATGGTTGTCTGATCCAACCGTGAATAACCAAGGATGAAGCAACACCAATTTACAATATACCAGTAACTATGAGAAGATGAGCTAATGTGATGATTTTTCCATTGAGAGAGTTAGCACGGTTGGCACTTAACCAAAATCAAATTTTATCACACACATTATGATTATGTCGAGAAACTGCCAGATGAACATCACAACCATACCTGACGCGATGAGTACTGTAGTCTGCAGGCCTGCAGCGGTCGGAGTTCATCCTACAAATGTTTGCTGTCCGTCCTCTCCTGTAGCTATAGCGAGCAGTGTTACAAATAGAATCAGGTTAACAACTACTAACAATTAGGGGACAGGTAAAAATTACGGTGATGAAAAGAGAGCAATTTTGTATTAAGTGCAGAGTGGCGAATCTATTTTGCAGTTCAGATATACACTGTGTGTTATTTGGAAACACCGTGAATAGAAAGACATGAAGAAAAAGTTTCACACTATTGCAATGTGAACATGTGGTTCAACAGGAACAGAGTGGGTTTCTGAATTGATATCGACATTTTTTTTTTTGAACGGGAAAGGGTCCGAAGACCCCAGAAGCTGCTCGCATTAACCAAAGCGGTGGCTACATTTTACATCAAAGCCCCTAAAAGTTAGGGGTTTAATGGATAAGGACTAAACTCTTACAAAGAAGAACCTAGAAAAGATTGGTAAAAAGCAATCGGGTCCTCCGCCGAGCTCTGCACCGCTGCTGACGGACCTCGCCGTCGAATTGCTCCGCCACAGAGAGGACGCTGACTCTAGGGACAAACCACTTGGTCCAGCGTCGTGGCGGGAGCAGAAGATCTTCCTCTTGGGCTCTTTGCTGCAAACATGCGCAGACTTGGCCTCATGGAAGACGGGGCTCGGGCTCATCCGAGCACAAGGCGGCTCTCTTGACCGCGGATAGCTTCGTCGGGAGCGAAGCTTGGAATCTCCAGTACGCAGCTTCACGAACTCGACGCCAGGCAAAGCAGCAAACCGCGTTTGCTCTTCCACCACCTCCGTGGCCAGAACAGACGACGGCTGGGTCTGCTTGACGCCATGGACAGCACCTCCAAAAGCTTGCAGAAGACATGAAGAAGACGAGCTCCACCTCACCCCCTCGCCACCACGGCCGGCTGGGGGAAGTAGTGCCACGCCGTGCGCCTTGCCGCTAAGCCTCTCCTCCTCGCCGCCACGGCCGGCCAGAAGAGGAAGAACGGCAGCGCACCCCAGCAAGAAAAGAAGGCTCCTACCGAGCTTATTTATACCAGGGGAGGAAGAAGCCACCCCACTGCTCGCCTTCGGCTCCTTCCACAGGAGCACCACGAGCAGCAGCGCCGCCACCACCTGTCGCCGAAAGCCGCCCGAGAGCTCCGACGAACACAACCCCCGTGGCATCACGCCAATCGCCACGTAGGACGAACACAGACCTAAGCTACTACTATACATAGGAGAGGGTCGGCCTCCTCTCCCCCGTCGTCTCCGGCCGGCTGGGCCGCCGGAGAGTAGGGGAAGAGGAGCCGAGGCGGAGCAGACGACTCTCAAGGCGACTCTCGCGGGAGCTAGGAACTACTCACACATCCGATAGGTAGGTAGTCGAATTGATATCGACATAGCATATACAATGGAGACAACGCTAACTAATGTCGTAGCCTATCCACGAGCAGAAGAGGAGAGGGGAGAGCAAGACCGGGCCGTACGTACCACGGTACCAGGCAGGCGAGCAGGAGGGCGTGCAGCGACCTGGAATGCGAGCTCCGCTGCTGCGGCAGCCAAACGGTAGCACCACCACCACGATGGCAAGATGGCTAGGAAGAAGACAACACCGGAAGAAGAAGCCCAGCGGTGCTCCCGGACGACATCGCCGATGGTGCTGTAGGCCTTGAGGACGCCGACTTCCATGAGGGGCGCGACATGCTGGCCGGAAACATCGGTTCCACGTGGCGCAGACGGTCGCCATTCAGTGTCACCACTCGCTGCCGCGCCGCCGCGCACCATGGACGCAAAGATACGTCGGCTAGGGTTTCTGGTGAGGGTTGAGGATTGACGATTCTACGCCGTGGATTAGAGAGGGCAGAAGAAGGGGGTGCTGGGGCGGTGTTCTGCAGCGCAGGGGCTAGCGGGAGTTCGGCGGGATAGGACGAAAACGGAGGAGACGGAAAGGCAAACGGGAGGTGGCGGCGTTGGAAGGGGAAGTGGAGGTCGCCAGGGAGAGTCACGGTCTGTTCGATGCGGTGGCACCCGGGCTGGGTCCAAATTTTATTCGTCTCGCACGTTTTAGGCCCAAACAAAAAGAAGCGGTTTCACGTTCTTTTTTCTTGTCAAGTTCGTACAAACTACAAAGGAATCGATCACCTTATTTTCGCATGTCAGGTTTCACGTTCGGTCTTTATTTCTGCGCTCAACTTTTTACACGTGTTTAGAAAAACGTGAATATTCCCCTCAAAATAAAACCTGAATATTTTTTGAAAGTCGTGAAGAAAATATCAAGCCTCATGGACATTTTTGAGTCTCTTACTACTCGCGCCCTAGTCAGTCTAAAAAAAATACTAATAACAGGCATATTTTAAATTTGTCACTATTCATTATGTTTTAGTGACAGATATTTATAGACGCCTGTCACTAAGTAATTTTTTATTAGACTGGATCATATAGAAAATACTAGTGACAGTCATATTTATACGTCTGTCACTAATGTTCTGTACTAGTGACAGGCTTATCCTTGCCAGTCATTGAGAATTCTTACTAGTGACGGGCATAGTTTTTCCCGTCATTAACCATCTGGCGGCTATAAGCCTTTCTGCAGTAGTAAAAGCTACAAAATTGCTAAGTGAAAGAATGCTATTGGGAGAGAGATTGTGAGTAAGAACCCATAAATGATTGAGGTATTCGAGGTAGAAGTCGGGGAATAGGAGGGCGACGCCGTGCACCAGCTGCACCTTGAGGTAGACCTTCTCTCCGGCTTGGGGAGAAGGGACAACCTCGCCCGCCGGCGCCGGCCACTAGACCAGGCCCTCCATCAAGGGAAGGTATCCCTTGGTGACCAACTCCTTAAGGTCCACGGCGGCGAGATCAGATCCTCTCCAGAATCCCTTGTGAGAGTCAGATTCATCCTCCAACAATACGAACGCCACCAGTTTTTGTTCGCCGCTAATGGTTTCCACCACGGCGGAGATCAGCACCACCAGCCCTTTCGGCAGAACGTGCACCTCCAATGTTGGTTTCTTGGAGGCCTCGAAGGCTGCCTCCATGGATGGGGTGCTTCTACTACTAGCCATTGAGTGTATAGGGAAGATGGGAGATGGATCAATCGCTAGGGTTTCTCATGTGGAGCTCGAGGAGTCGCTCGTCGATAGGAAGAAGAAGGTGCAAGGAGAATGCGGGTAAAATATTATTATCTTCCGCAGTAATTATTTATAACCCCAGGTGCCAAGATTCGTGTGTGAAGAATCTGGCGGCTGATGTGCCGACAACGTGAGTGCACGCGTGCGCGGAAATTTTGCCACGTTCCCCATATGCCGCTTACCATTTTGGATTTCACCCACGGGGAAATTGCAATGATTAACTATTGCCATATGTGGGTTTTGAGGAAGCTTAGGCCATAGCCTACGTCACCCTACTGGCAGCCGAAGTGGAATAGTCACGTCTGGAGATTCCATCTAGGGCGGAACCTATCAGACTACGAGAAGAGTAAGATGGAAGACCTAATTATTCTCTGACTTACATGTTGAAGACGAAGAAGATTGCATGATTATTTGGGAGGACTTCGAGATATTACTTGACTTATTGCCAACGTTACCTAGACGAAGCATTCAAGACTAAGGGGCAAGATGGTGCAAGATCTCAAAGTTCTCCGGAGACTACTGTTCGGGATATGCTAAATGGGGATCACCATAGCACATATCTAATCTAGCTAACCCGCATGGCTCATAGTTGGTAGCAAGGACCCACATTTGGAAGCAAGGCGTCACTATTTAATTGGTTGGACTTCTGGTGTTGTTCTGGTGGTATTAGTGTTGTTGCTTCCTGTAGCGGGACTTTTTCTTTTTTATAATTTTTCTTTCTTTTTCTGGAATGTGTGCATCCATAAGGCCACTCGTGCATGTGTTGTTGCAGAGGCTGGGTGTAATTGGCATCTCCAAGATATTAATATATGCTCTTTTCTAAAAAAATACAAAAAATATTATTTTTATTTAGTTTTATCCTCAATTCTAATCCATGTACATCTATTATTCTAACTTTGCAATCATATGTTTATCTTCCTTGTCCATGCTGTGATTATTGTCCGTCCTCACACCTATTGTTGGGGATATGCTAAATGAGTATCACCATAGCACATATCTAATCCGGCTAATCCGGGTGGCCCACAGTCGGTAGCAAGAGCCTATGTCCTGCTGGACGGTCCACTTAGACAGATCAAGAAGGGAGGTACATGCCGGATAAATGAATGCTATGGTATAGTCAAAGACTAACCCGAAGCCTTGGAGTGCATGCAAGACATGAAGACTAGTTAGTATTAGTGTAGGGCTCTGTAACCTGTCTGGCAAGGACTTTTCCCTATAACCCTAGATAAGTCAGACCTCTGGGATCCTTTAGGGCAATGATTCATACAACTTGCAACACCTCGCATAGCAAATCAATCCCTATAACTTGGCGTATTTCCATTATAATGATTTATAGTAGGAGTAGGATTCCACCACCATTGTGGGATCTAAACCTGGGTAAGTTGTGTTACCTCGTACCCGCCAACTCGCCGTCTTTCCCCACCTATCTAAAAACGCTATGTAAGGATCCCTTCATGGTGTACTCGTCTGTAATACCACGACACCTATATTTTCATATGCTCGATATCTAGTAAGTAAAGGAAAGAGGGTTGCCTTCCAGTCAGGAGTTGTCAAAAAAGGATAATGCCAAGATGAAAAACCCCGCCTAAGATTTTTTTTTTGAAAAATAGAGTGTGCCAACCAATCTAATCGAATAAAACTATAGAACCATGACAAAAATGGGAAGAGAAGAGAAACAAGAATCCCAATGATACGCAAAGTACCACGTATGATCGTAACTTTTGAAATGAAGTTCAAAAGAAAATATATGATGGTATCTTTGAGACCAACACTAGTGGAGAACGTTGCATGCGTCCCGGTTGGTAAGGGACATTAGTCCCGGTTGCCCAACCGGGACGGGGCAATCGGGACTAAAGCCCGAACCTTTAGTCCCGGTTGCCCCACCAACCGGGACAAAAGATCATACACGTGGCCGCTGCTCTGTGCGAGGGGGGGAGGACCTTTAGTCCCCGGTTCGTAATACGAACCGGGACTAAAAGTTTTTTTAAAATTTTTTTAAAAAAAATTTTAAAATTTTAAAAAAAAAAATTCAAATTTTTTTAAACATTTGAATTATTTACTTGTTAATCTCCCACATCTCTCATTTTTCTAATTTACCGAGATGGGGCAATCGGGACTAAAGCCCGAACCTTTAGTCCCGGTTGCCCCACCAACCGGGACAAAAGATCATACACGTGGCCGCTGCTCTGTGCGAGGGGGGAGGACCTTAAGTTCAAATCTTAGTTCAAATCGTACTTGCAGTCAAACTTCCCATCCGGTGACCCATCCTAGCACTACTCCACCCCCAGCACGCTTAACTTCTTCATTCCATCTCTCCCACCTGCACGAAGAACTAATATATCTTGTTGTCAAGACTAGTATATCAATCTTATTAACTCATATGATATGTGACACGTTTTTATTTTTTGAAATTAAGAACAACTATTTTTAGTAAACAACAATAAATAATTAATAATAACATTTTATTCTAATGAAAGTAAAAACTAATTAAATTAATATTTTATTCATTTTTGCCATTTATTCATTTAATATGACATAAACAATATCTCAAATCTGTAAATCGAAATTTAACAAATAATATATCCATTATTATCAGAAAAATACGAGGAATTCAAATATGACATAAAAAATACTAAAATAATTTAATTTCTGAAATAATTTTTTTTCTTTTCGAATTTTAAGAATCCAAAACGACCTAAGTATGTTGAAATCAAAGAGCTAATTTTTTCTGCACGTTTTGATAGGTTGAGCGCTTCGTCTAATTTTCTCTTTTGTACGTATTGATAGGTTCTGGTCAGTCGTTGAAGTAATAATATCTTACTCTTACATGCATTGCTAGGAATCTACTAGGACTATCTTTTCTCGGTTTAGCATTTACATAAACATCAGAAAGGCTGCGTAATGCAAAGTACTTGTCTCCATTCTTTTGCACTAACGATGAGTGAACCACCAGCTATTTGTTTGTTCCTCAACCAACTGTCTCCATTCTTTTGCACCAGGTTTCAGTTTCTGAACTATGAATATGGTAGAATCGAAAATGTGTGTCAGCAAAAACTATAATGGACAATCAACAACACATCATAAATTAGGTTCGCTGATGCATTTTTGGTAGCTAGCTCATGGCCTGGTTGAGTACTGTTTGCATGCGCAGCTGTTGATAACAGTTTTGGTAGCTAGCTCCATTTTTTATAACCTTTAGTCCCGGTTCGTATCACCAACCGGGACTAAAAGGGGTGCCCCGGTGCCAATCCCTTTAGTCCGGGTTGGTAATACGAACCGGGACTAAAGGTCACACCGATACGAACCGGGACTAAAGGTCCCGTCATCGGGGCACCCCTTTTAGTCCCGGTTGGTGATACGAACCGGGACTAAAGGTCCCGTTTGACCCGGGACTAAAGATTGCTGGCGTTCTAGCCGTTGGAACCGGGACTAATGCTCACATTAGTCCCGGGTCTAACCATAACCGGGATTAATGCTCCAAACTAGGATGGACGTATGACTCTTTTTCTACTAGTGCAATGTGCATCTCGGGTACCTCATAAGCCTGTAAATTTTTACTTATCTGAAGAACAACGATGATTCCTTTAATGGAGTAGTTGAAGCTTGTGAGAAAATGAATTTTTATAAGAACATGCCTAGGAAGAATAAATATTCCCCCAACTAAAAAACAATTTTATGCCACTGTGCACTTCCACGGTGACGATGATAGGACAATGACTTGAATTTCCAGGGTGGAGAAGCATGAAGCTACTTTCCATATTTTTGCACGTGCTTTGGAATACAAAGTTTTAAATGTGCATGATAATTGTAGCCTTCAGATTAGTAAATATGTTGAAATAAAGAAGGAATGCCTCACCGCTTGCTATGCTAAAGGAAATGGAGTTCTTAGCCACACCAGAAATCGCCTTCATTTTTTGGATATGATGCACAAGTTTTATCATAAATTCTTTGGTGCCATGATTGGAGACTCTACTAGAATTCATGGTCGCCTCATCAGCCTCATGCACCACACCAAGGAATGTCTCAATATTAATGTCATGTATTATCTTTATAAGGATATGAAGATGGTAGTGATTGATAGGCGTGTATCAACTTAAGCTTCTTATATTCAAGCTCTTATCAACAATGTGACTCCTGTCCTCATGAGTCCTTATCCTAAGACACACCACACCTTGTTCCAACCCTTGAAGGATGATGTCACCAAAAAATCAAAGAAATACAAGATTATTAAAGATCTCTGGGCCATCTTTGATATTTGCAAGACATAACACGTGAAGGCGTGGATGGCTAATGCTAGGACCAAGATGGTCAAGAGGAGTTCCAATGATAAATTGAAGGTCATCGGACACTGAGATAGAAGATAATAAGCTGGAAGACATTGATTTTCCCTGCATGATGAGGATTACGGTGCCCCTCCACCCCGCCTCCCAGTATATGTTGATGGTGAAGATGTGTGTATGGAGAAAATTCTTGCTTGACTTTTATCTTGTTGTTGTGTTGTACTCATAATTTTTTTAAGTGTGTCTGATATGGATGCACCTGTAATTTATGTGTGATGAGGGTTAAACTCATCAATACCTATTGTTATGGACTTGGATTTAGAGGAGGAGGAGGGATACACTAGAGAGCTCGTTCGGCTAACAGGCAAGCAACATGGGGACACGAGGTTTACCTAGGTTTAGGCCTCCCAGAGAAAAAAAATCCTACTCTTGCTTGTTTGTTCATGGTTAATGGAGGAACCGGAGGTCATAATATCTCCGAGATGGTGGTGGTGTGAAGATTGGATCTAGCGGGTATATGCACGAGAGATTGATGTCTAGATCTATTGTATGAGAGGTCAGGTCGTGTCCTCCTTGTTAGACTCTTCTAGCCTTTATATATGGGAATGCTAGGTCTTAGGTACCAATACGAGTTGGTTACAAGTTGGATTCACACTCTAGTCTTGATATTTTCTTGTCTTGCGTGCTTGGGAGTCCATGTCAATATGGCTTCATACCAGTCAAACCATCATGGGCGTCATGGACCTTGGTAGGTCGTCTAGTGAACCTTCCGTTGGGCCACACCAGGTAGGATGTAGTCGGATGCTTGTTGGGCATACCTATGTCAGTAGCCCCTGAGTGTCCATCTGAATCATAGATTCAGGTGGAGACTTAGTTGTCTTGAGGCTTGCATTAGGATGTTGGAGTCGACAATTGTGTCGAGTGCGAAACACTTCACCCGGAAGTTCATCAGGTCAGCCAAATTTATAGCCATTCATAGGGATGATGGTAAACGTTCATGTGCGCTCAATAGATCGGGACCAGTTAATTGCTCTAGGGAAAAAACAATGTCACCTACTCAAACTCGAGTCCCAGGACTCGAATTCGGAAATTGCTGGCGTAGTTCGACTCATGCCGTGTAGGCCTTACTGAGTCGAACTCCAGTTTTAATGCATATGTACCCAACGCGTCTGTCGAGATTTTTGTCACGCCTGTAGGTGCAGTATTTATCTGGTAGAGCGCAGTGGATGCGGTTGTCAGGCCATCAGATTGCATCTTTAGGTCTTATCTTTACGACATGGACACAATATACAAATGTTTGTGACCGCGGAGATGATTCGGGTGGTCAGGGATATGTTATTTCTGAACCTGACAATGCAGTGTAAAATGGGGCAAAATCGGCAATGAGTTCGGTTGTTTGTAAAGGAGTCGACATTGTGGACATAGTCAACACAATGGATTATAGGTGCGCGGTCAGCGCTTCCTATGGAAGTATCCCCGAGTGTCTGTTCGAGTCGTACACTCGAGCAGAGACTTGTAGTCATTGGTTCCATAGACACAATGAACCGGAAGTGCTTCAGATGATCTTGCGAATGCCATCAACGCCGGCGCTTTTTTTAATGCGCAACCAGTGCTCCCTATGGAAGTAGCCCCTGATTTCTTAGTCAAATTGTTGACTCGAGTGAGGAATCCGAGCGTGCCACTCGAAGATTTTGTACGTGTGCGATCAATGCTCCAGTTTGAAGTAGCCCCTGAGTTTCTGGCGGAGTCATACACTTAGGCAGAGACTCGAGTCTTGTATCTTGTAAACGTAGTTGAAAATCATGCGAGGAGAAGCCACTGACCCAGAAGTGCATCGAGTCAGCGCCTCATGCATAAGGAGTCAAGTGTAGACGTAGCGGAGTGGTGCTACGCTTAGCCGAAAGGACTCGATGTTGCGGATGAAGTCAACACCGTTACTTCTGTCGGGTGTGTGTCCAGCGCCGCTCCTATCGCCGACTGACGTGGTCATCCAAGAAAATTGTCGACTCGGGTCTTGAAATCTATTGAAGTGACTGGGGTTGGCCTACTCGGTTAGTGAACCTAATAGAATAGCTCGATGCAGTCGACGCCCTTGTAGGCTGCAGAAAATATAAATAATTGTGAAATAATTGTATCTTGTAAAGAATATTTGCCTGTTAGTCTATAAAGTAAAATTCTGGTGCCAATCGAGTTAACACTTTTGCACTATATGCTAGACCTTTTCGTTAGCTTCATTACCCTTAGTCACAGTACCTTGCCGAGGTACTCTGAGTTCAAGGATTCGACGATCATGCAGAATTAGCTACTCCGTCTATTGCGTAAGAGGTGCTCGACTGCATGGAGTCGAAGGCACATTAGGTTACTCGAAGAGGACGCAGCCCCTGAATGTTTCGAGTGAGATTTAAGAAAGAACCAGCTCTAAGTAGAGGGAAACTTGGCTTTATTGGTTGTCGACAAGGTGAACGAGTTGCGGGAGTCGATTCGACCGGCGGGTCACGGGAGTAGAAGATTGTAGTGGCTCGCGGTCGCGGGAGCCGATGCAACCTGCGGGCCGCGGGAGTCGAAGTGGAAGTTCGCCATAGCCGATGACCACAACGGGTTGCCATAGCCGAAGACCGGAGCAGGTCGTGGTCACGGGACCCGAGGGAGCCCCCAAGTCGGCGGAGCCGAAGACTGCAGTGGTTCGCCGGATTCGAAGGAGCCCATGAGTGTAGAGTTGATGTGATCGATATAGTCGAGGCGACGTTCGAGAGCCGATACGACGAGCTGAGTCGATGCAGCAGCGGGTCACCGAAGCCGATGGCGATAGCGGTTTACCGTAGCCGAAGACCGCAGCGGTTGCTGCAGCTGAAGACCGCAGAGGGTTGCGTGGCGGACGGAGTCATGCAATGAAATCACCAGATTTTTTTCATCAGAAGTCGGCACGGCAGACCCATCGGAGTCGCACGGCAGACATGGAGTCGCGCAGCGGATGGAATCGATACATCCGCGAGTCGCATGTGGATGGAGTCGAAGTGGTAGTAGTTCCCGTGGCGGACAGAGTCAACACGGTGATGGTTCGCCGGCACAAGGAGTTGATCTAAAAGAGTTGTCTCCACGTCATTTTTACTGTGCTTGCCTCTTTTATAATGATTTGGAGGCCAGGCTAGCTAGTTTCGATTGATCTTTTTTTTTTGCCTTTGGATGAATCACGTGTACATGCACTTGGTCTAATTGTTTGGCTACCACTCGATTTCCTATCTTCACGTGCGTGGGATGTCAGTAGTAAAATTGAGTACCACTCTGCACTTTGGATCGATCCGAGCATCCCAGCCGTCAATCAATTGGGTTTTCCCAATGCTTCGACCATCAATTCCACTAGAACTCGTGTTCTAGTATGGTTGCCAGGTCACCGAATCATATGAAAAAAAATCTTAAGGCGGCTGCAGTTACACGACCATGAGAAAAAACTTTCCGATATTGTCAGCAAATAAATTGAGGCTTTCGAATCACCTAGACTGGCGCGGTGGCAAAGCCGCCAACTTTTTCGATGATGATGCTTCAGCACACCCGACACAGATGAGCTTATTTGATGTGGTATAGTCACCGTTGATGAAGAGGGATCTTGCTCGGACGATGGCTCTAAGTGAAGTAGATCTGCTCTTTAGAATCCGATGAATTGTAGATTGCTAGTGAAGGGGTAGTCGAGATTGCAACATCAATGCTCCTAGTTCTCAAAGACGACGCCATTGACGAGGGTTAAATTTATGAATTCCCATTGTTATGGACTTGGGTTTAGAGGAAGAGGGGTGCACTGGTGATCTCGTTTAGCTAACAGGCAAGCAACACGGGGACACGAGGTTTACCCAGGTTCAGGCTCCGGAGTGACAACCCTACTCCTTCTTGTCTGTTCATGATTGATGGAGGAACCGAAGGTTAAAATATCGCTGAGATGGCGGTGGTGCATAGATTTGATCTGGCGGGTGTATGCGCGAGAGATTGATGTCTAGATCTATTGTGGGGAGAAGTCAGGTCATGTCTCTCTCGTTGGACCCTCTTAGCCTTTATATATGGAGAGACTAGGTCTTAGATACCAATACGTGTTGGTTATAAGTTGGATTCGAACTCTAGTCTTGAGTTTTTTTTTCTCTTGCGCGCTTGCGAGTCCATGTCCATATCAAACCATAATAGGCTTCATGGACCTTGGCAGATTATCGAGTGAACCTTTCGTTAGGCCCGCACTAGGTAGGCTGTAGTCGGGTGCTCGTTGGGCATACTTATGTCAATGTGTGTTCAACAGCTGGAGCTGCTAAGAGGAAGTGGATCGTTAGGACTAAACTGCAATTAGTGATTTTTCAGCTAGTCCATGTAGCTATAAACTTTTGTCGGAGCCTCCAAGTATGTTTCCTAGACATGAAAAATACACAAAAGCGCTTATATTATAGTTTTCCCTATTGTTTATACATCCATCGATCCAAAATAATTAAATTAGATTTCTCTAGATACAGATGTATGTAGACATATTTTAGTGCTAGATACATTCATATATAAGCAAACCTGAGTCCATTAATTTGGAACGGAGGGAGTAACACTTTGTCACTGACTATAGTGTAAAATTTATCTATTATTATCTATAATTAAAGTTCACGTTATATTTTAATTTATTTGATGATTGCTTGTATTTACTTATCAATATATTATCATACTTTAGTATCACTCATCATGAGTGATATTGCCTCGTATCTATTGAAAACAAACTACAAATTCCATGTTAATTTTATGATCTTTATGCTCGAGGACAAGCATAGGTTAAGGTTGGGGATGTTATGTGAAATACATACATGAGATTTATAGTTTATTGTGCTATATTTCAAAATATTTGCGTCCTATTTACTATTATATCCATGTTTTAGATTGATTCTGGGGATTTTCGGAATGACCCTCTTTATTTTAGGTATAACTCTGCAGAATAGTAAATCCTGTTATGTGTATTTTTTTTTACTTTTAGGGCTTTCATGAACTCAAAAGGATCTAGATTTTTCTACAGGGTATTTCATAGAAAACAAGACCTGAAGCACTTGGACCCAAAGGGAGGTCCATGGAAGAGTCAAAAATTATTGTTGCACCATGGGGGCCATTTCCCCTTCTGACTCCGATGTCATCCATCTTCGCGGCCGATGTCTTTTTCTTTTGCTAACTGACTATATATATGCCTGCTTCTCTATCTCACGATGAGGCGGAGCATGGAGACGAACATACAAAACCAGATACAGAGGCACTGTCCTTCAAAGATTGGAGGGACAAACGCTATCGCGATCGTCCCTGGTTGCATCTCCACCTTCTCCAACATCATCGCCGCCATCTTCATGATGAAGAGGGAGTACTCCACCCTCATACTATGTTTTTTGGCACTATATTGATCTACCTCTCTCTTGTGCTATGTTTGTTTGTTTTAAATACGTATGAGCTGTCCTACATGATTATGATCACATATATGTAATTCTCTTCTGCTGGATCTTTGTTTTATAAGATGATTACATGATATTGCAAATTTCCAGTATGTATTTGATGTACATGTGGATGCATATTACTACCCCTTCATGTATACATGATTAGATTAAATTATTATGCTAGGACGCATGTGGGGGAACTTGTGTATTTGATGGAGTAGCGGGTAGTAGCAACTAGATAGTGATAGAAAATTGGGACCTACTAAGGTTTTCACCTTTCGTTTGTTGGCTCGGTAGGGAGAAAAAATACTTATGCTATGATCTTGTTCGAGGTAGCATATTCGTTATTCAACATCATGTCATAATGCTTAAGGCTATACTCTGTCTATCTTAAATCTAGTTTGCATAGTTTTCTCTTACTAGAGTTGTATAAGAAAGATGTGTTGCATCAGCTATATGATAGGACGTGATGTCTATATGAATGCGAACCAAACACTACATGAAGGTTCCATCAAGATTTATATTATATGTAAGTTTTTTTGTCCACCGTGTTTATGAGAGAGTAGAGAAGTCAACCCATAAATCATAATCACGGTGATTATTTAATCATAAAAACAACTTTTAGTTGCATTTACACCTTTTATTTCATTCAATTATGTAATCTGAAAAAACAAAACACTTTTAGTTGTTCCATTCACCATCCAGAACACAAAAATAACACTATCATTACCATTGCATTTAGGTTTAGCTTTGCATATAGATTAGTTTTTATTGCGTGCGTAATTAGTTTATTTTTTTATTTTGTTTTTTGGATAGTTTTAATTATAATACCAAACCTTACGCTTAAGAACCACACCATGAAGTTGTGTACACAAGACAAATTATCTTGTTTTGCATGCTGTTAGACGACGAGAGGGAAAGAGTTCTACTATTTTGCCAAGTGTTTGATATTAAACCCTGAGTTACCATTGTGGGAAAGCATTATTGCTACATCATTTTGCACTTGGAGTTCTAACGAATTGGTACCATGTAATTTGATGTCGTTAGTTTGGGTGTTATTATAGTGGTAGAGGATTAATTAGAGTTTTGGTTTTTCTTAGAAAAAATGGCGCTAGGGAGGAAGTGTCATTGAACCTGGTACGAGAGGCTCTAATTTTAATATCACCTCTCTCTCCTCTCACTCACTCTCTCCTAACCCCTCTCCTTGAGAGTATTTTCACCGACTCTGGCTCCTCTCCTCTTCTCCGGCGGCCTTGCCGACCGGAGGCGACAGGATGTCCACATGTATATAGAAGTAGTAGTAGGTCTACTGGGTTAGGTATTTGGGATGAGTCCTAGTTTGGTGCTATGCCACTAGGGCATCTGCCTCAGCTAAAGGCGAGCATGAGCTAGGTTACGACGGTTCTAAACTCCCTTTGCCTGCGGTGGTGGAGGAGAAGAGTCAAGTACAGATCTAGAAGAGCGCTAAATAAGCTAGGTGATGGAGCAGGGTCTGGACCAGTTCAAGAGGTCCTACCTCTTTCTTCCGGTTATCATGCTGGCGGAAGGGAGGAAGAGGATGTCTTAGGTTCTAGTGGCTCCGAGCCTAGTGGCAAATTATAACATCCCAGCATTAGAGCTTAGAAATAAGCTGAACTCAGATGTGTGCATTGCATTCATGCATAGCAAATCCGAATAATTTTCGCGCTTTTGAATAAAACTTGTCAAAGTGATTGAAGATTCTCTTAACTTTATGGAATTGAAGTAGATCATCAATTTGACTGCGATAAGTTTCAATATGACCTTTGCTAAATCTTTATTTTGGGTAAATATCATTTGATCTAAGGGTAGATCAAATGTAATAAAACTAAAACACCACACATTGCTTAATGATTAATATTTGATCCTTAAGAGATCATATCATAGTATTCATTACAAAAACTCATGAATACCAAGTTAAGTATATAACTCAAGTAACAAGAATTAAATAACTAAATCTTGATATATCTTATTCTTATCCCTTCCTACCATGAGCATCATGGTAGTTCTTAAATTTTAATTCATTGGCACCTATTGAGTAGGAAGGAGAACAAGTCAATACCATTCATCACATATCTTTCTATCTATATCAGTTCCTATCATCTCTTTTGAACCTTGTTCTAATATCTATTGAACATCAATGTTGAGTAATCAAGTACTGATTTATCAATCTTTAAACCATCAATCCTTGATCTATCAAACTCTTGTTCCTGTCATTGCATTCACTTTAAATCCTTTAGAAAAACAATAAGGAAGAGGTAAGTAGTAATGCTAGTTATAGATACCATCTATAGGATGGAAGTGTTTGGAGAGAATAAATTCAATATGATAGTTGGTGGAGTTAACTCACTCCTGAATGGAATAGAAAAGTTACCTAGAATACATATTGATATGGTAACAAAGAAGATTATAAGAATGAATTCTGAAGATAGTTACCAAGGAGTAATCCTATTGGAACAAGTAGGCATAGACAATGAAT
The DNA here is from genome assembly GCA_916181665.1 of Avena sativa. Classification (NCBI taxonomy): domain Eukaryota; kingdom Viridiplantae; phylum Streptophyta; class Magnoliopsida; order Poales; family Poaceae; genus Avena; species Avena sativa. Next base: position 60,001,979 of record OV702280.1, on the reverse strand, counting down.
AATATGTCCTAGTTAGATAGAGATACTAAGAAGATAACTATAATACAACTACAAACCTAAGCCATAAATGAAAGCCTTGATTAGCCAACTGGAAACATGTCAACACCCGGATTTTTAATCCCAAATGTCTGTTATGCCATACATCGCAATCTCAGGATTACCATTCTTGCGATACATAACATATTGATACCATAGTACATCATCCATTACAAACCATACATAAGGTCTTACAAATAAAGGATCTCATGATCCAGTCTTAGTACAATCAAAGTAGCAGAATAATATAATAACGATATCATGGGCAAGGCTCCATCTTCATGGTCATAGGCAATGCTAACGATGGGAGATGATCCTAGTTGTCGTAACCTTCCTGCGGTCCATCCTCCTGATAGTCCTCTTCATAGTCTGGCCATGGGAATAGCCAGGGACAAGCCATGAGTACTCTTTATGTACTCGCATACTATCACTAAAAGGTAAATTTGTTTCAAGTAGGAATCCTAAGATCTAGGTTGTTTTGCAAAAAGCCAGGTTTACCTTAACTGAGTTCAGAAGCAAAGAAATCTAGTTTAATGTTTTATAACACCTAAGTGGGAACTTAGTTTTCATGTTCACACCCCTGTTGTGGCCCAGTCAACGTCATGATTCATTTTGAAAACATCTGACGACGGAACAATATGGCCACTCCAACTATCCATAACTGGGGACGCGGCTATTCGAATAGTTTAACACTCTGCAGAGGTGGTACACTTTCACCACAACATTCGATACATCCGTCAGGAACAATCCCGAATCACCATACTTAGTATGCGGATAATCAATCCTAACCTTTCAATTACACACCCCAGTATAGGCATCTCTCCTATGAGTTTAGCCTCCCAACCATGACCATCTGTCATCTTGGGAACTGAACAGGTGGTCAATCATCATGAGGTAGCCTCGGCTCAAACCTCGGCCGCGAGGGAACCCATACTAAAGTATATAAACTTCCAGTCAATCCCTACACAATTTCGGGTATTGTGGTTGTATGGTAAAATTGAAATGGTATCACAGCCAGACAACCATCAGTTTTATAAAGGGCTAAGGCTCATGCCTCAACATTTTCATCATCAAAATCATCTGGTGTTCAAGAAAACATGTCAAAAAATTTCATTAGAATGGTTCTCATAATCATTGTCACCAAGTATTCCCATCTAAAGTGATCAAGTTTTATGCTTAGCACTAGCGACTATAAGTGGGGGTAAAACTAATGAGGGATGATAATCATGTGTGACCTATCTAAGTTCAATCTCATGCCTCAGGATGACAGCAAGTTATACCTAACTTAGATCAAGTTTTATGCTCTTTATGCTACCTTTAATATCTTTCCAAAATCTACAAGTCACTAAGTAAGCACAAATAGAAAGCTTTGATAAAGAAATAAAAGAGTAAAGCTTCCAAGTAAAACTAGGATTGGGTATCACCAATTGGTATGACCAAGGCATGCCTAATGCATTGCATAGGTTATTTATCTTTCACAGTTACAAGTGTTAGCTTGCCTTGTGCAGTGCAGTGGTTGAAGTTCTCCTCTGCTTCTTCCTCGTAGTATTCTCCTTCCTCTTCGTATCCTTGCTCGGTACTGGCGTCTATAAATAAATATGAAGTACACAATCACCAAACAATACTTAACTACGTTTATTTAGCACACAAAGGCTCACACTAGATGATCTAGCATCATCACAATCATCACAAAGATTATTGCACTAGTTTTATTTATTTTATTTTAGAAAAGTAATTTCTACTCATTTAAAAACTACTTAATATTTAATATTCTCCAACTAAAACATGGGATCATGTTGACACATGTGATCACCACATATTTCAGTACTTGGGAATGTGATTTAAAGTGGTGTCACAATTTAATAATGTTTAACCTTTTTATTTTAATTAACTAAAATGACTAGAAATTCCTATGGGGCATTCTTTTATTACTTTCCATTATTACTGCAAGTAAACCTAGATGTTTTACATATTCAGAATGGCCTTATTAAATGTGATTTTTAAGAGTTGGAATCAACTCAAAATCATTTATGGTTGAATTTTGAAAAATGTTTGAATGCACAAAAGTCTCTTCCTTGTTATTTTTACTATGTATGATCTATAATTTAAATTGGTTTGAATCCAACGGGCTTGGATTAAGAATTTCAATACCTTTCTAGCAAAATTAGTTTCATGCAATTTGGTTTAGTAAAACTCTCTAAATTGATTTTTGAATCTACTGCCAGAACTAAGTTTGAAATTAAATAGATAAACCTAATTTCAAACGAGCTGGGTCACGCGAGAAAGTTAACTAGGCCGGTCCACTACGCATAGCGTGCGCATGCGGTTAAGTGGTTGTCCCCACCAGTCAATGAGACAGGGGGTGCAAAGGGGTATGGGGCTATTACAACCGTAGGATTAGATGTAAGATCTACGGCTGAGTGTTGTCATCAACGTCTGAACAGAATGCGACGAGCACGAACCCTAGAGCTGCTAGTGGGGGCATGGGCGGCTCACCAGGGCTCAGGCGATGGTTGGCGATGGGGGCGAACGACAAAGTCTATGACCGTGATTCTCCTGGGGTGGCTCCAATCAAAGGCGCCCTTCTCCTCCAGCAGCGGCAGGCTCCGGCCAAATTCTGGTGATGCTGCGCTCACCTTACTCCGGGACGAAGTGGGCACGATTATGAGAGGTGGGTAGTGGAATGGTGTGAAGAATTCAAGCGGGGAAGGCCTCTATTTATAGTGCGACGAGGGAACCGAAGGGTGCGGGCCGAGCTCGTTGGGTTCGGTGTTACAGTGAGCTAACGGCATGGCTGAAGGTAGGGGACGGTGCACGGTCTCCTGGCGATGCTCAACTTCTTCATGGTGAGGCGTGGGGCGGTGAGGTTCGGCTGGAACGCGTCGACGCTCTGGGCGGCACCGACAACAGTTTTGATGGCGCACAGTGGCTATGGGTCGCGTGGCGGCGAAGGGGTTGTCTGGGAGGTTCCTTGGGCGGTGGCGATCACTTACGCGGGCGGCAAAGGCGGGGCATGATCTGTGTAAGCGTGTCGACCGTGGCGCTCTGACGCGCTCTCGGCATGGTCGCAGAGAAATGGGCGCGTGCGTTTATCTGTGGTCTAGTGCTTGGCAGGGGTCGATGGTTGGATAGGGGGTGGCGGTGGACGGTGGCGTGCTTGCTAGACACGGTGGCTAGGCTCGGCGCTTGCTCTAGCTAGCTAGCCATGGTCGGCTAGCAAGGGTGCTCTCGGCATGCCTTGGCATGGTGCACTGGGTAGGGGCCAGGTGTGTTCAAGGCATTGGTTGGCACTAGGGGAGACAAGTGTGATCAATGATAAACAATGCTTATCCAAATTACTGCTCAAAATAGTGAAGTTTGGCCAAATTGATTTTCCGTCTCTAAGTGTTTGATGAAATGGCTGAAATAAATTCAAATTTGAATTTTTGGATGAAACTTGGTTGGTGTACCGGTCACATACTAGGTAGTCTCTGGTTGCTTGGATTTGTCAAGGTGCACTGGTTTGGTTGGGTTTTGAGAAATGGTGATCTTCCCATATGAACTAGATTCAATTTTCAAATGTCAATTGAATAGGGTTGCCAAATGTTTCTGTGGGTTTGCAAGGTGGGCTTGGGTTTACTTTTACTTGGTCTATCAAGGGGTGAAAAGAAATGGATTTGTTTCTGTTTAAAATCCTGGACTAGAAACACTCAAAGTGGTCTAGGGAGCAAGATTGGCAAAAATGACCATTTGCTTGTTTTGTTTGTTTTTTTAATTTCTCTTGATTTGATTCTGCTTGGAAATGATTTAGATGATGTTGTGTTCATCTTGAAACCAATCCTTCCCATTCACAACAATCAAACAAGTCCATTCATGCATTCATACACTCATCACATACACACATGCATTCATAAGGATTTAATTAACAAAAGTTTTTGTTAACCCTAAATTTGGGTGGCTGGAATTTAATAACCTTGATTAATTTTTTGGGATGTTACAAAACCTAAGCCATAAATGATAAAGGATTATAATGATCATTCTTAAGTCACTAAGAGTGATTGACTATATGATGTATAAGTGACATTGGTGGATAGAACATGATTAAACCCTAGTATAGATATGCTATCCTAGGTGAATCATTACAAGTCACAATGATATAATGTGAAGTTGGAATATAACATACTGGAGATAAGTAGAGAGAAAATAGTAAGACTAATGTCGTGGTATTGCACGGCAGATGCTACCGGGGGTAGCTTACGCAGAGGGAGCAAGGCGACGTAGGAGAATCCGGGAGTGAGATTGGCACACGATGTACCCAGGTTCACGTCCCCTCGATGGAGGATCGCTACGTCCTGCTGTCAATCCAGTATATGATCATAGATTGTTTTACAATGGAGCCGCCGTAGGCGGAGGGAGAATGGATCTAATCTAATGTGGGAGAGCCTGCCCCATGGGGGTGCCCCTGGTGACTTTATATATGCAGCCAGTTAGGGTTTAGAATTATTTGGTGGGCTTAAATCGCTGTCTTGTGCCTCCAGTCGGCGCCACTCGTCTGGGTCAGCATGCGCCAGTCGCCGTATTGGGTGAGTCGACCCGTTCAGGGCTAGGTTTCAGTCGGCTCGATCTAGCTGGTGACTCCGCTTCGTGGGTATACCCCGATTGGTATTCCCCCATCAGTAGTCCCCGAGCGCGTTGTCGATTCGACGCGGGCTTGAGGCAGGGCGTGGAGAGTCTTGACGATGGGTCGTGGCGAATCGGCGACAAGCTCCTGAACAAAGAAAATAACCGTGAAGTGGGATGTGGTCGGCGTGAGCCAGTCGGTGATAGCCAGTTGGCAAAAGACGCAGGGTGTCAGTGAAGCCGCCAGTTGCGGCGAGTCCCCGAACATGGAGCGTGCCGAGTCCCCGAGCGTGGCGAGTGGCGAGGTCGAGCGACCGGTGAGTGCCGAGTCCCCGAGCGTGCCAAGTGGCGAGGTTGGGCGACCGGCGAGTGGAGCTGTCTATAGCGCGCCGAGTCCCCGAGCGCATTGAGCACGCGAGGGAGAGTATGCGGTGGCGAGTCCCTGAGCGTGGAGAGTACGCGAGGGAGAGTCCGCGGTGGAGAGTCCCCGAGCGTGTTGAGTACGCGAGGGCGAGTGTACGTGGCGGCGAGTCCCCGAGCGTGTTGAGTACGCCAGGGCGAGTCCGCGGTGGTGAGTCCCCGAGCGTGTTGAGTACGCGAGGGGGAGTCCGCGGTGGCGAGTCCCCGAGCGTGTTGAGTACGCGAGGGCGAGTCCGCAGTGGCGAGACCCCGAGCGTGTTGAGTACGCGAGGGCGAGTCCGCGGTGGCGAGTCCCCGAGCGCGTTGAGTATGCGAGGGCGAGTCCGTGGTGGCGAGTCCCCGAGCGTGTTGAGTACGCGAGGGCGAGTCCGCGGTGGTGAGTCCCCGAGCGTGTTGAGTACGCGAGGGCGAGTCCGAGATGGCGAGTACACAAGGGAGAGTCCACGGTGTTGATTTCGCGGTGGTGAGTCCCCGAGCGTGTTGAGTACGTGAGGGCGAGTCCGCGGTGGCGAGGCCCCGAGCGTGTTCAGTACGCGAGGGTGAGTCCGTGGTGGCGAGCCACGGTCGTGGAACCACGCACAATATGCCTAGGAGTATTCCCCGAGGCTCGAGTTGGCTTGTAGAGGCGACTTGAGGCTCTTTAGAGATGCATATTCTAAAAATTGTAGTAGTTGCTGCCGAGCATGGTGAGTCCGCGTTGAGCGGGTTTGCAAGAGGAGAGTTCGCGGTGAGCAAGTCTGCCTAGGAAGAGTTCCCGAGTGTGGCGAGTCCGCGATGCTTGCGAGTCCGCGAGGGAAGAGTCCCGGAGTGTGGCGAGCCCGCGATGATTGCGAGTCCGCGAGGGAAGAGTCCCCGAGTTTGGCGAGTCCGCGATGATTGCGAGTCCGCGAGGGGAGAGTCTCCGAGTGTGGCGAGTCCGCGATGATTACGAGTCCGCGAGGGGAGAGTCCCCGAGTGTGGCGAGTCTGTGATGATTGCGAGTCCACGAGGGGAGAGTCCCCGAGTGTGGAGAGTCCGCGATGATTGTAAGTCTGCGAGGGGAGAGTCCCCGAGTGTGGCGAGTCCGCGATGATTGCGAGTCCGCGAGGGGAGAGTCCTCGAGTGTGGCGAGTCTGCGATGATTGCCAGTCCGCGAGGGGAGAGTCCCCGAGTGTGGGGAGTCCGCGATGATTGCGAGTCCGCGAGGGGAGAGTCCGCGAGTGTGGCGAGTACGCGATGATAGCGAGTCCACGATGATGTTGATTGCGCTGTTTTTGTTAGCGAGTCTCTCGTCTTGGCCCGGGGGCCAGTCGCATGGCGACTCCAAAGATGGCTCTCGGCTTGGCGTTCTTCCTGGACGATCTGAGGCTCGGTTTGCGAGTCCTCGTCCGCAGTACTTGGCCGTGCGAGTCGCGCTATCTAAGGTTGAGGAGGACATGGTGCTGTTTGTGTAGCACTGCATTTGTCTTAGCTCGGAAGGCCAGTCGAGCAAGGCGACTCCAATGATGGCTCTCGGTTAGCGTTTTTCGTGGACGATCCGAGGCTCGGTTTGCGAGTCCTCGTCTGCACTACTTGGCCATTGTGAGTCGCTCTTTCAAAGGTGGACAAAGGCGAATTGATTTTTCAAGGGGGGAAGAGAAGCCCAGTGGTGAGTCCATGCAGCGTGGAATGCGACCCTCTCCGGGGACTCGGAGAATGAAAGTCCCTTAGTAGGCGCGGCATACGCATTTGACATAGCGATCGGGTCGCACGGCGTTTAGCCCGAAAAAGTCGACGCGGCGGACACGGGGTCGACACGGCGGATGTTTGGTCGCGCTTTGGCGAAGTCGACGCGGCGAACACGGGGTCGACACGACGGACGGGGATCGCGCTATGGCAAAGTCGGCGATGGCGAGGCTGCAAGGGCGAGGTCGCGATGGCGATCCCGCGGCAAGCGAGACAGCGCTAGGGGAGTCCCCGAGCGTGGCGAGCTGGCGGTGGCTAGGTCGCGATGGCGATCCCGCGGCAGGCGAGACCGCGCTGGGCGAGTTCCCGAGCCTAGCGAGTCCGCGTTTAAGCGTGTCCGCATTTAGGCGAGGTCCAGAGCATGGCGAGTTCACCTTGGGCGAGTTCGCGAGGGTGGAGAGCAACGGAAGCCGAGCCAGCAGCAGGTGAATCCGTGACTGATTGGCGCGGCGCTCGGCAAACTGCATATTCCGACTTGGTTTTCCTCGTACTTGGAGAGACAAAACAATTAGTAGACATGATAAAATATAGAAATTTAAATAAGTTTAAGAGGAGAGAGATTGTTAGCCATAGCCATGTCGTTGCCGGCGAAGTAGTAACGTGACGCCGAAGTCGAAACAGTTTACAGCAACATAGTTGACCAAGCCTTCCGACGAGATCTCGACTCTGACCGGGCCTTCGAAGTCACGGCGGCGGAGTCAGGTAGTCTGGCTATTACAGTCCACGCGGTCTTACTGATCCGTGAATCCATAATCAGTATACGTGCTCTCCGTCTCGTTTCCACGATCAAATCCAGGTCGCATGGTGCATGTATGACAAAAAATCGTTAAAGAGGAAGCATTAGTTCTAAATATAATAATTGACTTAGACAATAACTAGTGTATAAGGAATATGAGATTGTATGGAAAAATCCCAATAGCCACGATGAGATGCGATCGGAAATTGCAAATATTCTCGTTTGTGCTAGCCAGTAATTGCGCGTGGGACAAATTGATCCGCTGCCCGCCGTACTCGGACACATGCCCACAATTTGTAGATGGAGTAGTTTATGAAGTGTATAAATAATCGTAGTCTGATATGTGGATTGAGCAAACGGTGCAAATAAACGAACATGCATGCCAGGTTAGATCTGAATATAATAATCAATAGGACGAGTGATAATTTAAAGGATGAAAATAGAATAGAAAACTCATCAATCGGCCATGTAGAGTAGATTTCGTATGTCCGGGTCGGTGAGATTTTCAAGTCGGACTGTGCCTTGCAGTTTTCCGATTCGCACTCATGCGCTTGCTCCGTCCCGGCCGCGTTGGGCGGCCGCCAGGTCGGATCCACCGGCTTCCAACACCAGATTCTTTGGGTAGCACTTGCTAGACGCGCACGAGATGCAATCTAGTCGCCGGCAACGGTGAATGATCTCATTTAGATTATCACCCTCTAAGCGTCGCTTGCCTCGTGGTGGGCGTCAACTGTCGTGGAATTGCACGGCAGATGCTAGTAACTTACGTAGAGAGAGCAAGGCGATATAGGAGAATCCGGGAGCGAGATTGGCACACGATGTACCCAGGTTCACGTCCCCTCGGTGAAGGATCGCTACGTCCTGCTGTCAATCCAGTATATGATCATAAATTGGTTTACAAGGGAGCCGCCGTAGGCGGAGGGAGAGACTAGAACTAATCTAATGTAGGAGAGCATGCAATATGACATATCCCGTGGGGGTGCCCCTGGTGGCTTTATATATGCAACCAGCTAGGGTTTACAAGTGTGTTGGTAGGCTTTGTATACGACTCGCCATCTTGGTCCTCCAGTCGGCGCCAGTCGCTTGGGTGCAGCATGCGCCAGTCGCCGTATTGGACGAGTCGACCCGCTCAGGGCTAGATTCCAGTCGGCTCGATCCAGCTGGCGAATCCGCTTCGTGGGTATACCCCGATTGGTATTCCCCCATCAAGGAAACGATTAGATCAATCGAAATAAAGAAACCCATGAGTCTTAGCTTCTTTATTCAATCTTTTGATTGCCATCGATCCGGCCGGCTGTGCGGGTGCGCGAGATCGACTGCTGTAGTCCCGGCATCAGAATCGCATCACTCCGACGCAATCATCCGAGGAAAGAAAGGGCCTGCGTTAGACTTGCATATAATCTTACAAAATACGGATTAACTAGTCCGCTCGATGCATATATCAACATAGGTGCAGGAATTAGATCTAAGATAAATAATCGACTGGCAAGAGAGACGAAAATTAATTAAAATTTAGCTGCATTATAGAGCCGATCGTGCATATACGCATGCAGAAAATCTTTCGAGTCTTTGGGTCTTGATCTGGTAACATGACCTGGTGCCTTAGATTATTCTCCAACAAAACGTACATGTCAATTGCACTTAGCAGATTAGATCAAATAAACTAATTAATTGAAAGAGTATTCATTGCGAGAGGAGTCTAAATAAAATAATCAATCAGCCCCATGGAGCCGATCGTGGATGGGGGCGCCCGTGTGATTCTTCTGGCCGACTGCGTGTGTGTGCTCCGTGTTGTCCCGTCGGCAATAAATCTCATAGTGTATTCATGGGGCAATCCTCGGGTACAGCGTCGACAGTATGCGCGGAGATTGAAATCGATCTAGATTAATCTACCATCACGTGAACCGCATGGCAGATCCGATCCAAATTTATACGTGTGAGCGCTGTCGAGGTCGCTGATGAAGTTGTTGCGGGATCCCGCCCGGATTATCACCTCCAAGCACCGTTTGTCCCACGGTGGGCATCAACTGTCGTGGTATTGCACAGCAGATGCTACCGTGGGTAGCTTACGTAGAGGGAGCAAGACGACGTAGGAGAATCCGGGAGCGAGATTGGCACACGATGTACCCAGGTTCACGTCCCCTCGATGGAGGATCGCTACGTCCTGCTGTCAATCCAGTATATGATCATAGATTGTTTTACAATGGAGCCGCCGTAGGCGGAGGGAGAATGGATCTAATCTAATGTGGGAGAGCTTGCCCCGTGGGGGTGCCCCTGGTGGCTTTATATATGCAGCCAGTTAGGGTTTAGAATTATTTGGTGGGCTTTGTATTGAAATCGCTGTCTTGGGCCTCCAGTCGGCGCCACTCGTCTGGGTCCAGCATGCGCCAGTCGCCGTATTGGGCGAGTCGAACCGTTCAGGGCTAGGTTTCAGTCGGCTCGATCTAGCTGGCGACTCCGCTTCGTGGGTATACCCCGGTTGGTATTTCCCATCAACTAAGATGATGCTAGAGCAACATTGAGTTATTGAAGAAGTAATATTCCTCTTAAAGGATAGTAAGCACTTGAAGAGAGAAGAATTCAATATATATATCTATTGAAGTAATATTAGTGATGAATGATAAAGGAAGAGTATGAACGGAGTTAACAGTAACCACTTGTTGGATTGGAGATTACCATCAGTAGAGTAGTTTTATTTAATCAAGTGTAGATATGAGAAGATTATGAAAAGCTTTACTGACAAGCTTCTGAGATTTATAAGTGAGATTACAAAGTAATTCATTAAGAAAGAGAGTAATCATTCAAGAGGAATTGGATTCATTAAAAGCATTCTAGAAGTGGGAAATTATCCCTATGAGGAGATCATATAGAGCTTTAGTGTCAATCTCACTGGATTTCAAATTGATTTAGAAGGAGGAAGTATTGGTAAGAATATACTTGTGAAGTAGTATATCTAGTAAAGAAATTCCTTATTTAGAAGTCAAGAATTATGAAGTAAGGAAGATAGAGATTCCTGAGAATCTATTAACCAAGACAATAACAATCCATATCAAAGTTCCATGCCTACCTCATTCCTCTAAACCCTAATAGAAAACACAGTACCATGGAACTATCAAGATCACATTAGAAAGAAATCTCAACATCTCACTCTAACTTATTATATCAATCTTAATCATAAACTTAGGAGTAATATCCTTAAACCTTGATATTTAACCATATTCATTAAAGAAGATAAGTATATCAAATCCCATAACACTCATGGTAAGTATTTGTAGCTTAAAACTCTGGTTTAATACATGACACTAAATTATCTTGATCACTTAAGTAATTCTTGATACAAATCCTTACATGATAAATTCTACCAAGACAATGACCACGCTTTAGATGGTAGTGAACCATTAGTTAAGAAATTATCCGCGCTTACATTGAAAGTAAGTAGGATAATAATGAATAGCATTTTTGAAAAAATTGAATAAAGGAAGTGTCAAACTTTAAGAACCCTAGAATTAAAACCACCATATAATATGGTTGATACAAGGTGCCAAGTATGAATATATTCCATGCATATCATTCACCAACTCAAATCATTATCCTTACTATTATCATGGTGAAAACAAAATTATTTTCATAAGGATTTTGGATACTAAACAAAATATTAAAAACCTAATTCCTAGTTGCTCTACCTAATAATCACCTCCCATATGTTATGGATTAGAAAATTAAAAATAATGTAACTAAATGAAATACATTATTATAATACAAACTATTTAATAGTCCTAAATACAATCTCATATAATTACAATTGTCTAAAGAAGAATTTCTATAAGGAATATACAAAAAAAATTGTTACATATAAAAAAATAGAAAAGAAAAAGAAGCAACAAACAGTATTAGCCACGACCCATTCTCTCTTTTCCCTATCCGTGGCTCGTGCGAAGTCTGTCGGCCCACCTGGCCCATGCGCAGCCCACCTGGCACGTACCGCTTCGGCCTCATGTCGTCGTCGTCTTCCTCGAGCAGTGAAGCAGCTCGCTAGACGCCGGCGATGCCGTCTGCCGCCGCCTCTGCACCAAGATCTCTGTTGCCGTCATCTGGAGTGGATAAGGAGGCCACGACAATGCCACACTGCCTCATCCTCATCCACTCTCTCTCGCCCTACTCTCCTCCTCTTCATTTCCCCTCTGACCTGAAACCCTAGCCACACCTCGCCATTGATTGCGGCCGTCCTAGACTTCCCCGCGGCCATCCAAGCCTGTCACGAGCACCGCCATGTCCTCCTGCATCGACATGGAGAAGGAATCGAATAGGGGTTCTCGGAATCGAGCCCCACGAAGTCATCTTCCTCAAGTCCGACGGTCACCGCTGCTCACTTCGCCATAGTTTCCGACCTCGCCTTGCCTCCCCAAGCACCCCATCGCAACAGTGGTGAGTTCCTGATCCTCCCAGTGTTTTCCCTTTCTCCAATTGCTCCTTAAATCGCACTGCTGACCTACCCATGATGCCTCCTCCATTGTTCGTCGTCGCGCAGCGTCTCCTGCGACCATTCCCGAGCGACGCAACCACTGTGTGGCTAAGCGTTGAGCTCTGAATCGAACGCGAGCAACCCCACATGGCCAGTGTGCTCTCAATCCATAGATCGAACCATGATTTGTGGATCATCCATGGATGATGTCAGCGTGACATAACGCTGATATCATATTATTGCTTTTATCATTTTATAAATTGTGTTAATATTTTCTGTAATAAATAAAGCCTTGGATATGACGTGGCATAGGACCACCAGTCAGTGACTGAAGTTAGGAATAGCCCCGAAGTAACTTCAAAATCTTGCCTCCTTGTTAGGAAGGAAAAGCCAGAAAGCAAAGAGGTTTGGGTATCAACGGAGACTTGGGTGGCGCCTTTTGAAGAGCCCTTCATTCTACGACTCAGATTAAGATTCGTGATTCGAACCACAACAAGCGCAACAAGGATTTGGAGTCCAACGCACTAAACCGGTGAGAAAAACCACCCCACCTCATGCTGACATCAACATTACCTCATAAACACATTTAGTTATTTAATTTTAATTTCAGAAAATGATTAAATCTTATAAATTCAATAACTTTTGTTTTATAATTCAGAAAAATATGTTTAATATATGAAAATGTTTAGAAAATAAAATATACAATTTAAATATATTATCATACATTATTATGATGTTAAATATTTAAATAATAATTATTTAATAAAAATTTCATAACTAATAAAACTTTAAAAATTCATATTTTAATATGGGTAAATGAGAAAAATATAAATAATATCCTAAATTCTTAGAAAAATAAAAAAATACCATTTAAAACTATAAACATATATTAATACATCACTTAACTAAATATTTATTATTTATTAGGTGTTTATAAAGTAGTAAATCTTATAAAAATCATATTTAGTATTTAAAATTCATAAAAATACATATAATATACCAAAATGATCACAAAAATAATATCTATATGTTAAAATTATAATATTTTCACTTTTGAGATAAATAAAAAAATTATACTCTAATATCTTGAATTTAAACGTATTTCCCTAATTGATAATTCATATAAGGATAAATAAAAATTGCTAATATTTTTAAAATTATACATTAAAGGTCCACAAAATATTAGTCTTAAGTATTGATAATATAAAGTCAAAATACTTCAAAACATTGTAGATACAATTTTATTAAATTATTATTCATCAATAAGTGTATATTATTTTCAAAAAGGATTCTTATCAAATATAAAATCCTCAAGAATAATATTTTTAACTTAACAAAACTTCTTACCATTGTTTCACTCAAAAGTTTATAAATGGATTCAAATCCAAAGGTAATTCATAAGTAGTTAAATAATATTGTTTCCTTGTTTACAAATCATAACCACTCATTTATAAAGAGATAAATGATTCTATTTAATCATAAAGTTAAGAAACCACTACTCAAATAGAAGTAATACCACTCTTGATTAACCTTAAAGAAACATTATGAATTCAACAAATTATAATACCATATAATGACCAAGATAGATAAGTCTCAACTACTAGTGTGTTCATTATTCAAATGAAGTAATTCTTTCTTTCTTGAGAACTATAGTTAGTAAGAAACCTAAAAATGTTAACTTAAAGTTTAAGTGCTTTTAGTTAGTTAAATGAACTTTTCTTCAAAAGTTATTATTTTTAGATACATTATAAAGCAAGACATAAGCATTCCGATGAAAGCTCTAAATAATAAACAACCTTCATATAAGGAGTCTTTAAATACCATTCCACACTTGAGTGTTTTATTATTGTATGCTACTTATTATAATTACATGTTGTTTCACACACACTCACAAGCCTTAATAAGAAGCACCAATGTGAAACTTAATGTAAAAGGACAACACATTCCAAAGAAACCAATTCCAGTTCCCAAACCCCAGATCAACGACGTTTATCCTGGGGATTAGAGTTTATAAAATTGCATTACATTAATTATGGATAATAGCATTTAGATTCTTTAAATATTAGTCCTTACCGGACCAATGATGTTATTTTTAGATATTGGATCTTCTATTGTCTCGAAGATCGTGAGTGCATAATGTTGCAATCACAAAAGGCAAGTTCACACTTTCTCATGTCCTTTGGTTATTTTTTATTAAATATTTTGCAAATCCAGTGTTGTCATCACCTGCATTTCAAAAAGGTCAGAAAACACTATTTTTATAATAATATGATTATAGGTTATTTACCAAGAGGTAATAACCTACTATGAAAATTCTGGTGGTAAAGGAACATATTACCTAGGACTTAACAACCAATGTCGCTAGTGATTCTTGCACTGTATATTACGCGTTGACCATGAGATTTTAAATGGGACGGAGAAGACAGCAGCATATTTTCCCTCTCGCATGTAGTCGGATGCCCAGGTCGTGGCTGTTATCCTTGTAGCATGCAATAATTGGTAATACGTAGAGTATATGCATCATATGAGTGGGAATCCTCAACGTCCCACGATAGTTCTGTCATCTGAACGGTCTGTACAAATGATGGCTCAAATGATGTAGATCTCGTTGGGAACCCCAACTGGAAGTTATGATTAACACATCAGCAAGTTTCCCTCAGTTATGAAACCAAGGTTATCGAACCAGTAGGAGAAAGAACCAACTCCCAAGGTGTTGCTAGCAATGTGGAACCTGCACAACACAACCACAATACTTTACCCCAACTTACAGTGAGGTTGCCAAGCTCACCGGTTTGCTAAAAACAAAGGATTAAACGTATAGTGTGGAAGAAAGTAGTTGCTTGTAGGAATTGCACAAAGTAAATAGTAGACAGTAGATTGAATATCAGTGGGAAGAATGGACCGGGGTCCACAGTTCACTAGAGGTGTTTTGTCCATAAGATAAATAACATGTTTTGTGAACAAATTACAGTTGGGAAATTGACAGATTGAGAATGCATAACAATGCATGTACATGTCATAATGATTTATATGAGATTCATTTGGGAATTACAACATAATACATAGACCGTAATCCAACTGCATCTATGACAAATAATCCACCTTCGGGTTATCATCCGAACCCCTTCCAGTATTAAGTTGCAAGAAACAGATAATTTCATTAAGCAAAGTGTGTAAAGTAAACAATACAATTGCCCTTGGACAAAAGATTGTTGTTTTCTCCCTAATAGCAATAGCACATCTACAGCCTTAGAGGTTCCTATCACTCCCCAGATTACTAGAGACATGAACCTACTATCGAGCATAAATACTCCCTCTTGGAGTCACAAGCAACTACTTGGCCAGAGTAACCACTAGCAACGGAGAGCATGCACGATCACAAATAACATAGACATGATTGATGTCTACACACTTCTATTCTCGCAGACAGTTGTTGGGCCTCCAAGTGCAGAGGTTTGTAGAACAGCAGCAAGTTTCCCTTAAGTGTATTACCCAAGGTTTATCGAACTCAGTGAGGAAGTGGTCAAAGGTATTCCCTCTCAAGCAACCCTGCAATCAAGATACAAGAAGTCTCTTGTGTCCCCAACACACCTAATACACTTGTCAGGTGTATAGGTGCACTAGTTCGGCGAAGAGATAGTGAAATACAAGCGGTAATGGTGCCAGAAAATAGCTTCTGACTTGTTGTTGACGTGGGAGAATGTGTGTGAGTGCCAGAAAAGAGCTTGATCGTGAGGTAAAGACTAAAGCAAGCAAACATGAAACAGATCTAGATGCAAATGGTGTTTCAATGTGTAGAAACAAGGCCTAGGGATGATACTTTCACTAGTGAACACTCTCTCATATAAATATCTTATCTTCATGATACTACTCTTAACTTCTCTCCAGTTGGACACTCTAATCATCGGTAGGGCTATCACAGCACTCCTCAAAGTCCGCCTTCCCCAATCGAGATAACCCCACACTGTCACCTTGAGCGCTAGATGGTTCCAACAAACACCACAATTTCATAGAGACATCCAACTCCAAATATAACTCATAAAAAATATTCAGTCTAGCCAAAGTGCCACACACGGTATGCCCGCTGTCACTTTCACACACGTGGGGAAAAGCATAGATCTATTAAAGCACAAAGAGTATTTATGTAGACTCAAGCCTAAGTGCCACCATGGTGTGCACGCTGTCACTTTCACACACATGGGGAGATGTAACATCCCAGCATTTAGGAACCAACGAAGGGTAGATTTAGGAATCTGTGATATTGCATGCATTCATCTGTAAAAATGTGGGTAAATATATTTTTCCAAATAAAAAAACCTAAAGTGATCAAAGTTTATTTCATTCTTTGATATTAGGTATAGTCTTGAAGGATGATTGTTATAGACTTTGATATGATCTTTGTGGATTTGTGTGTTTTGGGAAATGAAATTTGAATTTAAAACTTGAGTGTTGGATTTATAATTCAGAAGGATTTAGAAATATGTTTGAGTATTCTGATTTAGTCAAGAGATGATAATTAGTAGCTCAAACTTTAAATAAATAACATAATAAATAAAATGAATATTTATTCCATAATTTTATTCAATAAATAAGTTACAAAAATGTAACTTATGAAAATATTCAACAATATTTACAATAGAAATTAAAGAATAATCTTTATATATTGAGTAATAGTACAATCTTTATTACAAAAGAATAAAATAAAAAGATTACAACAGAATAAAATAAAGATTACAAAAGAATAAAAGAAATATTACAAGTGACTATTCTATAAAGAAAAAGAAAACCTAAACTAAAGTCTTGATCTTCAAGTCTGGTACCTGCAAAAAAACACAAACTAAAAGAAAGAATTTAAGGTTAAAAGTGTTTTACTCTCAGTGTTGACACTGAGGTGCACTATTCAAAATTCATCATTGAGTAATCTTTAAAAAGGGGGAAGTTTCACCAATCTAAAATAATTATATCTTTCATAATTTTAAGCCATAAGTCAAATAAACAGCAAGGAGGGGCAAGTTTCACTAGCAAAGTAAATGTAACCAGATAAAAGTAACTTCATCTCCAGAGCATATCCACAAGGTGTGCAGCAGGCACACAGGCAGCACACATACCAAACTGCATGGTGTGTGCTGTCAGCAAAGCAGCAACAGCTCCACACACACAAAAACTATCAGAACAGCCATGGGAGGCATCCCCACACCATTTCCTGCTTCATACACATCAAACACAGCAGCCAAACCAAGACAAGAAAGATCACACCAGTCACAACCTTGATCATCTCACCAAGATGGTGACATAAGGAGGGGCAGATCAGGTGGATAGCAAGGACAAGATCAAGCCACCAGGACCAGGAGGTGGAGAACTAGATCAAGGACAAGTCCAAGAACTGGAAGTACCAGGAGGAGCACCAGATCAAGCTAGCCACAAGATCAACAACTTGTAACCCCAACAACAACCAAGTGTGGTGAGTAGAAAAGACCATCACATGATTTCTCAGTCTAAGATTAGACAAGCATTCATGAGTTGTCTCATACTCAAATTCTCAGAAAACACCCAAGTGGGGTGAATCCATCATTGAAGTTTTAAACACTAAAAGCAACCAGAAAACTATATAGATCCAACTAGGATCTCATAACCACATCATTGATCCTAGCTATTAGGCTATAACTTAAATTTTAGGAATGAATATAGCCAAGATCTGAATTTCTAGGCACACCTCTTAAATAGGAGTAGCACCTTAGAATTTCATCTTATGGACACATATAATTTATCAAGCTTACAATCATTTTTCCAACTTTGACTCAAGAATCAGTAGCTGGTATCACTACCAGAACCAATCCATGAGAAACAACAAGATAAGGGCCTAGTCCCTAAACCTCAGACCAACATCATGGGTTCTAGGGATGCAAGGAAATAAGATTCCACTTATCCATAATGCCAAGCTAATTTTAAGCTTGAACAAATCCAAGCCAAGTAATAGAATCTAGTTTTGTGTACCATATTAAAATGGGGTCACAAGAACAGTTTCTAAACTAAGCAGGTTAAGCACCCAACTTTCATAGTTACACTCACAACCACTATAAATCATTTTCCTGATACTAATCACAGGAATCATCTCCAGATAAATCCAAATACATATCATCACTATAAGAGATCAATTGATCTCAGTTATATATATATATGAATTCTTAAGCCAACAATACTGATACAATGACATCATCACACAAAAATCACTGTCACTTACCAAGCAATGCCAGTGGTGAGCTATCAAACCACTAGAATTCCCAAGTAATGATTCTAGAGCAACCTTATCATCTGAACCATACCAAAATTAGCCAATGGAACCCAATGATAAGCCACTAGCATCATCAAAGCTAACCATCAGCAGTAATTCACAGCAAACCACCACTCAACATGCTTAGGGATCATCAATACATGATCCAAATCATCAGATATTCAGTCAATAGAAGGATATGAATCCTAAGCAGAACACAAACCCTAATCAGGACATATCCACTAACAAGGAGTAGCCCCTATCAATACATAGCATAGGGTGGCCTAGCACAGAGTGCACAAGGGTAAGAAGAACAACTTACTGATGAATGTTTCTGTGGGTGAAAAGAGGAAGCAAAGGTCGACGACGAACACGGCGACACGGGCAGCACCCCCAAGGGGGCGCGGCGACCCACACCACGCCGAGGCGGCGACCATAGTCACGCCTGGAGGCGAGGAGCACCATCACAACACACGGCAGCAGCGACGGCGACAGCGCCAGCACCACCCCAAACCCTAGGGTTCGGGATGTAGCCGGTCTGGCCACAGAAGGGCTTCAGGTCCAAATCGAATTGGACAGGAGGGTAGAGCGGGGTCGACAACCTCGTCCTGCACCACGGCTGTCGTGGTATTGCCGACGAGTATGCCATGGAGGGGTCCTCACAGTGCGTGTTTAGAGACGTGGGGTAAGGCAGACGTTGACGGGTACGAGGTAACACAGCTTACCCAGGTTCAGATCCCACAACGGTGGCGGAATCCTACTCCTGCTATAAATCACTATAAGGGCAATACGCCGAGTTACAGAGATAGGTTCGCTGTGCGAGGTTGTCTAATATTGTCTATGAACGTACCGTAAAGGCTCCAATAGGCCCGACTTATATATCCGCCAGGTCCTAGGGTTACAGGGAAAATTCCTAGCCGGACAGGTCATAGAGTCCTACACCGTCTATTACTAGTCTTGTGTATCTTGCAATCCAAGGCTCCAGGTACGCTGGTGACTCAAGCTAGCCTTCCTTTATCCGGCATGGGCCTCCCTTCTGTATCCACCTAACTGGGCCACCCAGAAGGCCATAGGCCATGCTACCGACTATGGGCCACCCGGGATAGTCGGATAAGAGACATGCTATTAGGATACCCATATAGCATATCCCCAACAGTAGCCCCCGGAGAACTCCGAGATCTTGCGCCGTCTTGCCTCTTCACGTGGAATGCTCCGTTTAGATGGATGTAGGCAAATCATCAAGCAATATCTTGTAGTCCTCCCAAAGAACCCTTCAAGGTTTTCTCCGTCTTCGATTTGTAAGCCGGAGAAATGCTCAATCTTCCATCATACTCTTCCGTAGTCGGATTAAATCCGTCCATGCCGGAATCTTCGATGCGACGGCTCATTTACCCGTGTCAGCTAGGACGACGTAGGCTTAGGTCAGCGACGCCTCGTAACTCAAACATGCAGAGAACGCAATCATATCTGATTTTCCCACGCGAGCGATACGAACCGTTGGCGGCGGCGGTTGGAGACGTGGCGAAATTACCGCGCACGTTCACGAACATGTCGTCTACGCGGCAACCGTCCGATTAGCTCCACGAATGTTGACACGGAGTATGATAAATAGTAACCGTGGGACACTTTCCACTTTTTACCTCATTCCTCTCTCGTCATCGTCTTCTTCCTCCAGCCGCACGCCTCCTCGAGCTCTCCATGAGAAACCTCGAAAACCCTAGCTTCCATCTGCGTCAGTCACATCCTTCCAACACCCCATGGCCAGCAGCAGCTCCTCCCCATCTATGGCGGTGTTGAGCGAAGCCGCGACGAAGCCGTCGAGCTCCGTTGTCGTGCCCCCAGAGGGCCTGGTCATCCCCGCATCGGCGGTGATCGAAACCACCGACGGCGACCATAATCTGGCGGCGCTAGAGCCATTGGAAGAAGAGCCAGACTCGCACAAGGGTGACTGGCGCGGCTCGGACATCTCCGACCGCGACATCCAGGAGATGGTCGCCGAAGGCTACCTCCCCACGACGGAGGGGCTTGCCTGGCGGGCGGCGCCGGTCGGCGAGGTGACACCTTCTCCTCAAGCCGGAGAAAAGGTGTACCTCAAGGCTCAGCTGGTACGCGACGTTTCCTTGCCCATCTCCCACTTCTTTCTCTCCGTCTTGAACCACTACAAGGTCCAACCCCACAACCTCTCCCCCAATAGCATCTTAGTTCTTAGCAACTTCGCGGCACTTTGCGAGGGTTACCTAGGGATTAGGCCTAGGTTAGACTTGTTCGTGTACTTCTTCACCGTCAAACGTGAAGCCGGGCATAGTAAGGAGGAGCTTAGGAACTGCGGCACCATAAGCTTCAAGATTCGACCTGGTCGGCGGTTCCCCGACATCGTCGGCCACGAGTCCTGCAAAAATTGGCAGTGGACGTACTTCTACGGCCCCGACATTCCTTTGGCGGGCCGAGAAGTAACGTACCCGGACTTCACGGATGGAGCCGCCGCTGAAGTTTCCACATGGATATCCCATGCCTCCCTTCCCTCCGACCTCGATGCTTCTCGCGCAATAAGGCGGATCGAATGGTTTGTAGTGACGGGTTTGACCGGCTTGGACCTAGCCATGTGCTGGTTCATCAGGCGAATCCAACCTCTGCAGCACCGCGCGAAGTTCATGCACGAGTATACCAGTGATCGAAGGGATAACCTCCGGATCTCCGTGGATAACTTCTCGAGCGACTCCGTCAAGCTCCGCCTGAAGGACATCGTCAAGGTGAAGGATAAGAAGTGTGGCTTCACCATCACCTACGACATGTTCGTAGACGGCAAGTGCCCAAAGGTAGATATTTATTTTACGTGTACGACATATGCTCCAGTTTCTCCGTCTTGCCAACACCGTCTCGTCTAACACGGTGATTTCTTACTTAACAGCTTAGCGATCTAGATGAGGACAACCTGGCTGCCCAAATCTACGATCCAAAGATGAAGGAAGTCACGGTCGTGTCCGACGACAATGTCACGTTGGCGCGAAAGCGGAAGAGCTCCACCTCTGACGCTGCCGACGGAGGCAAGAAGAAGAAGACGGAGGGTGGAGCCTCCAAAAAGACTACCGCCGCCCTGGAGGCAGAAAAGAGAAAAGCCACCGGGATTTTCGCCAAAGCGCCCCCCCCTAGTGTAAGATTCTCATTCTCCGACATTGTCTATATGTCTGTTCTGTTCCCGTACTTATGCATTTTGCACGTTTCAGGAAGAAAGCCACGACCAGCCTCAAGAAGACCTCCAAAACTTTGGGGGCTTCTAGAAATATCAAGGATATGTTGCATCGACGCCTCCCCCGTCATCGCCCCTGCTACTCCTGCCGTCAAGCCTTCCTCTGCCCCGACAAGCTCTCAAGCCCAGGAGGCACCAGGCCCTTCCGCCATGGAAGTGGATTCTGGCGCCTCTACCGAACTCGCTGTTGTCGGCGAGCAGGCGACGCAGGAGAGCACTGCTCTACAAATGGCTGAAGCTCCGGCTAAGGATGCCATCGGTAGCGGCAAGGCGGCAGTGGGAGCTGGTACCTCTGTCGAAGGCGGAGCCCTCGCTCCCCAGAAGCCCTTCGAGTTCCCAAAGATATTTTACCCGGCGCTCACGCCGAGTAACACAACTCTGGTTCCTGGAGGAGTGCCGTCGTCTCCGACGTGCGGTATTGAGGAGCTTCTCCGACAAGCGGATATCTTGCGAGGAAATAGCATCTCCTTTGGCAAGCTGCTAGACGAGAGCACTACAAACCTCAAGATTATTGCACTTGTAAGTTTTACTTTACCTTTTGCATTTCATATGAGTATCCCACTATAGCCCCCGAGGATGTAGACGGAAAACCATAGGTTTTGCATCTATATGCTCTAAGAGTGACTAAGTTAGAAAGAACTCTCACTGTAGCCCCCAAGCATTTAGATGGAACAAACTATTCCGACTAAATGCTTTAAGAGTAGCAAACGCAGTGTTTATAATTTTCAATACTGTAGGCCCCAAGCTTCTAGTTGTAACTGAATAAGTTCCGACTAGATGCTTAAAGTAAAGCTAAGCATTTTCCAAGTTAAAACTTTATACTGTAGCCCCCAAGCTTCTAATCGAGAACTGAAGTAGCTCCGACTAGATGCTTAAAGAAAAGCTAAGCATATTGATAAGTTAAAAAACTCCCGCTGTATCCCCCGAGCGCCTAGGTGGAAAGTTTCCGACTAGGTGCTCCAAGCAGACTAAACAACGGTTTAACTTTTTCTTTTTTTCCATAGAACGAGAATGCTCGGAGGGGCATGGCCAACGACAAGTACCAGAAGATGCGCGTAGATCTTGAAGCCGAAAAGGGTAAAACTGCCATCTTGAAGGAACAGATCATCAAAAACAAGAGTCTGTTTTCTTTTTGGCGCATTCTGTCTTGGTATTATGCCTTCATTCTCCGAGTAATCACTGTGTACTTTGTTTTCTCCGAATTTTCAGAACATGTCGCCAAGGCCAAGGATATTGTCGAGCAGTCCAAGCACATTCAACAGCTGGACAACGAGAACAAGATCCTTAAAAAGGAGAGGGAAGAAATGCTGAAAATGCATGAGGATTCCATGAAGGCCCTGCAGGAATCCGCCTCCGCAGAAATCAATCGCTTGAAGGAGGAGCTTGCGATCTTAAAAGATCAGAAGCAAGCTGCTGATGAGCAAAACCATCGCCACGGCGAGGCATATAAGCTCCTCCAGCAAGAGAAAGAATCCCTGGCGGATACCCTCTGGCAGGCCAGTGCCAGCATCTTCAGTAAGATTTCTCCGCCTTGTATTTCTAAAGTCTGGATACTTGGAATTATTGAACTCATGTGATCCTTGTCGGAATTTGCAGCTCCTATGGGTTTAACCATATCGCCTCCTCCGGCCAAGGAATGCATGGTTCTCGCCAGCAAGTTTATCAACACCGCCATCACCCAAGCCAAAGAGATCGCCAAGCCCCTCCAGATACACATCAAGGCCTCAGACTCCGTGGCGAAGTACTCGGAGATTTTGCACCGAGCCCCCGAGCATATCATAAGCTGGAAAGCTTCATGTGCACGGGCTGGCGCAAGGATGGCGCTCTCAATGGTGAAGGCACACTATGAAGGTGCCGACATCGACACGGTGACCTCTGGCATCCCCGACGTTGACGATGACGGCAAAGAGATTGATCATGGAGCCATCTTGTCATCACTCGCGGGTTATGACACCAGATTTGCCGAGTTGGTGGACATTGATGTCTTCGTGCCCATGAACACCATCGACAGCGTCAACCAAGATTCCTCCGAGTCTCATCATAGCGCCGACGTTGAGGGTGATTCTCCGGCTGGGGACGATGCTGCTTCCAAGTCTCTGTCGGGGATATTACCCCGGATACCTCAGAGTTAATGTGTAATCAAACCCTACAGGATTGACGGAAGTCTTTACAAAAGAATAAAAAGATACATCAATAGGGAATTAAAAGAGATAAAGGAAAAGAGGAAAAGAGGACCTGGGCCGAATTGAAGCTAATTCGGCCTGGTCTTGCCACCCTCCTAGGCGAAAACAGCAACCTGGGCCTAATCCGGCCCATTGGCCGAGCTACCACCGCGTCTCCACCGACCTCTCCCCGCGCTCCCTCCGGCTCCCGCGCTGTGCTCCACGAAGCTAGTCAGCATCGATCAGCAGAGAGCCCGGCGTGGGCCAACGTCGGACTTGACAGCCCACCAAGCGCCAAGCTGCTCCCCGCCTGCATGTTCCTTCCCCGGGTGGGCCGGCACGAGCAGCTCGGCCCACCGCGGGATCTTCTCCAGCGCCAACCCAGCGATCCCAGGACAACCCGGATGGGCCGACGCGGCCTAAGTCGGCCCACCACGGGATCACTGCCGGCGGATCGACCTGAGGCTCGGCCTGGGCTGCTGCTTCGCCCTATGGGCCAAGTTATACAAGATCCGGATGGGCCCTTGATCATCTAATTCGGCTGAGGCCAGAAACTATTCGGCTGGGCCTTGGTCTCCAGCAAATAGGACCAGGCCGAACCAGCTAAGAAGAAGGCCGAGATACCACTTCGTCAGGAGCGTCCGGGCCGAAGTATTTACTCCGAACGTCTCCGTATTCGTCTCATGAAGGTCCCTCGATCACTACCGCAACACGCCATCAAGTCAGGACAAGCACCGCAAGTATCGTGCCAGTCTTGGGAGCCCACCAGCTCAGACTGGCATATGAAGTATGGAATATGCCCATGGCATCTAACAAGATGCTAGGGATATGCTCTTGGCATCAAATAAGATGCTAGGGAATATGCCTGGCATCTCCAAAGATGCCAAGGCATATGCTGAGCATCTGTAGAAGATACCTAGAATATGCCACCTATATGCCAAACGTGTAGAACAAGTCTTGTTCCCTGGGCTCCCCTTTATAAGGAGCACCAGGGGGATCGTTAGAAGGAGAGGCCCCCGAAGGGCTCCTCCCCTCTCTGCTCACTAGGAGCTCTCCTTCTTTTTCTTCCTCCACTCTCACAGAGAGATCTAGCTAGGATTATAGGAGATACAGCTCAAGGAGCATGGTTGTAGCCACAAGTATGGCAAGATTATGAGAGATTAGATGTATAGAATGAGATGTTATCTCCACTTGAGAGCTTTAATCCAATATACATTGTATTTCTCTTTGTTCATAAGAGTGCGGTCTTCACTGCATCATCCCTCCCCGGATTCCTCCACGTCCATCGGCCCCAACTTTAGCCTACCCATGGCATATGCCGTGATACCACCACGACATTTGGCGCCCACCATGGGGCCTTCTAGTGGCGTTGGTTGGGTTTCCATCCGGACGGGAACATCTTCATCAACTTCTTCCTCATAGGGCTCATTCAGCTTCACCAAGTCAACAGAGAACAAAGAGGTAAACGCAGAGGCTCTCCAAGTCTAACCCATCAAAGCTGGTAAGACTCAGCAAGAAGGACTCAAGCACTACTCCAAGCTTACTGTAAGTACCAAGTAACTTAGCAGGGCAGGTATGACCTAGCAAAACTCACCCAAACACTTCTCCAAGTATGCTATAAATGCCAGGTAACTCAGCCACCCACACTCAATCCTTCATCCCAGGGAGAAAATAACTCAACCCGGGGACTAGTCAACTTATCCGAAAAGTCACCTTTAGATTAAGAGAGCATTATGTTGATTTAGATCTATACTCCAGCCAGCTTTTTTATAACTCGGCCATAAGTTGAATCATCTTATTTGTGATTTATACGGATTTTGAGTCAGTTAGTTTATGTTTTGGATTATCCGTTAACTCAGCTCGCCAGTCAGCTTATTATTAACTCGGCCATAAGTTGAATCAGCTTATTTGTGATTCAGATAGATTTTGAGTCAGTTAGTTTATGTTTAGGATTGTCCTTTAACTCGGATCCCCAGCCAGCTTATTTATAACTCGGACAGAATTTGAATCAACTTATTTATGATCCAGATAGAATTTGAGTCAGCTTACTTATGAGTCGGATAGAATTTGAGTCAGTTTATTTATGCTTTGGATTGTCCTTTAACTCAGCTTACCGGCCAGCTTATTGATGATTCGGATATAACTTGGAGTCAATTTGTTTATGCTTCGAATTAACCTTTAACTCAGCTCAGTAGATTGTCTCTGATTCGGACTAACATTTGATTCAGCTTGCCAGGGTATATTATAATTCGGATTGGTATTCGGACTCGGCGTACTAATCATATCTCTGATTCAGGCCGAAGCTTTATTCAGTTCACCAGATTGCCAGGTTATGTTATGACTCGGATTGATATCTCACCATCTTGCCAGGTTATCCCATATCTCGGATGACTATTGGCCAGCTTATCATATCTTGAATCTATATCTCATATCTACATCTCGAATCAGATCACTCAGCGGTTAGCCCTATTATCATATCCCAAAGCTTAATCTCGGATCCATATCAAAGGCAAATTATCATCATCACGCCAAATCAAGTTATATCGTGGCAAACATATAACTCGGATTTGGGATGAGTTAACTCGGATTTGAGTCATATAACTCGGATTTGAGTCAGATGACTCAGACTTAAGACATAAAGTCCATTTTGAGTAAAATAACTCGGATTTGGGATGAGTTAACTCGGATTTGGGATGAGTTAACTCGGATTTGAGTCAGATGACTCAGACTTAAGACATAAAGTCAATTTTGAGTAAAGTAAGTCGGATTTAGGATGAGTTAACTCGGATTTGAGTCATATAACTCGGATTTGAGTCAGGTGACTCAGACATTAAGACATAAAGTCAATTTTGAGTAAAGTAACTCGGATTTAGGATGAGTTAACTCGGATTTGAGTCATATAACTCGGATTTGAGTCAGGTGACTCAGACATTAAGACATAAAGTCAATTTTGAGTAAAGTAACTCGGATTTGGGATGAGTTAACTCGGATTTGAGTCACATAACTCGGATTTGAGTCAGGTGACTCAGACATTACGACATAAAAGTCAATTTTGAGTAAAGTAACTCGGATTTGGGATGAGTTAATTCGGATTTGAGTCATATAACTCGGATTTGAGTCAGGTGACTCAGACATTAAGACATAAATTTTGAGTAAAGTAACTCGGATTTAGGATGAGTTAACTCAGATTTGAGTCATATAACTCGGATTTGAGTCAGGTGACTCAGACATTAAGACATAAAGTCAATTTTGAGTAAAGTAACTCGGATTTAGGATGAGTTAACTCGGATTTGAGTCATATAACTCGGATTTGAGTCAGGTGACTCAGACATTAAGACATAAAGTCAATTTTGAGTAAAGTAACTCGGATTTAGGATGAGTTAACTCGGATTTGAGTCATATAACTTGGATTTGAGTCAGGTGACTCAGACATTAAGACATAAAGTCAATTTTGAGTAAAGTAACTCGGATTTGGGATGAGTTAACTCCGATTTGAGTCATATAACTCAGATTTGAGTCAGGTGACTCAGACATTAAGACATAAAGTCAATTTTGAGTAAAGTAACTCGGATTTAGGATGAGTTAACTCGGATTTGTGTCATAGAACTTGGATTTGAGTCAAATGACTCAGACTTAAGATGAGTCAATTTTGAGTAGAGTAACTCGGATTTGGGATGAGTTAACTCAGAATTGAGTTATGTAACTCGGATTTGAGTCAGAAGACTTGGACTTAAGTCAATTTTGAGTAAAATAACTCGGGTTTGGAAACAGATGACTCAAACCATAACTTACCCAAAGAGGTTAAAAGAGCAGTGCCCAATAAGGCCAGAACTCATAACTTACCCAAAGAGGTTAAAGGATCAGTGCCCAATAAGGCCGGAACTCATGACTTACCCAAAGAGGTTAAAAGAGCAATGCCCAAGAAGGCAGGAACTCATAACTTACCCAATGGGGTTAAAAGAGCAGTGCCCAAGAAGGCCAAAACTCATAACTTACCCAATGGGGTTAAAAGAGCAATGCCCAAGAAGGCCAGAACTCATAACTTACCCAATGGGGTTAAAAGAGCAATGCCCAAGAAGGCTAGAACTAGAAACTTACCCAAACAGGTTATGACCAGTGCCCATGAAGGCCAGAAGTCTAGAAACTTACCCAAACGGGTTATGACCAGTGCCCATGAAGGCCAGAAGTCCAGAAACTTACCCAAAGGGGTTAAGACCAGTGCCCATGAAGGCCAGAAGTCCAGAAACTTACCCAAAGGGGTTATGATCAGTACCCAAGAAGGCCAGAAACCAAAAAACTTGACTAGTAGGGTTACGAGCAGAGCCCAAGAAGGCCAAAGACACAAACTTACCCAAGAAGATTATACGACCAAGGAATATAGGACAAAGAAATTATAAGTCTGAAGACAACTCTGGGAATATTTAATATGAAGCCTATGCGCGACTCTACGAGTCCCACATAGCCTCGGGGACTAATGTCGGGGATATTACCCCGGATACCCCAGAGTTAATGTGTAATCAAACCCTACAGGATTGACGGAAGTCTTTACAAAAGAATAAAGAGATACATCAATAGGGAATTAAAAGAGATAAAGGAAAAGAGGAAAAGAGGACCTGGGCCGAATTGAAGCTAATTCGGCCTAGTCCTGCCACCCTCCTAGGCGAAAACAGCAACCTGGGCCTAATCCGGCCCACTGGCCGAGCTACCACCGCGTCTCCACTGACCTCTCCCCGCGCTCCCTCCGGCTCCCGCGCTGTGCTCCACGACGCTAGTCAGCATCGATCAGCAGAGAGCCCGGCGTGGGACGACGTCGGACTTGACAGCCCACCAAGCGCCAAGCTGCTCCCTGCCTGCATGTTCCTTCCCCGGGTGGGCCGGCACGAGCAGCTCGGCCCACCGCGGGATCTTCTCCAGCGCCAACCCAGCGATCCCAGGACAACCCGGATGGGCCGACGCGGCCTAAGTCGGCCCACCACGGGATCACTGCCGGCGGATCGACCTGAGGCTCGGCCTGGGCTGCTGCTTCGCCCTATGGGCCGAGTTATACAAGATCCGGATGGGCCCTTGATCATCTAATCCGGCTGAGGCCAGAAACTATCCGGCTGGGCCTTGGTCTCCAGCAAATAGGACCAGGCCGAACCAGCTAAGAAGAAGGCCGAGATACCACTTCGTCAGGAGCGTCTGGGCCGAAGTATTTCACTCCGAACGTCTCCGTATTCGTCTCCTGAAGGTCCCTCGATCACTACCGCAACACGCCATCAAGTCAGGACAAGCACCGCAAGTATCATGCCAGTCTTGGGATCCCACCAGCTCAGACTGGCATATGAAGTATGGAATATGCCCATGGCATCTAACAAGATGCTAGGTATATGCTCTTGGCATCAAATAAGATGCTAGGGAATATGCCTGGCATCTCCAAAGATACCAAGGCATATGCTGAGCATCTCTAGAAGATACCCAGAATATGCCACCTATATGCCAAACGTGTAGAAGAAGTCTTGTTCCCTGGGCTCCCCTTTATAAGGAGCACCAGGGGGATCATTAGAAGGAGAGGCCCCCGAAGGGATCCTCCACTCTCTGCTCACTAGGAGCTCTCCTTCTTCTTCTTCCTCCACTCTCACAGAGAGATCTAGCTAGGAGTATAGGAGATACAGCTCAAGGAGCATGGTTGTAGCCACAAGTATGGAAAGATTATGAGAGATTAGATGTATAGAATGAGATGTTATCTCCACTTGAGAGCTTTAATCCAATATACATTGTATTTCTCTTTGTTCATACGAGTGCGGTCTTCACTGCATCATCCCTCCCCGGATTCCTCCACGTCCATCGGCCCCAACTTTAGCCTACCCATGGCATATGCCGTGATACCACCACGACAGTCTCCTGCGCCCAAAGAATGAAAAACACTATGTAATATTTGTTTCGCCTTTGGTGTATGCGCGGAAAAAACTTGATGATGTAACTTAAGGCGGAAAACAATGGTTGTTATTTCCTGCTACTTAAGAACTTAGTTCCCAGCATGTATATATTTTTTAAGCAAGTGCTGGCTTATCCATTACTTTGGTTCTTATGCTTGACTTTTCGTGAGTCGGATGACTCGTTGTCAGAACCATGCGCTTAGGTGATGATGCCCAATGGCACCGTCAATAACCTGAGCACAAAATCGCCGACAATAAGTGCCAAAAGTCACTACTCCAGAATCCACATAAAAAACTACAAAGAACGTGTAGACCAGAAAACTTAAGCTAACGCCCGTAGGCGGAATTTTCACAAGTGCAAACCCAAAGTTTGTGCATAAAGGTTTTACATGATCCAAAAATGAATACTAAAGGAGGTAAAACACTCAAAAATATGAGTGAACCAAAGAGCTTTATTTCATTGATCATATAAGAGATATACAATTAGATAAAAAATGCTAAGTGTAAAAAGGACGTAGCTGTGTTATGTTCCATGGCCGATCAAGCTCCGGGTAGTCATCATCCGGGTCACGTCGCTTACGCTTATGATCCTCGTTGGGTATATCTTTTAGTTCACGATTGTCAACAAGATAGTAAGACCCATTGAGAAGTGCCTTGCTTATGATGAACGGTCCTTCCCATGGCGGGGATAATTTGTGTGACTTCTTCTGCTTAAGTCAGAGCACCAAATCCCCCTCTTTAAATGAGCGATGCCAAACACGGCGACTATGGTAGCTGCGTAGCTTCTGCTGGTAGATGGCGGATCTTTGGCATGCCAAAACGCTCTCCTCCTCGAGAAGGTCCACATCTAGGCGTCTGGATTTTTCAGCGTTATCCTCGTCGTAGGCGGCAACTCTTGGTGCATCATGAAGGATGTCGGAGGGCAGGATGGCTTCTTCTCCATATACCATGAAGTAAGGGGTGTAGCCGGTAGATCTGTTGGGTGTAGTTCGTAAACTCCACAGCATAGATGGCAATTCTTTCGCCCAGGCTCCAGCTTCTCTATGTAGCGGTGCCTCAAGACGTGGCTTGATTCCCTGCAGAATTAATCCATTGGCCCGCTCAACCTGACCATTGGATTATGGGTGTGCCACAGATGCAAGGTCAAGTCGGATGCCTTTCTCCCAGCAATATGCCTCCACTTCTCCGAGTGATAAATTGCCGTCGTTGTCAGTGATAATGCTATGTGGGAGACCAAATCTCACCACTAGATCCCGAACAAACCTGAGGGCAGTTGCTCCATCAAGCTTTCTAATGAGTTTAGCTTCTATTCATTTGGTGAATTTATCAACTTCTACAGCAGATACGTAAACCCACAAGGTGCCGTCTGTAACGGTCCCACCATGTCTAGCCCCCAAACTGCAAATGGCCAAGTTATTAGTATTGTTCGTAGTTCTTCAGCAGGAACATGTGGTTGTCGGGCATAATACTGGCATCCCATGCATGTCTCAACCAGCTTGTCGGCCTCCGCCTTCGCGGTCAGCCAGTAGAATCCTTGCCGGAAGGCTTTCGCGACCAACGATCTAGGAGCGGCGTGGTGCCCGCAATCTCCGAGATGGATTTCGCGTAGGATTTCCATACCTTCTAGCTGGGAAACACACTTTAGGTATACACCAGTAGTGCTCCTTTTGTAGAGTTGCTCATTGATTATGGTATAACCCTTTGCTCGTCGTACTATTTGCCGTCTTTCGACTTTGTCTTCAGGCAAAATGTCGTGTTCGAGATATTCCATGAACGGTTTTGTCCAAGCTGGAGGGACTTTTGTCACCATATGGATGAAAGAGTCAGCTCTATCCGGGTTGTCGATGTCGGCTCCATTCACAGATGGTGTGCGCAGGTGCTCTAGGAAAACTCCTGGCGGGATTCGCTTGCGCCCTGATCCTAGCTTAGATAGCAGATCAGCCACCTCGTTTTGCTCCCTAGGCACATACTTTACTTCGTAGCCCAAGAAGCTCTTGGCTATCTCGTCCACTTCGTCTCGATATGCCGCCATCATAGGGTTCTGCGCATTCCAGGTGCCAGCCACCTGCTGGGCAACCAAGTCGGAATCTCCACAGCAAACTATGCGCTTGATGCCAATATCCTTGGCTACACGTAGTCCGTGAATGAGTGCTTCATACTCCGCCATGTTGTTTGTAGCCTCGAAGTGGATCTGCAGAACATAGTGTAGCTTGTCTCCTGTTGGTGACTATAGCAATACACCAGCCCCCGAGCCGTTAAGCAGCTTTGATCTGTCAAAGTGCATCACCCAGTACTCTGGTTCTGGCAACGAAGTAGCATCTAGCATCTCCGTCCAATCTGCAACAAAATCCGCCAAAGCTTGTGACTTGATAGCGTCACGTCTCTTCTAGGTGATCTCGAAGGCGGCAAGTTCGATGCCCCACTTCGCGGCCCTTACAGTAGCATAGCTATTGTTGATGATGTCGGACAGTGGACTCTTGCTCACCATTGTGATTGGGTGCTCCTGCAAGTAATGCCTCAGCTTACGAGAAGCAAGGAATACTCCATAAGCTATCTTTTGGTAGTGCGGGTAACGCTACTTGGACTCCGTCAAGACCTCGCTCACATAGTAAACTGGTCGTTGAACTCCGTGCTCATAGCCTTGCTTCTTCCGTTCTACCATGACGACGATGCTGATAACCCAGTTGGTTGCCGCCATGTAAATTAACAGGGGCTCACCAGGCTTGGGCGCTGCAAGGATGGGCGCCGAGGAAAGAATCTCCTTGAGCTGCTTCAATGCTGAATCTGCCTCGTCCGTCCACGTGAATTTGTCCGCCTTCTTCAGCAACTTGTACAGTGGCAGGGCCTTCTCTCCAAGTCGGCTGATGAACCGACTAACTGCTGCAACACAACCTGTTGGTCGTTGGATGTCCTTTAGGCATGTCGGACGGTTTATGTTTAAGATGGCCTTGATTTTCTCCGGGTTGACCTCGATTCCGCGCTGGGAAACGATGAAGCCCAACAATTTGTCGGCTGGAACCCCGAAGACGCACTTCTTAGGGTTGAGCATCATGTTGTATTTCTGGAGATTATCAAAGGTTTCTTTTAAGTCGGAGATTAAGTCATTTGACTTTTTAGACATCACCGCGATATCGTCCACATAGGCGTGAACGTTCCGACCAATTTGGTCGTGAAGGCAACGTTGCATTGTCCGCTAGTAAGTAGCACCTGCGTTTTTCAGCCCAAAGGGCATCATGACATAGCAAAACGTGTCGTATGGGGTAGTGAACGAAGTGGCCAATTGGTCCGACTTACTCATCTTGATCTGGTGGTATCCTGAGTATGCATCGAGAAAACACAAAGGTTCCGAGCCAGCCGTCGAGTCAATGACTTGGTGAATGCGAGGCAAAGCAAACAGATCTTTGGGACATGCTTTGTTCAAGACGGTGTAATCAACGCACATTCTTAATTCATTGGTTCCCTTTTTGGGGACAAGTACAGGACTGGCCACCCATTGGGTGTGAAGGACTTCTCGGATAAATCTAGCCTTAAGTAACCTAGCTATCTCTTTGCCAATGGCGCGTCTCTTCTCATCTCTAAAGCGTCGTAGAGGTTGTTTCACTGGTTTGCATTTTGGATCAATGTTTAAGCTGTGCTAGGCAAGTTCCCTAGGTACACCTTTCATGTCGGCAGGTTTCCAGGCAAAGATGTCCCTGTTCTCACGGAGGAACTCGACGAGCGTGCTTTCCTATTTGGGATCCAGGTTCGTTCCAATGGCGGTGACCTTGGAGGCATCGCCTACCACAAGTTCCACCGGCTTGGTCTCGATGGCGGCCTTGAACGCAGGAGCAGAGTCGGAGATCTGCTTCTTCGACACGGGCATCTCTGAGTCATCGACCTTGCTTTGGATCTCTTTGAATTCTTCGCTGTAGAGGACAGCTTCTACAACGGCTGCTTCATTGATCTCGCAGTACCTTGCCTTGGTAAAGCTTCCGAATACGGTGATGATGCCGTTTGGTTCGGGTATGTTGAGCTTGTTGTGGACGAAGCATGGCTTGGCCATGAACGTGTGGAATATGTCGCGGCAGAATATGACGTGGTACACGCTCTTGAAGGGGGCTACCTCGAAGGTCATGCGCTCTTGACAGTAATTACTAACATCGCCAAAGGCAACCTGAAGTGTAATGCACCCAAGGGACCGAGCCTCCCGACCAAGAACTACTCCGTGGAAGATGGTGTTGGTCCGCCTTAGGTTTGCCTCCGTCAAGTTCATATTTTGAAGTGTATCTAGGTACATGATGTTGATGCTTCTTCCACTATCCACCATACACTTGGTGAACTCCAAGCCGTCAATCAAGGGGTTGATGACCATGGCGTACTGGTTCTCCGTGGGTATAAGGTCTGGGTGGTCCGTCCTGTCCCAAGTTATTGGAACCTCCGACCAGCGCAGGTACCGGGGGACTGGGGGAGAGTAGCCATCAGGATCCTCAGAGAGGTCTTCTGTTGTCGGACGGTGGGGGTGCCAAGGAAAGTGTGGTAGACTGGGGCCTTCTTTGCGAAGGGATTCTTGCCCTTGTCGTCGCTCTTGGCGGCGTGCTTGGGGTCAACGTCTTCGTCCATGTCACTTGAATCCTTGGACTCCTCCTCCTTCTTCTTCCCCTTGCCCTTGCCTCATGGTCTGTTCTTCCGACTTCGCTTGTAGCCGGACTACGGGTCTTCCTTGAGGTCGTTGACGAACTTGCAGTGTCTATTGGTATGGGTGGCCTTGCCGTTGACGTCGAGGTGTACGAGGCATGGCATATCGCGGTACTCCTTGTATGTTTGGGGAACGCGGAGCGGCGCTGACGTGGTTTCACTTCCTCGCTGCTGCCCACGACCAGCTCCCCTTCCTCGGCCACGTTGTCCGCCCTCTCCTCGTCCTGCAAAAGTCATAGCGACCATGTCGGTAGATTTCTTTTCTTCTGGAGCGGTCTTCCGCTTTGTAATGCTGTTCCTCCGAGCTTGAGTTGGAACGGCCGTTGCCGGCAAGGAGCCACGAGCATCATCGTCGCCAGCTGCGAACTCACTAGCCAACTGAATTATCTGGTTCAAGTCAAGCTGGTGATTGTCCTGCAAGCGCTTCAGCCTATGTCGGAGCAACATGCCCCTTTCCAACCCATCTATGAAGGCGGCCATGGCGGTCTGAGCGTGCACTCCTGCGCAGGAATTCTTCATGTCCAGCCAGCAGGAGAGGTAGGCGCGAGATGTCTCGTCTTTCTTTTGCACGCACCGTTGTAGATCGCCCATAGTGCAGGGACGCTTGTATGTACCCTCAAAGTTCTTGGTGAACGCTTCTTGCATGTCCAGCCTGTTGTAGATAGATTTCTCCAGCAAGTCGTCAATCCATTGACGGGCCGTCCCCGCCAACATCAATGGGAGGTACTTGACAGCGACGTTGGGGTTGCCTCCGGCAATCTCCACCGCGTTGCCATAGTCCTGCAACCATGTGGCTGGTTCGGCGGTGCCGTCATAGGGCTTGATGGACTGTCAATCCGGAAACCTTTGGGGTAAGTTGCGGACCGTATTGCAGGTCCAAAGCAACGTGGTCCCAGGTATGGTCCTTCCCGGGCCTCGTGGATCTTATCGATCCGCGAACGTGCATCGTATGGATCTGGGTTCTTCTTCTTCTTGTCAACAGGGGATGGGCTGCGTGAACGACGCGGGCCTCCTCCGCCATGGTGACTGCTTGGTGGTGACGGAGGCGGAGGTGGCGGTGGGTTAGCCTTATTGTTGTTACCCTCCTGCGACGCCTCACGCCTGTCACGGTTGCTTGTCAGACGCGGAGGGTCATGGCGCGACCTGCTCTTATGTCCTTGGTTGCACTCTCCGTCATGATGGGTCTGCTCCGTGTTGTCGCGGATGAAGATGCCGCACTGTTTTGGTGGGGGCATATCCGTACGATGGTGAGCTTTGTAGTCTTCACGATGTCGGGGAGATCGGGGCGGTGGCGATGGGCGACGAGGTCGGGCCTTTTCTCCGTGGTCAGAGGATATGGGGATGGCGTCCTTCCTGTTGCACGCTTCCCTCCGTCTTTGTTCTGATAAACCCGTCTGGGATTCCAAGAGTTCTGAAGATCCTTTATTTCAAGTGAAAGGATCTTCTTCTATGGAATCCAATCCAGTTGAAAACAAAACAAACAATTGCCCGATGGAAAAGTAAGATGAAAGGCAAGGAGTGTAAACCACGTACGAGCGAGCGCAGAAAGTGAAATTTTTTGCAGCGAGTCAAGCGTAATACGATCAAAAGGAAATGGGTCGATTCTAAAACTCAAACAGTTCCCCAGAGGGGGGCCCGGCCCCTTCCCCTTTTCTAGCACCGTAGGCGAAGCTTGTCCGGGTTGATCTTCATCCATCGTCGTCCCAATGGTGACGAACACCCCTCGGGACGTGACGGCGTTTTTGGCTTGCTCGTCGCGCGAGTACTCCTCCTCCATCTCTTGCATAGAGGAGTCTAGATCTTCTAGACTAAAGTCTATCTCCTCTGAATCTGCACTGAAGTCAGCATAAAGCGCGTCAATGACAGAGTCGGAGGGTGCCACCTTTGAGAGGTGGCCTTTTCCTGCTGCTTCACCGCCTTGGCCACCAGGTCATAGACCTGTTCCACTGCCTCATGCGATCTATCCTGCTCCAGAAGGGTCTTGGCGACGGCGAGGTTAAGGAGTAGGGTGGGCATCACCTGCTTTCCTTCATTGTCAATGTATGGGTTGTCCTATGCCGGCTTAGAGGGAGCCCATCCTAGGTTGCGTCGTACGCCAGGATCATTGATGACGCGAGCCAGAGCCTTCTTAGCCTTCTGATGCTGTAGCAGAGTCTTGTACTCGGCCTCCATTGCTCTAGCTTTTTCTATGGACTTCTGCGCATTGAACAGATCTCGATCTAGCTTAGCGCCTTGCTCCGAGATGGCTTGCACCTCCTCCAGCAGCTGCTGGCGCTTCTTGATCGGCGGGAGGCGGTGGTGGCGGCTGCTGAACTAGAGGTTCTCCGTCTCTGAGCGCGAGCTCCATCTGGGCTGTCGCGTCAGCTGCCGCGTAGCTATTGATGGTGCTCACCATCTCTTCGAGGGTTAGGCGTCTTGTTGCCTGTTGCCGTCTTAAAGAATGTCGGAGAAGCGTGTCGCGGTCCAGTCCTTCGACGAAGTGATACAGAGCGTTATCATCGGGGTAGTTGGCTAGGTCGGCTCATATACGGAGCCACCTGGCCAGTTAGTCGTGGCGGTTTTCGCCCTCTCTCTGAACGCAGCGCGCCAGATCGAAGATGGTAACCATGCCGACGAACTTGGATCTCTGCTGTCCAGACGCACGGATGAAGCCGGCGGATTTGCAGTGATCTTCCACCTTTATATCCTGCATAGGGGCGGTTTGGGTGGGCCTTGGATTTATCCGATCTTTGTCGGCAAACTCTGAAGAGAGATCCGACATCGATCCTTCCGCGAACGTATCCTGCCCATAGGCAGTCCGTGCGGGTCTTGATGCTTTCCGATCTTTGCCGGCAAACTCCGAAGAGAGATCCGACATCGATCCTTCCGCGAACATATCCTGCCCGTAGGCGGTCCGTGCGGGTCTTGATGCTTTCCGATCTTTGCCGGAAAACTCCGAAGAGAGATCCGACATCGATCCTTCCGAGAAAGTATCCTGCCCGTAGGCGGTCCGTGCGAGTCTTGATGCTTCTCCGACTCCCAGAGAACTAGTGCCCGAGTCGGTTTCGTCGATGAAGAGGTGGATGTCTCCGATAGGAACAATCGAACATCGCGTAGGGTTCGTCTTCGCCGGGATCTAGAACTCGTCGGGAGGGACGATCGGAATGTTAGCGGAGAAGAGAACGCGACCGAAGGCTACGGTTTCGCTGATTCCCGCGAAGATCTTGGTCCTCGCCCGCTGAAGAGCCTAAAGCGCCTCTTGCCCCACAGTGGGCGCCAACTGTCGTGGTATTGCCGACGAGTACGCCATGGAGGGGTCCTCACAGTGCGTGTTTAGAGACATGGGGTAAGGCGGACGGTTGACGGGTACGAGGTAACACAGCTTACCCAGGTTCAGATCCCACAACGGTGGTGGAATCCTACTCCTGCTATAAATCACTATAAGGGCAATACGCCGAGTTACAGAGATAGGTTCGCTGTGCGTGGTTGTCTGAGATTGTCTATGAACGTGCCCTAAAGGCTCCCATAGGCCTGACTTATATAGTCGCTAGGTCCTAGGGTTACAGGGAAAAGTCCTAGCCGGACAGGTCACAGAGTCCTACACCGTCTATTACTAGTCTTGTGTATCTTGCACTCCAAGGCTCCGGGTACGCTGTTGACTCCACCGTAGCCTTCCATTATCCGGCATGGGCCTCCCTTCTGTATCCACCTAACTGGGCCACCCAGCAGGCCATAGGACATGCTACCGACTATGGGCCACCCGGGTTAGTCGGATAAGAGACATGCTATTAGGATACCCATATAGCATATCCCCAACAACGGCGGCGGCCAGGGAGGTCCACGGCGGCGTGAATCGTCGGCGGTGACATCGCTGACCATGGGGTCGGGGGAGGAGAAGAAGAGAGGTGAGCTCGAGAGAGAGACAGAGATAGTTGGGCTTGTTGGGCCAGGAACCCTTCGAGGTGACGTTTTGACTCTGCCCTACTGGGCCACAAGGGCCCAATGAACCAACACAGGTAGCCCATTTACCTAAAGGCAATTTTTAATAAATAAGAAATGACCAAAATTCCCCTGAACTAAAATAAATTCTAGAAAATAAAATAAAAGTCCAAAAATTATAAATAAAATATTTTTGGATTCACAATAATCCAAACTATCCCAAATCAATTAAGAAATAAAATTTTAGACATAAATTTTATTAATAATTCCGTACTATATGTATTCCTTTTGGAATTTTACAAAATTAT
Source organism: Avena sativa (assembly GCA_916181665.1). Taxonomy (NCBI): domain Eukaryota; kingdom Viridiplantae; phylum Streptophyta; class Magnoliopsida; order Poales; family Poaceae; genus Avena; species Avena sativa. The sequence goes on along the minus strand of OV702280.1, from coordinate 59,963,524 downwards.
TGAAAGATGATAAAAATAAATAAAAATCACTTTCATTATATATTAATAACTGTAGTATTTTACAAAAATACTAAACAAATATTTGAGATTAATATTTGGTATTTAATTCTTAAAAGAATTATTAAATAAATAAAATGCAAAAAATAAAAGAATGCAATATTCAATAAATATTAAAATTTAATATTTATAAATCCTTTATTATTAAAAGTAATTTTTATAATAATGGGGGAAAATACACACAAAGCTAAATGATGCATTACATAATCATTTTGCTTCTTTAAATATTGTCCTTACCGGGCAATAATGATGTTTTTGTAGACATAGAAGCTCAAGGTCCAGTGCAAGCATCAAACTTCACTACCTTGCAATCACAAGGCAAGTTCATCACTTGCTTATATCCTTTGAAGAGTCTTTATTAAAGTATTTGCAAATTGTGTGTTATCATATATACTCCAAAGAAAGAAAATATTATTTTCACAAATAAAGAAATCTTAGATATCATCCTAAGTGATGATATAATGGAGCAATAGAACTTAGGATTCTATTTGCAACAATGATGATCAATTAGGGACTAAATAACCCATGACATCAGTAATTCTAGAGCCGTATATTACGCGTTAGCCATGAGATTTAGAATGGGACAAAGAAGTCAGCTATATATTCTTCCTCTCGCATGTAGCCGGATGTGCAGGTCGTGGCTGTTATCCTTGCTGCGTGCATACTAATTGGTAATTCGTAAAGGATATGCAGCATATGGGTGGGAACCCTCAACGTCCCACGATAGTACTGGCATCTAATGGTTTGTACAAACCATTGCTGTAATTCAATATTTGGGCATGGTGTACACCAAGGAGGCATTCGAGGTCGCGAAGAGGCAGTGATTGGCTTGGACCAACTAATGGGCCCCACATCATGGAATTGTGGACGGGAAATTACGCCAGGTTGTGCAACAAGGAGTTGATCTCGCATGGGTAAAGTAACGCACCTCTCCAGAGTGTAAGAATTGTAACTTGTTACTCCCTGTTCCCGGAAGGAGCTATGAACGCGGCAGGAAAGGAACTCCATGAAAGTTCTGGTCAACCTGTGAAGGCTGATGGTCATAGATTTTTATAATAAAATCAATCTTTGAAGAAAGATTTACAAAAAATGCATAGTGACAAGGAATTATAGTCCGAGGTGGTATTTAGAGCATCAAACTTCCCACCTTGCATATAATGAACTTTTTGGGTAACGCTGTTACTCATCCTTTTCTTTGATCCCTTGCTTAGACTCTGAGGATCTCAAAGACACGCCAATGTATGCAGCTGAATGCCAAGAAGATGTGTTCTACGAGGAGCCTGACCTGTCAGGAGGTGTTAAAGGAGTGGATTACAAAATGGGCTATGGTGTCGATGACAACAAGTCCAAATAATTATCCTAGTTAGTAGTAACCGACGGAGCCGAGCAGCATGAACTCTATAGAATAAGCTGCTGAGCTCAACTCCTAGTTGGAGTTGCTACTTTTAAATTCTGCTGAAAACACTTTATATTTTGGTTTGTAAGTTGAATCTTTTGAAGTCTGGAACTTATGGTATTGTAATAATAACAATAATGTGTGAATGTTGTAATATGGACACGCAATGTTTCTGTTGTACCACTCTGAGGGATGTGATATTTACAGAACAGTGTTCTATGGAGGTCATGTCAACGACTATAGTGTACTACACATGCAGTGGTATGCTGGGTCACCGCAGTTGGTATCAGAGAAAATTGCTTTGACCTTAGGTTGGAAACCTAGTAAAGGTATTACCTATAGGAGAAGGTAGGAGTCACTTAGCAGCATATCATGTTACTGTTGTGGAGGTGATAGCTAATATCCGGGAGCATAAAGCCAGGGAGTTGGAAGGTAGCACGTTCTCTGTGATACCTTATGATTCTATAGACTCGGAGCCAGTACCGGATCATCTTACTTTAGTAATGAAGCATCCTAAGTTAGCTTCCAAGTTTATGGAAAGATACCGAACACTCGTTGTGTCTTTTTATAAGACACATCAAGTGATTGTCAAAGATCAAAATGACATGTTAGAGGATCTAACTGATCCGGAAAGTAGGAAGCAGTTAGCATTCCAGTTGGATAAGGAAGCAAGTAGTAGTGCAACACCTATCTTTAAGGATATACCTATAGATCCTGAATCTTTTACACCATATCCTTATTCACCATGTCCTGAACCTATACATGATCCTACTATGGATACGAGGTATGCAGTACCACAGGGTTCAGAGGATGGTTCTGATTCAGAACTTCCTATTGAAAATTCTGATGGTTAGAGAAGGGGATCATATGAAGGATCTCATGAACACCAAATGTCCATAGATGGTTCTGACAGAAATGTTGGACAATCTAGCTAGATGGGAGCAAGAATTAACCCTAGTAACAGTAGTAGAAATGCCATGTCGATTGATAATCAGGATGAAGAAGAAGATCCTGAGGAGAGAGTGTTTGAATCATCAACATCTTCTCAAAACCCAGGGAATATACATTATCTGATGTTTAACTATCTTGCCCAAAGGAGCACCTGGGGATCAGCAGGATCTGCGTATTCTGTTGACAACTCAAGGAATAAAGCTCAGGAGATGCAAGTGGGAGATAATGTTGAATATGTCTCTGAAGACTTTTCAGCTGAGCTGGAGGGAGTCAATGCGCTCAGGTTGAGTAATGACTCAAGTCCTGACACTTCAGATACTGAGTATGTTCCTTCTGGAAGGCCATTTGTTCCACAAACTGTGTGACGAACGTCACGTCATCACGGTTGGACATCAGACATGTATGATGAGCGTAGTTACTACTAGAAGTAGGCAACTATTTAAAGGTATCAAGTACCGTGTATCGTAATCCAAGAAATAAGATAGTTAGATAAATAAGGTAGTGTTGTGATTATACCTATATGGTATATGTTGTAATGACTTTGTATTATTATAATATTGTAACGTATAATATGTGAAATACATATTTGGATTTTATTTCGATCTTCATTGTGTGACTAGTTCTGTGCATAAAGTCGAGCTCAGAACACATGTGCATGATGTAATTATGAGTATTCGCTTTATGTTGTAGGACTAGAGGGTCATGGATACGGGTGTAGAAACCGAAGCTGAACAGCAGCGAATGGAACGTGAGGCCAAGGAGAAGGCCTATGCAGATGCAGCAAATCAGGGAGCATTACCACCACTACCACCAATGAGGTCGTTAATGGAGCAGAACTTTATGTAGTGTATGAAAATGATGCAAGAGACCCAGAACAAGTTCATGGAGGAGTTGCTGGGACGAGCAAATCAGAGGGCACCTGAAGGTGGAAGAGTAAGTCTTTTTGACTTCCAGAATGCAAGGCCATTACCTTTTGCATCAGCCCCTGAACCAATGGATGCAGAAGATTGGCTAGCAGATACAGAAAGAAAGCTGAAAACTATAGGTTTCAATGATGAGGAGAAATTAAGGTATGCAACTCATCTTCTGACTGGACCTACAGCATGATGGTGGGAGAATCAGTTAGCCATGCAACAGTCAGGAAGGGAGTACACTTGGGAAGAGTTCAAGCAGAAATTCCATGAATATCATGTTCCGGAGAGTGTTATGGAGTTGAAGCGGGAAGAATTTGAGGAGCTTCAGCAGGGATATACTAGTGTCATGAAGTATATCCGGGAGTTTAGTCAACTGTCTCGTTATGCTGAGGAGGATGTTAACACAGAAGAGAAGCGGAAGAAGCGCTTCCTGCGTGGGTTAAATCCATTTGTGAGAATGCAGTTAAGGTTGGCTAATAAGAAAACTTATCAGCAGTTGCTAGATGAAGCTATCACTTTTGAAGATGACTACAAGAATGTCCAAGAGGATAGAAGGAAGAGAGCTAAGAAGGAAACCAAGAGGATTCAAGCAAGTAAACCTAAACCCAATCTGGAGTTCAAACCCCGAAACAAGGCATATGGTAACAATAACAATAACAAGGGAAGTGGTGGAAATCAATCCAATCCTAGAAGGAATGTTATTTGTAACAACTGTGGAATTCCAGGGCATTTCCAGAGGGAATGCAAAAAGCCTGTAGTGATCTATTATGGTTGTGGCCAGAAGGGGCATATCAAGCCCGATTGTCCGAGCAAACCACTAGGAGGTTGGCCTACCAAGGGAGGAGGACAAGCCAGTGGAGGAAATGGACAGCCCAATCGAGGAGGAAATAATGTCAAGGACAACAATGGCAAGAGGACCAGACCTACCGGGAAGCTCAATTGCGCAACCCTAGAGGAGGTGGTTAATTCGGAGCATGCAGTGATAGGTACGCTCAATATCCTTACCAATCCCGGCAAAGTTCTATTTGATACTGGTGCAACCACTTCATTCATTTCTGAAGAATTCTATGATAAATTCGGGATTAGAAGGGCAACGTTAGAAAACCCTATGACCGTAGTTACGGCAGGGGGAAATGTGATTGTACGCCACATTAAACAAGATCAGGTTATCTCGATCTGTGGTTGTACATAATTTGCAGACCTTTATGTGATTCCTTTGAAGGGAATTGCAGTAGTGTTGGGGATGGACTGGATGATGGAACATGGGGCTCAGATTAATTGTGAGGAGAAAACTGTCTCAATCAAAACTCCAAGTGGAGCAAGGATAGTTTACCAAGCAGATAAGCACAATCATATCATGGTGGATCTGCAGTTAAACTCAATGAAAGAGGTCAAATTGGAAGATATTCTGGTAGTAAATGAATTTCAAGATGTTTTTCCAGCAGAGCTACCTGGAATGCCACCAGATCGGGAGATAGAGTTCACTATTGATCTAATTCCCGGTACAGCACCAATATCTCAAGCACCCTATAAAATGGGACCAAAAGAATTAAAAGAACTCAAAGAGAAAATTGATGAGTTAGCCAGAAAAGGGTTTATTCGGGAAAGTGTATCCCCATGGGGAACACCAATAATCTTTGTGGATAAAAGGGAAGGTGGAAGAAGGATGTGTGGAGACTACAGAAATCTGAACAATGTTACCATAAAGAATAAGTATCCTTTACCAAGGATTCAAGATTTATTTGATCAAGTGAAAGGAGCCGGAGTATTTTCAAAGATCGACCTAAGATTTGGATACCATCAAATAAAAATCAAGCCTTAAGATGTTCCAAAGACAACATTTGTCTCAAGATATAGACACCATGAGTATCTGGTAGTACCATTTGGTTTGACCAATGCACTAGCAATATTCATGAATTTGATGAACAAAATCTTCATGCCATATTTGGATAAGTTCGTCATCGTCTTCATTGATGATATTCTGATATATTCCAGGGATAAGGAAGATCATGCTGATCATTTGAGAATAGCATTGCAGACTTTAAGGGAACATAAACTTTATGCTAAGTTCAGTAAATGTGAATTTTGGCTAGATGAGGTAGAATTCCTCGGCCATGTGATCAGTAAAGATGGAATTTCTATAAATCCATCTAAATTTCAATCAGTACTGGAGTGGACTGCACCAACCAATGTGAAGCAAATTCGAGGTTTCTTGGGGATGGCTGGTTATTATCGGAGATTCATTGAAGGTTTATCCAAAATAGCTGGACCAATGATCAAATTGTTAAGAAAGAATACACCATTCGATTGGGATGAAAAGTGTGAAGCAAGTTTTCAGGAGTTGAAGACCAGGTTAACCACAGCTCCAACTTAGCAGTTCCAGAAACAGGGAAAGACTTTACAGTATATTATGATGCATCTAAAGAAGGTTTGGGTTGTGTGTTAATGCAAGATCGGAAAGTGATTGCTTAAGGTTCAAGGCAACTCAAACCATATGAAGTCAACTATCCAACTCATGATTTAGGGTTAGCAGCAGTAGTCTTTGCGCTGAAAGGATGAAGGCATTTTCTTTATGGAGCCAGATGTGAGTTATACACTGACCATAAAAGTCTTAAATATTTCTTCACCCAAAAGTAGTTGAATATGATACAGAAGCTTTGGTTGTAACTAATCAAAGATTATGATTTGACAATCAACTATACTCCTAGAAAAGCAAATGTTGTAGCAGATGCTTTAAGCAGAAAGAGTGCAGACATTCAGCCTAACAATTAGGAGATACCAAAAGAGTTACAAATGGACATGGAAAGATCAGAGCTTCAATTCATTAGAACAGAGGTTCTTCGAGGATTAGCTACTATGCAGGTAGTTGAAGAGCAGGACAGTGATCTTAAGCACGAATTTTTTAGACATCAAGTAGAAGATCCTTTCATTGCTGAGGAAATTCGGAGGATATCTCAAGGGCAAAAATCAGTTTTTCGCCTTGGAGATTATGAGTCTTTGTGGATCCAAGATCGTCTTTGTGTTCCAGATGTGACTGAGATTCGAGATGTCATACTCAGAGAAGCACATGAAACACCATATTCTATACATCCAGGAAGTACTAAGATGTATATGGACTTGAAAGAACTATTCTGGTGGAATAACATGAAAATGGACATTGCTAAATATGTATCAGAATGCCATACTTGCCAAAGGGTGAAGGCTGAACATCAAAGTCTAGCAGGACCATTACAACCTTTGGAAATTCCTGAATGGAAGTGGGAGGAAATAGGTATGGACTTCATCACAGGATTGCCCATGACACCTAAAAGGAAAGATATGATATGGGTAATTGTGGATAGATTCACTAAAAGTGCACATTTTATTCCGGTAAATAAGAAAGATAATGCCGAGAAGTTAGTAGAAGTTTATATCAAAGAGATAGTAAGTAAGCATGGAGTGCCCAAAAAGATCGTAACTGATAGGGGATCCGTGTTTACTTCAGCATTTTGGAAGCAATTACATGAAGCACTTGGTTCCAAATTAGATTTCAGCACAGCCTATCATCCAGAGACAGGGGGTCAAACAGAAAGAACAAATAAGATACTAGAAGACATGTTAAGGGCTTGTGCATTACATTTTGGAGGTACATGGGAAGATCATCTACCATTGGCAGAATTTTCCTACAATAATAGCTATCAAAGTAGTCTGAAGGCAGCTCCATATCAGGTTTTGTATGGAAGGAAATGTGGATCACCAATATGTTGGTACGAGCCTGGAAGCAGCAAAGAATTTGCGCCAGACTATATCTAGGAAAAAAAAGATATCATTGATAAGATTAAGGATAGACTGAAAATAGCTCAGAGTAGGCAGAAAAGTTATGTTGATCAAAGTCGAAGATCATGGCATCCAGAAGTGGGAGACATGGTATATTTGAAAGTAAGTCCAATGAAAGGGGTTAAAAGGTTTGGAGTTAAAGGAAAATTGAGTCCAAGATATATCGGACCATTCAAGATACTGAGTCAGAACAGAACTATAGCTTATGCTTTAGAGTTACCATCAAGATTGTCTCAAGTGCATAATGTTTTCCATGTGTCACAACTTCGTAAATGTTTGAAAGTTCCAGATGATGCAATCACACATTAGGAGAAAGAACTACAAGTAGACTTGACCTATGTTGAAAATCCCTGTAAAATTTTGGAATAAAACTAGAAAAGGTTGAGGAATAGGGCAATCAAGTATTGCAAGGTACAGTGGGAACATCACCCTGAAAGGGAAGACACTTGGGAGAAAGAAGAGGATTTAAGAAAAGCCTATCCTGAACTATTCAGGTACATCTCAACAAACTTCGGGACGAAGTTTAATTTAAGGGGGGGAGTCTGTAACATCCCAGCATTTAGGAACCAACAAAGGGTAGATTTAGGAATCTGTGATATTGCATGCATTCATCTATAAAAATGTGAGTAAATTTTTTCGCCAAATAAAAAAACCTAAAGTGATCAAAGTTTCTTTCATGCTTTGAGATTAGGTATAGTCTTGAAGGATGATTGTTATAGACTTTGATATGATCTTTGTGGATTTGTGTGTTTTGGGAAATGAAATTTGAATTTAAAACTTGAGTGTTGGATTTATAATTCAAAAGGATTTAGAAATATGTTTGAGTATTCTGATTTAGTCAAGAGATGATAATTAGTAGCTCAAACTTTAAATAAATAACATAATCAATAAAAGGAATATTTATTCCATAATTTTATTAAATAAATAAGTTACAAAAATGTAACTTATGAAAATATTCAACAATCTTTACAATAGAAATTAAAGAAAAATCTTTATATATTGAGTAATAGTACAATCTTTATTACAAAAGAATAAAATACAAAGATTACAACAGAATAAAATAAAGATTACAAAAGAATAAAAGAAATATTACAACTGACTATTCTATAAATAAAAAGAAAACCTAAACTAAAGTCTTGATCTTCAAGTCTGGTACCTGCAAAACAAACACAAACTAAAAGAAAGAATGTTAAGGTTAATAATGTTTTACTCTCAGTGTTGACAGTGAGGTGCACTGTTCAAAATTCATCATTGAGTAATCTTTAAAAAAGGGGCAAGTTTCAGCAATATGAAAGAATTATATCTTTCATAATTTTAAGCCATAAGTCAAATAAACAGCAAGGAGGGGCAAGTTTCACCAGCAAAGCAAATATAACCAGATAAAAGTAACTTCATCTCCAGAGCATATCCACAAGGTGTGCAGCAGGCACACAGGCAGCACACACAAACTGCATGGTGTGTGTGCTGTCAGCACAGCAGCAATAGCTCCACACACACAAAACTATCAGCATAGCCGTGGGAGGCATACCCACACCATTTCCTACTTCATACACATCAAACACAGCAGCCAAACCAAGCCAAGCAAGATCACACCAATCACAACCTTGATCATCTCACTAAGATGGTGACATAAGGAGGGGGTAGAACAGGTGGATAGCAAGGACAAGATCAAGCCACCAGGACCAGGAGGTGGAGAACTAGATAAAGGACAAGTCCAAGAACTAGAAGTACCAGGAGGAGCACTAGATCAAGCTAGGCACAAGATCAACAACTTGCAACCCCAACAACAACCAAGTATGGTGAGTAGAAAAGACCATCACATGATTTCTCTGTCTAAGATTAGACAAGCATTCATGAGTTGTCTCATACTCAAATTCTCAGAAAACACCCAAGTGGGGTGAATCCATCATTGAAGTTTTAAACACTAAAAGAAACCAGGAAAATATATAGATCCAACTAGGATCTCAGAACCACATCATTGATCCTAGCTATCAGGCTATAACTTAAAATTTTAGGAACGAATATAGCCAAGATCTGAATTTCTAGGCACACCTCTTAAATAGGAGTAGCACCTTAGAATTTCATCTTATGTACCCATATAATTTATCAAGATTACAATCATTTTTCCAACTTTGAATCAAGAATCAGTAGCTGGTATCACTACCAGAACCAATCCATGAGAAACAACAAGATAAGGGCCTAGTCCCTAAACCTCAGACCAACATCATGGGTTCTAGGGATGCAAGGAAAGAAGATTCCAATTATCCATAATGTCAAGCTAATTTTAAGCTTGAACAAAGCCAACCCAAGTAATAGAATCTAGTTTTGTGTATCATATTAAAATGGGGTCACAAGAACAGTTTCGAAACTAAGCAGGTTAAGCACCCAACTTTCACAGTTACACTCACAGCCACTATAAATCATTTTCCTGATACTAATCACATGAATCATCTTTAGATAAATCCAAATACATATCATCACTCTAAGAGATCAATTGATCTTAGTTATATATATATATATGAATTCTTAAGCCAACAGTACTGATACAGTGAAATCATCACACAAAAATCACTGTCATTTACCAAGCAATGTCAGTGGTGAGCTATCAAACCACTAGAATTCCCAAGTAATGATTCTAGAGCAACCTTATCATCTGAGCCTTACCAAAATTAGCCAATGGAAACCAACTTATAAGCCACTAGCATCATCAAAGCTAACCATCAGCAGTAATCCACAGCGAACACCACTCAACATGCTTAGGGATCATCAATACATGATCCAAATCATCAGATATTCAGTCAATAGAAGGATATGAATCCTAAGAAGAACACAAACCCTAATCAGGACATAACCACTAACCAGGAGTAGCCCCTATCAATACATAGCACAGGGCGGCCTAGCACAGAGTGCACAAGGGGAAGAAGAATAACTTACTGATGAATGTTGCTGTGGGCGAGAAGAGGAAGCAGAGGTCGACGACGAACACGGCGACACGGGGAGCACCCCCAAGGGGGTGCTGCAACCCACACCTTGCCGAGGCGGCGACCACAGTCATGCCTGGAGGCGAGGAGCACCACCACAGCACACGGCAGCAGCGACGACGACAGCACCAGCACCACCCCAAACCCTAGGGTTCGGGATGGAGCCGGTCTGGCCAAAGAAGGGATCCAGGTCCAAATAGAATTGGACAGGAGGGTAGAGCGGGGTCGACAACCTCGTTCTGCACCACGGCGGCGGCCAGGGAGGTCCACGGTGGCGTGAATCGCCGACGGTGACATCGCTGACCACGGGGTCGGGAGAGGAGAAGAAGAGAGGTGAGCTCGAGAGAGAGACAGAGAGTGTTGGGCTGGTTGGGCCAGGAACCCTTCGCGGTGACGATTTGACTCTGCCCTACTGGGCCACAAGGGCCCAATTAACCAACACAGGCATCCCATTTACCTAAAGGCAATTGTTAATAAATAAGAAAATACCAAAATGCCCCTAAACTAAAATAAATTCTATAAAATAAAATAAAAGTCCAAAAATTATAAATAATTTTTTTTTGATTCACAATAATCCAAACTACCCCAAATCAATTAAGAAATAAAATTTTAGACATATAAATTTTATTAAGAATTTCATACTATATTTATTCCTTTTGGAATTTTACAAAATTATTGAAAGATGATAAAAATAAATAAAAATCACTTTCATTATATATTAATATTGTAGTATTTTAGAAAAATACTAAACAAATATTTCAGATCAATTTTTGGTATTTAATTCTTAAAATAATTATTAAATAAATAAAATGCAAATAAAATAAAAGAATGCAATATCCAATAAATATTAAAATTTAATATTTATAAATCCTTTATTATTAAAAGGAATTTTTATAATTATGGGGGAATATACACACAGAGCTAAATGATGCATTACATAATCATTTTGCTTCTTTAAATATTGTCCTTACCGGGCAATAATGATGTTTTTGTAGACATAGAAGTTCAAGGTCCAGTGCAAGCATCAGACTTCACTACCTTGCAATCACAAGGCAAGTTCATCACTTGCTCATATCCTTTGAAGAGTCTTTATCAAAGTATTTGCAAATTGTGTGTTATCATATATACTCCAAAGAAAGAAAATATTATTTTCACAAATAAAGAAATCTTAGATATCATCCTAAGTGATGATATAATGGAGCAATAGAACTTAGGCTTCTATTTGCAACAATTGTGATCAATTAGGGACTTAATAACCCATGACATCAGTGATTCTAGCGCTATATATTACGCGTTAGCCATGAGATTTGGAATGGGACAGAGAAGTTAGCTGTATCTTCTTCCTCTCGCAAGTAGCCGGATGTGCAGGTCGTGGCTGTTATCCTCGTAGTGTGCATATTAATTGGTAATTCGTAGAGGATATGCAGCATATGGGTGGGAACCCTCAATGTCCCACGATAGTTCTGGCATCTAACAGTTTGTACAAACCATTGCCGTAATTCAATATGTGGGCATGGTGTACACCAAGGAGGCATGCGAGGTCGCGAAGGGGGCAGTGATTGGCTTGGACCAACTACTGGGCCCCACATCATGGAATTGTGGACGGGAAAGTACGCCTGATTGTGCAACAAGGAGTTAATCTCTCATGGGTAAAGTACCTCTGTAGAGTGTAAGAATTGTAACTTGTTACTCCCTGTTCCGGGAAGGAGCTACGAACGCGGCAGGAAAGGAACTCCATGAAAGTTCTGGTCAACCTGTGAAGGCCGATGGTCATAGATTTTTATAATAAAATCAATCTTTGAATAAAGATTTACAAAAACTGCATAGTTCCAAGGACTTATAGTCCGAGGTGGTAGTTAGAGCATCAAACTTCCCACATTGCATATAATGAACTTGTTGGGTAACGCTGTTACTCATCCTTTCCTTTGATCCCTTGCTTAGACTCTGAGGATCTCGAAGACACGCCAATGTATGCAACCGAATGCCAAGAAGATGTGTTCTACGAGGAGCCTGACCTGTTAGGAGGTGTTGAAGGAGTGGATTACGAAATCCTCTATGGTGTCGATGACAACGAGTCCAACTAAGTATCCTAGTTAGTGGTAACTGACGGAGCCGAGCAGCATGAACTCTATAGAATAAGCTGCTGAGCTCAACTCCTAGTTGGAGTTGCTACTTTTAAATTCCGCTGAAAACACTTTATATTTTGGTTTGTAAGTTGAATATTTTGAAGTTTGGAACTTCTGGTATTGTAATAATAATAATGTGTGAATGTTGTAATATGGACCCGCAATGTTTCTGTTGTACCACTTCGAGGCATGTGATATTTATAGAACGGTGTTCTGTGGATGTCATGTCAACGACTATAATGTACTACACATGCATCTTGAAGTCATTAAGGTTAAAGCGAACAAAGAGAACCACCAACGGGGTACCTCATGCTACTCAACTTCAATCACCTGTAAGCTCTTGTCATTGTAAGTGTATGCATACCATAGAGAACCACCAACGGGGTACCCCTTGCACATGGTACAGGATCTATCCCATAACCAAAATGACAAGGCAAGCTGACAATGAGCATATCAGCGATGTTTTTATTTACTATGTGCATAGAGTTTTATTGAGGATGCTTCATAGATAGCTCATTATGGTGATGCTGCAAGTTTCCACCATGATTAGGCATGGCTTAGGCTAGCGGCCCAGGCGTTTCTCTAACACAAAATACATACTCCATGGACTTACAAGTTCCCTCTTTATTTCACACCGGTGACATCCATAGGCAAAAGAGCATGATATCAACTGAGTACAAAGTACAAGTGCAATGTTGAAAATGTTCCCCATGACAACATGGTTCTGCTAATTCCAACATATAAGTGCAAGCATATACAACATAGATGACACAATGGTTCAAGTTTATTAGGGGCAAAGAATATAAAGTGTTCCATCAAGTTTGTGAGGGCTTTAATCACTAAGTTTTCACATAACAAAATAGTTTTTAATTGGAAGATAGCTGAAAACAAGAATATACTTGAAATAGTGTTACACACCATGCATAGGAATTTATAGTGGACACTTTGGAATAACTTGGTTTCTTGGGAGTTTTAAGCATAAGTAGAGCTTACTCATACAAGTGGAGGCTAGCAAAATACTGGGAGCGACCAACTAAGAGAGCAATAATGGCCATAATCATGTAGAGCAACAAAACATTACTAATCAAAGCATAAAGTGGTACTACAAGTCAATGAATAAATGATCATAAAGGCTATGGCGACTTGTTCATAGTCATAACATGGTGTGATAATGTGCCAAGTCAACCCAAACAAATCATCAAAGGAGAATACCACAATACTATGCTTTTGTATGCTAAAACAACGCATGATTCCTTCAAGGCACATTAAGCAATCCTAATTGTTTGGAGAAAGTTATGCTGCAGAAATAATCACTAAGCATAAGATCAAAACAACATCTAGCATGACATGATAAAGTCTAAGTCATAGTCAAAACAAGCTCCCTTTTCTACCACTATAAGCATGAAGCTTTCTACTCTTTTCCAACACCAATCAACTTATTTGAAACAACTCACAAAGATAATAATCAATAAAGATCAGTGAGATTGTCTCACAAATCCACAAAGAAGAACTAAAAAGGTCTAAGCTGAAAGCACAAGAAAACTAAGGCTAAACACAGTGCTAGCAAAAGAGAACACTCCAAAACAATAAGAATGAAAACTAGAGTGTTCTTAGGCAATGAAAACAGAGTGTGTCTCTCTACAAAAGAAGTGTGCTGTAATCCAACCAACTTTATTCAAGCAAACTAAAACAAAAATGAAAATTAAGATGCTCCAAGAACAACACAACAGTGCATGAAACAATAAAAACGAAGTGTCTAGAAAGACCTGAGCTTTTTATTGATGAAGAAGGGGATGCCCAGGCATCCCCAAGTTTTGACGCTTGTACCTCTTGAATATTTCTTGGTGAAACGGGGTGGCATCCCCAAGCTTGAGCTTTTTTCCATTCTTCATCTCATTACATCATTCTTTCTCTATACCTGAATTTTTTTCCTTCATACAAAACTTCACACAATCTTCATTAGCAACATTAGTGTATTCAAAAGATAATAAACCCTTGGGTTTAGCTTTAGAATAGAAAAAATTCACTAAAAACACAAGCTACTGTAGTAACTCCTTCAAAAAGATCAATTTCCCAAAAAGAACCCAAAAAGGAATCAATAAGAAGCAAATGCAAATAATGGCAGAAATCTGTCAAAACAGGCCAGCGGGTAGAAACCAATTTTTGCGAAGACCTTATGTTGCTCAAATCAAAAAGTGTTGAACTAACAAAAGTTTTCTAACATACTGGGGCATTTATTCGTAAAATTTCAGCTCAATCCGACTTACAGAGACACCTCAAGGATGTTTATGGTGGAGGACAGAAATCTGTTTCGGAATAACAACTCCCCAAATCTTACTTCCCTCTCATTAGAGGTCATTCTTGGCACAAAAAGCAAACAAAAAGGATAAGGAGAGGTAATTACTGAAGTAATAACTTCCAAGACTCAATAAAACTCTTGGGTTATCTCCCAACAAGTACTTTTATTTAACGCCTTTAAGTTAGTCTTGATAGTTCGAGAAGATGCTCACATAAGGAATATGAATTGATTTAATAGAGAGCAAAAACAAGCAAATTCAAAACACATTTAAGTCTAACCCACTTCCTATGCATAGGAATCTTGTAAAGAAACAAGTCATGAAAGCACAAAGCAACAAGCATAGGGAAGCAAGACAAATGCAACTTAAAAAATTTCAACATAAAGAGGGGAAACTTAATATTTTTTAGATGCATAAGACCATGTTTCCCTCTCTCATAATAAGTAGCATCATGAATGAAATTAACAATATAACTATCACATAAAACATTCTTATCATGATCCACATGCATTAAATTATTATTACTCTCCACATAAGCATAGTCATCCTTATTAATCATAGTGGGAGCAAATTCAACAAAATAGCTATCATTATTATTCTCATCACCATAATCATCAAATATAGGAGGCATATTGTAATCACAATTAACTTTGTCCTCGATAGTGGGTGGACTGAAAATGTCATATTCATCATTTTAATCATCATATATTGGAGGTTTGGTATCATCATAAGCAATAGAATAGCTATCTTCCAAAGCTAGGGGACTAAAAAGATCATTTTCATCAAAACCAGCTTCCCCAAGCTGAGAGTTTTCCATAGCATTAGCAATAATGGTGTCCAAAGAATTCATACTAATAACATTGCTATTAGCATGCAAATAGAGTTCTGTAGGTTTTTTAATTTTCTCTTCAAACACTTCATGTCCTAACTCAAGATAGATACTATAAAGCTCTCTAATTTTGTTGTTGTTTTCCATTAAGCCTAACTAGTGAAAACAAGAAACAAAAGACAAAATTGCAGAATCTAAAGGAAATAACTTCGAGCACTCACACCGAAGGATATGAGTACCTTTTACCTTACCTCCTCGGCAACGGCGCCAGAAAATAGCTTTGATGGAGCTTGACATGGAGGAAAGGTAAAAGGCCCAAAACCTCCCTGGCAACGGCGCCAGAAAATAGCTTGATGTCTACACACTTCTATTCTTATAGACAGTTGTTGGGCCTCCAAGTGCAGAGGTTTGTAGAATAGCAGCAAGTTTCCCTTAAGTGGACTACCCAAGGTTTATCGAACTCAGGGAGGTAGTAGTCAAAGGTATTCCCTCTCAAGAAACCCTGCAATCAAGATACAAGAAGTCTCTTGTATCCCCAACACACCTAATACACTTGTCAGGTGTATAGGTGCACTAGTTCGGCGAAGAGATAGTAAAATACAAGCGGTAACGGTGCCAGAAAATAGCTTCTGACTTGTTGTTGACGTGGGAGAACGTGTGTGAGTGCCAGAAAAGAGATTGAAGGTGAGGTAAAGACTAAAGCAAGAAAACATGCAACAGATCTAGATGCAAACGGTGTTTCAATGTTTAGAAACAATGCCTAGGGATCATACTTTCACTTGTGAACACTCTCTCATATAAATATATTCTCTTAATGATACTACTCTTAACTACTCTCCGGTTGGACAGTCTAATCATCGGTAGGGCTATAACAGCACTCCTCAATGTCCACCTTCCCCAATTTAGATAACCCCACACTATCACCTTGAGCAATAGATGGTTCCAACAAACAACACAATTTCATAGAGACATCCAACTCCAAATATAACTCATAACAAATATTCAATCTAGCCAAAGTGCCACACACGGTATGCCCGCTGTCACTTTCACACACATGGGGAAAAGCATAGATCTATTAAAGCACAAAGAGTATTTATGTAGACTCAAACCTAAGTGCCACCATGGCATGCACGTTGTCACTTTCACACACATGGGGAGAGCAGAGATCTATTGAAGCACTTGAGTAGCAAGGTAGATCTACTTGATTACAAATCTCATGACCACAACAAGATCATGCATAGAGAGAGAGATGAACACATAGCTATCGGTAGATCCCTTAGCCTCGAGGAAGAACTACTCCCTCCTCATCATGGGAATCAGCAACGGTGATGAAGACGGTGGTGGAGATCGATGGAGATGGCTCCGGGGGCACTTCCACCTCCCGACAGGGTGTCGGAACAGAGACTTTCTGTCCCTCGAATCTCCCCTTCGGTGGCGGCGGCGCTGCGGAACTTTTTCTGGAAGTATGATGGATTCATTAGGGTTTTCTCCCCGGGGGATTCTTATAGGCTAAGGAGGCAAGTTCGGTGGAGGGCCAGGGGGCCCACACCCCCTGTGGGCGCGGCCAAGGTGGGCCCCACGCCCACCTAGGGTGTGGCCACCCTGGTGTCCTCCTCCGTCTCTTCTTCGATTTTCCGTATCGCTTAGGGAAAAATATAAACTTTGGCTTTTGTCCCGTCCAATTCCTAGAATATTCATTTTTTAGCTGTCTGAAATCAAAAACAGCAGAAAACAGGCAACTGGCACTATGGCATCTTGTCAATAGGTTAGTTCTAGGAAGTGTATAAAAATACCTCAAAGTGTAGACAAAACATAAGACAAATGATATAAAACAAGCATGGAGCATCACAAGTTATAGATACGTTTCCGACGTATCAATGATAGAATCAATAATCAATCTTGACGTAGTACTCAGTATCCATCAGATCCCAACAAACACAACATGTAGGATTACATATAGATGATATTGATCATGATAGGCAGCTCACAAGATCTAAACATGATAGCACAAAGAGGAGAAACGACCATCTAGCTACTACTATGGACCCATAGTATAAGGATGAACTACTCACGCATCACTCCGGAGGCTGGCATGGTGATGAAGAAGGCCTCCAGGGTGATCTCCCCTCTCTGGCAGGGTGCCAGGAAGAGCTTCAGATCCCTCCCGATCTAGGGAGGATGGTGGCGGAGGCTACGGAATTTTTCGTGGATTTATGATCGGGTGCTTAGGGTTTTTGCCTCGGGGGGTTTATATAGGCGATAGGGCAAGGTCGGTTGAGGGCCAGGGGGCCCACACCATGCCCTGGCACGGTCCAGGGTGGACCCGCGCCAAGGGGTGGTGCGGCTTCCCTGAGGCGCCTCTTCGCCCCCCTCTGGACTTTGTCTTCATTATGGTAAAATAATGACTTCCGCTTTTTTTCGGTCCAATTCTGAGAATATTTCTTTACTATATTTACTGAAACCCAAAATAGCAGAAAACAGGGAACTGGCACTGCGGCATCTTATCAATAGGTTAGTTTCAAAAAATGTATAAAAATGCCTCAAAGTGTAGACAAAGCATAAGATAGTTGGTACAAAACAAGCATGGAGAATCAAAAATTATAGATACGTTTACGATGTATCAACTAACCATTGTCGTAATTCAATATATGTACATGGCGTACACCAAGGAGACATGTGGGGTCGTGGAGAAGACAGTGATTGGCTTGGATCTTAGGTTGGGCCTCAAACCATGGAAGTTTGAACGGGGACATACTCCCGGCTGTGCAGCAAAGCCTAAGATATCTCATGGGAAAAGTAACGTACCTCTACAGAGTGTAAAAACTGTAACTTGTTACTTCCTGTTCCGGGAAGGAGCTACGAACGCGGCAGGAAAGGAACTCCATGAAAGTTCTAGTAAACCTGTGAAGGCTGACGGACATAGATTTTCCAAATAAAAGAAAAACCTTTGAAGAAATGTTTACAAAAACCTACATTGCCTACGACCTATGGTCTGTGGATGTAGCTAGTGCATCAAATAATCCTTTTTAGTGAACTTGCTGAGTACGCACGTACTCAACGTATCTTCTTAACCCATGCTAGATTCTAAAGCCAATACTGACGACGTTGATACGTCGTAAACGTATCTATAATTTTTGATGCTCCATGCTTGTTTTATACCAAATATCTTATATTTTGTCTACACTTTGAGGCATTTTTTTATACATTTTTTGGAACTAACCTATTAACAAGATGCCATAGTGCCAGTTCCATGTTTTCTGTTGTTTTTAGTTTCAGGAAAGCTAGTAAATAAATATTCTCGGAATTGGACGAAACAAAAGCCGAAGTCAATATTTTACCGTAACAAAGACGGAGTCCAGAGGGGGGACGAAGAGGCGCCACAGGGCGGCCAGACCACCCCATGGTGCGGCCAAGGGTGGGACCGGGCCAGGGTATGGTGTGGGCCCCCTGGTCCTCAACCGACCTTGCCCTCTCGCCTATATAAACCCCCCGAGGCTGAAACCCTAAGGACCCGATTAGAAATCCACGAAAAAAGTCTGTAGCCGTCGCCACCATCGTCCCTAGATCGGGAGGGATCTGAAGCTCTTCCCGGCACCCTACCGGAGAAGGGAGATCGTCCCGGAGGCCTTATTCATCACCATGCCAGCCTCCGGAGTGATGCATGAGTAGTTCATCCTTAGACTACGGGTCCATAGCAGTAGCTAGATGGTCGTTTCTCCTCTTTGTGCCATCATGTTTGATGACCCACAAGTATAGGGGGTGTATCGTAGTACTTTTGATAAATAGGATTGTCGATTCCAATGAGGAGCAGAAGGTGCTGAACAGTGGTATGGAGCCGGAAATCCCTGTGAATACTTAGCAAACGGATTTTTAGTGGTTTTCTGACAAAGCAACAAAACAAGGAGCAAGTAACAAGAGTAACGAACAAACGGAGCAAGTGGCCCAATCCTTTCTTATCAAAGGACAAGCCAGTGGAAATACTTATAAGGACCAAACGTTCTCGAGGACACATGGGAATTCTGTCAAGTGCTTTCACTTCAAATAGCTGAGTACTCTTCTTTGGTGTTTGTAAGTGTTGTGTGGGTGAACCTGTGCTAACATACCGCCCTTCCTAGGACTAATACATACTTGTAATTAAACCCCCTACAAACATCCGTAACCACAAGAAAGTAATTAAGATATAAATCTAACCACAGGCTTAAACTCTGAGATCCTACACTCCCTTGTGCAAAGGTGTCCTAATGGGGGTTCAGGTTTCTGTAACTCCGGCAACCCCATGATTAGTAGCCAAATACACAATGCATCCCCCTAGGCCCATAAATGGTGAAGTTTCATGTAGTCGACGTTCACATGACACCACTAGAATAATAGCACCGCAACTAAAATACTAAACCACTGAATAATAACTCATCATAGATTCACTACTAACAACATGACTTCCCTCATGTCCTCAAGAACTAGAAGAACTACTCACAAGACTTCATATGGATCAAGATCAAAGATGATATGATAATGGATAACAATCTGAACATAAACAATAATCCAATGGTTCCACTCACAAGCATCAACTACAATAGTAATTTACACCTGGAAAGTTCCCCCTAATGAACTAAGCAATATCCAACACAATTTTTACAGCGGGACGGAGTGGTGATGATGGTGCTGGTGGAGATGATGGTGTGGATGATGACGATCTCGATGAAGCCTAGCTTGATGACGGTGTTGATGGCGACGGTCTCCCCTCTCCGGGAAGGAATTCCTCCAGCAGAAATCTATCTGTCAGAGAGATCTTTCTCTCTCGGTATTTTCCGCCCCCCAGAGGCGGCGGAAATCTATCTGTGGTCGCTCTCCTGGTATTAGGGTTCCGTAGGGAAGATATAGGCGAAGGGGTGGAGTCGGAGGCCGGGCAGGTGGTCCACACCTGCCCTAGGCTCGGGGTCAGGTCGGCCCGCACCTAGGGGGTGTGGGCCCCCTGAGGCCCATCTCCGTCCCTCCTTTTGGCTTCCTTCGTCTTCTGGTAAAATAATATGTTTCCATGTTTTTCTGGTATTTTTATGATCTTCGCGAAACTGCACCGAAACGCCTTCTTTTCCATCAGAATCCAGACTCCGGCAGTCCATCCTCCAGGAATCATCCAACATGCATAAACAGATGAAAAAGCCATAAGTAATACCTCATAATAAGACAATCATCAATGAATAGAGGTAAATTATGATATAGAAAGGTGATGCAAATTGGGCGTATAAACTCCCCCAAGCTTAGACTTCGCTTGTCCCCAAGCGAATAGTGAGATCAGTAAACATGTCCACAGGTTTATGGAGTGAAGTGTCAATAAAATAATACGAACAAGAAGCATCACACTTACCATTGCACAACTCATAGAAGAAAGCAACTCACCATTATATAACTTAGCTTGCAACCAAGTACAACAATCACAATAGAGATGCATAAAGATAAATCATAATTGGAATTGGCAAACTTGTTCTTGGTCAGAGAACACCTGGCAAACAGTTTCACAAAAGCTTTTTGTAGAGGTTTCAAAACTGGAGCACTCTTTGCTCAAAAAGGTTTTTTTTTCACAAGTGAAGGCTTTCAAAGTAATACTCAATAGATAAGAGTTTTGTGAAAACAAGGAAGATAAAGAACATGATTGAATAAATCACCATAAGAATGCTTGAAACACAACAACTCAAATGCTTGCTAGAGATAGAGAGGAAGTAGGTTTACTCACTCAATTGGTAACTAGAAGAGACGTCCCTTCTTAGAGGGTAGAAGGGATTACAAGTCATAAAGAGCTTCCAAATGATTATGGTACTTACTATCTTTGAGCCCTCATTGCCCCTATCATAAGCATCTTGAGATGATTAAGGTTAAAGTGAACAAAGATGGAGTATATGCTTGATGAAATATAAGTTGGCAATCTCATGTCCCTTGAATATGAGGGCCACTCCTCATGCATACTCAACTTTGGGCCCAGGTAAGTTCTTGTCATTGTAAGTATTTGCATATCATTGAGAACCGCCAAGGGGGTACCCCTTGCACATGGCACAGGAGCTTTCCCATAACCAAAATGACAAGGCAAGCAGACAATGAGCATCTCAGCAATCTTTTTATTTACCATATGCATAGCTTTTTATTGAGGATGCTTCATAGATGACTCACTATGGTGATGCCGCAAGTTTCCACCATGATTAAGCATGGCTTAGGCTAGCGACCCAGGTGTTTCTCTAACATAGAATACAAACTCCATGGACTTACAAGTTCCCTCTTTATTTCACACCGTTGACATCCATAGACAAAAGAGCACGATATCAACTATGTACAGAGTATAAGTGCAATGTTGAAAACGTTCCCCGTGACAGCACGGTTCTGCTAATTCCAACATATACATGCAAGCATATACAACTTCGATGTTCACAATGGTTTAAGTTTATTAGTGGCAAAGAAATAAAGTGTGCCATCAAGTTCGTGAGAGCTTTACTAACTAGTTTTCACATAACAAAATACTTTTTAATTCGAAAGGTAGATGAAGCTTGAGAATTTGCTAGGAATAGCAACAACTACTAGGTAGATATGGTGGACACAAGTGGCAAAGGTTTTTGGTTCAAAGGGTTTTGAAAACATGAGAAGTATGCCTTCTCAAAACAGTTTTTTGGCTAGCAAGGCTGGGTAGCAAGCAAGAGAGTTGAAAGAAACAAGCAAACATACAAGTAATAAAGCCAAACATGCAGTCTTCCTTGAATACATAGAAGGATCTTAAATAAAGAATACTAAGCTTATGAGCCAACAAGAAAGAAAACAAATGATATAAAATACATGTAAGCTTTTTCTTTCTTTTTCTCTTTCATAGTAATGCTACTGACCAGAACTCGGTTTGCCAAAACCAATTTAGATCCACTTGATTATCCCAAAGTGGTGCCAATACTGATCCACAAGATCCATCATATAATAGAGATTGCAAACTAAAAATAATAAGTGCAAAAAGTAAAAGATGAGACTTCTCATTAATATTCAATAAAGGCACTCACACCAAGGGATACATAGATAATCAACTAAACAAGAGATACTTCCACATGCAAACCAAACTATAAGATAACCCCTCTACCACAGATGCGAATCCACTAAAAAGGTAAAAAATAAAAGATAATGGTGGTGATACCGCGGTACTCCCCCAAGCTTGGAACAAGCCAAGGGGATGCCAAACCTGATGATGAATTACTCCTTCGGTGGTGGTGCTGTTGCCTTGATAAGCTCCTCAATAAGTTACTTCAACTCCTCGAACTCAAAAGTAAGAGGACAGATTAGCTCTGAGTTTTGCTCTATACGGTTCATGATCATGTCAGTCCGAGAATCCCAGTTCTTGTTATTCTTCCCCCACTCTTCATCCATAGCATGATCCTTCTCTGCATTGTTAGAACGAGGCAAATCCCAAGCCGAGTGCAAATTCCCTTTGGGCACATGTTGATATTGATATCCATGTATAAGTGCATGGAAGGGTCTCTTGTTACGTGGAGGAGATGGCTGTGGATTGTAGAAGAGACGTGGAGGTTTCCCTCTAGTGGACATCCGTGCCGTCCTCTTTAAGCTTGGTAGGTCGAGCCACCAAACCAATGCTTGCGACGGTAGCACGAGTGTCCGGTTGCTTGTCTTCCTCCATGTCACTTTCATACCCTACCGGAATTCCTCCTCCTTGGGGACTTGAGGTTCTTCTTCCTCGGGCTTCTTGCCTTTGTCATTGGCGGAGGCCATGGTGCTCTAAACTTGAGAAGATTTCCTAACAGAAACAGATAAAAACGAAAACACGACGAGAACACGATGCACGAACCTCGAGGGATCCGGGGGGTATATACTACGAAGTTTCAATGCATAAGGAAGGTTTTGACACGTAAAACAGGGTGGAGACGGAGTTCGAGGGCGAAACACCCCCCTCAGGCGTGGCCAGGCTGGGCCCGCGCCTGGGGTGGGTCTGTCCACCCCGGACTCCGGTTCCTACTCTATTCCATCTCGTAATCTTCCTTATGTATTAAAAACATCAAAAATATAAAAAGATTGGAGTTTCATGAACCTTTTGTTTTCACCACTTTTACCTATTCAAAGACGAACTCTGCAGCTTCCTTTTCTCTTTCTTCTGAAAAATTCCTTCTTACAAAACCCTTGCACAAAATCAATGATAGCATTAGTGTAAGAAAAAAAATAAACCTTTGGTACACACTTCAACTGAAATCCATCAAAACAAAGGCTTCTGTAAGAGGAAATACAAAACATACCAGCAGGTAAAGATTGATTTATTCGAAGACCTTCTGTTGCTCAAATCAAAAAGTGCAAAACTAATGAAAGTTGGGTAACAACTTGGAGAACAATCTCAGAAAAATGAAGCTCCATCCGACATACTGAGCTTCCTCGCGAATTTTTACGGTACAGCACAAAAATCTGTCCTAGGACAGCCACTTTTCATAACTCCTCTACTTCACAAAAGTAGTTGAACTTGACACAAAAACCAAAAAAAATGATAAGGAGCAGTTATTACAGAGGTAATAACTTCCAAGACTCGACAAAACTCTTTGGTTATCTCCCAACAAGTACTTTTCTTTAATGCCTTTAAGTTAGGCTTGAAACATCCAAAAATGCTCACAAAGGAGATATGAATCTGAAATGAAAGAGAGCATCAAGAAGCAAATAACCAACACACTTCAGTCTAACCCACTTCCTATGCATGGGGGTATCATGATAAAACGAATTGTTGAAGCAAAAAGCCATTAGCATAGGAAGACAAATCAGATGCAACTTTAAAGCTTTCAACATAAAACGGGGAAACTTAACATCATTGAGATGCATAAAACCATGTTTCCCTCTCTCCAAATAACTTTCAGCAACACTTTGAATAAAGTTTACAATATAACTGTCACTGGAAACAACTTTATCATCAGAATAAGCATACTTATTGTCATTAAAAAGAGGTCCAAGGTCATAAACTGGATCAATAGAAGCAAGTTGTTCCATCCTAAAATCTTTATTAGGCAAGCTATTTTCACAAGGAGCTTTAGCAAATTTGGAAAAGTTAAACTCATAAGAATATCCATCAAACTTAGTTAAATTTTTTTCCTTATTACAATCAATAATAGATCCACAAGTGTTTAAGAAAGGTCTACCAAAAATGATAGGACAAGTTTTGCTAGCTGCTGACTTAAGCACTAGAAAATCAGCAGGATACTTAATCTGACCACAAAGAACCTCCACATCTCTTAAAATGCCAATGGGGCAAATGGTGTCCTTATTAGTAAGGTGAATAACCACATAAATGTCCTCAAGCTCACAAGGACCAATCTCATGCATAATTTCCCTGTAAAGCTCATAAGGAATAGCACTAGAACTAGCACCAATATCACATAAACCATAATAGCAATGATCACCAATTTTTACAGAAAGCACAGGAACACTAGCTTTTCTAGCTTTACTAGGATGAGAGATAATATTAGAAGAATCTTCACAAAAGAAAATGAGCTCATCCTCTATATTTCTAGCGTCAAGATCTTTCACAACAGCTACCACAGGTTCAACATTCAATTGCTTACCAGTCTCCACAGTTTTCATTGTACATTTGTTATTTGCACTAATAATCATAGAATACTCCTTTACCTTAGCTGGGAAAGGCATTTTCTCAACATGAGGTTTAGGCACAATGTGATTAGTAGTACAAACTTGAGTACTTCTAACTGGAACATGACTAACAACATCTTTATACGGAGCATGGTACTTATTCCACTTCTTCTTGGGGATTTGTATGTAAGAGGAAAAGGCCTTAAAACATTTGGCAATACTTTGGGAATCAAGACCAAACTCATTGCGAATATCATGGAAGTTATCAGTGCCCATAAAAGATTTAATGCATTCATAATCATAGTTTATACCTGACTTCCTTCCTTTGTCATTCTCCCAAGCCTCAGTATTATCTTGAATACGGTCTAAGAGATCCCATTTAGATTCTTCCTTCATACGTGTGAATGATCCAGCACAAGAAGCATCTAGTAAATCTTTATCATGAAGAGAAAGCCTAGATAAAAGTTATTGAGAATAATATTGTTAGGGAGTTCATGAATAGGACATTTAAGCATTAGTAACTTCAATCTCCCCCAAGCTTGAGCTATACTCTCTCCATCAAGAGACCAAAAGTTATATATAAGATTTCTATCCTCATGGAATTCACTTGGAGGATAAAATTTAGAGTAAAAGAGAGATGCCATCTCCTCCCATTCCATGGATTGTCCATTCTTCAGCAGCTTATACCATGCTTCAGCTCTCCCTTTCAATTATATGGAGAGTAACTTCTTCTTCACCTATTCAGTTGTGATACCTGCACACTTAAACAACCCGCATAATTCATGGATAAAAAGCAAGTGATCACCAGGATGGACAGTTCCATCCCCAAAATAATAATTATCCATAACACGATTAACAATGCTTGTAGGTATCTTAAAAGGATCTATCTCAACAGGTGGTGGTTCATCTACTACCATAGTAGTGGTATTAGTTTTCCCAAACAGAAAACCAAGTGGGTTATCCATATTGGAAACAACGTAACAAGCAGTAACAAAAGCAATACTCACAGTAAAAGTTTCCCTTACCAGTTCCACCCTTCAATAGCGCTTCACTCCCTAGCAACGGCGCCAGAAAATAGTCTTGATGACCCCCAAGTATAGGGGGTGTATCATAGTACTTTCGATAAATAGGAGTGTCAATCCCAACGAGCAGCAGATGTTGCTGAACAGTGGTATGGAGCAGGAAATCCCTGTGAATACTTAGCAAACGGAATTTTTAGTGGTTTTCTGACAAAGCAACAAAACAAGGAGCAAGTAACAAGAGTAATGAACAAACGGAGGAAGTGGCCCAATCCTTTCTTAGCAAAGGACAAGCCGGTCGAAATACTTATAAGGACGAAACGCTCTCGAGGACACATGGGAATTCTATCAAGTGCTTTCGCTTCAAATAGCTGAGTACTCTTCTTTGGTGTTTGTAAGTGTTGTGTGGGTAAACCTGTGCTAACATACCGCCCTTCCTAGGACTAATACATACTTGTGATTAAACCCCCTGCAAACATCCATAACTATAGGAAAGTAATTAAGATATAAATCTAACCAAAGCCTTAAAGTCTGATATCTTGCACTCCCTTGTGCAAAGGTGTCCTAATGGGGGTTCAGGTTTCTGTCACTCCAGCAACCCCACGATTAGTAGCCAAATACACAATGCATCCCCCTAGGCCCATAAATGGTGAAGTGTCATGTAGTCGACGTTCACATGACACCACTAGAAGAATAGCACCACAACTTAAATACTAAACCACTGAATAATAACTCATCACAGATTCACTACTAACAACATGACTTCTCTCATGTCCTCAAGAACTAGAAGAACTACTCACAAGACTTCATATGGATCAAGATCAAAGATGATATGATAATGGATAACAATCTGAACATAAACAATAATCCAATGGTTCCACTCACAAGCATCAACTACAATAGTAATTTACACCTGGAAAGTTCCCCCTAATGAACTAAGCAATATCCAACACAATTTTTACAGCGGGACGGAGTGGTGATGATGGTGCTGGTGGAGATGATGGTGTGGATGATGATGATGATCCCGATGAAGCCTAGCTTCGGTGTTGATGGCGATGGTCTCCCCTCTCCAGGAAGGAATTCCCCCAGCAGAAATCTGTCTGCCGAAGAGATCTTTCTCTCTCGGTGTTTTCCGCCCCTAGAGGCGGTGGAAATCTATCTGTGGTCGCTCTCCTGGTATAAGGGTTTCGTAGGGAATATGTAGGCGAAGGGGCGGAGTCGGAGGCCGGGCAGGTGGGCCACACATGCCCTAGGCGCGGGGTCAGGTGGGACCGCGCCTAGGGGGATTTGGGCCCCCTAAGGCCCATCTCCATCCCTCCTTCTGGCTTCCTTCGTCTTCTGGTAAAATAATATGTTTCCATATTTTTCTGGTATTTTTCTGATCTTCGCGAAATTGCACCAAAACTCCTTTTCCATCAGAATACAGACTCCGGTAGTCCATCCTGTAGGAATCATCCAACATGCATAAACAGATGAAAAATCCATAAGTAATACCTCATAATAAGACAATCATCAATGAATAGAGGTAAATTATGATATAGAAAGGTGATGCAAATTGGGCGTATCAATGTTTAGATCTTGTGAGTTGTCTATCATGATCAAGATCATCTATTTGTAATCCTACATGTTGTGTTTGTTGGTATCCGATGGATATTGAGTACTACGTCAAGATTGATTATTGATTCTATCATGTATATGTTATTTGTGATCTTGCATGCTCTCTGTTGCTAGTAGTTACTCTGGCCAAGTATTTGCTTGTGACTCCAAGAGGGAGTATTTATGCTCGATAGTAGGTTCATGTCTCTTGTAATCTGGAGGAGTGACAGAAACCTCTAAGGTTGTAGATGTGTTGCTGCTACTAGGGAGAAAACAAAAATCCTTTGTCCAAGGGCAATTGTATTGTTTACTTTACACACTTTGCTTAATGCAATTATCCATTGCTTGCAACTTAATACGGGAAGGGGTTCGGATGATAACCTGAAGGTGGATTATTAGTCATTGATGCAGTTGGATTACGGTCTATGTATTATGTTGTAATGCCCAAACGAATCTCACAAAAATCATCATGACATGTACATGCATTGTTATGCATTCTCAATCTGTTAATCACACAACTATAATTTGTTCACCCAACATGTTATTTATCTTATGGAGAAACACCTCTAGTGAACTGTGGACCCCGGTCCATTCCTCCCACTGATATTCAATCTATTGTCTACTTTTTACTTTCTAAAATTTATACAAGAAACTACTTTCTTCCACATTATATGTTTAATCCTTTGTTTTAGCAAAACCAGTGAGCTTGACAACCTCATTATAAGTGGGGGCAAAGTATTTTGGTTGTGTTGTGCAGGTTCCACGTTGCTAGCAACACCTTGGGAGCTGGTTCTTTACCCTACTGGTTTGATAACCTTGGTTTCATAGCTGAGGGAAACTTGTTGTTGTACCCATCATACCTTCCACTTGGGGTTCCCAACGAGCTCTACATCATTTGAGCCATCAAGCAATTTTCTGGCGCCGTTTCCGGGGAAATACAGGACAGCTTCTGCAAGGGGGGTCTCTCACAACCAATCTTTTTCCTTTGTTTTTGTTTTTCTTAGTTTATTTTGCTTTTTTTGGTTTACTTCTTTTTATTAAAAACACAAAAAAATAGTTTCTACTTTAGTTGCCATTTCTGTTGTTTCCTTTTATCAAAAACACACAAAAAAATTATTAGTTTCTGTTGGCTTGCTTTAGTCTTGCAAAAATGACTACTCCTGAAAACACTAAGTTGTGTGACTTCACTAGCACAAACAACAATGATTTCATTTACACACCTATTGCTCCACCTGTTCCTGAAGCTACTTTCTATGAAATTAAACCTGCTTTGCTGAATCTTGTTATGAAAGAGGAATTCTCTCATGCTAGTACTGATGCTACTGCTTCTCACCTTAATAATTTTGTTGAACTTTGTGAGATGCACAAATATAAGGATGTAGATGGAGATATTATTAAGCTTAAATTGTTTCCTTTCTCTCTAAGAGGAAGAGCTAAAGGTTGGTTGCGATCTTTGCCTAAAAATATTATCGATTCTTGGATTAAATGCAAATATGATTTCATTGGAAAATATTATCCTCCTGCTAAGATTATATACATGAGAAGTGACATAATGAAATTTAAACAATTTGATAATGAACATGTTGCTCAAGCTTGGGAAATAATGTAATCTTTAGTGAAGAATTGCCCCACTCATGGACTGACTACTTGGATGATCATCCAAACTTTTTATGCAGGACTAAATTTTCTTTAAGAAATCTGTTGGATTAGGCTGTTGGGGGTACCTTTATGACCATCACTTTGGTTGCTTGGATAATATGATGAGAAATTATTCTGAATGGCACACTGAGAGAGCTCCACATGGTAAGAAGGTAAATTCTCTTAAAGAAACCTCCTCCTTGAATGATAAAATTGATACTATTATGTCTATGCTTGTTAGTGTAAAAGCTCATATTGATCCAAATAATGTTCCTTTAACCTCTTTGGTTGCTCAAGAAGAGAAAGTTGATGCGAACTTCATTAGAAGTAATAATTTTGGCAATAATGCTTATGGTAATAATAACTATAGGCCATATCCTTCTAATAATGGTAATGCTTATGGAAATTCCTACAACAACAATAGAGGTGCACCCTCTAAACATGAAGTCATGCTTAAGGATTTTATTAGTAAACAAACTTCTTTCAATAAAACTGTTGAGGAAAAGCTTGGAAAAATTGATGATCTTGCTTCTAAAGTCGATAGCCTTCCCCATGATGTTGAACTTCTTAAATTAAAGTTTATGCCTCATGATGTTAAAGAAAGCAAGACTTTGAATGCCATACAAGTTAGAATTGATGAAATGTTAGGATGTTAGCTGAATTTCATGCTAGGTGGGAAAGAGAAGATGAAATTGCTAGAAATAATAGTATGACTAAAGTGTGTACCATTACCACCACTAGTAATGTTGATGCTAGCAAACCACATAAGTCCCCATTAATTTTGCAACATTTCCTAAACCCAATGGAACCTTTTCCAATAAAAATGCTGAAATTTTTCAAAATATGGGAAACAATAGTTCTACTACTTTGAATGATAATTTTGATTTTGATCTTGATGGTTGCAATATTTCTGAAGTAATTATGTTCTTGCAAAAGCTTGCTAGAAGTCATAATGCTAGTTCTATGAATATGGCTTTTACAAAACACATTGCAGATGCTCTCATGAAAATTAAAGAAGAAAAATTGAAACATAAAGATTCTATTCCTATGGAATTAGAAGATGGTTGGGAGCCCATCACTAATACGAAAGTGAATGATTTTGACTTCAAAGATTTATGTAATGTTTGTGCTAGTGTCTCTATTATGCCTAGAAAAATTTATGATATGCTTGATTTACCACCATTGGAAGATTGTTATTTGGATGTCCATCTTGATGATAATTCTAAAATGAAACTTATGGGGAGAATTAATGATGTTCTTATTCTGGTTAACCATACCTTGGTCCCTATTGATTTATATGTTTTGGATGTTGAATGCAATGCTTCTTGTCCTGTTATTTTGGGAAGACCTTTTCTTAGAACTATTGGTGCCATTATTGATATGAAAGAAGGCATCATTAAATATCAACTCCCACTCAAGAAATGTATAGAACACTTCCCTAGAAAAAGAGATAATCTATCTTTTGATTCTATTATTGGAACAAATCTTGATGTTAATGCTTCTTCATTTGAAAATACTTGATTCTTGCTTTCTATGCCTAGCTGAAAGGCGTTAAATAAAAGCACTCTTGGGAGATAACCCAAAATTTTATTTTCAGTAAATTTTTATTTTGTTGAGTCTAGGAAGTTATTGCCTCTGTACTAACCTCTCCTTATCATTTTTGCTTGATTTCTATGCCAAGAATAGCCTCTAATGAGAGGGAAGTAAGATATGGGGAAGTTGCTGTCCCGAAATAGATTTCTGTGCTTCACTGTAAAAAAATCGTGAAAAATCCCAGTACGTAGGATTGAGCTGAAATTATTTGTGTGCATGGCCATGGTATTTTCCCAACTTTCGTTAGTTTTTCATTTTCGATTTGAGCAACGGAAGATTTTCGAAAAATTGGTCTTTACCTGCTGGTCTGTTTTGGCAGATTTCTGCCATTATATGCATTTGCCTCTTACTCGGTTTCTTTTTGAGTTCTCTTTGTTCACTTGAGTTTTTAAAAGAAGTTTCTACAGTATCTTATGTTTTAATGGATGATTTACTTGAGTTGAAACTAAACCCAAAGGCTTATTATCTTGAATACACTAATGTTGCTAATGAAGATTGTGTGAAGTTTTGTATGAAGGAAATTTTTAAGTGTAGGTAGAGAATGATATGATGAGATGAAGTATGGACAAAAGATAAAGATTGGGGATGCCACCACTGTCACCCCAAGAAATATTCAATAAGTACAAGCGTCAAAGCTCCCCTTCTTCATCAATAAAAATCTCAGGTCTTCTTTCAAGACACTATATTTTTATTGCTACATGCATTATTGTGTTGTTCTTGGAGCATCTTTGTTTTTGTTTTTAGTTTTCTTTTGCTTTGTTTGCTGTAATAAGTTGGTTGGACCCCAACACACCTATTTTGTAGAATTCACACCTAGTTCTTCATTGTCTAGAACACTCTAGTTTTCACTCCTACTGTTCTATGAGTGTTCTCTTTTGCTAGCATTGAGTTTAGCTTTAGTTTTCTTATTCTTTTTGCTTAGAACTTTTTAGTTATTATTTTTAGTTAGGTGAGACAATCTCTCTGATCTTTATTGATTATTATCTTTGTGAGTTGTATCAAATAAGTCGATTTGTGTTGGAAAAGAGTAGAAAGTTCCATGCTTATAATGGTACAAAAGAAAGCTTGTTTTGACTGTGGCTTAGAATTTATCATGTCATGTTAGATGTTGCTTTAACCATATGCTTAGTGATTATTGTTGTATAATGACTTGTTTCCAACAATTGAGATTGCTTAATGTGTCATGAAAGAATCATGCATTGTCTTAGCATACAAAAGCATAATATTATGGTATTCTCCTTTGATGCTTTATTTGGGTTGACTTGGAACATGCTTACACCATGTTATGACTATAAACCAGTCACCTTAGCCTCTAAGATCGTCTAGTTTTTGACTTGTGATATCACTTTATGCTTTGATTAATAATGTTTTATCGCTCTGCATGATTATGGCCATTATTGCTCTCTTAGTTGGTCGCTCCTAGTCTTTTGCTAGCCTCCACCTGTACTGAGTATGAGATCTACTCGTACATCCAACTCCCAAGAAACCAAGTTATTCCAAAGAGTTCACTATAAATTCCTATGTATGGTGTGTTACACCATTCCAAGTATATTCATGTTTTATCTATCTTCCAAATTAAAATTTTGTTATGTGAAAATTAGTGATTAAAGCTCTCACGAACTTGATGGCACACTTTATTTTCCTGCACTTAATAAACATGAACCATTGTGCTCATCTATGTTGCTTATATGCTTGCAAATTATAAGTTGGGAGTTACCAGAACCATGTTGTCATGGGGAATGCTTTCAATATTGCACTTATTCTATTTAGTTGATATCATGTTCTTTTGTTTATGGATGCCGGCGGTGTGAAATAAAAGGGGAGCTTGTAAGCTCATGGAGTTTGTATATGTGTTAGAGAAACGCCTGATTGGCTAGCCTAAGCCATGCTTAATCATGATGGAAACTTGCAGCATAACCATAATGAGAATTCTGTGAAGCATCCTCAATAAAAACCTATGCAAATAGCAAATAAAAAGATCGCTGAGATGCTCATTGTATGTTGCCTTGTCATGTTGATATGGGATAGCTCCTGTGTCTTGGGGAAAGGGGTACTCAGTTGGCGGTTCTCCATGATACACATATACTTAAAATGAGAAGAACTTGCTTGTGATCAAAGTTGAGTAGCATGAGGTTGGGTACTCGTACGCAAGGGGCATGAGATTTTCAACTTATGATTTGTCAAGCATATACACATATTTGTGTCACTTTAACCTTAGTCACTTCAAGATGCTTATGATAGGGGCAATGAGAGCTCAAAGCTAGTAAGTACCATAATTTTTGAAAGCTCTTTATGAAACTTGAAATCCCTACTTCCCTCTATGAAGGGCCTATCTTTTTACTTTATGTTGAGTCTCCATCTTTTATCTTTATGCACCAATTAAGAGAGCATAGTTATCATTCTTAGTTCAATGTGCATTGTCCCAAAACTTGTTGATTGATTCATAATTATGGTATTGCTTGTTCTTAAATTATTTGTATCTAGTCACCCTTATGAACTTTGAAGGTGTCCTATGCATTTATATTTTGCTACTCCATGAAGGACAAGCTGATTACCACTCTTGCTATGTTTTATATATGTGAAACAAACAAATGTCTTTCAATGCATTGTTATTCATGAACTTTTGTTTCTTACCTTTCATGTTGCAACATAGTTGCTTTGTCTTATTGTTAGAAACATATATTTCATGCTTATGTTAGAGTACTCTGATCCCAACTATCAATGCTTTACAATACCTTGATCAAGATTGTGATGGTGCATGTCACCTCAAAAATTATTCTTTTTATCACTTACCTACTCGAGGACGACTAGGAGTTAAGCTTGGGGATGCTTGATACATCATAAACGTATCTATATTTTTTTATGCTGCATGCTTGTTTTGTATCAACTATCTTATGTTTTGTCTACACTTTGAGGCATTTTTTTATACATTTTCTGGAACTAACCTATTAACAAGATGCCACAGTGCCAGTTTCCTGTTTTCTGCTGTTTTTGTTTCAGAAAAGCTAGTAAAGAAATATTCTCGGAATTGGATGAAACAAAACCTGAAGTCAATATTTTATCGTAACAAAGACGGAGTCCGGAGGGGTTCGAAGAGGCACCACATGGCGGCCAGACCACCCCATGGCGCGGCCAAGGGTGGGCCGACGCCAGGGTATGGTGTGGGCCCCCTGGTCCTCAACCGACCTTGCCCTCTCGCCTATATAAACTCCCCGAGGAAGAAACCCTAAGGACCCGATCAGAAATCCACGAAAAATTCTGTAGTCGCCATCACCATCGTCCCTAGATCGGGAGGGATCTGAAGCTCTTCCTAGCACCCTTCCGGAGAGGGGAGATCATCCCGGAGGCCTTCTCCATCACCGTGCCAGCCTCCGGAGTGATGCGTGAGTAGTTCATCCTTGTACTATGGGTCCATAGCAGTAGCTAGATGGTCGTTTCTCCTCTTTGTGCTATCATTTTTAGATCTTGTGAGCTGCCTATCGTGATCAAGATCATCTATTTGTAATCCTACATGTTGTGTTTGTTGGGATCCGATGGATATTGAGTACTACGTCAAGATTGATTATTGATTCTATCATGTCTATGTTATTTGTGATCTTGCATGCTCTCCGTTGCTAGTAGTTACTCTGGCCAAGTATTTGCTTGTGACTCCAAGAGGGAGTATTTATGTTGTTGCTACTAGGGAGAAAACAACAATCCTTTGTCCAAGGGAAATTGTATTGTTTACTTTACATACTTTGCTTAATGAAATTATCCGTTGCTTGCAACTTATTACTGGAAGGGGTTCGGATGATAACCTAAAGGTGGATTATTAGTCATAAATGCAGTTGGATTACGGTCTATGTAATATGTTGTAATGCCCAAACGAATCTCATAGAAATCATCATGACATGTACATGCATTGTTATGCATTCTCAATCTGTCAATTGCCCAACTATAATTTGTTCATCCAACATGTTATTTATCTTATGGAGAAACACCTCTAGTGAACTGTGGACCCCGGTCCATTCCTCCCACTGATATTCAATCTACTGTCTGTTTACTTTCTGCAATTACTTTCTTCAATTTCTACAAGCAATTACTTTCTTCTACACTATACGTTTAATTCTTTGTTTTCAGCAAAACCAGTAAGCTTGACAGCCTCATTGTAAGTTGGGGCAAAGTATTTGGTTGTGTTGTGCAGGTTCCATGTTGCTAGCAACACCTTGGGACCTGGTTCTTTCTCCTATTGGTTCGATAACCTTGGTTTCATAACTGAGAGAAACTTGTTGTTGTGCTTATCATACCTTTCACTTGGGGTTTCCAACGAGCTCTACATCATTTGAGCCATCAGACGTCTGCATCAACTTATGCTCAAGGGAATCATCATCAACAACTCAAGTTCTTCAATAGAGTCAATGAAGTCAACATATACATCAAGTAAAGTGAAGATGAAGTTGTTGATTAGATAGAAATATAATCTCTAGTCATAGAACCTACTTCTGTAGATTATTGCAATAGCAGCAATGCAAGCCCAATAGTTTAAATACTAGTCTATTAGTATGATAGTTATGAGTTTATTATTTCTAGTTTTTCTTTGTAAGAAGTTTCTTTCTCTCTCTTTAACCTAGAGTGTTCTCTGGATCTTTTGTAAAGAGTCGTGTTGTAACCTATAGTCATGTCTGGGACCTGATGTGTTTCTGTTGTACCACTCTGAGGGATGTAATACTAGTGAACGATGTTTACTTGGTATTAGGTCAACGACTATAGTATACTACATCATGCAGTGTTATGCTGGGTCACCGTACAAATCTAGGATAAAACTCTAGAACATTATTTCATAAGGCATGTCTAATTGGTTGTGTTAACGAACATGAGCTAGTTTATGATGGATATTTCAAACTTAGCTGCACAATTCACCATCCACCTAACCATGTAAGAATCATATGGGGAGAAGGATTCCGTTTGGCTTCATTTTAACAGTTCTTAGCTTCCCTTACTAACAAAAAACTAACCTTTCATCATCCACCATAGTTGAGACATGCATATCTGATGTTTTCTTGCTAAAAATGGAGGGTAGGCTCAAGGCTATCGAAGCCTATCTGGTAAATTATCCCCTGCCCGAGCTCGTTGCTCTGCCGGATGTTGGAGCACAGATCTTCACCTATGCTTCTGAAGCTAGTTTCAGCAGAGGCTTGTTCTTGCCGATGCACTCCATGGTGAAGGAAGGCCCTCCGCACTCGGTCGCTTGTTTAGGTCGGGCTATTTCTCTTCCTTATTTGGAAGATCTTGGATCTCGGTATGGGGATTCTTGATGGCTTCACTCCAAGTGGTTCCGTCCCCGGAGGTGCTGCCGGTGCCCATGCATCAAGGTCGTCGGCGTTGTGTGGTGAAGATGAAGCCCTGGATTGCTAGGTTTGATTATCTTTTTAGAGGGCACGTCTGTAAAGTGCAAGGACCGGACTGTAATCTTTTTTATCTTCTAGATCTCTTGATCGAAAGCTTCGAGGCCCTTCCGTACGTTTCCCGTTGAAAAAAAAGAAAGTTTCATACCGGATATAAATTTTTATAGTGTGAAGCGAATTCGGTTGAATAGATACTCCCTCCGTCCATGGATGGATAAGTATAGTTCTAACCTTTTTGATCAACTTTATAAGAAAATGTATCAATATTTATGACACTAGTATTTTATTAGTGTTATTAGATCCATTTTAAAGTGTGTTTTCATTATACATCGATTTGACTGAATTTGGATAAAAGTTAGAAATGAATTTGTTGATGGGGGAAGTAGATGTTAAAGCAAAGCTGGCTGAAAATGAACAGGGTGTTTGGATGATAGGAACGTGGTCCTTTTAGTTTGTTAGACGAAAACTTGTTGTTATTCTGTTAAGGTCCTGTGATAACTGGATGTTTGCTCTATGTTCAGTAGAGCTTCAGGGAGCTTGAGGCGATTTATATCGATCTCTGTGAGTAAGACGCTGCGTGGAAGAGAAGACTATATGAGGTGGAGAGATAAGAACTCGGGCACCGACTGGCATACGTGTGCCGCCACGCGCGCGCACCGCCGTTTCGAGGACAGACAGGCGTCCTCCGCTCGACGCCCTGCATGTCTGCCACCTCCTCGTCGGTCGCTTATTAACGACAGGCCTCCATCGCAGGACCGATCGAACCCGGATTACATACTACACACGTACTGCCATGGCCGCCCGGCTTGTCCTTCTCCTTCTAGCTCTTACCTACGTGACGTCGCCCCACGGCGCCGGCGTGTCCGGCTACGACGTCATCCGGCAGGTTACCGACACCGGTTACGGGCCCGGTCGTCCCGGGCTGATGCTCCCGGAGGCGCAGTTCGCGGCGTTCGTGCGGCGGCATGGCAAGGAGTACTCGGGCCCGGAGGAGTACGCGCGCCGGCTGCGCGTGTTCGCGGCCAACGTTGCCCGGGCAGCCGCGCACCAAGCGCTCGACCCCGGCGCGCGCCACGGCGTCACGCCCTTTTCAGACCTCACGCAGGAGGAGTTCGAGGCGCGACTCACAGGCCTTCACGGCGGCTCCGACCACGTCTTGCGCAGCGTGCAGGGCATGCCGGCCGCGGCGCCTGCGACGGAGGAGGAGGTGGCCGCGCTGCCCGCCAGCTTCGACTGGCGCGACAAGGGCGCCGTCACCGAGGTCAAGATGCAGGTAACGTATATATATGTACGCGCGACGCGAGATAAAGTTGGGTCGATCGGTGTAGGCGGTTTCGTGCATCCGTTCCGTTCTTTTAGCGAGAAAGAAAACTTGCATGTATTCGTGTATGTAGGGTGTGTGCGGCTCGTGCTGGGCTTTCAGCACGACCGGCGCGGTGGAGGGCGCCAGCTTCGTCGCCACGGGGAAGCTCCTCAACCTCAGCGAGCAGCAGCTGGTCGACTGCGACCACACGGTGCGGCCTCGACCTCAACAACCACGCGCTCTATTTTCTTCAGTCTAGCATCAGTTACAATTCTTCGATTTCATCTTTCATATTTTTAATTATTGTCTCTCTCTACTATGAAGTGTGACGTGGTGGCGAAGAACGAGTGCAACAACGGCTGCTCGGGTGGTCTGATGACGAACGCGTACATGTACCTGATGAACGCCGGCGGGCTGATGGAGCAGGGCGCGTACCCGTACACCGGCGCGCAGGGCCCCTGCCGGTTCGACAGGAGCAAGGTCGCCGTCCGCGTCGCCAACTTCACCACCGTGCCCCTGGACGAGGACCAGATCATGGCCGCGCTCGTCCGCGGCGGGCCCCTGGCCGTGGGCCTCAACGCCGCGTTCATGCAGACGTACGTGGGCGGCGTGTCGTGCCCGCTCATCTGCCCGAGGACGATGGTGAACCACGGCGGGCTCCTCGTCGGCTACGGCGCGCGCGGCTTCTCCGCGCTGCGGCTCGGGTACCGGCCCTACTGGCTCATCAAGAACTCGTGGGGAAAGCAGTGGGGAGAGGGAGGATTCTACAAGCTCTGCCGCGGCCGCAACGTCTGCGGCGTCGACAGCATGGTATCTGCCGTCGCCGTTGCCCCGTGATCAACATAGTAGCGCTTCACTAGGCTAATCAAATATTGCAGTCCCAGCAGCTAGCTTTGCTTTATTAGTGGGTAACTGCAACAATTCCACTACAAACATAATAGTACCAGATCTGAAAAATACTCTGTATATACTAGTACTTCGGCAGATGTACAACTCGATCAATCTATGTGAGTGAATATCTCATATCTTTACTATTAAAAACAACACGGTGCTACCACACGGTGTCAGTGCTCGCCTAGCTCTATCTTTCCGATCCGTCCTTTCCATCCAATTAAAAGGGTTGTTGCCAACAACTTAATTATCCTATTGTTAAGGAATTTGTCTAACAACTTCCATACACATAAAATGCAGTAACTGGCCTCCTCAGATTCTCCCGCATTACAGGAGATGACGGGCATAATCTGTGTTTGGCATAATCTGTGTTATCCAGGAAATCATAGTTACAACTGACGGGCATAATCTGTGTTATCCAGGAAATCATAGTTACAACATAAGATTTCTATTAATTCTCAGTTACAACTGTTACAACTCATGTGTGTCAAGCTTCATGCACTAGCCAATAGCCAACGCAACCAAAAATCCGGACTTATCAAAAAGGCTAGTGCAATCCACTTATACACTTCAACACCTCCTCCCACGTGTGACGGGAAGAAGTCAGCACGTGCAACCAGAAAAAAGCGACGGCGCGCGAAACTCACGTATGACTCAAGAGACCTATACGTGGACACAGAGAGGTCTACGGCAATTTTAGGATAAATTGCGAAAGCCAGGACTCGAACTTGAGACCTTAAACTCTGATACCATGTCAAGCTTCATGCACTAGCCAACGCAACCAAAAGTCTGAACTGATAGAAAAGACTAGTGCAATCCACTTATACACTTCAACAATATGTAACTTTCATTTTAAACGAATCACGAGGTAAATCGAACGGTGAAACGATTGAGACTTAAGAAGTTCTCGTACATATGAGAACTAGCAAATCTGTAAAAAAAACTTCGATGGTGCAAAAAACTAGCAAATCATATTCTCCCGCATTACAGGAGATGGCGGGCATAATCTGTGTTATCCAGGAAATCATAGCCTAGCCATCGCCCTCATATTATCCCGCATCACAGGAGATGACTGGCATAATCTATGTTATCCAGGAAATCATAGCCTCACCATCGTCATTGCCGTAATCTTCCATCCCGTCTGTCGCGCCTCCGTCGATGGCCTCCACGTCATTGAGCACCCATCGTCTAAGGCTTCTCCTTCGCTGAGAACGTCTCGCTCAACTGGCCGGCGGAGCAGGTATCCATGACTTCTATTGCCTGCTTCGGGCACCTCCAATCAGCACCAGCCCCCCACAAGCAACAGTAAGAGGAGAGGTTCACCGAGTCCCGCAGTTGGCTTGTCGCCGACGCCTTACCGGCTGCTCCCGTTTCTGTCCATATCATCTTTCATTCGCATTCCTGCAGGACCGGGCCGGCAAAATCAGACGATCCCTGTTGAAGATGGCGACGATGAGGAGTAAGTCATCACGAGCACGACGGCTTCGACATGCAGATGAAGTTTGACGATGGTGTGGTGGCCATAATCTTGCAGAGTAATCATGCAAAGAAAGTAATGAAATAATAACCACTGGTGGGTCCTTCCATAATTCTATTCTTAACTCAGCTGGTTCGTATCCTTGGAACTTTGTTGTTATTGTTGTAGTTGCTCTTGTGCTCTACTAATTTTTGCCCAAAAGTTTCAAGGCCGGCCTGCTTGACATGGTTGACCAGAGATCTCGAATACATGGATTTGATTAAGTACATGAACCATGAAAAGGTCACATGACATACATACATCGATCTGCATAATGGCCTAAATAAATAGTTCTTTTCTCCATATCTAAGATAAGATTGTTCCTTCATTCTGCATGCCCGTTGAATTAGTCTTCAGACTCTAGACATACTTTGGTGATAAAAATGTGCATTCAAACATTTCTTCCGTATGTATTGGCCTCTTATTTCCTGCAAAGCAGATTTCAACTAGAAGCATTGGAACATGTAGTTGTTTGTTCACAAGACTGCCTAAAGAACCTTTTGGTGGTGGCCTATCCGAAACAAATGTTGAACTTCGACTTCTGAACCTTGTAATTTTTGGCTGCTACAGTAATATCAAAAAGACCTTTGTACCATTGTTTCTTTATACAAAATTAACATGGTCTAACTTTCATGAAATTCTAATTGTGTGTGATTTAGATTTGGGATGTGACTCCAAGTCTGTAGGTATTGGCCACGTGCAAGACACTACATTTTAATGCCCTTTTCTTGACAGGATCATGTTGGGAACTAGGCCATATATTGTTTTGGTGTCTTGCCAAATTATAATCATGTCACCAATAGTACCTCTACTAGAGTTCAATCTATTGATAGATAAAAGGAAATACTACCTCTGATCATAATTAATTGTCACATATTTAGGCAACACTTTGCTTAGATCCACGACAATTAATTTAGACGGGAGGGAGTAACACTTTTAAAAGTCACTTATGTTCCCTTTTGGATGATTTCACCAATTGACAGATGTTACATATGTTTAGTTATGGGTGATTAGTTTAGTGTACGAATGTAGAACTTTTGAACATGTTTAAGTTTGCTGATTTTATATGGGTCTTCCTCTTGGGAATTATAATCCTTCCACTCCTTGCTTCTCCAAGAATAGAGATCATAGAGGAGAGTGTTGCCATTCTACCTTCATTATCCAGATTAAGTATCCCCACACAAAATGATCTTTAACTAATAAAGACGTTTCTGATGTTTAAGAACACATGCAGTTCATATCGACAGAATGTGGAGCGACGAGATATTAAAGAGAAACAACAATGGAGGCACAATAGAGCAGCACATAGAGAAAAACGAAGAACCACATGGATGCATGATGGCCATTTAGGAATGGTTTTTACTAAGGTCGCTTAGAACGAGAGCCAATTTGTAGCAGTCTCAAAATATTTCGTGGCATGACTTACGTTTATGTGGATTTTAAACATCATTTTTTCATCATACTAGGTTTCACACAGACCATAAATATATGTGCTACATGTATGTCAATTATAAAGGATGTAGAAACGCGTGGGTATTTAACTAGTCTCTCTTAAAAAAACTCCAGCTAGTGTCTATATAAGAGACATGTTGGTTTTTCTAAGGAGAGCCTCACTTACACACAAGCTCGCTATTCTTATACACAAGGATTTAGTTACCGGGCGGTAAAACATGTTGCCGTCCGGTATCCAAATATCCCGAGCACCCCGAGAAACTGAGTAACCGACCAAAATATTCGTACATCTGGTTGTCATCCGGTAACCAGATATCCCAAGCACCTCGGGAAACCAAGTAACCGACCAAAAAAATTGGGCTTTTTTTATTTGTTTAAATTTAAATTCATCAATATATATAAATAGACGATATCCCACAAGATTTATTAGCAAAAAGGTCCGGCGCAGTGGTTGAATATGTTGTACAACCTCTGCCAGGCCGGTCCCGAGGGTGCACAGCGCATAGAGAAAAAAGGTTAATGCGGAAGACATACACCAATTGCACAAAGTAATTGACACATGAGAAATAGGAAGGAGCTCTTTATTGATCTTTTCTAAAACAATACGTATAATAATTGCTCATCTCTTTATATAGATTATAGGGGATAAAAAGAGAACGATACCCACTTAACGTTAACTGTGTTAACCTAACCTACTAGAGACCACCGAATGGACCTCTGCCGGTCCAATTTCCCAACAGGATAGTAGCGCCGCGTCATTAGCACCGTAATTTCTCATGCTCGAGTCTCGCGTTTGTTATTTTTGTTGTTTTGAATATTATACAAGATCTGAGTGAATGTGCCACCAACAGGAGTAACACATTTTATTCTTTAAGGTTTTTTATTTTCTAAAAAAATGCTTTTACATTCTAAAAAACAAATTCTTAAACTTTAATTTGCAAGGTGTGGTTGCCAACACAAGCTAAGACATCTTGTCATCCACTGTTCACAATGAACTTAAATCTTGTAATCTTGTCATGACGGTTCACGCAAGCTAAGAAAAATAGGAACATGAAATACTCAAACACCAATCGCATCACGCGGCATATGTGATCATCGCAAGAAATGCAAACACAAGCCACAAACAAAAATAGCAATCTTATGTATCCAACTTTAAGATAGTAAGATAGGTGAATCAAGCACCGGTAATATATAAGAGATACTCAAACTTTATAGTTACAACTACATTTACCAATCCTAGGCTAGTTCTCCTGGTACCATAATATCTATATCCCCTCCTCCACAACTCAAAGGATGATGCAGACCTTGCTACTTGGTAACAAGGATCAGAATGTTGAATTTGCTTAGGCAAACAGAATACCAACAATATTTTGGTTGCATATCTATAACGAACACATGAAGTAAAAGTCTTCACTTCTAAAGTATTTTAGATGAACAGAGTGTCGGACCTGCTGCTAGGTATCAGCTTAAGCTACACAGAAAGATGGTGTGAAAAAAGTTAGTCATTAAATTTGAAAATTGAAGAGCCTATGGATAATATATGAATTTAAATTATGTGGGAACAAACAAATAAGCAACCGTAATAAAGAAATAATAGCTTATATCTTTACTAAGTATCGGTTATCAAGGTTACAATGTATAATAATCATACGATAGATGGAGTAACTTGATGAACATGGAGGAAGCTACCTACGGCTTCTTTCACAAGTCCTCACTGCTTTCTGCTTCATGATTCTAAATACACACACACACATACACAAATTCCTACATTGATATCCCTCAAATTATTCATCTTTCATATATCAATATCAGCAAAAAATAGATTACGATCGCCCTTTTTTAACTTATTACGCCTCTTAATGCAACTATCAATGATTTTTCTATAATTGAGTGAAATCCTTCCTTGGTAAATTGAGCCCAAGACTGCACCAAAGTATAAAGAATTGAATCTATTTATTTACATATTTTTAGCATAATTCGGTTGGAAGTTAGGTACAAACTATAAAATCAGCTAATAAAAATACACTAAGTAATAATAAGAACATGTTATTAGTGGTTTACATGCATCCTGACAATGTGAGTTGTTCGGGAAACAGGCAAATTATAGCCCACACGTTGCACACCACATCGTGGCACCTGCAGAAAGGGCAGAGAGGCTAATGGCCAATGCAACATAGGAATCTCAAGAGAAAGGGAAATGGAGGTGTGACTCACGATATGGTCTTCTGGTGACGCATGACAGAATCAGACAAATGGTGGAAACTCTTATGCACATGGAGGCATCATGGTGCAGCGAAGGTAAAAGCGAAGAATTAACTAAAAGATCTTACCACACGGAAATATGGTTAGAGTATGAGACTTACCTAGTCATGTTGTTGCGAAGGATAGCGCAAAGCGGAAGGGCGTCGAGGCCAAGAAGATCTACATTGCCGAAGGACACGTCACAAAATAATCAAACATTTTTTTGAACTAAAGAACATTTAAGCATCAATTGTTTCGTGCACTTGATATTTAACAATAAATTAATAGTTCCACCATAAACCATACTACGTGCTTTGTGATTATCCCACAAATGTTAGAGCTCAAAAGGTCCTTAGCACACAAAAGATAGTCAAAATAAAAAACACATGAACAAATCAACTTACTTGGTCAATCCCCTTGTTGTAACTTGTGAGGTTAGTAGGTCTTGCCATCCTTATTATCTCCATACCAGAAATGGATCTCGATTTTCCAATCATACAATACATCACTTTCATTAGTTTGGATTGGCTTGCTGAGACTATTAAGTCACACTCTCCTTAGATGAAATCCTTGATATAGAAAGTAGCAAAGATGAAAAAACTGGGACAACGAAGGTAAAAGTGATAATTAAAGAACTGAAAAATCACATCACACGGGAAGATATATTGTTAGAATAAGAGAGTTACATAATCATGTTCTTTCAAAAGACAGTGCAATGCGCAAGGCGTCAAGGCAGAGAATATTTGTATTGTCGAAGGACACACCGCAAACTAATCAAACATTTTACCCAACTAAAGAGCATTTCTGCATCGATGGTTTATGATTCTTAACAATACATTAATAGTTCACCATAAACCATGATAAATACTTTGTGATTATAAACAAATTTTGGAGGAAAAAAGGTCCTCAACACACAAAACATAGTCAAAAGACAAAGAACATGGACAAATCGACTTACTTGGTCAGCTCCCTTGGTCTGACTTTTGAGGTTTGTAGATCTTTCCATCCTATTCTCTCCATACTAGAAATAGATCTTGATTTTCCAATCATATAGGACACATGCACCATTAGTTTGGATTGGATTGTTGTGAGTGTTAAGTCACACTCTCCTTAGAGTAGAAGTCCTTAGCTAGTAGGACTGGATGGTGAACTAAGATACAGTTTACCAACAAAATACAAAATGATTAAACATGTGTAAACATTAATCACTAATTGATCATATCAATACCTATATTATTGGAGTAAATTACAAACTCTTAATTTTCAGCATGGGTGTGCAAAAGTATAGACGATCTATT
The DNA here is from genome assembly GCA_916181665.1 of Avena sativa. NCBI lineage: Eukaryota > Viridiplantae > Streptophyta > Magnoliopsida > Poales > Poaceae > Avena > Avena sativa. The sequence goes on along the minus strand of OV702280.1, from coordinate 59,918,629 downwards.
AGATTTGACCTTAGATCCACATGAAGTTGCATCCTAGAGGCACCACCTCGGACCAGGATGAGTAGAGACAAATTTCCCGTGGTTCTCCTCACACTAGCATCCACGAGAGCCAAGGGGTAAACTACTACAACCCCATATATATCAGTGCATATCTAGACAGTGGCTAGCAAGGAGAGGTAAAAGTAGGTGTGGAGCAGAGAAGGACATGGTGGGATGGCCCTGTGGCCGCTCCCTGACGGTGATGAGGGGCAGAGTCATCATGGACAGAGGCTCCTGGGCGACAGCGGGTAGAGCGGTTCGTGAGTTGCAAGAGCGGCTCACGAGATGAAGCGATAGTTTTCTATTATGGTTTTTTGAGTAACATGATTTCATAATAATACTATTGTAGATAGGGCAAATAATTGGAGAGCGTGAAAGACAACTAGAGTAGTTAATAATCCTAATGTTCTTTATGTTACTACTCATACATAAACATTAGTTTTTTTTGACACAAGTACAGTAGGAAAAACCTCCCTACTGCATAATTTTCTATTTTATAAAATGGCTAGGATATTTAAAATGATACAAAAAAGTTCTAAGGCCTTTCACGATGGAGTGTATCTTAGAATGTCATCATAGGAGAAATAAATGGTTAAGATACAACCTCTCCAATGTATTGTTTCTTAAGTGGTCTCTCTATATTTAATGATTTAGAGGACATGGATGCATGTGATTGGTCTAACAATATTTTTTGCCTATGGTTTTGTGCAAGAGGTGTTTCTTAGCTAAGATACAACCTCCCTCTTTTTCCTTATTAACTATAGTGTCACATAAGCAAAGTGCCTACGATATAGAGCTAAAAAAACCATTATGAAAGGCCTAATAGTACCTGTATGGAATGCCTTTTTTAAGGCAGGCTTTGCTCTATGAATAGTTAAAGAGAAAAAATATTTGAATCTAGTTTTACAATTTTGGACCGATGTAATCTTCTCATTTAAAATGTAGTCATTTCTATGGTCCCAAATGCTCCAGCAAGATGTAATTAGGATTTCCGTGAGGAAATAAGTTGTGTATCTTTCTCTAGCCTATATAATCATGTTGTGGATATCAAAATCAGAATACCATTATTCTAAGTGTCCACCAGAAGCTTTGACTGAAACAACATTAAAAAAAGGCGAAGTAGTGTTTCCTCATGGGAAAGTATGTGTATAGGATGCAGTCATTGAACTCCACAAAGAAATTATTTCTTGCCATCATTTCCTCTGTTTTGAGTCTTTTATACAGAAGAATCCAAGCAAAGAATTGGAGCGTAGGGAGGCAGTAAGTTTTCCAAATATATACAATTGGTTTTGGGGTGCAAAATTGTCCAGCCAGAGCCTTATATAATATTCTTGTAGAATACTAAGAGCTTCATCACAAAAAATTCCCCATGTATCATCACCATTATTTTGGATACTTATTATTTCATCTTCTAGTTCATGAAATTGTTCATTGGCCAATGTCGAGAGGGAGAGGGGCAAACATATCATACATATTGTTTGATGCAATGTTCATAGCCTTTCCATTGCTAGATTCATGTCTTCATCAAATAATGGAGATGATGACACTCAGTTCCCTTACAGACTTATTCCTTATGTCCTTCAATAGGAGGACATATTTTCCATTCTTTACTATACATGTTGTCAAACTGGTATAAATATCAATAAGGGGTAGACAATCTCTCAACCAAAATGATCTCTTAGGTGATTTATGTAACATGTCAAAAAATTAGGACACGAAAAGGGTAGTTAGAATTGTGTGTATCCATCTGCATATGAAGAAGTGACAAAAGTCTGAACTTGTAAATTTAAGAGGCATAGTGATTGAGATTTAATTCTATTTGATGATTTAGAGTTAGATCATCATGAGATTGGTATAAATTTCAACATGATCTTTGCACTTTCAAAACTAGGGATTCAAAATATAATTGAGTCTTTGACTCACAACTCATCACACAAAAGTAATAAATCAAGTTTACATCAGACAATTATTTGGATTAAAAATTGGAGTTTAAATTATAAATTCAAACCTAATTTCAATTAGGAATACATAAAATTATGATAAATAAGTTGAAGAAAACAATAAGAGAAATACACAAGTGATCACAAGAATATTGTTATTCATTAGATTATTTCTACCATATTATTTATAATGAGAATGAAAGATAAAAATTATAAGATGATCAAACCCTATAACAAACTACTAAATTCTATCTACACTTTATCTTCTATTCTTATTAGGGTTATGTTAGGAATGTTATATCCACCATATGGGTGAAGCCATTGATTTAAAATTCAAATTTAAATATCCCAGGAAGAACTCTTGGAATGATAAACACAATTTATAGGGTTTAAATCCAAATAAGGCAACACTTGGACCATTTGGATATGATCCAGCCTTAAGACATGCAAAAAGCATTATGGAAGCATGCATTGGATCATATCTTAAGAGGCAACATACGACAACAATAGTGAGACGACCACTAGACACTAGGCATAAAGAAAAGTTTTGGTTCAATATTCAATTTTAGGCAAACATAAGCAAGTACCCTACTAAACTAAAACATGAATTCATAACAAAGCCAACTAATAAGCAACAAAATAATCCTAATTCACATAAAAGGTCAATCATATTATATTTGATTATTCTCACAAACAAAGTAATCTCTATTAGCATAAGTGGTCAACCAGATATCAAATCTCTATTAAATCATTAAGCCAAATCAAGACTGAGGAAATATTTTTAGCTATAGGACAGGACATGTCAACACCCGGATTTTTAATCCTAGATGCATGTTATGCCATACATCGTAATCCCAGGATTACCATTTTTGCGAGACATAACAGATTGGTACCATAGTTCATCATCCATTACAAACCATAATAAAGGTCTTACAAATAAAGGATCTCATGATCCAGTCTTAGTACAATCAACGCAGCGGAATAATATAATAACGGTAGCGTGGGAGAGGCTCCATCTTCATGGTCACAGGCAATGATGATGATGGGAGATGATCCTAGTTGTCGTAGACTTCCTGCGGTCCATCATCCTGATAGTCCTCTTCATAGTATGGCCATGGGAATAGCCAGGGAAAAAGCCATGAGTACTCTTTAAGTACTCGCAAACTATCACTAACAAGTAAGGTGGTTCAAGTAGGAATGCTAAGCTCTAGGTTGTTTTGTAAAAAGCTAGGTTTATCTCTAGCTGAGTTCAGAAGTAAAGAAAACTAGTTTAATGTTTTAGAACACCTAAATGGGAACTTAGTTTTCATGTTCACAACCCTGTTGTGGTCAAGTCAAAGTCATGATTCATTTCACAAGTCATTTTGAAAACATCTGACGACAGAACAGTATGGCCACTCCAACTGTCCATAACCGCGGACGCGGCTATTCGAATAGTTTGACACTCTGCAGAGGTGGTAAACTTTCACCACAATATTCGTTAGATCCGTCAGGAACAATCTTGAATTTACCATACTCAGTATGCGGATAATCAATCCTAACCTTTCAATTACACACCCTAGTATAGGCACCTCCCCTATGAGTTTGACCTCCCAACCATGACCATCTTTCATCTTGGGAACTGCACAGGTGGACAATCATCACGAGGTAGCCTCAGCTCAAACCTCGGCCGTGAGGGAACCCATACTAAGGTATATAAACTTCTAGTCAAGCCCTATCCAATTTTGGGTATTGTGGTTGTACGGTAAAATTGGAATGGTATCGCATTCGAACACAACCATCCATTTTATAAAGGGCTAAGGCTCATGCCTCAACATTTTCATCATCAAAGTCATCTGGTGTTCACAACACATGTCAAAACATCTCATTAGAGTGACTCATCATTCTAAGGTTTTCATAACCATTTTCACCAAGTATTCCCATCTAAAGTGATCAAGTTTTATGCATAGCACTAGCCACTAAAGTTGGGGGGTGTAAACACTAATGAGGGGTGATAATCAAGTGTGACTTATCTAAGTATAATCTCATGCCTCAGGATGACATCAAGTTCTACCTAACTTAGGCCAAGTTTTATGCTCTTTATGCTACCTCTAATATCTTTCCAAAACTATCACAAACACTACCTAAAGGTAAACAAAGAATTTTGATAATAAATAAACTAATAAAGCTTGCAAGTAAAACTAGGATTTGGTGTAATCAAAGGGGGTATAATCACATATGCCTAAGGCATCTAGTTTGCATAGTTATCATGCAAGTGTTAACTTCCAAAGTTAACTTGTTTTGTGAAGCTTGCAAGGATGGCTTGCCTTGTGCAGTGCAGTGGTTGAAGTTCTCCTCGGCTTCCTCTTTGTATCCTTGGTTGGTACTAGCGTCTATAAGTAAATATGAAGTACACAATCACCAAACAATACTTAACTACTTCTATTTGTCACACAAGGGTTCACACTAGATGATCTAGCATGATCACAGTCATCACAAGAATTAAGGAAATAGTTTCATTTATTTTATTTTAGAAAAGTAATTTCTACTCATTGAAAAACTACTTAAGATTTAATATTCTCCAATTAAAACATGGGATCATGTTGACACATGTCATCACCACATATTTCAATACTTGGGAATGTGATTTAAAGTAGTGTCACAATTTATTAAGGTTTAACCTTTTTATTTTAATTAATTATAGTGACTAGAAAATGCATATGGGGCATTCTTTTATTACTAGTCCCTTATTACTGCAAGTAAACCAAGATATTTTTATATATTCAGAAAGGTCTTATCAAATATGATTTTTGAGAGTTGGAATCAACTCAAAAGAATTTATGGTTGAATTTTTAATTTTTTTTGAATGCATAAAAGTATCTGCCTTGTTATTTTTACTATAGGTGATCTATAATTTCAAATGGTTTGAAACCAACAGGCTTGGATTAAGAATTTCCATACCTTTCTAACAAAATTGGTTTCATGTAATTTGGTTCGGTAAAACTCTATGAATTGAATTTTGAATCTACTACCAGAACTAGGTTTGAAAATAAATAGATAAATCTAAATTCAAACTAACAGGGTCATGCGGGAATCCTAACTGGGCCGGCCCACTGCGCACAGCACGTGCGCAGACTAGTTAAGTGGTGTCCCCACACGTCAGTGAGACAGGGGGTGCGAAGGGGTACGGGCTAACTACGACCGTAGGATTAGATCAAGGATCAACGACTCACGGCCATCGTCCTCGTCGAACAGAACACGACGGTCTCGAACCCTACGCAGCCAGTGGGGGTCTGTGGCGGCTCACTGGGGCTCAGGCGATGGTCGGCGATGGGGGCGAATGACGAAGTCGACGACGGCGGTGCTCCTAGTACTGGCGGCTCCTCCTGGGGTGGCTCCAATCGACTGCGCCCTTCTCCTCCAGCAGAGACAGGCTCTAGTGAAATTCCGGCGAGGGAGAGCTCGCCTTGCTTCGGGAAGAGGTGAGAAGGATCAGCGAGAGGTGGGGAGTGAACTGGTGTGAAGAAAACAAGCGGGGGAGGCCTCCTTTTATAGGCGAGCGAGGGAGGCCGAGCGGCATGGGCAGTGCTCGTCGGGGTCGGGGTTACAGCGAGCTACGGGCATGGATGGGGCTAGGGGATGGTGTGCGGTCTCCTGGCGGTGCTCAATGGATTGATGGCGCGGCAAGGGGAGGTGCGGTTTGGTCGGAACGTGTTGGTGCTCTGAGCGGCACCGACGACATTTTTGACGACGCACAGGCGCTCGTGGTCGCGCGGCGGCGAACGGGGATGTCTAGTGGTCTCCTGGGACGGTGTTGATCGCAGACACGGGCGGCGAAGGCGAGGCGCGGTCGGGTTGAGTGGGAATGAGGAGTGCACTGCAGTGCGTGTCGGCATGGTCGACAGTGGTGCGGGCACAACATTTCCGGCAGTTCCCTTATCTGTCTTCGAGCTAGGGCTGGTCTAGAGGGGGCAGTGAGGCACGGACGGCATGGCAGACAAGGTTGGCGAGGCTGGCTATGCTTCTAGCTTGCTGTCGATGGTGGGAGTGGCAAGTGTGCTCGGCCATGGTGGCCATTGATGGCATGGTCGAGTGCACAGTGAGCTATAGATGCTTAGATGATGTTAGTGACCTACTAGGAGTTTGGTGAGAGCTAGAGAGGGAACAAGGTTGGCACAAACACTGCTCACGATAGTATTTGTTGTTTAATTTGATTTGTGATCAGAAGGTGTTTGATGAAATGGCCAAAAGAAATTCATATTTGAATTTTTGGATGAAACTTGGTGGGTGTACTGGGCACATACTAGGGAGTATTTGGTTGATTGGATTTTTCAAGGTGAACTGGTTTGGTTGGGTTTTGACAAATGGTGACCTTACCATATGAACTAGATTCAATTTTGAATTGTCCTTGGCATAGATTTGTAAATTGTTTCTGTGGGTTTGCAAGGTGGGCTTGGGTTAGCTTTTACTTGGTCTAGCAAGGGGTGAAAAGAAATGGATTTGTTTCTGTTATAAATCTTGGACTAGAAACACTCAAAGTGGTCTAGTGAGCAAGATTGGCAAAAATGACCATTAGCTCATTTTGTTTGTTTTTGAATTTCTATTGATTTGATTCTGCTTGGAAATGATTTAGATGATGTTGTTTTCATCTTTAAACCAATCCTTGCCATTCAAAACAATCAAACAAGTCCATTCAAGCATTCATGCATTCATCACATACACACATGCATTCATAATGATTTTAATTAACAAAAGTTTTTGTTATCCCTAATTTTGGGTGATTGGAATTGATAACCTTGATTAATATTTTTGGGATGTTACAAACCTTCCCTCCTTAGAAAAAATCTCATGCCGATATTTGAGAAAAATAAAACTAGGATTTAAAGAGATCTAGAAACTCCGTCCTAATGTAGTCTTCTCGCTCCCAGGTAGCTTCTTCTTCAGTATGGTTACTCCACTACATCTTGAGAAACTTGATACTCCGGGTCCTGGTGGTTCTGAAAGCTTCCTTCAAAATACGAATGGGTACTTCGGGATAGGTTAGGTAATCGTTGATCTCTATGGTTCGGTGATCAATATTCTTGAAAACTTCGGTCTTCTCCGGGACTTCTAGGAATTTGCAAAGTAACGAGATGTGAAACACATTATGCACGACTGACATCTCCTCTAGCAGTTCTAGTTGATATGATACTTCTCCTCGATGATTCAAAATCTTGAAGGGTCCAATATATCTAGTGGCTAACTTTCCTTTGAGCTGGAAATGTTGCATTCCTTTCAATGGTGATACTTTGAGATACACAAAATATCCGATATTGAAGGCGAGGTCTCGACGTCTCTTGTTGGCATAACTCTTCTGTCTAGATTGGGCGGTCTTGAGGTGCTCACGGATCTTGTGAACTTTCTCTTCGGCTTCTCTTAGGATGTCGGGTCCAAAAATCTAACTCTCCTACTTCCGACCAATTCAAAGGGGTATGACACTTCCTTCCATACATGAATTCAAATGGGGCCATTTGCAAGATGGCTTGGTAACTGTTGGTGTATGAAAATTCTGCGAAAGGCAGACAGTCTTCCCATTTAGATCTATATTCTAACACACAAGCTCTCAACATATCTTCGAGTATTTGATTTAATCGCTCTGTTTGTCCATCAGTTTGAGGGTGATAAGCTGTGCTAAAATCTAGTCTGGTTCCTAATCCTTCTTGGACTTTCTTCCAAAATCTTGAGGTAAACTGGGTTCCTCGATCCGACACAATGTTCTTGGGGACTCCATGCAAACTAACGATTCTAGCAATGTACAACTCTACTAGTTTCGAACTCTGGTAAGTGGTCTTGACTGGTAAGAAATGGGCGACTTTGGACAGTCTATCCACTATGACCCAAATAGAGTCATTTACCCTACTAGATGTAGGCAAACCGGTGATAAAATCCATTCCAACTGAATCCCATTTCCATTCCGGAATCTGCAATGGTTGCAACATTCCTGCGGGTCTCTGATGTCCTGCCTTGACTCTCTGACAGATATCACACTTGGCTATGTAGCTTCCGATTTCTCTTTCATCTTATGCCACCAAAATTGCTCCTTCAAATCCTGATACATCTTCGTTCCTCCGGGGTGGTTAGAATAAACCGTATCATGGGCTTCTTTCAAAATAGCTTGCTTCAACTCTGAATCTGTTGGCACACAAATACGTCCTTTGTACCACAAAACTCCTTCTTCATCTTCGGTGAATCCAGGTACCTTCCATGTACCAATACGATGTTTGATTTCGTCGATACTAGCATTTCCTTTCTGCGCCTCCTTGATCAGACTGATCAAAGTGAGTTGAAGTTCTATGCTAGCCAAAAATCCTTCACTTACTAGATCCATTCTGAAATCTTCCAACTCCTTGTGCAAACTTGGTTGCTCCTTCAGAATCATGGAGTTCAAGCGACATGACAATCTGCTAAGGGCATCTACTGCCACATTGGCTTTTGGGGGGTGATAGTGAATGTCCAGATCATAGTCCTTGATTAGCTCTATCCATCTCCTTTGCCTCATATTCAACTCCTTCTGAGTGAAAATATACTTCAGGCTCTTGTGATTCGAATAAATTTCACAATGGTTACCCATGAGGTAATGCCGCCATGTCTTCAAGGCTAAAACTACGGCTGCTAATTCAAGGTCATGGGTAGGATAATTATTCTCATGTTGCTTCAGTTGTCGGGATAGATAGGATATGACTTTGCCTTCTTGCATCAACACACATCTGAGACCGATCTTGGATGCGTCACAATACACGTCAAAAGGCTTCGTGATATCCGGCATGATCAAGATTGGGGCTGAGATCAATCTCTTCTTAAGCTCTTGAAAACTTGCTTCACATTTTTCCATCCATTCAAACTTCTTATCTTTCTTCAACAATTGGGTCATGGGTCTTGCGATGCTCGAAAATCCTTCTACGAACTTGCGGTACTATCCCGTTAATCTGAGAAATGCATGAACTTGGGTTTGAGTGGTCGGGGCTTGCCATTCTTTAACATCCTTAACCTTGGTGGGGTCAACAGCAATTCCTCCCGCCAACACTATATGTCCGAGGAATCCTACTTCCTGTAACCAGAATTCACATTTGCTAAACTTGGCATACAACTGATGCTCCCTAAGGGTTCCAAGGATGGTTCTTAGGTGTAGATCATGTTCTTCTTCTCATTTGGAATATATCAGAATGTCATCGATGAAAACAATGACAAACTTATCTAGGAAGTCCATAAAAATCTTATTCATGAGGTTCATGAAATAAGCGGGGGAATTTGTTAATCCAAAGGACATGACAGTGTACTCATACAATCCATATCTGGTGGTAAAGGCAGTCTTTGGAATATCCTCTGTGCGAGTCTTGAGTTGATGATAGCCAGTTCTAAGATCAATCTTAGAAAACACTTTGGCACCAGTCAACTGGTCAAACAGATCTTCTATCTTTGGCAGTGGGTACTTGTTCTTAATGGTGACATCATTCATCTTCCGATATCCGTACACAAATGGTTACCTCCATCTTTCTTATCCACAAACAAAACAGGTGATCTCCATGGCGATGCACTTGGTTGAATCAGTCCTATCTCCAACATAGCATCCAGTTGCTTCTTCAGCTCCACTAAACTCGATATCCCGATATAGGGGCATACCGGGCAAAACATCTGGAAATACGTCGGGGTATTCACAGAATACTCTGACTTGGTCAATGGTTGGTTAGGCTAGACTCTTGTTGCACTTGAATTAACGGGGCAAGGTTTCAGATACATGCTCTATTGATATTCCGGCGGTACTAGTCATGGTTATGGCTTTCTTGGCACAGTCGATTAATCCTTTATGTTTCGACATCCAATCCATTCCTAGTACTACTTCCAAACCTTTGGTCCAAGTACTATTAGGTTAGCATAAAAATCTATGTCATGGATTCTGATAGGTACGGCCTTGCAAATTTTTCTAGCTTTGGTGGTTGAACCAGGTATTTGAACTATCATAACATGCTTCAATTTTGTTGGTTGAATCTTACTAGTGCATGCAAATTCTTCTATAACAAACAAATGCGATGCTCCAGAATCAAACAACACTCTTGCAAGTACTGAGTTAACAGAAAACATACCCAACACGACATCTGGCGCTTCTTGGGCTTCTTCAGCATTCATGTGAAACAGACGGCCGTTGCGGTTGAGCGAATTCTCTCTGGCAAATCTTCTTCCAGGATGAACACAACGCTGCTGCTGAGCTGGGGCATTCACATTGGGGGCTGTTGCAAGTTTCTTGGGGCACTCATTGGAATAGTGACCATTGGTTCCGCATTCATAACAAGTCACCTGAGACTTGTCCTTTCCTACAACAGGCACAACATTGCTTACAGTCCTTGGGTCAGTATTGGTGTTGTTGGCGACATTATTGTTGTTGAACTTGGGCGGTGCACGAAATTGTTGGGGTTGTCGGGGTTGTTTTTGTGGTTTCCTCCAGGCCTTGGGTTTCCTCCTCCACGGTTGGGATAGGTCGGGTTCATCAGGGTTCTATTGTTTCTTGGGGAAACTCCTGTAGACGGGTTAGGGCGATACTATGGGGTATGGTGGGTTCCTAGTTGATGCATCATTCGACGCTTGCGGTTCTCATTGGCTTGGTTGATTTTGCCTTCCATATGAATGGAAGAATCCACTAAGGCTTCAATGTCAGCAAACGGAATATTGACTAACACTGTCTTCATCTCATCATGCAGACCGTTCAAGAATCTCTCCTTATTCTTGGCTTCAGTGTCAATCTCATTGGGTGCATATCTAGCTAAGGACAGAAATTTGTCACGGTACTCAACTACTGTCATCCTCCCTTGCTTTAATTCTCTGAATTCATCTCTCATCCTCTTGATCAAACCCGGTGGCACATGGGTTCTGCTGAACTTGAGTTTGAATTCATCCCAAGTGATCATTTGTCCTCCATTCATGGCGCGAATGCTATTCCACCAAGCTCTTGCATCTCCTGTCAGATAGTGGGTGGCAAACAGTACTTTCTCATTGGCCTCCACTCCTGCGACTTCTAAGTTGTTCTCCATGGTCTGCAGCCAATCATCAGCATCTAATGGCTCTTCAGACTTACTAAATATGGGTGGATTGGTTTTCTGAAAATTCTTGAGCTTGGATCCATGGTTGTCCTGGTTTCCATGGCCTTGATTATTGTTAGCCATCTGAGCTATGTGTTAAAGGGTGGCTAAGTTGGCTTGGCGTTCGGCTCTTTCAGCTTCGCGGTCCGAAACCAACATTTGCAAGATTTGCAACATTGGGTCCCGGGATGAACTGCTTGATACGTCCAAAACGTATCTACTTTCCCAAACACGTTTGCTATTGTTTCTCCTCTAAACTTGTGTAATTTGGATACAACTAACACGGACTAACGTTGTTTTCAGAAGAATTACCTTGGTGTCTAGTTTTTGTGTATAAAATCAACTATCAAGAAAAATCCCGGAAAATATGCCAAAAATCCTATTTCGCCAGAAGATCCACGGAGCCAGAAGACGAGACGGAGTGGAGGCATGGGGGTCCCACACCACTGCCAGGCGCGGGTGGGCCCAGCCCATACCTAGGGGGGGTGCAACCACCCTAGGCACCCCATCGGCCTCCCTCTTCGCCTATAAGTTACCCCTTGACCTAAAAACCGAGGGGGGGGTTCAACGTTTTCCAGAAAAGAGTTCCGATGCGCCGCCACCACCAGAAGCCGCGATTCGGAACCCGAAACTCCGTTCTGGCACCCTGCCGGGATGGGGAATTTGGGGAGGATCATCGCCATCATCATCACCAACGCCTCTCCATCAACCATCGATGTTTCCCTCATCCATGAGTGAGTAATCCCCCGCTGTAGGCTATGGGGATGGTAGGGATTGGATGAGTTCTATCTTGTAATCGAATAAGATTGTTAGGGCATAGTGCCTAGTATCTCTATTAGCGCTATTTGACTTTGTTGCAACTTGTTGTGCTTAATGCTTGTCACTAGGGCCCGAGTGCCATGATCTTAGATCTAAAATTACTATTGAATCATTATAATAGTATTGTTTGTGATCTTATCTGCAAGTTGTGTACACATATCATTGTCCGGATCCAAAGTCCCCGAAGTGACAGAAATTGGGACAACCGGAGGGGATGGCTGTGGTTTGAGGATCACATGTGTTCATGGAGTGTTAATGCTTTGCTCTGGTTCTCTATTAAAAGTAGTACCTTAATTTCCAGTAGATTCCCTTGAGGCCCCGCTGCAATGGGCTGGCAGGACAAAAGATGTTGTGCAAGTTCTCACTGCGAGCACCTATGACTATATATGGAACACATGCCTATGATTGTTTAGTACTTCGATGCTTTATCTTATTTATCTGCAATTACCCTAGATCTTGAAGTTACATGCTTAGACTTGTCCATGCGACGACCGTCTATCCATCCCTATGCCTAACGCACTCATATCCTACTGTTTGCTACTATTGTCACACTGCTGATGTTACTTTGCTATTGCTACTACAAAAATGTTGCTACTGATAAACTGCTGTGAGCGAGACTATTTCCAGGTAAAGCTGAATTGACAACTCAGTTGTCAAGGCTTGCAAGTATTCTTTGGCTCCCTTGTGTCGAATCAATAAATTGGGTAATACTACCCGCGAAGACTGTTGTGATCCCCTATACTTGTGGGTCATGAAGACTATTTTCTCGCGCCATTGCCGGGGACCATAGCTTTATTTGTAAGTTCACTTGGATCTACTATTGTTCACTGCTACTCCTTTCATCATGGAGAAGTCTCGTGATGGAAAGTTTCCTATTTTACCATCCACTACAAGAAGAGGTACAGTCCTAAACACCTCTGTTGCTCTTGATTCACCGTCTGTTATAAGTAAGCTTGTTACACCACCTCCACATACACATGCTACACACACTGCTACTACTTCTGAATCTGAAACTGCTTTTGATACTCATGATGTTATTTCTACTGTGCTTGATGCGAGTGGTTCATTAGGTTCTTTCCTAGATGCTAATATGGCTGGTCTAGGGAATACTGAAACTCCTAGTGAAGACACTGTTACACCTGTTAGCTCACCTGAGTCTAGAGAGAGTTATGATATTAATGATGGTTACATTGAGTTCACTAATGAATTTGTTAAAGAGTGCCGAAACACACATGGTGCTAGTGCTATTAAGAGTCTCCTTGCTAGACGTACCATTATCCTAAGCTGTCCTCTGATCCTATGTTTTCCACCTCTCCCATAGATATCTGTAACACCCTCAGAATCAGACCTATGCAAGTTTTAGCGAAACCCGCCAAACCCGCATAGAAACGATTCAAAGGTGCCCACCAGGCACTTTCGTGCGGGTGGAAAACGAAGTAATAACATTACACAACAGTCCTCGATGGGACCCACAGAACAGATATATACAACAGCGACTCAAAGAGTCAAGAATACAGATATAATATACAAAGATCCAAATCACCTTGAAAATGATAGAGCGTCCGACTACGGACGAGATGCAAATGGGGCTAAGAGCCCTGAAGAATAACCAATGGCGTCCATAACCCTGCCCAGGCCAAGCCGGAAGGGTAACCCTGCTAACGACGTCGATCTCAAAACCTGCTTAAACAAAAGGGGTGCCGACAAAGGGCAAAGGGAAAAGAGGAGCGTCAGTACTGAGGCCAGTACACGGCGAGACTAGAATTCGGCGGTCCTCGCCTACATAGGTATGGTGGACTGAGCGGCAGCGGCAGCATGCACTGAACAACCTATAGAGACTCGATACAACTGGCGGTTATCAGAGAGGGGTAAGAATGACCTATCCGGATCCAACCTGGAACTAACACCAACAAACCCATCCTGGTGTTTCCCCCCTCGATACCAAACGAGGAAGTCAACCGAGGAACTCACACAGTTGGCAGCTTTATTTATTCAGTTATCGTTGCAGCAATTACTAGTCAGGTGTAGATAATCGTCCTGATAAAATAAGCAGTGGGCCATTTTAGTTAACCATTCGGTTATAGTTGCATCACTTACTAATCAGTTACAAATAGCATGAGATAACCCAAAACCCAGCAGTTGTTGGCACTTTTATTTAGTCATTCCGTTGTAGTTGCAATACTTACTAGTCAGGTACAATGGTCGCAAGCGACACTCAAAGCAAGCAGTTGTGGGCAATATTAGTTAGCCATTCCATTATAGTGAAGCTGATTACTAGTCATTATAAGTCAAATTTATAGCAATGAACTTTAGTTATGCTTGTCTTTGGTCGAGATACTGTGCTCCAAGTCGTCCATAACCACGGACACGGCTTTCAGAAAGTTTTACCCGGCCGGGGTGCACCAATAGCAACACACACTCGATCAACCTCGGAAAAACCAAATCAAAACCCAACGAGGCTTTCACGACAAAGCAATCACAGGATTCAGAATTATTTCAGGGGGCCACCCCATTGAGTAGACCCGCAACAAAGTAAGCAAGCTCCGAGACGGACTCAAGGTTTGCGACAATGGCTGTAAACGACTGGGAACCCGAAAGTGTGGCTGGGCTTGTCGATACCGCGAAAACATTCCGCTTGCCTAAACAGTACAGTGTGCTCCTCGCACAATCGTAAATAAAGCAGTAAAGCATGGCATAAGTACAGGATCGTAAATAAAACCTCAAACTAGTTTGTGGCCCCAAGAAATAAGACGGAATCAAGCTCTGGCTAAGGGGGGTCCCATATACCTCCCGGATGTGGATAGCGCGATAAAATCAAGGAACAGGTATCAAGTACTCGGGGTCCTAGGGGACACAAGTGGGCGTTCGGAAACCAAATATTTTCTATCACCCACCGATGCCTCTGCTTACTTCAATTTTAGTTATTAAACAGGAATTAAAGTGAACGATAAGTAAAACTATGATCATCTCCAACAACACACATGCGGCATTACTCCAACAACTGTGGCATTTGACAACACGCAACAGCACTTGAGCAAGCGACTACGACGCGCAAGTCCAACTATCTACCAAACAACAGGTAATAGGATGTGTCCAAGGCAATATAAGGTTGCAAGGGATATCACTGGTACGAAATCTAGAGCATCGCAACACAGATAGCAATAGATCAACAGGAGGGAATAAATACTATAAAAGTAAGATAGGTAGAAAGGGGGAGATGCTCGCCTGAAAACATTGTCGAAGGGTTCAACCGAAGATCGGGTCGACACTCGCATCAACTCAACGGCCTTATCCGCGAAGAAGCAAAACAATTAGGGGTCTCGACGAACTTGAGGTTCTGGGGGGTTCGGGGTCGGTCTCGGGGTCCAGGGTTCGACGGAAACGTTCTCGGACTCCGGGATCGTTCTCGGATATCGGGGTAGATCTTGTCGCATTCGCTATGGTAGATCCATGTTGTCGGTCCTATCGTTCGGGCTGAAGCACTTGTCGCATCGGGGTCTCGGTGTCCGGGGTGAAGTACTTGACGTTCTCGAGGGAGTACTTGTCGCACATGTGGTCTTCGGGTCCCCTGTCGATGATCTTGTCGTCGAGGAAAACTTGTCGGGTCCGCGTATCTGGTCGGTCTTAGCGTTCCGGGACGAAGGACTTGGCGTTCCGTAATGAAGTTCTCGAGGGTCGATGTCGGGCTTGAGAGGCGTTGCCGGTTGATGAACTTGACGATTCACGACGGTCTTGCCACCGAGGAAAGCCTTGTGGGTCCACCTTGAAGGCCTTGGGGGTGATCCTTGTACAACTTAATGCGTTGGTCGATCTTGGCGAAACTTGCGTAGCAAATTTTGAAACGGCCACGAGTACACGACACTCGTAGCGAAGATCTTGAACAGATAATGCAGCATCTCCTCACCACGTCGTCCTTGTGCTTGCAGGAGAACGACGAGCTCGGTGAGGACGACTCGGGCGGCGGTCCGGTGGTGGTGGAGGTCGTCGTGGCTCGAGACGGCCGGGGCTGCAGAGGGACGCAGCGGGAGGGAGGCGTGCACGCGCGCGATGGAGGAGCAGGCCGGGCTCGTCGGAGGCAGCGCGCAGGCGGCCACCGGGAGGGGCGGGCTCCGGCGAGGCTCTGCTCGGGGCGGTCTTGGGCGGCAGACGGCGGGCGGGGCGACGACGGGGGGCGCAGCCGGCCGGGGAGAGGCGCGGGACCGACGGCGGATAGGGCTTGGCGGCGGGGACGCGGCCGGAGCACGCGGGGCGGACGGCGGAGGCCGGAGCGTGGGCGGCGGGCTCGGGGCCGGGCGAGGCGGCGCCGGCGAGGTCGGGGAGGACGCTGGGCCGGAGGAGGGGAGCCGTCGCGGGGAGAGGCGGCGCCGCGGGGAGCCAGGGGAGGCGGGGCGGTTAGGCGCGCATGGCGGAAGCTCGAGGCGGCCGGCGGCGCGTGCTGCGAGGGGGAGCGGCGAGGGGCGGAGAGAACGGGCGCGGGAGGAGCTTGGGGAAAACGGAGGGGGGCGGCGCGCGCGGGCTGCAGGCGGACGCCGGCGAGCGCGGAGGCGGAGGGGGCGCGCGGGCGGCTCCGGCGGTCGCGGGAGGAAGCGGGAGGAGCAGGCGGCGCCGCGTGGAGCCGGGGGAGGCGGGGAGCGCGGTGGACGCTGGCGAGGGAGAGAGAGAACTGGGGGAGGCGAGGTTGACGACGCGGGGTGGGACCCGCGTGGGGTCGCGGCTGGGGCGGGTCTTGAGAGAGAGGGAGGTGGGGGCAGGCGCGGGCCCAGGGTGTCAGCGGGTGGGGGGTTGAGTTGGGTATGTGTGGGCAGGTGTGTGCGTGGGTCTGTGTGTGTTTGTGTGGGGTTGGGTTTAGAGGGAGAGGGAGTGGGGTGGCTAGGTGGCAAAGTTTGATAGGCTAGGGGGGAGGGGAGAGGTGACGTGGCATCCAGCGATTGGTCCGGGTGAGGTGGAGGCTGGGTGTGGGTAGGTAGATTGGTAGCTGTAGGATTTAGAAGGGCGGGTTAGGTGGACCGATTTAATTTTTCTGGGGTGGTCGTTCGGGTCATTCGGCCCGTTCGACTGCCCCGCTAAAATAATGCAATAATTTATTTATTTAAACGGACCGTTTGCAAAACCTATTTAATCAAAACAAAATATTTCGGCGATCCAGGTTTTGCGTTTGAATTAAGATGGGGCGTTTGGAACACAAATTAGGTTTTTCCGCAAATAGTTTTATGCAAACAAACGCAAGATGATGACGATGCTCAAATGCAATGTGGCATGATGACATGAGCATGCGGTCATGATGATGCAATGCACAAAAACAACGCGATTTTCTAGTAGTGGTTTTGCGGGATGCCACAATATCAAAGATAAATATTATGATTTATCTCTTCATTTATCCTATTTAGACATTGTTGAGAAAGAACCTTTTTGTGGGACTGAAAATGAGAGTGTTGTGGCTCATATGAATGAGCTTTCTACTATGAGTGCTTTATTCTCTGATGATTTTAATATGCGCAAGTACTTTGTTACAAAGATCTTCCCTTTTTCACTAAAAGGAGAAGCTAGGGCTTGGTTTAATAGATTGCCTCCTGGTTCCATTGGTAGCCCAGATTATTTGATTGCTTCTTTCTTCCAGAAATATTTTCCTCCCAGTGCTAGACATGCTGCTTTGCAGAGACTTTTTATTTTAAATAGGGAGAAGAAGAGAAATTGCCTGAGTCATGGACAAGGTTCTGTGCCTTGATTCATGCACATCCTGGATGTCCATTGCCTAAGAATGAGCTTCTTGATATTTATTATAATGTACTAACTGATGATTCTAGGACATACCTAGATAGCTTTGATGATTGTGTTTTCAGGAAAAGAACTCCTACAGATGCTGAAGAATTAATAGCTAAAATAAGAAAGAATTATGATGAGTGGACTTCAACTAAGCTAAATACACATGAGCCTATTACTCCTGAACCAGTTGTGCCTGAACCAATTCCAACACCAACACCAAAGAAGAGGGGAGTTATTGCATTAAATGATGAAGTGATGAAAGAAGCTAAGAAATGTCTTAAGGAGAAAGGTATTAGACCTGAAGATGTGAAGAATCTACCTCCTATAGAAGAATTATGTAAGGCAATTCCCCACTCATGTACTATTGAGGTACACTCTCTCCAACACTTTGATGAAGGTGAAATTCCTTATGGTAAGCCTCCTGATCAATGTTTAGAGGAACTTGACACATTTATTGTTAAACAAGGGTATTTTAATAAACAAGTTCAGAATCATTTGTTGGAAAACTCTAGAGCTATTAATGAGTTGAAAGATATTGTGGAAAGAACTTCTAATGATATTAAAATGTTTTGTAAACACTTTCAAATGGTTCGAAGTCAACTTGATCAACTTGCTAAGGTGCAAAAGGATACGCTAGTTAATGCTTCAGGAGATAAACATGCTTATGGAATTAGAACTAGGAGTGGTATAGCTACTCAAAATCTTTTATATCCTGAAGGACACCCTAAAAGAATAGAGCAGGACTCCCAACAAGGTGAAGATAGTGGTAGTCCTCGTAAGAGGAAGAAAAAGAAACATAAGATAGTTGAGGAACCACTTGAACCTGCTGTAGATCCTAATAGTATATTTGTCTCTGATGCTGAAACTGAGAGTGGTAATGATAAAAATGATGCTCTTGATAAGGAGGAAGTTGAGGAAGAGCCTGAGAAGCACACTAAGAATACTAGGTACACTAAAGAAGACTTTATTGCTAAGAAACATGGTAGTGAGAGAGAATCTTGGGTGCAGAAACCTATGCCTTTTCCAGGTAAGAAACACAAGTCAAAGGAGGAATAACACTACAACAAGTTTTGTGAGTGGATGAAACCTTTATTTTTGCAAATTCGTTTGACTGATGCTATTAAGTTGCCTCCTTATTCAAAGTATATGAAGGATATTGTCTCTAATAAAAGGAAGATTCCTAATGAGGAGATTTCTACTCTGCTTGCTAACTATTCCTTCAATGGTAAGGTTCCAAAGAAACTTGGTGATCCAGGTATACCAACTATTCCTTGCTCTATTAAGAATAATTATGTTAGAACTGCTTTATGTGATTCGGGAGCTGCAGTTAGTGTTATGCCTTTTTCTCTCTACAAGAGACTCCAGCTAGAAAAGTTGATACCAACTGATATATCTTTGCAAATGGCTGATAAGTCAACTACTATTCCTGTTGGTATATGTGAGGATGTTCCTGTTCAAGTGGCTCATAATTGCTTGGTTTTAACTGATTTTGTTGTGCTTGAGATGCCTAAAGGTCATAATACGTATATTATTCTTGGGTGACCTTTTCTTAATACTGCATGTGCTGTCATGAATTGTAATCAAGGAAAAGTAACATTCAATATTAATGAAAAAGAGCATACTGTTTATTTCCCCAAGAAGGTTGCTAAGAGCTATTGCCTGAATTCCATTGAAAATATTGAGATCATCAAGGTTGGAGAAATATGTTGTCCCATTCCACAAGAAAAATTTGAAACTATTATGATTGGGACCATTGCTATCAAGTATGAGGTAACATAATCACCTTGTGGAATGGAAAGTTTTGTTTCATATAAGATTTTTTTGGTAACAAGACATGATCAACCTTGTTAACAAAAGGATTTTAATGAACAAAATAATGTTTTCACTGTGGTTATACTTGCTTTATTTTACTTTTCTCCTTCTTAGTCTTTGCCTTTTATTTTGCTAGCTTTGGTTTTGTTAGTTGTTTGCTTATTAGAGTGTCTTAGAACTTCTGTAGTTTGGTTTTTGGTTTGCTTTTGCTTCTTCCAAAAAAATTGTTTCTACGAGAAAATCAATTTTCATACCCTGAAAATTGGCCAAAAATAAAGTTTCCCAAAAAATCCTAGAAAATTCAAAATAAATTTTTCCTCCAAAAAGGGGCAGAGGGACACCTGGAGTGACCCAGGGGGCCACCCCATGCACCCACACCCCTAGTGGGCACGGCCCCCCTACAGGTGGTGCCTGGGTGGGGTGGGGCCCACCTGGGCCCCTCCAAAGTGTCTCCTCCCAGCCATCTTCTTTCTCTCTCCCGAAAAACACCGAAAAACTTTCTCAAGCTCGAGTTCCTTCTGTTCTTGCTCGCGATTTTTGATCTCATAGCTCAGCCCATCTTAGTTGCTGATTTTTGGAGGGATTGCTAATTGAAAAAAAGAGTGACCATGGACAACCACACATTTGGAGAAATATTTGAGGGTGATGCACCTAGGAGGGCAAGGCCTTCGAGATCATCCTCCCGAGCTAGGCCCTTATACAATGAGGATCTCATTACTCCGTGATTCGGCGGCGAGGGAGATGAGGGGGATGCTCACCCTTTCCACCTTTCCTTACCAGACCTTTTTGCGGGCTGCTGGGATTCTTGATGATTTTATGACCTTGGTTCGGAGGGCTAGACTAACAAGCTTTATGCAGAATGAGAGCGTGCAATATGCTACGCTCACTAAAACATTTGTGGAGAGCTTCTCCTTTACTATCAGCATGTTCAAGCCAGATGTGTCTTTCAAAATTTATGGCAGGTCTTACAATATGACATTGAAGAAATTTTGTGAGGACTTGGGACTTGGTACAGCTGGGTCGGCAAAGAAGATTCCAGCTCAACTCGCTGATTTGTTGGAGCTCTACCATGGGATAACCAATGATGATGACCGTAGAGCTCAACAGGGAAAGATAAGAAATATTCAACTCCCAGCCATCAGGTACTATGCTTACTATCTTGCCACTAGTGTTCTTGGTAGGGAGAACACTAGTAATATTTACAACTATCATTTGGCCTTCATATCTGATGCGCTCAACAATGAAACTAAGTACAATCTTGGTTCTCTCATTGCTCGTCGCTTAGCTGCTAAGGGACCCATTTATGGGGGAATTATTGTTGCATGTGTTGTTGCTGCTTTGGACATTGCTGTTGATCCAAATGATACAGTTTTGGCTCCTCAGAGGTTTGATCTTGCTGCCATGAAGGCGCACCACTTTGTCACTACTGGCTCTACCCTTGAGAGTTTGGTTTATAGAATGATGTTTATTGACGCGGAAGAGAGAGAGAGAGATCCCTCTCCCCCAAACCACTTTGTTCAGTATTTCACAGGGACCTTTGTCGCGCTCTAATGACCCACAAGTATAGGGGATCGCAACAGTCTTCACGGTTAGTATTACCCAATTTATTGATTTGACACAAGGGGAGCCAAAAAATACTTGCAAGCCTTAACAACTGAGTTGTCAGTTCAGCTGCACCTGGAAATAGTTCTTGCTCACAGAAGTTTATCAGTAGCAACAGTTTGGTAGTAGCAATAGCAACAGTGGAACAAGAGCAATAGCAACAGTAACGGTAACAGCAAGATTCGAGTGCGGTAGGCATAGGGATGGATGGTCGGGCGTTGCATGGACGAGTCTAAACATGTAACTTCAAGATCTAGGGCATTGCAGATAAAGAATAACAAGCATCCAATTACTAAACAATCCTAGGCATGTGCTCCAAATATAGTCATATGTGCTCGCAATGAGAACTTGCACAACATCTTCTGTCTAGCCAGCCCGTGATAGCGGGGCCTCTAGGGAACTATTGGAAATTAAGGTGCTCCTTTTAATAGAGCACCAGAGCAAAGCATTAACACTCCGTGAACACATGTGATCCTCACACCACAGCCATCCCCTCCGGTTGTCCCAATTATTGTCACTTTGGGGCCTTTGGATCCGGACAACGATATGTGTACACAACTTGAAGATAAGATCACAAACAATACTATCATAATGATTCAATAGTAAGTTCAGATATGAGATCATGGCACTTAGGCCCTAGTGACAAGAATTAAGCACAACAAGTTGCAACAAAGTCAAATAGCACTAATAGAGATACTAGGCACTATGCCCTAACAGATCTTATTCGATTACATGATAGAACTCATCCAATCCGTACCATACCCAATCCTACAGCGGGGTATTACTCACTCATGGAAGAGGGAAACATTGGTGGTTGATGGAGATGCGTTGGTGATGACGATGGCGATGATCCTCTCCAAATTCCCTGTCCCGGCAGGGTGCCAGAATGGAGTTTCTGGATCTAAATCTTGGTTTCTGGTGGCGGCGGCGGAGCGGAACTCTTTCTGGAAAACTATCAAACCCCCTCGGTTTTTAGGTCGAAAGGAAACTTATAGGCACGGAGGGAGGCCAAAGGGGTGCCTGGGGTGGCTGCACCCCCTCCAGGCGCGGCCAGTGGTGGGCTCGCGTCTGGGTGGGTGTGGGCCCCCAGGCCTCCTCTCCATCTCGTCTTCTGGCTCCGTGGATCTTCTGGTGAAATATATTTTTTGGCATATTTTCCAGGATTTTTCCTGATAGTTGATTTTCTGCACAAAAACAAGACACCAAGGTAATTCTGCTGAAAACAGCGTCAGTCCGTGTTAGTTGTATCCAAATCACACAAGTTTAGAGGAGAAACAATAGCAAAGTGTTCGAGAAAGTAGATACGTTTTGGATGTATCACGCTCAAAGGAGGAGATGGATGACAAGTTGCGCGTTCTTGGCTTCCAAGGACACTATCAGGGGGACGCGCCCTCATACGACCCCTCTGTATACTACACAGGGGAGTCCTTGAGCTCGTACTAGGACGAGGGAGCCTCCTCGTCGTACTATGGAGGTGCACCTACTTGGTCACCATGGAGTTGAGCCTCACTTAGGCCAAAAGCCTAAGCTTGGGGGGAGGTATACATACATCACACTCATATATATATCATGTTCGGTCGGTTCTTTGTATATCCATTGTTTCGCTTTCTTTTTGGTTCTTGTTGCTTCTTTCTCAAAAACACAAAAATACCAAAAATATTTTTGTTGGTTCTCTTGGTTTGTTTCTTTTCTTTGGTTTGCCTTAAAAGAAAAATCCAAAAAGATTTTTCTTTGTTGGTTTGTTTTTGCTTTGTTTAGTTTTGCTTTGTTCGCTTGTTTAAAAAAAATCAAAAACACCAAAAATATTTTTTCTTCTTCTTTGGTTTTGTGAGTTCTTTGTAGGGTTCAGCCGTCCTCAGTGGATTTTGGTTTCATGTTATTATTCAAGTCACACAAGTGAAGGGCAATAATGAAGATTAAGAAAACTTGAGGTGTGGTAAGAGGATGGTAACAAACTCTATTTGTTTTCATTTTTGTACATATACTCATTATTGTGAGCATGCTTAGTCTGTTAATTGTAAAGAGTATGTTACTGATGGATGCTTAGTAGTTCTTGCTTGTTCGTGATTAGCTCCAACTTGCTAATAGTTTGTAGCATGTCATATGAATGTTTGCTTGCATTGTTCTATTCATAATTTGGTATCATATTGTGGTATACTCCTCTGAATGTTTCATGTGAATCGACTTGGCACATTGTCACATCCCAAGATTTTTCAAATCTTGTAATGTGATAAATAAATAAACAAAATAAATAATTGTTAAAATTTAGGGTGAGAAGTAACTTTTTGATTCCAATTGGAAACATCAAAACCTATTTTGATCAAATAAAATTCCTAAAGATATTTAAAAAGATAAACAAATAATAATTAAAGTTATAATAGTTGGAGTCACTATTTTTTTGGATCTTTTAATAAAAAGATATGGTTTTCAAAAGCAAAGGTAGAAATATAAATAAGGACTATTTTAAAGGGCCAAATTAAATCTTGGCTAAACAAATGAAATAAAATATTTCTATTTGATAAAAAGAGTAAAGGATTATTTGAATAAAATAATAGGGATTTATTATACCCAATTATATTTGAGTAAAGGATTTTTCCATTTTAAAATAAACATTAAAAACTTATTAAAGTGTTTTAAATAAAATTCCAAAGTGTTTTATAATTTCAATTAAAACCTACTGAAAAGGTTTTGGAAAAAATTAGAAAGTCAAATAGAGTTTTTAAACATATTTGAATCTTATTTTGAATTAAAGACTAAAGTCTATTTAATTATTATTTTTAAATAAATAATAAACCATAAAAATAATTGTTCTATTTTGGACTTTGAAATATGTTGTTAAACAGAATTAAAATTCACCCAAAGTTTGGTGGTGATTTGAATTCAAATGGAGATTGAAAAATATTATTAAATCTTATTTAATTCATACTAGAGCCTATTTTTAAATAATTAAAAGACCCTAAAAAAATAAATATATTATTCTAAATTTGACTTTGGAATGTTTTATTAATCAGTATATGAATCTACACAAATTTTGGTTGAGGTTTGAAATCAAATTGATGTTTGAAATAATTAAACAAAATCAAAACAGATTAATAGAAATGGAAAAGGGAAAAAGAATCTGTACAAAAAAATAAAAAAAAGCAGCCCATCTCAGCAAAGCCCAGTCCAGGCCCAGCAGCCCACCTCTCCCTCTCTCCCCCGAAACGTTTTTCTCACCGCAAATAGAACCCGCGAAGGCACTGACCGTTGGACCCCACCTCCTCTTTCTCCCTCTTGCTGCCAAGCGACCCCACTGCCACGTAGTCATCGTCCTCCCCATGACCAGTTCATCCGAAAGTTCCCTGTGTTGATTTCGCGAGTTAAATTCACGAGTAATGGCTCAGTAAATCTTCCCCGTGACCACGCCCTGTTAAACACCTCCCTCCCCTCTTCATTTTCCCCTAGACTCCACACCTCGAGAGCCCCCAGGCTGCCCTGATTTCTGCTTAGACCACCGCTGCCTCCGACGAGTCCCCTTCCAAATTCCGGCGAGCCCCGACCCTCTCGTACCTCCTAGCTCACACCAGCTTGATCCCCATCATCTCACGCACCTGCCCGTGGTTTCCGTTCGCCCACGCATGCCCCACAGCCTCGCCTCCGTCTTCGTCTGAGCGCCACTGACGGCGAGATCAACTCCGATGAGCTCTCCTGGTAATCCCTGACCGCCCCGTCCTCTCTGGTTGACACTAGCATACTCTCATCTCTCGCGCGTGTCTAACGCACCCTTTGTTTTACATTGGTGTGCCTTGTAGCCTCGTCCCCTACAACGGCCGAGCGGACCCGACGCCAGGCAGACCTCCGACGAGCGATTGCCGTAACCACCGTGCGCCCCTCGACGAGTTACCACCACCTTGAGCATCACCACGACCCCGCGAACCCGGTGAGCCCCTCTATTCCTCTCCTCGCTTACTAGATTCACCAAACCACCGCCACCAGACACGTCGCCGCCACCTGTCGTCGCCAGCGCTGCCACTCGATGGCAAGCGTGTTGTGCACCGTTCGATTTTGATCTAGTGGCTAGGATAAAATTTAACCCGAAGGGGTAAGTTGGCATCTGAGCCGCACGATTTGTTTAAAATCTAACGTCCCTCGTTGCACGATCCGCATGAAGCGGTACAGACGAATAGCAACACGCCACGTGGCCCTGTCTGTTCTAATAAAAACCAGAAATGATCTATTTGATGTTCCAATTTGAAAAATTCATAACTTTCAAACCACACGTCCAAATTTTTCAAATTTTATATCAATGGAATCAGAAAGACAAGTACTTTCTGACCATGCCCTTTGTTTAGTGAATTGCTTCGATAAAATGATTGTTTTTGCAGAAACTTTTGTAGGCATATTTAGAATATAAAATTTGTTCTAAAATGATTTTTTAGATAAAACCTTTGGAAAATGGTTTGTTTTGAACCTACTGACCATAGAAATCAATTTTTGGTTTCAAAAACATATTTGGTGAAGCAAAAGAATAAATCTTTGATTTAAAACATTTCTAGTCAAATAAAAGTAATGTTTATTTATTAAAAATGATTTTTGAGAAAACCCTTTGGGAAATGTTTTAATTTAAACTCTATGACCCCAAACATCAAGTTTTATGATTTAAAAATATATTTGGTGAACCCTATAAAGATTGTTGCTTTGCTAAAAGCATTTTCAACCAAATAAAATATTGATTTGGTATTAAAATGGTTTATAAGTAAAAACCTTTGAAAATGATTTTGCCACTTTTATAAACTGACCAATAGGTGTTTTAGAATGATTATAACCTATTAGAAACCACTTTTCCAAATAAAACAATCTTTGGCATGCTTGCATGCATTAATTTGTTTTTAATATTTCATGTGATGTTTGCTTGAATGGTAGATTAAAGTATTGCCTGCTTGATTGAATTGTAGTTGAATTTGAAGAGTGTGATTGTTGCAAGATCAATGAGTGAACTTATACTCTCTTCCAAAAAGGCAAGTGATGCTTCATACTTTTGTCCCATTATTTTCACTATGCATTAGTGATATTTCTAAGTAGGACTTGCATGGAATTTTTACTAAATATAAACTATGCCATGGGAAATCCTAGTAGATGAAACTTTAGTAGAAATTTCCTAAGTTAAGATTACTACTACTATCATGCTTAGATTAGCTAGTAGAAAACAAGGGTGGATTATATTCATGCTATGGAATATTTCTAAGTCAAGGACTTGTGTTTTGTTTAATAAAACAACTAAGTGAATGAATCACCTGGGTGGAATGGAAGGAATGGTTTGTGTTGAGTGGTTCACAAGGACCATTTCTATGGTTTACCTTGTGTATCTCACTTGTGGATGGCCACCCAGGAACAAAGAGATTTGAGATGTCAAATGTTGAGAAGCTTCAAGTGCAGCCACTTGGCATTATGGGCTCTGCCTGGATCATATAGGTTGCAATAACTTAGCCAAATGGACAGTTGGTGGTAGGGGAATGATAGGTTGGAGCGCGTCCATTCTGGTCTAAGGGAAGGCTTCTGAAAGATCTTGTCTTGAGAAACGAAGTCTTGTGGGGAAAGTGCACCACCTCTGTAGAGTGTAAAATCTAAGTACTTAGCCATGTCCCTGGTAAAGGACAATTTGAGCATCAAGACATGGAAGCTATCAAGAATCTCCTCATCCCAATTTCTAAGTAAAAACTTGTGGTTGAACAAGGGTTGAAGGATCACCAATTTCTAATGGGAGATGCCTTGGGTGATTTTGTCAAGCAAAAACTTAGTGTTTTCAAATGATAAGGAAAAATCTATTTTGAGCAAAGCAAGCCTAAGCTCCACTTAGCCAAATGCATATAGATGATAGACTCTACTATACTACCATAGTATCACTTGCCAATACAATTCAAATGATTGACCCTTGTGGCTGTAACTTGTTATGTTGCAGGTTTGTTTGATGTTAGTGAGATGTGTTGATTAGGATTACAAGTCTACAACCAACATGTTTGCCTGTGGCACTTTGAATATGAAGGACCCCATGCTATTGTTATATTCTGCTGCATTGTAATGAGATAGCCAAATGAGCTATGTAAGATGTAATAAATTATTTTATTTCTGGTTATAGAGTTGTATTAAGACCTTTGTTTCTTGATATTACATCTTAACTGTGGATGCTAGCTATTGATCCAGGGACTATCATTGTAAACATAGGGATCTCTACCTTATTAAAGGTTGGGAACCTTACAGATGGTATCAGAGCATTGTGTTTCCTGTAGGATTTGTAACCCTAGGATTGGACAAAACCCCTTAGAAAAATAGGAGTTGTATTTGTTCCAAAACTTATTTACAAACAATCTTGTAAACTCTTACCTCAACCATTTTTGGTTTTGATTCTATATCTCTTCTATTTCAAACTTGATGGACAAAGCCTACCCCATGGACAAAGACTTCACCATGTGCAAAGGACTTCATCAACTCAAATGACTTCAACATCAAACATCATCAAAGACTTCAACTTTATTTTCACCATGAACTTCAACTTGGATATCACTAAGGACTACAAGTCAGACAAGAAATATTGCTCAAGACATGAATACTAAGGAAACACAACTTAGAAGGAACCATCATCACCTTTGAAGTTTTGTGACCAAGACACAAGAAATTTTCCCAAGTAAACCATGATCTCATTCAAGAAGAATCAACTAAGAAGGATGGAAAGATCTCAAGTGAACCATATAGATGTACCACCATATTAAGTATAGATCAAACAAACCAACTTATGTGGTGTAACAAAAATATTTTATTGCCTAAAGATGTGCTTGAACTTGTTGTTTGAATGGAATGTTTGTTTGATATTGCTTGCACATTGCTTGAGTGAATTGTGATGTGTGTGATTAGAATTGATTCCTTAGAAATCTTTTGCCTATTCTAATCCCAATCCAACCCAAACATATGACTTCTCCAAGAGACTTCAACATCAAGAATGACAACAACAACAACCAAGAGGTCAACATGAGAGAACAATGACTAGCAAACCAAACCCAGTTGAACCAAGTGACAACTCAGTTTTTAGCCAACAACAATGGGTTAGACCCAACCATGCAAAAGTTTTTGGAAATTCAATCCCAATTGTTGCAAGGGATGGCCACTCAAATGATCAACATGGGAGACAACTCTTCCCAAGGAGTTTATGACAACAAGGATGTCAAGGATGATATTTTAGAAGGAACCCAAGCGTGCAATATTTGTTGAGACAAGGATCACACTTCCAAGGAACATGAAGATTAATGCCCCAATTGTGAAGAGAAACATCCAACTAATCAATGACCCACATCTCAAGCTACTTGTTTCCTATGTGAAGGAAATAATCATGTCCCTATCCAATGCCCCATCTATTCCATAGTTCAACAAAGGAAACAAGGTGGAGTGCATCAACAGTTTGTAAACCCTCATAAAGGAACAAATTCTACCAAGAAGGATGAAGGCAAAGTCAAAACTATGCATCATAAGGCCAAATCCAAAGTGATCACAAAGTGTTGCTACTCTTGTGGAGAATAAGGTCATATATCTAGTAAATGCCCCAAGAAGAGAGAAAGATTTCCCACCTTTGTGGTGAAGTATGAAGAGCATGAACTAGAAGAACTCCTAGCTTTGGAGAGACCCAAGAAGAAGAAGAAGAAATGCCCCAACCCTAGCAAGAAGGATATTACCCAAGAGCAATTTTACACTTGCAAATAGATGGGACACTATGCCAATGAATGCCTAGAAAAGAAGAAGAACCAAGGAAACAAACAAGAGGCAATGATACCAAAGGAAAAGAAAGATATCAGCCAAGTGATGTGTTTCAATTGCAAAGAACCAGGACATTATGCAAGCAATTGTCCAGAAAAGATGAAGCACAAGATAAACAAGCCTATGAAGGATCTCAGCCTTGTCACATGTTTCAAGTGTGGAAACAAAGGCCCAGAGAAGTTTCAACAAGATTCCAAGCAAGCCAAGAAGTAATCTAGTTGGAAAAATTTTAAGGGTGGTAGTAACCTAGTTGCTTTGAGCCAACTTGTAACCCTAACCTTCCCAAATCTCGGGACGAGATTTATTTTAAGGCTGGTAGCCTGTCACATCCCAAGATTTTTCAAATCTTGTAATGTGATAAATAAATAAACAAAATAAATAATTGTTGAAATTTAGGGTGAGAAGAAACTTTTTGATTCCAATTGGAAACATCAAAACCTATTTTGATCAAATAAAAATCCTAAAGAGATTTAAAAAGATAAACAAATAATAATTAAAGTTATAATAGTTGGAGTCACTATTTTTTGGATCTTTTAATAAAAAGATATGGTTTTCAAAAGCAAAGGTAGAAATATAAATCAGGACTATTTTAAAGGGACAAGTTAAATCTTGGCTAAACAAATGAAATAAAGTATTTCTATTTGATAAAAAGAGTAAAGGATTATTTGAATAAAATAATAGGGATTTATTATACCCAATTATATTTTAGTAAAGGCTTTTTCCATTTTAAAATAAACATTAAAAACTTATTAAAGTGTTTTAAATAAAATTCCAAAGTGTTTTATAATTTCAATTAAAACCTACTGAAAAGGTTTTGGAAAAATTTAGAAAGTCAAATAGAGTTTTTAAACATATTTGAATCCTATTTTGAATTAAAGACTAAAGTCTATTTAATTATTATTTTTAAATAAATAATAAACCCTAAAAATAATTGTTCTATTTTGGACTTTGAAATATGTTGTTAAACAGAATTAAAATTCACCCAAAGTTTGGTGGTGATTTGAATTCAAATGGAGACTGAAAAATATTATTAAATCTTATTTAATTAATACTAGAGCCTATTTTTAAATAATCAAAAGACCCTAAAAAGAATAAATATATTATTCTAAATTTGACTTTGGAATGTGTTATTAATCAGTATATGAATCTACACAAATTTTGGTTGAGGTTTGAAATCAAATTGATGTTTGAAATAATTAAACAAAATCAAAACATATTAATAGAAATGGAAAAGGGAAAAAGAATATGTACAAAAAAATAAACAAAAGCAGCCCAGCTCGGCAAAGCCCAGTCTAGGCCCAGCAGCCCACCTCTCCCTCTCTCTCCCGAAATGTTTTTCTCACCGCAGATAGAACCCGCGAAGACATTGACCTTTGGACCCTACCTCCTCTTTTTCTCTCTCGCTGCCAAGCGACCCCACTGCCACGTAGTCATCATCCTCCCCACGACCAGTTCGTCCGAACGATCCCTGCATTGATTTCGCGAGTTAAATTCACGAGTAATGGCTCAGTAAATCTTCCCCGTGACCACGCCCTGTTAAACACCTCCCTCCCCTCTCCATTTTCCCCTAGACTCCACACCTCGAGAGCCCCCAGGCTGCCCTGATTTCTGCTTAGACCACCGCTGCCTCCGACGAGTACCCTGCCAAATTCCGGCGAGCCCTGACCCTCTCCTACCTCCTAGCTCACACCAGCTTGATCCCCATCATCTCACGCACCTGCCCATGGTTTCCGTTTGCCCACGCATGCCCCATAGCCTCGCCTTCGTCTTCGTCTGAGTGCCACCGACGGCGAGATCAACTCCGATGAGCTCTCCTGGTAATCCCTGACCGCCCCCTCCTCTCTGGTTGACACTAGCATACTCTCCTCTCTCGCGCGTGTCTAACGCACCCTTTGTTTTACATTGGCATGCCTTGTAGCCTCGTCCCCGACAACGGCCGAGCAAACCCGACGCCAGGCAGACCTCCGGCGAGCGATTGCCGTCATCACCGTGTGCCCCTCGACGAGTTACCACCACCTTGAGCATCACTACGACCCCGCGAACCCGGTGAGCCCCTCCGTTCCTCTCCTCGCTTCCTAGATTCACCAAACCACCGCCACCAGACACGCCGCCGCCACCTGCCGCCGCCAGCGCCGCCACTCGATGGCAAGCGTGCTGTGCACCGTTCGATTTTGATCTACTAGCTAGGATAGAATTTAACCCGAAGGGGTAAGTTGGCATCTGAGCCGCATGATTTGTTTAAAATCTAACGCCCCTCATTGCACGATCCGCACGAAGCGGTACAGACGAATAGCAACACGCCACGTGGCCCTGTCTGTTCTAATAAAAACCAGAAATGATCTATTTGATGTTCCAATTTAAAAAATTCATAACTTTCAAACCACACGTCCAAATTTTTCAAATTTTATATCAATGGAATCAGAAAGACAAGTACTTTCTGACCATGCCCTTTGTTTAGTGAATTGCTTCGATAAAATGATTGTTTTTGCAGAAACTTGTGTAGGCATATTTAGAATATAAAATTTGTTCTAAAAAGATTTTTGAGATAAAACCTTTGGCAAATGGTTTGTTTTGAACCTACTGACCATAGAAATCAATTTTTGGTTTCAAAAACATATTTGGTGAAGCAAAATAATAAATCTTTGATTTAAAACATTCCTAGTCAAATAAAAGTAATGTTTATTTATTAAAAATGATTTTTGAGAAAACCCTTTGGGAAATGTTTTAATTTAAACTCTATGACCCCAAACATCAAGTTTTATGATTTAAAAATATATTTGGTGAACCCTATAAAGATTGTTGCTTTGCTAAAAGCATTTTCAACCACATAAAATATTGATTTGGTATTAAAATGGTTTATAAGTAAAAACCTTTGCAAATGATTTTGCCACTTTTATAAAATGACCAATAGGTGTTTTAGAATGATTATAACCTATTAGAAACCACTTTTCCAAATAAAACAATCTTTGGCATGCTTGCATGCATTAATTTGTTTTTAATATTTCATGTGATGTTTGCTTGAATGGTAGATTGAAGTATTGCCTGCTTGATTGAATTGTAGTGGAATTTGAAGAGTGTGATTGTTGTAATATCAAGGAGTGAACTTATACTCTCTACCAAAAAGTCAAGTGATGCTTCATACTTTTGTCCCATTATTTTCACTATGCATTAGTGATATTTCTAAGTAGGACTTGCATGGAATTTTTACTAAGTATAAACTATGCCATGGGAAATCCTAGTAGATGAAACTTTAGTAGAAATTTCCTAAGTTAAGATTCCTACTACTATCATGCTTAGCTTAGCTAGTAGAAAACAAGGGTGGATTATATTCATGCTATGGAATATTTCTAAGTCAAGGACTTGTGTTTTGTTTAATAAAACAACTAAGTGAATGAATCACCTGGGTGGAATGGAAGGAATGGTTTGTGTTGAGTGGTTCACAAGGCCCATTTCTATGGTTTACCTTGTGTATCTCACTTGTGGATGGCCACCTAGGAACAAAGAGATTTGAGATGTCAAATGTTGAGAAGCTTCAAGTGCAGTCACTTGGCATTATGGGCTCTGCCTGGATCATATAGGTTGCAATAACTTAGCCAAATGGACAGTTGGTGGTAGGGGAATGATAGGTTGGAGCGCGTCCATTATGGTCTAAGGGAAGGCTTCTGAAAGATCTTGTCTTGGGAAACCAAGTCTTGTGGGGAAAGTGCACCACCTCTGTAGAGTGTAAAATCTAAGTACTTAGCCATGTCCCTGGTAAAGGACAATTTGAGCATCAAGACATGGAAGCTATCAAGAATCTCCTCATCCCAATTTCTAAGTAAAAACTTGTGGTTGAACAAGGGTTGAAGGATCACCAATTTCTATTGGGAGATGCCTTGGGTGATTTTGTCAAGCAAAAACTTAGTGTTTTCAAATGATAAGGAAAAATCTATTTTGAGCAAAGCAAGCCTAAGATCCACTTAGCCAAATGCATATAGATGATAGACTCTACTATACTACCATAGTATCACTTGCCAATACAATTCAAATGTATTGACCCTTGTGGCTGTAACTTGTTATGTTGCAGGTTTGTTTGATGTTAGTGAGATGTGTTGATTAGGATTACAAGTCTACAACCAACATGTTTGCCTGTGGCACTTTGAAGATGAAGGACCCCATGCTATTGTTATATTCTGCTGCATTGTAATGAGATAGCCAAATGAGCTATGTAAGATGTAATAAATTATTTTATTTCTGGTTATAGAGTTGTATTATGACCTTTGTTTCTTGATATTACATCTTAACTGTGGATGCTAGCTATTGATCCAGGGACTAGCATTGTAAACACATGGATCTCTACCTTATTAAAGGTTGGGAACCTTACACACATGCTCACGCATGCATATGACTAAACAATAGTCCGTAAGCCTTGATGATTTATTTTGCCTCAGAGTTCTTGTATCATTTTCATGCCATAATTAGTCCTATTTTGTTGAAAGCATGATTATGAAAATTATTGCTCTCTTGTTTGTCGCTCCCTTTCTATTGCTAGCCTTTACTTGCACTGAGTATGAGCTCTACTTGTGCTTCCAACTCACCAAAACCAACATTGCCAACAGAGTCCACCATACCTACCTCTTAGCATCATTTGCTATTTCTGTGCATATTCTGTATGCCTTGTTTTCTTCCAAGTAAAATATTTGTCTGTTTTGAGAAACTTAGTTAGTAAAGCTCTCACGAACTTGATGGCACACTTTATTTCTTGCGCTTAATAATCCTGAACCATTGTGAACTATCCATGAAAGTTATATGCTTGCAAATTATATGTTTGGAGTTAGCAGAACCATGCTATCACGAGGAACGCTTTCAACACTTATGGATACATATCTAGTTGATACCTTGATCTTTTGTTTGCGGATGTCGTCGGTGTAAAATAAAACGGGAGCTTGTGAGTTCATGGAGTATATGATGGTGCTCGACGTGGCACTTTGTTGGAAACCCCAAGCGCAGGGTGTGAAGAGCACAACAGCAAGTTTTACCTCAGTTGAGACCGAGGTTATTGAACCAGAAGGAGGAAGGAAATGTCACACAGGTGTTGCAAACAACGTGCAAACCTGCACAACACAAACTCAAGACTTTGTCCCAACGAATCAGTGAGGTTGTCAATCTCACAGGTTTGTTGTAACAAAGGATTAAACGTATGGTGTGGAAGGTAATGGTGGTTTGCAGCAAGTAAACAAGTAACAGTGGAAGATGTATCAATGGTAAAGATTGGACCGGGGTCCATAGTTCACTAGAGGTGCTATCCTTGGATAAACAACATGGCATGAAGGGTAAACAAATTATAGCAGGGCAATTGACAGGAACTGAGCAAGGCATAACAATGAAATTACTAGTCAGAAAGATCCTATGAGATTCGATTGGGCAATACAACAAGATACATAGACCGCCATCCAACTGCATCTATGACTAGAAGTCCACCTTCAGGTTATCATCCGAACCCCCTCCAGTATTAAGTTGCAAGCAACCGACAACTGCTTTAAGCAAAGTGTGTAAGGTAAATAGTCCACATGTTCCATGAACAAGATACCGTTGTTTTCTCCCTAGTAGCAATAGCACATCTACAACCGGAGGGATTTCTGTCACTTCCCTTGGAAACTAGAGGCATGAACCCACTATCGAGCATAAATACCCCTCTTGGAGTCACTAGCAACTACTTGGCCAAGATAGCTACTAACAACGGAGAGCATGCAAGATAACAAACAACACAGACATGATAGAATCATAAAGACAAAACCATTAATCAAACCAACATAATAATCTCAATATCCATCTAATCCCCACAAAAACAACATGCAGATTACAAATAAATTAGATCTTGATCATGAACGGAGCTCACAAGATCTATACATGAAAGCACAAGGAGGAGATACAACCATCTAGCTACTACATGGACCCATAGTCAAAGGTGGAACTACTCAAGCATAATACCGGAGAGAAGGCCTCCGGTATGATCTCCCCTCCGACAGGGTGCCGGGAAGAACTTCAGATCCCCCCGATCTAGGGATGACGGTGGCTGCAGCTACAGAAGGTTTCGTAGAATGTTGATCGGGTACTTAGGGTTTCTGCATCGGGGGCTTCTTATAGGCAAAGGGGGAGGCCGAGGAGGCGGCTAGGGGCCCCACACCCTGCCTAGGAGCGGGGCAGGGCCCACCCGCGCCTAGGGGGTGTGGCTGCCCTGGCACGCCTCTCGGTCTCCCCTCTGGACTTCTTGTTCTCCACGGAAAGTTATTGACGTTGACGTTTGTCCCATCCAATTCCGAGAATATTTCCTTACTAGCTTTTCTGGAACCAAAAAAAGCAGAAAACATGCAACTTGCACTATGGCAACTTGTTAATAGGTTAGTATCGGAAAACATGTAAAAAGCACCTCAAAGTGTAGACAAAGCAAAGCAAAGTATATACTAAACAAGCATGGAGCATCAAAAATTATAGACACGTTTCCGACCTATCAAGCATCCCCAATCTTGACTCCTGCTGGTCCTCGAGTAGGTAAGTGATGAAAAGAATAATTTTAGAGGTGACATGCACCCTCACAATAAAGATCTAACCAATTGCAAGCATTGAAAGCTGGGATCAAAGAACTCTAAACATGTGCATGAAAGATGGAGTTCTAACAATAGGACATAGTAACTACGCATGCAAGATGAAAGGCTACAAACAAAGATCATGAATAACATGCATTAAAAACGTTTGTTTGTTTCACATACAGAAGGCATAGCATAGTGGTAACTAGCTTGTCCCTCATAGAGTAGCAGATAGATGCATAGGACACCTTCAAAGTTCACATGGGTGACTAGAAACAAATAGCACAAGAACAAGTAATATCACAATATGCATCAATCAATAAGCTTTGGAACACTGCACACAGAATGACAACTATGCTCTCTTAATAGTGCCTAAAGGTAGAAGGTGGAGACTCAACATAATGGTGGAAGAAAGGCCCTTCACAAAGGGAAGCAGGGATTTCAAGTTTCAAAAAGAGCTTCCAAAAATTATGGTACTTGTTAGCTTCCAGCCCTCATTGCCCCTATCATAAGCATCTTGGAGTGATTAAGGTTAAAGTGAACAAACTATGGAGTATATGCTTGACGAAGTATAAGTTGGCAATCTCAAGTCCCTTGAATATGAGGGACACACCTCATGCTACTCAACTTCAGTCACCTGTAAGTTCTTGTCATTGTAAGTATTTGCATATCATAGGGAACCGCCAATAGGGTACCCCTTGCACATGGTACAGGAGCTATCCCATAACCAAAATGACAAGGCAAGCAGACAATGAGCATCTCAGCAATCTTTTTATTTACCATATGCATAGATTTTTATTGAGGATGCTTCATAGATAGCTCACTATGGTGATGCTGCAAGTTTCCACCATGATTAGGCATGGCTTAGGCTAGCGGCCCAGGCGTTTCTCTAACACATAATACAAACTCCATGGACTTATAAGTTCCCTCTTTATTTCACACCGGTGACATCCATAGACAAAAGAGCATGATATCAACTGAGTACAAAGCACAAGTGCAATGTTGAAAACGTTCCCCGTGATAGCACGGTTCTGCTAATTCCAACGTATAAGTGCACGCATATACAACATAGATGACACAATGGTTCAAGTTTATTAGGGGCAAAGAATATAAAGCATGCCATCAAGTTTGTGAGGACTTTAATCAATAAGTTTTCACATAACAAAATAGTTTTTAATTGGAAGATAGCTGAAAACAAGAATATACTTGGAATGGTGTAACACACCATGTATAGGAGTTTATAGTGGACACTTTGGAAAAACTTGGTTTCTTGGGAGTTGGAAGCATGAGTAGAGCTTACTCATACAAGTGGAGGCTAGCAAAAGACTGGGAGCAACCAACTAAGAGAGCAATAATGGCCATAATCATGCAGAGTAACAAAGCATTACTAATCAAAGCATAGAGTGGTACTACAAGTCAAGGACTAAATGATCATAGAGGCTAATGGTGACTTGTGAGAGCCATAACATGGTGTGAGCATGTGCCAAGTCAACCCAAACAAAGCATCAAAGGAGAATACCACAATACTATGCTTTTTGCATGCTAAAACAACGCATAATTTCTTTCAAGGCACACTAAGAAATCCCAATTATTTGGAACAAGACATGCTACAGCAATAATCACTAAGCATAAGGTCAAAACAACACCTATCATGTCATGCTAAAGTCTAAGTCACAGTCAATGCAAGCTCCTCTTGCACTTACAAGCAAGAACTTACTACTCCTTTCCAAGACCAAGCAACTTATTTGCAAAACAACACAGCGAGAACGGGGGTCCAAACTACTTTATTCAGGCAAACTAAACAACTTAAGCAAAGCAAACAAAAACTAAGACTCTTTAAGAATAACACAACTGTGCATGAAACAAAAAAAACGAAGTGTCTAAACAGACCTGAGCTTTTTATTAATGAAGAAGGGGATGCCTTGGGCATCCCCAAGCTTTGACGCTTGTACCTCTTAGATATTTCTTGGGGTAACACCATGGTGGCATCCACAAGCTTGAGCTTTTGTCCATTCTTCATCTCATTGCATCATTCTCTCTCTCTACACCTGAATTTTTTCCTTCATACAAAACTTTACACAATCTTCATTAGCAACATTAGTTTATTCAAAAGATATTAGACCTCTGGAAAAGCTTTGGAACAGCAAGGATTTTCACTAAAAACAAAAGCTACTGTAGTAACTCCTTAAAAAAGCTCAATTCACCTAAAGATAACTCAAAAAGGAATCAATAAGAAGCAAATGCAAATAATGGCAGAAATCTGTCAAAACAGACCAGCAGGTAGAAACCGATTTTTTCAAAACTCTTATGTTGCTCAAATCAAAAAATGTTAAACTAACAAAAGTTATATAACATACTGAGGGATTTATTCGTAAATTGTGAGTTCAATCCGAGTTACTGAGAATCCTCAAGATTTTTTATGGTGGAGGACAGAAATCTGTTTTGGGATAGCAACTCCCCAAATCTTACTTCCCTCTCATTAGAGGTCATTCTTGGCACAAAAAGCACACAAAAATGATAAGGAGAGGTCATTACTGAAGTAATAACTTCCAAGACTCAAGGAAACTCTTGGGTTATCTCCCAACAAGTACTTTTATTTAACGCCTTTAAGTTAGGCACAAGAAGCAAGAAGAATCAAGTATTTTCAAATGAAGAAGCATTACCCCTCTTGTTCTTTCCTTTCTTACCTTTCTTATTCTCTTTAGGGAAGATATGATTGCTTATCGAAGGAGCAAAATGCATAATGGCTTTTCCCACATCTATTACCGCTCCAAGGTGTTTCAGTAGAGATCTTCCAAGTGTAATCTGTCCTTTGCCTACACATTCAATAACAAGATAATCAGTAGACACCATTTTCCATGAGATTTTTGTAAACACACCTTCAGCTATTCCAATGGGCAATAAGGTGACATTATTAGTGAGAGATATTTCCTTTCCTCCTTCAGAAAGCCCCCAAAGACTCAAAGAATCATAAATTTCTTTAGGCATGAGATAAAATTCAAACATGATATCACAGCGAGCATCAAAAAGTGTAGTATTTATAGAGACTTTGATTGTGGGAAACCACTTTGAAGGTTCAGAATTTATGGGAGCATAATCATGATAAGCTCTAAGCGTGTGATAGCAACTATTCATAGCAGCAATACTGGTCTCAAGAGTGTTCAACCTAGCAAAAATATTTGTAAAGGAGGAATCAGACTTGCTAGGTGTCCCATAGATTATAACCAAATTTTTATGGCATCAAAAGCTTCATCCTCAAAACATAGAAAAATATATTTCTCATCAACATCATCTAAAGAATATCTATAATGAAGATCAATACCACGGTAGAAACTATCAATAACCAAGCCAAGACTCATCTTAGGCTCAGTTTCCCTCTGTAAAGAGGATATTCTAGACCAAGCTTCTTTAAAACTCTCTTCCCTTTTTTGCTTAAAAGTGGAGATCTCTTCCATAGGTGAAATATAGATTGGTCCAAAACCAGACATGG
The DNA here is from genome assembly GCA_916181665.1 of Avena sativa. Lineage (NCBI taxonomy): Eukaryota > Viridiplantae > Streptophyta > Magnoliopsida > Poales > Poaceae > Avena > Avena sativa. Next base: position 59,879,727 of record OV702280.1, on the reverse strand, counting down.
TGGAAACTAGAGTAGGAACTAATTTTTTTGTGTTTTTTGAATTAAGCAAGAAAACCAAGCTAGACTAATTTTTTGGGTTTTTTGAGAAGAGGCAAACAAAAACAAGCAAAAGAAACAAACCAACTAAAAACAAAGTAAAGAGAAAGGAAGTGTAGGACTCCCCTAGTGAAGACGTCCTTAGCCTCCCCGGCAACGGCACCAGAAAGACTTGATGGTGCTCGACGTGGCACTTTGTTGGTAACCCCAAGCGCTGGGTGTGAAGAGCACAGCAACAAGTTTTCCCTCAATTGACACCAAGGTTATCAAACCAGAAGGAGGAAGGAAACGTCACGCAGGTGTTGCAAACAACATGGAGACCTGCACAACACAAACTCAAGACTTTGTCCCAACGAATCAGTGAGGTTGTCAAGCTCACCGGTTTGCTGTAACAAAGGATTAAACGTATGGTTTGGAAGGTAATGGTGGTTTACAGCAAGTAAACAAGTAACAGTGGAAGATGTATCAATGGTATATATTGGACCGGGGTCCATAGTTCACTCGAGGTGCTCTCCTTAGATAAACAACATGGCATGAAGGGTAAACAAATTACAACAGGGCAATTGACAGGAACTGAGCAAGGCATAACAATGCAATTACTAGTCAGAAAGATCCTATGAGATTCGATTGGGCAATACAAAAAGATACATAGACATCCATCCAACTACATCTATGACTAGAAGTCCACCTTCAGGTTATCATCCGAACCCCCTCCAGTATTATGTTGCAAGCAACAGACAACTTCTTTAAGCAAAAGCGTGTAAGGTAAACAGTCCACATGTTCCATGAACAAGAGACCGTTGTTTTCTCCCTAGTAGAAACAGCACATCTACAACCGAAGAGATTTCAGTCACTTCCCTTGGAAACTAGAGGCATGAACCCACTATCGAGCATAAATACCTCCTCTTGGAGTCACTAGAAACTACTTGGCCAAGATAGCTACTAACAACGAAGAGCATGCAAGATCACAAAAAATAAAGACATGATAGAATCATAAAGACAAAACCATTAATCAAACCAACATAATAATCTCAATATCCATCGGATCCTCGCAAACACAACATGCATGATTACAAATAGATTAGATCTTGATCATGAACGGAGCTCAAAAGATCTATACATGAAAGAACAAGGAGGAGATACAACCATCTAGCTACTACATGGACTCATAGTCCAAGGTGGAACTACTCACGCATAATACCGGAGAGAAGGCCTCCGGGATGATCTCCCCTCCGGCAGGGTGCCGTGAAGAACTTCAGACCCCCTGATCTAGGGACAACGGTGGCGGCGGCTACAGAAGGTTTCGTGGAATATTGATCGGGTACTTAGGGTTTCTGCATCAGGGGCTTCTTATAGGCGAAGGGGGAGGCCGAGGAGGCGGCCAAGGGCCCCACACCTTGCCTAGGCGCGGGGCAGGGCCCACCCGCGCCTAGGGGGTGTGGCTGCCCTGGCACGCCTCTCCGTCTCCCCTCTAGACTTCTTGTTCCCCACGGAAAGTTATTGACTTTGACGTTTGTCCCGTCCAATTCCGAGAATATTTCCTTACTAGCTTTTCTGGAACCAAAAACAGCAGAAAACAGGCAACTTACACTATGGCAACTTGTTAATAGGTTAGTACCAGAAAACATGTAAAAAGCACCTCAAAGTGTAGACAAATCAAAGCAAAGTAGATACTAAACTAGCATGGAGCATCAAAAATTATAGATACGTTTCTGACGAATCAGTGCGCGGACGCGGGGCTGGTTTCTCGGGCAAGTACAGCCCTGCCGAGTTGCGAAGCTCGAATCTGAAAGAACATTTCATAATCCCTAGTGTTTTGTGTGTTAGATAATAATATCAAGGATTATTTAATGTGTGTTGAAGTGCTGCAGATATCTATCTTAAAAGGGAAAAGAAACTGCCTTTGGTGGGCGGATAATCCGCCCCTCCCCTTTTCCAGCAGGGCGCAACCCCCAGGAAGGGGCGGATTTTTGGGCGGATTTTCCGGCCTGAAAAGATAATCCACCCCCCAAGATCTGCTTCAACTTTACCAAGACGCAACCCCTAGAGAGGGGGCGGAGTTTCCCCCGGATTTTCCGGTTCTGGGCGGATTTTCTCCCCAGGGCGGATAATCCGCCCCCTCGAGGAATTTCATCAAGTAAAGACCTGCATCGCTCTCTGTATGGGGGCGGAGTTTTCCCCAGAGTTTCCGTCCTGGGGGCGGATTTTTTCCTCAAGGCGGATAGTCCGCCCCCAAATTTCTCCAACAGCAAGATCTGGGTAGGGGGTATTTAAGCCTGTCTTCCCCCTCCTGCCAGAACTCTTGATTCATTCGAAAAAGTCAAGATCTGTTCTTTAATCTTCAACCAAGAGAGCTTCACCTTCATCCACACAAAGGCCCCGTCCCTTTGGGAATCGAAGGAGGAGAACTCGATCTTCAACTATTGCAATCAAGCGCTTCATATCCTCTCCATTCATTTGGAGAATCACTGATCTAGTATTTCTTGCAAATCTCTAGATCCTTGCTTTTGTTTATATTGATAAACCTTGTTCTTGTGACAGCTTGTCATTATGGGAGCCCCCAATTCAGTTGTGGGTGTGTGCCCCGGTAGAGTTGTAAAGGCACCAGTTCCCGCCTCGAAGGGTACCAATTGTGGAGAAGGTGGATCAGGCCTTTCGTGGCGAGATCCATCAGAGAATAGGGTGAGGCCTATTGTGGCGTGGTGGTCTTAGAACCGCCCACCCCTCCAACGCAGATGTACTTCCCTTGACAAGGAAGGAACTGCGGTAAAACATATCCCCGTGTCTCCGCGTGCTCCACTATGGTTTCCTCACTCCTCTCTTTACGTGCTTAGTAGCTAGGGTTGCATATAGGGAAATTCTCGTAGTTGCATATCTAGAGAATTTACTTTATGTCAAGCCTAAAATTGAAAAAGAACTAAAAATTGAGTAGAACCTATTCACCCCCCTTTAGGTGCCCATACGATCCATTTCAATTGGTATCAGAGCCCCGGCTCTTAATTCGGGCTTAACCGCCTAAGAGAAGTATGGGTTCCAAGGGAGATGGGAGTGATGCTCCGGAGGTAGTCATCATGAACGATCTCAAGACGTTGGAAACAACCTTGTTCAATGGAGGCTAAGATGGAAGAGATGCGTCAATTGATAATGCGTCTCTCCACATCTGCAGCATCACCTCCATCTACCTCTGAGGCTACCACTCCACAATCCAAGGAAACAGGTAAAACCGATTCCAAAGATAACGAAGTGGTTGGTGATGACACTAGCAAGAGCTCCTCCTCAAAAAAGGATAGTGGTAAGGAAGGATACAATGAGGTTTCCCATGTGTATTCTCCTGATCCACCTATCCCACACCCACATATACATAATAGGGGTGATCCACCCAAACTTTCAGCATCTACTTTTAATCAATGGAAATTTTTGATGAAGTCTCATGTGTGCAGCTCCTCCATTGAGTTGTGGAAAATAATAGAGAATGGACTTCATGTTGGAAATCCCAACAACCTAACAAGAAGAGAGGTTGTTGATAGTCAACTCAACGCTACAGCTCTACACATGATCCAGCTTGGTGTGGGTGACAAAGACATGCCACACATTCAGCATCTTAGTACAGCTAAAGAAGCTTGGGATGCCCTCACAGAGCTCTTCATTGGAAATGAAAGTATGAGAAGGAATAGATATGATGCTTTGAGCAATGAAGCTGAAGGATTTTATATGTTGGATGGAGAATATCACGAGGACATGTATAGGAGGCTCAAGTCAATAGCCACCACTTTCAGGAATCATGGTGCCTCTCATGTTGATGATGCATGGATCAAGCGCAAGTATGTCAGTGCTCTTATGCCATTTGAGCCCACATATTTGAACAGTCTCCAAGGAAGGCATAACTACCACCTTATGACATCCAGTGAGGTAATGCAAGAAATGGAAGCTTTCAAAGTGGCTACCAAGAATGCCGAAGATGCTTGTGCACAAGCTATGGGGATGCAAAAAGGGGTCAACATGGCCTTGAAGACAAGTGGGGTGGATCATGATGAAGATGACATAGAAGGTATGGACTGTCCCGAGGATGCAAAAAGAATTCATGGACAATACATGGCCTTCTATGCTAGAAACTTTTGGAAGGACCCGGCCAAGGCCAAATCTGAACTAGAACGCAAGAGTGGAGCTTATGGAAGAAAGGAAAATGGTCCCAAGCTGAGAACATGTTTCAACTGTGGAGATCGGTTGCACTTTGTAGCTGAGTGCCCGTATCAAAGTAGGGAAGATAATGTAGGAAGACTTATTCTCAAGGAAAATTCAAAGGCTCCACGCAAGAAACAATTTGTAAATAAGAATGCTCCTTTCAAGAAGCAACCAAAGATTGTTCTAGTGGATCAAGAAGAATATTATTCGGGAAGTGAAGATGAAGACGAGGATGATAACTCTCGAGAGGTGGCTGCTATAGCCACCACATATACACCAACATCCCTCTTCGACTCTCCGAACGAAAATGTCATCAACAAGAACGCTACTTGTCTCATGGCAAGAGGTTCTGAGGTATCAACTTCTAACACTTTCTTTCCTAAGGCTATGATTGACATGGATGATCCTACTAGTCTTAAAGTTAAGGAAGAGATTATTGCTTTGGACTATTTCTTCACTAACTTGCAAGGTGAGCACAAATTACATTTTGAGGCTCTTATGGACCAGCTGGCCCAAAATGAAGTGCTCCTTGAAGAAAAGGGCATAATTGAAAGGGAGGATGCAATGGAAATTGCGTCCTTAAAAAATGCTCTAGAAGAAGAAGAGACTCGGGTTTATCTTGAAGAGAGGCTTGAGTCTATTGAGGAGTCACATGAAGAAATGGTGGCAAAGCTTGTTAAGGAACGTGACAATGCAGTTGCCAAAGAAAAGGAGTTAAAGAAGGAAAAGATGGACTTTGGGGCTGCTCATGCTAGACTCTCCGAGGAATTGGAGAAACTTGACATCGCTCACAAGACGTTGAAAAGTGAATTCTCCGTTCTCAATGATTCACATGATCAGCTCCAAATTCGATTGACCAAGTATGATGTTCCTAGCACATCTAAATCAACATATTTTCACAAATAAAATGCTAGTGTGGAAGAAGGGCTTGTCAATGACACCACTCCCAAAGATAAGGTAGTTCTTGATGAGGTTCTTGGCAAGCAAAGATCAAATCTTGGTAAAGAGGGACTTGGATATGTCACCAAGTCCAAGAAGAAGAAGAAGAACAAGAAGAAGAAGACCAAGGGTGAACAAACAAAGACAAGCACCACCGAGAAGAATGTCACAAAATACAAAACTAACAATATTGGTTTTGCAGGGTCTCACAATCCAAATTATGAACTCTTTTGTGATTATTATGTCGATGTTTATGCTTATTATGTTGGTCCTTTTGATGAATATGTTGCTTGGTCTATTTGTGTTCCAAAGACCCTTGTTACTAACATGAGAGGATCCATTAAAAAATGGGTACCTAAAACCAAGAAGTAATTCTCTTGCAGGGCTATGCTTCTGGTGGGTCGAAATGGGTGCTGGATAGTGGATGCACTAGTCATATGACCAGAAGCAAGGAGATCATCACGGAGATGCGTCCCAATCATGATAATATTACAGTCTTCTATGGTGATAAGCCTAAATCTCAGGTATTGGGTCTTGGCAAGGTTGTGGTTGCCCACGATATCTCTCTCGTGGACGTCATGCTTGTTGAGACCCTCGGTTACAACCTTCTTTGTGTTCGTGCCCTTGGTAAGATGGGCTTTGCTGTTTTCATTGATGATGATTTGGTGGTACTCTTATGGAGCAAGTCTCTAAAGGTCGCTTTCGTTGGGTACGTCGAAAATGACCAGTATGTGGTGGAATTTTCGGGGAAAACCACTTCGGGTCCGATGTGCCTATTCGGAAAGGCCGACGTGGGCTGGCTATGGCATCGCCATTTAGCCGATGTCAACATGAGAACTTTGCAAAGTCTTCACAAGGGTGGCCACAGCCTTGGACTAAAAGACAATGTTTCCTTTGCCAAAGATCGTGTTTGCAGGGCTTGTGTTGAAGGCAAAATGCATGACTCTCCCCACAAGAGGAAGACTATTGTTTCTTCAAAAAGAATCTTGGAATTACTTAATGTGGACTTATTTGGTCCTCAATCTCATGCCAATCTCGGTGGGAAGAAATACTGCTTGGTCATAGTCGATGACTACTCAGGATATACATGGGTCTATTTTTTCAAGCTAAAGAGTGAGACTCAACAAACGGTCATTGATTTCACCAATGAGGTTCAACACCAACACAATGTTCCCATCTTGGCAATAAGAAGTGACAACAGATCCGAGTTCAAGAACTACACATTGAATGAGTTTCTAAGTGAAGAGGGGATAAGACATCAATATTCCGCTGCGTACACCCCTCAACAAAATGGTGTAGCTGAGAGGAAGAACCGCACTTTGATGGATATGTCAAGATCGATGCTGGATGAATTCAAGTCTCCTTACAACTTTTGGGCTGAAGCCATATCCACCGCTTGTCACTCATCTAACCGGCTCTACCTCCGCAAGATCTTGGACAAGACTCCATATGAAATACTTACCGGTAACAAGCCCAACATTTCATACTTCAGGGTATTCGGTTGTAAGTGTTTCTTTCTTATCAAAGGTGTCCGCTTGTCTAAATTTGAGTCTAAGGATTTACAAGGTATTTTTGTTGGTTACGGTGCCGAATCCGACACTTATAGAGTCTACAACAAGCTCACCGGGAATGTTGTAGAATCTTGTAGTGTGGAGTTCAATGAAAATGATGGCTCCCATGTGGGGCAAGTTGATGTTCGTGATGCAGATGTTGAAATACCCCAAGATGCCATAAGAAGAATGGGCGTGGGATTTTTCCGCCCCATTGAGGAACCCCTTGTGGCGGATCGGGAAGGACAATATTCCACTCAAGTGGAGCCCTCATCTACACAAGATTAGCAAGCCCCTACTCCTGGAGAAACCCCTGCACCAACACCGCAACCTGCAGAAGATCATCAGTCTTCTAGGCAAAATGATAGTCCCAGGCCGGACTATCCGCCCACTCCAAGGGGCGGACTGTCTGTCCCTGGCACTCCAACTCCATCCATAGGATTTCAAGAAGATCAAAATGGCGAAGAAAATTCCAGGCCGGATTCTCCGGCCCCAAGGGGCGGATTATCCGGCCCTAGAACTCCCAGTTCTGCCAGGGACTCACAGGAAGAAGATGTTGCTGCCTCATCTCCCAGGACGGAAAGTCCGGCCCCATCCAAGGGTGGATTATCCAGCCCTGAAGCACCTATTCAGCAACAAGCTCCTGTTATTAGCTCAGATCAAGATCAAGGGCAACATAGTGGACAAGACAAGGATCCAAATGCTGAATCAACTCCTTCTAGAAACAATAAGGAAATTGAGGCTCGTCACAAGGCTCGTGTTGATCGGAACCTTGAGTTAAGGGGTCACACTCTAGACAAGGTTTTTGGTGATCTACGAAGAAGGGTGTCTACTAGAATAGAACTTGCAAGATTCTGTGATCATCAAGCTCACATTTCTATGGTTGAACCAAAGAAGGTCTTTGATGCTCTTGAAGATCCCGACTGGGTGGTTGCAATGCATGAGGAATTAAATAACTTCGAGCGCAACAAGGTTTGGCAGCTCGTAGAGAAACCCAAAGAGTGCCGCAATGTTATAGGCACCAAGTGGCTTTTCAAGAACAAACAAGATGAAATGGCATTGTTGTGAGGAATAAAGAAAGGCTAGTGGCTCAAGGATTCTCTCAAGTGGAAGGAATTGATTTTGGTGAGACTTATGCTCCTGTGGCTCGTCTTGAGTCCATCTGTATCCTTCTTGCCTATGCTGCTCATCATAATTTTAAATTACAGCAAATGGATGTTAAGAGTGTGTTTCTTAATGGTCCACTACATGAGTTGGTATACGTCAAGCAACCCCCAGGATTTGAGGATCCCAAATTTCTGAACGATGTCTACAAACTTGATAAGGCGCTCTATGGCCTTAAACAAGCCCCACGTGCGTGGTACGAGCACCTTAAAGAGCTTTTGCTAGACCTTGGATTCGAAGTTGGGCAAATCGATCCCACTCTTTTTACTAAGAAGGTTAATGGGGAGATTTTTGTATCCCAACTATATGTAGACAACATTATTTTTGGCTCTACTAACCAAGCTTTTAACGATGAATTTTCAAAGCTTATGACTGACAGGTTTGAGATGTCTATGATGGGAGAATTGAGGTTCTTTCTTGGATTCGAGATCAAACAACTTAGAGAGGGAACTTTTATTAATCAATCTAAGTACATCCAAGACATGTTCAAGAGGTTCAAGATGACGGATCTCAATGTCGTTGCTACTCCAATGCAAACAAAGTGCCATCTTGAGCTTCATCCCAAGGGTAAAGACGTGGACCAAAAGGTATAGCGATCCATGATCGGCTCTCTCCTTTACATATGCGCATCTAGGCCAGATATCGAGTTGAGTGTAGGAGTGTGTGCAAGGTATCAAGCCGCTCCTAAAGAAAGCCACTTAGTGGCGGTCAAGAGAATCTTCAGATATTTGGTTCATTCCCCAAATTTTGGTTTATGGTATCCCAAAGGTTCCAGTTTCTCTCTATGTGGTTACACTGATTCAGATTGGGCTGGTGACAAAGATGACCGAAAATCAACTTCTGGTGCATGTCAATTCTTGGGAAGGTCTCTCGTGTGTTGGTCTTCAAAGAAAGAAAACTGCATATCACTCTCAACCGCCGAAGCTGAATATGTTGCTACTGCAAGTTCTTGTACACAATTATTATGGATGAGGAAAACTTTAAAGGAATATGGTGTCAATTGTGACAAAGTGCCTCTTTTATGTGACAATGAAAGTGCTATCAAAATTGCTTACAATCCGGTGCAGCATACAATAACGAAACATATTGAGATTCGCAATCATTTCATTTGGGATCATGTTTCTCATGGCGATATTGCACTATCTTTTGTGAGCACGAAGAACCAACTTGCTGATATCTTCACAAAGCCTCTTGATAAAGCAAGATTTTTTTATTTGAGGAATGATCTAAATATCATAGATTCAAGGAGCTTGGCTTGACTACCCTTGCACACTCACTTGCTCTTATTCATGTATTTGGCTTAGATGCGGGCATAGACATAGGGGGAGTGTGGTCCAAATTTATTGGGCTAACCCTCCCCCCATAATGCCGAAAGCAAGAAAAATCATTTCCCTTAAATATCATTTTGTGATATGTGGGTCATCGATGAGCATTGGTTTTGAACTCAAGATACATCTTCGCGGTGTCATGCCATGCGCTCCAACATGGTGGCTTCGGCCACCGCCCTCTTCCTTGAGAAGAGTTGGTTTCTAATGGCTCTCTTTGGATTTTCTTGCATATCTTTTGTTCTTATGGAAAACACACCCAATTTTGGCTTTTGGTTGATTTGATTCTTGAAAATTTGGGTGTGTAGTACCATCTCAGTTTGGTGCTCTAAACCCAAGCCTCTTTCCCTTCTTGAACCATCTATTCTTGCACACAAGTCCTTCATACACTTTCGAGGGAGTTTTCAAGGAGTGCTCCGGCCTGAATCTGTGTTGACAGAATTTCAGAAGGGGGCGGACTATCCGCCCCAAGTGGGGGCGGATTATCCGCCCGGGCGAAATCTGCCTCATAAGGGCAGGGTCAGGGAGGAAAGGCTCAAACAGAGCAGCCAGTCCTCCCCCAACCCGTGCTCTGCCCCAAGCCGCCGCCAGAGCCTCCGCCCTTCCCCAGAGTCGATTCGACCACCGGATTCTCTGGGCCCTCCCCGGATCTTCTTCCCCTTTCCTCCGGGTACCTTCTCCTTCGAGCTATTCCTCCAATGAGTGAGGGTAACTCCCTCATCCATCTCTTTTGTATGAGATTCATTTTTTTGGTGGAAATCTCGTGGTAGACGATACTTGGTGTTTCCCTTGCGTGTTAGAATTAGTAGTAGTGCAACCCTAGTTCCCAATCCGTTTTTGCCTTGGTAAATCTGGGCCAAACCAGAATTTTTTTGCAAGGGGCGATTATCTGCCCCTAGGGCCGGAAAGTCCGGCCTGGAGACTAATTGTCTGTTCTGGTTTGGTACAGATTTTCACAAATGCACATCTCTGGCCCATGGATTGTTCTACTACTATTTCTAATATGCCTCTTGTACTTGTGTGTGTGTGCTTATCCACATGCTACCTCTCCCATGCTTTTCACAGGTGGTTCACGCGCTCCTAAGACCTACAAGCATAGTCCCCATGCCCGTTATCTCAGGCCCACTATAGAGGGCATATTTGTGGACGAAACGGAGGTTCGCAGGTTAGCAAGAGAATCTGAACAGATGGCAGAGGCAGCAAAGAAAGCCAAGAGGGTTGCATCTCGCAAGGGCAAGGGCAAGCAGTCCCGGCCTAATTACAAGGCCATGGACAGTGTTGATTACTCATCCATGCGCCAAACAGATTACTATGCAGATGCTGAAAGTGATGGTGAGCTAGAGGATTCTATCTTTTGGTGCTCTCATTTCAGGTCTATCCATGATGATGTATATGTTCCTCTCAAGATTCGCCCCATGCATCCCCAGAATATATCTGAGGCCCAATCCAAGGCAAGACTCCGTGAAGCTTTGGATGTGACTAACAAGATGGGGCTTCATCACCTCATGACTCTACAATGTCACTATGATTCCAAGGTGGTGAAGCAATTTTTCCCAACACTTGTGATCTGCGGAGATGAGCTTCGCAAAATGAAGTGGATGAGAGGGACAACAATGATTTAGTCTGATTTCTGCACCTTTGGTCAGGTTCTTGGGTATGCTTTTCACGGACGGGACATAGCTTCAGGACACCACATTATTTATCCGCTCAGGCCATCCAAGGACACTGTGCTTTCTCCATGTCTGACACCTAATGGCATTGCTGGTACCTTCGCTGGCCTCTCGCCTTTGTATGCCACCCCTGTTGGCATGTTTCGGGACAACATTACTCCAAGTGGAGGAAACAATGACAAGATATGCGGTCACCCGGTTCCCCTACTTGCCTTTGCTCACGAGTGTGCCACCAATGCTGGCTCGTCTACAGGTTATAAGTTGGATGTGATGGACTTTCTCTATCATTAGATGACTAATGCGATGCTCAACCGGCTCTCCATCCCATATGATCCTTTTATTATGATGATCATCAAGCATATGCTGCCACATGAGGACTTTGGCACTGATTTGGATGGTTTGCACAAGTCAAAGAATACCTACAACAAGGCTCAGAAGACCTCTCACCCCTCCACTGCCCCTGAGTCATTTATGCGTGATGCAAAGGCTAGTGGTCGTCATCCCGCTGAGTCCCCAATGGCTCGTGAAGTCAAGCAGCTCAATTGGTTCCAGCGGCACATTCTCTGCATGGGCATAGATACTCACAAGGGCCAGTATGAGGAGTACCAGAGGAGCCATGAGATGGCTCACACTCAGCAGCTTATTCTTCACCATGTGTCCAGTGCTATCGGCCATCCTCCTGCTCCTATAGCTCCAGAGCCCTATGCATAGTGGAACAGTTCTGGGTTCAACTATGGCGAGCTCGAGAGTCACTTGTTTCCCCACCGCCGAGGGCGCCCACTCCCACAGATGTTGATGATGAGGAGTATGATGACGAGGAAGGGGACGGGGATGACTATGACGAGGAAGAGGACGAGGAGGAGTGATCTTCCGGGGCACTAGCATCGCTCTTCTTCCTTTTTGGCGTTTCGATGCCAAAGAGGGAGAAGTAGTTCTATTAGGTCTCGGATTTGCATGGGTCGGGCGCAAGCACTTGCCTTTCCATTCATTTTATTTGCCTGCTTGTGACTTTTTAGCGACTTTTTAGCGTGAACTTATTTGCTATTTGTGTTTGGTTTGTATATGACTTTGTCGTGTGATACTCTGTATGGATCTCTGGAATTTTGGATTTATCGTATGGATCTACTCATATGGAATTCTGGATTTATCTATGGAAGTATGGTTTTCTATTGATGGCATATGGACTTATGGTATTATCTATTTCTTCCATCAATATTGTGGGATGTGCTTGGAGCCTAATAAGTTTCATTAATCACTTTGGCTATTTTCACATCCCGGTGGTATTGCTTTATTTCCTAACTCACCTTGTTTTATTTGTCTTTTCTATGAAAGTGGCTTGCTCTTTAGTGTGTTCATTTGTATTCAAATGCAAATTATAAATATACACACATTTAGGGGGAGCCGCTTTCATTTCCTTAAGGTGTTGTTAGTAGGTCTTATTGCAAATCCTAGTATTGTCATCTAACACCAAAAAGGGGGAGATTGAAAGAACATTTCATAATCCCTAGTGTTTTGTGTGTTAGGTAACAATATCAAGGATTATTTAATGTGTGTTGAAGTGCTGCAGATATCTATCTTAAAAAGGGAAAAGAAACTGCCTTTGGGGGGCGGATAATCTGCCCCTTCCCTTTTCCAGCAGGGCGCAACACCCAGAGAGGGGGCGGATTTTTGGCCGGATTTTCCGGCCTGGCAAGATAATTCGCCCCCCCCCCACGATCTGCTTCAAGTTTACCAAGGCGCAACCCCCAGAGAGGGGGCGGAGTTCCCCCGGATTTTCTGGCTCTGGGGCGGATTTTCTCCCCAGGGTGGATAGTCCGCCCCTTGAGGGGGCAGCTAATCCGCCCCCTCGAGGAATTTCATCGAGTCAAGACCTGCGTCGCTCTCTGTATGGGGAGGGGTTTTCCCAGGAGTTTCCGTCCTGGGGGCAGATTTTTCCCTCAGGGCGGATAGTCCGCCCCTAAGGGGGCCGATAATCCCCCAAATTTCTCCAACGACAAGATCTGGGCAGGGGTTATTTAAGCCTGTCTTCCCCCTCCTGCAAGAACTCTTGATTCATTCGAAAAAGTCAGGATCTATTCTTTAGCCTTCAACCAAGAGAGCTTCACCTTCATGCACCCAAAGGCCCCGTCCCTTTGGGAATCGAAGGAGGAGAACTCGACCTTCAACTACTGCAATCAAGTGTTTCATCTCCTCTCCATTCATTTGGAGAATCATCGATCTAGTATTTCTTGTAAATATCTAGATCCTTGCTTTTGTTTATATTGATAAACCTTGTTCTTGTGATAGCTTGTTGTCATTACGGGAGCCCCCAATTCAGTTGTGGTTGTGTGCCCCGGTAGAGTTGTAAAGACACCGATTCCCTCCTCGAAGGGTACCAATAGTGGAGAAGGTGGATCAGGCATTTCATGGCGAGATCCATTGGAGAATAGGGTGAGGCCTATTGTGGAGTGGTGGTCTTAGAACCACCAACCCCTCCAACGCAGATGTACTTCCCTTAACAAGGAAGGAACTGCAGTAAAACAAATCCCCGTGTCTCCGCGTGCTCCACTACGGTTTCCTCACTCCTCTCTTTACGTGCTTAGTAGCTAGGGTTGCATATAGGGAAATTCTCGTAGTTGCATATCTAGAGAATTTACTTTGTGTCAAGCCTAAAATTTAAAAATAACAAAAAATTGAGTAGCACCTATTCACCCCCCTCCAGGTGCCCATATGATCCATTTTAGAATCTAGCTTCTCTCTCGGGCAGGGCTGAGGGGCATTTTCTAGGTGAACTGGGCACTGCCCGCTCCGCTGAGCCGAGCTAACAAACAACAAAATTTGCAAATATCTCAGTTGAGATGGGAATAGCTAAACTGACCCGGGCTACCAAACACACGCTTAGCTATGGAGGCATTCTATACTAGCGCACTTCACTTGGGTATGGCACGTAAGACTATACCATGCCACTAATAGTATCTATACTAGTGGTATGGTCTGGGTCAACCAGTAATGTCTACACTAGTGGCACGGGCTAGATTTGGACTACACTAGCCTGGCTAACCCAGTTGAGCAATCCGCACCACACATGTCCGCCCCCACTGCTTAGTTGATAGCCCCTATTCTCTTCCTCACACACTCCTCTACCTAGAGCCCCCCCCCCCCCCCCCCGCAACATTACCATTCCGCATCACGCTTCCACCCTTATGTTGCATCCCCGTTTGTATTGCTGCCCTGTCTGCATTATTGCCACACATGTGTCGCCTCCCTACGCGTGTTGCTAGGAGCTGTTGCCACCACCATACGTTGTCGCCCCGTCTGCGTCGCCATCGAGCCTTCACAACGTCCGCCGGTGAGCCTCCCCCTCTAATTAGATTTTGGTGTGTTAGATATTTAGTTAGTTAATGTGGTGTATTTTTTAGGATTTTTTATGTGCTAGATGATTTTAGACTATAAATGTGGTTGATTTTTTTATTATAGATGTGTTTCTTTGAGTTTAGTTAAGATTCTAGGTGATGCAGTTGTTAGAAAATTTTTGTTTGATGTGTATTTGATTTTAGTTTATATATAGATGTGTTGTTGATTCTTTAAAATAAAATAGTTAGATAAAATTTATTGAACATGGTGGATGAAAGAATTAAATATGTAGTTGATTTAGAATTGTTAGTAATGTAGTTGGTTTTTTTACAGATGGCTAGTTGATTTAGTGGAATTTATGTAGTTGATTTTTGTTGTTGTTAGTACCATGTCCGAGCCAAAGTTCCTATGGTGTGCACAGGATGAGGACGAAAACTCCCCACGTGGCGGTGATTACCGTCAATGGGGAGAAGCATTATCTGGGTACATGAAAGGATTTAGAGCATGTGGGGCGCGCCTATGACTAGACGACATCTAGCACTAGTAGGAGAGGGCGCTTCTCAACTTTTACAGTGATCTGAGCTGTCGCGAAACTATACATTTCCAAGGATGTGAGGTTCGTCACCAAGTCCTAGAAGAAAGATAACTACCGCAGTTGGCGTACAATTGCTAGGAAGGCCCCTTGGTGCAATAATATCTCGAGGATCCTACTATGATGGCGTACAACCGCCAATATTTCGGGTCCGACGACGTGGTTTGCTCTGGCTTCGGCTCATCCTACACGTACCAACAGCCACCCAGCCTAGTCACCTAGCCCACCCAGCAGTTTTGAGTGGACGTCATGAGACGATATGACTATAGCCTTAGCGGTTAGGATGACCGATAAAGTTATGTAGATCCGTGCATGTTAGCGTTAGATCAAGATGTTCATAATGTTCTATTTAACTATTCTAACTTATTGTACTAATGTTTAGAATATTTAATATGCAATAGTCTCGTGATAGCTAAGTTTAAAATGTTTAATATGCAATTGTTTTACTAGCTAAGTCTATAATGTTTTATGTTAATATATTAAACAAATGAATCCTCCATGCGCCACTTGTGGTTATGGCAATTGTAAGAGTAAGTAGTTTGTCAAAGTGCTTCCCCAAAACTTGAAACTATGAAGGTATGTTTTCATATCTATACAAGAGGGGGGTATAATACTAAATGCTTCCATTTGATTGTAAAAGTGGCAAACATCGAAAGATTTTTTTTTTCAACTAGAACATGATGAAAAAACCATTGTGGGAAAAGAAAATTTAAATGTATATATTACTAAATTCTACAAGAAACTGTTTGGGGAACCATCCCAAACAAATATTAGTATGATGGAGGGGATGACTCAAGACATACCGCAGCTCACCGCTGAGGAGAATAGACTTCTTAGCACCTTTTTCTAAAAAGGAGGTGTAGGAAGATATATTCCAAATGGAGCATAATAAGGCACCTGGCTCGGATGGTTTCTCGACTGAGTTCTATCAAAAGTTTTGGGACGTAAATAAAATTGATCTTTCGGCACTCTTTAGTCAATTACATATAGGAGAATTATCTCTTCTTAAATTGAATTTTGGTGTTACCACTTACTTATAAAAAAAATGCGGTGCAAATACAACAATATAGACCGATATGTTTACTGAATGTTAGTTTCAAAGTCTTCGCTAAGGTCGGTACTAATCGTATCACATGGATTATACCAAAAATAATTATACCCAGCCAATCTGCTTCCATGCTAGGATGACACATCCTAGAGGGAGTCATCCTTTATGAAACCATTTATGAGCTTCGTCGGAAGAAACTGGATGGGGTTTTATTTGAGATTGATTTTAAAAAGACATATGATAAAGTAAAATGGTTGTTTCTATTAGGAATATGCAACATGTATTCCTCTGGGGGCCAAAGGTCACAATATATAGTACATGTACAGGTGGAAATATGCAGGAAAACCCTTGAACAAGTGGGGACATACAATATACAAATATACATCTAACACCCCCCCCCCTCAAACTCATGGTGGCTCCACAACACTGAGTTTGGAGAGAAAGAATGTATGCTGCGCAATGGTCTGTGCCTTCATAAAGAAATCCGTCAACTATAACTTTGAAGGCACATACTGAAGCGCAACAACCTGAGCCTACACCTGAGCACGTGTATAGAAAGCATCAACACCAATATGCTTGGTAAGCTCATGCTTGACCGGATCACGTGCAATACTAATAGCACCTGTACTGTCAGACAAAACCAGAGTGGGTGTGGTAATAGAGACCCCAAAATCTGCAAGTAACCACCGTAACCAGGTCACCTCAGCAGTCAACAAGCCAAGAGCACGCAACTCAGCCTCAACACTCGAACGAAAAACCGCTGTCTGTTTCTTCGTCTTCCAAGCAATGAGCGAACCACCAAGAAACACACAGTAAGCAGAAAGTGAACAGCGACCCGAAGGATCACTCGCCCACGTAGCGTCCGAATAGCACTGGAGCTGGAGGAAGCTGGAACGAGGAAAGAAAAGGCGACGAGTGATCGTACCACGAAGATAACGAAGAACACGGAGAAGATGACTATAGTGAACAGTGGTAGGAGCAGAAACAAACTGACTCAGAATATGAACAGGATAAGAGATGTCTGGACGAGTGATAGCAAGATAAACAAGACTCCTAACAAGATGGCGATAACACGTCGGATCAGGAAGAGGATTACCATCAGTAGGGTGAAGCTTAACATTAAGCTTCATAGGGGTCTCAACAGTTCGCTCATCCCCAAGAGCAGCATGAGTAAGAAGATCCTGAATATACTTTTCCTAGGAGATGAAAAAACCATCAGAAGTGGAGGAAACCTTAATCCCAATAAAGTATCGAAGAGGACCAAGATCAGTCATAAGAAACTGATCACAAAGACGAGCCTTAACAAAGGCGATATATTCAGAATCATCACCAGTAATGATCATATCATGAACATAGATAAGAAGAAGAGTGCGTCCACGAGGAGAAGTGTGAACAAACAGCGCTGGATCATGAGCACTAGGAGAGAAACCAGCAACAGTCACTATAGAGGCAAATCGCTCAAACCAGGCAGGAGGGGCCTGTTTGAGGCCATAAAGAGAACGTCGAAGACGACAAATCATCCCCGCGGGAACAGAATACCCAGGAGGAGGCTTCATATAAACCTCTTCACTCAACTCGCCATTAAGGAAGGCGTTCTGAACATCAAGCTGGGACATAGACCAGTGACGAACAGAAGCAACAACAAGAAGAGTACGCATAGTGGTCATATGAGCCACAAGAGCAAAGGTCTCATCATAGTCACGACTGTGCTCCTTCTGAAAACCACGAGCCACAAGACGCGCTTTATAGCGCTCAAGAGATCCATCAGAGCGGGTCTTAATCTTATAGACCCACTTACACGTGATAGAACGAACACCGGGAGGGGGAGAAACAATATCCCAGGTGCCAGTGCGTTCAAGCGCAGCAATCTCCTCAGCCATGGCCAGCTGCCATTCAGGATGATGCTCAGCATCCCGATAAGAATTCGGCTCGGAGGCAACAGAAAGACCATACTGACTAGGAGAGTAACGGTTGGGGGAACGACGCTGACGAACAAGACGAGTAGAGGGAAGCTCATCAGAGGAAGACGACTCAGGAGATGATGATGAAGAAGAAGGAATAGGAGAGGAAGACTCCGGAGAACGAGGAGAACTAGGGGAACTAGACGGAGCAGAGGAGGATGGTGGCGAAGAAGAGACATCAGGGGGAGGGGTCCTGAAGAAGACACAATAGGAGTAGAAGGAGGTGTGTCAGGAAAAAGAAGAAAAGTGATATCTTCCAGCGGGTAGGTACCAGCGGTAGGACGAGGATAGAAAGGGCGCGTCTCATCAAAAGTAACATCGCGAGAGATACGCATCCGACGACCAACGGGATCCCAACAGCGATAGCCCTTATGCTCATCACTGTATCCAAGGGAGACACACTCAACAGACTGAGCGGTCAATTTGGTGCGTTCGCGAGGGGCAAGGAGAACATAGCAAACACAACCAAACAAGCGAAGCATAGAGTAGTCTGGAGAATGACCAGATAGACGCTCAAGAGGGATACCACCCTGCAGAGCGGCGGAAGGATGAATATTGATGAGGTAAGCCGATGTAGCGACAGCCTCAACCTAGAAATGCGGCGGAAGGAAAGAAGCAATCATCATGGCACGAGTGGTCTCAAGAAGATGGCGATGCTTACACTCAGCAACGCCATTCTGGGCATGTGCGCCGGGACAGGAGAACTGAGCAAGGGTACCCTGCTCAGCAAGAACACATCGCAACATCTGGGAGATATACTCACCATCAGAATCAGCATGAAACACACGAATGGGTGTAGAATATTGAGTACGGACCATGGCCGCAAAACGCTGATATATGGAGAGCACTTCACTCCGAGAGCGCATAAAATACAACCAAGTGTACCAAGAAAAATCATCGATGAATAAAATTTAGTAGCGATGGCCCCCTTTCGAAGCGAAAGGAGCCGGATTCCAAACATCAGAATGAACTAAATCAAAAGGTCACTAAGATACAGACGCGCTAGTAGGATAGGGAAGTTGAATCTGTTTGCCCAACCTACAACCCGACAATGTAAAGACCCATCTCCTGAGACAGACCCTAGAAGACCACGATGAACTAATGACGATAGGCGAGAGTCACAAAGGTGACCAAGACGATGATGCCACTGCTGAAAAGAGCTGGTAGCAGAGGCGACGTCCGGAGAAGAACTAGTAGATGAAGTGGCAGCGGAAGGAACACGAAGCCAGTCTAGCTCCCAAAGTCCTGAGGAGTCACGGCTGCGAGGGAGAGCTCCAACCAGGGCATGTGTGCGATGATCCTGGACAACACAAGAATCAACATCAAGAATGACGCGACAACCAGAGTCAGTAAGATGGCTAGCAGAGAACAAATTTATCTTAAGACGAGGAACATGAGAAATATCAGGAACAGAAAAAGAAGAAGTAGAAAGGGTGCCCCGACTAGAGACAGAAAGAGAGGTACCATCGGCCGTGAGAACACGGACAGGAGAAGGGAGAGAACGAAGAGCAGACAGAAAAGAAGACTCAGAGGTCATATAAAAAGAAGCTCCAGAATCCAGATACCACGGGGACGTATCTGACTATGTAGAAGGTGGTGGTCACGCAGTGCCTGAAGAATCAGTCACAGAACCAGCAGTGCCCGTCGAAGAAAAGCCAGTAGTAGCAAGCAGGCCGCGAAGACTCCTGATAATGTCCTGATCAGAGAGAGCAACTGCTGAAGATCCGGAAGGAGCCGACTTCCCACGAGCCTAGTGCTGATGACGTAAACTGGGATCCCGTGTTTAACAGGTGGCCCAAGTGTGGCCATCCATATTACAGTAAGTGCAGTGACGAAGATAACCACGGCGATCCTGACCTGCTGGTGCTGACTTTGACCATGAGACTGCTGGTGCTGACTCTGACCCTGACCTGGAGGAGTGGGTAGTATTGGCGGCGGCACAGAGGACCGCGACTGAGTCGAGGGAGAAGACGGCAGAGGAGGACCACGAGTAGCAAGCACAAACGGAACCGCAAGAAGACCAGCACCACGGAGACGAATCTCCTCAGCCCGAAGCTCAGACAACACCTCAGAGAGCGAAACACGACCATGAGCATTCAACTGAGCACGGCGGGCAGAAACTCATAGATGCGGTGGAACTCCAAATCCGAGCGCACAATCTGGCAGCACGGACATGTGACACAAACAGCAGTATGGAGATAATCAAGCTGACGCCAAATAGCAGCACTCTGAGTATAGAACTCATCAATAGTGGAATCACCCTGCTGAAGAGCATGCTCCTGGCGAACCACGGACAGGTAAAGAGCATCCCCAGACGGATGATAGCGCTGACGAAGATATGCCCACTGAGCGGCAATAGTAGGGAGACTCATGAACTCAGCAGCAAACTAGGGCAGAATACTGGAGGTGAGAACAGCAGTAGCACGAGCATCCTCATCGACCCACTGAGTGTAGGTGGTCAGATCGT
Organism: Avena sativa; assembly: GCA_916181665.1. NCBI lineage: Eukaryota > Viridiplantae > Streptophyta > Magnoliopsida > Poales > Poaceae > Avena > Avena sativa. Next base: position 59,859,460 of record OV702280.1, on the reverse strand, counting down.
GGCGATAGGTCTCGAGATCAGTAGATTACTGTTTGAACTTCAGCTCATAAGCAGCAACATCACTATCATCGGCACTCTGAGCAGCATCCTTGGCATCCTGAGAAGCATCAGCGCCGAGAACAATCGGCGTCGGCGGAAGAGGAGCCACAGGAGCAGGGGGCACGGCGGACAGGATACCTCGCCGGAGAGCACACCCCAAAGACGGAGACCGCGCATGTGAACGCGCATAAAGGCAGCGAAATCAGGAAAATTCGCGCCATCGAAGATCATCGGGCAGCGAGGAATCGCAACATATCCTGATGCAGAAGACATCTCTCTCACTTTTTTTCTCGAAGTCAACCTCAGATCAGATCGATCGAGGCAAGACCTGACGCGGGCGACGCAACGACAGAAGGCAGACGACGGCGAGGTGGAGCCGGGGCCTGTGAGTTGGAGGGCTGGCGAGGTGGGGACTGGCCGGCAAGGTGGAGGTCCGGCGAGATGGTTGAGGCCAGCAGCGGGGTCGGATATCGGGGCAGACAGCCAGACGGCGGCGGAGATCGGGGCAGACGGCGACGGGCGGGGGCGGAAGCCGCCGGCGGGGCTGGAGATTGGGGAGGCGACGGACGGAGTGGGGCGGCGGCCAGGAGGTGGCGGCCGGAGTCTGGGAGGCAGCGGACGGAGACGAGATGGACGGCAGCAACCCGCGGCGGCGATGTCGGTAGACAACCGACGGCGACAGGGACGGTGGCGGCTGTGACGAGGTTGCAAAAAAAAGGTCTAACCTAGCTCTGATACCATGTATTCCTCTGGGGGCCAAAGGCCACAATATATAGTACATGTACAGGTTGAAATATGCAGGAAAACCCCCGAACAAGTGGGGACATACAATATACAAATATACATCTAACAGTTTCTTCAACAAACATTGCGGAAGAAGTGATTTGCATTAGAGTGGTGCAAATTGATTGCGTAGTTTGTAGAAGGAGGGAGCGTCGGAAATCATTTCAACGATAAAATTGGTCATTACTTTCAATTTAGGAAAGGTCCACGATAGGGGACCCACTATATCCGATGCTTTTTAATATTGTGGTAGATATGCTAGCTATCCTCATTGGACGGGTAAAAGAGGATGGACAAGTTGGAGGCCTAATTCCGCATCTAGTTGATGGAGCGGTCTCAATATTACAATATGTCAATAATACTATATTGTTTATGAAACATGATATTCAGAAGGCCGTGAACATGAAACTAATACTCTGTATTTTGAAACAACTCGGGGTTAAAAATTTATTTCCATAAAAACGAGATTTTCTTTTTTGGCAAATCTAAAGACGAGGAATAGCGGTACAAACAAATTTTTGGTTATGAGGCTGGGTCTTTGACATTTAGGTACTAGGGAGTACCCATTTATTATAGAAATCTTAAAAGTTCAGATTGGTACCCTGTGGAAACTCGACTAGAAGGGAAGTTGGGTTGGTGGAAGGGCAAGATGTTATCTTATGATGATCGCTTGGTTCTAATCAATTCCATTTAATGAGTTTACCTATGTTTATGCTATCGTTTCTAGAGATACCTAAAGAGGTAAGGAAGCGACTAGATTTTTATAGGTCTCGCTTTTTCTAGCAAAGTGATGAACACAAGATAAAATATAGATTAACAAAATGGAATATAATTTGTACACCAAAAGATCAGGGTGGTCTAGGTATTGAGATCTTGGAAATAAAAATAGATGTGTATTGAGCAAATAGATTTTTAAACTACTAAATGAAGAAGGTGTGTGGCAAGAGTTATTAAATAATAAATATTTAAGTCAAAAAACATTGTCCGAAGTCAAGGAAAAGCTGACTTACTTGCCATTTTCTAAGGGACTTATATTTTTTGAAGGAAAGTGGTGGGGAAAATTCCCACAGCGAGTTTGATTTTTGAAATAGTAAGAACTCAATTTCTCATTCGTGAGGATTTGAACCTGGTTGGCTGGGTCGTACATCCACTTCCTAACCAAGTGAGTTAGACATTCACAAAAAAAGAGCTAGACTCACTTCTTTGGAAGGAACTTATGCGGGTAAAGAATGAGTTATTTTCTAGAGGACATTTTAAAATTGGGGCCGGTGCTAATACTAGGTTCTAGGAGGATACATGGTTGATAGATACACCTTTAGCACATAAATATCCATCTTTATATAATTTTGTGCAACGGAATAATGTTATCGTGGCACCGGTTTTAGCTCAAGTGCCTCTAAACCTTAGGTTCAGAAGAGTACTTAGTGGTAACAAGTGGAACGGTTGGTTACACTTATACCAAGGCTTATGATGGTGCATCTATCGAAGGATACTGATAGGTTTGTGTGGAACCTAACAACATCCGGGGAGTTCTCAGTGAAATCCATGTATGAGACGGTCTTTCTTCAAAAAATATTTTTGAAAATTAAAAATCCCACTTAAGATTAAAATTTTATATGATTCCTAAATAACAAAGTGCTTCTTACAAAGGATAACTTGCTTAAAAGGAATTGGGTAGGATGTACCAAGTATTGTTTCCGTGGATCACAGAAAACCATAGATCATTTGTTTATTTTATGCCCTTTTGTCTGCCTATTGTGGCGCATTGTCAATTTTTCTTATGATTTACCCCTCATCTAATATAACAAATATATTTAGAAATTGGCTAAATGAAGTTGACAAAATATCTAAGGCTAGAATTCACATGAGTGTTTCAGCCTTATGTTGGTCTATTTGGAGATGCAGAAATACCATTATTTTAACCAATAAAAAAACTTTAATATTTTGCAAGTTACTCACATGGTGACACATTGAGTACAACTTTGGACACTGCTACAATCACAAGACCTACGGGATATTATGACTACTGTGTACAACGACTTCGTATGGTCGCGCAGGATATATTCGGTCAGTCTGGCTGGCAACTTTTTAGTCGACTACGTTATGTTTAGTAGTCATATTTTAAGTGGCCTGTGATGTGTAATACATTTGGATGATGAATCTTTAATAGATAAAAGTTTTCAAATCTATATGTGCCACCTTGTTTAAACTATTTGTGCATAAAATCTAACTGTTGTGTTCTTATTCCCAGAGGGCGCTTCTCAGAATTTTGTGAAACTTCAAATTGTTGATTTCAAACAAATTTATAAAACGGGTTCCAGTAGAGAGTTGGTAGCGGTCGTTTCCACTAGTGTGCTGCCATCGTCAATCTCGATCGGCATCCATGCATGTAACTGTTGCTTATGTCGAATGGTCGTGTCGAGCTACAAATATTTCCTAGACAGATAGACATCCTCACATGCAAAAATGGACACATTTAAATCCCATCCTCGTGTCTTTGTTTTTTTTCCCTCGTCATAAATGAGGCATATCTTTTTATAAAAGAATGTAAGACCGTAATCTGATAGTATTATTATTTTTTTGCAACCTTTGAAATGCAATTCTACACAAATAATTTGCTTTCATTTTCTTCCTTGTCTTTACTATTTGCCACAAGCTGATTAAAACACAAATGTGCACTAGTTGATACATTTCTTTATTTTTAGAGGAGGATAACCATGGTACGAGTCTCACTGCGGCCACGACCCAGTACCACGAGGCATGTGGTGCGCGTGGTGCGGCGACAAGCAGGGAGGGTGGATGGAAGTGGCATGCTGCAGATGCGCGCATGCGCGTAGGTACGTGAGCGACGAACCGGGGAGGGGTGGTGGTCCGTGTCAATACGTGTGTGACGGCGAGAGACACGTACGTACGGTATATATACAGTAAAAAACATACTAGGCAGTCTCCAACGGTAAACCAATAATGGAGTATCTGAGTTAGAAGGAAATAACGGATCTCTGATTTCACTATAAAAAAAATATATCTCTAATTTTCAGCTCCTTTGGAAACCAGAGAATTTATTTGTTTCCTTTTAGAAGCCAACAAATTCATAACATTTCCCCCCTCCGTATAATAAAAGTACTAGTAGTAAAAGTAAAAGAATCCCGTCGATGTCGCCAATCACCGTGGCTGCCGAACGGTCGGCTAATTAATGGGCTAATTAAAAAGGTATATATACTTTTAGTTTTACAACTTGCATCACGAGAGTGTTTTAGTCCCACATCTTTCAAAGTGAACAAGATTAGTCTCGTAACTTGCAAACTGGATGCATTTTAGTCCAATTCAATCGAATTTCTACAATTTTAACCGAATTCGTTCGCCCAGTGGATCGAAACTCATTGTAGAGCTGACATGTGGCGTTGTATTTTTTGCAAAATGGTCCCTGTATTCTTTTCTCTGCAGCTTGTAATCTTGGTATGGCCCCACCTGTCAATGATTGTATAACTATATATAAGAAAACAAATAAGAAAACAACCACAAGTGGGAGTTCAACTAACGACTTGTGTGCTTCTACAGAAATAGATGCTTGTCACTACAGCAAACGACTGTATGTGTTATTTCAAGAACGGTTGTTTATTATATATTATGTTCGGGGTCATCCGTCCTAGTTTGGGTACACACATACACCAACGACATGAAGCATATAGAAAAAGAGTTAGGTATCAGTAAGTCAACAGGTTAGCTATCTCGTTTTTTTTTTGAACGAAGGAGGGGTCTGGAAGGACCCCGATGCTGCCATTACTTTTTAAAGCGGTGGGTACAAGAAATAAACAGGACCACAGGTAAAAACTAAATTACATAGTAGTCCTGGAATTAAGCAAGAAGGACCCTGAGATAGAAAAAGAAAAGCAATCAAGTCCTTCGTTGACTCCACCGACGAAGAATCCCAGAGCGCCGGCCACCGTCTTGCCGCCGGGGACGAACCACTTGGTGAGAAGCCGGAGAGAAGCGCCGGCGATGGATTCGAAGGGGCCTCCACCTGGGAGGTTGAGAGCACGCCATTCCTGCGCGCAAGCAGGCTGCCTCTGTAGCCAAGGATGCTGGTGGCCATCCAGGCCACCGAGCGATGAGCACGATGATTTGGCAGCCAGCCGCATCCGCGATGGAGCACGCATCCGCCCTCATCCTCTTCCCCCTCGCCACCTCGGCCGGCCGGGATGAAGAAAGGAGCCGCGGATCCATCGAGAATCAGCCGAAGACGCTTATTCCTGAGAGTTGCTATCAGAGTACCAATCTTCTTCCGCCATGGAAGAAAGAAAACGGACGCCAACAACGGCTAGCTCGTGCAGCGCCCTAGCACCAACCTGGCCAACCCTCTCCACCAACCTCCAGATCCAGCCATTCCGACGCCATGCCTTGCCTCCTCCTCGCCGCCACGGCCGGCCAGGATGCAAAACAATAGCATTAGAATGCCACAGATGAGGAAGCGGAAGACCACGGTCTTATTACGGAGATCCTGGAGATCTGCAACTCCATGGCTTGCCTTGACCACCAGGGCCTCACCAACGGAGCTCCATCTTCAGATGTTAGGGATTCGACCGGAGAAATCCCCAACCCTACTCCAAACTACCGGCAAGCAGCCGAAACGCCTATACCTAATCCTAGTATCTACTCCGGCACCTCCCCCGCCCCCTCTCCAACCGGCAGCACCGGCGGAGAGAGGTCGGGGGCGGCCCGGTTTTCCTTCGGGAACTCTCAAGCAGGGAGAGGTTGGAGAGAGCAGGGGCAGTTGGGAAAGGCCAGATCTTGCCTTTGGTTAGCTATCTCGTTGCATCAACGATGAAACACAGAAACAAAATTATATATACTAAAGCGTGCAAGTACGAGTAAACTGAATCTTAATTGATTGAGTGTATATTTCCAGGATACATTTTCGAAATATTTCGCCGCGCTATATTAATATAACAACCATCCATATAGTACAAGAGTTCGACAGAACAAAAATGCTATGGCAACATCAAAAGAACATATGCCAAAAAGAAAAAAAATATAGATAATAGTGAATCGACGAGAGAGCTGCACCCTCCGACTATGTCCCGCCACGCTCCAAGCCCCCGCACCCCAGACCAAGCAGCACCCTCACAGAGGGAGGTGCTATCACATGGCGATGCTGCCTGAACCAACGTACTGGACCCAAGGTTTCCTCCAGCACTCTGGGGTAAAGTGGAAAGAGGATCTCCACGACACCCTCCAAGAAGGAATGGCACCAGTCGAAAGCGGCGGCGCGATGGTATTGGATGAGCCGACAAGGATTTCTCCTGATCCCCTCCCACCAAGGCACCCCGAGGCACAACGGAGAACCACCACAAACCTCGCCGCCCATGAGCATGCGCCACCGAACCGCTCGATCCCACCGCTGAGCTGGATCTGCCACACCGACGTCTACCCAGCAACACATCGAACCTTCAACTTCTTCGGAGCACCGCCGTCGGTGAGGAGAGGCCACCGCGACGCCATCCGAGATCTACGGAGCGAGCTCGATCCTTGCCAACCTCTAACGAGCCGCACTGCGCGCCAAGACTCCTTCGTCCTGCCTAGGAAGCTTGCGCCGGGGAAGGAGGACCTGCCGCCATTGGCACCGCGCGGGCTTTTCCCGGCTGCCAATGTCGGCGACGACGAGAAGGGAGCAGGTAGGGAGGAACGACGAGGAGTTAGGGCTTGGGCGCCGCTTCGGTCGCCCGCGTGGAGACACACCCGGGATACATGTAAGTCTTTATTTTGGACATTAAAAAATACGTGTTCTAAAATTGTGAAGAATTTTAAAAAATATGCAAATTTTTAATCTAAAATAATTTATATTCTATGATACAAAAAAATACAAAAATAAAAATATGGGTTTACAAACTGTACACCTTCAAATCCTGTAAGAGTTGTCTCTTTTTTAGCCCCAATACAAATCAGGGTTAAAAATTTGCACAATGAAAAAGCTTACATCATTGCATGCATGTACATTTTTTTTTTTATGGTATTTTTGATACTTTGAATTGTACTTTTACATGCTCGTGTGGTTTCATCTTATATAAAAGAAATGCGTCTTCCTAATTAAACAGTAGATTCTATTGGAGTAGTGGCTGTGCCGGTGTGCACCTATTTAGAATTGTTGTGTTCGAATCCCCCTTCAATTGTATTTTATTTTATTTGTACGTCTTCTTCTGACGGGTGGACTTGTCTGTCTACATCAGGTACACAAATGTCAGAGAAAAATATACATGGATAATTTTGAAAAAATTGTGATGTTGTAGGTGGACGTATTTAGTCAACTTGCTAAAATTTGATTAAATTGGACTAAAATGCTCTTAGGATACAAGTTATGGGACTAATCTTGTTCAATTTTCAAGACATGGGACTAAAACGCTTTCAAAGTGCAAGATGTGGGACTAAATATGTATATACCTCCTAATTAAACGCCTAGTCCTCCCGTTCCGTTCCCTATATATACTGCTACATACCATTGCCACTCTACATATACATCCTCTTATTTCTTCCTCCTCTTCTGACGACTATCCCACTTGGCGAAACATCTCCTGAGGATTGCAGCCATGACGAGCGACCAGACTCCCAAAGCAAGTTCCATCATCTCCTTCTCTTTTTCACTTATATGCTATGATTTCTTTTCTTTTTTGAATGAAATATGCTACTCCCTCCGTCTTGAAATAGATGTCTTAGATTTATCAAAATTTAGATGAATCTAGACACTATCTAGTATATATAGGTTCTTTTAAATTTTAAAAGATCTAAGACATCTATTTTGAGACAGAGGGAGTGTACGCCATCTTTCTCTAGTTTGGTCGTTTTTCTTGGACTAGCTAGTTTCTAGCAAAAAATCATTCTTGGGAAGAAGTGAAAAATACCAAAGAAAGGATCCCTACTCCACTGTTACAATTGCGACAAGAAGATAACGAAGAACGAAAACGAAAAACACAGCAAGGGGACACAGATTTTAACGTTGAAAAACCTCTTCAACAAAGAGAAAAAAAAACCACGGGCGCCAGCCAGCGAAACTTCACTATATCGAGGAGTGTTTACAAACGCCGGGAATTTCACAGATGCAACTCATCCAAACCGGCGGCTTACAAGGGGTTTATATATCGGTGAAAACCTGGGTCTTCGACGATCCGTACCGTACGGCGACGGGCCTCGCTCCACTCGTTACACTCTGCCCAAGCCTCCCGGCGACGGGCCTCGCTCCTCTCGTCAGAAGTTGGCCTATACTTTGTAGAATTTGGATCAACATATAACATCCACTATGTTGTTCGGGCTGACCGTTTGTCCGGTGGTTTCTTGAATCCGTCACGGGAGATTTTGTTTCGTCTTAGATGAACTGACAAGTGGCTTTCTAGACTAGATGAGATTTAGTAGTAATAAAATTATCCATTGTTTAGTATTTACCCGCATAATTTATTCAGCAGTTGAAGTTACTCTCGCATATCTGCCTTCGTTGCTTAATTAATTTCAGAGAAAGAGAGGGACGCCAGCAGGTGATTCACTGTCTGCCAAGACCAAGATGGGGCAGAAGATGGCGTTGGTGCATCGAAGGCTCTCTTTGCTCGGCAACGGCAAACACCTCCATAACGATGACGGTTTTCAGCCGACGGTGAGAACCTACACGGAACAGAATCATCTGATTCTCTTTGCTGCATTTCTGCTCTATAGAGTTCAGATTATCGAATGCATCTTCGCATTGTTCTCATCATATATGACATTGTTGTTTGGCCACTTCACTAGTCTTCTGTGTCAGCAATTTCATTAGCCACTTCTCCTTTGTTTCTGAATATTCGATCATGCTTACCATGTGGAACTGCCCTGGCAAAGTGAAAATCATATGCTTATGTTATCTTTTTTTATAGTGCTCATTAGCAATGAAGTCACTACCACTCCATGTTGTTAGGCTTTAGTTGCCATTAGGCTATAGTTTGCACTTCTCGTGATGCAATAATAAATATTTGGTGATTGCAGGATGAGGAGCTAGCTATTGTTATTGGTCAACAATTTAAGGCAGTTGATGACCGTGATGATCCAGATGACAAAGTCGAATTTGTTCCTTTGAGAGTAAGTGTTATACTATCTGATTTAGTTCTCTTATATATCACTACAGCACGCGACGGCTACGCCGACGGCAAAAAGCCCTCGGTGTAGCCAGCTTTGCCGTCGGCATACGCTACGCCGAGGGCTGTCGTCGGTGTAGCCCCCTCGGCGGAGCAAAAACGGCCGTCGGCCCGACGGCCGAGGCGGGCCCATCGGCGTAACGGCCATCGGCGAACGGCAGCGCTGCCGTTAGACGGCCGCCAACGGCGCACCGTATACGCCGACGGCCCTACCCTCGGCGTATAGTGGCCACGTGGCACCCGCTGGGCCTCCCCAGGAGGGGGCTACGTCGACGGCCTCGCCCTCGGCGTATGTGGACGCGTGTCCACCGCCTGGGCCTCCCAGGCTGGCGCGAGGCTGGCGCTAGGCCGACGGCTTGCCCTCGGCGTAGGCGCAGGTGCTACGCCGACGGCAGTGCCCTCGGCGTAGCCCTGACCATATGGCACATGGCAGAGGGCTACCCCGAGGGCATTGCCGTCGGTGTATCACATACACAGTTTTTTTTTTTGAATTTTTCACAGCAGCACTCACAGCAGCCATACATCATCCATGCATACATCCATACATCATCGTCCATACACCATCATCCATACAGCCATACATCATCCATACATCCATGCAATATATATTCCACACCAATTGAAACGAGATCACATATGCCATACATGTATCAACATCAGTCATACAAGATCATCCATACATTAGTCATACAAGATCATCGACATCATCACACATCCCTACAACTCTGGAGGAGACGGGGTGTACCCGAGATCTCCCCTGGTAAAAAGTGGCGACCTCTGCCGAGGGTTTCGTCCAATAGAAGCAGTAGAAGAGCCACCTGGCGAGGGAGTAGGAGAAGTGTGAAGCTCGGGAGAACCACCTGCAGAATGGCCAGGAGATGGACCATTGTCATGAAGCGGTGTGATCTGACGCCCATCCGGCGAGGCGTGGCCAAAGTGCCGGTTCCCAGAAGCTCCCGTTCCCTACATGTTGCCTACATGTTAGCAACTTGCGAGGCAAAGTAAAGCGATAACCAGTGGGTTAGCAAAGAACTTACCGGTGTCGATGCGTAGTAGGTCCTAGCGAAGCTTTCCTTCGATTGCAAAAATGGCGCCGGACCTGGCATGGGAGGCACGGGCCCTAAATCTCTATTATGGCCAGTTTGAATATTCACCATCATGTCCTGCAAGATAGTTTAGAAGTCAGGCCGTAGTACAACAAATGGGGGAAGTGGGACTTGTATCTTTTGCAAAAATAAAGGTTCGGACTTACATTTACGTATTGCATGTAGATCGCAAGCGCCTCCTGATGCTGCCGAAAGGCCACCTGATATTCCTCATAAACGGTATCGTAGGCCGCGTCTAACTCAGGCTACAATTTCAAATACAAGGAATCTCGTCAGTGGTTAGCCATGCAGGAACAAAAGTCATAAAGATGATGAGAACGAGAAAAACTTACATCCTCGGCGGAGCGACAAGGCTGGCCACGAGGCAGGATAGGGGGGCCGTCGGCGGGGTAGGTAGCCTTGAGACGGCTGAAGCTCGTGCTAAGGGTAGGCTTGACCTTCTTATTCAGAATCTTGAGGCGTCCATGCTGCAATCCGTGCCCCGACAGGACCAACGACTCCTCGTCGATCTCCGCGTGAATGGGGTCATGCACATGGGGGTGACGAGCCTTCACCATCGTGCTGTAGTTCCCCAAGTCGTTCTGGGCAGTGCCGAAGTACACGGGCAACGAGGGTTGAGGCTCCGAGTAATTGGGCTTCTTTCGCCGCATCATCTCATAGACGGCGACGTCATGAATCACCTCCCCGGGTTGTGCCTCGGCCACCTGTATCGCGAAAAGAAATATTATGCATATGAAGTACAAACATGACGAGAAATACACGCAGGTCGTTCCATGTATATACGTACCATCTTCCCCTTGAAGCGGTCAAAGTTGCGGTTTCCCGCATAGTGCGTTCCACCATCGCCTCGGTTATTCGCGTTCCGCCTCAACAAGGCTGCAAACTCCTCGTCTTCTCTGAGCCACCTCGTCCTAACCAGCTCCTCCCATGCGAGTCGATGCGGCTCGACCCAATCGGGGATAACCTGAAAATGCAATACTCAACTCCAGACAATGCAATGGCAACTTAGCAGCAATGTAGAATCTTATTGACATTTTACTCACCGACATGTACTCTTCTGGCGTCATCGAGTACTCAGGATTAGGGTTCCTACCGACAATGTCTTCCTTCCTGACCCTCACGCCCCTGTCAGCCCAGAAGTGGCTAGCGGCCGTGACCTTCTGGTTGTACCACACCTGGGGGGTCAACTTCACACAAGCCCCAAGCAAAGTCCTCTGCGCCTTCTCCTGGTCCTCCTCGGCCACACGGTAAAAGCACTTCAATCATGCATAAGAGTCACGAGTTAGCACGGTGGGGTCATCAAGTATGAACATAACTCGAGAAATATGCCTTACCCAAAACTTGGTGATGACAGCATCAACAGCTGTCGTAAATCCCGGGACACGGGTAGTCTGGTAGTCCGCCCAAGTAGTAGCTAGCTTCCTATCACCCTCGTGGGTAATGTGATAGCCCGGCTAGAACTTCCTAATCAGAGCTCCAACGAGGCTGTTAGGAAGGCGAGCCTTGGTCCCCAGAGGAAATGTCCAATTGCTGCACAATAATAAACATTAGTACACAATAATTATTTATGACCAACATGAAATAAAATGTTTTAAATTCCCAAATTAGTACACTTACTCAAGGCCATCTGGAATAATAAGGGCTTTTGCCTCCTGAGTCCTAGGCTCAAACTTCTCGTCAGGGACTCCCGATTCCCCACGATTCCGCAATTTCTTCGGCCCCACCAACTCGCGGCTAGTGTCCGCCTCCGTATCGGTCCCCGCCTCCCTCTCGGTCCTCGCCTCCCTCTCAGACTCTGCCTCCCTCTCGGACTCTGCCTCCCTCTCGGCCCTGAAAGGCTGCTCTGTCAGGAACAACTCAGGAGCCACGTCGCCAGAAGCAGAGGGTGGTGGGTCAAAGTCCACGCCTCCTCCCGTGGCACCTCGTCCTCGTCCTCCTCGACCTCGGCCTCGACCCCGTCCTCCGCCAGCAGGAGCAATATCGGGGTAACGCGGATTGGGATTTGGATGTCTCCCACTCCGTGTAGCTCTTTTCTTGCGCTGCTTCAGCGCATTAAGCAAGGACAAACTGGTTGCCTTGCCGCTGCTCATATTGTTCAATCACATGTATTAAGAAAGAGAAAACAGTTAAGCACAAAGACATAATAAAATGTATACACAAAGAATAAAGGCATAATGCAATTAAGAAAACAGTTAAGCACAAAGACAAAATAAAATGCATTAAAAAAATAAATACTCACTATCATTTTCATTCTCATTTTCATTCTCATTCTCACTATCACTATCTTTTGAGTAGAAATCTGGATTCTCATCGAAGGGTGTAGGCTCATCATCGTTGTCATTCTCGGTATGGAGCTTCTCGAGCATACTTATGTCATGTAGATTCACCACTGACTCACCCCGAGTTTCTACATCGTTCCCAAGGTCCTCAAGATCAACCGATTCTAAATCAAAGTGTCCGAAGTCCTCTTGCTCTTGATAGAAAATTCCCTCGTACGTTACAGGGTTAATGTTGTTGTAATCGTCCTCGGAGGGAATCGGTAGGTTACCATGTGGCGATACCTGGAACACGACTTCCCAGCCCTGGAGTTCTGCTTTCTGGCATGGGTAGGGCAAATAATAAACTTGGTTGACTTGGTGAGAAACAACAAAGACGTCGGCTCCGCTATAGGTGGTTGAAGGCCTAACTTCAACTAACCCAATGGAAGGGGTACTTCTCAGTCCACCCCTTGGGTCCAGTGGCACTTGAACACAACAAGATTGAGTTCGACATTCGTACGATTGAAGGTCAGCTCGTATAAATTCTCTAACCTTCCGTAGTAATCAAGGGAATCGGCTCCTTTGGTGAACACCCCAGTATTTACCGTTTTTGCATTCGGTCACCCTTTCTGGTGCGTCTCTGTATGGAAGCACCTTCCTGCTGCTCTCCCGATACACGTCTCGACAGCACCTCCCTGGTTCTACCCCGATCCAAGCAGAATTTCGGCAGCACCTCCCCGCTGCTCTCCCGATACACGTCTCGACAAAAAGCCAAGAGGATGTGCATCCGGAGAACAACGAGGAGGCGCCACCGAAATCCTGTCTCAAATCGAGGTAGATCCAGGGAGAACCAAACCCAACTACGAATCCGCCGACTGCCCGATAAAAGCCATAAGCGTTACGGTCCAAAATATGCGAGACCACTAATGCATATTAAGTCGCGTAACGCTTACGGTCGGGATGACGCCTAGGTGGCACGACATACTTGGTGATCTAGACACGAAAATAAACCTAGGTACAAGAGAGGCGAACGGATTCTCACCCTCGGCGGCAGAGGAAGTAGTTTATCAACCGAGTGTCGAGGTCGGTGATGGAACTCGGAGACGGGATCGAGGTGTCACCTACACCATCTCCCGCAACGACAGTCAGTCCGCCAAGGATGGTCACTCCCGAAACACTACAAAGTCTGTACATTGACATAAAGAGAACACCTTAGTAAACATGCAACACACTCACGGCCCTAGTGTGGCTTCTCTCTTCAACGGCCATATGACCAAGCTAGCTTGCCACTAACCAACGGCCTAATCCTAGCAACTCGTGCATGCATATCACTTAATAAATGATATAAACTACTAATAGATGCAACTAATAAATTCTAACAAGATTAACAACAAGATTTAATCTAACAAAATTAACTCTAACAACAATATTTGCTTCTAGAGGGGAGTGGAGGAGGTACCTGCAGAGGGGGCCGAGCTCGAGGAGGAGTGGGAGAGCTTGGGGAGAAGGGGGCCGAGCTCGGGGAGGAGGGGGCGAGGTCGGGGAGGAGGGGGCAAGGTCAGGGAGGAGGGGGAGAGCTTGGGGAGGAGGGGGCCGAGCTCGGGGAGGAGAAAGGGAGGAGGGAGGAAGGCGGCTGGCGGCGGGGAGGAGGGAGGGAGGCGGCGGCGGCGGGAAGGAGGCTAGTGGAGGGAGGCTCGGGGAGGGAGGAGGGAGGAAGGCGGGGTGGGGGAGGGCCAGGGTGGGGGAGGGCCGGGGTGGGGCTAGCGGTGGCGGCCCCGAGCTCGGGGACCGGCGGCGGGGTGGTGGGGTGGTGGTGGCGGCGGGGTGGTGGGGGTAGGGAAGTGGGTGAGGGCTCGCGGGAGGGAGAGAGGGGGGCTGGCGACGGCGGCCCCGAGCTCGGGGACCGGCGGCGGGTGGCGGCGGGTCGGGGCTTGGGGAGGGGGTTGGGAGGCAGGAGGTGGGGAGCGGGATGGGGAGGGATTGTCGATGGGAACGAGTGGCCCGGGGTGGGCCGCGGGTCAAAAAAAAAGGGTGATGCTACGCCGACGGCCAGGCATACGCCGAGGGCAGCCGTCGGCGTAGCTAGGGCAATTTTTTTTATTAAATGAACATATATCTAGAGACTAAAACATATCAAAAAAATAATAATTTCATTTAGATACACATGTGTAGGACCTAGTGTATAGATACATGTAAAATCTAGCCAAAAATTTCTATTAGACGGTTTCACCTAAACGGGGAGATTCCCCCCTTATACGGGTCCGGAACCTTCGCCTCTAGGTTAGAGCGCATGCATGCGAGGGGGGACACATGAAAGCACCTATACCAACCTCTCACCACACTCACACACATATGCTAGGGACACATGCAGGTTCTCATTTGATTCCGATGTTCTTGAAGGGTTTCGCGGCATAGTAAATCAAAATTTTCTACGGATGCGAACAGAGGGAAAGCCAAGATCTAATCTAGGAGATGCAATCAACGAGAGAGATTGGATTAGATCTTCATACCCTTGAAGATTCGCACAGCGGAACGTTCGTCGGAACGTGGGTGATGTAGTCGTACTCGCTTCTCCTCCTCGCGATCCGATCCGATCTAGCACCACAAGTGGCGGTGCCTCCGTGAGATGCACACGTGCAGCACCTCGACGTCTCCTCCTTCCTCGGACCAGCAAGTATGGTGGAGAGATAGATTGGATCTACAACACGACGGCGTGGTGTATATGGTGGAGAATTTCTGCAGCAGGGCTTCGCCTACAAACAGTCGGGAGGGAGAGAGGAAAGCTAGCAAGGCGGCTAGGGTTTGGAGGAGAGGTGTAGGGGGTTGGTGCACCCCCACCCCTCTTTATATAGAGGGGGGGGGGGCGCAGCCCTAGCCCCTCCCCCAAGCCCAAAGGATAAGGAGTGGGGGGCATGGACTCTCCCCTCTTCTAGAAACCCTATCTCTAGTTTAAACGATTTAAACTCTCTAGGATCGGCTGGGCCCTATGGGGCCTTGTGCCCCTGGCCCAATGCGGCCAGGACACTCCCTCATAGGCCCATGCCCCCTCCCGGAAGGTGGGGCCACGTTGGTCCCCTTCCGGAAGGTTCTAGAAGCTTCCGGTACAATACCGATTAACCCGGAACAATTCCGAACTCCAAAAACTGCATTGCCTTATATGAATCTTATTCTCCGGACCATTCTGGAACCTCTCGTGATATCCCGGATCCCATCCGAGACTCCGAACAAAAATTCATAAACCAATTATCCAATCTATCCTAGCGTCGAGACACGTTAAGTGTGTGACCCTGCGGGTTCGAGAATATGCAGACATGATCTTTTATCAATAATCAACAGCGGGGTCTGGGCACCCATATTGACTCCCACACATTCATCGATGATCATATCGGATGAACCACGATGTCAGGATTCAAACAATCCCATATATATATTCCCTTCGTCTCGCGATATTTTACTTGCCCGAGATTCGATCGTCGGTACCGTCATACCTAGTTCAATCTCGTTCACAGCAAGTACTTTACTCGTTCCGTAATCCGATATCACTTTGTGATTAACTCCTTAACCACATGCTTGCAAGCGGTGTTGATATCGATTACCGAGTGGGCCCGAAGTATATCTCTCCGACTTGGGAGGGACAAATTCCATCTCGATACATACAACCCAACAGATACTTTCCGATCACCTGAGAGACACCTTTATGATCACCCTCTCATAGGATGACGTTTGATGACCTCAAAGCTTTATTCCGGTACCAGGGAGTTGCATTATCTCATGGTCTAAGGAATACAATATTTGACATAGGAAAAGCTTCGCAAAGATGAACACGATGAAACGATCTAATTGCTTCGCTTAGTTTGGGTCTGTCCATCATATCATTCTCCAATGATATGATCTCATTATCAATTGACAACTCATGTCTATGGTTAGGAAACCTTAACCATCATTGATCAATGAGCTAGTCCTTAGAGGCGTACCAGGGACACGGTGTTGTTCACAAACCACACAAGTATTAATGTTTCCGCTTAATACAATTCTAGCATGGAATATAAACTTTATCATGAACAAGAATTATAATAATAACATCTTTATTATTGCCTCTAGGGCATAATTCCAACAGTCTACCACTTGCACTAGAGTCAATAATCTAGTTTACATCTGGCAACAATCTCACACCCATGGCACTGAGGTGTTGATCATGTTTTACACGTGGAAGAGGTTTAGTCAATGGATCTGCGACATTCAGATCCGTATGTACTTTGCTAATCTTCAGATCTCCATCTGCTATATAATCTCAGATTATATGAAACTTGCGGTTGATATGCTTGGTCTTTGGATGATATCTTGGTTCCTTAGCGAGTGCTATGGCGCCAGTGTTGTCACACAATATCTCCAGTGGGTCCAATGCACTTGGAACCATGCCAAGCTCAGTGATGAAGTTTCTGATCCAAACTCCTTCACTTCACGCTTCTGCAGCAGCCATGTATTCCGCTTCCACTGTAGATCCCGCGATCACGCTTTGCTTACAGCTTCTCCAGCTCACAGCTCCTCCATTCAAAATATAAACGATTCCTGTCTGAGATTTGGAATCATCCTTGTCGGTGTCGAAACTAGCATCGACGTAACCTTTTACGACAAGCTGTTCATCACCCCCATAGACTAAGAACATTTCTTTAGTTCTATTTAGGTACTTTAGTATGTTCTTCACGGCTGTCCAGTGTTCCACTCCTGGATCACTTTGATATCTGCTCGTCAAACTAAGAGCATTGGACACATCCGGTCTAGTACACAGCATGGCATACATGATGGAACCTATGGCCGAGGCATAAGGCACTTTGCTCATAGCTTCCCTATCATTTACCGTAGCTGGACACTGAGCCTTGCTCAATATCTTACCTGACAACATAGGCACTGAACCTTTCTTTGCCTTATCCATTCTGAACCTTTTCAGAACTTTGTCTAGGTATGTACTCTGGCTTAAGGCTATCAGGCGTCTTTGTCTATCTCTATAGATTTTGATGCCCAATATATAAGCAGCTTCACCTAGGTCTTTCATTGAAAAACACTTGTTCAAATAACTCTTCACATCGTTAAGCATGTTGATGTCATTTCCGATAATCAATATGTCATCCACATATAGTACCAAAAACGTCACCGAGCTCCCACTCACTTTCTTGTAGATACAAGCTTTGTAGCAATTTGGAACAAATCCAAAGCTCTTTATCACTTGATCAAAACGAAGGTTCCAACTCCGAGATGCTTGCTTCAGTCCATAAATGGAACGCTGAAGTTTGCATACTTTACTAGCATCCTTAGGATCGACAAAACCTTCGGGTTGCATCATATACAACTCTTCATCAATGTTGCCATTGAGGAAAGCAGTCTTGACATCCATCTGCCATATTTCATAATCATGAAACGCGGCAATTGCTAATAAAATCCGAATGGACTTAAACATCGCTACGGGAGATAAAGTCTCATCGTAGTCAACACCTTGAACTTGTCGAAAACCTTTCGCGACAAGCCGTGCTTTATAGATGGTAACATTACCATCCGCGTCCGTTTTCTTCTTGAAGATCCATTTGCACTCAACGGCCTTTCGGTCGCTAGGAGGGTCCACCAAAGTCCATACTTGGTTTTCGCTCATGGATCCCAATTCGGATTTCATGGCTTCTAGCCATTTCTCAGAGTCTGGGCTCATCATCGCTTCCTCATAGTTCCTAGGTTCACTGTCTTCTACTAGCAAGACAGTCAAGACAGGGTTGCCGTACCACTCAGGGGGGGCACGCGACCTTGTCGACCTGCGACGTTCAGTAGCAGCATCGTCCGAAGCTTCATGATCCTTGTCATTAGCTTCCTCTATTGTTGGTGCAGGCGGCACTGGAACAATTTCAGGTGCTGCGCTACTCTCCAACTCAAGAGAAGGTTCAATAACCTCGTCTAGCTCTACTTTCCTCCCACTCACTTCTTTCGAGAGAAACTCCTTCTCAAGAAAGGAACCGTTCTTTGCGACAAACACTTTGCCTTCGGTTCTGTGATAGAAGGTATACCCAATAGTTTCCTTAGGGTATCCTATGAAGACGCATTTCTCCGCTTTGGGTTCGAGCTTGTCCGGCATCAACTTCTTGACGTAAGCTTCGCATCCCCAAACTTTAAGAAACGACAACTTAGGTTTAGCACCAAACCACAGTTCATACGGTGTCGTCTCAACGGATTTAGATGGAGCTCTATTTAAAGTGAATGCAGCGGTTTCTAATGCATAACCCCAAAATGATAACGGCAAATCAGTAAGAGACATCATTGATCGGACCATATCTAATAGGGTTCGATTCCGGCGTTCAGACACACCATTGCGCTGTGGTGTTCCGGGTGGCGTGAGTTGTGAAACGATTCCACTTGCTTTAAGATGCGTGAGAAAATCATAACTCAAATATTCACCTCCACGATCGGATCGTAGAAACTTAATCTTTCTGTTACGATGGTTCTCCACTTCATTCTGAAATTCCTTGAACTTTTCAAATGTTTCAGATTTATGTTTCATTAAATAGATATACCCATATCTACTTAAGTCATCGGTAAAAGTGAGGAAATAGCGATATCCACCGCGCGTCGAAATACTCATCGGTCCGCATACATCGGTATGTATGATTTCCAACAAGTCCGTTGCTCGCTCCATCATACCGGAGAACGGTTTTTTGATCATCTTGCCCATGAGGCATGGTTCGCATGTGTCAAATGATTCAAAATCAAGAGACTCCAAAAGTCCATCAGAATGGAGTTTCTTCATGCGCTTTACACCAATATGACCTAGACGATAGTGCCACAAATAAGTAGTATTATCACTATCTACTTTGCATCTCTTAGCCTCAATGTTATGGATGTGTGTTTCATCCCTTTCGATATTTAGAAGAAATAAACCATTTACAAGAGGTGCATGACCATAAAAGATGTTACTCATATAAATAGAACAACCATTATTCTCCGATTTAAATGAATAACCGTCTTGCAATAAACACGATCTAGAAATAATGTTCATGCTCAACGCAGGCACATAATAACACTTATTAAGGTTTAAAACTAATCCTGAAGGTAAAACTAAGGAGAGCGTGCCGACGACCATCACATCAACTCTTGATCCGTTGCCAACGCGCATCGTCACCTCATCCCTCGCAAGCCGCCGTCTATTTCGTAGCTCCTGTTTCGAGTTACAAATATTAGCAACTGAACCGGTATCAAATACCCAGGCACTACAACGAGGTCTAGTAAGGAAAACATCAATAACATGTATATCAAATATACCTTTGATGGTGCCAGCCTTCTTGTCCGCTAAGTACTTCGGGCAGTTACGCTTCCAGTGACCCTTGTCCTTGCAATAGAAGCACTCAGTGTCCGGCTTGGGACCAGACCTGAGCTTCTTCTCAGCAGGGGCATTGCGCTTGCCGCCGCCCTTCTTGAAGGGCTTCTTTGCTCCCTTACCTTTCTTAAAGGAGGTCTTGTTGACCATCAACACATGATTATCCTTCTTGATGTCCACTTCCACAGCCTTCAGCTTTGCGAAGAGCTCGGTGATCGTATCAGTGGAACCAATCTGATTATGAGTCACTACAAAACTTTTATAGCTGGGAGGGAGTGATTGCAGAACCCTGTCAATCTTGAGCTCCTCTGGAATCGTGCATTCCAGTTGCTCAAGCCGTTGAGTGTAGCCCGTCATCTTAATGGCGTGCTCACTAACGGAACTCCCTTCCTCCATCTTGCAGTTAAAGAACTTCTCGGAGATCTCATATCTCTCAGAACGGGCCTGAGTCTGAAACATGGTTTTCAGCTCCTCGAGAATCTCGAAGGGCCCGGGATACTCTTCAAAATGATTTTGAAGCTCTGGTTCCATAGCAAACAACATGGTGCTCTTAATCACACCATAATCATCTTTGCGCGACTGATAGACAGCTTTCTCATCAGTCGGCGCAGTTGCAGCAGGGGGGTCACCTAACGCTTTCCCAAGGACATAGTCCTTTTGTCCGCCAGACAGAATGATTCTTAGATTGCGTAACCAATTGGTGAAGTTAGACCCATTGTTTCTAAGCTTTTCCTTCTCAGCAAAAACGTTGAAGTTGAAGTTGGACTTGGCCATGTGATCTACAGTATTGGCAAGTACAATTTAGACTATGTTCATGATAAATAGTTCAACTTAATCAAATTACTAGATGAACTCCCACTAAATTCAACATCCCTCAAGTTGTTTAGTGAACACGATCCAAATTCACCACACCTAATCCGATCATCACGAGAAGAGATGTGGTTTCAATGGTGGACAACAAAGTGTCGATCATATCATTCATATGACTCATGCTTAACCTTTCGGTTCTTGTGTTCCGAGGCCATGTCTGTACATGCTAGGCTCGTCAAGCTAGACCCAAGTATTTCTGCGTGCGCAAAACTGGCTTGCACCCGTTGTATGTGAGCGTAGAGTCTATAGCACCCGATCATCACGTGATGCTTGGACACGACGAACTTTCGCAACGGTGCATACTTGGGGAGAACACAGTTTTTATCTTGATCTTTAAGTGAGGAATCATCTTATAATGCTACCGTCGCGATCTAAGCATAATAAGATACATAAAGGGATAAACATCACATGCATATAACTTTATGTGACATGGTATAGCCAATCCTCGCGCAATGATCTCCATCTTGTGCGTTCCGGCATGATCTCCATCACTCCACCAAGATTGCCTCCACCACGAATAGCAACTACAACTATTGCTAACTACTTAGCGATAAAGTAAAGTTATTACATGGCGTATAAGAAGTTGACTCGCAGGTCATACACAATTATAAAGACAACCATATGGCTCCTGCCGGTTGTGTACTCATCGACATGCAAGTCGTGAAACATTACAAAACATGATCATCACATACAATATACACATCACATCTTGGGCCATACCATATCACAGAAAACACTCCCTGCAAAAACAAGTTAGACGCCTCTACTTTGTTGTTGCATGTTTTACGTGGCTTATGGGAGTAGATGCTAAGAACGATTCTTACCTATGGAAAGCCAAAACGGTAATATTATGGTTGCCAAACTCCGGTGTTAATCCCATGACAACTATAGTGAGAGAAACTGACATCCACCAGCCGCATGTGTGGAACAAGCCACACGTCAAGTGCGGAGCCGGTCTCGCGAACGACGTCGCGTAAGGTTGGCCTGGACCGCTTCAATATCACTATCCCGCGTCATAAGAAGAACACAAACAAGAGGCTTTCAACAGAAAACATCAACGCCCGCAACAACCATGTTGCGTTCTACTCGTGAAACACATCTACGCATAGATCTAGCTCTGATACCACTGAAGGGTTTCGCGGCATAGTAAATTAAAATTTTCTACGGATGCGAACAGAGGGAAAGCCAAGATCTAATCTAGGAGATGCAATCAATGAGAGAGATTGGATTAGATCTTCATACCCTTGAAGATTCGCACAGCGGAACGTTCGTCGGAACGTGGGTGATGTAGTCGTACTCGTTTCTCCTCCTCGCGATCCGATCCGATCTAGCACCACAAGTGGCGGTGCCTCCGTGAGATGCACACGTGCATCACCTCGACGTCTCCTCCTTCCTCGGACCAGCAAGTATGGTGGAGAGATAGATTGGATCTACAACACGACGGCGTGGTGTATATGGTGGAGAATTTCTGCAGCAGGGCTTCGCCTACAAACAGTCGGGAGGGAGAGAGGAAAGCTAGCAAGGCGGCTAGGGTTTGGAGGAGAGGTGTAGGGGGTTGGTGCGCCCCCACCCCTCTTTATATAGAGGGGGGGGGCGCAGCCCTAGCCCCTCCCCCAAGCCCAAAGGATAAGGAGTGGGGGGCATGGACTCTCCCCTCTTCTAGAAACCCTATCTCTAGTTTAAACGATTTAAACTCTCTAGGATCGGCTGGGCCCTATGGGGCCTTGTGCCCCTCGCCCAATGCGGCCAGGACACTCCCTCATAGGCCCATGCCCCCTCCCAGAAGGTGGGGCCACGTTGGTCCCCTTCCGGAAGGTTCTAGAAGCTTCCGGTACAATACCGATTAACCCGGAACAATTCCGAACTCCAAAACTGCATTGCCTTATATGAATCTTATTCTCCGGACCATTCCAGAACCTCTCGTGATATCCCGGATCCCATCCGAGACTCCGAACAAAAATTCATAAACCAATTATCCAATCTATCCTAGCGTCGAGACACGTTAAGTGTGTGACCCTGCGGGTTCGAGAATATGCAGACATGATCTTCTATCAATAATCAACAGCGGGGTCTGGGCACCCATATTGACTCCCACACATTCATCGATGATCATATCGGATGAACCACGATGTCAGGATTCAAACAATCCCATATATATATTCCCTTCGTCTCGCGATATTTTACTTGCCCGAGATTCGATCGTCGGTACCGTCATACCTAGTTCAATCTCGTTCACAGCAAGTACTTTACTCGTTCCGTAATCCGATATCACTTTGTGATTAACTCCTTAACCACATGCTTGCAAGCGGTGTTGATATCGATTACCGAGTGGGCCCGAAGTATATCTCTCCGACTTGGGAGGGACAAATTCCATCTCGATACATACAACCCAACAGATACTTTCCGATCACCTGAGAGACACCTTTATGATCACCCTCTCATAGGATGACGTTTGATGACCTCAAAGCTTTCTTCCGGTACCAGGGAGTTGCATTATCTCATGGTCTAAGGAATACAATATTTGACATAGAAAAAGCTTCGCAAAGATGAACACGATGAAACGATCTAATTGCTTCGCTTAGTTTGGGTCTGTCCATCATATCATTCTCCAATGATATGATCTCATTATCAATTGACAACTCATGTCTATGGTTAGGAAACCTTAACCATCATTGATCAATGAGCTAGTCCTTAGAGGCGTACCAGGGACACGGTGTTGTTCACAAACCACACAAGTATTAATGTTTCCGCTTAATACAATTCTAGCATGGAATATAAACTTTATCATGAACAAGAATTATAATAATAACATCTTTATTATTGCCTCTAGGGCATAATTCCAACAGTTCTCGTGGTCTTCTTCCGGTGAAGCCCTGATCTCTGTGCACACTCGGATCGTCTACCCCCCTAGACGTTCCTCCGACAGGGGTAGCCCGGCGTAGCTCTCTCTTGTTTTGTGTTTGTTTAGGTCATAGGGTGATGTAAAACCATGTTGGTTCACAAGTTGGGGCACTATCCTACCCGGTTTCACCTAAACGGGGAGATTTCCCCCTTATACGGGTCCGGAACCTTCGCCTCTAGGTTAGAGCGCATGCATGCGAGGCGGGACACATGCAAGCACCTGTACCAACCTCTCACCACACACACACATATGCTAGGGACACATGCAAGTTCTCATCTGATTCCGATGTTCTCGTGGTCTTCCTCCGGCGAAACCCTGATCTCTGTGCACACTCGGATCGTCTACCCCCCTAGACGTTCCTTTGACAGGGGTAGCCCGGCGTATCTCTCTCTTGTTTTGTGTTTGTTTAGGTCATAGGGTGATGTAAAACCATGTTGGTTCACAAGTTGGGGCACTATCCTACCCGGTTTCACCTAAACGGGGAGATTCCCCCCTTATACGGGTCCGGAACCTTCGCCTCTAGGTTAGAGCGCATGCATGCGAGGGGGGACACATGCAAGCACCTATACCAACCTCGGACCACACTCACACACATGTGCTAGGGACACATGCAAGTTCTCATCTGATTCCGATGTTCTCGTGGTCTTCCTCCGGCGAAACCCTGATCTGTGTGCACACTCGGATCGTCTACCCCCCTAGACGTTCCTCTGACAGGGCTAGCCCGGCATATCTCTCTCTTGTTTTGTGTTTGTTTAGGTCATAGGGTGATGTAAAACCATGTTGGTTCACAAGTTGGGGCACTATCCTACCCGGTTTCACCTAAACGGGGAGGTTCCCCCTTTATACGGGTCCAGAACCTTCGCCTCTAGGTTAGAGCGCATGCATGCGAGGGGGGACACATGCAAGCACCTATACCAACCTCTCACCACACTCACACACATATGCTAGGGACACATGCAAGTTCTCATCTGATTCCGATGTTCTCGTGGTCTTCCTCCGGCGAAACCCTGATCTCTGTGCACACTCGGATCGTCTACCCCCCTAAACGTTCCTCTGACAGGGCTAGCCCGGCGTAGCTCTCTCTTGTTTTGTGTTTGTTTAGGTCATAGGGTGATGTAAACCATGTTGGTTCACAAGTTGGGGCACTATCCTACCCGGTTTCACCTAAACGGGGAGATTCCCCCCTTATACGGGTACGGAACCTTCGCCTCTAGGTTAGAGCGCATGTATGCGAGGGGGGACACATGCAAGCACCTATACCAACCTCTCACCACACTCACACACATATGCTAGGGACACATGCAAGTTCTCATCTGATTCCGATGTTCTCCTGGTCTTCCTGCGGCGAAACCCTGATCTCTGTGCACACTCGGATCGTCTACCCCCCTAGACGTTCCTCTGACAGGGGCAGCCCGGCGTAGCTCTCTCTTGTTTTGTGTTTTTTTAGGCCATAGGGTGATGTAAAACCATGTTGGTTCACAAGTTGGGGCACTATCCTACCCGGTTTCACCTAAACGGGGAGATTCCCCCCTTATACGGGTCCGGAACCTTCGCCTCTAGGTTAGAGCGCATGCATGCGAGGGGGGACACATGCAAGCACCTATACCAACCTCTCACCACACTCACACACATATGCTAGGGACACATGCAAGTTCTCATCTGATTCCGATGTTCTCGTGGTCTTCCTCCGGCGACACCCTGATCTCTGGGCACACTTGGATCGTCTACCCCCCCTAGACGTTCCTCTGACAGGGGTAGCCCGGCGTAGCTATCTCTTGTTTTGTGTTTGTTTAGGACATAGGGTGATGTAAAACCATGTTGGTTCACAAGTTGGGGCACTATCCTACCCGGTTTCACCTAAACGGGGAGATTCCCCCCTTATACGGGTACGGAACCTTCGCCTCTAGGTTAGAGCGCATGCATGCGAGGGGGGACACATGCAAGCACCTATACCAACCTCTCACCACACTCACACACATATGCTAGGGACACATGCAAGTTCTCATCTGATTCTGATGTTCTCGTGGTCTTCCTCCGGTGAAACCCTGATCTCTGTGCACACTCGGATCGTCTACCCCCCTAGACGTTCCTCTGACAGGGGTAGCCCGGCGTAGCTATCTCTTGTTTTGTGTTTGTTTAGGACATAGGGTGATGTAAAACCATGTTGGTTCACAAGTTGGGGCACTATCCTACCCGGTTTCACCTAAACGGGGAGATTCCCCCCTTATACGGGTACGGAACCTTCGCCTCTAGGTTAGAGCGCATGCATGCGAGGGGGGACACATGCAAGCACCTATACCAACCTCTCACCACACTCACACACATATGCTAGGGACACATGCAAGTTCTCATCTGATTCTGATGTTCTCGTGGTCTTCCTCCGGTGAAACCCTGATCTCTGTGCACACTCGGATCGTCTACCCCCCTAGACGTTCCTCTGACAGGGGTAGCCCGACGTAGCTCTCTCTTGTTTTGTGTTTGTTTAGGTCATGGGTGATGTGAAACCATGTTTGTTCACAAGTTGGGGCACTATCCTACCCGGTTTCACCTAAACGGGGAGATTCCCCCCTTATACGGGTCCGGAACCTTCGCCTCTAGGTTAGAGCGCATGCATGCGAGGGGGGACACATGCAAGCACCTATACCAACCTCTCACCACACTCACACACATATGCTAGGGACACATGCAAGTTCTCATCTGATTCCGATGTTCTCGTGGTCTTCCTCCGGCGAAACCCTGATCTGTGTGCACACTCGGATCGTCTACACCCCTAGACGTTCCTCTGACAGGGGTAGCCCGGCGTAGCTCTCTCTTGTTTTGTGTTTGTTTAGGTCATAGGATGATGTAAAACGATGTTGGTTCACAAGTTGGGGCACTATCCTACCCGGTTTCACCTAAACGGGGAGATTCCCCCCTTATACGGGTCCGGAACCTTCGCCTCTAGGTTAGAGCGCATGCATGCGAGGGGGGACACATGCAAGCACCTATACCAACCTCTCACCACACTCACACACATATGCTAGGGACACATGCAAGTTCTCATCTGATTCCGATGTTCTCGTGGTCTTCCTCCGGCGACACCCTGATCTCTGTGCACACTTGGATCGTCTACCCCCCCTAGACGTTCCTCTGACTGGGGTAGCCCGGCATAGCTCTCTCTTGTTTTGTGTTTGTTTAGGTCATAGGGTGATGTAAAACCATGTTGGTTCACAAGTTGGGGCACTATCCTACCCGGTTTCACCTAAACGGGGAGATTCCCCCCTTATACGGGTATGGAACCTTCGCCTCTAGGTTAGAGCGCATGCATGCGAGGGGGGACACATGCAAGCACTTCATGTGGTTGTGGTGAGTGCTATTGAGAACCACATGCGATAATAACACTTACAAACATCTAGAAATTTCTCGGGGTGTGAGAAGATTCGTAACGACATTTCATGTGGACGTGTAGACTGCTATTCAGAGGGTACGAAATTATCCAATTAATAAAAAAATATATAAATAATTGATACAAATACAAAATAAATGAAAAATAGAGAAGGCTACGCCGAGGGTGACCGTCGGCGTACGTTGCTGGTACGCCGAGGGTGGCTGTCGGCGTATAATATGCCGAGGGTCGCTGTCGGCCTAACCGACGGCATCGTTAGCGCGCCGTCCGTGCTGGCCGGCATGTGCCACGCGTCCGCTTGCTACGCCGAGGGCCGCCACTACGCCGAGGGTGACCGTCGGTGTAGTGTATACTACGCCGACGGCTTGGCTACGCCGAGGGCTGGCCAGTTGGGCTGGCCTGATGCGGTGCTACGCCGACGGCCGTCGGCGCATCTGGCCATTCCTGTAGTGTATACATTAACTGGAGCACAATAGGCTCCATTCAGATATCAGAGCATCACTTTAAATGAAAGGAACAGTATCTTCACATTGTTGCAATAGTTCCTCGTTCTTTTCCTTTCCATCCTGATTATGTAAATTATAAGCATACAACTTATTGATCTAAACTCAATATGGCAGATCGTGAGGCCCACGAGCGTGGAGAATGGGGAAGAAAAGCGTCCAGGCTCTTATAAAGTAAGACACACTCAAAATTTTCAATCTTTTATTTGTTTGTGTAATATGAACATGTCCTATCAGGAAAATTTGAACAAATAAACATGGCTTCCAATTTAAATTTATGAACTCATCATGCTTCCTATGGCCGGATAGTGTTAGAGTAGCCTTTCATTCTTCTTTTGGCTTTCTTTTCCTCTTCTCTAGTCCCGGTTAGCAATTTTGTCTACAGTTTCTCACAAGTTTTGGATATTTTGCTAGTTTGCAGTCATGTAAGTAGTGCACTTCTTTCTTTTCTTCTTCGAATACAAAAGATACGCATTGGATGTTCGTGTGCTCATAATGCTTCAGAGATTTTGGTGCATCCAATAGTTTCATAAATGGAAAACCGCAACGCTCTGGATACTGGGTGCAATCTTTTGGAGACGGTCGCACAGGATTTATACAATCAGTGTAATTAGCGTTTTGATAAGAGGATAACATGTTGAATCAGAGTTATTTTATGTTATCCTTATTTTTTAGATGGTTGATTCATGTCTCGACCTTATGCGACCCATGATGTAATAAATACTTTGAATAACTGTTGAATAAAGCAATATAAGGCCGTATGTATCAATCGATACCGGGGATATGTCCCTTTTTCGAAAAAACATAGTTTCATAAATCAGATTATTTGTTATCATCTTAAGCCACATATATAAACAGACATTGGATTCACAGGTGTGCTTTATTTTCAGAGGAAGAGAGAGAGGCCAGTAGGTTCCAAATCTGCTAAGAGCAAGAAGGAAGAGAAACCAACGTTGGTTGAAAAAGTTGATTTTGAGCTGGAGGTGAGGTCCTACGTGGAACGAATTTAAATTTATTTATTTAGGATATGTTGGTTATTCATAGCTTGAAGTAATAACTTGTTCTTACATCACACCCGACGTTTTGTAAAAGAAAAAAAAATGATACCTTAATTACTTGAGTGTAACCAGATCAAGATATATGTTACTGTAACTACCTCGGTGAATTACGCTCCTAGTTACAAGGCTGGATGAGCGGAAATGGTTGAAATAGTACGGTGGGGCCCAAATGCCACTCACAGGTAGACCTTTCGGCCGTCCCAACCACTTCCAAACATCGGGACAAGAACGGGCGGCGTAATCGGCAGGCGAAGGGATCAACTACATACACAAATGAGTATGTATGCAAGCCACCATACAACAGTACATCAGAGCCATTCCATCTAAAAGAAATAAAAATATTTCAACGCCATACGGCAAGATCCAAATATCCTAGATAGATATAATAGTTTAGGATAGCTCCTCATACATCACACATCAGAGTATCAGGCGGAAGCGGCAAACAAGATCCGAGTACGGATAAGAAGCAAATCGGCATAAGATGCCCCATAAATAAACACATCCCGCCCACAGATCTCACGGATCCCCGTTCCCGGAATCTCTACACCGAATGATCGTTGCCCACATCGTCCGTCTCCTCCACCCAGTATCCGTCTTGTGAGTGTACCTGTTCATCTGAATCAAATAATTTATCGTGTGAGACCCTAGGGGTACTCAGCAAGTCTTTATGCCTCTAAAGGGGACACAACCTGGGGTGACGCAATTGCAGCAAAAGATAAACCCTAACAATTCTATAGATACTCGCTAACCATCCGCCTAACCAAAGATAGACGGATGTCCGTGAATTAAGAACAACAGTTATAACGGTAATATTAATAGATCCATCCTCCTCCTCGCTTACCAACGAGGAAGCGGACGAACAACCCCCCATCCGTTGGCTGTTTTATTATCCATTCCATGAGTGTTGCACTATTTACTAGTTGGTTATTTAGTCAAGTTAAAAGCGGTACTTTAGTTATGCTTGTCTATGATCGAGAAACTGTGCTCCAAGTCGTCCATAACCGCGGACACGGCTTTCAGAAAGTTTTACCCTGCAGGGGTGCACAAATAGCAACACACACTCGATCAACCTCGGAAAAACCAAATCAAAACCCAACGAGGCCTTCACGACAAAGCAATCACAGGATTCAGAAATATTTCCGGGGGCCACCCCATTAAGTATACCCGCAACGAAGTTAGCTGACTCCGAGACGGACTCAAGGTTTGGGTGGACGGCTGTAAACGACTGGGAACCCGAAAGTGTGACTGGGCTTGTCGATACCGCGAAAACGTGTCCCGATCCTAAACAGTACAGGTGCTCCTCGCACAATCGTAAATAAAGCAGTAAAGCATGGCATAAGTACAGGATAGTAAATAAAACCTCAAACTAGTTTGTGGCCCCAAGAAATAAGACTGAATCAAGCTCTGGCTCAGGGGGGTCCCATAAGCCTCCCGGATGTGGATAGCGCGAATAATCAAGGAACAGGAATCAAGTACTCGGGGTCCTACGGGACACAAGTGAGCATGAAAAACCAAATAGCAGATATTGCTCACCGGTGCCACTTTCATTAGTTATCCCATTACTACTCAGGTTAAGTTGTTTAGGTACCTCGTTATTCATCAGACACTCACATACCCTACACATGCTGTTCTACGACTCGCATGGCTCAAACAACTCCTGTGGTAATGGCTCATGGGATGGAGGAACAAGCTTCGGTGGGGTTTAAAAGTAAAGGCTATGCAATACTTGGGATTCAGTTTAATGCAATCGCGACTCAATGATGCAAGAATAAGATAGAGGCAATAGGTACTATATGTATGCAAGCATGTGGTAGTGCTTGCCTGGCAGCTCAGTTGAAGCGAGAGAAGGATCTGGGTAGTGCTCCTGGGTTTCTTGATATATCCCCTGCTCAGCGTCTATTCGAAGAAGAACCAAACAAACAAGGGCCAACATAAATAAAGTGCACAAGCATATGAGTTAAAATGCGACAAGCAAACAATCATGCCATGATGAATGATGCACAATTTGCATGGCAATAAAGTAACATGGCATGGGTGAGGTGTAGAATACAAGAAATAAACATTTTCTTGAGTTTTAGTCACATTTTTATACTCCAATAAGTTGCTGTAATCTTTATATTTATATGATTCATGCTGCAAAACAGACCATGGAATGCATAAACAGAAAGGTCTCGTCGAGCTGATCATTTTAGACATATCATTTGTTAAATTTGGAGTTATAAATCAAAAGTTATTAATTAATTAAGAAAAGGGCATTTTATTGTAATTTTAATCAACTTGAAATTTAAAGTGTTCAAAATATATTTTGGATGGCATATTTGAATTCCTCACATTTTTCTGATCCAAAAACATATATTACATGTTTAATTTGGAATTGTATTTTAAAAGTTATTTAAATGCAGATTTGAATTTGAATTAAAAACAAATTTGAAAAGATTTAGTTTAAAACAGATAACAGGAAGCATTTTTGTACTCAGGCAGACCCTAGCCATAGACACTGACCAGTGGGGTCAGGGCTGACTGGGACACAGCGCGCGGCTAAAAGCTTTTTGCACCGCAGCTAACCCAGTCCCTGTGAATGACAGGTGGGGCCACGGCACACGCGGACCCGCATGTCAGTAGGAGAGAGGGGGCGTGCCACGCGGCACAGAGAGGGAGCGCGGGTTGAGGAGTAAAAAGCTATAGGGGGGTTTTCTGCAAAAACGGCGACGCGGTACTGTTTCTCTTCCTGGGTTGACTGACGAAACTGAAGACGCCGCGCAACAGAGGAAAACAGGGGCGCGCAGGGCTCGATCCCGGGACCTCGCGTGCGCGCGCGGCGGCGGTTATTTAATGCCCATGCAAGTATTTAATGCCATGTGTTAATCTTGTGAAAACAAAATAAAATCACATGGCATGATTCCATGCATTTCCAAAAGTTGGAATAAAGACCAAGCAAAAGAAATTTAGAATTGGATCCATCCCAACCCACATGGGCTAGAGTAAATGCCAAAACAAAATAAAAGCCCATGGGTAATTAGGGTGGTAGAATGATAAGGTGGTGACAAAGAAAGGTGGTGGAGTTGAATAAAAGATATGCCCTCAACTCATCTTGGGCATTCACATAATATATCAAGAACCAAATACAATATCAAGAGGCAATTACAATTTACAATGCATATGAGAGAAGAACCAAATCAAAAAGGGGTTTTATATGATGCTCAAATGCAAGGTGGCATGATGACATGAGCATGATTGAATGATGATGCAACAATTATATATATGAAGTAGCCATTATATAGACTAGGCTAGTAGCATTGCAATTGTTAGACAATTGGGATGCTACAACTCTCCCCCACTAAACAAGAATCTCGCCCCGAGATTCCTAGGAAAAAGAAAACAACACAAGGAGAGGCGGGTGTTCGAACGAAGGTGACCCTCACGTTCCCAAGTTGATGAACAACGGAATGGTGCGACCACTACACCTTGCAAAACTTGCTAGACTTGTTGCGAGTCTTGCGTTTTGCTTGAGAAACAACGGGTTAGAAGAGTTGAAGGATTGTCGTGAGACAAGAAGGATAGGATGGGCATAGCTCCGGGTTTTCCCAAGAATCATGATAAAAGAATATAACCACTTGTGAAAGAAAAGGAGAAGATGATGTATCATGGATAAAGAAAGACACACCGTTAAGATTAAAGATTTACCGTTACGAGAGAGGATGAATCTTTGACTCGCCGGAAGAAAGGAGCTAGATTGGAGAGTTTTGAACCACTATTACAATAGCGTCGTATCTTCTCTCGGATTTGAGAAATGAAATACGGAAACAATATTGCCTTCAAACAATAGAGTCCCTTGATATCAACAGAAAGATTTAGTTAGACATCGTCGGATTAGATTCTTGTTGCACCGGTAAGAACCAAGGATCACGCAATTGAGGTGCGCGGATATAAATTCCAGAGATGGATGTGAAGCCAGATCATGGTGGAATCCCGAGAAGCAAAGAATATGGAGGATCTGGAGTTTATTGTAGAGATACTTATTGCTTACTTTAGCCTTGAGGCTAACGCAATAGATTTGCGGCTGATGGCATCAACCATAATTGGCTTTACCACAGAAAAAGAATTGATGAAACAAAGAGAGAGATAGTTTCCTTTAATCTTGTTTGGGGATATCGAGCATCGGTAGAAAGACGAGGATAGAAAAAGGTTTGCGTTTGTTTCCACCAGATAATTGAGGATTTTGCTCCGTGTAGAAAGGGTGAGATCACCAACAAGAGATTATTGATTACTTTCTTCGAGAGAGCACTCCGGAAAAACAAGGACGGAAGTAAAAGCATCAAGGGATAAAGGCCACTTCTAACTTCCGTGGAATGAGTGAAATCACATTAACTCACCAATTCAATGTACAAGAGCGAATGATAAGAGTAGTGCTATGGTAGCTACTCCATCCCGCACTCAAAGCATTACTCCGCACATGAATAAGAAAACCATGCAACCCAACTACCGAAACAGACTGAAGGTATTGACAAGAAGAGCTCATGGAACTCTGCTAGAAAACAAGGATAGATGCAAACGATTCGCCGGATTAAAGATAGATAAGGGTGATGATGTTGTCATCATGTCTGAAGTACCAAGCCACCAGAAAGATATGAAGGAAGATTACGGAGAAGAACTGCACGATTTCACAGATATAGAAAAAGATAGCACCACTTGAACAGAAGGAATACAAGATCTGGAAGGTCTTCATGGCCTCCGGTGGATTGAGCATAGACGATAGAGCGAGAGGGTTTCAAGAGATTACTTAACGAGATAGAGGTGAAAGAACTCCATGTTCTTCTTGAAAAGATTGAGAGAGATTTAGCAGTTTTGAGGAAATCTTCAGCGGAACGACGATGATAACTTGCCAACAAGGAACAACTCCGGATTGGTTGAAGATGGAGGATGGAATTAACAATGGACTTGCTGATTCCAGAGTTGAAGTAATTTATTTAGCAGAAGGACGTGGTCGAGATATGTGACTTCAAAAAGTCAGAATTCTCACTTTGAGACTTTGCATACAGGCAGTGCTCACGAAGCTCGAGAGAAAAAGACACAGATGATCTTCCATGTCCTTCCATAGATATCGAATAGGCAAGCATATTATCAACATATACCACCATGTATTAACAAGATATTCCTAGAATACCAAGTTCAAGAGGCGGGAGAACGAACAAATGCTCGAAACACTTTCTGAGCTCAACGCTCTTTGAAAAATCCACGTTACGAGCACGGGTTCGTGTTGAAGAAGATGCACTGGAAGAATAGATTATCTGGTCCTTCGGAAGAAAAAAAGATGTCACCTGGTTCACATTGTCGATCGGATCACCGGTTACAAAGATAAAGAGATCTTGGATAAGAACCGATGATGGCTCATACCTTAAGCAAAGCTATCAGAGACGAAAAGATGCAATTCCCTCGTATCCAGGAGAATTGTGCAGATATGGGGTTCAAAAAGATGTGCAGCATGATGGACAGATGATAGACCGCCGTAGTGCCTTGAGAAACTCCGGATTGCCAAAGATGCTTGAATATGCATAGATATGATCGCGGTGTACTCAAAATCACAGGAGATAACCGTCGCCATTTGGAGGATAGTGGTGATTGCATTTTCCATATTCCACTCAATCATTCAGATCTATATGACACTTATCATGAGTGGAATATAGCTATGCCGAGAACCAAATTACAATCATCAGCATCGGATCGACACATGTTATGTAATTAGCCCAAGAGAATTGGAGATGAAATGAAACTCCGGATTAAGCGCCGGTGACAAAATCATGAGTTAGCATGGACATGCTGATAAAAGGGAGATAGATAATGTTTCACACACGACTGAAAAGGAGTGTGGAAACAAAGATGTATCAAAGAAAATTTTTCCGCATTTTTCGGCATCAAAATACCAATAGATGCGCAAAAACACTTATCAGGTAGCGATTAGCAACTGATGGTTTCACAGAATGTGGAGTTGCTAGAAGGAAGGACACCCTTAAGAAGATGGCACCGGTTAACAAGGAGTCAGATAGATCACGCCGGTATTCAAAAGCCTGTCAGTATGGAATGTACCAACAGTTGATAATCAAAGGCAGATAAAGATAACATGTTGGATACAACAGATAGACAAGGAATTACACACACACACACACACACACATTCTATGGTACTACGGAAACCCAGAACACGTGAATCCTAGTTTGAATTTTAAGAAGAGGATTGAAAACGTTACACTTCCTTACCAGAAAAGGGTGGTGGGTGGGTAAGAAGAAAAGTGGAAGCAGTCCTACTCTCACGTTTTGTTTTTCCCTAGTATACATAACTACCAAAATATTTGCTAGACTGACAACGACCATTTGGCTGAGACCCTGAAGGTCGGGATGGCTCTGATACCAATTGTAACTACCTCGGTGAATTACGCTCCTAGTTACAAGCCTGGATGAGCGGAAATGGTTGAAATAGTACGGTGGGGCCCAAATGCCACTCACAGGTAGACCTTTCGGCCGTCCCAACCACTTCCAAACATCGGGACAAGAACGGGCGGCGTAATCGGCAGGCGAAGGGATCAACTACATACACAAATGAGTATGTATGCAAGCCACCATACAACAGTACATCAGAGCCATTCCATCTAAAAGAAATAGAAATATTGCAACGCCATACGGCAAGATCCAAATATCCTAGATAGATATAATAGTTTAGGATAGCTCCTCATACATCACACATCAGAGTATCAGGCGGAAGCGGCAAACAAGATCCGAGTACGGATAAGAACCAAATCGGCATAAGATGCCCCATAAATAAACACATCCCACACACAGATCTCACGGATCCCCATTACCGGAATCTCTACACCGAATGATCGTTGCCCACATTGTCCGTCTCCTCCACCCAGTATCCGTCTTGTGAGTGTACCTGTTCATCTGAATCAAATAATTTATCGTGTGAGACCCTAGGGGTACTCAGCAAGTCTTTATGCCTCTAAAGGGGACACAACCTGGGGTGACGCAATTGCAGCAAAAGATAAACCCTAACAATTCTATAGATACTCGCTAACCATCCGCCTAACCAAAGATAGACGGATGTCCGTGAATTAAGAACAACAGTTATAACGGTAATATTAACAGATCCATCCTCCTCCTCGCTTACCAACGAGGAAGCGGACGAACAACCCCCCCATCCGTTGACAGTTTTATTATCCATTCCATGAGTGTTGCACTATTTACTAGTCGGTTATTTAGTCAAGTTAAAAGCGGTACTTTAGTTATGCTTGTCTATGATCGAGAAACTGTGCTCCAAGTCGTCCATAACCGCGGACACGGCTTTCAGAAAGTTTTACCCTGCAGGGGTGCACAAATAGCAACACACACTCGATAAACCTCGAAAAAACCAAATCAAAACCCAACGAGGCCTTCACGACAAAGCAATCACAGGATTCAGAAATATTTCCGGGGGCCACCCCATTAAGTATACCCGCAGCGAAGTTAGCTGACTCCGAGACGGACTCAAGGTTTGGGTGGACGGCTGTAAACGACTGGGAACCCGAAAGTGTGACTGGGCTTGTCGATACCGCGAAAACGTGTCCCGATCCTAAACAGTACAGGTGCTCCTCGCACAATCGTAAATAAAGCAGTAAAGCATGGCATAAGTATAGGATAGTAAATAAAACCTCAAACTAGTTTGTGGCCCCAAGAAATAAGACTGAATCAAGCTCTGGCTCAGGGGGGTCCCATAAGCCTCCCGGATGTGGATAGCGCGAATAATCAAGGAACAGGAATCAAGTACTCGGGGTCCTACGGGACACAAGTGAGCATGAAAAACCAAATAGCAGATATTGCTCACCAGTGCCACTTTCATTAGTTATCCCATTACTACTCAGGTTAAGTTGTTTAGGTACCTCGTTATTCATCAGACACTCACATACCCTACACATGCTGTTCTACGACTCGCATGGCTCAAACAACTCCTGTGGTAATGGCTCATGGGATGGAGGAACAAGCTTCGGTGGGGTTTAAAAGTAAAGGCTATGCAATACTTGGGATTCAGTTTAATGCAATCGCGACTCAATGATGCAAGAATAAGATAGAGGCAATAGGTACTATATGTATGCAAGCATGTGGTAGTGCTTGCCTAGCAGCTCAGTTGAAGCGAGAGAAGGATCTGGGTAGTGCTCCTGGGTTTCTTGATATATCCCCTGCTCAGCGTCTATTCGAAGAAGAACCAAACAAACAAGGGCCAACATAAATAAAGTGCACAAGCATATGAGTTAAAATGCGACAAGCAAACAATCATGCCATGATGAATGATGCACAATTTGCATGGCAATAAAGTAACATGGCATGGGTGAGGTGTAGAATACAAGAAATAAACATTTTCTTGAGTTTTAGTCACATTTTTATACTCCAATAAGTTGCTGTAATCTTTATATTTATATGATGCATGCTGCAAAACAGACCATGGAATGCATAAACAGAAAGGTCTCGTCGAGCTGATCATTTTAGACATATCATTTGTTAAATTTGGAGTTATAAATCAAAAGTTATTAATTAATTAAGAAAAGGGCATTTTATTGTAATTTTAATCAACTTGAAATTTAAAGTGTTCAAAATATATTTTGGATGGCATATTTGAATTCCTCACATTTTTCTGATCCAAAAACATATATTACATGTTTAATTTGGAATTGTATTTTAAAAGTTATTTAAATGCAGATTTGAATTTGAATTAAAAACAAATTTGAAAAGATTTAGTTTAAAACAGATAACAAGAAGCATTTTTGTACTCAGG
This sequence comes from Avena sativa, assembly GCA_916181665.1. NCBI lineage: Eukaryota > Viridiplantae > Streptophyta > Magnoliopsida > Poales > Poaceae > Avena > Avena sativa. The sequence goes on along the minus strand of OV702280.1, from coordinate 59,822,259 downwards.
CAGACCCTAGCCATAGACACTGAGCAGTGGGGTCAGGGCTGACTGGGACACAACGCGCGGCTAAAAGCTTTTTGCACCGCAGCTAACCCAGTCCCTGTGAATGACAGGTGGGGCCACGGCACACGCGGACCCGCACGTCAGTAGGAGAGAGGGGGCGTGCCACGCGGCACAGAGAGGGGGAGTAAAAAGCTATAGGGGGGTTTTCTGCAAAAACGGCGACGCGGTACTGTTTCTCTTCCTGGGTTGACTGACGAAACTAAAGACGCCGCGCAACAGAGGAAAACAGGGGCGCGCAGGGCTCGATCTCGCGACCTCGCGTGCGTGCGCGGCGGCGGTTACCGCTGCGGTGGCTCGGGGGGTTATTGCAGGGTTCGGCTACGCAGCGAGTTAAGGTAACGCGATGCGCAGACAACCAGACGACGACGAACCTGCCGTGCACAGAGGGCGTTCGTCGCCGGGATACACTCGTCGAGGAAGCAAACAACAGCGGGAGGGTGTCAGAGAGGTGCAGTAGCTCACCGGGAGTGCGCCAGAGGTGGTGGATCGGGCCGGGATGCAGGGGATTGTTGACAGAGCTGGCGCCGAGCGGAGCTAGGGTTTTCGTCGGAGCGGCGTCGGCCTGGGGCTCCTGGTCCTCCTCCTCCTCGTTGTCGTGTACAGGGCGACGCAGAGGGGCGCGCCGGTCTTCCTCGACAACCCAACAACACGCCGCCGGCTTGCAACGGGTAGGTGGGGTAGAGGCCGACGGTGAGGTCATCGGGGCGTGGATGTGTGGTAGAAGGGGGAGGAAGAGGGGGTAGGGCACGGCTCTGGGGGATCTAGGAGATGCAGGAGAGGCAGAGAGAGGGGGTAGATAAGGACGGGAGAGGGAAGGGGTGCCGTGGGGGAGGTGGTGGAGATAAAGGTGGCTTCGGCCACCTTTTCCCTCCTCCTTCACGTGCACGAGCTGGGAGGCTAGGGCAGGGGCAGGGACGTCCAGGTGGGGTCAGGGTGAGGCCAGAGAGGGGTAGGCTCGGGTGGGGCCTTGTGGCAGCGAGAGAGCTAGAGGGAGAGAGGAGGGGGCATGGAGCTAGGGTCGGTGGGAGTGGCTCGGGTTAGGGTTAGAGAGAGGTGGTAGCTAGGTGGGCCAGGGTTACCAGGTGGGGCCAGCAAGGTGGAGAGAGGAGGTGAGAGAGGGGTATGGTTAGCTAGGGTTTTTGGTTTAGGTTAGGGGGGTAGCTCGGGTTAGGTTAGAGAGGGACTAGGGTTTAGGGAGAGAATAAGTGAGAGGGGGTGGCATGGTAGATAGGTTTAGGGTTTGAAAAAGGGGAAGCTAGGTTTAGGGTTTGAGCTAGGTTAGAGAGAGGAGAGATGAGAGATGATCCACTCAAAATGACCAAATAAAAACAAAGGAGGACAAAAGATGGTGATGGTTGCATGGCCCATGCAAGTATTTAATGCCATGTGTTAATCTTGTGAAAACAAAATAAAATCACATGGCATGATTCCATGCATTTCCAAAAGTTGGAATAAAGACCAAGCAAAAGAAATTTAGAATTGGATCCATCCCAACCCACATGGTCTAGAGTAAATGCCAAAATAAAATAAAAGCCCATGGGTAATTAGGGTGGTAGAATGATAAGGTGGTGACAAAGAAAGGTGGTGGAGTTGAATAAAAGATATGCCCTCAACTCATCTTGGGCATTCACATAATATATCAAGAACCAAATACAATATCAAGAGGCAATTACAATTTACAATGCATATGAGAGAAGAACCAAATCAAAAGGGGGTTTTATATGATGCTCAAATGCAAGGTGGCATGATGACATGAGCATGATTGAATGATGATGCAACAATTATATATATGAAGTAGCCATTATATAGACTAGGCTAGTAGCATTGCAATTGTTAGACAATTGGGATGCTACAGTTACACTCTGAAATGTGGATGGCTGAGTCAAAAGTTCTTATTTGAGCAATAGACTAACTATGAAAAAGTTTTGACTTGACAGGTATCTGATGATGGCGGGAAGAAACATGCACGGTACTTCAAACTTTGTTGTTTCTTTTTTAGTAGAGTGCGTTAAAAACTGTCAACTTTGTCTTACTTATGCACCTGAATGTTCAAACAAATTATAGTGTCAATGCCTTCTATGGCTCTCCTTGGGACAAATCTGTGGAGGTTAATGAGAAATTGCCAGCAAAAGGTCCAAGCTTCATCAAGCTTATGCTTAAATCACATGTGGTTAAGGGGTTTTGGCTGGTAAGGGTCGTCGGTTTATTACGTATTTTAATGTTTTTCCAATGCCGAAGAATTTGGTAATATTCTGTTTTACAAGACCAGATTATAAGGCCGATGGTATCTCGATAACGGTAAACAGAAAATTCAGGACATGTGTGAAAGGAAAATGATACCATACCCCCGGGGATCGCATCGTTCCGATCCCCCGGGTCGCTTCGTTCGCGTGCACGGGTCCTGCTACGGAACTGCTAGCTGCATCGCGTTTTCCCCCGTCGACTTTTCTCATTCTTATCTCCTTCCGGCCACAAACCGCTAGCTGCATCGCCGCAAAACGCGGTGTCCGCCTAGTCCGCTCCGCTGCGTGCGCGCCGCCGCGCCGGCGCCAGGCCACGCCGCCCTCGCCGCCGCGCCGTTTGCCGCTAGCAGGTCGCGTCGCCGCCAGGTCCTGCAGGTCTCGCCGCCGCCCCGCCTGCCCCCTGTAGGTCACGCCACCAGCGCCGCTCGCCCCTCCCTACCTCGAGCTCGCCCTGCCGGCCGGCTGCTCGCTCCACCTCACCATAGACCATGTCCTCGAGGAAGCCTCGTGAGCTCGTCCGTCGTCGCCTCCACTCCTGCAAGCACGACCATGCCGCCACATGAGGAGGTCTCGCCGGTGAGGTCGCCCGCCGTGCCACTGGATTACTGCCCTACGTGCTCGCTTGCCATAGTCCGCCCCGCCATCGTTGCCGCTACCTATGACGTCGAGGGTTGCTACATGGGGTTTGTCAGGCTGTTACGTGCGGCCGACGGCGATGCTACAAGTGGCGTGGGGTTTTGCTACAAATGCTTTGTTGTTTTGCTATGAGATCTACGACAAGATCTCCGACGAGGTCTCTTACGAGATTGGATTTGCTACAATATGACATTTTTTTTGCTACATACATTTTGTACTCTTGCTACAATAGCATAAAATTTTTGCTACACGGTCTCCGGGCGAGGTCTCCGGCGAAAGTCTCCGGTGAGATCTCCGGCGAGGTCGGGTTTTCTATATTCGCACAAATTTTTTGCTACACGGTCGCCGGCGATGTCTCCGACAAACTCTCCGGCGAGGTCCGGTCTATTTTTCTATTTTCTGGCACTAGTGCACACCCCCCCTCTAACACCGGTTTGGAGGGCCCTCTAACAGCGGTTGTAGAACCGCTGTTGAGGGTTCGGTGTTAGAGGGGGCCCCCCTTTAACACCGGTTCTTATACGAATCGGTGTTAAAGGTTTTCTGCCGCGGAAGGAAAACGGCCTAAATCTCTGCCGCGGCAGAGTTCTGCCCCTGCCCCGTTCTGGGCATATTTCTGCGGCGCGGTGGGGACGGGGAGGGGGGAGGGGGAATCGATCGGGAGCGGTATACACATACATCGTCATCGGTACATACGAGTACATGAATAATTAAGCAACTATTATTATACACAACATCGTCATTGTGTGGTATTCTCCGTAAACGTTGAAGTATCAAGTACAAGACAAACACGTTCAAGCATATATACAACGTTTATTTTGGTGGATATCTAAAGAGTTCTCCCCGAGGCGTGACGACCTCATCAAGTATGAACCCCGCCAATTCCTCTTGAATGGCTCGTATGCATTCAAATGGTAGGAGTTGGTCCCGCATCCGTTCGATCTGAATATATATGAAGAATGGGGTCAATATATATATAAGAATAAAACTCAACACAATTGATGGTAATAAAATAATGTTGTGTACTTTGTTTACTTACTCTAAATTGTTCTAGTGCGGCTTGGCCCGTCGCACATATCGTATTGCGAATGAACTCGCAAACATAGTACCCACATAAGTTATTGCCGTGTCCCTGATGCGCGCACTTTACGAGAATAGAGAGTTCAATCAAAATAGTAATCAATAAAGCATGATATAATGGATTTGGAAGCAGAATCAAAGAGATACGCAGACCTAGCTAGCTAGTATTACTTACATTTTGGTCTACAAATTTTAGTTCTTCTGACCATTCACCCACGGCCCTGCCCGTGAACCTTTTCCAAATCCTGTCCGGCAAAGAAAATGGATAAAAGAGTAATTAATTACTTGTTGTCACGAAAGTTGTCGATCTAGTGCGATAATATGATTGAAATTACCTCTGGAGCATCTCTCTAAAGTCTGCCCATATCTCTTTCTTTTCGTAACGAGTCCATGACAAGGACTTTTCCTGAGTCGGGTTGAATGACTAGCAGAATAAAGTGGAACCTACGCACGCATAACTCATCATCAGTTACACTTAACATCGACTAAGCCGAAACAGAATGTGTACAAGAGAGGGTAACAGTACTCACGAGAAGTTGTAAGGAAATAGTATTTCCCTTTTGGTTTGTTGTCTCAGTAAAGACCTTAGCAAGTAATCTTCTGTTTGCCCGGGTTTGGTTATTACCACTTCTTCATGAACTCTATTTGGGTCAACGAACCCAATGTCAAAAGGGCCTCCTTTCATGCATTCCATAACCTTTTTCCTGCGGCCTTCTTGGGCTCCATCGGCCTGCCATCAACACGGACTGCTTCGATCGTGAACTTTGCACGATCTTTCAACCGATGGCTCGCACCTCGCTTGCTCTTTTTCATAGAAGAACATGGTTGCTGGCTGGTCGATCCAGAGGGCTAAAAGAAGAGAAGCGTTAATTAATACATGTAGAAGAAGATTGTTGGTGGAAGTTAGCAGAGGCTTAATCAATGCATATACCTCGCCGGACTTTGTAATCACTAAATTGCGTTCACCGAAGTCTTCATCTTCTCCATGACTACTTGAGCTGTCATCATGTCCCTCCAAGTTCAGATATTGTGAGGTGTCCTCATCAATAATGTTCTCCATTATTTCTTCTTCTTCAAGGTTTCTACTAAGTGGATCCATAGTTTCTAAAACAATAATATTATCTAGAGTAAGAGAGTAAACATTCAAGTGGACTTGGATTCATACACAAATATACATATTATTCATACAAAAATACACAAATAAATACACAAATGAAATTGAAACCCTAAGGATGCTTGATCATTTTAAACGAGTTCCGAGGGGTCCAAACCCTAATTCGGAGAAATCCCGGATGCATATGAGAGGGGCTAGCTAAAGTGGCTGACCGGAGGCTGGCGGCGTTGGAGAGCGACCTAGGGCGCGCGAGGTAGCGTGATGCGGCCTACCTAAAACGGGCGTTGTTCGAAAGAGGAGGCCGAGGCAAGCATTATAGTGGCGGCGCCGCCTCAGTATGGTCACCGGAGCGACGGCAGCGACGACAAACAACTTGGCAGAACAGATACAATGTGTAGGGGATATCCCTTTTATAAAGCAGATCAAAATAAGCAAGAAAAACCGTGGAGAACCTAAACTTTCCACCGAAGTCAATGAGCCAAGATCAGGATGAGTCAGAGCTCCACAACGACGCCCCCAAGAGGGTAACGACCAACGAGACCTATGGTAAAGGGTTTTCACCCGGAGCCCTGTGACGAGGAAGGTAGAAGCATCGGCGGCCCCAGAGAGGTAACGGTACCCGCAGACATCGCCGCCTTCGCCTGAAAAAACCTCCGTACCACTCCCCGTCTTCTGCCCCGCCCGCCCGTCTTCCACGACGCTCGCCAAAGAGCTGCCCGCGCAGTCCACCTTCTAAGGCCGCCACCGACATCCGCGGACTCTAGCCACCACTCCGACGACCAATGACACATCGCATCGCCAAAGAGAGGGACGCCGTGCCATCGTTGCCAGCTGACACACCTGCAACCCGAGAAGGACCATGCATATCCCTGCAACCCGAGAAGGACCATGGCCACCACCGAAGCTCGCACCACCTAGGCGCCACCGCGAGCTCCGCCGCCGCCTCCATGTGCAAGGTGCTTATCGGGACAGCGCGCAAAAGGGAGGAAACATAGGGGACCAGGAGGTCCGCTAGCTCACCACGAGCACGACGGTGGGGTTCTTGTAGGCGCCGGCGTCGGCGGCGGCTTCGGTGGCGCGCGCGCGGTGGCGGTGGCGGTGTTGGCGCGCGCGGGGGCGACGGCGGCTCCGATCAAGTTGGCGGTGGCGGCCGACGCGAGGACGGCGACGGCGAGGGCTAGACGGTGCCGGCGGCTCTCCCTCTGTTTTTCTCTGCGCGGCTTTCAATCTGGCTCTGGGGGAAGAAGGAAGGGGAAGGCCCGCATGTAATACCCCCCCCCCTTTAACACCGGTTCGGGGCTGGAACCGGTGTTAAAGGGGGGGATTCGTTTCACGCGCGCACCCCCCCTTTAAAGGGGGGGGGCATTTATTTCATGCATTAAAGGGGTGGGGGCATTTATAATTCAAAAAATAGGATATGAATTTAGAAAATTCATATCTTATTCATTTCAACTCAGAAAAATATGAATAATATATCATAATTTGCAGAAAAATAATATCTATCCATTCATGTAAAAACATTTTATATTTACTTTAGATGAAATTTTTCAAAATGATTAAAACACTTACATATAAATTTTGATTATTCAATTCAAACAAAAATAAATTGTCAAATCCTAAAACTTTGAACATAAGAAATATTAAGCATCTAAAAAGGAAGCTAACCCTATTTTATTAGAGCAAATTATATTTTATTTTGTATTAACATTTTTGAATTGATTGGATATTTAAATGCCGCATCTTTTTTATACACTTGAATCTGACAAAGCGTCGCTCAACTTGCATTGGATTTTTGATAAAATAACATATTGTGAACCTAAAAATGATTTTTGTAAAAAATCATGAGCATCGTATCATGTACCTGTAGTTCATATCTGACCCACTTCCTACCGATTCGGCAGGAATTTGTCTTTTTCACCAGAGGTGGATGGAAAGGTTTTACATTGTCCATATAAGGTGGTCTAGTATTTTTGTAAAATGTGGTGGTGGTTTTTTGAATTAGCCATTTGGTGGTTGCTTCACAAAACCGTCTGTTTTTTATGCTCGGAAAATGGAAAATGCCTTTTTGGTGCGATAAAAAGGAAAACTTCCTCTTGCAATATTGTTTGCCATGCCATGATGCACATGTATGCACAATATGGCCATATTATCACAAACTATGCCTTGATTCTAGCCATTACATTGGTCATTTGACTCGAAAGCCAAGAAACCTCGAATGAGATAGGTCATTTTGTGAAGGAGATAGAACTGGAATTAAAATACAGAATGCAACTAACAGTAAGTTACATAAAGCACGACTGAAAATTAAGATATATAAAAGAATTGAAAATTAAGATACATGGCCAGATTAAGTAACAATCGGCCGAACTTTTTTCGGAATGTTATAGTGATTCGGTCATGCTCCTGCCTACACCTGTAATACTCGCCACTGTAGTCGTCGTACTCGCCGCCGCCGTCATCGCTGTCGTCGTCGGGGTCGCCGTAATTGAACCTTGAAGGCTGAGTTCGCATGGGCTGGACTTGAGGGTAGCGCAGATGGGGGTTAGAGTCGGCGGTAGTGTCATAGGCCATGACGCTCTAGAGAGTCCGAGCGCGCCACCATAGCCGACGGCCGGCCTCGTTGAAGTTCGGAGGAGGTGGGCCGTCCTCCTCGTGCCTGGCGAGCGCCCTCTCATGCCGATCCACGAAGAAGGCTTCCCAAGTAGGGAAATAGTTGGGATGCCATCTGGGATTCCTCCGCTGCTCCGGCGTGAGCTCGAAGTAGTAGTGGTTCGTGATGGCCATCCGGCGCGCCACACCTAGAGGGACAGGAGGAACCGGCACGCCTTCGGCGCTCAGCATCCGGCCGACGAGGACACAGTAGCCCGGCAGGCAGGGGTAGTTCGAGGTGCAAAGCGCCTCCGCCTCCCTGGGGGTTAGTGCTACGGTGGAAGCCATGGGAAAGAGTGATGAGGTTGCAGATATGAGTCTAGAGATGTGCAATGACAATGGAGGCCAACCCTACATATATATATAGTGAAGAACTGGCGGGAAGAACTGGAGGGAAGAACTGGCGGGAAAAAATGGCGGGAAGAAAAATGGCGGTAAGAAAAATGGCGGGAAAAAATGGCGGGAAGAAAAATGGAGGGAAGAAATAGAAGGAAGAAAAATGGCTCATTTAATACATATACTGTTAGGGGTGGGCCAGGCAGCACTAATGATAGGGGTGAGTGTCGACATTATATCGTGCGGCGTGTACCTTGTCCCGGATGGTGTCACCAACGGGGACTAAAGATGAACCTTTAGTCCCGGTTGGAGACACCAACTGGGACAAAACACGAGTCAGCACTAATAATAGGGGTGAGTGTCGACATTATTTCGTAAGTGTCGACACTATACCGAGCTGCTTGTACTATAAATAGGCATCCTTGTGAGTCCAGTCCTCCAGCCAGTTTGAGGCATCTCCAAGATGGTTTTCGAGAGCAGGGACACCACTACGGCCAGTTTTAGGGAGATGCCGACGGAGCCCAGTCCTTCGGCATCTCCGAGAAACTGGTCATAGAGACACTCCCTAATATGTGAAATTAGTTAGCTCCCAGGTGTATTGATCTAGTTAGAGAAGTTACAAGCTGCAAGATGGTTTTCGAGAGCAGGGACACCACTACGGCCAGTTTCAGGGAGATGCCGACGGAGCCCAGTCCTCCGGCATCTCCGAGAAACTGGTCATAGAAGCACTCCCTAATATGTGAAATTAGTTAGCTCCCAGGTGTATTGATCTAGTTAGAGAAGTTACAAGTTGCAAGATGGTTTTCGAGAGCAGGGACACCACTACGGCCAGTTTCAGGGAGATGCCGACGGAGCCCAGTCCTCCGGCATCTCCAAGAAACTGGTCATAGAGGCACTCCCTAATATGTGACTGCGCGCGTTTGGAGATCAGATCTTAATGGTAAGTACGAATCGGGACAACTTCTTCTCATAGTCCCGGTCCAGCCACAAAACAAGACTAACACTCAAGACATTTATTAATATTAAAAACTGAGACTACAAAACCGGTCCCCCCTATATATAGTCCCGGTCAATCCACAAACCGCGAAAGATATCCTTCGGTCAAGCCACAAACTGCAAAAGACATGAACTAGAGTTACATAATATGAGCATGAACTTCTTGGCATATGTCCTTCCTTATGATCGCTTCAGACGTAACCATGGAGCATCTTCTTTACTTAACGGAATGCTTGGGTTAGTTTTCACTGTGAAGGGCGGAATTTCATCAAACTTATTATAATCTTCTGACATGTCTGTCTTGTCCTCGATTCCCACGATGTTTCTTTTCCCTGAAAGAACTATGTGACGCCTTGGCTCATCATATGATGTATTCGTTTGCATATTTTTTTCTTTTTTTTGGTCTGGAGGACATGTCCTTCACATAGAAAACCTGAGCCACATCATTGGCTAGGACGAATGGTTCGTCTAAGTTCTTGTCTACCTTCATAAGATTGTTGAGATCCACCATTGTCATTCCGTACTTCTTGTCTACCTCAACCCCTCCTCCTGTTAGCTTGACCCATTTGCATCGAAACAAGGGGACCTTAAAATTAGGTCCATAGTCAAGTTCCCATATCTCCTCTATGAACCCATAATACGTGGTCTTTTGCGCATTATCTTCTGTTGCATCGAAGCGGACACCACTATTTTGGTTGGTGCTCTTTTTATCTTGGCCTATTGTGTAAAATGTATTCCCATTTATCTCGTACCCTTGGAAAGTACATACAGTCGAAGATGGTGTCCTGGCCAACAAGTACAACTGATCCCCAATAGTGGTGTTATTCGTGAGAAGTCTTTGCAGCCAGCCGCCAAAACTCGCCATGTGTTCACTTATAATCCATTCATCAGACTAGCTCGGGTGTTTGAGGCGTCTTAAATTCTTGTGTTCATTGATATACGGGTCAACCAAGATAGATCTTTGTAAAACCGTGTAGTGTGCTTGATTGAGAGAATGCCCGTCCCTACATATCATTGCTTTACATCCTAGGGTGCCTTTTCCACGCAGTCTCCCCTCATGTCGTGATTCTGGAACACCAATCGCCTTAAGGTCAGGAATAAAATCAACACAAAACTCAATGATCTCCTCTGTTACATAGCCCTTGGAGATGCTTCCTTCTGGCCTAGCACGGTTATGAACATATTTCTTTAAGACTCCCATGTACCTCTCAAAGGGGAACATATTGTGTAGAAATACAGGACCGAGAATGGCAATCTCTTCTACTAGGTGAACTAGGAGATGCGTCATAATATTGAAGAAGGATGGTGGGAACACCAACTAAAAGCTGACAAGACATTGGGCCACATCTGTCTGTAACCCTGGTAGGCTTTCTGGATCGATTACCTTCTGAGATATTGCATTGAGGAATGCACATAGCTTCACAATGGGTACTCGAACATTTTCAGGTAGAAGCCCCCTCAATGAAATCGGAAGCAATTGTGTCATAATCACGTGGCAGTCATGAGACTTCAGGTTTTGGAATTTTTTCTCTGCCATATTTATTATTCCCTTTATATTCGACGAGAAGCCATACGGGACCTTGATACTGCTCAAACATTCAAAAAAGATTTCCTTCTCCGCTTTGGTAAGAGCGTAGCTGGCAGGAGTTAAGTGGCATCGTTTACCCTTCGCGTTCTCAGGATGCATAGGCTCTTCAGGGTCTTTCAGACGTTGCTGGTCCTGTCGTGCTTCCGGTGTATCTTTTGTCTTCCCATACACTCCTAGGAAGCCTAGCAGGTTCACGCAAACATTCTTCGTCACATGCATCACGTTGATTGAAGAGCGGACCTCTAAGACTTTCCAATAGGGTAGGTCCCAAAATATAGATTGCTTCTTCCACATGGGCGCGTGTCCGGCATCGTCATTCGGAACAGATAGACTGCCAGGACCTTTTCCAAAGATTACTTCTAGGTCCTTGACCATACCAAATACCTCCTCACCGGTACGGAGGATAGGCTTCCTCCGGGGTTCTGCCAGACGTTTGAAATGCTTGCCTTTCTTTCTTACTGGATGCAGGTTCGGAAGAAATCGGTGATACCCTAGTTACACAACCTTCTTACATTTATCCATATAAACACTTTCAGTCTCATCTCAACAGTGTGTGCATGCATTGTATCCCTTGTTTGTCTGCCCTGAAATGTTACTAAGAGCAGGCCAATCATTGATGGTTGAGAAAAGCAATGCTCCTAGGTCAAATGGCTCCCCTTTGTGCTCATCCCACATACATACACCTGGTTTGGACCACAGCTGTAAAAGTTCTTCAACTAATGGCCTTAGGTACACATCAATGTCGTTGCCGGGTTGCCTCGGGCCTTGGATGAGCACTGGCATCATAATGAACTTCCTCTTCATACACACCAAGGAGGAAGGTTATAGATACATAGAGTCACAGGCTAGGTGCTGTGACTGCAGCTCTTCTCACCAAAAGGATTCATGCCGTCTGTACTTAGACCAAACCTTAAGTTCCTTGCATCACGTGCGAAGTCCGGGTACTCTCGCTCGACTTTTCTCCACTGTGACCCACCAGCGGGGTGTCTCAACATCGCGTATTTCTTACGGTCTTCCATGTGCCATCGCAACAACTTGGCATGCTCTTTATTTCTGAAGAGACGTTTTAACCGTGGTATTATAGGAGCATACCACATAACCTTGGCAGGAACCTTCTTCCTAGGGGCCTCGCCCTCAACATCGCCCGGATCGTCTCGTCTGATCTTATACCGCAGTGCAGTGCATACCGGGCATGCATCCAAATTCTCGTACTTCTCACCGCGGTAGAGGATGCAGTCATTAATGCAGGCATGTATCTTCTACACGTCTAATCCTAGAGGGCAGACAACCTTCTTTGCTTGGTATGTACTGTCGGGCAACTCATTATTTTTTGGAAGAAGATTCTTCATTTTTACCAACAACTTTGAAAATATGCTGTCAGTCACACCTTTCTCTGCCTTCCATTGCAGCAAATCCAGTGTGGTACCTAGCTTTTTGTCGCCATCTTCGCAAGTTGGATACAACAATGTTTTGTGATCCTTTAACATCTGCTCCAGCTTCTCCTTCTCCTTTTCAGTTTCACATTCTTCCTTTGCATCAGTAATGGCCCGACCAAGATCGTCATCAGTGGGCCCATCTGCTGCCTCTTGATCTTCATTATCTACCCCCGTTGCAGTATCATCATATTCAGGTTACATATTATGATAGTTGTCATCATCCTCTTCTTCTTCGTTGTCTTCCATTGCAACCCCTTTTTCTCCGTGTTTGGTCCAACAATTATAGCTGGGCATGAAACCGGATCGAAGCAGGTGGGCATGAATGGTTCTGGTATTTGAGTAGTCTTTCTTGTTCTGACAGTGAACACACGGACATCACATAAAACCATTGTGTCCACGGTTTGCATTAGCCACAACGATGAAATTTTGGAGGCCCGTAATGTACTCGGAAGTGCGGCGGTCATCGTACATCCATTGCCGGTTCATCTGCATTAATATGTAGTATATATCAAAAATTAATAGGGAGATGACCATTTATATATATAGTACATCAATGACACATGAAAGGATAGTTGCCGACCTCGACCGAGAAGGAAAGAGCAACGAGAAAACTTGTTTTGAGCTCTCAGGCATTTCACCGAACACCTCTTGGGCATATGAAAAAAACACAAACTAGCACTCTTTACACCCTCTTGCTAGGCTCCAAAATGAGATAGTGAAAAAATGGAAGAGTGGGGTGTGGGCTACGGTGTCTTATATAGCCCCCCCCTTTAACACCGGTTCAAGCCACGAACCGGTGTTAAAGAGGGGGGGGGGGGCTGCGCGGGGCACTGGTGCAGGGTCCTTTAACACCGGTTCATGCCACGAACCGGTGTTAAAGGGGGGGCTCCTTTTTGCCGCACGGGCCACGCTGGTACGCCCCCCCCCTTTAACACCGGTTCGTAGAAGAACCGGTGTTAAAACCCTTTTCCAGGATCAACATAAAGCCTCGTTTCCACTAGTGTGGGTCAAACCGTTTTTTGCTAAGCGGGACTATTTGTAGGAAAAACGAGTATGTCTGTAGCAAAAGCGGGATTTTAACCCAAAAAAAAGGACACGTGGTTGGCTGGGGACCCGGAGATAAAAAACACAAATTTTTCAGAGACGCGTAGTACTGCCCACAAATTCACCTTTTAGACGGAGGAGCAAATAAGCATGTGTCACCAATTTATTTAGTTTCATTTTTTGCTCCCTCTTCATTTGACTTGTGTGTTCTTCTCCCAGGGTCTCCCGCGTAGCTTTTGCAGAAATCATCTTCCAGATCATGATGCTACATTCACATTAGAAGATGAGGAAGGGAACATATATGCTACAAATTACCTAGCTAACAGGACGGGACTGAGCGGTGGATGGAGTGGATTTGCGGTAGCGAATGAACTGAACGTCGGCGATGCCGTTGTATTTCAGCTCGTGAAACAGACGAGATTTAAGGCGAGTCCCCTGCTCCGTTGTTCCTTTGTAATTTGCTGTTTTCAGATGCACGGCAGTCGGCAGGAATGCCACCCATTCGTTGATAGTACTAGTATTTGATACTGATATGGTTAACGCGATTGACTATTGTTTTCAGGTGTACATAGTACGCGAGACCAAGTTCACTAAAAGTGATGGAGCGCTCGGTCTGGACACGTCCGTGGGAAGCAACACATCAGGTGAGCTGAGAGTATCTATCAACATGTTCGTTCTGCAATGTTATCACCTTTTTAAGCATGCGCGGTGTCCTGCCACGCAGAAGAAGAAGAAAGTTCAAATGAAGATGTCAATTCTGAGGAGGATCCAGAGGCTACCCGATTCAGCAGCAACGCATTCGGCGAGAAAGATCGCCACAACCTAGCCAGTGAAGAAGCAGATGATGATGATGGCCTCAGATCTCCAGACCCAGACACCGATTTCTCTGCCGTGAAAAGCTTCAGGGACTTTAATATCGTCCTTGACGGTTTGGACATTGATCCTGAATTATTCCCAGATCGCCTGCGCAGGACGTACTACCAGCTCTGCTGCGCCAGGAAGGCGTTCCTCCATAGACATCTGCTGAAGCATATAAGCCCTGGGCTCGCAGAAGGAGTGATCATGGAGACGGTTAACATTGCCGAGGGCATCAAGGCCTCCCATGCCTCTTCCTCTTCCCACGAGGACCTTTCTGCTTGGAAGAGGATCCTGCAGTCCTTGGAGCTGATGGGCATGGACGTCGCCTTCCTCCGCAAGCGTGTCGATGAGCTCCATGCGGCTGCGGAGGAGAAGCTGGAGCGAGATCATGCTGCGGAGAAGATGAGAGCCCTCAAGTTGAAGATGTCGAGCCAGGGGCGAAGCTAGGAAAAATTTACCCAGGTGCACAACTTCTAAATGGAATTAACGACATATATAATAGAAACAAAGATTTATCATATAGTGGTGTGTTTAACAAGTTCTATCATAAGGAATTCACCAAAATAAATGAAACACACGGTAAGGACGGTCAAGTTTTTGCCAAAATAAATAAACTAATGATGACGTGACTCACAAAACTACCAAAAGACATCATCCGAGCTCACGTCCTCCAAAACCTACAAATTAGCAATGCAAATTCGAGTTATCACCAAAGATAAAATAACTTACTATAATTATTATAAGTCAGGGAGTGTAACCTTTTAATATTTACGATCTCTTATTTTCATGAATCGATCAACAACTTGGCATTGCTAACTTTCTTCATTTCTTCTTTCTCCAGATAGCAAATGACGTTATCACTTAAACTATCATCACTAAGGCGATTACGCAAATAAGTTTTCACGAGCTTCATCGCCGAGAAACACCTCTCAACCGTAGCAGTGGCAACAGGCAACACAAGCACTATATTCAAAAGCCGATAACTAAAGGATAGCAAATATGCTTCCTCATATCCACCATTATCTTAGAAAGATCACCAATACCTTGTATGTTGGAGAATCTATCGTCTGCACGCACATCAACAATGTAGAGGCGAAGATGATGTCTTAGATCTCTCAGTTCTCCGGAGTCAAAATTACTAGGATAGAGTTTGGTGAGGCTCATTAGATTCTCCAAATTAAAATCATGAAATTTTTCTCTCGGACTCAAAGCGGCTGACCATATAAGCAAGTTGGAGGATCTTTCTTTGAAACGACTATCAAACTCTTGAACTAGCCAATCGATAACACCATTGAAACAATCAACCTAGTAGTGGTGTTGGTTGGTAATTCCAGTGTTTTGTCTATTCTTCTTTGGATTGACATAGGATTCCTCCATTTCTAACATGGCAATATCGTGTTTCTCACAAAATGCATGCACCTCACATAGCACGGAGTCCCACCCATTTTCTCTAAGATCAACCAAATAACTTCTAATTGACTTGACACAATCCATGGCATTCACAATATCTTGGTCCTTTCGTTGGAGAGCTAATGACAATATGTTGGTAGCTATTAAGATAGTCAACATGATATGCAAAAAGAAGACAAAATAAAATGATTGGAAGTATACCAGAAGACCATTTGCTTGCTCTCTATTTGTTCCGTCATCATTCTCTTCTTCCACAAACTCTAACACTTTGACTACTGCTTGAAACATATCTTCTATTAACTAAATACTTTCTTCTTACCAAGTCATTGAGATTAGGACGGTAATCTTCTATTCTTTTCCTTTGTCCTGGATCATACTTAATCTCCTTTTTTCAATTTATATCATCTGGATTTTGAGATGGCACTTTTCTTTTTACAACATACCTATCCATGTATCTGCATTTGAAAAAGACTAATTTAATAAGGTGAATTCCGCACCTCACAACAATCCAGTACTACTGTACAACAAATTTGAAAAATAGAAGGAAAAATTAGGACGTGTTAATCTTGGTACTCCGTACTCCCTTCGACCCATATTAGTTGACTTAAATATGTCTAGATTGACACTATTTAGTATATAGGTTTATCTAAATTTTGACAAATGCAAGTCAACTAATATGGGTCGAAGGGAGTAGTTACCTTTGACCTTAGGCTGCGACGGAATTATTGAAAGCGATCGGTGGGGATCGATGCACTAGTGCAGACGGGGGCCTTTAACACCGTTTCCTAAGGCCCTCTAACAGCGGTTGTAGAACCGCTGTTGAGGGTTCGGTTTTAGAGGCCCCCCCTTTAACACCGGTTCTTATACGAACCGGTGTTAAAGGGTGGCGCACGTGGGGCTGCCGCAGCGCTCAGCCCCCCCTTTAACACCGGTTCCTTCTGTGTCGCGGCAGGAAAAAGAGATAAATCTCTGCCGCGGCAGAGTTCTGCCGCCGCCCCGTTCTAGGCATATTTCTGCAGCGCGGCGGGGACGGGGAGGGGAAGGGGGGAATCGATCGGAAGCGGTATATACACATACATCATCGTCGGTACATACGAGTACATGAATAATTAAGCAACTATTATTATACACAAACATCGCCATTGTGTGGTATTTTCCGTAAACGTTGAAGCATCAAGTACAAGACAAACACGTTCAAGCATCTAAAGAGTTTTTAGATATCTAAAGAGTTCTCCGCCAGGCGTGACGACCTCATCAAGTATGAACCCCGCCAATTCCTCTTGAATGACTCGTATGCGGTCAGATGGTAGGAGTTGGTCCCGCATTCGTATGATCTAAATATATATGAAGAATGGGGTCAATATATATATATATAAGAATAAAACTCAACACAATTGATGGTAATTAAATAATGTTGTGTACTTTGTTTACTTACTCTAAGTTGTTCTAGTGCGGCTTGGCCCGTCGCACATATCGTGTTGAGAATGAACTCGCAAACATAATATCCACATAAGTTATTGCCGGGTCCTGATACGCGCACTTTACGATAATATAGAGTTCAATCAAAATAATAATCAATAAAGCATGATATAATGGAATTGGAAGCAGAATCAAAGAGATATGCAGACCTAGCTAGCTAGTATTACTTACATTTTGGTCTACAAATTTTAGTTCTTCTGACCATTCACCCATGGCCGTGCCCGTGAACCTTTTTCAAACCCTGTCCGGCAAAGAAAATGGATAAAGCAGTAATTAATTACTTGTTGTCACGAAAGTTGCCGATCTAGTGCGATAATATGATTGAAATTACCTCTGGAGTATCTCTCTAAAGTCTGCCCATAGCTCTTTTTCTTTTCGTAACGAGTCCATGACAGGGACTTTTCCCGAGTCAGGTTGAATGACTAGCAGAATAAAGTGGAACCTACGCACGCATAACTCATCAGCAGTTACACTTAACATTGAGTAAGACGAAACAGAATGTGTACAAGAGAGGGTAACAGTACTCACGAGAAGTTGTAAGGCAATAGTATTTCCCTTTTGGTTTGTTGTCTCAGTAAAGATCTTAGCAAGTAATCTTCTGTTTGCCCGGTTTGGTTCTTACCACTTCTTCATGAACTCTATTGGGTCAACGAACCCAATGTCAAAAGGGCCTCCTTTCATGCATTCCATAACCTTTTTCCTGCATAATAGTATATACATATATGCTGAGCATATATATACATACAATTAATAAAGTGAATGAGATGAGATAGAAATTACAGAAATAGTACTTACACACAATAAAGGCTAATGGAAGCTTTGTCGAGTTCCTTCTGATTGAATAGAAAATGCAAGTCTTAAATGTTGAAGTCAATCTCGTCGTTTCCGCACAAGGAAATCTGATCTCTTATATGCGTCGTGATCCATTCTTCCTTTCTCGTCTTGCAGAAATCAAGGTACCACTTGTGCAATCTTCGCATCTTTGTTCGTAGATTCTTGAGCTCCTCTTTCTTGACGAGATTCTTCCCATACTTCCATGGCTGTATGGGGTTGACATCGCCTGTGGGAATGTTGTCTCCCATGAGGTTCAAGTATGCAATGTAAGTCATCCCCATCTCATTTGTCATTCTTTGTAGCTCTGCCTCGTAATCATTTACAGAAGGAGCATTCCGTGTGTCGAACACTTGGAGCGGGGCGCATGATTGCTTTTCCTGCTCTCCGAGCATGGGAACTGTTTTCTGGGGTGCCGCACGACTGCTACTTTCAGTCTCCCTCCGCCTTGCATCCCCCTTCAAAATCTGGCGCTCGTAGTCCGGCACAAGTGGGGTTTCAGGTTTCAAAAGATTATTGTAAACTTCTCCACCACCGCTGGATCTATTTTCTCCTTTGGCTCGGCCCGTCTAGGTGCAAAGAATTTCTTGACCTCTTCTTCCGAGATCCTATTGGTCTCCTCGTCGCTGCGATTCCACGGTAAAACTGGAAATGGCTTGGCGGAAGGCTGCGGGACGTAGTTTCTTGAACTCTTTGGCGTACGGTTTCCTGCGGATTTCTTCGTGGCAGTGCTAGTGATGCTCTTCGTGGCAGTGCTCTTCCGCTTACGCTGAGGAGATGGGTGGCGCGCCGGATATGGGTGGCGCGCCGGAGATGGCTTCCGCGCAGCAGATGGCTGAAGTGCCGGAGATGGCTGCCGCGCAGGAGATGGCTGAAGCGCCGGAGATGGATGCCGCGCAGGAGATGGCTGAAGCGCCGGAGACGACAGGGGAGTATTCTGATGAATTTGAGACGGCTGAGGCGGCTCAGACTGCTGACGCTGTGGAGATGGCGGGGGTGCCAGTGGCCTCCAATTTGGAAGCACGATGTGTTTCTTCTTCCAAAGAATGGTTGTTTTCACTTCAAATTTGAGTTGAGTTTCCCCTTCACCTGTAGCATGGTCAAGCTGTGCTTCCTCATATTCCTTCACAACCTCATCCACCCCGATAATAGCATAGCCATCTGGAATCGGTCGGCAGTGGTAAGTTCCACTAGCTACAGGAGGTAAGGCATAGCCAATAGCCAGCTTAATGGATAAGCCCATTAATCTCACATGCAGCTCAGCGTGTTCGCTCTCCATGATCTCATCCACGGGGTATCGAGGACCCACCATTTCAAGCGTGGGCTGCACGTTCTCCGTGGAAGCCACGCTGCTTTTTCGCGCAGAGTCTGGGCCGCCGGCAGCTTCCAATGGAGGCTCTTCGTGCGCTGAGATGGGCCGGTAGATGGTTGGCTCTGTTGTGCATTCACTTGCGCCTGCAGCGCCACAAGTGCATGTTCTATCTGTGTCATCCGCTCTGTACGCTCTTTTTCTTTTCTGCCGCACCATCTGTAAGAGTCGCCCCATTCGGCAAACCCATCCTTCCACGTCATACCCCCTGTACCTCGTGCATGTCCAGGGTGTTCTTTTTTACTGATGGCGTGTGTGAGCTGGTCATTCTCTCTGTCGGGATGGAAGGTCCTGGCGGCTGTTTCCTCGTATGCCGTGATGAGTTCAGTGACGGGTTTGGCAAGGAGGGTTGGGAAGATACGCAATCCTATTTCTGGGTCCAACCTTGCCCCAATTCCATAGAACCAAGTCTTTGCACGTAGGTCCCACCCATGTGTCTGGGGTGTGATCCCTCTACCGCGCAGGGCCTTCTCAGCTTCCTCCCACTTAGGCCTCTGAGATATGTAGCCACCTGACCCCGTCCTCTGGTGATATTCCTTCTTCTGGGCATTTAGCGTATTGGTTTCTGACCTCTTTGTAGCTATAGCACCTTCCTTGTATGCCACAACTTCGGGCCAGTGAGGTCTTATCTTCGCATAATATGCGTCTTCGAAATCTGGAGTCTCGCGAGCTTTGAAAATTTTGTTCAATTTTGTCTTCCAGTTGCGGAAAGCGTCAGCCATCTTCTTTAGAGTCCACTCTTTGACCTTTTCCTTTATAACCGGTTTGTTTTCATCCTCCTCTGGCGGAAGGGTGAAATTTACCAACAACGAATTCCAAAGCGTTTCTTTGGATCTTTCATCAACAAAGGTACCGTCGCCCTTCTTTGGCTTATTCCAATTTTCAATTATGATTGGGATTTGGTCCCTAAGAAGAACTCCAACCTGACGTACAAATTTGTCTGCAGCCTTCTTGGGCTCCATCGGCCTGCCATCAACACGGACTGTTCGATCGTGAACTTTGCACGATCTTTCAACCGATGGCTCGCGCCTCGCTTGCTCTTTGTCATAGAAGAAGATTGTTGCTGGCTGGTCGTGTTGGAGATATGCCCAAGAGGCAATAATAAAGTAGTTATTATCATATCTTCATACTTATGATAAATGTTTACATACCATGCTATAATTGTATTAACAGGAAACATTAATACTTGTGTGATTTGTAAACATAAAAGAGTCCCTAGTAAATCCTCTTGTTAAACTAGCTTGTTGGTTAATATATGATCATGGTTTCCTGATCATGAACATAGAGATGTTATTAACAACAGGGTCATATCATTAGGAGAATGATGTGATGGACATACTCCTATAGATAAGCGTAGCATAAAGATCAAGTCATTTAATATAGTTCATTTGCTATAAGCTTTCTGATACATAGTAACCTAATTCCTTCAACCATGAGATCATGTTAATCACCATCACCGGAAGGATGCTTTGATGACATCAAACACCACACCATAATTGGGTGGCTATAAAGGTGGCATTGAGTGTTCGGAAAGTATGTGTTGAGGCACATGGATCAAGAGTGGGATTTGTCCATCCATATGACGGATAGATATACTCTGGGCCCTCTCGGTGGAATGTCATCCAATTAGCTTGCAAGCATGTGACTGGCTCACAAGGGATCACATACCATGGGAACGAGAAAAGAGTACTTATCGGTAACGAGGTTGAACTAGGTATGCAGAGATACCGACGATCATAACCTCGAATAAGTAAACTATCGTGAGACAAAGGGAAATTGGTATCGTATGTAAGTGGTTCATTCGATCGCAAAGTAATCGTAGAAATATGTGGGAGCCATATGAATTTCCAGATTCCTCTATTGGTTATTGTTCGGAGAAGTGTCTCGATCATGTCCGCATAATTCACGAACCGTAGGGAGACACACTTAAGGATTTGATGTTGTTGAGTAGTTATGGAATGATGAGTAAGAGACCGAATGTTGTTCGGAGTCTCGGATGGGATCCGGGATATCACGAGGAGATCCGGAATTGTCCGAAGAATAAGATTCATATAAGGAAAGTCCTGTTTCGGGGTTGGAGAATGGTTCCGGTGTTTTCATCGGGAATGTTCTAGAAGGTTCCGGAATGTCCGACACTCCGGAGGGGAAGGGTACATAAATGTGTCATACCAAGTTGGAATGATTGCATCATGTACTAGGTGTCATCGCTGAACAAAATAAAGGGTTTAATCAAATCCTAGTTTGAAAAAAGTCAAACGCCAATTTGAAAAGTCAAACGACTATTTTGGAAGGTGGAGGGGAAGTAGGAAACCTACTTGGGGAGGAGTTCCTCCCCTCCACCGCTGGCCCACTTGGGATCCGAGTTGGGGAGGGACTCCCCTCCCCTGGCGCTCCTCCCTCCACCTATATAAGGAGGGGCAGGGCTGCCCCTCCAAGTACACAACACCTCTCTCCTCTAAACCTAAACCCTAGCCGCCGGCCTCCACTATTGTCGCTGCCGCCTCCTAGGTTTTGCCAAGTCGCCAAGTTGGGGCAATACCCTTGCCCTAGCCGCCGGCCTAGCTCCCTCTCCTTGGTGCGTCTAAACCCTAGATCACCGAGGCTCTCTCATAGTCCACCATACTCGCTCCGGCTTAAGGCGAAGCCCTGCGAGATCTCCCCTCTACTTCCGGTACCACGTCGTCGTGCTGCCGGAATCATGAGGAGAGTGCTACAACCTCCGCTTCCTGCTGGAACAAGGGAGAGGAAGGTCTTCATCAAGTACCGAATGTGTGACCGACTGCGGAAGCGCTGCCGGAACGCAGCACTGGAAGGATCGTCTACGCGATCTTGAGATCGGAAGTGTATGACTACATCATCCACGAGAATCTACTCTCGTTAACCGCTTTGGATCTTCGAGGGTTAGTACTCTGTTGACTCGTTTCTACAATCTAGTAGATAGATCTTGGCTTGATCATAGATTAGATCTTGATTGTGTGTTCATGCGGTAGAAATTTTTTGTTTTCCATGCTACGAACCCCTTCAGTGGTATCAAAGCCGTGTCTATATGTAGATCTGTTGCACGAGTAGAACACAATGGTCATTGTGGGCGTTGATGCTTTTGTTGTCGATTGCTTCTTGTGTACTTTGCATCTTGCGGGATGGTGGGATGAAGCGGCCCGGGCTAACCTTACATGACATCGTTCATGAGACTTGCTCCATGCTTGACATGCAACTTGTATTGCATAAGTGGCTTTGCGGGTGCCTATTTCTCCCAACATAGTTAAGATTCAATTTACAACGGGTGATTGACAATACTAGTATCAATGTTGTGGTTCTTGTTCATAAGTTAGAGCGACACTTATTGAAAGCCCCAAACCACGTAAAATATGCAAAGAAAATTAGAGGCGTCTAACTTTGTTTTGCAGGGGTGTGTTGTGATGTGATATGGCCATGATTGTGATTATATTTGATGTATGCAATGTTCCTTATTGTAAGTTGGGACCCGGCAGGAGCCATATGGTTGTCTTTAAAATTCTGTTAAGACCCGCGTGTCTATTCAAAATAGTTGTAATAGTTGAAGCTGGTGGACAACAAACATGGAGCGGCGTCATTGACCTTGATGCAATGCCGGTGATGATGGAGATCATGTTCGTGCTTGAAGATAGAGATCGGAAGCACAAGAAGAAAGGCCATATCATATCACATATTATGAATTGCATGTGATGTTAATCCTTTTATGCATATTGTATTGCTTAGTTCACGACTATAGCATTATAATATGATCCCTCAAGCACACAATTTCAAGTTTTAAAGTGTTCATCCTTAGTAAGCACTGTTGCTAAAGCTCGTTGTTTTGAAGCACCACGTGATGATCGGGTGTGTTAGATTCTGCGAGTGTATACAACGTGAGCAAGCCATATTTGCTCATGCGGAAGCTAAGGTTTAATCTTGACGAGCCTAGCATGTACAGACATGGTCTCAGAACACGGATCACCGAAAGGTAAAGCATGAGTCATATAGTAGATATGATGAACATGATGATTGTTCGCCATTGAAGCTACATCAACTCTCGTGATGATCGGTTATGATGTGGTGGATTTGGTTCGTGTGATCACTAAAACAATGTGAGGGATATTGTTTTGAGTGGGAGTTCAACGGTAATATAATTAAAAGTTGAACACTATTTATCATAAATTAAATCAAGTGAATTTGCATAATTGTTGTAGTCATTGGCATCCGTTTACCACCTTGCGCTTAGTTATAATTGAGATGATAGAACTATAGAATTCTGGTTAGTTACTTTACGAACTGGTATCGTATTGTTTTGAAGTGTTAATCTAAAGTTTAAAAGTCCTATTACAAACTTTCAGTAAGTTCCATTTACTCCATGAAGTTTAATAATTGGTATTAAAACAAGAGTGATAATTCCAAGAGTTAGTGTATGAATATCATGTTTGTCTCCATGATTCTTGATATTCAAAGGATTGTCTTAATATCAAGGTTATCTAGGATCTGAAAGATTTGTTTCAGAAACCATGATGTGTGGAAGATATTGTGATATCTGAAACAAAGTTTTTGGTTGCAACATGATAGAGTATAATATGGCAAAGGTCATGTTCTCATATTTGATGAGAATTTGCAAAAGGTTGGAGACACTAGTTGTCCTAATCCACCAAAAGGTTTTGGAGAGCAACATTATACTCGCGATTCATCTTTATAAGCTAAAACTAGCTTGATCATGAATAATTCCAAGATAAGGGTGAATATTTGATGTAGGTAAAATATTTACCACACCAAGAGATTACTAAAGAATGGAATTTGAAAGCACACCAAACATTTGATGATGGTGATCTACTTCAAAGTGCAAGTCCAAAGACATTGGTATTTAATTATACACGCTTTTGGACTATGTGTCATATGTATGACTCCACTATTGATGTTGATAGATTCTTTCAAACAGAAAAGGAAATACTGAAAGAGAATCTCATAAATATATGGCAGAAAAGAAAGACTAGAATTGTTCAGTTTAAGTATATAGATGATATACATGTTATGGCTATATTCTTTGCTTATTAAACAATGTGGTTCTTAAGTATTTGATACTGAATTTGTTGGTGTGAATCGTCATACGAAACAACAAAAATTCATGAACTACAATGGCCTAAGTAACTAGCAAAAGAATATGTGATGATGTTCATCGAGAATAAATAAAGGGTTATTGTGCTACTTGTTAAACATCAAAGCTTGCCTTCAAGATTTGTTTTATCAGGTATTATGAGAACAAAAGGGTTGTTCAAATAATTGCCATAATCCATAAAAGATGGATGATTCACAAATCTCGTTGGAGATATCACATCCATAAAACTAGTGCTAAAAATGTCGAAAGACAAATTGATTGAAAGATCACTTAGGAAGTGACATCGCCGTTTAAATTATATTGGAAAGAAAACATGAAGAAACTCCATGTGGATGGAATTTTGGAGTCCTTTTGATTTTTGATCAAATGACGCTTGTGAAACTTTCCTAGAGATAATTAAAACTTCGTTCATAGGCCAAAAGGGAACGAATGACTAGCTTATTGGAACTTGTACATATTGTTGTACGAAGTCCATTATGTGTAGTCAAGAGCGATGGATTTCAACTTCATATGCTTTCTCCGAAAATTTGAGTGAATATATGAATATTTACTTAATAAGGATGAAGTATGAAACATTTGAAAAGTTCAAAGATTTTCAAGATGAAGTGCAAAATCATTGTAACAAGAATATAAATAGTTTATGATAAGATCATAAAGGAAGATATTTGAGTTACAAGTTTAGCATAAATACCTAAGATTTAAGGAATCGTTTCGTGAATTTGCATGTCCCGAAACACCATAAGAGTATGGAGCGTTCGAGATATGTAATTAAACCTTGTTTGACATGGTAAGATCGAAGGTGTAATTTATAAAACTGCCATTATATTTTAAAGATTAAAAGCTTTAAAGACTACCGTTTTTCCACTGAAAAGAGCTCCATCATAATCCGTTGAAATGACACCATATAAAGTTGTGGTTTGGGTTAAAACCCAAGTTGTCCTTTCTTAAACATTGGTATGCTATGCATAAGAAAGATGTTTGCAACCAAAGTCGGATGAACATGTCTTTGTATGTTATTTTCGAATAACTGTTAAGAATTCCTCCATAAACACCAAGGACAAAAATGTTTGTCACTTAGAACGTCAAGTTTCTTTGAGAAGGAATTTTTCGTGAAAAGTTAAGTGGGAGGACAATAGAACTTTGATAAGGTTAAAAGAACCTTAGCTATATGTGAAAAGTTGCGCAACACCGAAAAGTGTTCCGGAGGCAGCAACAATGCTCATGGCTCACGTGCCTCAAAGGTTGTGGTCACGAAGGTCTAAGTTTCTATTGAAACAAGTAGGTCGGGTAAACAATCAAATACCAAGATTTGAGGGTTGAATCATTATTTGAAAATAATGAACCGACGACATGCAAAGAAGCGATGATGGACCCTGACTCCGTAAAATGGCTTGAAGCCATAAAATCCGTGATAGTTCCATACCCGAGAAATCAAGTTTTGAACTTGAAGGACCCTCGAGAAAGGTGTAAGACCTTACAGTTGTGTTTGGATCTATAAAGAAATAGACATGGATGTTTCACATCTATGAAATTATCGACATGTCGGGAAAGAGTTCACGACAATGTTCAAAGAGTTGACTATGACAAGATCTGATCTTTCATTAAGCGATATTTAGTCTAGACGGATTAACGTAGCAATCACGACATATAATTTTGTTATGTGTTGGATAAACAAAACAAGTTCTTCTAATAGAAGGGTTACCTAGGACGTGTGCATGACATGATCCAAAGGGTTTTGTTAATTCAAAGGATGCTAAAAGCATATGCAAACTTCAATGGTTGAAGTAAGCATCGCGGAGTTGGAATATTCACCATGATGAAACTGTTAAAGGAGTTTAAATTCGTCAGAGATGATGAAGATGCTTGCATTTGCAAGAAATTAAGTGGGAGCGCTAAGACATATTTATAATACATTATGTGGAGGACATATTGTTGATTGGAAATGATGTATCTTTTATTAACACATATTAAAGAATTTCATCCTGATGAAAGACTTAGGCAAAACCCAAATATTTGGCATCAATAGACGCTAGTATGGTTGTGCCGAAAGTACATAGATGATATATTGAATGAGTTCAATATAGAAACTACAAGAAAGTTTCTTGTCGCACAGAAAGGATTGAATGAGTTTAATATTGATGATATATTCAAGTGTATTGACACTTGGTAAGTGAAACAAAGATTCAAGTATAGATTGATACTTGATGTATGAAATCACAAAAAGAGTATTTATATCAATCATGTTGTGATATGTACAAATCCAGATATGTCCTATGCTCTAAATGATGTGAGCATATACCAGAATGATTCATAAGATGATCATTGGACGATAGTAAAAATATTCTTATGATTTTTAAAAGAACTAAGAATATTATTTTGTACAAGTGATAAATAGATGGTTAGTTCATTGTAAAAGTATTACATTGATACTAGTTTGTCACGAAGTACAAATTAAGTTTATCTCAATCTAAACTAAGGGTGGCACAATATGATGGAAAGTAAGTTCCATAATGGATTTGGATGAGCTCCAAAGTTAAGACATTGTGACAGATACTACAACAAAAGGCTAAGTATATGACTTCTATTATAGCAGTTAAAGAGGGCATTTGTGTCAAGTAGTTTGTTATAAAACTAGGTGTAGTTCACAGCGGGATAATACTATGAAGATATATTGTACGACAATATTATCAACATGTTTTAACCCCAAAGATCTAAAGGTCACACCAAAGGACCAAATTTGTACAAAGCCATCTCATTCGAGAATGAGTGATGCGTAGAGACGCAAAGACATGCAATTACACACGGACCTGGAAGTGTCAGATCCGGAGATCAGTTGACCACTAGCAATCGTGTACATACAACACCGGAAAGCCATAGGTGTTGAATACACAAAGGTTTGAAACTAGATTATTGACTCTAGTGCAAGTGGGAGACTGTTGGAGATATGCCCAAGAGGCAATAATAAAGTGATTATTATCATATCTTCATACTTATGATAAATGTTTACATACCATGCTATAATTGTATTAACAGGAAACATTAATACTTGTGTGATTTGTAAACATAAAAGAGTCCCTAGTAAAGCCTCTTGTTAAACTAGCTTGTTGGTTAATATATGATCATGGTTTCCTGATCATGAACATAGAGATGTTATTAACAACAGGGTCATATCATTAGGAGAATGATGTGATGGACATACTCCTATAGATAAGCGTAGCATAAAGATCAAGTCATTTAATATAGTTCATTTGCTATAAGCTTTCTGATACATAGTAACCTAATTCCTTCGACCATGAGATCATGTTAATCACCATCACCGGAAGGATGCTTTGATGACATCAAACACCACACCATAATTGGGTGGCTATAAAGGTGGCATTGAGTGTTCGGAAAGTATGTGTTGAGGCACATGGATCAAGAGTGGGATTTGTCCATCCATATGACGGATAGATATACTCTGGGCCCTCTCGGTGGAATGTCATCCAATTAGCTTGCAAGCATGTGAATGGCTCACAAGGGATCACATACCATGGGAACGAGAAAAGAGTACTTATCGGTAACGAGGTTGAACTAGGTATGCAGAGATACCGACGATCATAACCTCGAATAAGTAAACTATCGTGAGACAAAGGGAAATTGGTATCGTATGTAAGTGGTTCATTCGATCGCAAAGTAATCGTAGAAATATGTGGGAGCCATGTGAATTTCCAGATTCCTCTATTGGTTATTGATCGGAGAAGTGTCTCGATCATGTCCGCATAATTCACGAACCGTAGGGAGACACACTTAAGGATTTGATGTTGTTGAGTAGTTATGGAATGATGAGTAAGAGACCGAATGTTGTTCGGAGTCTCGGATGGGATCCAGGATATCACGAGGAGATCCGGAATTGTCCAGAGAATAAGATTCATATAAGGAAAGTCCTGTTTCGGGGTTGGAGAATGGTTCCGGTGTTTTCATCGGGAATGTTCTAGAAGGTTCCGGAATGTCCGACACTCCGGAGGGGAAGGGTACATAAATGTGTCATACCAAGTTGGAATGATTGCATCATGTACTAGGTGTCATCGCTGAACAAAATAAAGGGTTTAATCAAATCCTAGTTTGAAAAAAGTCAAACGCCAATTTGAAAAGTCAAACGACTATTTTGGAAGGTGGAGGGGAAGTAGGAAACCTACTTGGGGAGGAGTTCCTCCCCTCCACCGCCGGCCCACTTGGGATCCGAGTTGGGGAGGGACTCCCCTCCCCTGGCGCGCCTCCCTCCACCTATATAAGGAGGGGCAGGGCTGCCCCTCCAAGTACACAACACCTCTCTCCTCTAAACCTAAACCCTAGCCGCCGGCCTCCACCATTGTCGCTGCCGCCTCCTAGGTTTTTCCAAGTCGCCGAGTTGGGGCAATCCCCTTTCCCTAGCCGCCGGCCTAGCTCCCTCTCCTTGGTGCGTCTAAACCCTAGATCACGGAGGCTCTCTCATAGTCCACCATACTCGCTCCGGCTTAAGGCGAAGCCCTGCGAGATCTCCCCTCTACTTCTGGTACCACGCCGTCATGTTGCCGGAATCGCGAGGAGAGTGCTACAACCTCCGCTGCCTGCTGGAACAAGGGAGAGGAAGGTCTTCATCGAGTACCGAACGTGTGACCGACTGCGGAAGCGCTGCCGGAACGCAGCACCGGAAGGATCGTCTACGCGATCTTGAGATCGGAAGTGTACGACTACATCATCCACGAGAATCTGCTCTCGTTAACCGCTTTGGATCTTCGAGGGTTAGTACTCTGTTGACTCGTTGCTACAATCTAGTAGATAGATCTTGGCTTGATCATAGATTAGATCTTGATTGTGTGTTCAGGCGGTAGAAATTTTTTGTTTTCCATGCTACGAACCCCTTCAGGTCGATCCAGAGGGCTAAAGAAGAAAGAAGCGTTAATTAATACATTTACATATATACAAATCAATCGGTGCAAGTCAGTAGAGGCTTAATCCATGCATATACCTTGACAGACTTTGTAATCACTAAAGTGCGTTCACCGGAGTCGTCATCTTCTCCATGACTACTTGAGCTGTCATCATGTCCCTCCAAGTTCAGATATTGTGAGTTGTCCTCGTGGATCATGTTCTCCATTATTTCTTCATCTTCAAGGTTTCTACTGAGTGGATCCATAGTTTCTAAAACAAAATATGATCACACAAATATCAGTAATACATCTATTGAAATGCTCAAGCAAAGATGATGATATGACAGGTTAAAAGTATTGAAATGTAACCCTAATACATGCTTGGTCATTCCAAACCCTAATTCGGAGAAACCCCGGATTCATATGAGAGAGTACATTTACTTCTTCTAATTAACTTGTCATGAAAGTTGATTAACATAGCATGGTTATTATAATGCTATATTGACAACGAGAGGTGGCGGCGCTAGGGCGAGAGCGGGGCCGGGATGCGTGGGGGTGTGCGTTCGAACCAGCACGGCGTGGTCTCAGTGAGGACAGAGGAGGTCAGGGTCGACAGCATAATGGTGGCGGTGGTCGTCGGCGTGGCACAAAAATACACATGCATATACAATACACATACAATACAATATACATATATACATACACATACAAATATACATACACATATGCCACTTGTTCTACTGAATTCAATGGTATTTTATTTGCAAATTTTGGCCCAGTGGTATTTTATTTGCGATTCACCGGTACCCCTTCGGTTTGGAAACATATGACCCCGCGACGGAGCGCCTCTCTGCCGTCCGCCCCTCTCGCGTTCGCCATGGCTGCGACCGTCGGCACGCCGTGCGCAGCGCAGAATGCTCCGTCGGACTTCGTGAGCCCCCAAGACACGTGCGTAAAGCCGACTGCAAGCTCCAGCACTCCGGCGGGCCGTACGGGGAGAACATCTTCTGGGGCTCCGCCGGCATAGCTTGGAACGCGTCGGACGCCGTGGCCTCGTGGACCTCCGAGAAGAAGTACTACAACTACGCGCGTGCTTGGACGGTCTCGCAGGTGGAGAGGCGGCGTCACGGGCTTGGACGGGGTTGTCGGTGGTGGCGTCACGGGCTTGGACGGTGTCTCAGGAGACGGAGTCACGGCCCTTGGACACCGTGGGTGGTGGGGGTGTCAGGGCGCCGGTGAGGAACCGGGGCAGGGCGCGCGCCGCCGGTGCATGCACCAACACACTGCTCGGCGCGAATTTGAGGGGGGAGGGGGCGGATAGGGCGTGGAAGACATACGTACGGTGAGGGCGACGACGACGGTGACGTACGGCTGGACGGCGAGGGCGCGACGGCGAGGGCGTACGTGGATACGGCGATGGCTCGCGCGCGGTGAGGGGGGCGACGGTGCTCCCGCGGGATGGCGACGGCGAGGGCGGCGACGGCAAGGGCTGGACGGCGACGGCGCGGCTCTTCTCTGCTTTCCTCTGCGCTTTTCGATCTGGCTGGGGGGAAGAAGGAAGAGAGGAAGGCACGCGTTATAACGCCCCCCTTTTGTTGGAGATATACACTAGAGGCAATAATAAATGTAGTTATTATTATATCTTTGTGTTTATGATAAATGTTTACATTCATGCTATAACAGTATTAACAAGGAAACATTAATACTTGTGTGATTTGTAAACTAAATTAAGAGTCCCTGGTAAAGCATCTTTATAATACTAGCTTGTTGGTTAATAAATGCTTGTGGTTTCCCTATCATGAACATTGAGATGCTATTAACAACAAGATCATATCGTTAGGAGAATGGTATGATGGACATACTCCTATAGATAAGCGTAGCATAAAGATCAAGCCATTTTAAATAGTTCAATTTCTATATGCTTTCTGATACATAGTAACCTAATTCCTTCGACCATGTGATCATGCATATCACCATCACCAGAAGGATGCTTTGATGACATCAAACACCACACCGTAACTAGGTGGCTATAAAGGTGGCATTGAGTGTTAGGAAAGTATTGGTTGAGACACATGTACCAAGAGTGGGATTTGTCCATCCATATGACAGATAGATATACTCTGGGCCATCTCGGTGGAATGTCATCCAGTTGGCTTGCAAGCATGTGACTGGTTCACAAGGGATCACATATCACGGGAACAAGAAAAGAGTACTTATCAGTAACGAGGTTGAACTAGGTATGCAGAGATACCGACGATCAAAACCTCGGATAAGTAAACTATCGTGAGACAAAGGGAAATTCGTATCGTATGTAAGTGGTTCATTCGATGGCAAAGTAATCGTAGAAATATGTGGGAGCCATATGAATTTCCAGATTCCTCTATTGGTTATTGTTCGGAGAAGTGTCTCGATCATGTCCGCATAATTCACGAACCGTAGGGAGACACACTTAAGGATTCAATGTTGTTGAGTAGTTATGGAATGATGAGTAAGAGACCGAATGTTGTTCGGAGTCTCGGAAGGGATCCGGGATATCACGAGGAGATCCGGAATGGTCCGGAGAATAAGATTCATATAAGGAAAGTCCGGTTTCGGGGTTGGAGAATGGTTCCGGTGTTTTCATCGGGAATGTTCTAGAAGGTTTCGGAAGGTCCGGCACTCCAGAGGGGAATGGTACATGAATGTGTCATAACAAGTTGGAATGGTTGCATCATGTACTAGGTGTCATCGCTGAGCAAAATAAAGGGATAAATCAAATCCTAGTTTGAAAAGTCAAACGCCAATTTGAAAAGTCAAACCGCAAGTTTGCTTGGTGGAGGGAGAGTAGGAAACCTACTTGGGGAGGAAGTCCCTCTCCCTCCACCGCCGGCCTTGGAAGCCGAGTTGGGGAGGGACTCCCCTCCCCTTGGCCGCGCCCTCCCACCTATATAAGGAGGGGCAGGGCTGCCCCTCCAAGAACACACCTTGCCCTTTCCAAACCCTAGCCCTAAGCCGCCGGCGCCACCACCTCCTGCTGCTGCCGCTGACTTGGGCTTCCCCAAGCCCTAGCCGTCGCCCTAGCCCTCTCTCCTTGGTGTGTCTAAACCCTAGATCACCGAGGCCTCTCTCATAGTCCACCATACTCGCTCCGGCTTAAGGCGAAGCCCTGCGAGATCTCCCCTCTACTTCCGGTACCAGGTCGTCGTGCTGCCAGAATCGGAGGAGAGTGCTACAACCTCCGCTGCCTGCTGGAACAAGGGAAAGGAAGGTCTTCATCGAGTACCGAACGTGTGACCGACTGCGGGAGCACTGCCGGAACGTAGCGCCAGAAGGATCGTCTATGCGATCTTGAGATCGGCAAGAGTACGACTACATCACCCACGAGAATCCGCTCTCGTTAAACACTTTGGAATCTTCGAGGGTGAGTTATTCCATCGACTCGTTGCTACAATCTAGTAGATAGATCTTGGCTTGTTTGTTTGTATGCGGTAGAAATTTTTGTTTTCCATGCTACGAACCCCTACACCTTTAACACCGGTTCGTGGTACGAACCGGTGTTAAAGGGGGGGATTCTTTTCGCTCCCGTACCCCCCCTTTAACACCGGTTCGTGCCACAAACCGGTGTTAAAGGGGGGAGGTGCGGGCGTGAAACAAAATAAATGCGCCCCCCCTTTAACACCGGTTCGTGGCTGGAACCGGTGTTAAAGGGGGGCATTTATTTCATGCATTAAAGGGGTGGGGGCATTTTTAATTCAAAAAATAGGATATGAATTTAGAAAATTCATATCTTTTTCATTTCAACTCAGAAAAATATGAATAATATATCATAATTTTCAGAAAAATAATATCTATCCATTCATGTAAGAACATTTTATATTTACTTTAGATGAAAATTTTCAAAATGATTAAAACACTTACATATAAATTTTGATTATTCAATTCAAACAAAAATAAAATAGACAAACCCTAAAATTTTGAACATAATAAAAATATTAAGCATCTAAAAAGGAATCTAACACAATCTTTTTTTAATTTTTGATCCCCGTTTTAAACTATCGTCAAACTTTGTCGAACAACGGGCATGAAGATTCTTAGCTCGGGGCCAAGCCTCGCTCAACTTGCATTGGATTTTTGATAAAATAGCATATTGTGAACCTAAAAATGATTTTTGTAAAAAATCATGAGCATCGTATCATGTACATGTAGTTCATATCTGACGCACTTCCTACCGATTCGGCAGGAATTTGTCTTTTTAACCAGAGGTGGACGGAAAGGTTTCAGATCCCCCTGTTGGTACATTGTCCATATAAAGTGGTCTAGTATTTTTGTAAAATGTGGTGGTGGTTTTTTGAATTAGCCATTTGGTGGTTGCTTCACAAAACCTTTCGTTTTTTATGCTCGTAAAATGGAAAATGCCTTTTTGGTGCGACAAAAAGGAAAACTTCCTCTTGCAAAATTGTTTGCCATGCCATGATGCACATGTATACACAATATGACCACATTATCACAAACTATGCCTTGATTCTAGCCATAACATTGGTCATTTGACCCGAAAGCCAAGAAACCTCGAATGAGATAGGTCATTTTGTGAAGGTTTTTTGGAGACATAATCAATATACCAAGTTTGATATTTTTCCTTCTAACTATGTCACATAATATAACACCACGCGAATGTTTCGCACTGTTTCAATCTTTTTTTAATTTTTTATCCCCGTTTTAAACTATCGTCAAACTTTGTCAAACAACGGGCATGAAGATTCTTAGCTCGGGCCAAGCCTCGCTCAACTTGCATTGGATTTTTGATAAAATAGCATATTGTGAACCTAAAAATGATTTTTGTAAAAAATCATGAGCATCGTATCATGTACCTGTAGTTCATATCTGACCCACTTCTTACCGATTCGGCAGGAATTTGTCTTTTTCACCAGAGGTGGACGAAAAGGTTTCAGATCCCCCTGTTGGTACTTTGTCCATATAAGGGGTCTAGTATTTTTGTAAAATGTGGTGGTGGTTTTTTTAATTAGCCATTTGGTGGTTGCTTCACAAAACCATCCGTTTTTTATGCTCGGAAAATGGAAAATACCTTTTTGGTGCGACAATAAGGAAAACTTCCTCTTGCAACATTGTTTGCCATGCCATGATGCACATGTATGCACAATATGGCCACATTATCACAAACTATGCCTTGATTCTAGCCATAACATTGGTCATTTGACCCGAAAGCCAAGAAACCTCGAATGAGATAGGTCATTTTGTGAAGGTTTTTTTGAGACATAATCAATATACCAAGTTTGATATTTTTCCTTCTAACTATGTCACATAATATAACACCACGCGAAGATTACGCACTATTTCGATCTTTTTTTTATTTTTTATCCCCGTTTTAAACTATCGTCAAACTTTGTCGAACAACGGGCATGAAGATTCTTAGCTCGGGCCAAGCCTCGCTCAACTTGCATTGGATTTTTGATAAAATAGCATATTGTGAACCTAAAAATGATTTTTTTAAAAAATCATGAGCATCGTATCATGTACCTGTAGTTCATATCTGACCCACTTCCTACCGATTCGGCAGGAATTTGTCTTTTTCATCTGAGGTGGACGGAAATGTTTCAGATCCCCCTGTTGGTACATTGTCCATATAAGGTGGTCTAATATTTTTGTAAAATGTGGTGGTGGTTTTTTTAATTATCCATTTGGTGGTTGCTTCACAAAATCGTCCGTTTTTTATGCTCGGAAAATGGAAAATGCCTTTTTGGTGCGACAAAAAGGAAAACTTCCTCTTGCAACATTGTTTGCCATGCCATGATGCACATGTATGCACAATATGGCCACATTATCACAAACTATACCTTGATTCTAGCCATAACATTGGTTATTTGACCCGAAAGCCAAGAAACCTCGAATGAGATAGGTCATTTTGTGAATGAGATAGAACTGGAATTAAAATACAGAATGCAACTAACAGTAAGTTACATAAAACATGACTGAAAATTAAGATACATAAAAGAACTGAAAATTAAGATACATGGCCAGATTAAGTCACAATCGGCCTAACTTGTTTCGGAATGTTGGAGTGATTCAGTCATGCTCCTGCCTACACCTGTAATACTCGCCACTGTAGTCGTCGTACTCACCGCCGCCATCGTCGCTGTCGTCGTCGGGGTCGCCGTAATTGAACCTTGAAGGCTGAGTACGCGTGGGCTGGACTTGAGGGTAGCGCAGACGGGAGTTAGAGTCGGCGACAGTGTCGTAGGCCATGACGCTCTGGAGAGTCCGACCATGCTACCATAGCCGACGGCCGGCCTCGTTGAAGTTCGGAGGAGGTGGGACGTCCTCCTCGTGCCTGGCGAGCGCCCTCTCACGCCGATCCCGGAAGAAGGCTTCCCAAGTAGGGAAATAGTCGGGATGCCATCTGGGATTCCTCCGCTGCTCCAGCGTGAGCTCGAAGTAGTAGTGGTTCGTGATGGCCATCCGGCGCACCACGCCTAGAGGGACAGGAGGAACCGGCACGCCTCCGGCGCTCAGCATCCAGCTGATGGGGACACAGTAGCCCGGCGGGCAGGGGTAGTTCGAGGCGCAAAGCGCCTCCGCCTCCCTGGGGGTTAGTGCTACGGTGGAAGCCATGGGAAAGAGTGATGAGGTTGCAGATATGAGTCTAGAGATGTGCAATGACAATGGAGGCCAACCCTACATATATATATAGTGAGAAATGGCTGGAGGGAAGAACTGGCGGGAAAAAACAGCGGGAAGAAAAATGGCGGGAAAAAATGGCGGGAAGAAAAATGGCGGGAAGAAATGGCAGGAAGAAAAATGGCTCATTTAATACATATACTGTTAACAGAAGGAATATGACATTGATTTCCATGTTGAGATACATATGTGTGCCAAAAATGGCTCAATTAATACATATAGTCAATCTTATGATCGCGTCGGCCGTAATCATGGAGTATCAACACCGTTTAACAGGATGGTTGGGTCAGTCTTCACTCTGAAGGGCGGAATTTCATCAAACTTATTATAATCTTCTGACATGTCTGTCTTGTTCTCCACTCCCACGATGTTTCTTTTCCCTGAAAGAACTATGTGACGCTTTGGCTCATCGTGTGATGTATCTGTTTGCTTACTTTTTCTTTTTTCGGTTTGGTAGACATGTCCTTCACATAGAAAACCTGAGCCACATCATTGGCTAAGACGAATGGTTCGTCTAAGTTCTTGTATACCTTCATAAGATTGTTGAGATCCACTGTTGTCACTCCTTACTTCTTGTCTACCTCAACCCCTTCTCCTGTTAGCTTGGCTCATTTGCATCGAAACAAGGGGACCTTAAAATTAGGTCCATAGTCAAGTTCCCATATCTCCTCTATGAACCCATAATACGTGGTCTTTTTCCTATTGTCTTCTGCTGCATCAAAGCGGACACCACTATTTTGGTTGGTGCTCTTTTTATCTTGGCCTATCGTGTAAAATGTATTCCCATTTATCTCGTACCCTTGGAAAGTACATACAGTCGAAGATGGTGTCCTGGACAACAAGTACAGCTGATCCCCAACAGTGGTGTTATTCGTGAGAAGTCTTTGCAGCCAGCCGCCAAAACTCGCCATGTGTTCACTTATAATCCATTCATCAGACTGCCCCGGGTGTTTGAGGCGTATTAAATTCTTGTGTTCATTGATATACGGGGCAACCAAGATAGATATTTGTAAAACCGTGTAGTGTGCTTGATTGAGAGAATGTCCGTCCCTACATATCATTGCTTTACATCCTAGGGTGCCTTTTCCACACAGTCTCCCCTCATGTCGTGATTCTGGAACACCAATCGCCTTAAGGTCAGGAATAAAATCAACACAGAACTCAATGACCTACTCTGTTACATAGCCCTTGGAGATGCTTCCTTCTGGCCTAGCACGGTTATGAACATATTTCTTTAAGACTCCCATGTACCTCTCAAAGGGGAACATATTGTGTAGAAATACAGGACCGGGAATGGCAATCTCTTCTACTAGGTGAACCAGGAGATGCGTCATAATATTGAAGAAGGATGGTGAGAACACCAACTCAAAGCTGACAAGACATTGGGCCACATCTATCTATAACCCTGGTAGGCTTTCTGGGTCGATTACCTTCTGAGATAATGCATTGAGGAATGCACATAGCTTCACAATGGGTACTCGAACATTTTCAGGTAGAAGCCCCCTTAATGCAATCGGAAGAAATTGTGTCATAATCACGTGGTAGTCATGAGACTTCAGGTTTTGGAATCTTTTCTCTGCCATATTTATTATTCCCTTTATATTCGACGAGAAGCCAAACGGGACCTTGATACTGCTCAGGCATTCAAAAAAGATTTCCTTCTCTGATTTGTTAAGAGCGTAGCTGGCAGGAGTTAAGTGGCATCGTTTACCCTTCTCGTTCTCAGAATGCATAGGCTCTTCAGGGTCTTTCAGACGTTGCTGGTCCTGCCGTGCTTCCGGTGTATCTTTTGTCTTCCCATACACTCATAGGAATCCTAGCAGGTTCACGCAAACATTCTTCGTCACGTGCATCACGTCGATTGAAGAGCGGACCTCTAAGACTTTCCAATAGGGTAGGTCCCAAAATATAGATTGCTTCTTCCACATGGGCGCGTGTCCGGCATCGTCATTCGGAACAGATAGACTGTCAGGTCCTTTTCCAAAGATTACTTCTAGGTCCTTGACCATACCAAATACCTCCTCACCGGTACGGAGGACAGGCTTCCTCCGGGGTTCTGCCAGACGTTTGAAATGCTTGCCTTTCTTTCTTACTGGATGCAGGTTCAGAAGAAATCGACGATACCCTAGGTACACAACCTTCTTACATTTATCCATATATACACGTTCAGTCTCATCTAAACAGTGTGTGCATGCATTGTATCCCTTGTTTGTCTGCCTTAAAATGTTACTAAGAGCAGGCCAATCATTGATGGTTACGAAAAGCAATGCTCGTAGGTCAACTGGCTCCCCTTTGTGCTCATCCCACATACGTACACCTGGTTTGGCCCACAGCTGTAAAAGTTCTTCAACTAATGGCCTTAGGTACACATCAATGTCGTTGCCGGGTTGCCTCGGGCCTTGGATGAGCACTGGCATCATAATGAACTTCCTCTTCATGCACAACCAAGGAGGAAGGTTATAGATACATAGAGTCACAAGCCAGGTGCTGTGACTGCAGCTCTGCTCACCAAAAGGATTCATGCCATCTGTACTTAGACCAAACCTTAAGTTCCTTGCGTCACGTGCGAAGTCCAGGTACTCTCGCTCGACTTTTCTCCACTGTGACCCATCAGCGGGGTGTGTCAACATCGCGTATTTCTTACGGTCTTCCATGTGCCATCGCAACAACTTGGCATGCTCTTTATTTCTTAAGAAACGTTTTAACCGTGGTATTATAGGAGCATACCACATAACCTTGGCAGGAACCTTCTTCCTAGGGGCCTCGCCCTCAACATCGCCAGGATCGTCTCGTCTGACCTTATACCGCAGTACAGTGCATACCGGGCATGCATCCAAATTCTCGTACTTCTCACCGCGGTAGAGGATGCAGTCATTAATGCAGGCATGTATCGTCTACACGTCTAATCCTAGAGGGCAGACAACCTTCTTTGCTTGGTATGTACTGTCGGGAAACTCATTATTGCTTGGAAGAAGATTCTTCATTTTTACCAACAACTTTGAAAATGCGCTGTCAGTCACACCGTTTTCTGCCTTTCATTGCAGCAAATCCAGTGTGGTACCTAGCTTTTTGTGGCCATCTTCGCAAGTTGGGTACAACAATGTTGTGTGATCCTTTAACATCTGCTCCAGCTTCTCCTTCTCCTTTTCAGTTTCACATTCTTCCTTTGCATCAGTAATGGCCCGACCAAGATCGTCATCAGCGGGCCCATCTGATGCCTCTTGATCTTCATTGTCTACCCCCGTTGCAGTATCATCATATTCAGGATACATATTATGATAGTTGTCATCATCCTCTTCTTCTTCGTTGTTTTCCATCACAACCCCTTTTTCTCCGTGCTTGGTCCAACAATTATAGCTGGGCATGAAACCGGATCGAAGCAGGTGGGCGTGAATGGTTCTGGTATTTGAGTAGTCTTTCTTGTTCTGACAGTGAACACACATACATCACATAAAACCATTGTGACCACGGTTTGCATTAACCACAATGATGAAATTTTGGAGGCCCGTAATGTACTCGGAAGTGTGTCGGTCACCGTACATCCATTGCCGGTTCATCTGCATTAATATATAGTATATACCAAAAATTAATAGGGAGATGACCATTTATATATAGTACATCAATGACACATGAAAGGATAGTTGCCGACCTCGACCGAGAAGGAAAGAGCAACGGGAAAACTTATTTTGAGCTCTCGGGCATTTCACCGAACACCTCTTGTGCATAGGAAAAAAACACAAACTAGCACACCTCACGCCCTCTTGCTAGGCTCTAAAATGAGAGAGTGAAAAAATGGAAGAGAGGGGTGTGGACTACGGTGTGTTATATAGCCCCCCTTTAACACCGGTTCAAGCCACGAACCGGTGTTAAAGGGGGGGACTGCGCGGGCCACTGGTGCAGGGGCCTTAACACCGATTCGTGGGGGGCTTCTTTTGCTGCACGGGCCACGCTGGTACCCGCTTTAACACCGGTTCGTAGAAAAACCGGTGTTAAAGCCCATTTACAGTCTCAACCAAAGGCCTCGTTTCCACTAGTGATGGGGCGCGCGTGTTGATCTGTCGTTTTCAGGACACTCTCTAATGCTGGATTGCTTGGATTCTGGAGGAGCAGCGTCGGTGCGGCGGCCGTTCCGTCGCTGACTCGTTGAGTCCAAGGCGACTGGGAGTCGTGAATAGATCGATCAATCAACGCTGAGAGCTGTGAATAGATCGATCAAGTCTGTGCGACTGCGCGTGATGGTGTAATTAGGCTTTGATACCCATAGGGCCATATGGCATAGCATGTCACCGCTGACAGACTGACACGGCCCGTGTTGTAGCCTTGTAGGTTTGACGTATATTTTGCTGGCCTGATGCACCACCACGCACACAACCTGGTGCATCGCTACCATGACATGTCTAATCACTAGTAAGCAGATTTTTCGACCCTGATGCATGTGCACCAGGCTGGCTATACCTAGCTCCGCCACTGTGTCGAGCCTTAATGATGCTCTGAAGGACTTGTGCATGGAGGCGGAGGAGACGGTGGAGTGGATCGCAAAGAAGAAGAATTGAGGAGCAGCAGGCTATGCGGGAGCTGGCTACAGCACCGTGGTGATCGATCGACAACATGTTGTGTGCATCTTCAGTAGTAACCAGCACCATGCATCTCAGATTATTTACCTTTACTCTTTTATCTAGTTGGGCTAACTGGCACAGCAACGAACCAGTATGCTGTACTTGTCTGCATTCTGCACATCAGCACCACGTATTTCAGGGTTTATTATCAGTGTTCTTTCTCTCTTCCTGCTGCTACTGAAATTTGCTACTACCTCCAATCTAAATTAATTGACTAAAGTTTATCTAGATTTTTGGATGTATCTAGTACTAAAACATGTCTAAATACATTCAAATCTAAACAAATTTGAGTCAATTAATTTGGATTTAAGGGAGTACTAAGAAATAAGAAAACTATACCAAGCGTCAAAAGCCTGGGAGAAAAAAACAAAATGAAAGAGAAACCAAAGAAAAACTTCAGCCAACTACTCACAGAAAGCTGACTCAAGCTCAGGACAAATCTGAGTATTTTAAAAAGTCCTTCGTTTCTTCTCTTTCCATGAATGCCAAGTTAAAGAAATACTCCGTCGACGACCCATATTACTTGACTTAAATTTGTCTAAATTTAAATAAACCTAGACACTATTTAGAATATAGATTCATCTAAATTTTAACAAATCCAAATCAACTAATATGAGTCGAAGGAAGTACAAGAAAAACTTGGCCATGTTTGAGAACCTGGGGTGAGATTCAGTAAAAAGACACCATACCTGCTTTGCAAAAGAGAGCCAAATGTGCAGCTGATTCAAGAACCTGATCACAAAATCCCTAAAAAAACACCTGATCCAAAAAGGGCAAGAATCATCATGGGGCCATCCTCTTTTTTGCAGCCTGTTGGCGGTCTAAAGCCGATTTTGAATAAGGAGCCACAAATGAAATTCAATCTCCCTCTCTGCCCTAATATTCCAAACCTTTGTCAAAACTACTATTCTGAATTTTGCCCATCTTTGAGAACAGGTCCGATTTCGGATGAGTCCATAGCGGAACAAAAATAAGTACTACAGTAGTATTTCTTAAAATTGCACTAGGTCCAATGGGGAAGTCCAATTGGCTTCCGCACGGAGATAGCAATACCGATTTCTACTGTTATAATTGCGATATAAAAATAACGAAGAACGAAAATAAAATCATAGCAAGGGGATATAAATTTAACATGGAAAAACCTCTCAACAAAGAAAGAAAAAAACCACGGGCACCAGCCAACGAAACTTTACTATATCGGAGAGTGTTTACAAACGCCAGGATTTCACAGATGCAACTCGTCCCAACTGGCGGCTTACAAGATGTTTATATATCAGTGGAAACCTAGGTCTTCAACAATCCGTATCGTACCCAAGACTCCGATGATGGGCCTCGCTCCACTCGTTAAAAGTTAGCCGATACTTTATAGAATTTGGATCAACATATAATAAACTCTACCTTAAGACAAATTCCTTCTAGGAGCATCAATAACAACCATCTCTCTGAACAAACAAAGAAAATATTTTTGGCGCCAATAGCCACTTGGGCTAATTAGTTAAACCAACTAAGTTCGAGCAAAGCTCAAACTTAGCAATAGGAAAAGGTTTAGTCATCATATCAGTAGGATTATCATGAGTGCTGATCTTGCATACTTTTAATTTACCTTAAGAAACAATGTCTCTAACAAAATACTACTTGTCATCAATGTGCTTAGTTATCTCATGAAACATCTGATCTTTTGTAAGGTATATGACACTTTGACTGTCACAAAACAAAGTAGTGCAAGAATCATCTCCACGAAGCTCAGCAAACAAACCTTTCAACCAAATAAATTCTTTGCAAGCTTCAGCAATAGCCATGTATTCAGCTTTAGTAGTCAACCAAACATTCCGCAATAATAGCCTGCAACTAGCCTTCCAGCTAACAGCACAACCACCAACATTAAACACATAATCTGTGAGGGATCTTCTCTTATCCAAATCGGCAGCAAAATCTAAAACCACATAGTCAACGAGTCCCTCACTGGTCCTGCCAAACTTCAAACAAGCATTGGAAGTGTCAATAAGGTACCTGAAAACCCATTAAACAGCCTTTCAATGTTCTTTACCAGGATTAGCCATATATCTATTTATCAAACTCATAGCATATGATAAATCAGGACGTGAACAAACAACGCCATACATCAAAGAACCAACAGCACTAGAATATGACACCTTTGACATGTACTCAAACTATTCATCAGTAGTAGGACATTGAGAAACTGACAATTCAAAATGAGGAGCAATAGGAGTACGAACTGACTTGGCACCATCCATATTAAAACGATAAAGAACTTTCTTAATATAACTTTGCTGACTAAGAAACAACAAACCATATTTTCTATCTCGGGTAATCTCTATACCTAAGATCTTATTAGGAGCTCCAAGATCCTTCCTCTCAAACTCACTACTTAGGTGTGCCTTCAAAATAGTGATTTCTTTCATGCTCTTGGCAGCAATTAACATATCATCAACATATAGCAGCAAGTATATAGGTGATCTATCAACAAACTTAATATAAACACAACTATCATATTTAGACCTCTCAAAGCCACGCGGGATCATAAATAAATTAAACCTTTTATACCACTGTCTTGGAGATTGCATTAATCCATAAAGAGACTTCTTTAATTTGCACACAATGTCCTAAATACCCTAAACTCTCGTCATAAGTTGGCCTATACTTTGTAGAATTTGGATCAACATATAGCATCTACCACAATTTTGATAGTGCGAGGAAGAAAAAGAACACGATCAAACATCTGATCGATGACTTTGTGAATAAGTGGGAGGATCCACATGGCATGAGTAATCTCATAAAGTTTTCTTTTTGACAAAATTAATGTCATAAATTCTATTTAGAATGTTTGTTCAATTCTCGGGTCCAAGAACCTGATAGTAGTGGCCACCATGCCTAGAGGAGCAACTTCGAGGCGGAGGAATATCGCATGATCTGGACCGCCTCCGAGTGAGGGCTAGTAGTCGTGTGACGTGCAACTCTGGAGATGGGGTTGCCACAAGGACGTGCTGGGGCATAGTCGTGGCATTCACT
Source organism: Avena sativa (assembly GCA_916181665.1). NCBI lineage: Eukaryota > Viridiplantae > Streptophyta > Magnoliopsida > Poales > Poaceae > Avena > Avena sativa. The sequence continues at coordinate 59,778,810 of OV702280.1, read as the reverse complement.
ACTCTGCTTGCGGTGGAGGGGCACCACCCTGTCACTACCGAGCTGTAGATCGACATGCACATTTTTCAGAATAGAGCTTCCCTTGCCTCTGGCCACCCTGCTCCCCGCCGACACGACCGCCTTAGCCCTTCCCTTTAAGTGTCAAGCTATGTTTCCCATCCCCATACATGATGGGGCCTCAGTTCTCATCCCAGTGTCCCGTGTCTAGCGTAGTGGACCTCAATGACGCCTTGACCATGATGGGAAGCCGTTGCGCATGAGACAACGTGGGAGCGGCACCACGTGCACATCGCCTCGGTGCTGGGCTCCTCCGGTGTGTTGTATGCGACACACGAGACAACATGAGAGCAGCGCCGCGAGCACACCACAACAGTGTTGGTCTCCTGCGACGTGTCGTCTGCGGCGTAGCGCAGATCATCATGGTGCTAGCAGGGCTCTTCTAGCGTGTTCTCCCTTACTCCTGTTATGGTGGGTTGCCGGAAGGCGCAAGTTCTGAGTCACGCATCTTAAGGTTAGGTCGATTTGATGCAGAGCAATTAAGGGTGTGCAAAACTGACACCGTATGAAACCATTGAAACCAGAGACATCTAGTTCACTTCCTTTCATAAATCTAAATCTTATTTCTAATTTAGTACAAAAATTTGAACTAAGATGAAATAGGTGAATCTTTTTGTCCACACTTAGGAGCAATCCATGACTGGAGTTTGGATCGGTTTATTTTCCAAGACAATTAACGTGACATATTTTGCCTTTTTTGAATGAAAACGGGGTTCAGTTTTTCTTGCGTCACGACGAGTTTAGTTGTGCCGCTTCAAGCTTGAGCCACTGTTCGTCCACAACGGTGAAAATTAGGCTGGACACATGCTCTAAGTTCTGGATTCAAAAAACCACAGTTTATCTCTTTTTCACGACAGGGCCTTGGTCATCAATTCTTACAAGCCAAACAAGCTAAGCCCACTGAATGGGCATCAGCTACGCATCCAAACTATGGACACGGCTAGTCAAACCACACACACACCACGATTCCCAAATCTGAACATGACACGAGAATCCATGAGGACAGCCTCGTCCCATCTGTCTCCCGTTGTAGCTTTGCCCTTCCTCCGTCGCCGCTCCTGTCTAGGCTTGCTACTTGTCGTACCTTGGTATTTTAGTGAGTCATCCATGTCATGCCGGCACAACCGTACCGGCCAAGCGTTCTCCTCAACTCGAGTTGGTAGTCCGCCTCCACTGCTTCTCAGCCCGAGCATCTCATCGTTCTGCCTAACCCCCGCCTATCCTTGACCCGTGCTTGCCCACCTGCTCTCCTCCGACCTGACCCAGAGATTCCCCGTGCTATTTCCAGTCGGTTGCATCCGAGTCGCGAGCTGAAGTCCCAGAGGATGGACGGCAGCAGCAGCAGCAAACCTACAACTCTTGAATAGAAGCACAACAACAGCAGGCAGACCCGGCGCCAACGTTGTGCAGCAAAGGTTCGGCGCGTACCGGAAGAGCTTGGGGTCACGGGGCTTAAGGGCTCCAGGGCAGCGCGCCCGGCGGATGCAGACAGGGAGAGGAACGGCCCGTGGCGGTTATGTGGAGGCCGGACTCGAGGACGAGGAGGTCACGTGGCTGCGGGGTTGGCGCTTGAGGTTAGCGAGGATGACATGGCTCGTGAAAGAGGGTCGAGGCGAGGCACCAGGTTCCCCGGTGCCGACCCTCTATTAATTTGACATACTACACCGGTATCAAGCTTACATAAATAATTAGAAAATCTAGGCTAAATTTATTACGACGTACCATACCATCAAGACCGTAAGCCTTTCAATAGATAAGCGGGTCTCGCCACCTGAGTTGTCAACTGTGCATATCCTAGGTTCAAGAATCGTAGCCCACATTATTCTTTAATTTCTCATATTTCTTCGTTCCATCGCCTTGCACCGTTCCGTCGTGCACCACCCCTCGAACCTCCATTGCCCTCCCTCTAGCCTTTGTTCGTCGCCTCGCCACCATCCTCTCTCTTCCCTCTCTCTCCTTCTAATTGTGACCTATCCCGGCGTGGTCAGGAGGCCAGAAGCGAGAAGCTAAGCCGGTTGTTGGTCGCACGACCACGACGGTGGTATACCAGATCCGATACATCCTCCCCAAGTGGCCGACGTCCCAAGAGAGGGAGGGAGGCACGCGACATGGAGTGGGGCTGCGGCGGCTGCCCTAGGGCGGGCCCCACCCCAGGTGGCAACTCCCCTAGGTGGCCCCCTTGGCCTATATAAGGAGGAGGGAGCCACTCCCGTAATTACCGCATTGCAATTGACTCTCTCCCTCTCTCTCCCACTCACGTGTGGTTCCGTAGTATATGAATGAGCATAAGGGATTGGAGTTCTCCACCATACGCAAATTGTCGTACTACTGGCTCCTTGGTTCGGATCAATCATCTTTCGTTGCTTCGCTGGACCAGATTCGGGGGACGTCGCCTATACCAGACACGTGTAGAACTGCGGAGGTGCTACAAATTGTGGCACTCATTGCTTGTACGTCTACACGACCTTAAGGTCGGTGTCACTGTATGACTAGATTGTCAACGTTCATCAACGTTTTTAGATCTTCAAGGGTATGAACATCAAATCTCTCTATTACCTTGCATCTGCATAAAATAGATCTCGGCTATGTTGTTCTCGTTGTTAGAATTTTTTTAGTTTTCTTCTGCGAAACCTTACATTATAATCATCTACTGACAATAAAGATGATCTTCTTTTCTCAAGGTATCACATTTATTATTCAAACATCATGTCAACGCACCTAAGGCTATACTCTATTATTTCCTAATTCTAGATTGCATGTAGTTTTCCCTTTCTAAAGGAGTATAAGTTAGATGTGTTGCATCATCTTTATAATAGGAAGTGGCATCCATATGAATGCTAATGAAACACTATATGAAAGTTTCAATACTATTTATGCATATGTGAGTTGTTTTATGTCCACCATGATTTATTAGAGAGTAGACAAGTGAACCCATAAACCTCGGTCGACTTTTAAATATAAGAAACACCTTTTACTTGCTTTTATTGTCCTTTACATTTTTAGCAACAATTAAATTGGAAAATATAAAAACACTTCTACTTTCTACAAAACAAACCCCCCAAAATACTTTACTTTAGTATTTTTACTTTCCTTATATAGTTATAGGTTAATTTACTATTTTATTTAAGTTTACAATTATAATACGAATCATTGTGCTTGACAACCACATAATGGAGTTGGAGGAACAAGACAAAAAACTTTGTTTTGCAGGTTGCTAGAAGAGGATAGAAAAAGAAAGTTGCTAAGTTCCCCAAGAGTTCGATATAAATATCCTTATGGGGAAAACACGCTTTATGCGTTCTCTTGTGGGATTGACCCTTTGATGGCCTGACCTTCATGGATTTGAGGCGGGGAGTGAGGGAAAACCCGATGAACACGATGAACACAACTCTAATGCAAGGTAAATATACAAACACACACAAATACACATCTGGTCTGATTTTCTCCCGTTGGTTCGAACAACCAATCCAATAGAATCTCTAGCAAGAGACCTTGCAGTAGAATCACCCGAGGAGAGATTACCAAGCAAATGGTAGAATCCCGCACAAGAAGAGTAGCAACCAAGTAGAATCCCAAAGGGAGAGACCTAGCACCACTAGAATACTTGATAAGGAGAGACCAAAGACTTGAGGAGGATCTTGACTACTTCACTCATGCAACACAAGATGAAGGACTTGTACAACTCATAAATTAACTATTGAGAGGGGTTCCCATCTAGGGTTAGGCACATGCCTTAATTCATCACCATCTCTGCCTAGATCTGAGCCACCAGGGGCTATTTATAGTACTTGAGGCGAAGTGGTAGGTGAGGGGGGGGGATATTCCTGGGCATCAAACCCTAAACAGTACACATACTGGACGTTTCAGTGATAAATTCAGCGGTGCTGGAATTGGTGCCGGTTTGGTTTCGGCTGCCGCTGGTTTGGTTCGGCATTTCCAAAACGGTGTACTTAGAGCTATTTCGGTGGCACGCCAGTTTGGTTTGGCGGTGCCGGAGCTGGCGCCAGAATTCTTCTTTCTTCTCTTTTTCCATGCTTCTTGCTTGGGCGTCTCGACTCCTGTTTGCGCCCTTGTCTCCTCCTCTTGGCATCAGGGTTATGGGCCTGGTCATAGCATTGCCACTTGTCTCAAGTAGGATCACATTCACATGATAACCAAAGGAAGGTGAGATATAGAAGGAAGTCACCTTTGTAGGAATGGTTGGCATTACATGATGTGGACAAATGGTGATTGCCATGTGTTGGGATGCATCACGCTTGATACATCACTTTGTACTTGGAGTCCCAACTAGTTGGCACACACAGAGTTGGTGCCATCACACACATGATAAATACTTTGGACTTCGTCGACTAACACAAGATCGCTTTAATGGCTATGAAGGCTGAGTGCAACAACTACAAGTGGAAACCAACACTCGCTTCACCGACATGAATCTACGAATTTATCAACACTTTGATCACCTAGAAGAAATCATTACCAAAATGGATCAAGGTCGTTCAAGATCTTCAAGCTCAAGCTACTCCGGCCATTCTTTGAGATCATGCTCAAGCCACGAAGTGATAAAAAATCAAGGCCCACATCACCAAAATGTGGATGAAGAAGAAGCCCACCGAAGGCGGAGGAAAGGCAAAGCTATACCAAGAAACCAAGAATGAGAAGAGAACCCCCAAGAAGCAAACAAGAGTGCCAACTTCGATAAGAACAAGATACCCACCAAATCATGAAGAGCATGATGCTCAAACCTACCTCAATAACAATATGCAACATCCAAGGAGTGAAGACAAAGAACATCGAATTATCATCCATAAGAACAACATCGACAAGAATACAATTGGCATCATCAACAACGTTCTCCACCACACTCCTCCAAACTAAGCACAACAACAAAGAAATGGACAACCGGATGGTGAACAAGGAGAAGATGAAGGAAATGATCATGCAAGGCATCCCCATCATCAACATCACCACCAACATCACCATCGATAATCAAGTGAAGAAAGCATGCGCAACCAACACAATCTCTGCCACAATAGCGAAGAAAAAAATTAGGAAGCTCAAATTCACAATGCCTATGTTGTCAGAGACCCTGAACTATATCTCTCTTTGGCACTCAAGGTCGACAAGATCTTCCGCATACACAACTACTCTGAATCCAAGAAGGTCGCCATGAAATCCCTTGAGTTTGAAGACTATGCTAAACCTTTGGTGGTGCAAAAGGAGCGTGAAGAGAACTTGGAAGCACCAATTGAAACTTGGAGAGAAAGGAAGGAGGCCATGCATGAATGCTTTGTTCTAGAACACTAGAATCGAGATCTATTCAACAAGCTCCAAATCTTAAAGCAAGGAATCGAGAATATAGATGAGTACTTTATGAAGGAGATATGCCCTAGAGGAAAATAATAGTGTTTTATTTGATGTATCTCTTGTATGTTCATAATACATTTCATGCCGTGCTATAACTGTGTTAATATGAATTGTTAATACACGTGTGGTATGTAAACAAACCGTGTCTCTAGTTACCTCTAGCGAACTAGCTCATTGGTCAAACAGATGATCTAAGGTTTCGAGATCATGGGCATTGATGCCAATTGAAAATGAGATCATATCACTGGTTGAATGATGTTATAGACAAACACAAAGTTATATCACAATGAGATCTAGTTACAAACATTCATCATTGATGATAACATAGAAACGTCGCAATTTAATCTTTTGACTATGAGATAATACATAATCACAGTTACTAGAGGGAGCCTTAATGGTATCAAGTATCAAGTCATTAAATGGTGATAAAAAAGGTACCACTCGGGTGTTCCAGAGGGACGTGTTAAGGAGTATGTATCACTACCAGGATTTTCCAATCCAAGTAATGGATAGATACACATGGCCAACTCGGTGACGTTGCATTAACGAAGCTTGCAAGTGTATTACTAGGTCATGGAATGCAACGACACGTGAACGAGTAAACGAGCTCATCGGTAACAAGATCTAACTAGGTATGGATATACCGAAGATCAAATATCGGATGAACTAGGTATCGAGTGGCAAAGGGAGTGGGACGCGATGTTGAAGGTTCAAGAGATGAGATTTGTGAAATGCACGGGGATCATTATGGGCACCCAGGTCCTGCTGATGATCATTGATATGAGAGGTGTCTCGGTCATGTCCGAAGTGTTTCCAAACCGAAGGGTGGCACACTTAAGGGTGGGGACACATAGGGATTGATTCAGCACCGCAGGAGAAATGAGAGAGAGAAACTAGAAAAGTTTCATGTAGGACCCGATGTTGATCGGAGGTGTCTGGAAGGAGTTTCGGAGTGGAATATAAAATAATAGGACACGGATTTTATAATAATGTGGCTACCTACGCACGCAGTAGGAATCGTTGGATATGGTGAGCATAACGGTCCACCGATCTCGATGCAGTGAAGAGAGAACACAACTCGAGTGACGGTGCATGGTGTTTCCGCCTCACGCCGTCATTCTCTTCCTGTGCAGTCCATGCAAAGAGCTAAAGCATAACGACCCTGTTTTTTCCATGCGAGGTCACCACCACATTTGTTTTGTGGTATGCATTTCTATGGTTGTTTTCTTTTTTTTTGAAATCCATATGCTAAACAAGCTATGGGTGCTATAGCGTGTTTTTTTCGTGTGGATACATTGTTTGTGTGTCGTGTACTTTGGGTTTTGCTTTTTGTGTATCCATGCGAACACATATATGGTGTGGTAGAAAAAAAAGTCTCGGTTTGACTTCTGTCGGAGTTTTTCTTGTGCAGCTTGTCAAGAAGCAAACGACCATGCTGCTCGTCCACGACCGCCACGCGTGATTTAATTTTGTTTGGCGTGCTGGTGTGTCGGTAGATAAAGGATTGAGAGAGGTCCTTTAATTATGGTTTGCTAGAAAAAAGAAACTCGCCGTGGAACTTTTGTCTTGATAAAAAAATTGTGGCGTGTAGTGTGAATATTCGCTTTATGAGTACCACATGAAATGGTTTGTATTTATAAATATTGTGTAGTATTTTCATGTGGCAAAGCTAGTTTTTGGATAGACATAGTGGTGGTTTTTGAATTAGGAATTTTACACCCGCCTCTAATGCAGTTAGTACTGGTTGTGTACCTGGGTTCATATCAAGTGTTCTATGTAGTTGATCCAAAGGCTGTATGGATATGTGTAGCTAGCCGCGTGAGTAGTTCACTATTTTAGTATAATAATATATGTGTTTTATATTAATTAATTTAATTAATAATAAAACATATATTTTTATTTTATTTTAAAAGGCAGCCCATGCGTAAGGGGCCTCACCCTCGGGGTGAGGCCCAAGAGAGCAAGGCGCATGGGAGGAGGGGTCAGCTGGCCAAGCCCTAGTGGGTTCCCCGCCTGTCGTGGTATTGCCGACAACTACGCCATGGAGGGGTTCTCACAGTGCGTGTTTAGAGACGTGGGGTAAGGCGGACGGTTGACGGGTACGAGGTAACACAACTTACCCAGGTTCAGATCCCACAACGGAGGCGGAATCCCACTTCTGCTATAAATCACTATAAGGGAAATACGCCGAGTTACAGGGATTGGCTCGCTATGCGAGGTGACTAGAGAGTCTAAGTTATCGTCTGAGATTGTGCCCTAAAGGCTCCCATAGGCCCGACTTATATAGTCGCCAGGTCCTAGGGTTACAGGGAAAAGTCCTAGCCGGACAGGTTACAGAGTCCTACACTGTCTATTACTAGTCTTGTGTATCTTGCACTCCAAGGCTCCGGGTATGTTGGTGACTCCACCGTAGCCTTACTTTATCCGACATGGGCCTCCCTTCTGGATCCATCTAACTGGGCCTCCCAGCAGGCCATAGTCCATGCTACCGACTATGGGCCACCCGGGTTATCCGGATAAGTGACATGCTATGAGGATACCCATATAGCATAACCCCAACAGTAGCCCCCGGAGAACTCCGAGATCTTGCGCCGTCTTGCCTTTTCAGATGAATGCTCCGTCTAGTTGGATGTCAGCAAATCGTCAAGCAATATCTTTTAGTCCTCCCAAAGAACCCTGCAACTTTCTCCGTCTTAAACTTGTAAGACGGAAAAATGTTGAGTCTTCCATTGTACTCTTCCATAGTCGGATTGAATCCGTCTATGTCGGAATCTTCGATGTGACGGCTCATCTACCCATGTCAGCTAGGACGACATAAGCTTAGGTCAGCGACGCCTCGTAACTCACACATGCAGAGAACACAATCATATCCAATTTTCTCGTGCGAGCGATACGAACCGTTGGCGGCGACGGTTGGAGACGTGGCGAAATTTTTGCGCACGTTCGCGAACATGTCGTCTACACGGCAACCATCCGATCAAGCTGCACGAATGTTGACGCCGAGGATGATAAATAGTAACCTCGGGAAAATTTCCACTTTTTACCTCATTCTTCTTGCATTATCTTCTTCCTCCAGCCGCGCGTCTCCTCGAGCTCTCCGCGAGAAACCTCGAAAAAACCCTAGCTCCCATCTGCACCAGTCGCACCCAATATTCACCCCATGGCTAGCAATAGAACTTCTCCAGCAATGGCGGCGTCAAGCGAAGCCGCGGCGAAGCCGGCGAGCTCCGTAATCGTGCTCCCAGAGGGCTTGGTCATCCCCGCATCGGCGGTGATCGAATCCACCGGCGGCGACCAAAATTTGGCGGCGCTAGAGCCAATGGAGGAGGAGCCAGACTCGCACAAGGGCGACTGGCGCGGCTCGGACATCACCGACCGCGATATCGACGAGATGGTCGCCGAAGGCTACCTCCCCGTGACGGTGGGACTTGCCTAGCGAGCGGCGCCGGCCGGCGAGGTGACACCTTCTCCCCAAGCCGAAGAAAAGGTGTACCTAAAAGCTCAGCTGGTACGCGGCGTTTCCCTGCCTATCTCCCAGTTCTTCCTCTCCGTCTTAAACCATTATAGGGTCCAGCCCCATAACCTCTCCCCCAATAGCATCTTAGTGCTTAGCAACTTCGCGGCACTTTGCGAGGGATATCTACGAATAAGGCCTAGGTTAGACCTTTTTGTGTACTTCTTCACCGTCAAACGTGAAGCCGGACATAGTAAGGAGGAGCTTAGGAACTGCGGCACCATAAGCTTCAAGATTCGACCTGGCCGGCGGTTCCCCGACATCGTCGGCCACGAGTCCTACAAGAATTGGCAGCGGACATACTTTTACGGCCCCGACATTCCTCTGGCGGGCCGAGAAGTAACATACCCGGACTTTGTGGACGGAGCCGCCGCTGAAGTTTCCACATGGAGATCCCAAGCCTCCCTTCCCTCCGACCTCGACGCTTCTCGCGCTATAAGGCGGACCGAATGGTTTGTAAAGACGGGTTTGACCGGCTTGGACCTAGCCATGTGCTGGTTCAACAGGCGAATCCAACCTCTGCAGCACCGCGCGAAGTACATGCACGAGTATACCAGCGACAGAAGGGATAGTCTCCGCATCTCCGTGGACAACTTCTCGAGCGACTCCGTCAAGCTCCGCCTTAAGGACATCGTCAAGGTGAAGGATAAGAAGCGTGGCTTCACCATCACCTACGACATGTTCGTAGATGGCAAGTGCCCAAAGGTAGGTTTTTATTTTCCATGCATGACATATACTCCAGTTCTTCCATCTTGCAAATGTCTTTTTATCTAACACGGTGATTTCTTACTTAACAGCTTAGCGATCTAGAGGAGGGCAACCTGGCTGCCCAAATCTACAATCCAAAGATGAAGGAAGTCACAGTCGTGTCCGACGACGAAGTCCCGTTGGTGCGAAAGCGGAAGAGCTCCACCTCTGACGCTGCCGATGGAGGCAAGAAGAAGAAGATGGAGGGTGGAGCCTCCAAAAAGACTACCGCCGCCCTGGAGGCGGAAAAGAGAAGAACCACCGGGATTTTTGACAAAGCACCCCATTAGTGTTCTCATTCTCCGACATTGTGTATTTATCTGTCTTGCTCCTATACTTATGCATTTCGCATGTTTCAGGAAGAAAGCCACGGCCAGCCTCAAGAAGACCTCCAAAACATCGGGGGCTTCTCGAAATATCAAAGACATGATGCATCGCGACGCCTCCCCTGCCATCGCCTCTGCTACTCCTGCCGTTAAGCCCTCGTCTGCCCTGACAAGCTCACAAGCTAAGGAGGCATCAGGCCCTTCCGCCATGGAAGTGGACTCTGGCGCCTCTACCGAACTCGCGGTTGTCGGCGAGCAGGCAACGCAGGAGAGCACCGCTCAACAGATGGCTGAAGCTCCGGCTAAGGATGCCATCGGTGGCGGCAATACGGTGGTGGAAGCTGGTACTTCTGCCGAAGGCGGCACCCTTGCTCCCCAGAAACCCTTTGAGTTCCCGAAGATAGTCTACCCGGCGCTTACACCGAGTAGCACATCTGTGGTTCCTGGAGTAGCACCGACATATCCGACGTGCGGTCTTGAGGAGCTCCTCCGACAAGTAGAAATATTGCGAGGAAATAGCATTTCCTTTGGCAAGCTGATAGCCGAGAGCACTACAAACCACAAGATCATCGCACTTGTAAGTTTACTTTGCCTTTTGCATTTCAGATGAGTATTCCACTGTATCCCCCGAGGATGTAGACGGAAAACCATAGGTTTTGCATCTATATGCTCTAAGAGTGACTAAGTTAGAAAAAACTCTCACTGTAGCCCCCAAGCATTTAGATGGAATGAACTATTTCGACTAGATGCTTTAAGAGTAGCATGCGCAGTATTTATAATTTTCAATACTGTAGCCCCCAAGCCTCTAGTTTTAACTGAATTAGTTCCGACTAGATGCTTACAGAAAAGCTAAGCATATTGCTAAGAAAAAAACTCTCGCTGTAGCCCCGAAGCGTCTAGGTGGAAATTTTCTGACTAGATGCTCGAAGTAGACTAAACAACGGTTTAACTTTGTTCTTTTTTCCACAGAACAAGAATGCTCGGAGAGGCATGGCTAATGACAAGTACCAGAAGATGCGCGCAGATTTTGAAGCCAAAAAGGTTAAAACTGCCATCTTGAAGGAATAGATCATCAAAAACAAGAGTCTGTTTTCTTTTTGCGCATTATGTCTTGGTTTTGTGCTTATATTCTCTAAGTACTCACTGTGTACTTTGCTTTCTCCGACTTTGCAGAACATGTTGCCAAGGCCAAGGACGTTGTCGAGCAGTCCAAGCACATCCAGTAGCTGGACAGCGAGAACAAGATCCTTAAAAAGGAGAGAGAAGACATGCTGAAAATGCATGAAGAATCAATGAAGGCCTTGCAGGACTTCGCCACCGAGGAAATCAACAGCTTGAAGGAGTAGATCGCGATCTTGAAAGATCAAAAGCGAGCTGCCGATGAGAAGAATCACCGCCATGGTGAGGCGTACAAGATCCTCCAACAAGAGAAACAATCCTTGGCGGACACCCTCTGGCAAGCTGAGGCCAGCATCTTCAGTAAGATTTCTCCGCCTTGTATTTCTGTAGTCTGGATACTTTGAATTGTTGAACTCATGTGTTCCTTGTCGGAATTTGCAGCTCCTATGGGTTTAACCAGATCGCCTCCTCCAGCCAAGGAATGCATGGTTCTTGCCGGAAACTTCATCAACACCGCCATCACCCAAGCCAAAGAGATTTCCAAGCCCCTCCAGATACACATCAAGGCTTCGGACTCCATGAAAAAGTACTCGGAGATTCTGCGTCGAGCCCCCGAGCGTATCACAAGATGGAAAGCTTCATGTGCATGGGCTGGCGCAAGGATGGCACTGTCAATGGTGAAGGCACACTACGAAGGTGCCGACATCGATACGGTGACCTCTGGTATCCCCGACGTCGACGATGATGGCAAAGAGATTGATCACGAAGCCATCTTGTCGTCACTCGCGGGCTATGACACCAGAGTTTCCGAGTTGGTGGACATCGACGTCTTCGTGCCCATGAACACCATCGACAACGGCAACCAAGATTCCTCCGAGTCCCACCATAGTTCCGACGTTGAGGGTGATTCTCCGGCTGATGACGATGCTGCTTCCAAGTCTCCTGCGCCAAAGGAATGAAAAACAATCTTGTAATATTTGTTTCACCTTTGGTGTATGCGCGGAAAAAACTTGTTGATGTTACTTAAGGCGGAAAACAATGGTTGTTATTTCCTGATACTTAAGAACTAGTTTCCAACATGTATATATTGTTTAAGCAAGTGCTGGCTTATCCATTACTTTGGTTCTTATGCTTGACTTTTAGTGGAACCATGCGCTCAGGTGATGATGCCCAATGGCACCATCAATAACCTGAGCACAAAATCGCCGATAATAAGCGCCGAAAGTCACTACTCCAGAATCCACATAAAAAACGACAAAGAACGTGTAGACCAGAAAACTTAAACTAGCGCCCGTAGGCGGAATTTTCACAAGTGCAAACGCAATACTTGTGCATAAAGGTTTTACATGATCCAAAAATGAACACTAAAGGAGGTAAAAGACTCAGAAATATGAGTGAACTAGAGAGCTTTATTTTATTGATCATATAAGAGATACACAATTAGATAAAAAATGCTAAGTGTAAAAAGGACGTAGCTGTGCTATGTTCCATGGCCAATCAAGCTCCGGGTAGTCATCATACGGGTCACATCGCTTACGCTTATGATCCTCGTTGGGTCTATCCTTTAGTTCACGATTGTCAACAAGGTAGTAAGACCCATTGAGCAGCGCCTTGCTTATGATGAACGGTCCTTCCCATGGCGGGGATAATTTGTGTGACTTCTTCTGCTTAAGTCGGAGCACCAAATCCCCCTCTTTAAACGAGCAATGCCGAACACGGCGACTATGGTAGCTGCGTAGCTTCTGCTGGTAGATGGCGGATCTTTGGCATGCCAAAACGCGCTCCTCCTCGAGAAGGTCCACATCTAGGCGTCTGGATTCTTCAGCGTCATCCTCGTCGTAGGCGGCAACTCTTGGTGCATCGTGGAGGATGTCGGAAGGCAGGATGGCTTCTGCTCCATATACCATGAAATAAGGGGTGTAGCCGGTGGATCTGTTGGGTGTAGTTCGTAAACTCCACAACACAGATGGCAATTCTTCCGCCTAGGCTCCAACTGCTCTATGTAGCGGTGCCTCAAGACGTGGCTTGATTCCCTGCAAAATTAATCCATTGGCTCGCTCAACCTGACCATTGGATTGTGGATGTGCCACAGATGCAAGGTCAAGTCGGATGCCTTTCTCCCAGCAATAAGCCTCCACTTCTTCGAGTGATAAATTGCTGCCGTTGTCGGTGATAATGCTGTGTGGGAGACCAAATCTCACCACTAGATCTCGGACGAACCTGAGGGCAGTTGCCCCATCAAGATTTCTAATGGGATTTGCTTCTATCCATTTAGTGAATTTGTCAACTTATAAAAGCAGATGCGTAAACCCACAAGGTGCTGTCTATAACGGTCCCACCATGTCCAGCCCCCAGACTGCAAACGGCCAAGTTATTGGTATTGTTCGTAGTTCTTCAGCAGGAACATGTGGTTGTCGGGCATAATACTGGCATCCCATGCATGTCTCAACCAGCTTGTCGGCGTCCGCCTTCGCGGTCAGCCAGTAGAATCCTTGCCGAAAGGATTTCCATACCTTCTAGCTGGGAAACACACTTTAGGTATACACCAGTAGTGCTTCTTTTGTAGAGTTGCCTATTGATTATGGTATAACCCTTTGCTCTTCGTACTATTTGCCGTCTTTCGAATTCGTCGTCGGGCAAAGTTCCGTGTTCGAGGTATTCTATGAACGACTTTGTCCAAGCCAGATGCACCTTAGTCACCATGCTGACGAAAGAGTCAGCTCTATCCGGGTTGTCGATGTCGTCTCCCTTCACGGATGGTGTGCGCAGGTGCTCTAGGAAAACTCCTGGCGGAATTCGCTTGCGCCCTGATCCAAGCTTAGATAGCAGATCAGCCGCCTCGTTTTGTTCCCTAGGCACATACTTGACTTCGTATCCCAAGAAGCTTTTGGCTATCTCGTCCACTTCGTCTCGATATGCCGCCATCATAGGGTTCCGCGCATTCCAGGTGCCAGCCACTTGCTGGGCAACCAAGTCGGAATCTCCACAGCAAACTATGCGTTTGATGCCAATATCCTTGGCTACACGTAGTCCGTGAATGAGTGCTTCATACTCCGCCATGTTGTTTATAGCCTCGAAGTGGATCTGCAGAACGTAGTGTAGCTTGTCTCCTTTTGGTGGCTGTAGCAATACACCATCCCCCGAGCCGTTGAGCACCTTTGATCCGTCAAAGTGCATCACCCAGTACTCTGGTTCTAGCAACGGAGTAGCATCTGGCATCTCCGTCCAATCTGCAACAAAATCCGCCAAGGCTTGTGACTTGATAGCGTCGCGTCTCTTGTAAGTGATCTCGAAGGCGGCGAGTTCAATGCCCCACTTCGCGACCCTTCCTATCGCGTCGCTGTTATTGATGATGTCGGACAGTGGAGTCTTGCTCACCACTGTGATTGGGTGCTCCTGAAAGTAATGCCTCAGCTTCCGAGAAGCGAGGAATACTCCATAAGCTATCATCTGGTAGTGCGGGTAACGCTGCTTGGACTCCGTCAAGACCTCGCTCACATAGTAAACTAGTCGTTGAACTCCGTGCTCATGGCCTGGTTCCTTCCGCTCTACCACGACGACGATGCTGATAACCCGGTTGGTTGCCGCCTTGTAAATTAATAGGGGCTCCCCAGGCTCGGGTGCTGCAAGGATGGGCGCTGAGGAAAGAATCTCCTTGAGCTGCTTCAATGCTGCATCTGCTTCGTCCATCCACGTGAATTTGTCCGCCTTGTTCAGCAACTTGTATAGTGGCACAGCCTTCTCTCCAAGTCGGCTGACGAACCGACTAACTGCTGCAACACAACCTGTTAGTCGTTGAATGTCCTTTAGGCATGTCGAACGGTTTATGTTTAAGATGGCCTTGATTTTCTCCAGGTTGACCTCGATTCCACGTTGGGAAACGATGAAGCCCAACAATTTTCCGGCTGGAACCCCGAATACGCACTTCTTAGGGTTGAGCATCATGTTGTATTTCCGGAGATTACCAAAGGTTTCTTTTAAGTCGGAGATTAAGTCGTTTGAGTTTTTAGACATCACCGCGATATCGTCCACATAGGCGTGAACGTTCCAACCAATTTGGTCATGAAAGCAACGTTTCATTGTCCGCTGGTACGTAGAACCTGCGTTTTCAGCCCAAAGGGCATCGTGACATAGCAAAACGTGCCGTATGGGGTAGTGAACAAAGTGGCCAATTGGTCCGACTTCCTCATCTTGATCTGGTGGTATCCTGAGTATGCATCGAGAAAACACAAAAGTTCCGAGCCAGCCGTCGAGTCAATGACTTGGTCAATGCAAGGCAAAGCAAACGGATCTTTGGGACATGCTTTGTTCAAGCCGGTGTAATGGTTCCCTTTTTGGGGACAAGTACAGGATTGGCCACCCA
The DNA here is from genome assembly GCA_916181665.1 of Avena sativa. Lineage (NCBI taxonomy): Eukaryota > Viridiplantae > Streptophyta > Magnoliopsida > Poales > Poaceae > Avena > Avena sativa. The sequence continues at coordinate 59,763,320 of OV702280.1, read as the reverse complement.
TCGGGTGTGAAGGACTTCTCGGATAAATCTAGCTTTAAGTAACGTAGCTATCTCTTTGCCAATGGCGCGTCTCTTCTCATCTCCAAAGCATCGTAGAGGTTGTTTCACTGGTTTACATTTTGGGTCAATGTTTAAGCTGTGCTCGGCAAGTTCCCTAGGTACACCTTTCAAGTCGGAAGGTTGTCAGGCAAAGATGTACCTATTCTCACGGAGGAACTCGATGAGCACGCTTTCCTATTTGGGATCCAGGTTCGTCCCAATGGTGGTGACCTTGGAGGCATCGCCTACCACAAGTTCCACCGGCTTGGTCTTGATGGCGGCCTTCAACGCAGGAGCGGAGTCGGAGATCTTCTTCTTCGACGCGGGCATGTCTGAGTCATCGACCTTGCTCTGGATTTCTTTGAATTCTTCGCTGTAGAGGACAGCTTCTGCAACGGCTGCTTCATTGATCTTGTAGTCCCTTGCCTTGGTAAAGCTTCCGGATACGGTGATGACACCGTTTGGTCCGGGTATCTTGAGTTTGTTGTAGACGAAGCATGGTTTGGACATGAACGTGTGGAATATGTTGCGGCCGAATATGATGTGGTACACGCTCTTGAAGGGGACCACCTCGAAGGTCATGCGCTCTTGGCGGTAATTATTAACATCGCCAAAGGCCACCTGAAGTGTAATGCACCCAAGGGACCGAGCCTCCCGACCAGTAACTACGCCGTGGAAGATGGTGTTGGTCAGCCTTAGGTTTGCCTCCGTCAAGTTCATCTTCTTCAGTGTATCCAGGTACATGATGTTGATGCTACTTCCACTATCCACCATACACTTGGTGAACTCCACACCGTCAATCAAAGGGTTGATGACCATGGCGTACTGGTTCTCTGTGGGTATAAGGTCTGGGTGGTCCGTCCTGTCCCAAGTTATTGGAACCTCCGACCAGCGCAGGTACTGGGGAACTGGGGGGAGAGTGGCCATCATGATCCTCAGAGAGGTCTTCTGTTGTCGGGCGATGGGGGTGCCAAGAAAAGTGTGGTAGACTGGAGCCTTCTTTGCGAAGGGGTTCTTGCCCTTGTCGTCGCTCTTGGCGACGTTCTTGGGGTCAACGTCTTCGTCCATGTCACTTGAATCCTTGGACTCTTCCTCCTTCTTCTTCCCCTTGCCCTTGCCTCGCGGTCTATTCTTCCGACTTTGCTTGTAGCCGGACTCCGGGTCTTCCTTGAGGTTGTTGACGAACTTGCAGTGTCGATTGGTATGGGTGGCCTTGACGTTGGCGTCGAGGTGTACGAGGCACGGCATATCGTGCTACTCCTCGTAGGTTTGGGGGAAGCGGAGCGGCGCCGAGGTGGTTTCGCTTCCTCGTTGCTGCCCACAACCAGCTCCCCTTCCTCGGCCACGTTGTCCGCCTTCTCCTCGTCCTGCAAAAGTCATACAGACCATGTCGGTAGATTGCTTTTCTTCTGGAGCGGTTTTCCACTTTGTACTGTTGTTCCTCCGAGCTTGAGTTGGAACGGCCGTTGCCGGCAAGGAGCCACGAGCATCGTCGTCGGCAGCTGCGAACTCACTAGCCAACTGAATCATCTGGTTCAAGTCAAGCTGGTGATTGTCCTGCAAGCGCTTCAGCTTATGTCGGAGCACCGTGCCCCTTTCTAACCCATCGATGAAGGCGGCCATGGCGGTCTGAGCGTGCACTCCTGCGCAGGAATTTTTCATATCCAGCTAGCGGGAGAGGTAGGCGCGAGATGTCTCATCTTTCTCTTGCACGCACCGTTGTAAATTGCCCACAGTACAGGGACGCTTGTATGTACCCTTAATGTTCTTGGTGAACGCTTCTTGCATGTCCAGCCAGTTGTAGATAGATTTCTCCCGCAAGTCGTCAATCCATTGACGGGCCGTACCCGCCAACATTAATGGGAGGTACTTGACGGCGACGTTGGGGTTGCCTCCGGCAATCTCCACCGTGTTGTTGTAGTCCTGCAACCATGTGGCTGGCTTGGCGGTGCCATCATAGGGCTTGATGGTCTTGCCAATCCGGAAACCTTTGGGGTAAGTTGCGGACCGTATTGCGGGTCCAAAGCAACGTGGTCCCAGGTATGGTCCTTCCCGGGCCTCGTGGATCTTATCGATCTGCGAACGTGCAACGTATGGCTTCGGGTTCTTCTTCTTTTTGTCAACAGGGGACGGGCTGCGTGAACTACACGGGACCCCTCCGCTATGGTGACTGCTTGGTGGTGACGGAGGCGGAGGTGGCGGTGGGTTATCCTTCTTGCTGTTACCCTCCTGCGACGCCTCATGCCTGTCACGGTTGCTTGTCGGACACGGAGGGTCATGGCGTGACCTGCTCTTGTGTCCTTGGTTGCGCTCTCCGTCATGACGGGTCTGCTCCGCGTTGTCGCGGATGATGGTGCCGCACTGCTTTGGTGGGGGCATATCCGTACGATGGTGAGCCTTGTAATCTTCGTGATGTCGGGTAGATCGGGGCGGTGGCGATGGGCGACGAGGTCGGGCCTTTTCTCCTTGGTCGGAGGATATGGGGATGGCATCCTTCCTGTTGCGCGCATCCCTCCGTCTTCGTTCTGATGAACCCGTCTGGGACCTGACATCAAGAGGAGATCTGTCCCTTGGTGGCTTGTACTGGCTAGATTGGCAGAGCGCTGGGTCAGACTCAAGCCTCTGAGAGGTGGCATTTTCCTGCTGCTTTACCGCCTTGGCCACTAGGTCATAGACCTGTTCCACTGCCTTAGGCGATCTATCCTGCTCTAGGACGGTCTTGGCGATGGCGAGGTTAAGGAGTGGGGTGGGCATCACCTGCTTGCCTTGACTGTCAATGTACGGCTTGGCCTGTGCCGGCTTCGGGGGAGCCCATCCTAGGTTGCGCCATACACCAGGGTCGTTGATGACGCGAGCCGGAGCTTTCTTAGCCTTCTGCTGCAGTAAAGCCTTGTACTCGGCCTCCATTGCTCTAGCTTTCTCTATGGACTTCTGCGCGTTGAACAGATCTTGATCTAGTTTAGCGCCTTGCTTCGTGATGGCCTGCGCTTCCTCCAGCAGCTGCTGGCGCTTCTCGTCAAGCTGGGTCACGTTCCGGATATGAGCAGCGGTCAGTGGCTCGACAAGGAGATTGTCGTACATCACTCTATCAGCTGGAGTAACTTGGGCTGCTGCAGACGTAGATGCTGGAGGCGGCAAGTTTGCGGTGTTGTTGTTGCTCGGGACGGTGCCGAGTTCCTGCGGCTGCTGCACTAGGTTAGGCGGAGGAGGAATGAATTTTGCGCGATCATCGTTAGCAGCAATAAGTGTCCCCTTCCCCTTTTCTATCGCCGTAGGCGGAGCTCGTCTGGGTTGATCTTCATCCATCGCCGTCCCAATGGTGACGAACACCCCTCGGGACGCGACGGCGTTGTTGGCTTGCTCGTCGCGCGAGTACTCCTCCATCTCCTGCATAGCGGAGTCTAGATCTTCTGGACTGAAGTCTATCTCCTCTGAATCTGCACTGAAATCAGCATAAAGCGCGCCAATGACAGAGTCGGAGGGTGCCAGGACTTCCTCGATGACGGGCGGTGGAGGTGCAACGGCCTCGACGATGACTGGAGGTGGTGGTGCTGCTGCGACGATGGCGGCATGAGGCGGTGGCGGCGGCTACTGAATCAGAGGTTCTCCGTCTCTGAGCGCAAGCTCCATCTGGGCTGCTGCGTCAGCTTCCGCGTATCTGTTGACGGTGCTCACCATCTCCTCGAGGGTAAGGCGTCCTGTTGCCAGCTGCGGTCTTAGAGAATGTCGGAGAAGCGTGCCACGGTCCAGTCCTTCCACGATGTGATACAAAGCGTTATCATCGGGGTAGTGGGCCAGATCGGCTCGTATACGGAGCCACCTGGCCAGGTAATCACGGGGGTTTTCTCCCTCTCTCTGAATGCAGCGCGCCAGATCAAAGATGGTAACCACGCCGACGAGCTTGGATCTCTGCTGTCCAGACGCACGGATGAAGCCGGCGGATTTGTAGTGATCTTCCACCTTTATATCCTGCACAGGGGCGGTTTGGGTGGGCCTTGAATTTTTCCGATTTTTGCCGGCAAAATCCGAAGTGAGATCCGACATCGATCCTTCCGCGAATGTATCCGGCCCGTAGGCAGTCCGTGCGGGTCTTGATGATTTTCGATTTTTGCTGGAAAACTCCAAAGAGAGATCCGACATCGATCCTTCTGCGAACGTATCCAGCCTGTAGGTGGTCCGTGCGGGTCTTGATGCTCCTCCGACTCCCAGGGAACTAGTGCCCGAGTCGGTTTCGCCGATGAAGAGGTGGATGTCTCCGATAGGAACAATCGAACACCGCGTAGGGTTCGTCTTCACCGGGATCCATAACTCGTCAGGAGGGATGATCGAAACATTGCCGGAGAAGAGAACGTGACCGATGGCTACGGTTTCGCCGATTCCCGCGAAGATCTTGGTCCTTGCCTGCTGAAGAGCCTGAAGCGCCTCTTGCCCCACGGTGGGCGCCAGCTGTCGTGGTATTGCCGACGAGTACGCCATGGAGGGGTCCTCACAGTGCGTGTTTAGAGACGTGGGGTAAGGCGGACGGTTGATGGGTACGAGGTAACACAGCTTACCCAGGTTCAGATCCCACAACGGAGGCGGAATCCTACTCCTGCTATAAATCACTATAAGGGAAATACGCCAAGTTACAGGGTTTTGTTCGCTGTGCGAGGTGACTATACAGTCTAAGTTATCGTCTGATATTGTGCCCTAAAGGCTCCCATAGGCCCGACTTATATAGTCGCCAGGTCCTAGGGTTACAAGGAAAAGTCCTAGCTGGACAGGTTACAGAGTCCTACACTGTCTATTACTAGTCTTGTGTATCTTGCACTCCAAGGCTCCGGGTACATTGGTGACTCCACCGTAGCCTTCCTTTATCCGGCATGGGCCTCCCTTCGAGATCCATCTAACTGGGCCGCCCAGCAGACCATAGGCCATGCTACCGACTATGGGCCACTCGGTTTATCCGGATAAGTGACATGCTATGAGGATACCCATATAGCATATCCCCAACACCGCCTGGGGCCCACCTAAGGCCGACGGCTCCCTTGGTGGACGGAGGCACACCGCTTGCCCCTTCGGAGTTGGCCCTCCCCTCCTACTGTAAATAAAGGGTCACTCCTCCCCTTTGAAGGAATCCCGTTCTCTCTTCTCTCTCTCATTTTTCTTAGATATGTATCCATAACATTGGAGAGAACTTTGAGGGACTTGAGTTCTCCACCTCCGCACTACCGTCGTGCGCTATTCGTTTTCCCATCTTTCTTCTTCCACTGCTCGGCTGGATCGGAGCCCAAGAGATGTCACCTACACCGGACATGTGTAAAACTTCGGAGGGGCCACACTTGGGGCACTGGGAGCTCGGTTCTTGGAGCGTGGATATGTTCGTATTCGTCAACATACGCCTACCTGCATAAGCCATACCTCGGTTTTCAAGGGTATGAATACCGTTTTCCCTCACAGTTACTTATGTCTACATAGAATATATCTTGGTTGTTGTATTTGCGTGGTTAGAATTTTTTTGTTTTCTACTGCGGAACCCAACAGTGGTATCAGATATGATTAGACATGTCATATGGATAGAACACATAGAAATATGTGGGCATTTATTTTCTAGTTGCGTCCCTCTTTCTTGTACTTATTATATCGTGGTACTGTTTGATGAAGCGGCCCCCAACTGACATTACACGGTGATTCGTGAGACTGGTCCACAAGAAAGTGGCTTTGAGGGTGTCTGTCTCTCTAAAGTACTTGATATCAAATTTACAATGGAGGGCCCTAAAAAGGGAGAGAAGAGGAAATTATTGAATCCATGTTGTGGCTCTACGATTCATAGGTGGTAAGAGGCTGCCTTGAAAGCCCTAAAACCACATAAAACATGCAAAAGATAAAGTAGAGGCATATGACTTTATTTTGCAGGGGTGTGTGTCGTGACATGGTATTGGTAAGTTTATGAAACATTTTCCATTGGAGATCTCGATGGCGATCAAGGAGATGCCACCATGTCATGGCTGCATAATTTTGAAGTATTTGTTCTACATCTTATTTTTCTTTTGTATTAGATATACGATAGTAGCATAATAGGATGATATCTCACATAATTCCAATGATAGTGTTCCCCTTGTGTGTGCACCACTAAGAAAGTTCTCCATTATGAGGCACGCCATGACGATCGGGTGTTAGACATATCTACGTTCACATACGATGGGTGTAGGCAATATTGCACTACAATACACATAAGTTAGAATTAGCGATCCTAGGATGTATAGACATGGCCTCGCAACCCAAGAGATCGAAAGGTCAATCATGAGTCACATGAATGATGTGATTGACATTGGGGAATTTCTACCTTTGAAACTACATCGCCGGCTGTGACGATCGGGGGGTGTAGCGTATTGGAATCGTGTGATCACTAAACGTATTAAGGGATGTTCGTTTGAGTGAGAGTTCTCTTTATTTTTAGTTTAGTGTAAATTAAAACTTTAACTCATATTATGAACATGGTCTAAATACTTTGCAAATCCATTGTAGATGTCTCGCCCACCCACCTTCAACCTTAGCTCATTCCTAGAGAAGGACAAGCTAAAAACCGATGGAACCAACTTCATCGCCTGGTACCGCAACCTGAGGATCCTCCTAGTCCCCTACAAGATGACGTTTGTCATCAAGAATGAGTAGCCCGATAAACCCGCTGAAACCACCACCTAGGATGAAAATAATGTTTGGCAGTCCAAGGCGGATGATTTATCCCTCATCCAGAGTGGAATGCTCTATGCCATGGAGCCGAAGCTTCAAAAACGTTTTGAGAAGATGAGTTCCTTTGAGATTGTTGAAGATATCAAGGCCGTTGTAGTGACCTTGGATCGGTAAGGATCCTAAGTCCCTATCATTAACATGCTAGTCCCAGGATCAATAGCTAGCACTCACAGTCGATGAAATATCATGTAAACACAAGTGTTTATTACATGAATCGGATAATCCTGATTTTACATTATTACAACAAAAGTGATATAAATACAACTTGGAGTACCATCAATGCCACAGGCAGGTTGAGTGAACACCCGCGATCCTAGAGCACCTTTCAACGATCTCCAAATTCTACACATGAAATGTGCAGCCAAACGAGTTGGTCAATACTTCGAATGTATTGGCAAATTACAAAAAGGAAAGAATAAAACAAACTCTACATGCAAGGCTAGAGTAAGTTTTGGGGTTCATTTGTAAAGTCAATTTTCTCTAAGTAAGACGAAAATAGGAAGAGTTTTTATCCTACTTTGTAAACATTTTCTTAAGTAAAAAATAGGGTCGAATGGAAAATGAGGATATTACTCACCAAGTGTCCAAACAACCTAACACTTGGATATTACTAACCAAGTCCCCCAACTCCCACCCATGGCGATATTACTCTCGCCATGGGGTTTCTGAAAAACTTTAAGTTTGGAAAGAGAGAGAAATATCCTTCAAAGGGTCCTTCCTTCAAATGCTCAAAGTTGTTCTTTTTTCGTGAACACGGCTGGTCGATCAGATTATTACTCTCGAGAGTTTGTGCACTTTACCCACAATCCACGATCAAGTTCTTTTATAAACAAGACCATGGCGAGGTTTTCCCTTAGTAGCCCCTCTACCTTATGGATCCAACTGTGCCAAGAACCTCCAAATGTTGGTACCCAGGTGAGGTTTCCTACTCAGTACTAGGCCAAGACAGAGCCCATATGTATTGTGGTTGCACTGGAAGCTTGAATTCTGAAACATGGCAAACTTCTTTGATTCCCGGGCGGCCGTCCTCCAGCAAATTCAACTCGTTGAGCCGAAAACCATTCCTCCCAGAAAAAACTTAATTTTATTTTGAAGTGGATTTGAGAAGAAAAGTTCGCTCAAGAGAGACTTTATACTTAGAAAATTTCTTGTCTTTCGAACCCCTAACGGTACTTTATATATATATATAGCATAACAAGCAATACTTAGCAAAAATAGGGGTAACCTATTAGGAGGGAAAATCCTAAGTATAGAGCTACTCATGGCATACTACAAAAACCATCGCACATACAAAATAATACTAAGAAATTATACCAGAATCCTACACATGCATACTATAGAATTTGAAGAACATGCATAGAATCCAAACTGGGGCAAAAATATGAACAAGAGGTGTAACTTGCCTTATGTTAATAATATGTGTGACGATTGAATTTCCTTCGCAGCAATCGCGCTCTTTGAACAATCTAACGCTAGGACAAAGTAGTTCCAATCAAAACAATTGCAAACATAACAAACACATCAATGATGATCACAAACATGCATGATGATTTAATATGACACAATGGTTATATTTAGTTCTCTGAACAGTATTAGATCATATGATGCATGTATGATACCATTTAATGCAATAGGGTATTTATTATTAGATCTTGATGACCAAATAAGAGGTTTAATAGTTCTATTGCAACTTCTTTCCTAACCGTCGAATTAAAATTGGTTCTGGTTTTTACTGTATATAGGACATTATTACAAACCAGTAGGAATTGGATTCACCCTAGTCGGTGTTGTGGATCTTTTTCTATGATATAATTACTATTTACTTGAGTTTAAATCATTCAAAATATTTACTTCGACAAGAAATAAATCTAAGACAAGATCTGTATTCTACACGAAATTGTGAATCCGGAGACATATTATTTATATTTTTCCGATCTATAAAGAATTTATTATGAATTTAACAATCCAAAAGGCCATTAATATTAATAACATAACTACAGTAATTCTATAGTGGAACAATTATATCTAACAACATATTAATGTCCTATATAAAATTAGAAATCCATAGATACTTTATTTGTATTTTTATGATCTAGAAATAATTTACTATGATTTATTTATTATTACATTAATTCTATACTGGAACAATATTAAGTGTCCATTAAACTATTTAAATTATTATAGTAAATATATACCGTACAAGTTAGATCTATTAGCATAATAATATTCTACATATTTTTTGTGAATCCAACGATATATTATTTGATAAATTTGGACATGCAGATATTTTACTACGATTTTTCAATTTTTTTAACAATTTCTATCTTTTTATTCAATTTACAGTTTAAATAGGGAATATGCTGCGAAAATACGGTCGACGTGGCAAGATCTGATTCGCTCTTACCCCTTCGTCTAAGTGATCGACATGCATCGCTGGATCTGGATCGGACGATGCTGGTGACGGATCCCCTTCGGTTCGGCTCGGGCACCGGCTTGGCTATGTCTTGCGGCTCACCTTTGGCTCAAAATGATCTGCACCGTGCAATCTTGATCAAATGGCTATGGTCTCTTGGACGTGCTCTCGCCAACGGTAATGGTGGTCGATGGCAGAATGGCCTCTAGTGGTCGTCACTCCCCTGGGAGGCGGGTTTGGGAAGATGGTGTACGAGGTGCGGCGAGTCACGGGGGAGGGGGGCGAAGGTGGTCATGGTGCCAGGGTTTGTTTGCCAGGGCGATGGTGCGACGCGGCCATAGCAGTATGGCTGTCTTCAAGCTCCGGCGGCATTGGGGGGCTTCCCTGGCGGCTCTATAGAGAGGAGAGAAGGTCAAATCGAAGTCGTGGTGCACGGGAAAGAGAATCCAAGGGAGAGGAGGGGTCAGGGGCGATGGGAGCAAGCTCTACCTGGGATCGGTAATGGACCATGGCGGTAGGGAGATCGGAATCGACCAGGGCAGTGCTAGGGTTCAAGATTTAACAAAATAAACGGAGGAGAGGGATGAGGGGATTTAAATAGAGGGATTACGTGGGGGAGGGGCATGGATTCGCGTAGGAAGTGGGAGGATTTACTCGGTAGTTCAACGAACTCGTGTTCGTTTAGGTCTCTGTCTAGACGTTGGAGATAAAAAGCGAGTCCTATGTGTTGGCGATAGAAAGAGGGAACGAGGGCACGACTGCATCACTTGCTTGATGGGCCGCATTTTTGTTGTTGGTTGCGCGTGCGTGGTGGATAAGGATTGAACATCTGGGCTTTTTCATGTCGCGTGTGCGGTGGAGAGAAGGATAGGAGGAGGGGCGATTGGGCTGGGCCGGCCAGTCCGGTTAGGGTTTGATTTTTTTTTTTGTATTTTCTGTTTTAGTATTTCATGTATATCTTTTATTTTTATTTTGTAGCTCCAAATGTCATGGAATTTGTTTCTAAATTTTTATAAAATTTAGTAGATCATCATAGAATCCTTTTTGGCAATATTCTTATATTTAAAATAAATGGATCTTTGAATCCTTGTTTGTACTCTTATAGGAGTATTTAAGTAATTTAAAAATAGGGTTTTGTATATGGGGTTTTAATTTAAGAATTTGTATGAATGCAGTGATGTATGGACCATGAATGCAAGTCAAGGAAAAAGATTTGGATTTGTTCAAACTTACCAAGCAATGTGATTGTCATGTTAATCCACTTCCTTTAATGTGGCTTAGTAAAATTTCAAACAACTCCTCAAAAGTTTCTTTTTATTCAATTTTTTTAATAAATCAAACAATTCAATCAACTTAATAATTTATTTTAACATTCTAAAATTAAGGAAAATTTCGGGATATTACAGACTACCACCTTTGAAAGGAATATCGTCCTCGAGATTCGAGAAGGCTAGAAATAAATAGGTTTGGGTTACATTAGGGTGCTACCACCCTTAAAGATTTTCTTCCTTCGGTCAATTTTTTACTAATGTGGCTTAGTAAAATTTAAAGTAAATGGATCTTTGAATCCTGGTATGTACTCTTGTAGGAGTGTTTAAACAAGGATTCAAATATCCATTTATTTTAAATATAAGAATATTGCCAAAAGGGATCCTATGATGATCCACTGAATTTTATAAAAATTTAGAAACAAATTCCATGTCATTTGGATCTATAAAATAAAAGATATACATGAAATACTAAAAAAGAAAATACAAAAAAATAATATCTAAACCCTAACCGTACTAGACGGCCTATCCCAGTCGCCCCTCCTCCTATCCTTCTCTCTACCACACCCGCAGCGTGCAAAAGCCCAGTGGCTCAATCCTTATCAACCGCGCACGCACAACCAACAACAGAAATGCGGCCTAGCAAGCAAGCGATGGAACCGCGCCTGTGTTCCCTCTTTCTCCCACAGACACATGGGGCTCGCTTGTCACCTCCAACATCTGGAAAGAGACGTGAATGAACACGAGTTCGGTGAAATACCAAGGAAATCCTCCCTATTCCTGCGCGAATCCGTGCCCCCTCCACCACGTAATACATCTATTTTAATCCCCTCATCCATCTCCTCCGTTTATTTTGTTAAATCTGAAACCCTAGCACTGCCCTGGTCGATTCTGATCTCCCCGCTGCCGAGCTCCATTACAGAGCCCAGGTAGAGCTTGATCCCGTCGCCCCCGACCCCTCCTCTCCCTTGGATTTTCTTCCGTGTGCAACACCTCTTAGATTTGGCCTTCTCTCCTCTCTACAGAGCCGCCAGGGAAGCCCCCCACACCACCGGAGCTTGAAGATGGCTGCACCACTGCATGCGCATCGCACCACCGCCCCGGGAAACAAACCCTGGCACCGTGACCACCTTCTCCCCTCCCGGTGACTCGCCGCACCTTGTATGCCATCTTCCCGAACCCACCGCCCACGAGAGTGACGACCACGGAGAGCACCAGAGTCTGTTCCACTGTCGACCACCATTACCGCCAGCGAGAGCACGTCCGAGAGACCACAGCCGTTCAATCAAGATCGCACGATGCAAATCGTTTGGAGCCAAAGCTGATCCGCAAGCCATAGCCAAGCTAGTGCCCAAGCCGAGCCTAAGGGGAGCCATCACCAGCACCGTCTGATCTAGATCCAGCGATCCACGTCAATCACTTAATCGAAGGGGTAAGAGCGAATCAGATCTTGCCACATCGGCCGTATTTTCACAGCATATTCCCTATTTAAACTGTAAATTGAATAAAAAGACAAAAATTGTTTAAAACTTTGAAAATTCATAGTAAAATATCTGCATGTCCAAATTTAGAAAATAATATATTGTTGGATTCACAAAAATATGTAGAATATTATTTTGATAGTAGATCTAACTTGTAAGGTACATATTTACTGTAATAATTTCAATAGTTCCATGGATACTTTAGAATAAATAAATCATAGTAAATTAACTGTAGATCATTAAAATACAAATAAAGTATCTATTGATTCCAAATTTCATATACGCCATTAATATGAAGTTAGATCTAATTTTTGTAGTACAGAATTACTGTAGTGATTTTATTAGTATTAATGGCATTTTGTATTGTTAAATTCATAATAAATTATTTATAGATCGGAAAAATATAAATAATATGTCTCTGGATTCACAATTTAGTGTAGAGTATAGATATGGTCTTAGATTTATTTCTTGACGAAGTAAATATTTTGAATGATTTAAACTCAAGTAAATAGTAATTATATCATAGAAAAATATCCACAACACCGATTAGGGTGAATCCAATTCCTACTGGTTTGTAATAATGTCCTATATCCAGTAAAAACCAGAACCAAATTTAATTCGACAGTTAGAAAAGAAGTTGCAATAGAACTATTAAACCTCTTATTTGGTCATCAAGATTTATAATAAATACCCTATTACATTAAATGATCTCATACATGCATCATATGATCTAATACTGTTCAGAGAACTAAACATAACCATTGTGTCATATTAAATCATCATGCATGTTTGTGATCATCATTGTTGTGTTTGCTATGTTTCCAATTGTTTTGATTGAAACTACTTTGTCCTTGCATTATATTGTTCGGAGAGTTCGATTTCTGCGAAGGAAATTCAATCCTCACAGATATTATGAACATAAGGCAAGTTACACCTCTTGTTCATATTTTTGTCCCAGTTTTGATTATACCATGTTCTTCAAATTCTGTAGTATGCATGTGTAGGATGTTCTGGTTGAATTTCCTAGTATTATTTTGTAAGTGCGATGGTTTTTGTAGTATGCCATGAGTAGCTCTATACTTAGGATTTTCCCTCCTAAGAGGTTACCCCTATTTTTGCCAAGTATTGCTTGCTATGCTATATATATAAAGTACCGTTGGGGGTTCGAAAGACAAGAAATTTTCTAAGTATAAAGGCTCTTTTGAGCGATCTTTCCTTGTCAAATACACTTCAAAATAAAACTAGTTTTTCTTCTGGGCGGAATGGTTGTTGGGTCAACGTGTATAATTTGGTGGAGGACGACCGTCCATGAATCAAAGAAGTCTGCCATGTTTCAGAATTCAAGCTTCCAGTGCAACCACAATACATGGGCTCTGTCTTGGCCTAGTACTTAGTTGGAAACCTCACCTGGGTACCAATATTTGGAGGTTCTTGGCATGGTTGGATCTAGAAGGTAGAGGGGCTACTAAGGGAAACCCTCGCCATGGTCTTGTTTGTGAAAGGACTTGATCGTGGATTATAGGTAAAGTGCACATACTCTTGAGAGTAATAATATGATTAATCAACCGTGTTCAAGAAAAATAACAACTTTGAGCATCTGAAGGATGGACCCTCTGAAGGATCTTCCTCTCACTTTCCAAACTTAAAGTTTTTTAGAAACCTCATGGCATGAGTAATATCTCCAATGGGTGGGATTTTTGGGACTTGGTTAGTAATATCCAAGTTTTAGGTTGTTTGGACACTTGGTGAGTAATATCCTCATATTCCATTCTACCCTATTTTTTACTTAAGAAAATGTTTACAGAGTAGGATAAAAACTCTTCCTCTTTTCCTCTTGCTTAGAGAAAATTGGCTTTATGCAAATGAACCCCAAAATTTATTCTAACCTTGAATGTAGAGTTAGTTTTATTCTTTCCTTGGTGTAATTTTCCAATACATTCAAAGTATTGACCAACTTGTTTGGCTGCATGTTTCATGTGCATAATTTAGTGATCGTTGATAGGTGCGCTAGGATCGCGGGTCTTCACTCAAGCTGTCTGTGGCATTGATGGGACTCCAAGTTCTATTTATATCGCTTCTGTTGTAATAATGTAAAATCTGGATTATCCGACCCATGTTATAAAAACTTGTGTTTTACATGATACTTCATCGACTATGAGTGCTAGCTATTGATCCAGGGACTAGCATGTTAATCACAGGGACTTAGGATCCTTACCGATCCGAGGTCACTACAACGGCCTTGAGATGTTCAACGATCTCAAAGGCACTCATCTTCTCAAAATGCTTTTGAAGCTTTGGCTCCATGGCATAGAGCATTCCACTCTAGATGAGGGAGAAATCATCCGCCTTGGACTGCCAAACATTCTTTTAGTCCTAGGTGGCGGTTTCAGCGAGTTTTTCGGGCAATTCATTCTCGATGACATACGTCAGCTTCTAGTGGACTAGGAGTATCCTCAGGTTGCGGTACCAGGTGATAAAATTGGTTCCATCGGTTTTTAGCTTGTCCTTCTCTAGGAATGAGCTAAGGTTGAAGGTGGGTAGGCGAGACATCTACAATGGATTTGCAAAGTATTTAGACCATGTTCATAATATGAGTTAAAGTTATAATTTATACTAAACTAAAAATAAAGAGAATTCTCACTTAAACGAACATCGCTTAATTCATTCAGTGATCACACGATCCCAATACCCTACACCACCCCCAATCGTCATGGCTGGCGATGTAGTTTCAAAGGTAGAAATTCCCCAATGTCAATCACATCATTCATGTGACTCATGCTCGTCCTTTCAGTCTCTTGTGTTCCGTGGCCATGTCTGTACATGCTAGGCTTACCAATTCTAACTTATGTGTATTGTAGTGCAACATTGCCTACAACCATCGTATGTGAACGCTAATATGTCTAACACCCGATCGTCACGGCGTGCCTCATAACGGAGAACTTTCTTAGTGGTGCACACACAAGGGGAACACTATCATTGGAATTATGTGAGATATCATCCTATTATGCTATCGTCGTATATCTAATACACAAGAAAAATAATATGTAGAACAAATACTTCAAAATTATGGTGCCATGACATGGTTGCATCTCCTTGATCGCTATCGAGAGCTCCAATGGAAAATGTTTCATAAACTTACCAATACCATGTCATGAAACATGCCCCTACAAAATAAAGTCATACACCTCTACTTTATCTTTTGCATGTTTTACGTGGCTTTAGGGCTTTCGAGGCAGCCCCTTCCCACCTGTGAATCGTAGAGCCACAACATGGATTCAATAAATGTCATATCAACTACTGTAGAGATACATACACCCCTAAAGACACTTTCTTGTGGAACAGTCTCGCGAATCACCGCGTAATGTCAGTTGGGGGCCGCTTCATCAAACAGTACCGCGATATAACAAGTACAAGAAAGAGGGTCTGATGGCGCCCAGTACTTGTCGTGGGACGCTTTGTTGGAAACCCCAAGAGCAAGGTATGAAGCAGCACATCAGCAAGTTTCCCTCATTAAGAAACCGAGGTTATCGAACCAGTAGGAGGAAGGAAACATCACACAAGTGTTGCTAGCAACACGAAGACCTGCACAACACAAACTCAAGACTTTGCCCCAACGAATCAGTGAGGTTGTCAAACTCACCGGTTTGCTGTAACAAAGGATTAAACGTATGGTGTGGAAGGTAATGGTTTGCAGCAAGTAAACAAGTAACAATGGAAGATGTATCAATGGTAAAGATTGGACCGGGGTTAATAGTTCACTATAGGTGCTCTCCTTAGATAAACAACATGGCATGAGGGGTAAACAAATTATAGCAGGGCAATTGACAGGACTGAGCAAGGCATAACAATGCAATACTAGTCAAAAAGATCCTATGAGATTCGATTGGGCAATACAACAAGATACATAGACCACCATCCAACTGCATCTATGACTAGAAGTCCACCTTCAGGTTATCATCCGAACCCCCTCCAGTATTAAGTTGCAAGCAACAGACAACTACTTTAAGGAAAGTGTGTAAGGTAAACAGTCCATATGTTCCATGAACAAGAGACTGTTGTTTTCTCCCTAGTAGCAACAACACATCTACAACCGAAGAGATTTCTGTCTCTTCCCTTGGAAACTAGAGGCATGAACCCACTATCGAGCATAAATACCCCCTCTTGGAGTCACTAGAAACTACTTGGCCAAGATAGCTACTAACAACGGAGAGCATGCAAGATCACAAACAACACATACATGATAGAATCATAAAGACAAAACCATTAATCAAACAAACATAATAATCTCAATATCCTTCGGATCCCTGACACAACATGCATGATTACACATAGATTAGATCTTGATCATGAACGGAGCTCACAAGATCTATACATGAAAGCACAAAGGAGGAGATACAACCATCTAGCTACTACATGGACCCATAGTCCAAGGTGGAACTACTCACGCATCATACCAGAGAGAAGGCCTCCGGGATGATCTCCCCTCCGGCAGGGTGCCAAGAAGAACTTAAGATCCCCCTCGATCTAGGGACGATGATGGCGGCAGCTACAGACAGTTTGATGGAGATTTGATCGGGTGCTTAGGTTTTCTGCATCGGGGGATTCTTGTAGGCGAAGGGGGAGGTCGAGGAGGTGGCCAGCGCCCCCACACCCATCCCAGGCGCGGGGCAGGGCCCACCCGCACCTAGGGGGGTCTGGGCGCCCTAGCCCGCCTCTCCGGCTCCCCTCTAGACTTCTTGTTCCCCATCGAAAGTAATTGACTTTGGCGTTTGTCTTGTCCAATTCCGAGAATATTTCTCTACTAACTTTTCTGAAACCAAAAACAGCAGAAAACATGCAATTGGCACTGTGGCAACTTGTTAATATGTTAGTACCAGAAAACATGTAAAAAACACCTCAAAGTGTAGACAAAGCAAATCAAAGTAGATATTAACAAGCATGGCGCATCAAATATTATAGATACATTTCCGACATATCGGGGTCACAACTAGAAAATCAATGCCCACATATTTCTATGTGTTCTATCCATATGTCATGTCTACCCATAGACCGTCAGTGATACCACTATTGGGTTCTGCAGAAAAAACAAAAAATTATAACAGCGCAAACACACCAACCAAGATCTATTGTATGTAGATAGAAATAAATGTGAGGGAAAATAGTATTCATACCCTTGAAGACCGAGGTACGCCTTACGTAGGTAGGCATATGTTGACGAAGACGAATAGCTCCTCGCTCCTAGCGCCCCAAGTGTGGCACCTCTTAAGTTCTACACACGTCCAGTGTAGGCGACGTCTCCTGGGCTCCGATCGAGCCGAGCAGCAAAAGACGGCAGACCGAATAGCGCATGACGGTAGTGCGGGGGTGGAGAACTCAAGTCCCTTAAAGTTCTCTCCAATGTTATGGAGAAATCTCTAAGGAAAATGAGAGAAAGAAGAGAGAATGGGATGCCATCAAAGGGGAGGGGTTCCCCTTTATTTATAATAGGAGTGGAGGTACAACTTCTAAGGGGCAAGCGGTGTGCCTCCGTCCACCAAGGGAGCCGCCGTTCCCAGGTTGGCCCTAGGCGGGGATCCCACTAGGGCTTGGCCATCTAGCCCCTCCTTCCATGTGCCTTTCCCTCTTGGCCTCCCATTCGGGGTAACACCTAGGTATTTGATACCGGTTCTATTGATCACAATTGTAACTCTTAGCAGGAGATACAGAGTAAGAGGCGCCTAGGGAAGGATGAGATGACGATGCGCCTCGGCAATGGCTCGAAGGTCGATGTGGTGGCTGTCGGTACTCTACCTCTACGTCTGCCGTCAGGATTAATTTTACTCATGGATAAATGGTACTATTATGTACCCGCACTAAGTATGAATATTGTGAGTGGATCTTGCTTGTTGCAACATCATTATTTGTTTAAATTAGGAACAAGTGGTTGTTCTATTTTAATGAATTATGTTTTCTATGTTCATGCGCCTGTGTGTAATGGTTTATTCTTGCTGGATCTTGATAGCGGTACTCATGTCCATAATATTGATTCTAAGCATTGTAAACACGATGATGATAATACCATGTACCTATGGCATTGCCGTCTTGGTCATATTGGCATAAAGCGCACGAAGAAGCTCCGTTATGATGGACTCCTGGAATCATTGGATTTTGAATCCCTTGACACATGCGAGCCTTGCCTCATGGGAAAGTTCACTAGGACACCCTTCTCTGCCACGATGGAGCAGGTGATATACTTTGGGAATCATAGATACAAATGTGTGTGGACCAATGAGTGTCTCAACATGCAATGGTTATCATTATTTTGTTACCTTTACTTACGATTTTAGTAGATATGGGTATATCTACTTAATGAAGCACAAATCTAAGATCTTTGAAAATTTTAAAGAATTTCAGAAGGAAGTAGAGAATCAAATTAACAAGATAATCAAGCATATTTGATCCGATCGGGGAGGCAACTATTTGAGTTATGAGTTTGGCATGCAATTGAAGGACCGTGGTATTGTACCACAACTTACGCTAGCCGGAACACCTCATCGAAATGGTGTGTCAAAACGGTGTAATCGTACTCTATTGGATAGTATGCGGTCCATGATGTCTTTGACCGATTTGTCCATTTTATTTTGGGGCTATGCATTAGAAACCGCCGCTTTTATTCTAAACAGAGCACCCTTCAAATCCATGGAGACAAAACCATATGAGGTGTGGCATGGCAAGAAGAAAAAGTTGTCATTCTTGAAAGTTTGGGGATATGAGGCTTACGTTAAGAAACTACATCCTAGAAAACTCGAACCCAAAGTGAAAAAGTGCATCTTTGTAGGATACCCAAAGGCGACTATTGGGTATACTTTCTACAGCAAAGCCAAGGGAAAAATGTTTGTCGCGAAGAACGACAACTTTCTTGAGAAAGAGGTTCTCGCAAGAGTAGTTAGTGGAAGAAAGATTGATCTTGATGAGGTCATTGATCCTTCTTTCCAAATACAGAGTAGCGCAATGGAAGCTATTCCGAAACCGCCCTCCATAGTGTAAGTTGAATCAAATGATAAACATCATGATGATAACATCGAAGCTCCTGTAGTTCGAAAGTCTATAAGAATACGTATCACTCCTGATTGGTATGGTAGTCTTGTGATGACTGTCTTGTTAGGTAAACAAGATGAACCTGTAAACTACAAAGAAGCTATGGAAAGTGCTGACTTTGAGAAATGGCTGGAAGCCATGAAATCCAAAATAGGATCCATGTATGAAAACCAAGTTTGGACCTTGGTGAATCTTCCAGAAGGCCGCAAGGCCATGGAAAATAAATGAATCTTTAAGAGAAAGTGATATGCTAATGGTAATGTAACCATCCACAAGGATAGACTTGTCGCAAAGGGTTTCCAACAAATTCAAGGAGTTGACTATGGTGAGACCTTCTCTCCCATAGCGATGTTGAAATCTATCTGGATTTTACTACCAATTTACTGCATATTTCGATTATGAGATATGGTAGATGGATGTCAAGACCGCGTTCCTCAATGGACACATTTATGAAGAGTTATATATGATGCAACCAGAAGGTTTTGTTGATCCTAAGGATGTTGGAAAGGTATGCAAACTTTAGCGGTCCATTTATGGATTGAAGCAAGCATATCGGAGTTGGAACCGTTGATCAAGAGCTTTGGATTTGTCCAAAATGAACAAGAGTTCTGTGTTTACAAGAAAGTGAGTGGGAGCTTAGTGGAATTCCTAGTAGTATATGTGGATGACATATTACTGACTGGGAATGATGTGGAACTTCTAAAGAGCATAAAGGAATATCTGAGTAGTCAGTTTTCCATGAAGGAGTTATGCGAAGTAGCATATATATTGGGTTTCAAAATCTATAGATAGATCAAGACGCCTGATAGCATTAAGTCGGAGTACTTACCTTGAGAAGATTTTGAAGAGGTTCAATATGAAAGAGGCCAAAATATTTTTTGTGCCTATAATAAAAGGTAAAACACTGAGTTTGACTCAATGTCTAGCAATGTATAATGTAAGAGAGAGGATGTATAAAGTCCCCATATGCCTCAACCATAGGATCTATCATGTATGCCATGCTGAGCACTCGACCTGATGTGGCTTTGTCTCATAGTTTGACGAGCTAATTCCAAAGTAATCTAGGAGTGGATCATTGGACAGCTCTGAAAAATATCCTAAAGTATCTCAAGTGAACTAGGGATATGTTCCTAGGCTATGAAGGTAGTGAAGAAGCTCGAAATGTAACTGGTTAAGTAGATGCAAGATTTCACACGAATCCTGAGGACTCGAAGTCTGAAACAAGATATGTGTTTATGGTGAATGGT
Source organism: Avena sativa (assembly GCA_916181665.1). Taxonomy (NCBI): domain Eukaryota; kingdom Viridiplantae; phylum Streptophyta; class Magnoliopsida; order Poales; family Poaceae; genus Avena; species Avena sativa. The sequence continues at coordinate 59,743,063 of OV702280.1, read as the reverse complement.
GGCGCGGTAAGCTGGAGAAGCTGGAAGCAGCCAGTGGTGGCACTATCTACAATGGAGTCGGAATACATCGCAGCTGGTAAAGCAGCGAATGAAGCTTTTTGTCTAAGAAATTTCGTCATCAAACTAGGAGTTGGTCCAAATGCACATGACCTCATGACGATCTATTGTGACAACACCGGTGCCATTGCAAATGCGCAGGAACCAAGAACTCATTCCATCACCAAACATATCAAGCGACATTTCATGCCATCAGACAAAATGTTGAACGTGGTGAAATCAAGATTTGCAAAGTACACACGGATTTGAATGTTGCAGATCCATTGACCAAGGGTCTTCTACAAGCCAAGCATGATTAGCACCGGACTGCTATTGGTGTTAGATCTTTTCCTATTGTAAACTAGATTAATTTGTACTCTAGTACATGTGCGAGACTGAAGAAGATATTCCCTAGAGGCAAATAATAAAGTGTTCTATTTGATGTATCTCTTGTATGTTCACAATACGTATCATGCCATGCTATACCTTTTTAATATGAAACATTAATACACGTGTGGTATGTAAACAAACCATATCTCTAGTTACCTCTAGTGAACTATCTCATTTGTCAAACATATGATCTAGGGTTTCGAGATCATGGGAATTTATGCCAATTGATAATAAGGTCATATCATTGGTTGAATGATGTGATAGACACCCAAAGTTATATCACAATGAGATCTAGTTACAAACGTTCATGTTTGATGATAACATAGAAACCTCGCAACCTAATCCTTTGACTATGAGATAATACATAATCACCGTTACTGGAGGGAGCCTTGATGGTATGAAGTATCAAGCCGTTAAAGGGTGATCAGAAAGGTACCACTGAGGTTTTCCAAAGGGACGTGTTGAGGAGTATGTATCAAGACAAGGATTTGCCAATCCAAGTAACAGATAGATACACGTGGGCAACACAGTGACATTGCATTAATGAAGCTTGCAAGCATATGACTATGTCATGGAATGCAACGACATAGCAACGAGTAAACAAGTTCATCGGTAATGAGATCGAACTAGGTATGAAGATACCGAAGATAAAATCTCGGATGAACGAGGTATCTAGTGGCAAAGGCAGTGGGTTGCGATGTTGAAGGTTCAAGTGATGAGATTCATAAAATGCACAGTGATCATTATGGGCATCCAGGTCCCGCTGATGATCATTGATATGAGAGGGTATCGGTCATGTCCGGAGTGTTTCCGAACCGAAGGGTGGCACACTTAAGTGTGGGGACGCATAGGGATTTGTAACATCCCAATTTCAGCAACCCTGATCTTTTGTTAAAAAGGCAAAAATCAGGGGGAACAAAAAAAATTTCTTGTTCTTGCTACAATGCTTGAGTATTTGTTTGCTTGTGTTCATGTACCTGACTGTGTATTAGATGATATACTTCTTATCTCAACACTAGTTGGCAAAAGTTATTTTACAAAAGAGATGTCTTGGCTCATCTTTTATATTCTCAAATGTTCTGGCATGTCAAACTTGAGCCAAGATGATTTTGATAAAACAAAAATACCTTATTAGTCTCCCCCTAAAAAAACTATGGAGAACTATAATGTAATCTCCTTATGTTTTCAAGACGGAACTCTCAACTACTCTTACCCCTAGGTTTTCTAAAAACCTTCCCTAATTTTTTTCACTCTAATCTTGGTAGAAATACCAAGAGGTCCTAACTTACTTCAAAGCACAACCAATTAAAAATACCCATAATTACCTCAAGCTAGACTTGATGGTAACTTTAGTCATGGTTGATAAGTGTGATTAGATGAGTTGCCTTGATCTGCTGATTGCCTTGTTTTCTTAGGAACTTGAGTAAGCTAATATAGTAGCTCATACCTTAGGACCCAATCTATGTTTGTGATCACAAATATCTAACCAAGCATCCAAATATATATCTATCCTAATCCACCCAAGTGGCCATCTCATCTCGTAATCAGATCAATCCAGAGATAATCCCTTTTGATAGTTCCCAACTCAATGAAGATCCAATCCAAGCATGGATCTCTTCTATCCAATCCATACCTCAATATCAACCACTTGATGAAGAGGATAAACCCTTGCCACTCTCTCAAATGTTTCCCTCTTGTAATCTAGTCTAAAACCCTAATCTTCCAAAATGGCTAAGTCTAGAATTCTTGTCTAGATTCAATCTTTGGAGCTCTACCTATTCCAACCCATGTGCATTCTTGAGAATGTACTTGAAACATCCTGTAGTATATCACTAGTACTACCAAAGACCACTCTTTCCCTTGGATTAACCCTTCTGGCTCCCACTCATCCATGATGGTTTTGTAGTCAAGATAATAATGTTTCCTGCAAATCTTATCATCTTGCCCACTTTGGAAGAAGCTCACATCTATATGCCACCTCCCCTTGACCAAATCTTTGCATGATTATGACCTACTGATCATGTCTTATCAATCCCAACTTCCCTTGTTTCCTTTGGAGCTTTGTGCTTTTTAAACCCCCATGGTTTATGAGGCATCATGACAACTCAGTTATGGCAGCCTTATTTTCAACAAAGTTTGCCATCTCTTCTAGAACACCTCAAATACAACCAAGCCAAACCCTTGATGTAATGATCATATATATAACTTGGTATATATATACATATACCCCTTCTACCCAGGTGAGCTCAGAGATCCCTAATCCAACCATGTTAGGTGGCATAAAATTATCAAAACCCTAGATTCTCCCAAATCCAGTTTCCATCCTTTTTCACCACAATTCTTCAAAACCCAAGGTTGTCCATGATGGATACATCAATTTTACATCATATACCTTGGATATGATAATTTTCCAAATAATTCCATATTTATTTGGAACCAAAAACTATTTAATTTCATCATCTTGCTAAATCATCAAAACCTTCTCTACAAAGGCAAGTTTGTTTTTATCCATACCACCTTGCCAAATCAGTGAACATTAAGTTCTATACATCATACCCCACCTTCCCATCTCAAAAATAAATATTTTTGAGATTCTTTATTATTTTGTTTTGCCCTTTTTCTTAAATGGCAGAAACAAGAAATAATTCCTTAAAAATACTTTCTCATCTCAATAAATTCCAATAAAATTCTCCAATGTGTGTTATAGTATTTAGAACCATCTCACTCCAAAAACCCACCTTGTCTAATGTAAAATTATCACCTTAGATTCAATAAACCATTTCCGTACTTTTTGAATAATTGATATAAAGTGGACCAAAAAGCATCAAATAAATCCCTAATAAATCTTGAAGAGGTAAATTGACATCCTCTATCTACCGGTACCATCTCCCCACCTTTCCCAATGGAGATTTTTCAACTTCCTTCATAAGCATCATTTTGATCAATTCTTGCGAACCAAACCAAACTTGAGTCAAATCAACACAACTCCCCCTCAAAGATTGTATAGCAATCCTCCACAGCACCCCCACTCTCCTCTGGTCGAGCTGTAATGTAGCTCCACTACTGTAGCACACCCCTCACTTGTCTTTAGTGCTTGGAATCTTAGAGAGAGAGGGACCAAATATCCCAAATCTTGCAACTTAATTACAGCAGCCATCCCCCTTGCCTCTCTATGGTCGTGTAGTGTACCCCTTACCCCACCTCTCCACCACCCCTGTTGCCCAATCAACGGGCACGTCCCTCTCCCAAAGCTCTCCTACACCTTGTTCACCATAGACCCTCTCCTCTCGGGATTAAAAGGCCTCAGGCCACTCCAGCACCACTGGCACCTCCATTCCACTCCTCTCCCTCCCACCTACCATCCCATAGCTCCCCAACCTCTCCCCAGATCTACCACGCTCGAGAGAAGAAGAAGCTAGACCTTTCGGCCATCACCAAGATCCACTCGAGGTGCTATCCTCCCTACTCTCCCCTCTCTGCATGATATCTGTACTTGACCCCCTGGACCTACTACATCTAATCCTCGTCTTTGTTTTGCCCAGGGACGTCTCTCCAAAAATCGCCTCTTGACTCCGGCGAGGTATTCTTGGCCAAGCTCATAGAAGGCAAGATCTCCAGCTCCTCCACCCATTCCCTCTCTACATGGCACCATGCGGCACCCTCCCTGTATTTCCCTAGCTAACCCCGACCCCATTTCTTCCTGTAGAAGCCCCAGACGGCGGCGCCGGCAGGTGTCCGAAGCTTTCTCGCAGCCACCATCGCGTGAGGACGTCCCCCTTGCTAAAACCTACCTTTCCTCCCCTCCCCGAGATCCCCATCAACCACCGCATCGCCTCCTCCACCCCTCCCTCGCCGGCGGGCCTCAGGTGAGCCGCCTTGAGTCCTCTCCTCTGTCGCCTAGGGTTCCTCCCCGTCGGGTGAGATAGAGGAAGGAGAAGCACCTGGGCCGTAGATCCTCTCTGGATCGAACGGCCCCAAGGCCTCCATACCCCTTCGCGGGCACCAACCCACTAACAACCAGGCCCCGCGGCCGGGTTTTAAACCCAAAAATCCCGCCTTCCTGCAAGGCCCACATTGGGCCGGCCCATGTTGCCCAACCAGATCTGCTGTTTGCGCGGTCCACACTTCCCTTTTGTCTTTTTCATTTTAAAATTATTATTACAGATCTGGAACACTGCCCTGATGGTTTAAATCCAAATAAAAATGAAACATAGGTAGATTTACAATTATATAAATTTTTATAGAAACCATGTTGTTTACCTAAGCATGCAACACGAAAATTGGACCCAAATAATGTCTACTTTAACTGTAGTAAATCCAGCACCAACATGTGTCCTTTTACCTAAATAATTTCCCAGTGAGCTATACTTATCCAAATGGTGTGAATCCAAGTTCCTATGAAAGGTATGTACTATACCTACCAGTAAAACTTGATCTTATGCCAAGTGGAATAGTAGTTTGACTGTGGCAAAAATAATAAAATTATGCCATTTCTTCCTTTAGAAAATTCCCTAGGCCAATCCACGAAATGTTTTGACCTAATTCCAACTCTAATTAGACTTACATATATATATATATCCTTCAAACCCCAGGAGCCCCGAATTTATTAAGCATCTACTGAATTTTAGTGATTTAAACTATTTTGTGCATGGTTTCTTCACTAATAAAATCACTACAGTATGTCTGCTAATCCAAAAAGTTTGATTCCAATTTATAAAAAAAGGTACTATAAATACCTAACATGTGTCCTTGGAATCACATCAAAACCTTCTCTAGATTAAATATGATGAAAAAGACAAATCTCATCCATAACTGCCTTTGGGAATTTCCTGAGGGCATTCTAATAACTATTTTAAGTTGATTCCAACTCCTCTTGAATCATTCCATCAAATATTACCAAATCATCCAAGGAAATAATTTTTGGAGCTCCCGAACTTTTCTGGTGAATTATTTTCTTAAACTAGAGTTTTTTATTCACTATAAAAATCACAATAAATCAAGGGAAATTGATAAAATAGTGAAACCAATTCTGTTGGTTTCATTTTATCAATACCTATCTAAGGGTATCATGTTTGATTATGGATCTCATGCAGAACTTGTCCTTGATCTAAAACTCCTTATATAGGTAATGTTGGATTGTAAATCTAAATTAGAAAAATCCACGAATGCAACCAAAGAATTTCCCTTATATCCACAACCAAATCCTCTCCACCTACTGGTTATTAAAGTTGTAATGTCCATGATTGATGTATGTATGATGCTTCTATGCCTTGTGTTGATTGTGGTATTGTTTGTTTGCATGTGTGCTCAATACCGGCGATAGTTGCGATTGTGTGACGTTGAGAAGAAGGAAGCATCGAGTTAATCTTATTATTATTGTATTGGCACTATTGGTTTTATGGTTTTCTAACGCCGTCAAGGGACATCTCGCTGGTCACAGGCATGCCACCATTCCTGAACTCCTATTTTGACCTACTCCTTTTTATTAGTTGTTTTATATCTCGTTTATGAACTTCACGATTAAATGCATGGTTTTTTTCAAATAAAAAGGCGTGAGTAACTTGGCTCCTCCAAGTTATGGATGAGTGTCCATTAGGACACCTAAACTATTGATACCCATCTTTACCTTAGATCAAGGCTAAGATGCTTAGCACCTTCCATCTTGGAAACTACGGGTTTTCGACGATAAAACTATTTTGGGTTTTACTATACTACAAAGTTTTCAAATAAAACCCTTGGAAAGAGGCATCGTTTCCGAGTGGAGGTTTTACCAAAAAACGATATGAGGAGTATAAAGAGAAAGTTGAGCAAGAGAAAGAGAAAGGGATGTTCTATGCCTTTACCGGAACAATTTATCCATGCAACCACACTACGCCAGTCGCTGGGGCTTAGCTCGTAGTTTGTTGTCTTTAGCCGGGGCTGCTTGTACTTGCTTAAGGGGAGAAATCCCTGGAAGCATGAGTAGGATCTACAACAAATCTTTGGGTTTGGGGCCTATAGCTTGCTTTGGCAAGAGTGTGCCTGTCTCGGCAGGAGTGCTGGTGCAACAATTGGGTCTCCCACAGACGGTATGCTTTAGGAGTGGATAAGGAAGTGAGGTCATCGAGGTTATTGTATATTGCCAAGCTGCGGGTTTGGGTATACGGAAGCGCAGAAGGAAGGACTATGGCCGTCGTGCCACATACTCGTTGCCTGGGAGAACAAACATAAAAGGAAAAGCCGCTGTTGCTAGGGATGACAAATGAAAGGTTAGGTTTGATTATCCGAACTCCCGTCTACCATGTGTAAAGGGCCGTGGTTGTATCCCGGTGGATGTATTGGTTCTTGTGGGTAAAGTGCACAAACTCTGCAGATTCTAATCTATTCGAATAGCCATGTCCACGGTCAATGATGGTTGGAAAGGTGTTTGCTAGGAGTACCCTTGGGATATGTTTGAGATGGATAAAGAGGATGTGACTTGGTCACAGGGAAGAATGAGAAAGAGTTTTGTTTTGACCCTGGATGGTCGAAGATGTTTTAAAAAGGGTTTTACTCTAAAATGGTTTTGAAAAAGGTATTTAACAAGGATATGAGGATATTCGGACTTTCAAAAAGGAGGCATATTTTCCAAAAACTCTTTTTCAACAAAGATATAGAGATGCCAATGTTAGGATTTTCAGAAGCAACTATAGTGTAGACCTATCTCGCCATAGACCAATATGCATTATCTTTGTTACCTTGTCTCGGTGGTTTGCGAGAACATTCAAAGTACTCACCGGCATTGTCCCTGGCTATTTACTTGGCCAGATTGCTGATGTTAAGAAGTGACAAAGGTGCTGACGTCTATGCGAGCTAGGACGTCTTCCTAGTCAATCGCCTGTAGGTTAAGGCATGACATGGGCTCTGCGCTTGAAGACTTCCGCTATTGATGTTGTATCGCCATAATTACATTAATGTAAGTACTTGTATTTGTTCATTATGGATGTTGTAATGATACTTGTCGGTTATGCTCACGGCTCACTGATCATGGGAACGTGAGTTGCATGCATAACACGCATTCTCGGACCATAAATCTCTCATTTTATTTTATTTTAAAAGGCAGCCCATGCCTAATGGGACTCACACCAAAGGGGAGGACCAAGAGGGCAAGGCACATGGGAGGAGGGGCCAGCCAGCAAAGCCCTAGTAGGATCCCCGCCTGGGGCCCACATGTGGTCGGCGTCTCCCCTAGTGGCTGATGGGCATGGGACTTTAGTCCCACACCTCTTGCCCCTTGGGAGTTGGCCCTCCCCTCCTACTATAAATAAAGGGGCACCCCTCTCCTTTAAAGGCATCCCATTCTCGTGTCTCATTTTCCTTAGAGATTTGTCCGTAACATTGGATAGAACTTTGAGGGACTTGAGTTCTCCACCTCCACACTATCGTCGTGCGCTATTTGGTCCACCATATTTCTTCTTTCGCTGCTCGGCTGGATCAGAGCCCAGGAGACGTCGCCTACACCGAACATGTGTAGAACTTTGGAGGCGCCACACTTGGTGCGCTGGGAGCTCGGCTCTTGGAGAGAGGATCTATTCATCTTCATAAACATATGCCTACCTACATAAGGCGTACCTCGGTCTTCAAGGGTATTAATACTGTTTTCCCTCTTCGTTACTTATGTCTACATAGAATAGACTTTGTTTTTGTGTAGCATAGTTAGAATTTTTTGTTTTCTACTATGGAACCCAACAGTTTAAGGATATGGAAATTGCAAGGATGTGAGAAAACATCATGAAGTCATCAGAATAAACAATGGCTAGATTCTTGAATGGATTGAACTACACCATCAAGCGAGGCAACGAATTCCAACCATATAACACCATTGTTGGATTGGTCCATCAAGATTGAAAGGCTGAGAGAAGAGTCCAAAATGATCTTTGCTATTTCAAAGACCAAGAAAGACTACGCCAAAAATTACTCCCAACAACAATCTCCTTTGGAACAAGCTTCTCCTCAAAGACATTCAACTTCCTCAAGCCACCAATAAAGCATGAAGATGGCACTATCCACAATTATGATCAAGAATAAACGGGAAAAAGATAAGTTACTTGCTTCAAGTGCAAGAAGGATGGACATGAGTAATTTGAATGGCCAAAAACCAACTCATGGATATTGGAGAACAAAACAAAATGAGTGAAGGAGAGTATGGAGCTTTCAAACAAGTTCACATCCAACAAAAAGACATAAGTGACAATGATGAACTCTATGGAGACCATGACACAAATCCAAAGCTCGTAGTCACAAGAGTATTGACCACTAACCTACAAGTCGAACAATACCAAAGGTGTAATCTCTTCCAAACTAGAGATGGCATGAATGAAAAATATACCAAACTCATAATAGATGGTGGAAGTTGTCATAACTTGGCAAGTAAATAACTTTGCAAAAAACTAAAGTTGGAGTATATTAAGCATCCCCATCATATATGCTCCAATGTCTTAGTGGCAACAGAACCTTTAAGATAAAATTCAAAGTTCAGTTCTCTTTCAAGTTTGGTCCATATGAACATACTGTCGAATATAATGTAGTTCCAATGATGATTTGTCAAATACTTCTTGGAAGACAATGGCATTTTGATAGAGGAGCTATACATGATGGTCACACTAATACTATTCCTTCAAATGGAACAACAACACCTTGGTGCTCTGACCCATGATAGTCAATCCAAATCATTGATGCCAATACACGAAACCTACCTAACATGGACTTGCAAGAAGCATGTGACAAACCATTTTCTCCTCTATCAATGACCATTTACTGTAAGAGATGGACTTAGTATGACACAATTCCCTGGTTCCTTTAGTGTGTAGGTTCACTTATTTTATTCCGAACCTACACACTAAAATACATCTAGATACATACATTTTAGAAACAGTCTAAGGCCTCGTTCATTTTGTGTTGGATTGAATTGAAACATGTAACTGTCCAAGGCATAGATGGATCTAGTCCTAACACCAAATCCCACTAACCTGACTCAACCCTTCCTCATAATCCATTGTACAACATTCATCCATTCTGTTAATCCCAGCTGGGCACCGCCTGCGGAGATTGCCGCGGCCTTCCTTGCTCGTGTAGTCTTGGAAATTATTCCATAGGTTAGTTGTAGATAAAAAAATCAAGTCCGATTCAATGGATGATGGACGGGATTGACTGGGCCTTAATCCAGGAGGGGGTTAAATGAATGTAACAAATTTGATAGTCTAGAAAAATTATATCACCTGGACAGAAACCAAGGATTCAACCACAATTCAGACTAATCCCCGTATCCATGGGATCAACTGAACAAGGCCTAAACATCATATAATTTTGAATGGAGGGAGTATTTTTTTTAAAATCTCCACCCCTTTTTTCAAATAGCATAAACGCTTAGTACAATACCATCTGGTGGAGAGTGAAACCATACATGGCGACCTAATACTCTAGACACTAAACCTCGAGCCAGAGTGTCACATCCCAACTAGAAACGAGACTAAGTGTGACAGCTGTTGTACCTTATGAGATAAAAAATACCTCATAAGCATATAAGGCACAAGTAGTAATCATCAATTTGGGAACAATGAGAACCAGGTTCCATTTATTCATCAATATTACATAGTAGGTTACAAAGGCATGCAAGCTAGTTGCCATGCTAGTCTATCCTATGGTGCATGCGTGAAGACATTCCTTCAAATTATTCAAAACAACATTATTTAGAGTAAAATCAGAAGTCCTAGTCCGAAACCCTGGACTAGGTATCTAGTGATTTGCTACAACTTCAGTATTATCCCCATCCAGCTCATGTGGTGTCAACACCCGGATTTTTAATCCCAGATGCCTGTTATGCCATACATCGCAATCCCAGGATTACCATTTTTGCAAGACATAACAGATTGGTATCATAGTTCATCATCCATTACAAACCATAATAAAGGTCTTACAAATAAAAGATCTCATGATCCAGTCTTAGTACAATCAACGCAGCAGAATAATATAATAACGATAGCATGGGCGAGGCTCCATCTTCACGGTCACAGGAAATGCTGACGATGGGAGATGATCCTAGGTGTTGTAGACTTCCTGTTGTCCATCATCCTGATAGTCCTCCTCATAGTCTAGCCACGAGAATAGCCAGGGACAAAGCCATGAGTACTCTTTAAGTACTCGCAAACTATCACTAACAAGTAAAGTGGTTCAAGTAGGAATGCTAAGCTCTAGGTTGTTCTTCAAAAAGCCAGGTTTATCTCTAACTGAGTTTAGAATCAAAGAAAACTAGTTTAAGGTTTTATAACACCTAAGTGGGAACTTAGTTTTCACTTTCACAACCCTGTTGTGGTCAAGTCAAAGTCATGATTCATTTCACAAGTCATTTTGAAAACATTTGACGACGGAACATTATTGCCACTCCAACTATCCATAACCGCGGACACGGCTATTCGAATAGTTTGACATTATGCATAGGTGGTACACTTTCACCAAAATATTCGATACATCCGTCAGGAACAATCCTGATTCACCATACTTACTATGCGGATAATCAATCCTAACCTTTCAATTACACACCCTAGTATAGGCACCTCTCCTATGAGTTTGGCCTCCCAACCATGACCATCTGTCATATTGGGAACTGCACAGGTGGACAATCATCACGAGGTAGCCTTAGCTCAAACCTCGGCCGCAAGGGTACCCATACTAAGGTATATAAAATTCCAGTCAAGCCCTGTCCAAATTTGGGTATTGTGGTTGTACGGTAAAATTGGAATGGTATCGCATCCGAACATAACCATCAGTTTTATAAAAGGGCTAAGGCTCATGCCTCAAGATTTTCATCATCAGAAATCATCTAGTGTTCAAGAACACATGTCAAAACATTTCATTAGAATGACTCATCATTCTAAGGTTTTCATAACCATTTTCACTAAGTATTCCCATCTAAGATGATCAAGTTTTATGATTAGCACTAGACACTAAAGTTGGGGGTAAACACTAATGAGGGGTGGTAATCAAGTGTGACTTATCTAAGTATAATCTCATGCCTCAGGATGACATCAAGTTCTAGCTAACATAGGCCAAGTTTTATGCTCTTTATGCTACCTTTAATATCTTTCCCAAAGCTTCACAAGTCACTAAGTAAATAAAGAATTTTAATAAAGAAATAAACTAATAAAGCTTGCAAGTAAAACTGGGATTGAGGATATTCAAGATTGTCTAATAAAAGCATGCCTAATGCATTGCATAGGTTATCTATCTTTCACAGTTGCAAGTGTTAGTTTGCAAGGTTAACTTGTATGGTGATGCTTGCAAAGTTGCAAGTGTAAGCTTGCAAGGATGGCTTGCCTTGTGAAGTGCAGTGGTTGAAGTTCTCCTCTACATCTTCTTCGTAGTAGTCTCCTTTCTCTTCGTATCCTTGGTCGGTACTAGCGTCTATAAATAAATACGAAGTACACAATCACCAAACAATACTTAACTACTTATATTGAGCACACAAAGGCTCACACTAGGTGATCTAGCATCATCACAAGAATTACGGGAAAAGTTTTATTTTATTTTAGAAAATTAGTTTCTACTCATTGAAAAACTACTTAAGATTTAATATTCTCCAATTAAAACATGGGATCATGTTGACACATGTCATCACCACATATTTTAATACTTGGGAATGTGATTTAAAGTGGTGTCACAATTTAATAATGTTTAACCTTATTATTTTAATTAATTAAAGTGACTAGAAATGCCTATGGGACATTATTTTATTTCTTGTCCATTATTACTCCAAGTATACGTAGATATTTTTTATATATTCAGAAAGGTCTTAACAAATTTGATTTTTGAGAGTTGGAATCAACTCAAAAGCATTTATGGTTGAATTTTGAAAAATGTTTGAATGTAGAAAAGTATCTGCCTTGTTATTTTTACTATAGGTGATCTATAAATTCAAATGGTTTGTATCCAACGGGCCTGGATTAAGAATTTCCATACCTTTCTAAAAAAATTGGTTTCATGCTATTTGGTTCAGTAAAATTCTCTGCATTGAATTTTGAATCTACTGCCAGAACTAGGTTTGAAACTAAATAGATAAATCTAAATTCCAACTAACTGGGTCGCGCGAGAATTCTAACTGGGCCGGCCCACTGCGCACAATGCGCACGGGCTGGTTTAAGTGGTGTCCCCACACGTCAGTGGGACAGGGGGTGCAGAGGGGTACAGGCTAACTACGACCGTAGGATTAGACTAAGGATCAATGGCTCACGGCCATCGTCCTCGTCGAACAGAACACGACAGGGGCTAACCCTAGCGCAGCCAGTGGGGGTCTGGGGCGGCTCACCGGGGCTCAAGCGATGGTCAGCGATGGGGGCGAACGACAAAGTCGACAACGGCGGTTCTCCCGGTACTGGCGGCTTCTCCTGGGGTGGCTCCAATCGATGGTTCCCTTCTCCTCCAGCAGCGGTAGGCTCCGGCGAAATTCCGGCGAGAGATAGCTCGCCTTGCTCCGGGAAGAGGTGGGAAGGATTAGTGAGAGGTGGGGAGTGAACTGGTGTGAAGAAAAAGAGAGGGGGAGGCATCCTTTTATAGGAGAGCGAGAGAGGCCGAGCGGCATGGGCAGTGCCTGTCGGGGTCAGTGTTACATCGAGCTACGGGCATGTCTTAGGCTAGGGGGCAGTGTGCGGTATCCTGGCGGTCCTTAACGGCTTGATGGCACAGCAAGGGGCGGTCGAGGTTGGTCGGAACGGGTCGACACTCTGAGCGGCATCGACGATGGTTTAGACGATGCACAGGTTCTACTGGTTGCGCGGCGGTGAACGGGGTTATCTGGTAGGTTCTTGGTGTCGCGGTGATTGCAGGCACAGGTGGCGAAGGCGAGGCGTGTCTATGCGAGTGTGTCGAGTGCGCCGAGCTGGCGCGCTCTGGACATGGCAGAGAAAAACTGGGTGCGTGATACGTCAGAAACGTATCTATAATTTTTGATGCTCCATGCTTGTTTAGTATCTACTTTGCTTTGCTTGTCTACACTTTGAGGTGCTTTTTACATGTTTTCTGGTACTAACCAATTAACATGTTGCCACAGTGCCAGTTGCCTATTTTCTGCTGTTTTTCGTTTTATAAAAGTTAGTAAAGAAATATTCTCGGAATTCGACGGGACAAACGTCAAAGTCAATTACTTTTCGTGGGGAACAAGAATTCCAGAGGGGAGACGGAGACGCAAGCCAGGGCGGCCAAACCCTCCTAGGCGCGGGTGGGCCCTGACCCACGCCTCGGTAGGGTCTGACCCCCCTGGCCACCTCCTCGGCCTCACCCTTCGCCTATAAGAAGCCCCCGATGCAGAAACCCTAAGCACCCAATCAAATCTCCACGAAACAGTCTATAGTCGCCGCCACCATCGTCCCTAGATCTGGGGGGAGGGGATATGAAGTTCTTCCCGGCACCCTATCGGAGGGGAGATCATCCCGGAGGCCCTCTCTCCGGTATGATGCGTGAGTAGTTCCACCTTGGACTATGGGTCCATGTAGTAGCTAGATGGTTGTATCTCCTCCTTTGTGCTTTCATGTATAGATCTTGTGAGCTCCGTTCATGATCAAGATCTAATCTATTTGTAATCATGCATGTTGTGTTTGTGGGGATCTGATGGATATTGATATTATTATGTTGGTTTGATTAATGGTTTTGTCTTTATGATCCTATCATGTCTGTGTTGTTTGTGATCTTGCGTGCTCTCCGTTGTTAGTAGCTATCTTGGAAAATTAGTTGCTAGTGACTCTAAGAGGGAGTATTTATGCTCGATAGTGGGTTCATGCCTCTAGTTTCCAAGGGAAGTGACAATAATCTCTTCGGTTGTAGATGTGTTGTTGCCACTAGGGAGAAAACAACGGTCTCTTGTTTATGTAACATGTGGACTATTTACCTTACACACTTTGCTTAAAGCAGTTGTCTATTGCTTGCAACTTAATATTGGAGGGGGTTCGGATGATAACGTGAAGGTGGAATTCTAGTCATAGATGCAGTTGGATGGCGGTCTATGTATCTTGTTGTATTTCCCAATCAAATCTCATAGGATCTTTCTGACTAGTAATTGTATTGTTATGCCTTGCTCAGTTCCTATCAATTGCCCTGCTGTAATTTGTTTACCCTTCATGCCATGTTGTTTATCTAAGGAGAGCACCTCTAGTGAACTATAGACCTCGGTCCAATATTTACCATTGATGCATCTTCCACTGTTACCTGTTTACTTGCTACAAACCATTACCTTCCACACCATACGTTTAATTCTTTGTTACAGCAAACCGGTGAGCTTGAAAACCTCACTGATTCATTGGGGAAAAGTCTTGAGTTTGTGTTGTGTAGGTCTCCGCGTTGCTTGCAACACCTGTGTGACGTTTCCTTCCTCCTACTGGTTCGATAGCCTTGGTTTCTTACTGAGGGAAACCTTGTTGTTGTGCTGCTTCATACCTTGCTCTTGGGGTTTCCAACGAAGCGTCCCTGGCTCCATCAAGCTATTTTCTAGTGCTATTGCCGGGGAGGCTAAGGACATCTTCACTAGGGGAGTCCTTCACTTCCTTTCTCTTTACTTTATTTTTAGTTTTCTTTGTTTCTTTTGCTTGGTTTGTTTGCCTCTTTTCAAAAAACCCAAAAAAATTATTCTAGTTTGGTTTGCTTTCTTTATTCAAAAAACACAAAAAAATTAGTTCCTGCTCTAGCTGTGGGATGCAAAAGTATAAGGATATATATGGAGATATTATTAAGCTCAAGCTTTTTTCCTTTCTCCTTGAGAGGAAAAGCTAAAGAATGGTTGCTATCCTTGCCTAAAAATAGTATTGATTCTTGGACTAAGTGCAAAGATGCTTTTATTGGAAAATACTATCCTCCTGCTAAGATTATATCTATGAGAAGTGACATTATGAACATGATAGTGAACATGTTGCTCCAGCTTGGGAAAAAATGAAATCTTTGGTTAAGAATAGCCCTACTCATGGAATCACTGCTTGGATGATTATCCAGACTTTTTATGTAGGTTTGAATTTCTCCTCAAGAAATCTGTTGGAATCAGCTGCTGGAGGTACCTTCATGGGCCTCACTTTGGCTGCTGCAACAAGGCTCCTTGATAATATGATGGTTAACTACTCTGAATGGCATGTTGAGAGAGCTCCACATGGTAATATGGTAAATTCTGTTGAGGAAACTTCCTCTTTGAGTGAAAAGATGGATCTTATTATGGCCATGATTGTTAATGGGAAAGCTCCTCTAGATCCTAATAGTGTTCCCTTAGCCTCTTTGGTTGCTCAAGAAAAGAAAGTTTATGTGAACTTCATTAGAAACAAAAATTTCAACAACAATGCCTATAGGAATAATTTTGGTAGTAACAACAATTATAGGCCTTATCCTCCTAATAATGGCAATTCCTATGGAAACTCCTACAACAATGCTAGAAGTGCCCCCTCTGAACTTGAAGTCATGTTCAAGGACTTTATTAGTAAACAAACCACTTTCAATAAGCCTATGAGGAAAAGCTTTTAACTCTTGAGAAAAATATATCCTCTTTGTTTGAAGCTCAAACTTACTTGGTTAATAAAATGGCTGCTAAACCTAAAACTATGGAAAATAACTTTGCTACTTCTCATGCCATACAAGTTACTATTGATGAGAATGTTAGGCTGTTAGCTCAACTTCATGCTAGGTGGGAAAGGGAAGATGAAATTGATAAAAACAATAGTGTGTTCACCATCACCACTAAACCACAAGTAGTCTCTATTCCTCCTCCTATTATACCTAAGCCTTGATATGTCGGAAACGTATCTATAATTTTTTATGCTAGATCCTTGTTTAGTATCTACTTTGCTTTACTTGTCCACACTTTGAGGTTATTTTTACATGTTTTCTGGTACTAACCTACTAACAAGTTGCAACAGTGCCAGATGCATGTTTTCTGCTGTTTTTCGTTTCAGAAAAGTTAGTAAAGAAATATTCTCGGAATTGGACGGGACAAATGTCAAAGTCAATTACTTTCTGTGGGGAACAAGAAGTCCAAAGGAGAGCCAGAGGGGCCAGCCAGGGCGGCTAGACCTACCCCAGGCGCGGGTGGGCCCAGCCCCGCGCCTGGCTAGGGTTTGCCACCCCTGGCCACCTCCTCGGTCTCCCCCTTCACCTATAAGAAGCCCCCGATGCAGAAACTCTGAGGACCTGATCAAATATCCACGAAACCATCTGTAGCCGCTGCCACCATCGTCCCTAGATCGGGGGATCTGAAGTTCTTCCCGGCACCCTGCCAGAGGGGAAATCATCCCGGAGGCCTTCTCTCTGGTATGATGCGTGATTAGTTCCACCTTGGACAATGGGTCCATGTAGTAGCTAGATGGTTGTATCTCCTCCTTTGTGCTTTCATGTATAGATCTTGTGAGCTCCGTTCATGATCAAGATCTAATCTATTTGTAATCATGCATGTTGTGTTTGTGGGGATCTGATGGATATTGATATTATTATGTTGGTTTGATTAATGGTTTTGTCTTTATGATCCTATCATGTCTGTGTTGTTTGTGATCTTGCGTGCTCTCCGTTGTTAGTAGCTATCTTGGCCAAGTAGTTGCTAGTGACTCCAAGAGGGAGTATTTATGCTCGATAGTGGGTTCATGCCTCTAGTTTCCAAGGGAAGTGACAATAATCTCTTCGGTTATAGATGTGTGGTTGCTACTAGGGAGAAAACAACGGTCTCTTGTTCATGGAACATGTGGACTGTTTACCTTACACACTTTGCTTAAAGCAGTTGTCTGTTGCTTGCAACTTAATATTGCAGGGGGTTCGGATGATAACATGAAGGTCGACTTCTAGTCATAGATGTAGTTGGATGGCGGTCTATGTATCTTGTTGTATTGCCCAATCAAATCTCATAGGATCTTTCTTACTAGTAATTGCATTGTTATGCCTTGCTCAGTTCCTGTCAATTGCCCGGCTGTAATTTGTTTACCCTTCATGCCATGTTGTTTATCTAAGGAGAGCACCTCTAGTGAACTATGGACCCCGGTCCAATATTTACCATTGATACATCTTGCACTGTTACTTTATGCAAACCACCATTACCTTCCACACCATGCGTTTAATCCTTTGTTACAGCAAACCGGTGAGCTTGACAACCTCACTGATTCGTTGGGACAAAGTCTTGAGTTTGTGTTGTGTAGGTCTCCGCGTTTCTTGCAACACCTGTGTGACGATTCTTTCTCCTTCTGGTTCGATACCCTCGGTCTCAACTGACGGAAAACTTGCAGCTGTGCTCCTCACACCCTGCGCTTGGGGTTACCAACAAAGTGCCACGTCGAGCACCATCAAGCCTATTGAGCCAACTACTAGTGATGCTAAGTTTGATTTTGATATATATGGTTGAAATATTTCTGAAGTGATTCTGTTCCTGCAAAAGCTTGCTAGAAGTCCTGATGCTAGTTATATGCATGTTGCTTTCACCAAACACATTACAAATGCTCTAATTAAGATTAAGGAAGAGAAGCTAAAACACAAAGCTTCTATTCCTAGGAAAGTAGAAAATAGTTGGGAACCCATTATTAATATACAAGTGAATGACTTTGATCTCAAAGCTTCATGTGATCTTGGTTCTAGTGTCTCTATTATGCCTAGGAAGATTTATGAAATGCTTGATTTGCCACCATTGGAAGATTGTTATTTGGATGTCCCACTTAATGATAATTCTAAGAAGAAACTCATGGGGAGTATTAATGATGTTCTCATTATGGTTAACAATGCTTATCTTCCTGTGGATTTCTATGTTTTGGATGTTGAATACAATGCTTCTTGTCCTATTACTTTAGGGAGACCTTTTCTTAGAACAGTTGGTGCCATTATTGATATGAAAGAAGGCACCATTAAATATCATTTTCCATTCAGAAAAGGTATTGAAAACTTCCCTACGAGGAGAGAGAAGTTGTTTTTTGCTCCTCCTTTGAAAGCAAGGTTTGATGTTAATGCTTCCTCATTTGAAAATACTTGATTCTTCTTGCTTCTTGTGCCTAACTTAAAGGCGTTAAATAAAAATACTTGTTGGGAGATAACCCAAGAGTTTCCTGGAGTTTTGGAAGTTACTACTTCAGTAATGACCTCTCTTTATCCGTTTTGTTTGCTTTTTGTGCCAAGAATGACCTATAATGAGAGGGAAGTAAGATTTGGGGAGTAGTTATCCCGAAATAGATTTATTTCCTCCACCAAAAAAATTCGTGAGGAGTATGTGTAACTCGGATTGAGCTCAAAATTTAGGAATAAATCCCCCAGTATGTTTTCTAACTTTCGTTAGTTTAACACTTTTTGATTTGAGCAACAGAACGTGTTCGAAAAAATTGGTTTCTACCTGCTGGTCTGTTATGACAGATTTCTGCCATTATTTGCATTTGCTTCTTATTGATTCCTTTTTGAGTTCTCTTTAGGTGAATTGAGCTTTTTGAAGAAGTTACTACAGTAGCTTGTGTTTTTAGTTAAAATCCTTGCTGTTTCAAAGCTTGGCCAGAGGTCTAATATCTTTTGAATAAACTAATATTGCTAATGAAGATTGTGTGAAGTTTTGTATGAAGGAAAAAGTTTCTGGTGTAGAGAGAGAATGATGCAATGAGGTGAAGAATGGACAAAAGCTCAAGCTTGGGGAAATATGCCACCATGGTGTCACCCCAAGAAGTATCAAAGAGGTATAAGCGTCAAAGCTTGGGGATGCCCAAGGCATCCCCTTCTTCATCAATAAAAAGCTTAGGTCTGTCTAGACACTTCGTTTTTATTGTTTCATGCATAGTTGTGTTGTTCTTGGAGCGTCTTAGTTTTCTTTTGCTTTGCTTAGTTTGTTTCGTTTTCTAAAGTAGTTTGGACCCCCGTTCTCGCTGTGTTGTTTTGCAAATAAGTTTGCTTGGTGTTGGAAAGGAGTAGTAAGTTCTTGCTTGTAGTGCAAGAGGAGCTTGCATTGACTGTGACTTAGACTTTAGCATGACATGCTATGTGTTTTTTTAGCCTTATGCTTAGTGATTATTGTTGTAGCATGTCTTGTTCCAAAGAATTTGGATTGGTTAGTGTGCCTTGAAGAAATTATGCGTTGTTTTAGCATGCAAAAGCATAGTATTGTGGTATTCTCCTTTCATGCTTTGCTTGGGTTGACTTGGAACATGCTCACACCATGTTATGACCATGACAAGTCACCATTAGCCTCTATGATCATTTAGTCCTTGACTTGTAGTACCACTCTTTGCTTTGATTAGTATGCTTTGTTGCACTGCATGATTATGGCCATTATTGCTCTCTTAGTTGGTTTCTCTCAGTCTTTTGCTAGCCTCCACTTGTATGAGTAAGTTCTACTCATGCTTCCAACTCCCAAGAAACCAAGTTATTCCAAAGTGTCCACTATAAACTCCTATGCATGGTGTGTTACACCATTCAAAGTATATTCTTGTTTTCAGCTATCTTCCTATTAAAAACTATTTTGTTATGTGAAAACTTAGTGATTAAAGCTCTCACAAACTTGATGGAACACTTTATATTCTTTGCCCCTAATAAAATTGAACCATTGTGTCATCTATGTTGTATATTCTTGCACTTATATGTTGGAAATAGCAGAACCATGCTATCACGGGGAACGTTTTCAACATTGCACTTGTACTTTGTACTCAGCTTATATCATGCTCTTTTGTCTATGGATGTCACCGGTGTGAATTAAAGAGGGAACTTGTAAGTCCATGGAGTTTGTATCCTGTGTTAGAGAAACACCTGGGCCGCTAGCCTAAGCCATGCCTAATCATGGTGGAAACTTGCAACATCACCATAGTGACATCTATGAAGCATTCTTCTTATAAAAAAAGAGAGAGACATATTGAGAAAAGTGGAAAGAGAGGAAAAAGCACCATAATCCCATGGTAAGTAAGAAGATTGCTTAGATTCTCATTGTCTGCTTGCCTTGTCATTTTGGTTATGTGATAGCTCATGTACCATGTGCAAGGGGTACCCCGTTGGCGGTTCTCAATGATATGCAAATAATTACAATGACAAGAACTTACAGGTGACTAAAGTTGAGTAGCATGAGGTGTGGCCCTCGTATTCAAGGGACTTGATATTGCAAACTTATACTTGGTCAAGCATATACTCCATCTTTGTTCACTTTAACCTTAACCACTTCAACATGCTTATGATAGGGGCAATGAGGGCTGAAAGCTAACAAGTACCATAATTTTTGGAAGCTCTTTTTGAAACTTGAAATCCCTGATTCCTTTAAAAAAAGGCCTTTCTTCCACCATTATTTTAGTCTCCACCTTATACCTTTAGACACCATTAAGAGAGCATAGTTGTCATTCTGTGTGCAGTGTTCCAAAGCTTATTAATTGATGCATATTGTGATATTACTTGTCCTTGTGCTATTTGTTTCTAGTCACCCTTGTGAACTTTGAAGGTGTCCTATGCAACTATATTGCTACTCTATGAGGCACAAGCCGATTGCCACTATGCTATGTTTTCTGTATGTGAAACAAACAAACATTTTTCAATGCATGTTATTCATGATCTTTGTTCGTAGCTTGTCATCTTGCATGCATAGTTACTATGTCCTATTGTTAGAACTCCATCTTTCATGCACATGTTTAGAGTTCTTTGATCCCAGATTTCAATGCTTGCAATTGGTTGGATCTTTATTGTGAGGGTGCATCTCACCTCAAAAATTATTCTTTTATCACTTACCTACTCGAGGACGAGCAGGAGTTAAGCTTGGGGATGTTGATACGTCGGAAACGTATCTATAATGTTTGATGCTCCATGCTTGTTTAGTATCTACTTTGCTTTGCTTGTCTACACTTTGAGGTGCTTTTTACATGTTTTCTGGTACTAACCTATTAACAAGTTGCCACAGTGCCAGTTGCCTGTTTTCTGCTGTTTCTGGTTTCAGAAAAGTTAGTAAAGAAATATTCTCGGAACTGGACGGGACAAACGTCAAAGTCAATTACTTTTCGTGGGGAACAAGAAGTCTAGAGGGGAGACAGAGACGCAAGCCAGGGCAGCCAAATATCCTAGGCACGGGTGGGCCCTGCCCCACGCCTGGGTAGGGTTTGACCCCCCTAGGCGCCTCCTCGGCCTCCCCCTTCACCTATAAGAAGCCCCCAATGCAGAAACCCTAAGCACCTGATGAAATCTCCACGAAACCGTCTGTAGCCGCCACCATTGTCCCTAGATTGGGGGATCTGAAGTTCTTCCTGGCACCCTACCGCAGGGGAGATCATCCCGGAGGCGTTCTCTCCGGTATGATGCGTGAGTAGTTCCACCTTGGACTATGGGTCCATGTAGTAGCTAGATGGTTGTATCTCCTCCTTTGTGCTTTCATGTATAGATCTTGTGAGATCCGTTCATGATCAAGATCTAATCTATTTGTAATCATGCATGTTGTGTTTGTGGGGATCCGATGGATATTGATATTATTATGTTGGTTTGATTAATGGTTTTGTATTTATGATTCTATCATGTCTGTGTTGTTTGTGATCTTGCATGCTCTTCATTGTTAGTAGATATCTTGGCCAAGTAGTTGCTAGTGACTCCAAGAGGGAGTATTTATGCTCGATAGTGGGTTCATGCCTCTAGTTTCCAAGGGAAGTGACAATAATCTCTTCGGTTGTAGATGTGCGGTTGCTACTAGGGAGAAAACAATGGTCTCTTGTTCATGGAACATGTGGACTGTTTACCTTACACACTTTTCTTAAAGTAGTTGTCTGTTGCTTGTAACTTAATACTGGAGGGGGTTCGGATGATAACCTGAAGGTGGACTTATAGTCATAGATGTAGTTGGATGGAGGTCTATGTATCTTGTTGTATTGCCCAATCGAATCTCATAGGATCTTTCTGACTAGTGATTGCATTGTTATGCCTTGCTCAGTTCCTGTCAATTGCCCTACTGTAATTTGTTTACCCTTCATGCCATGCTGTTTATCTAAGGAGAGCACCTCTAGTGAACTATGGACCCCGGTCCAATCTTTACCATTGATACATCTTCCACTGTTACTTGTTTACTTGCTGCAAACCATTACCTTCCACACCATACGTTTAATCCTTTCTTACAGCAAAGCGGTGAGCTTGACAACCTCACTGATTTGTTGGGGCAAAGTATTGAGTTTGTGTTGTGCAGGTATCCGCGTTGCTTGCAACACCTGTGTGACGTTTCCTTCCTCCTACTGGTTCGATAACCTCAGTTTCTTACTGAGGGAAACTTGCTGCTGTGCTGCTTCATACCATGCTCTTGGGGTTTCCAACGAAGCTTCCCACGACAAGTGGTGGGCGCCATCAGAGCGTGCGTTCTCGATGGTCCACTGCTTCTCAAGGCTTGAGGGTTGGACAGGGGGTGGGGGTGGACGGTGGCGTGCTTCCTGGACACGGTGGCTAGGCGCGGCGATGGCTAATTCTAGCTTGCCATGGTCGGCTGGCCGGTGTTGGCTTGGGCATGCACGACATGGTGCATTTGTAGGGGTGTAGGTTGGTTCAATGCACTGGTTGGCACTAGGGGAGACAGGGGTGATCAATGGGGTACAAGGTTTGGGGTGATCACTTCTCAAAACAATGATGTTTGGTGAAATTTGTTTTCTGTCTCCAAGTGTTTGATGAAATGGCCGCAAGAAATTCATATTTGAATTTTTGGTTGAAACTTGGTGAGTGTAGTGGTCACATACTAGGGAGTATTTGGTTGATTGGATTTTTCAAGGTGAACTGGTTTGGTTGGTTTTTCAGAAATGGTGATCTTACCATATGAACTAGATTCAATTTTCAAATATCATTTGAATAGGGTTGCCAAATATTTCTGTGGGTTTGCAAGATGGTCTTGGGTTCACTTTTACTTGGTCTAGCAAGGGGTGAAAACAATTGGATTTGTTTCTGTTCGAAATATTGGACTAGAAACACTCAAAGTGGTCTAGTGAGCAAGATTGGGAAAAATGACCATTAGCTCATTTTGTTTGTTTTTGAATTTCTATTGATTTGATTCTGCTTGGAAATGATTTAGATGATGTTGTTTTCATCTTTAAACCAATCCTTGCTATTCATAACCATCACACAAGTCATTGCAAGCATTCATCACATACACTCATACATTTATATTGATTTAAATTAACAAAAGTTTTTGTTAACCCTAAATTTGGGTGATTGGAATTGATAACTGATACGTCCAAAACGTATCTACTTTCTCGAACACTTTGCTATTGTTTATCCTCTAAACCTGTGTGATTTGGATACAACTAACACAGACTGACGTTGTTTTCAGCAAAATTACCTTGGTGGCTTGTTTTTGTGCAAAAAATGAACTATCAGGAAAAATCTCGGAAAATATGCCAAAAATTATATTTCACCAGAAGATCCACGTAGCCAGAAGAAGAGACGTAGGGGAGGCCTGGGGGGCCCACCAGAACCCATGCCTGGTGGCGGTGTGGCTACCCCAGGCAGCTCCTTGGCCTCCCTCTGCGCCTATAAGTTGCCTTTCAACCTAAAAACCGAGGGGGGTTCGATAGTTTTCCAGAAAGAGTTCTGCTCCGCCGCTGCCACCAAAAACCAAGATTCGAATCTAGAAACTCCGTTCTAGCACCCTGACGGGACGGGGAATTTGGATAGGATTGTAACATCCAAAAAATACTAAGCTTGGATCATCAAACTCTAATCATCAAACTTAGGGTTAACAAAAACTTTTCTAAATAAATTTATGAATGCATGCATATGTGTATGCATTGATTTTGAATTCTTTTAAAACCACCTTGTTTGTTTGTTTCATTGCTTGTAAAATGTTTCTTAGGTGAAATAAACATCATCTAAAACATTGCCCACACTTTTCCTAAAGACAAGTAAATCAAAACACATATATTAAATGAATGGTCACTTTGACCAATTTAACTCTCATGCCTACTTTGGCTATCTCAAACTTTCAGAACATAACAGAAACTTTTCTGGATCTTTGCACCCCTTGAATGTACTCATAAAAAAGTATCAAGGCCCACTTTGTGATCATCCAGAAACTTTCAAATGCATAGTTTAAATGACAATTCAAAATTGAATCTTTATCATATGGGAAGATCCCAGTTTTTCAAAAACCACTCAAAAAAGCTCAACTTTCAAAACCCAAGCATCTGCAGACTCACCAGCACCAATCTAGCAAACCCACCAAAAATCTTTTCAAATTTCAAAACTTGATTTCATGCGGCCATTTCATCAAACAGGTTGCAGACACAAATCAAACAAACATCAAACACTATTGTGAGCAGTGATTCTTGCCTAACTTGTTCCCTAGTTAGCTCACAACCAGCTCAGTAGATCATCTAGGAAGATTAGCCAAGCACTAGCACCACTGTGAGCTTGCCATTGCCATCAATGGTGAACAGCCGAGCACACCCTTGCCACCCCATAGTCGACAGCAATCTAGGAGCAGCAGCAAGCCTAGCCAGCATGTCTGGGAGGCAGCCCACCGTCCACGGCCACTCACTGTCCCAGCCGCGAGCATTGCCAAGCCCTGGACCACGCGCAAGAACCGCGCCCAGACCGCCAGAGACCATGCCGAGCGTGCGCCAGAGCACCACCCTCGACCAGCGCCCACAGACTGCGCGCCGCCCTCACCGCGTGCACACACGATCGCCACTTATCCAGGAGACTGCAGACATCCCTGTTTGCCGCCCCGTGCCGCACAGCCACCGCCCGCCGTCGAAGACGCCGCCTCTGCCGCGCAGAGCATCACCCGTTCCAGACCAAGCCGCACTGCCACATGCCTCGAAACCATGTCGTTGAGCATCACCAGGAGACACAGCACCGTCCCCTACCCTTGCCCATGCCATTATCCCCCTGTAACATCGCCCCCGATGAGCTCACCGTACGCCCCGACGGTCCCCTCGCTCGACTATAAATAGAGGCCACCCCCGCTCGATTTCTTCACACCATCTCACTCCCCTCTCCTCACTGATCGTGCCACACCGTTCTCAGAGCAAGGCGAGCACCACCCCGCCGGAATTTCACCGGAGCCCGCCGCCTCTGGAGAAGAAGGGAGCCATCGATTTCGTCCACCCCAGGAGCTGCCGCGACCACCCCTGAGTTCGCCGTCGTCGACTTCGTCGTTCACCCGCCTCGCCGACCCTCGCCCATACCCCGGTGAGCCCCCAGCACCCCTCACTGGCCGCGCTAGGTTTCATTCTCGCCAGCGTTGTCTCACGTCGACGATGACTCCCAGCTGTTGGATTAGAACTAGATCGAACGATCCACGTTGCCCCATACCGCTTCGCCCAGCCCCGTGTCACTGACGAGTGGGGACACCCACTTAAGCAGCCCGCGGGAGCACTGCGCTTAGCAGGCCGGCTCGTTAACTTTTCCCGTGCAGTCCAGTTATTCAAATTAAACTTTTTCCATTTCAATTCAAACACACTTCTGTACCCAACTTCAAAAATCAACCCAGATCGATTCAGTATGCCAAATTGAATGAAACCAATTTTGTTGGAAAGGTCTGTGAATGCTGAATCCAAGCCCGTTGAATTCAATTCATTTGGATCTATATATCACCCATGGTAAAAATAACAAGGCAGAAGCTTTTCTGCATTAATTTTTTTTTCAAATTTAAACCATAATATCTTTTGAGTTGATTCCAACTCTCAAAAATCACATTTAACCATACCTTTCAGAATATATAAGAATATATAGGTTTACTTGCAGAAATAATGTTCAAGTAATAAAAGAATGCTACATAAGCATTTCTAGACACATTAAGGAATTAAAATAAAAGGGTAAAACCTTATTAAATTTTGACACCACTTTAAATCACATTCCCATGGACTACAATATGTGGTGATGACATGTGTCAACATGATCCCATGTTTGGTTTGGAGAATATTAAATCTTAAGTAATTTTTCAATGAGTAGAAATTACTTTTCTAAAAATAAAAGGAATTAAATCAAGCCTTAACCTTGTAATGTTAGAGATGATGCTAGATCATCTATAGGACCCTTGTGTGTGATGATTGCAAGTAGTTAATTATTATTTGGTGATTGTGTACCTCATATTTATTCATAGACGCTAGTACCAACCAAGGATACGAGGAGGAAGGAGGATACTACGAAGAAGAAGCCGAGGAGAACTTCAACCACTGCTCTGCACAAGGCAAGCTAACACTTGCAATTTAGCAAGCTTATATTGACATCTATGCAAGATAACACTTGCAAGATACTTTACCTATGCAAGCTGATACTATACCAATGCAAGCTAAAACTTGCAAGACACTCTACTTTAGCAAGCCATACTAATCAAGTTGACCTATGCAAGCTAACACTTGCAAGATACCCTACTGATGCAACAAACCCCTACTTGTTACCATGCCTACTATATGCCTTAAGCATATGTGATCACACCCACTTGATAAACCAATCCTAGTTTTATTTGCAAGCTTCTTACTTTATTTCTTTATCAAAGCTTACTTAGAGTTTACTTAACTGACTTATAGATACTAGAAAGATATTTGAAGGTTGCATAAAGAGCATAAAATTTGGCCTAAGTTAGAAACCTTGATATCAACCTAAGATATAAGGTTGGACTTAGTTGAATCCCCACTAGTTTACCACCCCTCATCAGTACTACCCCCACCTGTAGATGCTAGTGCTAAGCATAAAACTTGATCAACTTTAGATGGGAATACTTGGTGGAAAAATGGTTATGAAAACCTTGGAATGATGGATCATTCTATTGAAATGTTTTGGACATGTGTTTCCGAACACCTGATGATCTTGGTGATGAAAATGTTGAGGCATGAGCCTTAGCCCTTTATAAAACTGATGGTTGTCTGGATGCGATACCATTCCAATTTTATCGTAGAAGCACAATACCCGAATATTGGGTAGGGCTTGACTGGAAACTTATATCCCTTAGTAGTAGTTCCCTCACGGTCAAGGTCTGAGCTGAGGCTACCTTGTGAAGATTGTCCACCTGTGCAATACCCAAGATGACAGTTGGTCATGGTTGGGAGGCCAAACTCACAGGAGAGGTGCTTATACTAGGGAGTGTAATTGAAAGGTTAGGATTGATTATCCGCATACTGAGTATGGTGAATTCAGGATTTGTTCCTGACGGATGTATCGAATGTTGTGGTGAAAGTGTACAATCTCTGCAGAGTGTCAAACTATTTGAATAGCCGCGTCCACGGTTATGGACAGTTGGAGTGGCCATACTGTTCCCCTGTCCGACTTTTCAAAATGACTTGTGAAATTAATTGAGACTTTGACTTGACCACAATAGAGTTGTGATATGAAATACAAGTTCCCACTTAGGAGTTATAAAATTGTTACTAGCCTCGGAACCTAATAGATATAAATCTGGCTTTTGCAAAACAACCCTAGAGCCTAGTGTCCTATTATCCAAAAACCCCTTTTTCTTGTTAGTATTAGTTTGCGAGTACTTAAAGAGTACTCATGGCTTTGTCCCTGGCTATTCCCATGGCCAGACTATGAAGAGGAGTACCTGGAAGATGGACCCTAGGAAGGTTACGACAACTAGGATCATCTCCCATCGTCAGCATTGCCTGTGACCCCGAAGATGGAGCTTCGCCTACGCTACCATTATTATTACGTATTCCGCTGCTTGAAGTTGTATTAAGAACTGGATCATGAGATCCCTATTCATGTAAGAACTTATGTAATGGATGATGTACTATGGTATCCAATTCTGTTATGTCTGGCAAAAATGGTAATCCTGGGATTGCGATGTATGGCATAACAGGCATCTAGGATTGAAAAATCCGGGTGTTGACAAGGATCATAGCCATCGTCATCACCAACGCATCTCCATCAACCACCGATGTTTCCCTCATCCATGAGTGAGTAATCCCCCCTGTAGGATTGGGGATGGTAGGGATTGGACGAGTTCTATCATGTAATCCAATAAGATTGTTAGGGCATAGTGCCTAGTTTCTCTTGTTCTATTTGACTTTGTTGCAACTTGTTATGCTTAATACTTGTCACTATGGCCCGAGTGCCATGATCTCAGATCTGAACTTATTATTGAATCACTATGATAGTATTGTTTGTGATCTTATCTACAAGTTGTGTACACATATCATTGTACGGATCCAAAGGCCCCAAAGTGACAATAATTGGGACAACCGAAGGGGATGTCTGTGGTGTGATGTCACATCCCAAAATTTTCCAAATTTTGAAATGTGAAAAATAAATAATTGTTGAAATTTAGGTTGAAAAGAAACTTTTTGTTTCAAAATGGAAACATCAAAACCCTACTTGAACAAAATTTGAATAAAAGGGAACCCAACAAAATTTCAATCAAGTGAAATGCATTCATCAATGAATGTATCTTGAAATTTAAACATTTGAAAAAGTAAACCAAACCCTAAAAACCCTAATGTAAGAAAATCATTTCTAAGATCACTCTAAGACTATGGATTTGTTCCATATAAAAATTTGTCAACAAACATTTATAAGTGATCAAAATGACAAATAAAAATATTATAAAACCATAGAAATTGGTTCATTTAATTTGGAGTCATGGATAAAATCTTATGAATTTAATATGATAAAGAAATTAAATTTCAAAGCCAATAAAGATCCTATCTAAAATCCATACCAAATTGTGAGAAAAATAATCCTAAAGATATTTAAAAGGATAAACAAATAATAAATAAAATTATACAAATTGGAGTCACCAATTTTGGATCTATAATATGGATTCTATAAGGCAAAGAAATAAATAAATAAATAAATAAATAAGGAATATGTAAAAGACAAATTAAATCTTTGCCAAATCCATAAAATGAAAGATTATTGAATAATAAATAAGGGTAAAAGGATTATTTAAATAAAATCATAAAGATTGAATAATATCAAATTTTATTTAAATAAAGACAATTTGCCTAAATAATAAATCCCAATAAAATTATTTAGAAGTCAATTTAAAATCTTGAATTAAATCCATAAGTAAATGAAATAAAGATAATCCAAATAAAATAAAGGGATAAATAATATCCAAATAAAATTATACGGCATTAACCAAATTCAATTCTATTTAAATGGAGACAAAATCCCTAAGGTAAATGATTAATTAAATCATGTGAAAAATATTAGAAATTACCAAGTGAGTTAAAAGTTATCTAATTAACTTAAAATAAAATAAAATAATGAAATACATGGTTCTGACCATATTCAAATTCTATTCAAAATAAAGTCAATGCCAATTTAATAGATATTAAAATATTGGAAATAATTCAAAGTGAATTATTTAAACACTCTAATGAATGAATAAAACCTATTGGAAAAGAGTGGGAATTCAAATAAAAGTTTGAATACATTTAAATAAATAATTTGGGTTGGAAACATATTTAAATCTTATTTAAATAAAGATAAGTGCCTATTTTAAATAAATAACAAACCATAAAGAGAATAAAATAAATTTTCTAAAATGGATTGTTTAATTACATAAATGAACAGATTAAAAACCTACTGAAAGTTTAGAAGAAATTTGATAAAAATTTGAAATCAATTTGAGATTGAAATCATTGGAGTAAATTTAAAACAAAAAATGAAAACAGAAAAAGAACAAGGTTTCAGGAATAAATAAAATATAGAAAACAAACCCTAGCCCAGAACCAAGCCCAGTCCAGCCCAGCGAAGCCCATCTCTCTCTCTCTCTCCCCGAAACGTTTTCTTTCACTCACGAAATGACCCGCGCAGTCACTGACCATCTGACACCACGCACAGCTCCCTAACCTTGATGACACCAGGCCCCACCGCCAGGTCATCGTCTTCCTCACCCACCCCAATGACATGTTCTTACCCATGTTGTTACTGTCGTTGAATCCTCCTCGTTAATTCGCGTTATTGCCCCACTAATTCAGTTTTTATGTAGCTTCTCTAGACACTTGTTTGCATAATGTCCTAGCTCTTTGCATTTGAAACACATCACTTGGCTAATATCCTTCTTTT
The DNA here is from genome assembly GCA_916181665.1 of Avena sativa. NCBI lineage: Eukaryota > Viridiplantae > Streptophyta > Magnoliopsida > Poales > Poaceae > Avena > Avena sativa. Next base: position 59,712,709 of record OV702280.1, on the reverse strand, counting down.
CCTTTGGTATCATTGCCTCTTGTTTCTTTCCTTGGTTCTTCTTCTTTTCTGGACATTCACTGGCATAGTGTCCCATCTCTTTGCAATTGTAACATTGCACTTGGCTTTTGTCTCTCTTCTTATTTTTGGGTCTCTCCAAATCTAGGAGTTCTTCTAGTTCATGTTCATATCTCACCTAAAAGGTGGAAAATCGTTCTCTTTTCTTGGGGCAATTACTAGAGATATGACCATCTTCTCCACAATAGTAGCAACACTTTGTTGTCACTTTGGGTGTGGGCTTATGAGGCATGGTTCTGACTTTGCCTTCATCCTTCTTGGTAGAAGTTGTTCCCTTATGGAGGTTTCCAAACATTTGATGCATTCCATATTGTTTCATTTGTTGAACTATAGGATAGATGGGGCATTGGATAGGGACATGATCATTTCCTTCACATAGGAAACAAGTCACTTGGTATGTGGGGCATTGTTTAGTTGGATGTTTTTCTTCACAATTAGGGCATTGATCCTCAAGCTCTTTATAAGTGTGTCCTATGTATCCACAAATAGTGCAAGCTTGAGTTCCTTCTATAATATCATCCTTGACATCCTTGTTGTCACAATCTCCTTGGGAAAGGTTGTCTTTCATGTTGATCATTTGATTGGTCATCCTTTGCAACAATTGGGATTGGATTTCCAAAAACTTTTGCATGGTTGTTGTTGGCTAAAAACTGAGTTGTCACTTGATTCAATTGGGCTTGGTTTTATAATATTTTTATTTGTCATTTTGATCACTTATAAATGTTTGTTGACAAATTTTGGAAATCCAACAACAACCAAGCCCCGTTGAATCAAGTGACAACTCAGTTTTTCCTAACTAGACAAATTACGGCAATCATGCGTACATAAACGCCCCTCACCCCTCTACCATTCCCCTTTGTCGCTAGCTCCTCTCTGCCACCGGGCTGCCGTAATTTTTCCTTGCACCGCCAATGCCCCGACGACCATTCTCGGCCAACTCCGGCGATAGACAACTTCCCCTTGCTCCCTGGCACCCACTAGATTGTTCCCCACCGTCAGGCGCACCTTCCCATAGCCCCTGCTTGGCCGCGCATGCCCTAGAGGCTTGGCAACTTCGACACCCGAACGCCACCTGGTAAAACCTGATCTCCTCTCTCCCTCTCTTTCAGGCGCGTGTACTTGCCTTTCCCTCACGCATCTAACGCGGCCATCGGCGTGTCTTCCGATGCCCTGTAGCCTCGCCCCCATCAACAACAAGACGTGCCCGGCGACAGAAGCTTCTCCGGCGAGGAATCGCCAGTGACTCCGACCGCCCCCTGCATCCCTATGAGAACGTTGAGCATCAGTACTCCATGACGACCATGGTGAGCACCTCCTCACTCTCCATTGCTTCCTTCTTCGCCAAAACCTCCGTAGACAGAGCACCTCCGCCGCTTGCCGTCACGCCAGCGTCGCCCATCTTTGGTTTAGTGCTGTGAACCGTTGGATTTAGATCCAAGTGACGCGATAGAATCTTAAATCGAAGGGGTACGTTCGCTTCTCTCTCGTGTGATTTAAAGGAGATCTGACGGCTGTAGATGCTCGATCCAGCCGAACCGGTATGCACTAGTTATAAATAGACAAGTGGCTCAGGTTTTGATTTAAAAATAGAAACTTGCCTATTAGTAGATTGATTTTGTAAAATTTATAACTTTAAATCTACATGTCCAAAATTTACAAATTTTATATCATTGGAATCAGGAAAAATAATAATTTACAACCATGCCCTTTGTTAGTAATTTGCTTCTGTAAAATAGGTTGTTTTTGTAGAAACATATTTAGGCTTATTTTGTGTATAAAATTTATTCCAAAAATGTTTTTAGGATAAAATCTTTTGTAAATGGTTTGTTTTGAACCTACTGAACATAAAAACCAACATTTGGATTTAAAAGTAAATTTTGTGATACTAAGGTATTATTCCTTGAATAAAAGCATTTCTAGTAGAATAAAATTATTGATTATGTTTTTAAAAAATAGTTTTTGAGAAAACCTTTTGAAAATGGTTTTATTTAAACTCTCTGACCCTAAACACTAAGTTTTGGATTTAAAAATGTACTTGATTAAACCCTAGAAATTTATTACTTTGATTAAAGGCATTTCTAGAAAAATCAAAATAGTGCTTGGTTTAAAAATGGTTTTTGAGTGAAACCTTTGTAAATGATTTGGTTTTAAAACACTTTGACCATAAACATTAATATTGGTGTTTAAAAACATTTTGGATAACATTAGAAATTATTACTTTGATTAAACTCATTTCTAGCAAAACAAAAAAATGATTTAAATGGCCATTTTCGCTAACTTGTTTTCAGTTGACCTTACCACTTTTATAAATGACAAATAGGTGTTTTAAAATGTTTATAGCCTATTATAAACCACTTTTACAAATAAAACAATCTTCTGCATGCTTGCATGGATTGTTTTGTTTTTACTATTTTATGTGATGAATTGTTTGAATGCTAGTTTGAATATTTGCTTGATTGATTTAATTGTAGTGAACTTTGAAGAGTGTGACCATTTAAATATCAAGGGTGAACTTATATTCTCTACTAAAAAGGCAAGTGGTGCTTCATACTTTTGTCCCATTATTTTCACTATGCATTGGTGATATTTTTGAGTAGGACTTGCATGGAATTTTAGTAATTATGCTATGCCATGGGAAATCCTAGTAGATGATGCCTTAGTAGAATTTTCCTAAGTTAAGATCCCTACTACTATCATGCTTAGCTTAGCTAGTAGAAAACAAGGGTGGATTATATTCATGCTATGAAATATTTCTAAGTCAATGACTTGTGTTTTGTTTAATAAAACAACTATGTGAATGAATCACCTGGGTGGAATGGTTGTGAATGGGTTATGTTGAGTGGTTACACAGGTCCCCATATTTATGGCCTACCCTAGTTTATCTCACTTGTGGAAAGCCACCCAGGAACAAAAAGATTTGAGATGTCAAATGTTGAGAAGCTTCTAGTGCAGCCACATGGCAATATGGGCTCTGCCTAGATCATATAGGTTGCAATAACTTAGCCAAATGGACAGTTGGTGGTAGGGGGTGATAGGTTTGGAGCGCGTCCATTTTGGTCTAAGGGAAGGATTCTGAAAGATCTTGTCTCGATGCATGTCGAGTCTTGTGGGGAAAGTGCACCACCTCTCGAGAGAGTAAAATCTAAGTACTTAGTCGTGTCCCCGACAATGGACAATTTGAGCATCAAGACATGGAAGCTATCAAGCATGTCATCATCCCAATTTCTAAGTTAAAAGCTTGTGGTTGAACAAGGGTTAAAGGATCTTCAATCATTGATTGGTAGATGCCTTGGGTGATTTTTGCCAAACAAAAACTTAGTGTTTTCTAATGATAAGGAAAATCTATTTTGAGCAAAGCAGCCTAAGCTCCACTAGGACAAATTGCATATAGATGATAGATACCACTACTCTACCATAGTATCACTTTCCAATACAATTCAAATGTATTGACCCTTGTGGCTGTAACTTATTATGTTGTAGGTTTGTTTGATGTTAGTGAAGTGTGTTGATTAGGATTACTAGTCTACAACCAACATAATTGCCTGTGGCACTTTGAAGATGAAGGACTCCATGTTATATAGTTATTTCTGCTGCATTGTAATGAGATAGTCAAATGAGCTCTGTAAGATGTAATGAATTATTTTATTCCTGGTTATAAAGTTGTACTATGACCTTTGTTTCTTGATATTACATCTTAAACTGTGGATGCTAGCTATTGATTTAGGGAGTAGCATTGTAAAAACAGGGATCTCTACCTTTATAAAGGTTGGGACCTCTACATGTGAGGATCACATGTGTGCACAGAGTGTTAATGCTTTGCTCCGGTGCTCTATTAAAAGGAGCACCTTAATTGCCAGTAGTTCTCTAGAGGCCCCGCTGCCACGGGCTGGCTGGACAGAAGATGTTGTGCAAGTTCTCATTTCGAGCATGTATGACTATAGTTGGATCACATGCCTAGGATTGTTTAGTACTTGGATGCTTGTTATTATTTATCTGCAATGCCCTAGATCTTGAAGTTACATGTTTAGACTCGTCCATTCAATGCCCGTCCATCCATCCCTATGCCTACCGCACTCGAATCCTACTGTTACCGTTACTGTTACTATTGCTCCTGTTACTGTTGCTGTTGCTTTGCTGTTGCTACTGATAAACTTCTGTGAGCAAGAACTATTTCCAGGTGCAGCTCAACTGATAACTTAGTTGTTAAGGCTTGCAATTATTCTTTGGCTCCCCTTGTGTCGAATCAATAAATTGGGTAATACTACCCGCGAAGACTGTTGCGATCCCCTATACTTGTGTGTCATCAAGACTATTTTCTGGCGCCGTTGCTGGGGAGCATAACTTTATTTGTAAGTTCACTTGGATCTATTATTGTTCACTGCTACTCCTTTCATCATGGGGAAGTCTAGTGATGGAAAGTTCTCTATTTTACCATCCACTACAAGAAGAGGTACAGTCCTAAACACCTCTGCTGCTCTCGATTCACCGTCTGTTATAAGTAAGCTTGTCACACCACCACCACACACTCATGCTACACACATTGCTACTACTGCTAAGTCTGAAACTGCTTTTGATGCTCATGATGTTACTTCTACTGTGCTTGATGCGAGTGGTTCATTAGGTCCTTTTCTAGATGGTACTATGGCTAGTCTAGGAAATACTGAAACTCCTAGTGAAGACATTGTTACACCTGTTAGCTCACCTGAGGCAAGTGAGAGTTATGATATTAATGATGGTTACATTGAGTTCACTGATGATTTTGTTGAAGAGTGCCGAAACACACATGGTGCCTAAGATGTCCTCTGATCCTAAGTTTGCCACTTCTCCCATAGATATTATAGATGAAGATTATGATTTCTCTCTTGATTTATCTTATTTAGATATTGTTGAGAAAGAACCTTTTTGTGGTACTGAAAATGAGAGTGTTGTGGCTCATATGAATGAGCTTTCTACAATGAGTGCTTTATTCTCTAATGATTTTAAGATGTGTAAGTACTTTGTTACTAAGATCTTCCCTTTTCACTAAAAATAGAAGCTAGGGCTTGGTTTAATAGATTATCTCATGGTTCCATTGATATCCCTGATTGCTTGATTGCTTCTTTCTTCCAAAAATATTTTCCTCCCAGTGCTAGACATGCTGCTTTGTAGACTTTTTGATTTTAAACAGGGAGAAGAAGAGACATTGCCTGAGTCATGGACAAGGTTCTATGCCTTGATTCATGCACATCTTGGATGTCCATTACCTAAGAATGAGTTTCTTGATATTTATTATAATGGACTAACTGATGATTCTAGGACCTACCTAGATAGCTTTGCTGATTGTGTTTTTAGGAAAAGGACTCCTACAGATGCTGAAGAATTAATGACCAAGATAAGCAAGAATTATGATGATTGGACTTCAACTGAGCTGAATACACCTGAGCCTATTACTCCTGAACCAGTTGTTCCTGAACCAATTCTAGCACCAGCAACAGAGAAGAGGGGAGTTATGGCATTAAATGATGAAGTGATGAAGGAAGCTAAGAAGTGTCTAAAGGAGAAAGGTATTAGAACTGAAAATGTGAAGAATCTACCTTCTATGGAAGAATTATGTAAGCCAATTCCCTACTCATCTACTATTGAGGTACACTCTCTCCAACACTTTGATGAAGGTGATATTCCTTATGGTAAGCCTCCTGATCAATACTTAGAGGAACTTGACATTTTTATTGTTAAACAAGGTCATTTTAATAAACAAGTTTAGAATCATTTATTGGAAAACTCTAGAGCTATCCATGAGTTGAAATATATTGTGGAAAGAACTTCTAATGATATTAAATGCTTTGTAAACACTTTCAAATGGTTCAAACTCAACTTGATCAACTTGCTAAGGTACAAAATGATATGCTAGTTAATGCTTCAGGAGATAAACATGCTTATGGAATTAGAACTAGGAGTGGTATAGCTACTCAAGATCCTTTATATCCTGAAGGACACCCTAAAATAATTGAGCAGGATTACCAACAAGGTGAGGATAGTGGTAGTCCTCGTAAGAGGAAGAAGAAGAAACATAAGATAGTTGAGGAACCACTTGAACCTGCTGTAGATCCTAATAGTATATCTGTCTCTGATGCTGAAACTAAGAGTGGTAATGATAAAAATGAGTCTCCTGATAAGGAGGAAGGTGAGGAAGAACCTGAGAAGCACACTAAGAACACTAGGTACACAAAGGAAGATTTTATTGCTAAAAAACATGGTAAAGAGAGAGAACCTTGGGTGCAGAAACCTATGCCTTTTCCAGGTAAGAAACACAAGTCAAAGGAGGAAGAACACTACAACAAGTTTTGTGAGTGGATGAAACCTTTATTCTTGCAAATTCCTTTGACTGATGCTATTAAGTTGCCTCCTTATTCAAAGTATATGAAGGATATTGTCTCTAATAAAAGGAAGATTCCTAATGAGGAGATTTCTACTCTACTTGCTAATTATTCCTTCAATGGTAAGGTTCCAAAGAAACTTGGTGATCCAGGTATACCAACTATTCCTTGCTCCATTAAGAATAATTATGTTAGAACTGCTTTATGTGATTTGGGAGCTGGAGTTAGTGTTATACCTTTTTCTCTCTATAATAGACTCCAGTTAGAAAAGTTGATACCAACTGATATTTCTTTGCAAATGGCTCATAAGTCAACTACTATTCCTGTTGGTATATGTGAGGATGTTCCTGTTCAAGTTGCTCATAATTGCATGGTTCTAACTGATTTTGTTGTGCTTGAAATGCCTGAAGATGATAATATGTCTATTATTCTTGGGAGACCTTTTATTAATACTGCAGGTGCTGTCATCAATTGCAATCAAGGAAAAGTAACATTCAATATTAATGAAAAGGAGCACACTGTATATTTCCCCAAGAAGGTTGTTAAGAGCTATTGCCTGAATTCCATTGGAAACATTGAGGGCATCAAGGTTGGAGAAATATATTGTCCCATTCCACAAGAAAATTTTGAAACTATTATGATTGGGACCATTGCTATCAAGTATGAGGTAACATAATCACCTTGTGGAATGCAAAGTTTTGACTCATCTAAGATTGTTTTGGTAACAAGAATTTATCAACCTTGTTAACAAAAGGATTTTAATGAACAAAATAATGTTTCCGCTATGGTTATACTTGCTTTCTTTTTTCCATTCTCCTTCCTAGTCTTTGATTTAGCTTTAGTTTTGCTAGTTGTTTGCTTGTTTGAGTTTCTTAGATCTCCTGTAGTTTGGCTTTTGGTTTGCTTTTGCTTCTTCTGAAAAAACTTTTTCTGCGAGAAAATCAATTTTCATACCCCGAAAATTGGCCAAAAATAAAGTTTCCCGAAAAATCCCAAAAAATTCAAAATAAATTTTTCCTCGAAAAAAGGGGCAGAGTGGCACCTGAGTTGACCCAGCGGGCCACCCCAGGCCACCAGACCCCTGGTAGGCGCGACCTACCCGGTGGCGGCGCCTGGGGGGCCCTCTAGGCTGCCTCCTCATAGACACCTTCGTTCTCTCTCCCGCAAAACACCGGAAAACTTGCTCAAGCTCGAGTTCTTGCTGTTCTTGCTCGCGATTTTCGATCTCCTTGTTCAGCCCATCTCAAGTGCTGATTTTTGGAGAGATTGCTCCTTGGTATGTGCCTCCTCCACTTGTCCAATTAGATTTGTGATTGGTAGATTCTATCTTGAGTAGTTTGTTGTTATAGGTGACAGGTTGTTTGAGCTTGCGTGCTTGTTCTTTGCTTAGAAAATTTGTTTTGATGCATGTGTAGTCCTCTAGCAAGTTCCTATAGTATTTGCTCATCATTTATCAACTTAGAAATCACTTGGTTTCGTAGTTGTTTAAAAATTTCAAAATAGGGAAGCCATGGACCACCACACCTTTGGTGACATATTTGAGAGTGATGCACCTAGAAGGGCAAGGCTTCCAAGGTCATCTACCAGTACTAGACCCTCATACAATGAGTATCTCATCACTGCGCGATTTGGTGACGAGGGAGATGCAGGGGATGAGCACCCCTCCGCCTTTCCTTGCCAAACTTTCTTGCAAGCTGCTGGGTTTCTTAATGATTTTATGACTTTGGTGCAGAGGGCTGGACTAACAAGTTACATGCAGGATGAGAGTGCACAATATGCTATGCTTACAAAAACATTTTTGGAGAGTTTCTCCTTTACCAATAGTTTGTTCAATCCTTCTATGTCTTTCAAAATTTATGGCAGGGCTGATTCCATGACATTGAAGAAATTTTGCAAGGCCCTGGGACTTGGTACATTGGGGTCATCAAAGAAGATTCAAGCTCTACCCACTGATTTGTTAGAGCTTTTCCGAGGAATAACCAATGATGATGACCGTAGAGCTCAGCGAGGGAAGATAAAGAACATTCAACTTCCAGCCATTAGGTATTTTGCCTACTATCTTGCCACCAGTGTTCTTGGTAGGGAGAACACTAGTAATATTTCCAACTATCAATTGGCCTTCTTAGCTGCTGCGCTCAACAATGAGGACAAGTATAATCTTGGTTCTCTCATTGCTCGTCGTCTAGCTGCTAAGGGACCCATTTATGGGGGAATTATTTCTACTCGTGTTGCTGCTTCCTTGGACATTGTTGTTGATCCACATGATACAATTTTGGCTCCTTAGAGGCTTGATCTTGCTGCCATGAAAGCACACCACTTTGTTACCACTAGCTCTACTCTTGAAAACTTGGTTTATAGAATGCTGTTTACTGATGGGGAAGAGAGAAAGAGAGAGATCCCTCTACCCCAAACCACTTTGTTCAGTATTTCTCAGGGACCTTGGTCACGCTCGAAGGCGGAGATGGATGACAACTTGCGTTCTCTAAACTTCCATGGGCACTATCAGGAGGAAGCACCATCATACGACCCCCCTGCGTATTACACAAGGGAGGCCTCGAGGTCGTACCAGGACGATCTCGCTTCCTCGACTTACTACGGAGATGCATCTACTTGGGCACCATGGGATTGAGCCCCACTTAGGCCAAAAGCCTAAGCTTGGGGGGAGGTATAAAGACATCACACTCATATATATATCATGCTCGATCGGTTCTTTGTAGATCCATTGTTTCGCTTTATTTTTGGTTTTTGTTGCTTCTTTCTAAAAACCCAAAAATATTTTCATTGTTTCTTTTGGTTTGTTTCTTTTCTTTGGTTTGCCTTAAAAGAAAAATCCAAAAAGATTTTGCTTTGTTTTTGTTTGGTTTTCTTTGTTTGCTTGTTTCTAAAAAATCGAAAACACCAAAAATATTTGTTGTTGTTCTTTGGTTTTGTGAGTTCTTTGCAGGGTTCAGCCGTCCTCAGTGGATTTTGGTTTCATGTTAATTATTCAAGCCACACAAGTGAAGAGCAATAATAAAGATTAAGACAACTCGAGGTGTGGTAAGAGGCTGGTAACGAACTCTATTTGTCTTCATTTTTGTACATATACTCATCATTGTGAGCATGCTTAGCCTGTTTGTGTAAGGTGTATGTCACTATGGATGCTTAGTAGTTCTTGCTTTTCTATGATTAGTTCCAGCTTGCTAATAGTTTGTAGCATGTCATATGAATGTTTGCTTGCATTGTTTTATTCATACTTTGGTATGATATTGTGGTATCCTCCTCTGACTGTTCATGTGAATCGACTTGGCACATGCTCACGCATGCATATGACTAATCAGTAGTCAGTAAGCCTCGATGATTTATTTTGCCTCAGAGTTCTAGTATCACTTTCATGCCATAGTTAGTCATGTTTTTTGCAAGCATGATTATGACAGCTTTTGCTCTCTTGTTTTTCTCTCCCTCTCTATTGCTAGCCTTCACTTGCGCTGAGTACGTGCTCTACTTGTGCTTCCAACTCCCCAAAACCAATATTGCCAGCTGTGTCCACCATACCTACCTATTTAGCATCATTTGCTATTTCAGTGCATATTCCATATGCCGTGTTTTCTTCCAAAATAAAATGTATGTCTGTTTTGAGAAAGTTAGTTAGTAAAGCTCTCACGAACTTGATGGCACACTTTATTCCTTGTGCTTAATAATCCTGAACCATTGTGACTAGTCCATGAAAGTTATATGCTTGGTAATTATATGCTGGGAGTCAGCGGAACCGTGCTGTAACGGGGAACGCTTTCAACACTTTTTGGATATCTCATCCAGTTGATTCCTTGCTCTTTTGTTTATGGATGTCAACGATATGAAATAAAAGGGGAAGTTGTGAGTTCATGGAGTTTATACATTGTGTTAGAGAAACACCTGGGCCGCTAGCCTAAGCCATGCCTAATCATGGTGGAAACTTGCAGCATCACTATAATGAGAATCTATGAAGCGTCCTCAATAAAAATCTATGCATATGGTAAACAAAAAGATTGCCGAGATGCTCATTGTCTACTTGCCTTGTCATTTTGTTTAGGGGATAGCTCCTGTACCATGTGCAAGGGGTACCCCGTTGGCGGTTCTCGATGATATGCATGTATTTACAATGACAAGAACTTTCAGGTGACCAAAGTTGAGTAGCATGCGGAGCGACCCTCGTACTCAAGGGACTTGGGATTTCCAGTCTATGGTCTATCAAGCATATGATTCAGAGTGGACCTCACTTTCACCTTAACCACATGAAGATTCCTATGATAGGGGCAATGAGAGCTCAAAGCTAATGAGTACCTTCCTTTCAGCATTTGGAAGCCCTTCAAACCTTTCAAAACCATTTTCACAACTTTGTTGAGTCACCACTTATTCTATGAGCACCTTCTTGAGAGCACAGTTGTCATTCTTGTGTTTGTTCCAAAACTTGGTTAATTATGTCATGACTTTGATGCTTGTATCTCTGATATATTTAATTCTAGTCTTCATGTTAACTTCAGAGGTGCCTCGGCATTTATATTGTTCTCTTCAAACAAAGGCAAGCGAGATACCACTCTATCATACCTTATTATGAGCATTGAAATATTGCTTATGTTTATGTTTCATGTTACTTATTATTATTGAGTTGGTTTCTCTTCATATCTTGCAATGACTATTGAGTAGACTTATTTGCATACTCCTTATTATGAATTGTATAAGCATCTACTCCTGTGCTGAGAATATTTACATCATATGAAGCAAAGTGTTCGCGAAAGTTCTTTTATCGCACTCAGTTTTCAACTGAATTGCTTGTGGACAAGCAATAAGCTAAGCTTGGGGGGAGTTGATACGTCCAAAACGTATCTACTTTCTCAAACACGTTGCTATTGTTTCTCCTCTAAACTTGTGTGATTTGGATACAACTAACACAGACTGACGTTGTTTTCAGCAAAATTACCTTGGTGGCTTGTTTTTGTGCAGAAAATGAACTATCGGGAAAAATCCCGGAAAATATGCCAAAAATTATATTTCACCAGAAAATCCACGGAGCTAGAAGAAGAGAGGGAGGGGAGGCCTAGGGGGCCCAGACCCACCCCAGGCATAGGCCCACCTGACCCCGCGCCTGGTGGCGGTGTGGCCATCCTAGGCAGCTCCTCGCCCTCCCTCTGCGCCTATAAGCTTCCAAGGATGGCTTGCCTTGTGCAGTGCAGTGGTTGAAGTTCTCATCTACTTCTTCTTCATAGTAGTCTCCTTCTTCTTTGTATCCTTGGTCGGTACAAGCGTTTATAAATAAATACGAAGTACACAATCACCAAACAATATTTAACTACTTCTATTGTGCACACAAAGGCTCACACTAGATGATCTAGCATCATCACAATCATCACAAGAATTAAGGGAAAAGTTTTATTTATTTTATTTTAGAAAAATAGTTTCTACTCATTGAAAAGCTACTTAAGATTTAATATTCTCTAATTAAAACATGGGATCATGTTGACACATGTCATCACCATATATTTTAATACTTGGGAATGTGATTTAAAGTGGTGTCACAATTTAATAATGTTTAACCTTATTATTTTAATTAATTAAAGTGACTAGAAATGCCTATGGGGCATTCTTTTATTGCTTGTCCATTATTACTGCAAGTATACCTAGATATTTTTATATATTCAGAAAGGTCTTTTCAAATGTGATTTTTGAGAGCTGGAATCAACCCAAAAGCATTTATGGTTGAATTTGAAAAATGTTTGAATGCAGAAAAGTCTCTACCTTATTATTTTTACTATAGGTGATCTATAATTTCAAATGGTTTGAATCCAATGGGCCTGGATTAAGAATTTCCATACCTTTCTAACAAAATTGGTTTCATGCTATTTGGTTCAGAAAAATTCTATGAATTGAATTTTTAATCTACTGCCAGAACTAGGTTTGAAACTAAATAGATAAACCTAAATTCAAACTAACTGGGTCGCGCGGGAATTCTAACTGGGCCGGCCCACTCAGCACAGCGCACGCGGGGGCTGGTTTAAGTGGTGTCCCCACGCGACAGTGGGACAGGGGGTGCGAAGGGGTACGTGCTAACTACGACTGTAGGATTAGACTAAGGATCAACGACTCACGGCCATCGTCCTCGTCGAACAGAACATGGCGGGGGCTAACCCTAGCGCGGCCAGTGGGGGTCTGGGGCGGCTCACCGGGGCTCAGGCGATGGTCGGCGATGGGGGCAAATGACGAAGTCGATGACGGCGGTTCTCCTGGTACTGGCGGCTTCTCCCGGGTTGGATCCAATCGACGGCGCCCTTCTCCTCCAGCAGCGGCAGGCTCCGGTGAAATCCCCACAAGGGAGAGCTCGCCTTGCTCCGGGAAGAGGTGGGAAGGATCAGTGAGAGGTGGGGATTGAACTGGTGTGGAGAAAACAAGCGGGGGAGGCCTCCTTTTATAGGCGAGTGAGAGAGGTCGAGCGGCGTGGGTAGTGCTCGTCGGGGTTGGCATTAGAGCGAGCTACGGGCATGGATTAGGCTAGGGGGTGGTGTGCGGTCTCCTGGCGGTCCTCAACGGCTTGATGGCGCGGCCAGGGGCAGTCGAGGTTGGTCAGAACGGGTCGACGCTCTAAGCGGCATCGACGATGGTTTTGACGATGCATGGGTGCTACGGGTCGCGCGGAGGCAAACGGGGTTGTCTGGTATGTTCCTGGTGTCACGATGATTGCAGGCACGAGCGGCGAAGGCGAGGCGCGGTCTGTGCGAGCGTGTCGAGTGCGGCGAGCTGGCATGCTCTAGACATGGCAGAGACAAACTAGGCGCGTGCGTTCTCGGTGGTCCACTGCTTGTCAAGGCTCAAGGTCTAGTTAGGGGGTGGCAGGGGGTGGCAGATGGAGGTCCTGGACACGGTGGCTAGGCGCGGCGATGGCTGATTCTAGCTTGCCATGGTCGGCTTGCCGGGGTTGGCTCGGGCATGCACGACATGGTGAATTGTTAGGGGTCCAGTTGGGTTCAATGCACTGGTTGGCACTGGGGGAGACATGGGTGATCAATAGGGAACAAGGTTTGGGATGATCACTGCTCAAAACAGTGAAGTTTGGCCAAATTTGTTTTCTGTCTCCAAGTGTTTGATGAAATGGCCGCAAGAAATTCATATTTGAATTTTTGGTTGAAACTTGGTGAGTGTACTAGTCACATACTAGGGAGTATTTGGTTGATTGGATTTGTCAAGGTGAACTGGTTTGGTTGGTTTTTGCGAAATGGTGATCTTACCATATGAACTAGATTCAATTTTTAAATATCATTTGAATAGGGTTATCAAATGTTTTTGTGGGTTTGTAAGGTGGTCTTGGGTTCACTTTTACTTGGTCTAGCAAGGGGTAAAAATAATTGGATTTGTTTCTCTTAGAAATCTTGGACTAGAAACACTTTAAGTGTTCTAGTGAGCAAGATTGGCAAAAATGACCATTAGCTCATTTTGTTTGTTTTTGAATTTCTATTGATTTGATTCTGCTTGAAAATGTTTTAGGTGATGTTGTTTTCATCTTTAAACCAATCCTTGCTACTCATAACCATCACACAAGTCATTGCAATCATTCATCACATACACTCATACATTCATATTGATTTAAATTAACAAAAGTTTTTGTTAACCCTAAATTTGGGTGATTGGAATTGATAACCTTGATTAATATTTTTGGGATGTTACACATGGCTCACACACTGCGCATACCAGAGAAAAGAAATATGCAAATGAGTATGTTGGACATACTCATCAAGGATTAAGAATGATTAACAATATTGAGAGCACGATAAATAATATAGATTAAAGTATGGGATGGAGAAAATTCTCTTGCTACCTTACAAGCGTGTATATAAAATAATATTAGTTAGTCTGTTAGCATAACCCTAAATATAGTGACCTCTACAGAGACACACTAATACCCATAGTAATATCCACCAATGGTTATATCCCTCTCCGAGAATCACGACATCGAGTTCCGTATTTGTCTGAGGCAAATTCCATCCCACACTGATACCGGCATGACCGCATATCGTTATTTCAGGCATCGACCGTCTCAGGCTATATATACCATACATCCCATGATTATGATGGGCGACCGAATAATTCATGTATACTTATCTCAAATGTTTCATCAATTCATGTATGGTGTTCACATTTCATTCAATCATTCATCGAAAGTCTACTTTCATATCACATGTAACAGTCTAAGCACTTCAAAATACCAAGATTAAATATATTTAGTAATTTAGTTTAGAAATGGTATACACAGACTTTCCTTGATTGTTTTCTCTGCGATCAACTGGTTCCATCCTAATTAGGTTGTATAAATTACATTAATTATATTTTGTCAGAGTCAAATCAAATCACTCATTAATTCATTCATAGTATTAGCAGTAGTAGAGTGAGGCATGCGGCATGAGGCGTGGGTATCTAGCTAAACTACTAATTCTGCCAAGATAGATTCTTGGATTGACTACTCATACATGCATGCACTATTGTTTAATTATCGATGCATCAGGAACAACTAGTTGTACTTGTTCACTACTATTGTCAGAAAGCATGTATTATTAATTGTCTATTAGCATCAAGTAGTACTAGTTGTAATAGATGGTTCTTAGCAGGATTTGGTAGTAAATACTTGCACCGATTTTGAAAGGATAGAGATGTCGCCTAGAGGGGGGTGAATAGGCAATTTCAAAACTATTAAGGTCTTGTCTTGATGAAATGCGGAATTAAACTAACATTTATTTTACAAGCACAAAACCTAAATACATTAGGCTCAACTAAGTGCACCAATAACAAGTTAAGCTAAGCAAGATATAAGTACTTCAAGCTCGATGGCTATCACAAGGAAAGTAAGCTCGAATATAGAGATAACCGAGGCACGCGGAGACGACGATGTATTCCCGTGTTACCTTACAAGTAAGGTAAGTCACATTGGTGAGGTGTGGGATTTCACAAAGGATTTCCCAATGCCACGAAGGCTCACCTTCTTCTCCGAGTCTATCCCACGAAGGAATAGGCCCTTTCCTTATGTCTAGCTTTTCCTCCACTCCGGATATGGAAAGCTCCACAACCACTTCACAAGCTCCACGAAGGAGAAGCCCGGGTATCTTCACAATCTTCCAAGAAGAGGACACCGCGACACCAACCGCCAAGCCAACTAGGAGTTCACCCTCCAAGAGTAACAAGCTCACGGTCTCTCACTCGAACAAATCGTAATGGAGAGCTCAACACTTATGCAAGAATGCAAAACAAGAACACCAAGGGTGCTCAAATCCTCCACTCTTAAATCCCACCAAAGCAACAAGTGCTAGGGAGGAATTAGGGAGGAAGAACAATGGTGGAAACCAACAAATGACTCCAAGATCTAGATCCAATGGGTTCCCCTCACTTAGAGGAGGAATTGATTGGTGGGGATTGTAGATCTAGATCTCCTCTTCCAAAGCCCACAAAAAGATGAAAGAATCATAGGAGGGAAGGGAGAGGAAGCAAGCTCAAAGGGGTCAACAATGGTGGTCAAAAACGTGATCAAGAGCCCTAGAACTTTGGGGAAGAAGTCCCCGTATTATACCCCTTCAAGGGGGATGACCGTTGGAAGGGCGAACACATTCCGGCGATGAAACCGGCGCCGCCGGATCAGCCGCTGGAATTTCCGGTAAAAACCGGAAGTTCCGGTACAAACCGAAACATCATACATAACAGTTTTTCGGCGGTTTGCCGGAAATTTCCGGCGGTCGCCGGAAATTCAGGCCACAGGCTCGGTCTCGCCGGAATTCCCGCCGCAACAAAACAGGGCACACGAAAACGGTGATAACTTTTGCGTCCGGACTCCGATTTCGATGATCTTGGGTTTGTTTTGACGAGAAGAACAAGCTCTAAAATATGGTGCAGAGAAACATCATACTCTAGCAAAGAAGTATAGAACCAAATAAAGAAATTTAAGAAGCCTCCCTACACGAAGAACCGATAAAACCTTCACACTCGAAAACGCCATAGAAGGTGCATACGAATTCCCTTTTCGATGAGCTTGGGCTTGTTGAAGATCTAGAAACAAGCTCAAGAACCTCACATGGAGAAACATCAATAAGCAATAAAATAGTAAGATGCAAAGTCTGCAAAGGATTGAGCTCCCTTTGACGATGTGATCAAGTTACCCAACCGAAAGCCCCTCTTAATAATCCGGCTATGTATCCTATAACCCGGTCTCCCAACGACCACCTTGAGACCGGTAAAAGGAAAACCTAGCAAGGCCATACCTTTGCCTTGAGCATCCCGCTTGATCTTGATGACAACACTTCAATCTCCATCTAAGCCAGAATGCAACACTTGATCATTATTGCTTCATGAAGACTCCTAATTTGCTCCCACATACACCACTATTGGATAGCTTCATTAATACATGTATTCACATGTCCATTATCACCAATATGGACGGAAAGATTTAAGCAAATGATCTTCTTGAGATGCTTATCTTGAACTTGCCCTTCTCAACCTTGATGACGATCACCACTTGATGTCATCCTCTCATGGGCTATATAAGATCATCATGATGTCTATGCACTTCTATTATTGTAGACAGTCGTTGGGCCTCCAAGTGCAGAGGTTTGTAGAACAGTAGCAAGTTTCCCTTAAGTGGATTACCCAAGGTTTATCGAACTCAGGTAGGAAGTTGTCAAAGGTATTCCCTCTCAAGCAATCCTGCAATCAAGATACAAGAAGTCTCTTGTGTCCCCAACACACCCAATACACTTGTAAGGTGTATAGGTGCACTAGTTCGGCGAAGAGGTAGTGAAATACAAGTGGTAACAGTGCCAGAAAAGAGCTTCTGACTTGTTGTTGACGTGGGGTAACGGTGCCAGAAAAGAGCTGATGGTGTGGAGGAACAGACTAAAGGCAAACTGAAGGAAGCAAGCAAACATGCAACAGATCTACATGCAAACGGTGTTTCAATGTTTAGAAACAAGGCCTAGGGATCATACTTTCACTAGTAAACACTCTCTCATAGAAATATCCTCTCTTCATGGTATTACTCTTAACTACTCTTCGGTTGGACACTCTAATCCACAGTAGGGCCTTCCCCAATCTAGATAACCCCACACTGTGACCTTGAGCGCTAGATGTTTCCAACAAACACCACAATTTCATAGAGACATCCAACTCCAAATATAACTCATAACAAATATTCAATCTAGCCAAAGTGCCACACACGGTATGCACGCTATCACTTTCACACATGTGGGGAAAATCATAGATCTATTAAAGAACAAAGAGTATTTATGTCGACTCAAACCTAAGTGCCACCATGGCTTGCACGCTGTCACTTTCACACACATGGGGAGAGAAGATATCTAATGAAGAACTTTAGTAGCAAGGTAGATCTACTTGATTACAAATCTCATGACCACAACATGATCATGCATAGAGAGAGAGAGAGATGAACACATAGCTACCGGTAGAGCCCTTAGCCTTGAGGAAGAACTACTCCCTCCTCATCATGGGAATCAGCAACGGTGATGGAGATGGAGATCGATGGAGATGGCTCCGGGGGCACCTCCCCGTCCCGGCAGGGTGCCGGAACAGAGACTTTCTATCCCCCGAATATCTCCTTCGGTGGAGGCGGCGCTATGGAGATTTTCGTGGATTTCTTCTGGATTATTTAGGGTTTTCTCCCGGGGGCTTCATATAGGCGCAGGAGGCAAGGTCGGTGGGGAACCAGGGGGCCCACACCCTCCCCATGCACCCCTAGAGCTTTCCCGCGCCTAGGGGGGTCTGGCCACCCTGTGGCCCCCCTCCGGCTCTGCTTCGTGGTTCCGTGTTACTCCAGGAAAATAATAACTTTGGCTTTTGTCCCGTCCAATTCCGAGAATATTGATTTTCTGCCTTTCTGGAACCAAAAACAGAAGAAAACAGGCAACTGGCACTGTGGCAACTTGTTAATATGTTAGTTCCAAAAAAGATATAAATACACCTCAAAGTGTAGACAAAACATAAGACAAATGATATAAAACAAGCATGGAGCATCAAAAATTATAGATACGTTTCCAACGTATCAAGCATCCCCAAGCTTAACTCCTACTCGTCCTCTAGTAGGTAAGTGATAAAAATAATAATTTATGAGGTAAAATGCACCATCAAAACCAAGATCAAACCATTTGCAAGCATTTAAAGCTGGGATCAAAGAACTCTAAACATGTGCATAAAAGATGGAGTTCTAACAATAGGACATAGTAACTATGCATGCAACATGACAAGCTACAAACAAAGATCATGAATAACATGCATTGAAAAACGTTTGTTTGTTTCACATACAGAAAACATATCATAGTGGCAACCAGCTTGTCCCTCATAGAGTAGCAAATAGATGCATAGGACACCTTCAAAGTTCACAAGGGTGACTAGAAACAAATAGCACAAGAACAAGTAATATCACACTATGCATCAATCAATAAGCTTTGGAACACTGCACACAGAATGACAACTATGCTCTCTTAATGGTGCCTAAAGGTAGAAGGTGGAGACTCAATAGTGGTGGAAGAAAGTCCTTTTATAAAGGAAGCAGAGATTTAAAGTTTCAAAAAGAGCTTCCAAAAATTATGGTACTTGTTAGCTTTCAGCCCTCATTGCCCCTATCATAAGCATCTTGAAGTGGTTAAGGTTAAAGTGGCAAAACTAGAGTATATGCTTGACAAAATATAAGTTGGCAATCTCAAGTCCCTTGAATACGAGGGCCACACCTCATGCTACTCAACTTTAGTCACCTGTAAGTTCTTGTCATTGTAAGTATTTGCATATCATTGAGAACCGCCAACGAGGTACCCCTTGCTCATGGTACAGGAGCTATCCCATAACCAAAGTGAAAAGGCAAGCAGACAATGAGCATCTCAGCAATCTTCTTATTTACCATGGGAATATGGTGTTTTTTCTCTCTTTCCTCTTTTCTCAATGTGTCTCTTTTTTTTATAAGAAGAATGCTTCATAGATGTCACTATGGTGATGCTGCAAGTTTCCACCATGATTAGGCATGGCTTAGGCTAGCGGCCCAGACGTTTCTCTAACACAGGATACAAACTCCATCGACTTACAAGTTCCCTGTTTATTTCACACCGGTGACATACATAGACAAAAGAGCATGATATCAACTGAGTACAAAGTACAAGTGCAATGTTGAAAACGTTCCCCCGTGACAGCACGGTTCTGCTAATTCCAACGTATAAGTGCAAGCATATACAACAAAGATGACACAATGGTTCAAGTTTATTAAGGGCAAAGAATATAAAGTGTGCCATCAAGTTTGTGAGGGCTTTAATCACTAAGTTTTCACATAACAAAATAGTTTTTAATTAGAAGATAGTTGAAAACAAGAATATACTTGGAATGGTGTGACAAACCATGCATAGGAATTTATAGTGGACACTTTGGAATAACTTGGTTTCTTGGGAGTTGGAAGCATGAGTAGAGCTTACTCATACAAGTGGAGGCTAGCAAAAGACTAGGAGCAACCAACTAAGAGAGCAATAATGGCCATAATCATGCAATGCAACAAAGCATTACTAATCAAAGCATAGAGTGGTACTACAAGTCAAGGACTAAATGATCATAGAGGCTATGGTGACTTGTCATAGTCATAACATGGTGTGAGCATGTGCCAAGTCAACCCAAACAAAGAATCAACGGAGAATACCACAATACTATGCTTTTGTATGCTAAAACAACGCATAATTTATTCAAGGCACACTAAGCAATCCCAATTGTTTGGAACAATACATGCTACAGCAACAATCACTAAGCATAAGGTCAAAACAACACCTAGCATGTCATGCTAAAGTCTAAGTCACAGTCAATGCAAGCTCCTCTTGCACTTATCAAGCAAGAACTTTCTACTCCTTTCCAACACCAAGCAACTTATTTGAAACAACTCACAAAGATAATAATCAATAAAGATTAGTGATCTTGTCTCACAAATACACAAAGAACTAAAAAGTTCTAAGCTGAAAGCACGGGAAAACTAAGGCTGAACGCAGTGCTAGCAAAAGTGAACACTCATAAAACAATAAGAGTGAAAACTAGAGTGTTATAGGCAATGGAAACAGAGTGTGTCTCTCTCCAAAAGAAGTGCTGAGCTCCAACCAACTTACTCAAGCAAACTAAGCAAACAAAAACCAAAAACGAAAACTAAGATGCTCCAAGAACAACACAACAATGCATGAAACAATAAAACGAAGTGTCTAGAAAGACCTGAGATTTTTATTGATGAAGAAGGGGATGCCTTGGGCATCCCCAAGCTTTGACACTTGTACCTCTTGGATAATCTTGGGGTGACACCAGGGTATCATCCCCAAGCTCAAGCTTTTGTCCATTCTTCATCTCATTACATCATTCTTTCTCTACACCTGAAATTTTTCCTTCATACAAAACTTCACACAATCATCATTAGCACACATTAGTTTATTCGAAAGATATTAGACCTCTGGCAAAGCTTTGGAACAGCAAGGATTTTCACTAAAAACACAAGCTACTGCAGTAACACCTTCAAAAAGCTCAATTTCCTAAAAAGAACCCAAAAAGGAATCAATAAGAAGCAAATGCAAATAATGGCAGAAATCTGTCAAAGCAGACCATCAGGTAGAAACCGATTTTTTTGAAGACCTTCTGTTGCTCAAATAAAAAAGTGTTGAACTAACGAAAGTATAACATACTGGGGGATTTATTCGTAAATTTTTAGCTCAATCCGAGTTACAGAGACTCCTCACGTATTTTTATGGTGGAGGACAGAAATCTGTTTCGGGACAACAACTCCCCAAATCTTACTTCCCTCTCATTAGAGGTCATTCTTGGCACAAAAGCAAACAAAAAGGATAAGGAGAGGTCATTACAGAAGTAATAACTTCCAAGACTCAAGAAAACTCCTGGGTTATCTCCCAACAAGTACATTTCTTTAACGCCTTTAAGTTAGGCATGATAGTTTGATAAAATGCTCTCATAAGAAATATGAGTTAAAGTAAAAGAGAGCATCAAAAAGCAAATTCAAAACACATTTAAGTCTAACCCACTTCCTATGCATAGGAATATTGTAAATAAACAAGTCTTTAAAGCACAAAGCAACAAGCATAGGAAAGCAAAACAAGTGCAACTTCAAGATTTTCAACATAAAGATGGGAAACTTAATATTTTTGAGATGCATAAGACCATGTTTCCCTCTCTCATAATAACTTTCAGTACCATCATGAATGAAATTAACAATATAACTATCACATAAAACATTCTTATCATGGGCCACATGCATATAATAATTATTACTCTCCACATAAGCATAGTCATCATTATTAATCATAGTGGGAGCAAATTCAACAAAATAGCTATCATTACTATTCTCATCACCATAATCATCAAATATAGGAGGCATATTGTAATCACAATAAACTTTCTCCTCAATAGTAGGTGGACTGAAAATATCATATTCATCATTGTAAACATCATATATTGGAGATTTGGTATCATCATAAGCAATACAATAGCTATCTTCCAAAGCTGGGGGACTAAAAAGATCATTTTCATCAAAACTAGCTTCCCCAAGCTTAGACTTTTCCATACCATTAGCAATAATGGTGTCCAAAGAATTCATACAAATAACTTTGCTATTAGCATGCAAATAAAGTTCCATATATTTTTTAATTTTCTCTTCAAACACTTCATGTCCTAACTCAAGATAAATACTATAAAGCTCTCTAATTTTGTTGTTGTTTTCCATTAAGCCTAACTAGTGAAAACAAGAAACAAAAAGATAAAACTATAGAATCTAAAGGAAATAACTTCGAGCACTCACACCGGAGGATGTGAGTACCTTTTACCTTATCTCCCGGGCAATAGCGCTAGAAAAGAGCTTGATGTCTACGTACTTCTATTCTTGTAGACAGTTGTTGGGCATCCAAGTGCAGAGGTTTGTAGAACAACAGCAAGTTTCCCTTAAGTGGATTACCCAAGGTTTATCGAACTCAGGGAGGAAGGGGTCAAAGGTATTCCCTCTCAAGCAATCCTGCAATCAAGATACAAGAAGTCTCTTGTGTCCCCAACACACCTAATACACTTGTCAGGTGTATAGGTGCACTAGTTTAGCGAAGATATAGTGAAATACAAGTGGTAACGGTGCCAGAAAAGAGATTCTGACTTGTTGTTGACGTGGGGTAATGGTGCCAGAAAAGAGCTGACGGCGTGGAGGAACAGTCTAAAGGCAAACTGAAGGAAGCAAGCAAACATGCAACAGATCTAGATGCAAATGGTGTTTCAATGTTTAGAAACAAGTCCTAGGGATCATACTTTCACTAGTGAACACTCTATCATATAAATATCCTCTCTTCATGACACTACTCTTAACTACTCTCCAGTTGGACACTCTAATCCACGGTAGGGCCTTCCCCAATCTCGATACCCCCACACTGTTGCCTTGAGCTCTAGATAGTTCCAACAAACACCACAATTTCATAGAGACATCCAGCTCCAAATATAACTCATAAAAATATTCAATCTAGCCAAAGTGCCACACACACGGTATGCATGCTGTCACTTTCACACATGTGGGGAAAAGCATTGATCTATTAAAGCACAAAGAGTATTTATGTAGACTCAAACCTAAGTGCCACCATGGCGTGCACGCTGTCACTTTCACACACATGGGGAGAGAAGAGATATAATGAAGTACTTGAGTAGAAAGGTAGGTCTACTTTATTACAAAGCTCATGACCATAACATGATCATGCATAGAGAGAGAGATGAACACATAGCTACCGGTAGAGCCCTTAGCCTCGAGGAAGAACTACTCCCTCCTCATCATGGGAATCAGCAACAGTATGGAGATGGAGATCAACGGAGATGGCTCTGGTGGCACTTCCCCGTCCCGGCAGGGTGCCGAAACAGAGACTTTCTGTCCCCCGAATGTCCCCTTCGGTGGCGGCGGCGCTACCATTTGTAGAGGCCTCAACCTAATAAGGTAGTTTCCTCCTGTGTTTTACAATGCTAGTCCCTGGATCAATAGCTAGCATCCACAGTTAAGATGTAATATCAAGAAACAAAGGTCATAATATAACTTTATAACCAGGAATAACATAATTTTATTACATCATACATAGCTCATATGGCTATTACATTACATTGCAGCGGAATAACTATAAGCATGGGGTCCTTCATCTTCAAAGTGCCACAGGCAGATGTTGGTTGTAGACTTTGTAATCCTAATCAATCAATCTTCACTAAAAACAATCAAACCTGCAACATACAAGTTACAGCCACAAGGGTCAATACATTTGAATTGTATTGGCAAGTGATACTATGGTAGTATAGTGGAGTCTATCATCTATATGCATTTGGCTAAGTGGAGTTGAGGCTTGCATTGCTCAAAATAGATTTTTCTTATCATTTTGAAAATACTAAGTTTTTGCTTGACAAAATCATTTTTCTCAATCAAAGATTTCAAGATCCTTGTACCAAGCCATCTCTCCATCAATGATTGTAGAATTCAAACAACCCTTGTTCAATCCACAAGATTTTAACTTAGAAATTTGAATGATGAGATTCTTGATTGCTTCCATGTCTTGATGCTCAAATTGTCCTTTACCAGGGACATGGCTAAGTACTTAGATTTTACACTCTGCAGAGGTGGTGCACTTTCCCCACAAGACTTGGTTTCCCAAGACAAGATCTTTCAGAAGCTTTCCCTTAGACCAAAATGGACGCGCTCCAACCTATCAAACACTACCACCAACTGTCCATATGGCTAAGTTCTTGCAACCTATATGATCATGGCAGAGCCCATATTGCCAAGTGGTTGCACTTGAAGCTTCTCAACATTTGACATCTCAAATCCCTTTGTTTCCTGGGTGGCCATCCACAAGTGAGATACACAACCCAAGTCCATGGCCTTGTGAACCACTCAACATACCCCAATCCTTCCATTCCACCCAGGAGGTTCATTAACTTAGTTGTTTTATTAATCAAAACCTAAGTCCTCAGACTTAGAATATTTTTCCATAGTGTGAATATATATTCCACCCATGTTTTCTATTAGCTAGGCTAAGCTTGATAGTAGTAGGAATCTTTAACTTAGGAAATCCTACTAAGGATTCATCTACTAGGTTTTCCTATAGTAAGGTTTATACTTAGCAAAATCCATGCAAGTTTTACTTAGCAAAATCACTAATGCATAGTGAAAGTAATAGGATAGAAAGTATGAAGCATCACTTGCCTTTTTGGTAGGGAATGGTGGTTCACTCCTTGTTCTTGCTAGTCTCACACTTCACTACAAGTCAATCAAGCAAACACCAATTCAATTTACATTCCAAACCAATAATCACTCAAACAAATTCACACACACAAGATAATGGAAAACCAATTCATGCATGGGAGCATGCACAAGATAGTTTTATTTTGCAAAGGGGTCTCTATGGGGTTTCTAAACTTTGTAAGATCCAAATTGGTCATTTACCAATGTGGCATGGTCATTAGCAAGAGGGTTTTGTCCAAAAACTATCTTTAAATCCATTCATCATTTTATGTGGTGAAAAATGTTTTTATCAAGGCAAAACTCTTAAGTTGTTCACCAAATGAGTTGCTAATTTGCAAAACTTGGTGTTTTGAGTCAGTGGGTTTGATCAAACCATTTTCTTAAAGTTTTCTTTCCATAAATATTTTTATAACAAATACCATTCTTTTTATTTGGCTAGAAAATGACTAAGTCAAGTAATCCAACCTAAGTCTTTCCATGATCATTTTTAACACCAAGGGTTGGTTCCTAGGGTCATTAAGGTCACAACCATTCAATTTGTAAAGGTTTTACTTCAAAATTATTTTCAATAAATAAATTACATTTCTATTTGACTAGAAATGGTTTTAAATTAAAGAATCATTTCTTAATTTCTCCAAATACATTTTTGTGTCCACAAAGTGTTTCCTAGGGTCAGTAGGTTCAAATCAATCCAATTGCCAAAGATTTGAACCCTATATTCAATTTAAAACAATTTTTACATTCTTAACAAGCATACAAATGTTTCTGAAATTTCAAACAAGATAACAGATACTATTTACTAAACTAAGGGCATGGTTGGCTAGGTCTTGTTCTCCTGAATCCATTGATATAAAATTTGCCAAATTTGGACGTGTGGATCAAAAGTTATAAGGGTTTGAAAATGGCATCAAATTCTGATTTCAAATTCTATTTCAGTTCATCTGATGCCACGCGTCATATTCTAATTCGCCAGTACCGTTTCGGGGTGGATCACGGTGCAGTCCGTCGGATCTAAGCAGATCGTATGGCCCAGATCACGTACCCCTTCGTGTTTAAGTTATTCTATCACATCCACTCGATTGATATCGGACGGCTCCTATCTAATAGCCATGAACTGGCGGCGCGAGGTCATCGGCGAGCGGCGGAGCGACCAGTTGGCGGCGGCGCTGGCGAGGCAGGAAGTAAGAAAGGGTAAGAAGATGCTCACCAGGCTCAGGAGAACACGGTGAAGCTCAAGGTACTCGCGGTTGGTCAAGGGGCACACTAGGGTTGCAGTAATTCCTCGTCGGAGTTGCGAACGGCGTCAGGTGGTCCTGGTTGCGGTCGGAGGCGACGCTGTCGATCACGAGAAGCCAAACGGATGGCACGATTAGGTGCGCAAGACCAAGGCGAAGATGCCAGCATGATCGAGAAACAAAGGGGTGGCCGGATTTTACCTGGGAAGCTCGCCGGAGAAGAAGACAGACGCGGCGGCGCTCAGAGCTAGTCCAAGCCAAAGTTCTGGGGCGTCCGCGGTCGAGTGTTGACACAGAAGGATGCGCCAGTGTATGGTGAGCGTGCTCGTGTGCTCAGGGAGGCGGAAGGGGGCGTGTGCTGGCCGGAATTGGCGAGAGGGGTCGTCGGAGACAGAGGGAGTGTCTGGCGAAATACGGCAGCCTGGGGGCGTGCTTGGGGAAGGAGGCAGAGGGGAAACGGAGAGGAGTGACTGGCGTTTAAAGGTGCTTGATCACCGCGAGTAATTGTGGCCATATTAATACAAATTAAGCCTGAGGATTCAATGGCAGAGGCGAGGAGGAACGGGTCGCTGCGGCGAGGACGAAGAATAGTAGGGTGTGGGGTCCGCTGGCAGTGAAAGAAAGGGAGAAGGGGAGGGGTCCACATGTCTGTTGCTCCGCGGGTCAGAATATGGGTGCAAATCGTTTTCCTTCGGGGAGGGAGGAAGCTGGGCTGGATTGGGCTGTGTTGGGCTAGTTGGGCCAGATTGGTGGGTTGTTCTATTTTTTTTCTGTCTGAATTGTTTTTTTCCTTTTCTATTTCTATTTTTCCTGTTTTGGTTTTCAAACAAACAAACAATGTTCACATCAATTCAAATAACACCCAAACTTTGTAAGTTTGACTTGGTTCTGTTCAGTAGCCTGAACCTAAATCTAAAATCCATAATTTTTAAATAAACAAAGTCCATTATTAATTAAATAGTTGTCCATTGCTAATTAATCAAATTAGGATTTGATTTATTTCAAACTCTATTTAAATCCATATATTTTCCAAAACCAAAATAGTGGGTTTTATTTGAAATAAGGTATATTTAGAAAGCTTGTTTTAAAATAAATAACAATTTTGTTAAAGGTTCCATTTATATTCAAATAAAATGGACCATGGTTTATTAAATAAATAGGGTTTGGTTTATTTAATAAAATCTTCATTTGAAATCCAAATACTTTCAAAACCAATCAGTAGTTTATTTGGAAATAAAGAATATTTGGAAAACTTGTTTAAAACAAAATAACCTTTTACTTTAGGGTCCATTAATAATTAAATAAAATGGGCCTTAGTTATTAAATCAAATAGAGTTTGATTTTATTAATAAAATCTTTATTTGAAACCTAAATATTTTCAAAATCAAATTAGTAGGTTTAATTTGGGAAATATATAATATTTGGAAATTTGTTGAAAGCAAAATAACATTTTTGCTGAAGGGGCCATTAGTAATTAAATAAAAATGGGCTTTAGTGATTAATTCAAATAGGATTTGTTCTATTGAGATATATATTTTGAAATCTAAAATAAAGCCAAAACACTTCAATAGGTTTTAATTAAGAAAATAAAATACTTAGAAAACTTATTTAAAATAATTTAATAAGTTTGATATTTTAATTAAAATGATAAAACCTTTTATTTAAATAAAGTTGGATATCAAATCCTTATTAATTTATTTAAATAAAACCTTTGTTATTTTTATTCAAAACAAAATGTTTAATTCAAAGGCTTGGCCAAGGTTTAACTTGGCTTTATAAAATAATCTTTATTTATAAATCCACATTTATATTTGAAAACCGAATCTTTTATTAAAAGATCCAAAATAGTAATTCCAAAACATTTTTAATTTCCTTTAATAAATGTTTTTTTCCCTTTAAGATTTTATTTGATTCAAATTGGTTTGAAGGTTTCCAATTGGATTTAAAAGTTTCTTCTGGCTCTGAAAATCAAATAAAGTTTTATTTTATTAATTTATTTTCACATTACAATATTTGGAAAATCTTGGGATGTGACAGGCTACCACCCTTAAAATAAATCTCGTCTCGAGATTTGGGGAGGCTAGGGTTATAAGCAAGTTCAAAACAACTAGGGTACTACCACCCTTAAAAATTTTCAAACAAAAATTACACATTGTCCTTCTTGGGATCCTGGGAAAACTTCTCTAAGCAAACAGTTGCATGGTGCCCTTGGTTTCCATTCTTGACTCATGGGCCAAGGTTGAGATCCTTCATAGACTTGTTTAAGTTGTTCTTCATCTTTTCTGGACAATTGCTTGCATAGTGGCCTAGTTCTTTGCATTTAAAACACATCACTTGGCTGATATCTTTCTTTTTCTTTGGTATTACTGTCTCCTGTTTGTTTCTTTGGTTCTTCTTCTTTTCTGGGCATTCATTGGCATAGTGTCCCATCTCTTTGCAATTGTAACACTGCAATTGGCTTATGTCCTTTTTCTTCTTTTTGGGTCTCTCCAAAGCTAGGAGTTCTTCCAGTTCATGTTCTTCATAGTTGGGAGATCTTTCTCTCTTCTTGGGGCATTGATCTTCATGCTCCTTGGATGCATGATCCTTGTATCTAAAAATATTGCTATCTTGGGTTCCTTCTAGATTAGCATCTTTGTCATCCTTGTTGTCATTAGCTCTTTGGGAAAAGTTTTCTCCCATGTTGATCACTTGAGTAATGAGTCCTTGCAACAATTGGGATTGAAGTTTCAAAATCCTTTGTATGGCTGGGTCTAGTCCATTGTTGTTGGCTAAAAGCTGAGTTGTCTCTTGGCTCAACTGGTTTTGAGTTGCTATGAGCTCTTTCATGCTGTCAGCTTGGTTAGTGTTGATGTCATCAACCTTGGAGTCTTTTGGAGTAGTCATCTATTTGGGTTTGATGGGAGATTAGAATAGGCAAGATATTTCTAAGGACTTAATTCTAATCACACACATCATATACACACAAGCAATGTGCATGCAATCACAAACCAAACAATTCACTCAAACAACAAAGTTCAAGCACATACTTAGGCAACAAAATATTTTTGTTACACCACATAAGTTGGTGTGTTTGACTAAATTATGGTGGTCCATCTATATGGTTCACTTGTGATATTTCCATCCTTCTTTGGTTGATCCTTCTTGTATGAGATCATGGTTTCCTTGAGAAAACTCTTGGTCACAATTCTTCAAAGTTGTTGATGGTTCCTTCTTATTTTGCATTCCCTCAGTCTCTAAATATTGAGTAGGATTTCCTTGTTTCACTTGTATTCCTTAGTGGTATCCAAGTTGGAAGACCTTGGTGAATATGCTGAAGATGTTGAAGTCATTAGAGTTGAAGAAGTTGAAGTCATTCTTTGCACATGGTGTAGTCTTGGGCCATGGGTAGGTTTTTCCATCAAGTTGAAGTAGAGGAGAAGTAGGGTTGAAACCAAAATGGTTAAGGAAAGAGTTTACAAGTGTTTTTGTAAATAAGTTTTTGGAACAAAATACAACTCCTATTTTTCTAAGGGTTTTTTGTCCAATCCTAGGTTTACAAATCCTACAGGCAACACAATGCTCTGATACCATCTGTAGAGGCCTCAACCTAATAAGGTAGTTTCCTCCTGTGTTTTACAATGCTAGTCCCTGGATCAATAGCTAGCATCCACAGTTAAGATGTAATATCAAGAAAAAAAGGTCATAATATAACTTTATAACCAGGAATAACATAATTTTATTACATCATACATAGCTCATATGGCTATTACATTACATTGCAGCGGAATAACTATAAGCATGGGGTCCTTCATCTTCAAAGTGCCACAGGCAGATGTTGGTTGTAGACTTTGTAATCCTAATCAATCAATCTTCACTAAAAACAATCAAACCTGCAACATACAAGTTACAGCCACAAGGGTCAATACATTTGAATTGTATTGGCAAGTGATACTATGGTAGTATAGTGGAGTCTATCATCTATATGCATTTGGCTAAGTGGAGTTGAGGCTTGCATTGCTCAAAATAGATTTTTCTTATCATTTTGAAAATACTAAGTTTTTGCTTGACAAAATCATTTTTCTCAATCAAAGATTTCAAGATCCTTGTACCAAGCCATCTCTCCATCAATGATTGTAGAATTCAAACAACCCTTGTTCAATCCACAAGATTTTAACTTAGAAATTTGAATGATGAGATTCTTGATTGCTTCCATGTCTTGATGCTCAAATTGTCCTTTACCAGGGACATGGCTAAGTACTTAGATTTTACACTCTGCAGAGGTGGTGCACTTTCCCCACAAGACTTGGTTTCCCAAGACAAGATCTTTCAGAAGCTTTCCCTTAGACCAAAATGGACGCGCTCCAACCTATCAAACACTACCACCAACTGTCCTTATGGCTAAGTTCTTGCAACCTATATGATCATGGCAGAGCCCATATTGCCAAGTGGTTGCACTTGAAGCTTCTCAACATTTCACATCTCAAATCCCTTTGTTTCCTGGGTGGCCATCCACAAGTGAGATACACAACCCAAGTCCATGGCCTTGTGAACCACTCAACATACCCCAATCCTTCCATTCCACCCAGGAGGTTCATTAACTTAGTTGTTTTATTAATCAAAACCTAAGTCCTCAGACTTAGAATATTTTTCCATAGTGTGAATATATATTCCACCCATGTTTTCTATTAGCTAGGCTAAGCTTGATAGTAGTAGGAATCTTTAACTTAGGAAATCCTACTAAGGATTCATCTACTAGGTTTTCCTATAGTAAGGTTTATACTTAGCAAAATCCATGCAAGTTTTACTTAGCAAAATCACTAATGCATAGTGAAAGTAATAGGATAGAAAGTATGAAGAATCACTTGCCTTTTTGGTAGGGAATGGTGGTTCACTCCTTGTTCTTGCTAGTCTCACACTTCACTACAAGTCAATCAAGCAAACACCAATTCAATTTACATTCCAAACCAATAATCACTCAAACAAATTCACACACACAAGATAATGGAAAACCAATTCATGCATGGGAGCATGCACAAGATAGTTTTATTTTGCAAAGGGGTCTCTATGGGGTTTCTAAACTTTGTAAGATCCAAATTGGTCATTTACCAATGTGGCAAGGTCATTAGCAAGAGGGTTTTGTCCAAAAACTATCTTTAAATCCATTCATCATTTTATGTGGTGAAAAATGTTTTTATCAAGGCAAAACTCTTAAGTTGTTCACCAAATGAGTTGCTAATTTGCAAAACTTGGTGTTTTGAGTCAGTGGGTTTGATCAAACCATTTTCTTAAAGTTTTCTTTCCACAAATATTTTTATAACAAATACCATTCTTTTTATTTGGCTAGAAAATGACTAAGTCAAGTAATCCAACCTAAGTCTTTCCATGATCATTTTTAACACCAAGGGTTGGTTCCTAGGGTCAGTAAGGTCACAACCATTCAATTTGTAAAGGTTTTACTTCAAAATTATTTTCAATAAATAAATTACATTTCTATTTGACTAGAAATGGTTTTAAATTAAAGAATCATTTCTTAATTTCTCCAAATACATTTTTGTGTCCACAAAGTGTTTCCTAGGGTCAGTAGGTTCAAATCAATCCAATTGCCAAAGATTTCAACCCTAAATTCAATTTAAAACAATTTTTACATTCTTAACAAGCATACAAATGTTTCTGCAATTTCAAACAAGATAACAGATACTATTTACTAAACTAAGGGCATGGTTGGCTAGGTCTTGTTCTCCTGAATCCATTGATATAAAATTTGCCAAATTTGGACGTGTGGATCAAAAGTTATAAGGGTTTGAAAATGGCATCAAATTCTGATTTCAAATTCTATTTCAGTTCATCTGATGCCACGCGTCATATTCTAATTCGCCAGTACCGTTTCGGGGTGGATCACGGTGCAGTCCGTCGGATCTAAGCAGATCGTATGGCCCAGATCACATACCCCTTCGCGTTTAAGTTATTCTATCACATCCACTCGATTGATATCGGACGGCTCCTATCTAATAGCCATGAACTGGCGGCGCGAGGTCATCGGCGAGCGGCGGAGCGACCAGTTGGCGGCGGCGCTGGCGAGGCAGGAAATAAGAAAGGGTAAGAAGATGCTCACCAGGCTCAGGAGAACACGGTGAAGCTCAAGGTACTCGCGGTTGGTCAAGGGGCGCACTAGGGTTGCAGTAATTCCTCGTCGGAGTTGCGAACGGCGTCAGGTGGTCCTGGTTGCGGTCGGAGGCGACGCTGTCGATCACGAGAATCCAAACGGATGGCACGATTAGGTGCGCAAGACCAAGGCGAAGATGCCAGCATGATCGAGAAACAAAGGGGCGGCCGGATTTTACCTGGGAAGCTCGCCGGAGAAGAAGACAGACGCGGCGGCGCTCAGAGCTAGTCCAAGCCAAAGTTCTGGGGCGTCCGCGGTCGAGTGATTGACACAGAAGGATGCACCAGTGTATGGTGAGCGTGCTCGTGTGCTCAGGGAGGCGGAAGGGGGCATGTGCTGGCCGGAATTGGCGAGAGGGGTCGTCGGAGACAGAGGGAGTGTCTGGCGAAATACGGCAGCCTGGGGGCGTGCTTGGGGAAGGAGGCAGAGGGGAAACGGAGAGGAGTGACTGGCGTTTAAAGGTGCTTGATCACCGCGAGTAATTGTGGCCGTATTAATACGAATTAAGCCTGAGGATTCAATGGCAGAGGCGAGGAGGAACGGGTCGCTGCGGGGAGGACGAAGAACAGTAGGGTGTGGGGTCCGCTGGCAGTGAAAGAAAGGGAGAAGGGGAGGGGTCCACATGTCTGTTGCTCCGCGGGTCAGAATATGGGTGCAAATCGTTTTCCTTCGGGGAGGGAGGAAGCTGGGCTGGATTGGGCTGTGTTGGGCTAGTTGGGCCAGATTGGTGGGTTGTTCTATTTTTTTTTTCTGTCTGAATTGTTTTTCTCCTTTTCTATTTCTATTTTTCCTGTTTTGGTTTTCAAACAAACAAACAATGTTCACATCAATTCAAATAACACCCAAACTTTGTAAGTTTGACTTGGTTCTGTTCAGTAGCCTGAACCTAAATCTAAAATCCATAATTTTTAAATAAACAAAGTCCATTATTAATTAAATAGTTGTCCATTGCTAATTAATCAAATTAGGATTTGATTTATCTCAAACTCTATTTAAATCCATATATTTTCCAAAACCAAAATAGTGGGTTTTATTTGAAATAAGGTATATTTAGAAAGCTTGTTTTAAAATAAATAACAATTTTGTTAAAGGTTCCATTTATATTCAAATAAAATGGACCATGGTTTATGAAATAAATAGGGTTTGGTTTATTTAATAAAATCTTCATTTGAAATCCAAATACTTTCAAAACCAATCAGTAGTTTATTTGGAAATAAAGAATATTTGGAAAACTTGTTTAAAACAAAATAACCTTTTACTTTAGGGTCCATTAATAATTAAATAAAATGGGCCTTAGTTATTAAATCAAATAGAGTTTGATTTTATTAATAAAATCTTTATTTGAAACCTAAATATTTTCAAAATCAAATTAGTAGGTTTAATTTGGGAAATATATAATATTTGGAAATTTGTTGAAAGCAAAATAACATTTTTGCTGAAGGGGCCATTAGTAATTAAATAAAAATGGGCTTTAGTGATTAATTCAAATAGGATTTGTTCTATTGAGATATATATTTTGAAATCTAAAATAAAGCCAAAACACTTCAATAGGTTTTAATTAAGAAAATAAAATACTTAGAAAACTTATTTAAAATAATTTAATAAGTTTGATATTTTAATTAAAATGATAAAACCTTTTATTTAAATAAAGTTGGATATCAAATCCTTATTAATTTATTTAAATAAAACCTTTGTTATTTTTATTCAAAACAAAATGTTTAATTCAAAGGCTTGGCCAAGGTTTAATTTGGCTTTATAAAATAATCTTTATTTATAAATCCACATTTATATTTGAAAACCGAATCTTTTATTAAAAGATCCAAAATAGTAATTCCAAAACATTTTTAATTTCCTTTAATAAATGTTTTTTTTTCCTTTAAGATTTTATTTGATTCAAATTGGTTTGAAGGTTTCCAATTGGATTTAAAAGTTTCTTCTGGCTCTGAAAATCAAACAAAGTTTTATTTTATTAATTTATTTTCACATTACAAGATTTGGAAAATCTTGGGATGTGACATAATTTGATTACATGCTCTAAATCTTAGTCAGTCATAGCTCAACTAATGAGGCTATCATGACACTGTCTTAGAGCCATATCTCGAAATCTTCTATTGAGATCACACTCTAAAGATCTTGATCATATCATAATATTCTCTTCAACTTGATGATCTTGATGCCAATACTGAAGGTATATCTTTATCTTCATGGCATCCATACTTGAATCCAACACATAGACTACAAGCATGACCTATGGAATATTCCTTCATAAAAAAATTAGTGAAAACATTAGTACATAGGGATTATCATTAATCACCAAAACCACATATAGGGTCAATTACTCTTTCAATCTCCCCCATTTTGGTAATTGATGACAATCACAACAAGAGGGTTTATATAATAAATATTAGAAACAAGTACGCAGCTTATCCGAGAATAAGTTGTGTACAAGAGGTTGCATTTGATATGGTCAAGTAACACAAAGCTACTAGCACATAACAAAACTAATTCTACTTACACAAACTACAACTAATGTAAGAGATGTGAGTAGAACCAACATATATAGAGCAAACTCCCCCACAATATATGCATGTGTGATGAACTTGAATTTCATTGCATACATTGTCAAGAATAAACTTTGGGAGAGTTTACACTATATATACAACCATGCAAAACATAATAAAGATGAAATGCATGAAAGGCAAACACTTAAGAACAAACCAAGCTTAAGTATAAAACCATTTCCCTTAAACCCTCCAAACTTTTGCCCCATTGACAACAAGTGCCAAAATGGATGACAAAGTTAGAAGGCCAATATAGTATGAGTTCCTCCCCAAGGTGTGCATTTCTAATATTTTGAGTGAAATCAAATGCACGTATCCAATGACAAATATTTGGAGGAAATCAAGCTATATTGAGGATCAAAGATTGCTACAATGATAAAACGGTGAAGAAACTTCAACAGATGAAGCAAGAAATCCAATGATACAAAAAATCAAATGGACAAATAATGCTCTAAATGAAATAAGGAAGCTCCCCAAGGTTCGTGCATAATTTTAATTATTGCATTTGAATACAATATGCACAAACACGGAATCCTCACTCCCTCTATATCATTTAGAACACAACCAAGATACAAGGAGTGGATATAAATAAATACACTTGTCAAGACAAGCTTAAGTCCAAAATAAACCAAATATGAGATATGAGTGCGTGAAGATGCAATAAAAGTAAACCAAGCACTCATAAATCAAGACCTTACCAATATCATTAAAACCAAGAGGATAAGAGATATGGCCAGCAAAGAGCGATGATATCAAGGCGAGAGATTAACACTCTCATGTATATAAGTTTATAAGTGGACAAAACATGAGAATAATCCACAAATAAACAACCATATACAAGAGGTTAATAAAGTAAGAAAACATGATATCCAAGAGGAAGTCATAAGATATACCAAACATGATAATTTTTTTTGCTTAACTGCATATATAGCCCATGGCTCTATTTTCTCTTATGGTATATCAATGAACTTCACCAAAGAAAAAAACCTCAAAAACATCACAACTAACACTAAGGGAACAAATGCTACTTGGGATACTTTGAGAAAGGCAACAAGTAGCAAAAGGAAGGATTCAAAGCAATTTCAACAATATTGCACATGAGAGTACCTTGAGGAATTGATATGCAATAAATTGATAGAAGGCATATTTGGAATTGGTGAATCATGAACATGATTTTATATACTCCCCATTATATGCATCATCTCAAATTACTCACATAAGCAATAAGGATAAAGAAGTCTTTCAAAGATCCTTGCAAGAACCGCAACATTTACAACAGATAAATTCATGCCAAGATCCAACCTACAAGAGATTGGATGAAAGAATAGTATGCATGAATAAGATACTTGTTATAGAGATAGCAATGGTATGATGTAGTAGATAAGAATTTTTCAATCATTCTCGCTTGGCTCCAATTATCATGTGGTGACAAAATTTTCCTTATAGACGAGACAAGCATCCATTGCATCTCCAATGTACCTTAAACAAAATTCAAGTACATCTTGGTCCCCAAACTTATTGGGTCCAAAGTGGTTAGACTAACCACAACACATAGGACACACTCCATAAAAATATGTGCATATTTATAGATGAAATTTGAATTTCATGCACATATTAGACCTTTAAGGATTTTATGGAGTATGCCCTATATATTGGATCAAAGAAAGAAAAAATGATATGAGATGTACATTTAGTAAGCATGCATGCGCGAGACTTTCAAGATCCAAAGAAGATATAATTTGGACAAATCACCAAAATATTCAATAAGGCATACAAGGTGTGACCAAACACATTTGTTGCCCAAACTATATCAAAGAATCAAATCAACACAAGATTTGTTCAACGAAGTTCAACAAATGAACTAAACAAAAACTATTGAGCAAAAAGATGAAATAAAAACACAAATACTCAAAGATTTATCTCATTCAAGCAAATAAAATAGAGAAGAAAGAATGAGATAAAAACTCCCAAAAGAGCAAGGTTTCAACAAATAAACCAAACCCTTAACACTTTTCACAATGTCACAAGGTTCCGAGAAGAAAAGGTTTGTCTTCCACTAAAACACATTTGATAATAATCAAAAACATCATCAAAGAGATGTTCAAAAGCCAAGGAAGACAATGGGAGCCACACCAAACTTTTGGAAAAGAAAATAAGTCAATAGTAGGTGAAATCCAAGGTGAAGATGATCCATAAATGCTACCACACCCAAGTATCTCAATTGTCGAAGAGAATGAGTGTATTGGAATTGATTTCTGGTGGTATATTGCATGGGTATTAAACATAAATATTCACAATAAGAAGCATAGGATAGGAATAAAAAGATCAAGCACTATGCAAAGATAGAGATTCTTGATAGCTTCAACTAGTCACATAATCATGCAATACAACAATTAGAATATCTTGAAGCAAATGGTCTCCCAAATAAGATATAGAAATATGTATTTGAGGAAGACCGCACCAAGAATTTCTTACTCAAACAAAGACCGAAAAGATGAGAAATAAAAGATTCTAACAAAAATAGGACCTTGTTTGAGCCAACATGCCACCTCGAAACAAGATAATCAACAATATCAACTCTAAGTGGCACTACCTCATATGTTCACATTTCCTAGGATTGTGATATGAAAAATAAGCATATTACTCCCCCATAATGTGATATTCATTTTTTCTTAATAAGAGGCAAAGCAACCTCAACTAGAGAGAATTAATGGACATTTAGAATTTGAATTTATCATGAGTATGACACACCACATAGTGACTAGATAAGCTTGAAATATCAATACTAAGTGGTAGTACTCATGTACACACATTTTAATGTTTGAGAGATGCGCGGGGCATGTCACTCCACCAAAATGGGATGTTCCATTAACCACTCGAAAATAGCCAAATAAGATATCATCAAGATGCATTAGAGGCTCAAAACAAAACACATGGGTAAATGATGTGCCAAACACCTAGACATACTTGAATACACAAAATAATCAAGCATGAGGCACACCAAATACAAACACATACTTGGTACACAACCAAAACATGTAAAGGGGCAAGTAACTTACAAAATAAATGGGTTAAGTACAAGTTACCGTGAAGAGGCACATTGGATATAAGATAGGGAAATGATAATCCGTATGACTTAGCTAGATCAAATATAATATGTGAAGATCCCTTAATTCTTCATGAGTTAGCCAAGTCTTCAATTCCCTCCATAAACACCTATTGATCAAGTTTGAGCTTGTTGGTCCCCAACCAATTTGGGTCCTAAGAGGTTAGTCAAAATAGGCTTGGCAA
Organism: Avena sativa; assembly: GCA_916181665.1. Taxonomy (NCBI): domain Eukaryota; kingdom Viridiplantae; phylum Streptophyta; class Magnoliopsida; order Poales; family Poaceae; genus Avena; species Avena sativa. The sequence goes on along the minus strand of OV702280.1, from coordinate 59,674,796 downwards.
CCCAAATGGTTCTTTTCTTGACACCACTTTGAGTTCCAACAAACTTGGCAAACACAATGCCATCCTTATCCTTCCTAAGATAATAGTCATCATCAACAATGATAGGGTTAGATAAGGTACCGTTTGAACATGAAGAGGCAAAGTGCCCCTTAACACGACATATGTAGCAACAAGTGCTCCCCTTTCTCTTCTTCATTGATTTCTTAGCTTGGGGAGCATTATCTTGATTCTTATTTGGAAGTGGCCTAACTTCAACTTGGGCTTGACCTTGTACTTGTGGCCGGTTCCCTTGTTGCTTCTCACTCAAGTGCTTTTTCTTCACTGGACAAGATCTTACATGATGTCCTTCAACCTTGCACTTGAAGCAAATAATCTTGGCCAAATTCTTGACTTGGTTTTGGCCCTTCTTATTGTTTCTCTTGGACTTGTTATTGTTATTGGAGTTGAATCCAAGTCCACTTTTATCATTAGGGTATTTTTGCACACTCAAAATATTATCGAGTGTGGATTTCCCTTCGTGACTCTTTTCCAAGTCATTCCTCAAGGATGCGACTTGGGCCTTGAGCTCTTTGATTTCCTCTACATGGTTAGTAGAAATACAAGTACAGTATTAAGTGGAAGCTTCATTGTTAGATCAACAAGGCAAAGCAAGTAATCCAACACAAGGTTTATCAATAGTATGGCTAAATGGATTACTAGGACTAGCACACGGCAAAATAGCATTTTGATTAGAAGTTGTGCTAATGTCCAAAAGGGGCTCACAAGATGTTACCTTAGTAATACTTGCCTCACGAGCTAACATTAGCCCATCATGGGAGATTAGAAGATCATTATGAGAGCCCGAGAGCTTTTCATGACTTTCTTCCAATTTCCTATAGTTGCTAGTTAGCAACTCAAGTTGAGCCATTAGCTCAACGTTCTCCTTTAGGGTAGATTCTTCACAAGAAGTAGAGTTAGTAGCACAAGCATCATTAATGGAATTGTTCTTTTCAAGCTCATAAGATTCAATTTTTTGTGTGAGGATACAATTAGTGTGCTTCTCCTCAGCAAGCTCTTTCTTAAGGGGATTGAATCTCCAACTCTCATCATCAAGTTGAAAATCGAACTCCTCTATGGTTCCTGTTTGTTTAGTTATGGTGTCCATAACATGTTTGAGATAAGTAACGGCCTTATTATTACGAAGAGAGGTGTTGGGGATATGCTATATGGGTATCCTCATAGCATGTCACTTGTCCGAATAACCCGGGTGGCCCATAGTCGGTAGCGTGGCCTATGGCCTGCTGGGCGGACCAGTTAGATGGATCCAGAAGGGAGGCCCATGCCGGATAAAGGAAGGCTACTGTGGATTCACCAACGTACCCGGAGCCTTGGAGTGCAAGATACACAAGACTAGTAATAGACGGTGTAGGATTCTGTAACCTGTCCGGCTAGGACTTTTGCCTGTAAATCTAGGACCTGGCGACTATATAAGTCAGGCCTATGGGAGGCTTTAGGGCACGAAAACTTAGACTCTCTAGTCACCTCGCACAGCGAACCAATCCCTGTAACTCGGCGTATTGCCCTTATAGTGATTTATAGCAGGAGTAGGATTCTGCCATCATCGTGGGATCTGAACCTGGGTAAGCTGTGTTACCTCGTACCCGTCAACCGTCCGCCTTACCCCACATCTCTAAAACACGCACTGTGAGGACCCCTCCATGGCATACTCGTCGGCAATACCACGACAGTTGGCGCCCACCGTGGGGCAAGAGGCGCTTCAGGCTCTTCAACGGGCGAGGACCAAGATCTTCGCGGGAATCGACGAAACCGTAACTATCGGTCATGTTCTCTTCTCCGGCAACGTTCCGATCGTCCCTCCTGACGAGTTCTGGATCCCGGCGAAGACGAACCCTATGCGGTGTTCTATCGTTACTATTGGATACATCCACCTCTTCATCGGCAAAACCGACTCGGGCACTAGTTCCCTGGGAGTTGGACGAGCATCAAGACCCGCACCGACCGCCTACGGGCAGGATACGTTCGCGGAAGGATCGATGTCGGATCTCTCTTTGTAGTTTTCCGGCAAAGATCGGAAAGCACCAAGGCCCGCACGGACCGCCTACAGGCAGGATACGTTCGCGGAAGGATCGACGTTGGATCTCTCCTCGGAGTTTTCCGGCAAAGATCGAAAAAATTCAAGACCCACCCAAACCGCCCCTGTGCAGGATATAAAGGTGGAAGATCACTGCAAATCCTCCGTCTTCGTCCGTGCGTCTGGACATCAGAGATCCAAGTTCGTCGGCGTGGTTACCATCTTCGACCTGGCGCGCTGCGTTCAGAGAGAGGGCGAAAACTCCCGCGATTACCTGGCTAGGTGGCTCCGTATACGAGCCGATCTGGCCCACTACCCCGATGATAACGCTTTGTATCACTTCGTGGAAGGACTGGACCGTGGCATGCTTCTCCGACATTCTCTAAGACGGCAGCAGGCAACAGGACATCTTACCCTCGAAGAGATGGTGAGCACCGTCAACAGCTACGTGGAAGCTGACGCAGTAGCCCAGATGGAGCTTGCGCTCAGAGACGGAGAACCTCCGATTCAGCATCCGTCGCCACCGCCTCCCGCCGCCATCATCGCAGCAGCACCACCACCTCCAGTCATCGTCGGGCCGTTGCACCTCCATCGCCCGTCATCAAAGAAGTCCTGGCACCCTCCGACTCTGTCATCGACGTGCTTTATGCTGATTTCAGTGCAGATTCAGAGGAGATAGACTTCAGCCCAGAAGAGCTAGACTCCGCTATGCAGGAGATGGAGGAGGAGTACTCGCGTGACAAGCAAGCCAACAATGCCTTCACGTCCCGAGAGGTGTTCGTCACCATCAGGACGGCGATGGATGAAGATCAACCCGGACGAGCTCCGCCTACGGCGCTGGAAAAGGGGAAGGGGCCACTTATTGCTGCTGACGATGATCGCGCAAAATTCATGCCTCCTCCGCCTAAACCAGTGCAGCAGCCGCAGGAACTCGGCACCGGCCCGAGCAACAACAACACCGCAAACTTGCCGCCTCTAGCATCTATGTCTATAGCAGCCCAAGTTACTCCAGCTGATAGAGTGATGTACGGCAATCTCCTCGTCGAGCCACTGACCGTTGCTCATAACCGGAACGTGACCCAGCTTGATGAGAAGCGCCAGCAGCTGCTGGAGGAAGCGCAAGCCATCGCGGAGCAAGGCGCTAAACTAGATCGAGATCTGGTCAACGCGCAGAAGTCCATAGAGAAAGCTAGAGCAATGGAGGCCGAGTACAAGACTTTACTGTAGCAGCAGAAGGCTAAGAAAGCTCCAGCTCGCGTCATCAACGATCCTGGTGTACGGCGCAACTTAGGATGGGCTCCCTCGAAGTCGGCACAGGCCAAACCATACATTGACAGTGAAGGAAAGCAGGTGATGCCCACCCCACTCCTTAACCTCACCGTCGCCAAGACCCTTCTGGAGCAGGGTAGATCGCCTGAGGCAGTGGAACAGGTCTATGACCTAGTGTCCAAGGCGTTGAAGCAGCAGGAAAAGGCCACCTCTCAGAGGCTTGAGTCTGAACCAGCGCTCTGCCAATCTAGCCAGTACAAGCCGCCAAGGACAGATCTCCTCTTGATGTCGGGTCCAAGACGGGTTCATCAGAATGAAGACGGAGGGATGCGCGCAACAGGAAGGATGCCATCCCCATATCCTCCAACCACGGAGAAAAGGCCTGACCTCGTCGGCCATCGCCACCGCCCCGATCTCCCCGACATCGCGAAGATTACAAGGCTCACCATCGTACGGATATGCCCCCACGAAAGCAGTGCGGCATCCTCATCCGCGACAACGTGGAGCAGACCCGTCATGACGGAGAGCGCAACCAAGGACACAAGAGCAGGTCACGCCACGACCCTCCGCGTCCGATAAGCAACCGTGACAGGCGTGAGGCGTCGCAGGAGGGTAACAGCAAAAAGGATAACCCACCGCCACCTCCGCCTCCGTCACCACCAAGCATTCACCATGGCGGAGGGGGCCCGCGTCGTTCACGCAGCCCATCCCCTTTTGACAAAAAGAAGAAGAACCCGGAGCCATACGATGCACGTTCGCAGATCGATAAGATCCACGAGGCCCGGGAAGGACCATACCTGGGACCACATTGCTTTGGACCTGCAATACGGTTCGCAACTTACCCCAAAGGTTTCCGGATTGACAAGACCATCAAGCCCTATGACGGCACCGCCAAACCAGCCACATGGTTGCAGGACTACGGCAACGCGGTGGAGACTGCTGGAGGCAACCCCAACGTCGTCGTCAAGTACCTCCCATTAATGTTGGCAGGCACGGCCCGTCAATGGATTGACGACTTGCCGGAGAAATCTATCTACAACTGGCTGGACATGCAAGAAGCGTTCCCCAAGAACTTTGAGGGTACATACAAACGTCCCTGCACTATGGGCGATCTACAGCGGTGCGTGCAAGAGAAAGACGAGACATCTCGCGCCTACCTTTCCCGCTAGCTGGATATGAAAAATTCATGCGCATGAGTGCACGCCCAGACCGCCATGGCCGCCTTCATCGATGGGTTGGAAAGGGGAACGTTTCTCCGACATAAGCTGAAGCACTTGCAGGACAATCACCAGCTTGACTTGAACCAGATGATTCAGTTGGCTAGTGAGTTCGTAGCTGCCGACGACGATGCTCGTGGCTCCTTGCCGACAACGGCCGTTCCAACTCAAGCTCGGAGGAACAATAGTACAAAGCGGAAAACCGCTCCAGAAGAAAAGAAATCTATCGACATGGTCGCTATGACTTTTGCAGGACGAGGAGAAGGTGGACAACGTGGCCGAGGAAGGGGAGCTGGTCGTGGGCATCAGCGAGGAAGTGAAACCACCACGGCGCCGCTCCGCGTTCCCCAAACCTACGAGGAGTACAGCGGTATGCCGTGCCTCGTACACCTCAACGCCAACAGCAAGGCCACCCATACCAATCGACACTGCAAGTTCGTCAACGACCTCAAGGAAGACCCGGAGTTCGGCTACAAGCGAAGTCGGAAGAACAGATCGCGCGGCAAGGGCAAGGGGAAGAAGAAGGAGGAGAATTCCAAGGATTCAAGTGACATGGACGAGGACGTTGACCCCAAGCACGCCGCCAAAAGCGATGACAAGGGCAAGAACCCCTTCACAAAGAAGGCTCCAGTCTGCCACACTTTCCTTGGCACCCCCACCGTCCGACAACAGAAGACCTCTCTGAGGATCCTGATGGCCACTCTCCCCCCAGTTCCCCAGTACCTGCGCTGGTCGGAGGTTCCAATAACTTGGGACAGGACGGACCACCCAGACCTTATACCCACGGAGAACCAGTACGCCATGGTCATCAACCCTTTGATTGAAGGCGTGGAGTTCACCAAGTGTATGGTGGATAGTGGAAGCAGCATCAACATCATGTACCTGTATACACTGCAGAAGATGAACTTGACGGAGGCAAACCTAAGGAGGACCAACACCATCTTCCACGGCGTAGTTCCTGGTCGGGAGGCTCGGTCCCTTGGGTGCATTACACTTCAGGTTGCCTTTGGCGATGTTAATAATTACCAAGAGCGCATGACCTTCGAGGTGGTCCCCTTCAAGAGCGTGTACCACGTCATATTCGGCCGCGACATATTCCACACGTTCATGGCCAAGCCATGCTTCGTCTACAACAAACTCAAGATACCCAGACCAAACAGCATCATCACCGTATCCAGAAGCTTTACCAAGGAAAGGGACTGTGAGATCAACGAAGCAGCCGTTGCAAAAGCTGTCCTCTACAGCAAAGAATTCAAGGAGATCCAGAGCAAGGTCGATGACTCAGAGATGCCCGCGTCGAAGAAGCAGATCTCCGAGTCCGCTCCTGCGTTCAAGGCTGCCATCGAGACCAAGTCAGTGGAACTTATGGTAGGCGATGCCTCCAAGGTCACCGCCATTGGGACGAACCTGGATCCCAAATAGGAAAGCTCCCTCGTCGAGTTCCTCCATGAGAATAGGGACATCTTTGCCTGGCAACCTGCCGACATGAAAGGTGTACCTAGGTAACTTGCCGAGCACAGCTTAAACATTGACCCAAAATGTAAACAAGTGAAACAACCTCTACGACGATTTGGAGATGAGAAGAGATGCGCCATTGGCAAAGAGATAGCTAGGTTACTTAAAGCTAGATTTATCCGAGAAGTCCTTCACACCCAATGGGTGGCCAATCCTGTACTTGTCCCCAAAAAGGGAACCAGTGAATTAAGAATGTGTGTTGATTACACCGGCTTAAACAAAGCATGTCCCAAAGATCCGTTTGCTTTGCCTCGCATTGACCAAGTCATTGAATCGACGGCTGGCTCGGAACTTTTGTGTTTTCTCGATGCATACTCAGGATATCACCAGATAAAAATGAGGAAGTCGGACCAATTGGCCACTTCGTTCACTACTCCATACGGCACGTTTTCCTATGTCACGATGCCCTCTGGGCTGAAAAACGCAGGTGCTACTTACCAGCGGACAATGCAACGTTGCCTCCACGACCAAATTGGTCGGAAAGTTCATGCTTATGTGGACGATATCGCGGTGATGTCTAAAAAGTCAAACAACTTAATCTCCGACTTAATAGAAACCTTTGATAATCTCCGGAAATACAACATGATGCTTAATCCTAAGAAGTGCATCTTCGGGGTTCCAGCCGGCAAATTGTTGGGTTTCATCATTTTCCAATGTGGAATCGAGGTCAACCCGGAGAAAATCAAGGCCATCTTAAACATAAACCGTCCGACATGCCTAAAGGACATTCAACGACTAACAGGTTCTGTTGTAGCAGTTAGTCGGTTTGTCAGCCGACTTGGAGAGAAGGCTCTGCCACGTGGACGGACGAAGTAGATGAAGCATTGAAGCAGCTCAAGGAGATCCTTTCCTCAGCACCCATCCTTGCAGCACCCGAGCCTGGTGAGCCCCTGCTAATTTACATGGCGGCAACCAACTGGGTTATCAACATCGTCGTCGTGGTAGAGCAGAAGGAACCAGGATATGAGCACGAAGTTCAACGACCAGTTTACTATGTGAGCGAGGTCTTGACGGAGTCCAAGCAACATTACCCGCACTACCAAAAGATAGCTTATGGAGTATTCCTTGCTTCTCGGAAGCTGAGGCATTACTTTCAGGAGCACCCAATCACAGTGGTGAGCAAGACTCCACTGTCCGACATCATCAATAACAACGACGCTACAGGAAGGGTCGTGAAGTGGGGCATTGAACTCGCCTCCTTCGAGATCACTTACAAGAGACGCGACGCTATCAAGTCACAAGCCTTGGCGGATTTTGTTGCATATTGGATGGAGATGCCAGATGCTACTCCGTTGCCAGAACCAGAGTACTGGGTGATGCACTTTGACGGATCAAAGCTGCTCAACGGCTCGGGGGCTGGTGTATTGCTACAGTCACCAACATGAGACAAGCTACACTACGTTCTGCAGATCCACTTCGAGGCTACAAACAACATGGTGGAGTATGAAGCACTCATTCACGAACTGCGTGTAGCCAAGCATATTGGCATCAAGCGCATAGTTTGCTATGGAGATTCCAACTTGGTTGCCCAGCAAGTGGTTGGCACCTAGAATGCGCGGAACCCTATGATGGCGGCATATCGAGACAAAGTGGACGAGATAGCCAAGAGCTTCTTGGGCTACGAAGTCAAGTATGTACCTAGGGAACAAGCGGCTGATCTGCTGTCTAAGCTTGGATCAGGGCAGAAGCGAATTCCGCCAGGAGTTTTCCTAGAGCACCTGCGCACACCATCCGTGAAAGGAGCTGACATCGACAACCTGGATAGAGGTGACTCTTTCGTCAACATAGTGAATAAGGTCCCTCCGTCTTGGACAAAACCGTTCATGGAATACCTCGAACACGAAACTTTGCCTGACGACAAAGTCGAAAGACGGCAAATAGTACGACGAGCAAAGGGCTATACCATAATCAATGGGCAACTCTACAAAAGGAGCACTACTGGTGTATACCTAAAGTGTGTTTCCATCTAGAAGGTAAGGAAATCCTGCGCGAAATCCATCTCGGAGATTGCGGGCATCACGCCGCTCCTCGATCGTTGGTCATGAAAGCCTTCCGGCAAGGATTCTATTGGCTGACCGCGAAGGCGGACGCCGACAAGCTGGTTGAGACATGCATGGGATGCCAGTATTATGCCCGACAACGACATGTTCCTGCTGAAAAACTACGAACAATACCAATAACTTGGCCGTTTGCGGTCTGGGGGCTGGACATGGTGGGACCATTACAGATGGCACCTTGTGGGTTTACGCATCTGCTTGTAGCAGTTGAAAAATTCACTAAATGGATAAAAGATAAACCCATTAGAAAGCTTGATGGGGCAACTGCCCTCAGGTTCGTCCGAGATCTAGTGGTGAGATTTGGTCTCCCACACAGCATTATCACCGACAACGGCAGCAATTTATCACTTGGAGAAGTGGAGGCATATTGCTGGGAGAAAGGCATCCGACTTGACCTTGCATCTGTCGCACACCCATAATCCAATGGTCAGGTTGAGCGAGCCAATGGATTAATTCTGCAGGGAATCAAGCCACGTCTTGAGGCACCGCTACATAGAGCAGCTGGAGCCTGGGCGGAATAATTGCCATCTGTGTTGTGGAGTTTGCGAACTACACCCAACAGATCCACCGGCTACACCCCTTAGTTCATGGTATATGGAGCAGAAGCCATCCTGCCTTCCGACATTCTTCACGATGCACCAAGAGTTGCCGCCTACGACGAGGATGACGCTGAAGAATCCAGACGCTTAGATGTAGACCTTCTCGAGGAGGAGCGCGTTTTGGCATGCCAAAGATCCGCCATCTACCAGCAGAAGCTACGCAGCTACCATAGTCGCCGCGTTCGGCATCGCTCGTTCAAAGAGGAGGATTTGGTGCTCCGACTTAAGCAAAAGAAGTCACACAAATTATCCCCGCCATGGGAAGGACCGTTCATCATAAGCAAGGCGCTGCTCAATGGGTCTTACTACCTTGTTGACAATCGTGAACTAAAGGATAGACCCAACAAGGATCATAAGCGTAAGCGGCGTGACCCGGATGATGACTACCCGGAGCTTGATCGGCCATGGAACATAGCACAGCTACGTCCTTTTTACACTTAGCATTTTTTATCTAATTGTGTATCTCTTATATGATCAATGAAATAAATATCTCTGGTTCACTCATATTTCTGAGTCTTTTACCTCCTTTAGTGTTCATTTTTGGATCATGTAAAACCTTTATGCACAAGTTTTGCATTTGCACTTGTGAAAAATCCGCCTACGGGCGTTAGCTTAAGTTTTCTGGTCTACACGTTCTTTGTTGTTTTTATATGGATTCTGGAGTAGTGACTTTTGGCACTTATTGTCGGTGATTTTGTGCTCAGGTTATTGACGGTGCCATTGGGTATCATCACCTGAGCGCATGGTTTCGACAACAAGTCTTCCGACTCACGAAAAGTCAAGCATAAGAACCAAAGTAATGGATAAGCCAGCACTTTCTTAAAAAATATATACATGCTGGAAACTAGTTCTTAAGTAGCAGGAAATAACAACAATTGTTTTCCGCCTTAAGTTACATCATCAAGTTTTTTCCCCGCATACACCAAAGGTGAAACAAGTATTACAAAGTTGCTTTTCATTCCTTTGGCACGGGAGACTTGGAAGCAGGATCGTCACCAGCCGAAGAATCACCCTCAACGTCGGCACTGTGGTGGGACTTGGAGGAGTCTTGGTTGACGCTGTCGATGGTGTTCATGGGCACGAAGACGTCGATGTTCACCAACTCGGCAACTCTGGTGTCATAACCCGCGAGTGACCACAAGATGGCTTCGGGATCAATCTCTTTGCCGTCACCGTCAACGTCGGGGATACCAGAGGTCACCGTATCGATGTTGGCACCTTCGTAGTGTGCCTTCACCATTGACAGCGCCATCCTTGCACCAGCCCGTGCACATGAATATTTCCAGCTTGTGATACGCTCGGGGGCTCGGCGCAGAATCTCCGAGTACTTCGCCATGGAGTCCGAGGCCTTGATGTGTATCTGGAGGGGCTTGTCAATCTCTTTGGCTTGGGTGATGGCGGTGTTGATGAAGTTGCCGGCAAGAACCATGCATTCCTTGGCTGGAGGAGGCGATCTGGTTAAGCCCATGGGAGATGCAAATTCCGACAAGGAACGCATGAGTTCAACAATTTAAAGTATCCAGACTACAGAAATACAAGGCGGAGGAAACTTACTGAAGATGCTGGCCTTAGCCTGCCAGAGGGTGTCCGCCAGTGATTCTTTCTCTTGTTGGAGGAGCTTATACGCCTTGATGTGGCGATGGTTTTGCTCATCAGCAGCTTTCTTCTGATCTTTTAAGATCGCAAACTCCTCCTTCAAGCGATTGATTTCCGCGGAGGAGGAGTCCTGCAGGGCCTTCATGAAATCCTCATGCATTTTCAGCATCTCTTCCCTCTCCTCCTTAAGGATCTTGTTCTCGCTGTCCAGCTACTGGACGTGCTTGGACTGCTCGACAATATCCTTGGCCTTCGCAACATGTTCTGCAAAGTCGTAGAAAACAAAGTACACAGTGAGTACTCGGAGAATGTAGGCACAAAACCAAGACAGAATGCGCAAAAAGAAAACAGACTCTTGTTTTTGATGATCTGTTCCTTCAAGATGGCAGTTTTACTCTTTTCGGCTTCAATATCTGCGCGCATCTTCTGGTACTTGTCGTTGGCCATGCCCCACCGAGCATTCTCGTTCTGTGGAAAAAAGAAAAAAGTTAAACCGTTGTTTAGTCTACTTGGAGCATCTAGTCGGAAACTTTCCACCTAGACGCTCAGGGGCTATAACGAGAGTTTTTTACTTAGCAGTATGCTTATTTTTTCTTTAAGCATCTAGTCGGAGCTAATTCAGTTCTCGATTAGAAGCTTGGGGGCTACAGTATAAAGTTTTTAACTCGGAATCTGCTTAGCTTTTCTTTAAGCATCTAGTCGGAACTAATTCAGTTACAACTAGAGGCTTGGGGGCTACAGTATTGAAAAATTATAAACACTGTGTATGCTACTCTTAAAGCATCTAGTCGGAATAATTCATTCCATCTAAATGCTTGGGGGTTACAGTGAGAGTTTTTTCTAACTTAGTCACTCTTAGAGCATATAGATGAAAAACCTATGGTTTTCCGTCTACATCCCCGGGGGCTACTGTGGGATACTCATATGAAATGCAAAAGGCAAAGTAAACTTACAAGTGCGATGATCTTGAGGTTCGTAGCGCTCTCGGCTAGCAGCTTGCCAAAGGAAATACTATTTCCTCGCAATATTTCTGCTTGTCGGAGGAGCTCCTCAAGACCGCATGTCGGAGATGTCGGTGCTGCTCCAGGAACCACAGATGTGCTACGCGGTGTAAGCGCCGGGTAGACTATCTTTGGGAACTCAAAGGGTTTCTGGGGAGCAAGGGCGCCGCCTTCGGTAGAAGTACCAGCTTCCACCACCGCCTTGCCGCCACCGATGGAATCCTTAGCCGGAGCTTCAGCCATTTGTTGAGCAGTGCTCTCCTGCGTTGCCTGCTCGCCGACAACAGCAAGTTCGGTAGAGGCGCCAGAATCCACTTCCATGGCGGAAGGGCCTGATGCCTCCTTAGCTTGTGAGCTTGTCGGGGCAGACGAGGGTTTAACAGTAGGAGTAGCAGGGGCGATGGCGGGGGAGGCGTCGCGATGCAGCATATCTTTGATATTTCGAGAAGCCCCCGGTGTCTTGGAGGTCTTCTTGAGGCTGGTCGTGGCTTTCTTCCTGAAACGTGCAAAATGCATAAGTACAGGAGCAAGACAGAAAAATAGACAATGTCGGAGAATGAGAAGCTTACACTAATGGGGGTTCTTTGGCAAAAATCCCGGTGGTTCTTCTCTTTTCTGCCTCCAGGGCGGCGGTAGTATTTTCTCCGTCTTCTTCTTCTTGCCTCCGTCGGCAGCGTCAGAGGTGGAGCTCTTCCGCTTTCACGCCAACGGGACTTCGTCGTCGGACACGACCGTGACTTCCTTCATCTTTGTATCGTAGATTTGGGCAGCCAGGTTTCCCTCCTCTAGATCGCTAAGCTGTTAAGTAAGAAGTCACCGTGTTAGACAAAATGACATTTTCAAGACGGAAGAACTGGAGTATATGTCATACACGGAAAATAAAAACCTACCTTTGGGCACTTGCCGTCTATGAACATGTCGTAGGTGATGGTGAAGCCATGCTTCTTATCCTTCACCTTGACGATGTCCTTAAGGCGGAGCTTGACGGAGTCGCTCGAGAAGTTGTCCACGGAGATGCGGAGACTATCCCTTCTGTCGCTGGTATACTCGTGCATGTACTTCGCGAGGTGCTACAGAGGTTGGATTCGCCTGATGAACCAGCACATATCTAGGTCCAAGCCGGTCAAACCCGTCTCTACAAACCATTCGATCCACCTTATAGCGCGAGAAGCGTCGAGGTCGGAGGGAAGGGAGGCTTGGGATCTCCATGTGGAAACTTCAGCGGCGGCTCCGTCCATGAAGTCCGGGTATGTTAATTCACGGCCCTCCAGAGGAATGTCGGGGCCGTAAAAGTACGTATGTTGCCAATTCTTGCAGGACTCATGGCCAACGATGTCGGGGAACCGCCGGCCAGGTCGAATCTTGAAGCTTATGGTGCCACAGTTCCTAAGATCCTCCTTACTATGTCCGGCTACACGTTTGACGGTGAAGAAGTACACAAAAAGGTCTAACCTAGGCCTTATCCCTAGATATCCCTCACAAAGTGCCGCGAAGTTGCTAAGCACTAAGATACTATTGGGGAAAGGTTATGGGGATGGACCCTATAGTGGTTTAAGACAGAGAGGAAGAAGTGGGAGATAGGCAGGGAAACGCCGCGTACCAGCTGAGCTTTTAGGTACACCTTTTATCCGGCTTGGGGAGAAGGTGCCACCTCGCCAGCCGGCGCCGCCCGCCAGGCAAGCCCCTCCGTCGCGGGGAGGTAGCCTTCGGCGACCATCTCTTGGATATCGCGGTCGGTGATGTCCGAGCCGCGCCAGTCGCCCTTGTGCGAATCTGGCTCCTCCTCCAGTGGCTCTAGCGCCGCCAAATTTTGGTCGCCGCCGGTGGACTCGATCACCGCTGATGCGGGGATGACCAAGCCCTCTGGGGCACGACGACGGAGCTCGCCGGCTTCGCCGCGGCTTCGCCCGACGCTGCCATTGATGGGGAGGTGCTGCTGCTAGCCATGGGGTGAAGGTTGGGTGCGACTGGTGCAGATGGAAGCTAGGGTTTTTTCGAGGTTTCTCGCGGAGAGCTCGAGGATACGCGCAGCTGGAGGAAGAAGATGATGCGAGGAGAATGACGTAAAAAGTGGAAAATTCTCCACGGTTACTATTTATCATCCTCGGCATCAAGATTCGTGCAGCGTGATCGGACGGTTGCCGCGTAGACAACGTGTTCGCGAACGTGCGTGGAAATTTCGCCACGTCTCCAACCGTTGCCGCCAACGGTTCGTATCGCTCGCGCGGGAAAATCGGATATGATTACGTTCTCTGCATGTGTGGGTTACGAGGCGTCGCTGACCTAAGCCTACGTCGTCCTAGCTGACATGGGTAGATGAGCCGTCACATCGAAGATTCCGACATAGACTGATTCAATCCGACTATGGAAGAGTACAATGGAAGACTCAACATTTTTCTGGCTTACAAGTTTAAGACGGAGAAAGTTTTGCAGGGTTCTTTGGTAGGACTACAAGATATTGCTTGACGATTTGTCGACATCCAACTAGACGGGGCATTCATCTGAAGAGGCAAGACGGCGCAAGATCTCGGAGTTCTTCGGGGGCTATTGTTGCGGATATGCTATATGGGTATCCTCATAGCATGTCACTTGTCCGGATAACCCGGGTGGCCCATAGTCGGTAGCGTGGCCTATGGCCTGCTGGGCGGCCCAGTTAGATGGATCCAGAAGGGAGGCCCATGCCGGATAAAGGAAGGCTACGGTGGAGTCACCAATGTACCCGGAGCCTTGGAGTGCAAGATACACAAAACCAGTAATAGACGGTGTAGGACTCTGTAACCTGTCCGGCTAGGACTTTTTCCTGTAAACCTAGGACCTGGCGACTATATAAGTCGGGCCTATGGGAGCCTTTAGGGAATGACAACTTAGAATCTCTAGTCACCTCGCACATCGAACCAATCCCTGTAACTCGGCGTATTGCCCTTATAGTGATTTATAGCAGGAGTAGGATTCCGCCACCGTCGTGGAATCTGAACCTGGGTAAGCTGTGTTACCTCATACCCGTCAACCGTCCTCCTTTCCCCACGTCTCTAAACACGCACTGTGAGGACCCCTCCATGGTGTACTCGTCGGCAATACCACGACAAGAGGTACACAAAAAAGTCAACTCAAGCATGAGAGCACTAGTATACTCATCAATGTCATCATCACTATCATCATTATCATTGCTATTATCTTTAGAAGATATATTGGGATCCAAAGTAGGAGATACCTTTGATCCTCTTGCCATAAGGCACATGTGATCACACGAGGATGAAGATGAGGATATTATTGAATCTTCATTCATGATCATGTCTTGCTCCATAGAATGTTTGATTTCCTCTACATTGTTAGATAAACAACTAGAGGAAATAGAAGCATTTTGTTCATGGGAACAAGGCAAAACAATCATATCATCTACACTAGTACTCAAAAAAATTCTAGAAGATATACAAGGACTAGCAATACTAGGGGATATAGCATCATTGTTGCAAGAAGTGCTTAAGTCCAAACTCCCTACACCATTATCATTTATAGAACAAGAATCATTGGTGTAACTAGGAACACTACCATCATCACATATGATTTTTCCACTCACCATGCCATTACCTTGTGACTTGTCACATGTAAGTGAGGTGGAAAGAATTGAGGTCACATGGCGAACGGAGGTGGAAGCAACTTGGAGCTCTTCATGATGTGAGTGAGAAGAGAGCTCCTTGGAGATACCACCAACCCTATGAGAAATGGAGCCACCAAATACTTCTTTAATCTTGGTCCACATCTCATGAGACGACTTGTGCTTTACAATAGTCAAGAACAAATTAACTGTGGGGCTCAAAGAGAAAATAAGCTCATTAGATACTTGAGCTTCGAGATGTAAATTTTTCTCATCCTCTAGAGATAGATTTTGAGGATCCATCGGAGGAGAAAAACCTACATCTAGAAATCTCTCAATATTTGGACACAAGGTCCGAAGATTATAAAGCAAGCAATTTCTCCACAAAGCATAATTTGTTCCATCAAAGATAATTGTGTCATTGTGCACTATACTACTAGCCGACATCTTTACACTCTAGGAGGTGAAGCCTAAAACAAGGAGATACCTTGCTCTGATACCAATTGAAAGGATAGAGATGTCGCCTAGAGGGGGGTGAATAGGCAATTTTGAAACTATTACGGTCTTGGCTTGATGTAATGCGGAATTAAACTAATGTTTATTTTACAAGCACAAAACCTAAATACACTAGGCTCAACTAAGTGCACCAATAACAAGTTAAGCTAAGCAAGATATAAGTACTTCAAGCTCGATGGCAATCACAAGGAAAGTAAGCTCGGATATAGAGATAACCGAGGCACGCGGAGACGAAGATGTATTCCCGTGTTCCCTTACAAGTAAGGTACGTCACGTTGGAGAGGTGTGGGATTCCACAAAGGATTTCCCAACACCACGAAGGCTCACCTTCTTCTCCGATTCTATCCCACGAAGGAATAGGCCCTTTCCTTATGGCTAGCTTTTCCTCCAATCCGGAGATGAAAAGCTCCACAACCACTTCACAAGCTCCACGAAGGAGAAGCCCGGGTCTCTTCACAATCTTCCAAGAAGAGGACACCCCGACACTAACCGCCAAGCCAACTAGGAGGTCACCCTCCAAGAGTAACAAGCTCACGGTCTCTCACTAGAACAAATCGTAATGGAGAGCTCAACACTTATGCAAGAATGCAAAGCAAGAACACCAAGGGTGCTCAAATCCTCCACTCTCAAATCCCACCAAAGCAACAAGTGCTAGGGAGGAATTAAGGAGGAAGAACAATGGTGGAAACCAACAAATGACTTCAAGATCTAGATCCAATGGGTTCCCCTCACTTAGAGGAGGAATTGATTGGTGGGTATTGTAGATCTAGATCTCCTCTTCCAAAGCCCTCAAAAAGATGCAAGAATCATAGGAGGGAAGTGAGAGGAAACAAGCTCAAAGGGGTCAACAATGGTGGTCAAAAACGTGCTCAAGAGCCCTATAACTTTGGGAAAGAATCCCCCCTTTTATACCCCTTCAAGGGGGATGACCGTTGGAAGCAAGATGCGCTGGGCGAACATGTTCCGGCGACGAAACCGGCCGCCGCCGGATCAGCCGCCGGAGTTTCTGGTCAAAACCGGAAGTTCCGGTACAAACCGAAACAGCATACATTACAGTTTTTTGGCGGTTTGCCGAAAATTTCCGGCGGTCGCCGGAAATTCCGGCCACAGACTCGGTCTCGCCAGAATTCTCGCCGGAACAAAACAGGGCACACGAAAACGGCGATAACTTTTGCGTCCGGACTCCGATTTCGATGATCTTGGGCTTGTTTTGACGAGGACAACAAGATCTACAAGATGGTGCATAGAAACATCATAGTACATCAAATAAGTATAGAACCAAATAAATAAATTTAAGAAGCCTCCCTACACGAAGAACCGATAAAACCTTCAAACTTGAAAACACCATAGAAGATTCATACGAATTCCGCTTTCGATGAAGTTGGGATTTTTGAAGAGTTAGCAATAAGCTCAAGAACCTCACATGGAGAAACACCAATTAGAAACAAAATAGGAAGTTGCAAAGTATGCAAAGGATTGAGCTCCCTATGACGATGTGATCAAGTTACCCAACCGAAAGCCCCTCTTAATAGTGTGGCTATGTATCCTATAACCTGGTCTTCCAACAACCACCTTGAGACCGGTAAAAGGAAAACCTAGAAAGTCCATACCTTTGCCTTGCGCATCCCGCTTGATCTTGATGATAGCACTTCAATCTCCATCCAAGCCGGAATGCAACACTTGATCATTATTGCTTCGTGAAGACTCCTAATTTGCTCCCCCATACACCACTATTGATAGCTTCATTAATACATGTCTTCACATGTCCATTATCACCAATATGGACGGCAAGCTTTAAGAAAATGATCTTCTCGAGGTGCTTATCTTGAACTTGCCCTTCTCAACCTTGATGACGATCACCACTTGATGTCATCCTCTCATGGGCTATATAAGATCTTCACTTTTTGAAGCATGCCCATGGAAAGATACCTATCCCATATAAAAAACGCAAATGCACATATATAATGGATTAGTTCATGATGCATAATTGACAAGGCTTACCATACCACAAGATCCATGTGGTACATTATTTATGCTTCATGTGTTGACCAACTTGAAATCACTCTTCACTCTTTGTATAGGTCAACCATGTCTTCTCATGCTCCATCTCAATATCTTGAGGTACATAAAGAACTCTTAATTTGATTACATTCTCTAAATCTTAGTCAATCTTTGCTCAACTAATGAGGCTATCATGACACCGTCTTAGAGCCATATCTCGAATTTTTCTATTGAGATCACACTCTCAAGATCTTGATCATATCATATTCTTCTGTTCAACTCGATGATCTTGATGCCAATACTCAAGGTATATATTTATCTTCATGGCATCCATACTTGAATCCAACACATAGACTACAAGCATGACCTATGGAATATTCCTTCATATAAAACTCAGCGAAAACATGAGTCCATAGGGATTGTCATTAATCACCAAAACCACATATAGGGACAATTACTCTTTCAGATTTAATGAACATAAGATGCATCATGTCATAGAAATTTCTCTGCTCCACATGCAAGATCGTAGCGAGAAACAACAAGAATCCTACTCAAATTCATAAAGAACGATCTATGAGAGAACTAGAGCAGCTAGGGAAAAGAACTAGAGTAGATAGATCATAGCATACATATGAACAAGACCGATACTAGGGCTCTAGAGTCTGGCTATACCTGTCTCTGTCTCCAACTTTTCAGGTCGTACCAGCTCTAGAAAAATTTGGGACGATTTGTACTGTGGAGTGAAATGTGTGTGCGAAGGAAGAAAGGCTATATATAGCTGGGAATGGTAGGGGAGCGATGGACATCTGTCCAGGTTAGGGGTGAGCGGTGGATCAGATAAAGGGGTCTAGTTACCTTTGATGAGATTACTCTAAGGATATTTATCCGGTTACTTCTGGTCCATAGATATTTTGAGGTTACTTGAGTGTTATTTCTCCTTTTTAGCTATAACTATGTGTAAATTAATAAATTAAGCAAGAAAAAAATAATTTGCGCTTAGAATATTATTATTATTATATTTTTCTGGATATTACATCCTACTCCTTATAAAAATTCCATCCTAAAATTTTTACATATCTTTATTTTTTGAAGAGGTAAGGTTAATTTTCCTTTCTCATAGTCGTCCTCCCTTTCCCAAGTGGCTTCGTCTTCGCGATGCTCTTGTACGTTGACAAATCGAATATTTTTGCATCTAGTCTCATAGTCTTTAAGATCCAGTATACGAATAGGTATTTTTCATATGATAGATCTTCTTGCAGCTTCGGTAGTTCAATCTCCATAGGTTGTTGTGAGGGTTTCAAATATTTACAGAGTAAGGATAATGAAATGCATTGTGTACAATTGCTAGAGAATCCGGTAGCTTTAGCATATATGCGACTTTCTCCAGTTGTTCGGTAATAGGAAAAGGACCAATATACCTTGGGCTCAATTTCTTTCCTTCCGTGTTTTATCCCTTTCATAGGAGATACCTTTAAATACAGAGTAAATTCCGGACTTTACCCCCTAGTTTGATAATTTTGACACTAATTATCCTATTTAATAATTTTTTGTTCATATTACCCCATTTAGTGGAACTTTTACCAATTTTTATCCAACCTAAAATTTTACACGTGATTTATCATGTGGGTTTTGTCAGGTATCTTGTAATTAAAGAAACCTTAAATCCAAAAAAATTCTATCCGTAACCACTATCTTGTGAATATAATCCCGACACCCATTATGACACGACGCATGTCAGTGTCCGTGTATCTCGGTTGAGTTTTATTTCATCACTGATAATATTTGTACATTGACGTAGGTATATAATCACATATACTAGTCGCATGATCTTGATATCCCGCAATAAATACGAAAAAATATGCATGCATGTTTGTGTAAACGGTAAATTTTGCTAGCTACTCGTAGTAGATTTTAATTGAGCCAGCAACTTTGTACTTGTTGTTGCAGTTGGCCAAACGCACCATTTCAACATTTAAAAAGAAATTCATTTGGTCTCGGGTTATTGCCTTCGTCGTTGAAATCGCTAGCGATCACTTTGGCAAGTCCCCTATCATTGATTGCTCTATCAAAATAATATGTACGTACACCAATGGCTGTGTGTAAAAATCAAGCTAATGCACGGCATGTGTACGTGTACCTGACATAGGGATCCACCTAGTAAAGGGCTCTTGGATTTTTAAAATGAAGTAGAAACTGACAAAAATTTCTCTAAATGAGGTAACATGGATAAAAAATTGTTAAGTGGGGTAATTGGTGTCAAAAATATGAAATTCCATGCTTTTGTCATTCGTGTAACTTTTATGTCATCCTTGTGCAGTTTGGAGTCGCTCACATATAAGTCTCACCTTCTCTTTAGTTTCCTGGATTATATCAGGCCCTAGAATTTTTCTTTGTCCCACATCATCCCAACAAATTGTTGCTCGACATCACCTTCCATATAAAGCTTCATATGGAGCCATTTAATACTTGATTGGTAGCTGTTATTATATGCGAATTCAGCTAACGGCATATATTCATCCCATGCTCCTTTAAATTTTAGAACACACGCTCTAAGCATGTCTTCCAGAATTTGATTAACCCGTTTTGTCTTCCCATCACTCCATGGATGATATGCCATACTAAAATCTAGTTTGGTCCCTAACGCCTTGTGTAGGCTTCTCCAAAAAAATAAGACAAAGCGAGGGTCTCTATCTTATGCAATGCGCAAAGGAACGCCGTGAAGAGATATTTTTTCTTTGATGTATAACTTGGCTAGCATCTCTAAAGAAAAAGTAATCTTCACCGATATAAAATGTGCAGACTTTGTTAATCAATCTACTATCACCCATATACTATCATTTCAGAAGGTGTCTTTGGTAGACCAACAATAAAGTCCATACTGATTTTTTCCCATTTCCAAATAGATATAGACAAAGGTGGTAAGAGTCCAGCTGGTCGTTGGTGTTCTGCTTTTATGCGTTCATATGTGTCACACTTCATAACAAACTTGGCTATTTCTCTTTTCATATTATTCCACCAAATGTTGTTTTAATGTTCCGATACATTTTAGTCCCACCTGGATGCATGGTTTACAGAGATAAGTGTGCTTCTTCCAAAATATGCCATTTTAGTTCAGAATCATTTGGCATACATATTCTGTCTCTAAAGCGTATAGCCCGGCTGGAATCAATATGAAATTCAGATGGTCCGTTTTCACCAATTTTCTTCCTTAACCGTACTAGGTCCTGTAGGGTTTCGTAGCATGGAAAACAAAAATTTTCTATCGCATACAAACAAACAAGCCAAGATCTATCTACTAGATTGTAGCAACGAGTCGATGGAATAACTTACCCTCGAAGATTCCAAAGTGTTTAACGAGAGCGGATTCTCGTGGGTGATGTAGTCGTACTCTTCCCGATCTCAAGATCGCGTAGACGATCCTTCCGGCGCTGCGTTCCGGCAGCGCTCCCGCAGTCGGTCACACGTTCGGTACTCGACGAAGACCTTCCTCTCCCTTGTTCCAGCAGGCAGCGGAGGTTGTAGCACTCTCCTCGCTATTCCGGCAGCACAACGGCGTGGTACCGGAAGTAGAGGGGAGATCTCGCAGGGCTTCGCCTTAAGCCGGAGCGAGTATGGTGGAGTATGAGAGAGCTCCTCGGCGATCTAGGGTTTAGACACACCAAGGAGGAGAGGCTAGAGCCGGCGGCTAGGGTTCCGGGGACCCCAAGTCGGCGGCTAGGGCAAAACCCTAGGGGGGCGGCGGCGGCTATGGTGGTAGGCGCCAAGCTAGGGTTTGAGGAGAGGTACTTGTGTGTGCTAGGAGGGAGCCCTGCCCCTCCTTATATAGGTGGAGGGGCCGGCGGCCAAGGGGAGGGAGGGGAGTCCCTCCCCAACTCGGCTTGGGTGGTGCGCCGGCTTGGGAAGGAGGGACTCCCTCCCCAACTCGGTTTCACCTTCCTCCTCTTTTCCACTTTCCAATTTTGGCCATTTGACTTTTCAAA
Organism: Avena sativa; assembly: GCA_916181665.1. Classification (NCBI taxonomy): domain Eukaryota; kingdom Viridiplantae; phylum Streptophyta; class Magnoliopsida; order Poales; family Poaceae; genus Avena; species Avena sativa. The sequence continues at coordinate 59,653,379 of OV702280.1, read as the reverse complement.
CTAGCTATTTGACTTTTTCAAAGTAGGATTCGATTAATCCTTTATTTGGAACAGCGATGACACTTAGTACATGATGCAATCATACCAAGTTTGATACAACACATTCATGTACCCTTCCCCTCCGGAGTGCCGGACATTCCGGAACCTTCTAGAACATTCCTGATGAAAACACTGGAATCATTCCCGAACTCCGAAACGGGACTTTCCTTATATGAATCTTATTCTCCGGACCATTCCGGATCTCCTCGTGATATCCCGGATCCCATCCGAGACTCCGAACAACATTCGGTCTCTTTCTCATAATACCATAACTACTCAAACAACGTCGAATCCTTAAGTGTGTCTCCCTACGGTTCGTGAATTATGCGGACATGATCGAGACACTTCTCCGAACAATAACCAATAGAGGAATCTGGAAATTCATATGGCTCCCACATATTTCTACGATTACTTTGCGATCGAATGAACCACTTACATACGATACCAATTTCCCTTTGTCTCACGATAGTTTACTTATCCGAGGTTATGATCGTCGGTATCTCTACATACCTAGTTCAACCTCGTTACCGATAAGTACTCTTTTCTCGTTCCCGTGATATGTGATCCCTTGTGAGCCAGTCACATGCTTGCAAGCTAATTGGATGACATTCCACCGAGAGGGCCCAGAGTATATCTATCCGTCATATGGATGGACAAATCCCACTCTTGATCCATGTGTCTCAACCAATACTTTCCTAACACTCAATGCCACCTTTATAGCCACCCAGTTACGGTGTGGTGTTTGATGTCATCAAAGCATCCATCCGGCAAAGGTGATATGCATGATCTCATGGTCGAAGGAATTAGGTTACTATGTATCAGAAAGCATATAGCAATTGAACTATTAAAATGACTTGATCTTTATGCTACGCTTATCTATAGGAGTATGTCCATCATATCATTCTCCTAACGATATGATCTTGTTGTTGATAACATCTCAATGTTCATGATAGGGAAACCACAATCATTTATCAACCAACAAGCTAGTGATGTATAGAGGCTATACTAGGGACTTCAAATTAAGTTTACAAATCACACAAGTATCAATGTTTCCCTGTTAATACTATTATAGCATGAATGTAAACATTTATCATAAACACAAAGATATAATAATAACCACATTTATTATTGCCTCTAGGGCATATCTCCAATAGTCTCCCACTTGCACTAGAGTCATCTAATCTAGATTACATGGTAATATACCGAACACCCATGGCAGTTTGGTGCTGGTCATGTTTTGCCCTCGGGAGAGGTTTAGTCAACGGATCCGCCACATTCAGATCTGTGTGTACTTTGCAAATCTTTATATCCCCATCTTGGATATGTTCTCGAATAGCGTGAAAACGTAGCTTGATGTTCTTCAACTTCTTGTGTGACCTTGGTTCTTGCGCATTGGCTATGGCGCCCATGTTATCACAGTAGATAGACATTGGGTCCAGCGCACTAGGAACCACACCCAGCTCTGTAATGAACTCTTTCATCCATATCGCTTCTTGTGAAGCCTCCGAAGCAGCCATGTATTCCGATTCAGTTGAAGATCTCGCCACAACGCTTTGCTTTGCACTCCTCCAGCTAACTGCTGCACCATTCAAAATAAATACGTATCCAGATTGTGATTTAGAATCATCCGGATCGGTGTTCCAACTAGCATCGGTGTAACCATTAACAACGAGCTGTTCATCACCTCCATAAGAAAGAACCATATCCTTAGTTCTTCTCAAGTACTTAAGGATGTTTTTGACCGCTGTCCAATGATCCACTCCTGGATCACTTTGATATCTGCTAGTTAAACTAACAGCATATGCAATGTTGGGTCTAGTACATAGCATGGCATACATTAGAGATCCTATGGCTGAGGCATAGGGAGTCTTACTCATCCTTTCTCTATCTTCTGCCGATGTCGGACTTTGAGTTTTACTCAAGGTCGTATTGGGCAACATGGGCAAGAACCCTTTCTTGCTATCTTCCATTCCAAACCTCTTTAGAACTTTGTCCAAATATGTACTCTGTGACAATGATATTTGGCGTTTCGATCTATCTCTATAAATCTTTATGCCTAATATGTAAGCTGCTTCGCCAAGATCCTTCATTGAAAAACTATTATTCAAATATTCCTTGACACTATTAAGAAGGTCTACATCATTCCCAACCAACAATATGTCATCCACATATAGTATTAAGAATGCTACAGAGCTCCCATTCACTTTCTTGTAAATACAAGCTTCTCCATAAGTTTGTATAAAACCAAAACTTTTGATCACCTTATCAAAACGTTGATTCCAACTTCGGGATGCTTGCTTCAATCCATAGATGGACCGTTGAAGTTTACATACCTTGTTAGCATCTTTAGGATCGACAAAACCTTTGGGTTGCATCATATACAACTCTTCATCAATATCTCCATTGAGGAATGCTGTTTTGACATCCATCTGCCATATCTCATAATCATAATATGCAGCGATTGCTAACATAATCCTCACAGACTTTAGCTTCGCTACCGGTGAGAAAGTCTCATCGTAGTCAACTCCTTGAATTTGTCGAAACCCTTTTGCGACAAGTCGAGCTTTATAGACAGTAACATTACCATCAGCATCTGTTTTCTTCTTGAAGATCCATTTGTTCTCGACAGCCTTCCGGCCATCCGGTAAGTCCACCAAAGTCCATACTTGGTTTTCGTACATGGATCCAATCTCGGATTTCATGGCTTCTTGCCATTTATTGGAATCTGGACTCATCATTGCTTCCTCATATGTCTCAGGGTCATCGGTGTTGTCCACCAACATGACACTCATAACGGGATCATACCAATCTGGAGTGGTACGAGTTCTCGTTGACCTCCGAGGCTCTGTAGCAACTTCAACCGAAGTTTCATGATCACCACCATTAGCTTCCTCTCTTATTGGTGCAGGCACCACAGGAACTTCTTCCGGTACTGCGCTACTCGCAATTTCGAGAGAAGGTTCGACAACCTCGTCGAGTTCTACTTTCCTTCCAGTCACTTCTTTCGAGAGAAATTCCTTCTCTAGAAAGGATCCATTCTTGGCAACAAAGATTTTGCCTTCGGATCTATGATAGAAGGTATACCCAATAGTTTCCTTCGGGTATCCTATGAAGACGCATTTTTCCACTTTGAGTTCAAGCTTGTCCGGCTGTAACTTCTTTACACAGGCTTCGCAACCCCAAACTTTAAGGAACGACAATCTAGGTTTCTTCCCAAACCATAATTCATATGGTGTCGTTTCAACGGATTTAGATGGTGCCCTATTTAAAGTGAATGCGGCTGTTTCTAATGCATAACCCCAAAATGATAGCGGTAAAAAATCTGTAAGTGACATCATAGAACGAACCATATCTAAGAGAGTTCGATTACGACGTTCGGACACACCATTACGCTGTGGTGTTCCCGGCGGTGTCAATTGTGAAAGTATTCCGCATTTCTTCAAATGCTCGCCAAACTCGTAACTTAGATATTCACCTCCACGATCAGAACGCAGAAATTTAATCTTCTTGTTACGTTGATTCTCTACCTCACTTTGAAACTACTTAAACTTCTCGAAAGTTTCGGACTTATGTTTCATGAAATAGATATACCCATATCTACTCAAGTCATCCGTGAAGGTAAGAACATAACGATAACCACCGCGCGATGCTACACTCATTGGACCACACACATCGGTATGTATGATTTCCAATAAGTCCGTAGCTCGCTCCATCATACCAGAAAATGGAGTCTTAGTCATTTTTCCCATCAGACATGCTTCGCATCATTCAAGTGATTCGAAATCAAGTGATTCAAGAAGTCCATCGGAATGGAGTTTCTTCATACGCTTCACTCCAATGTGACCAAGACGACAGTGCCACATATAGGTCGAGTTATCGCTCGATTTCAAACGTTTAGCCTCAATGTTGTTGATATGTGTATTTCCACTATCGAGATTCAATAAGAATAGACCATCTATCAAAGGTGCATGTGCATAAAACATATTACTCATATAAATCGAACAACCATTATTCTCGGACTTAAACAAGTAACCGTCTCGCAATGAACAAGATCCTGATATAATGTTCATGCTCAACGCAGGCACCAAATAACAATTATTTAAGTATAAAACTAATCCCGATGGTAGATGAAGGGGTAGCGTGCCGACCGCGATCACATCAACCTTTGATCCGTTTCCCACGCGCATCGTCACCTCGTTCTTCGCTATCTTCCGTTTATTCTGCAGCACCTGTTTCGAGTTACAAATATGAGCAACCGAACCAGTATCAAATACCCAGGCACTACTACGAGTACTAGTGAGATACACATCAATAACAAGTATATCAGATATACCTTTCTTCTTGATGTTGCCGTTCTTCAAATCCGCCAAGTAATTTGGGCAATTCCGCTTCCAGTGACCTTCTCCCTTGCAGTAAAAGCACTCAGTTTCAGGCTTAGGTCTAGCCTTGGTCTTCTTCGCCGGTGTGGTAACTTTCTTACCACCCTTCTTGAAGTGTCCCTTCTGCTTAGACTTGCCTTTCTTGAATTTGGTGGTCTTATTGACCAACAACACTTGGTGCTCTTTCTTGATCTCCACTTCTGCAGACTTTAAGATAGCAAACAGTTCTGGCAACTGCTTGTTCATGTTCTGCATGTTGTAGTTCATCACAAAGTTCTTGTAACTTGGTGGTAGTGATTGGAGGACACGGTAAATCCCCAAAGCATTAGGAATCACTATACCCAAGCTTTGAAGTTTGTTTGCGTGCCCAGACATCTTAAGCACATGCTCACTGACGGAGCTGCCCTCTTCCATCTTGCAGTTAAAGAACTTTTCAGAAGCCTCATAACTTTCAATTGCCGCATGAGTCTCAAAGATCAATTTGAGATCCTCGACAATATCATATGGGTCTGAATTCTCAAACCTTTTCTGAAGCTCCGATTCCAAACCATACAAGATACCACACTGAACTATGGAGTACTGATTCTTCCGAGCGAGGTAAACATTCTTTACTTCATCAGAAGCATCAGCTGCAGGTGGGTCAGCCAGCGGTGCATCCAACACATAGGTCAAATTACCAGCTGTGAGGACAATCCTCAAATTGCGGAACCAATCCGCGAAGTTGCTTCCATTGTTTTTCAACTTTTCTTTCTATAGGAATGCATTAAAATTGATGGTAGGGGCTGCCATTGATCTACAACATATTTGCAATAGTTTAGACTAAGTTTATGACAAATTGAGTTCAAATTAATAATAAAGTTAATCTAGGTGAACTCCCACTCAAAACAATATCCCTCACATTGTTTTAGTGATCACACGAACCAAATCCACTACATCAACACCGATCATCACGAGAGTTGATATAGTTTCAATGGCGAACAATCGTCATGTTCATCATATCTACTATATGATTCATGCTTTACCTTTCGGTGATCCGTGTTCCGAGACCATGTCTGTACATGCTAGGCTCGTCAAGATCAAACCTTAGTTTCCGCATGAGCAAATCTGGCTTGCTCACGTTGTATACACTTGCAGAATCTAACACACCCGATCATCACGTGGTGCTTCGAAACAACAAGCTTTAGCAACGGTGCTAACTAAGGGTGAACACTTTATGACTTGAAATTCATGTGCATGAGGGATCATCTTATAATGCTACCGTCGTCTACTAAGCAATACAAGATGCATAAAGGATTAACATCACATGCAATTCAATATATATGTGATATGATATGGCCTTTCTTCTTTGTGCTTCCGATCTCCATCTTCAAGCACGAACATGATCTCCATCATCACCGGCATTGCATCAAGGTCAATGACGCTTCTCCATGGTTGTCGTCCACCGGCTTCAACTATTACAACTACTTTGAATAGACACGCGGGTCTTAACATAAATTAAAGACAACCATATGGCTCCTGCCGGTTACCAACTTACAATAAGGAACAATGCATACATCAAATATAATCACAATCATGGCCATATCACATCACTGCACACCCCTGCAAAACAAAGTTAGACGCCTCTACTTTCTTTGCATGTTTTACATGGTTTGGGGCTTTCAATAAGTGTCATTCTAACTTACGAACATGAACCACAACATTGATACTAGTATTGTTAATCACCCGTTGTAAATTGGATCTTAACTATGCTAGGAGAAACAGGCACCCGCAAAGCCACTTATGCAATACAAGTTGCATGTCAAGCGTGGAGCAAGTCTCATGAACGATGTCATGTTTGGTTAGCCCGGGCCGCTTCATCCCAACATACCGCAAGATGCAAAGTACACAAGAAGCAATCGACAATAAAAGCATCAACGCCCACAATGACCATTGTGTTCTACTCGTGCAACAGATCTACATATAGACACGGCTCTGATACCACTGTAGGGTTTCGTAGCATGGAAAACAAAAATTTTCTATCGCATACAAACAAACAAGCCAAGATCTATCTACTAGATTGTAGCAACGAGTCGATGGTATAACTTACCCTCGAAGATTCCAAAGTGTTTAACGAGAGCAGATTCTCGTGGGTGATGTAGTCGTACTCTTCCCGATCTCAAGATCGCGTAGACGATCCTTCCGGCGCTGCGTTCCGGCAGCGCTCCCGCAGTCGGTCACACGTTCGGTACTCGACGAAGACCTTCCTCTCCCTTGTTCCAGCAGGCAGCGGAGGTTGTAGCACTCTCCCCGCGATTCCGGCAGCACAACGGCGTGGTACCGGAAGTAGAGGGGAGATCTCGCAGGGCTTCGCCTTAAGCCGGAGCAAGTATGGTGGAGTATGATAGAGCTCCTCGGCGATCTAGGGTTTAGACACACCAAGGAGGAGAGGCTAGAGCCGGCGGCTAGGGTTCCAGGGACCCCAAGTCGGCGGCTAGGGCAAAACCCTAGGGGGGGGCGGCGGCTATGGTGGTAGGCGCCAAGCTAGGGTTTGAGGAGAGGTACTTGTGTGTGCTAGGAGGGAGCCCTGCCCCTCCTTATATAGGTGGAGGGGCCGGCGGCCAAGGGGAGGGAGGGGAGTCCCTCCCCAACTCGGCTTGGGTGGTGCGCCGGCTTGGGGAGGAGGGACTCCCTCCCCAACTCGGTTTCACCTTCCTCCTCTTTTCCACTTTCCAATTTTGGCCGTTTGACTTTTCAAACTAGCTATTTGACTTTTTCAAACTAGGATTCGATTAATCCTTTATTTGGAACAGCGATGACACTTAGTACATGATGCAATCATACCAATTTTGATACAACACATTCATGTACCCTTCCCCTCCAGAGTGCCGGACATTCCGGAACCTTCTAGAACATTCCCGATGAAAACACCGGAATCATTCCCGAACTCCGAAACGGGACTTTCCTTATATGAATCTTATTCTCCGGACCATTCCGGATCTCCTCGTGATATCCCGGATCCCATCCGAGACTCCGAACAACATTCGGTCTCTTTCTCATAACACCATAACTACTCAAACAACGTCGAATCCTTAAGTGTGTCTCCCTACGGTTCGTGAATTATGCGGACATGATCGAGACACTTCTCCGAACAATAACCAATAGAGGAATCTGGAAATTCATATGGCTCCCACATATTTCTACGATTACTTTGCGATCGAATGAACCACTTACATACGATACCAATTTCCCTTTGTCTCACGATAGTTTACTTATCCGAGGTTATGATCGTCGGTATCTCTACATTCCTAGTTCAACCTCGTTACCGATAAGTACTATTTTCTCGTTCCCGTGATATGTGATCCCTTGTGAGCCAGTCACATGCTTGCAAGCTAATTGGATGACATTCCACCGAGAGGGCCCAGAGTATATCTATCCGTCATATGGATGGACAAATCCCACTCTTGATCCATGTGTCTCAACCAATACTTTCCGAACACTCAATGCCACCTTTATAGCCACCTAGTTACGGTGTGGTTTTTGATGTCATCAAAGCATCCATCCGGCAAAGGTGATATGCATGATCTCATGGTCGAAGGAATTAGGTTACTATGTATCAGAAAGCATATAGCAATTGAACTATTAAAATGACTTGATATTTATGCTACGCTTATCTATAGGAGTATGTCCATCATATCATTCTCCTAACGATATGATCTTGTTGTTGATAACATCTCAATGTTCATGATAGGGAAACCACAATCATTTATCAACCAACAAGCTAGTGATGTATAGAGGCTATACTAGGGACTTCAAATTAAGTTTACAAATCACACAAGTATCAATGTTTCCTTGTTAATACTATTATAGCATGAATGTAAACATTTATCATAAACACAAAGATATAATAATAACCACATTTATTATTGCCTCTAGGGCATATCTCCAACAGGTCCTGATCAGTCATTTGTTTTTCCATGATTCGTTTTTCTAACGTTGATGTGACCTGAAGGGTAGCTAGTATGTTCCCAGGTACATGTGCTTTTGATTCTATTCCCAACCTTTCTAGATCTCATATCAGGTGTTGCTTTTGAATACGACGTGTTGCGATAGGCTTTTCGACTTAGAGCATCTGCCACAATATTTAACTTTCCCGGATGGTAATTAATATTAATGTTATAGTCCTTCAATAATTCTAACCACCTTCTTTGCCACATATTCAATTCTTTTTTGGCTAAAAATATATTTCAAACTCTTGTGGTCAGTAAATATTATGCAATGCTATCCATAAAGGTAATGTCCAAATTTTTAGCACAAAAATTACTGTGGCTAGCTCCATGTCATGAGTTGGATAATTTTTCTCATGCAGTGACGGGATGCGTAAGCAATAACCTTTCCTCTTTGCATAAGTACGCATCCGAGCCCAAATTTTGAAGTGTCGCAAGAAATCGTAAAATCTTCCCTACCAACGGCAGAGCAAGAACTGGTGCTGAAATTAAGTGATTCTTTAATTTTTGGAAACCTTCATTGCATTTTTATATCCATTCAAATTTAAGTCCCTTCTTTGTTAGATGAGTTAAAGGGGCAGCAATCCTAGCAAAATTCATTATAAATCGACAGTAGTATCCGACCATTCTAAATAAACTTCGAATGTCCGTGATAATGGTTGGTCTTTCCATTCCGACATAGCTGGGTCTACAGATATACCTTCACTCGAAATTATATGGTCAAGAAAAGATACTCGATCTATCCAAAAGTCACATTTCTTTATCTTGGCATATAACCGATGCTCTCTTAGTGTTTGCAATACAATCCTTAGATGCTTAGAATGCTCTTCTTTTGTCTTTGATTATATAAGGATGTCATTGATAAAAACAACTACATATTGGTCCAAATAAGGCTTGAATATCTGGTTCATTAAATCCATAAATGCTGCAGGGGCATTAGTCAATCCAAATGTCATAACTAAATACTCGTAATGTCCGTATCGAGTGCAAAAGGCGGTCTTAGAAACATCACTTGAATTTATTTTTAGCTGATGACAGCCATATTGTAAGTCAATCTTTGAGAAATCATGGGATCCTTGTAGTTGATCGAACAAGCATCTATGCGAGGGAAAGGATATATATTTCTAATGGTCACTTTATTTAGCTCTCGATAATCTACGCACAACATTAAAATCCCGAGAATCGACCCATAGTCTCCGTTAGGATATGAACCTCCCCTTAGTGTCGCGCTAAGGGGAAAGACTAAATCTTTCCCACGGAACCCTAATAACCTCGAGAATCGACCCCTAGTCGCTGTTAGGATATGAACCTCCCCTAAAGTAGACTCATGGACCCGGCAAATATGGAAAACAATCGATACTTATCCAGAATCAAAAGGTACTCCGGGAAAGTCCTCCATCACAAAGTCGACCGTCCCGCCAACACTTCCGGCATCTCAAGACCAAGACGGCCGAAGAACTAACTCCTTCAATAAAGAATTGAAGAAGACTCAACGGGTCGTCTAGCCTCAAGAACAAAGGACCTTGCCGATGCTAAACCTACCTAGAATCGTCCTAAGGGGAAAAGACTGCGTCTTTTCCACTAGTTAAATCTAAACACACCACCAGAATAAACTCGACCCTGACCGTAGCCGACCAAGCATGTTTGTTGGAAAATCCTTACCATATAAATAATTCCACTGCTGAAATTTGTTGAGCCGATGTTCTCACCTAACCCTACACCTCCCAAATCTCGGGACGAGATTATTTTAAGGAGGGAAGGTCTGTAACATCTCAATTTCAGCAACCCTGATTTGTTGTCAAAAAGGCAAAAATCAGGGGAAACAAAACCTTTTTCTTATTAAGTATTGCAATGTCTGCTTACTTGTTTTCTTGTGTTCATGCAACTGTGTATTAGATATCATACTCCTTACCTCAACATTACTTTACAAAAACTATTTTATCAAAGAGATGTCTTGGCTCATCTTTTATATTCTAAATTGTTCTGACCATTTAAACTTGAGCCAAGATGACCTTGATACAAGAAAATGTTTTAGTAGTTTCTATTTAACAAAACTATGGAGACCTATATATAATCTCCCTATGTTTTCAAGAAAGAGCATTCAGCTACTCTTTATCTCTAGGTTTTCTAAAACCTTTACTAAATTCTTTAATTTCCAATCTTGGTAGAAATACCAAGAGGAACCCATCTTACTTCAAATCACAAACTCTTCAAAATACCCATACTTACCTCAAGTTAGACTTGATGGTAACCTCAGTAGTATCAGATTATTTAGCAAGATGAATTGCCTTGATCTGTTGCCTAATGAATTACCTTGATCTGCTGATTGCCTTGTTTGCTTAGGAGCTAGAATGAGCTAGTCTATTAGTTCATCCCTTAGGATCAAATCAATCGTTTAGATCACCAATATCAAACCAAGCCTCCTAAGCTGGATCTATCCTAAGTCACTCAAGTGACATTTAATATACTTAACTAGATCAATCCTGAGCTAACCCTAGATATTAGCATCCAACTCATCAAGGACCTAATACAAGAATGAATCCACTCTACACAAGCTACCCTTCAACATCATCCACTTCATGATAATAATCGACAATAGTACCATCCCCAAAAAATCTTCCTCCTTTATACTAGTCCAAATCCAGAAATCTGCCAAATTGGCTAAGTCTGGAATCCTTAACCAGATTCAATCTTTGGAACTCCACCTATTCAAACCTATGTGCATTTCTAAGAATGTACTTGAACCATCCTGTAGTACATAAGTAGTACGACCAAATCCCACACTTTCTCTTGGATAAATCCTTCTTGGACCCACTCATCCATGATAGTTTTGTAGTCAAGATAATAATCTTTTCTACAAATCTTATCATCTTGCCTACTTTGGCAAAGGCTCACATCCATATGCCATCTACCCTTTACCAACTCTCTGCATGGTTGTGACCGACTAACCATGGTCTATCAATCCACCCTTCACTTGTTTCTGTTGGATCTTTGTGCTTCTTAAACCCACATGGTTTATGAGGCATCATGACTCCTCTGTTATGGCAGCCTTATTTTCAACAAAGTTTGGCATCACTTCTAGATCACCTCAATTACAACCAAGCCCAAATCTTGGCATCTTGATCATCTATACAACTTGTTCTATACATCCATCCCTTGAACCAAGGTGAGCCCCGAGATCACTAGTCCAACCATGTTTACATGGTATAAAAACATCAATGCCCTAGATCCTCTAATCCTTGGCTTCTTCAAAAATCCATCTTGTTTTACAATACCCAAGGTTGGTTATGATAGATAATTCAAGTTGACATCATCCACCTTGGATATAAACATTTGCCACATAATTATCATAATTATTTTGGCCCTAAAACTATTTATTTCCTCTCTTTTACAAAATCCTCAAAAGCCCCCTTATAAAAGAAAGTTTGTTTTTCTCCAAAGAACTTTGCAAAATCAAGGCACACTTGAGGCCTAATATCCCATATCCTATCTTTACATCTCAAAAATAAAATATTTTTGAAGTGTTTCAATATTTCTTTTCGCCCTTTTTCCTAAATGGAAGAAATGGAATAATAATTATTTTAAATACTTTTATGCCTCAATAAATCTTGGGAAAATTCCCTAGAGTATGTATCCCTATGTGGGACCTTATAAAACCAATCTTGCCCAATTCAAAAATATGAAATAAACTCGTGAAAACCATTGCCGCACTATTTGAATAAATGATCATCAGTGCATCTAAAATATTTTGAAAAATCCCAAATAATTCTAGGAGGTGTCTCTTGACCATGCCCATCTACCAACACCTTTATCCCCCCCTCCAAGATCATGGTTGGAAACTTCTTTGATAGCCATCACTATGGCAAAAAAATTCAAAATCCAAAACAATGATCAAACCCCATCCAAACCCCCCTTCAAACTTGTCAAGTACTTCTCTCCAGCAACCATCACTCCCCGCTGGTCGAAAATAGTGTAGCTCAACTGTACACCTCCTCCACCCCTTGTTCTTTGTGCTTGTACATGAACATTGCCATTACTTTAACTTACAGCTACCTCCTTGTCCCTCTCTGTCCCTCTCCCATCGTTTTAAAGGGGCCAGAGGCCACCAACCCCACTACTGCTCCATCATTTCCCTCTTGGACTCCAGAGAACCTCCCCACAAGCTCTTTCTCACCTCCTAACTCTCCCTCTCCCTGAGTGGGGAGATTTCTCCATTTCGGTTTGTATGCAATAAAGGGAAGAATCTCTCTCCCCATTGTTCCTTTCCTCTCACTCACTGTACCCCCTTAACCCCCTCATCGAGACCTACCTTACCGTGCTTTTCTTTTTACATAGGACTGCCCAAGAAACGACCTCCGGCGAGCATCCTGGGCGGCCGACGCAGGCGCACACATGAGAGGCATACCCTAGCGACAAATCAGGCCCTTCCTCCCATCCCTGAGCTCTCCGTCATGCCCTGCTTCATCTCCACCGCCTCCCAGAACCTCTCCGTGCTTGCAGGTGAGCCCCCTCCATTTCCCAATAGGCCCTAGGGTTTCCTCCGCTGTGCCCATCGCGAGGTTGAAGAAGGAAGGGCACCGTCGAATATCCTTTACCCCAACGACCCAGATCTTCTAGTACCCGTTCACCAGCCACCGTCACTGACTAGCGGGCCCCGTGCTGGAGGTATTTTACTTCTTTCCCCGCGCGCATTGTCACTTCTGGTGGGCCGATTTCCCCCTCCGGCGCACTGATTGAGCAGATCCGGCCATGTGCCTGTTCTCCCTATTTGTCTTTTTAAATCCTGATTTACAAATCTGTTACTACACTCAGTAGATTAATTAATAAACAAAATGGAAATAACCTCATGTTGGACATATATAAATTCCTACATGCTCTCACGTATTTTTCCAAACATTTAGAATTAGTCCTTGGCAAAAAATAATTTTTATTATTTAGTGGCATTTAATCCACTAAAGGGTGTATTTTTCCATCAATAAACCCCTCAGGGAGATCTACATCACCAAATGGTACCAATCCAATTTCCCCAGGAAGATATTGGACATACCAATCTGGTACCATTAGGCCCATGCCTAGTGGAGCTCTAGTTTTTTCTGGCAAAAACAACAAAAATAGGACAATTTAGTATCCAAGAATTTCTCTAGACCAAACCATAAATTGTTTAGACCTAATTCCAACCATCATTGTTTAATGGTATCCCCACCTATCAACACCTATGAGCTCAGAGTAATAATCATTAAACATTTCTGGATTTATTGAGCTCTGGATTAATTTTAATCATTAAACATTTCTGCCTAGGATGTTTTAACTAAATAACTCAGAGTAATAATTCTGCAACTCCAAAAAGGGTGATTCCAATTTATATAGAAAGGTATTCCAGTACCTAAAATGTGCCTTTGGAATCATACCAAAATCTTCTGTAAATTTAATCTGGTGAAAAAGACAAAAAGCATATAGAGTTGACTTTGGGATTTTTCCAAGGGCATTCTGGTAATTATATTGAATTGATTCCAACTCTCAAAAATCACAAATTCAAAGATATACAAAATCCCCTGTGGAAATATTAATTTGAGTTACAGATAATTTCAGGTGATTTATTCACCTCAACTAGTGTTATTCCCACTAGAATGATCTAATTAAGGAAAATTGATAAAATCATGAAACCACTTTTGTTGGCTTTGTTATTTCAAAACAAACAGAAGTAAATATTGTATTGCATACATGCTTGTTGTATTGTATCATTTCTTGTATGCCTTGTGTTGATTATGCCCTTTTTTGCTTGCATGTGTGATCCTCGACGATGCTAGTTGTGATTGTGTTGACGACGAGAAGAAGGAATCATCTTATTATATTTGGTTATTATGGTTTTCTAAGAAGAATTCCAAGTACATATATGCCATATTTATGATCATCAGGTAAGCCACCTTCTTGCTCATAAGCCCTTGTCATATTATTTTTCTTATGCATGTTTTTATCCACTTATTTATGCAAATTACACTATTTTATTACTATGTTTTAGATGCGATAAAGTTTGGCTCCTCCAAACCCCTACCACCTTTGTACCAATAGGTACAACCCTTTGATGACACCTATCTGCCCTTGTAATGTATGTGGTGTATAATAACACCGTCCTTTGTAGACCCCGTTTTAGCCAAAGCAAAAGTATAGGATGGGAAGACCCCGGGAAAATGTTTATTGGAAAACCTTGGTGAGGTTCGACATACCAAGAGAGGTTTGAAAAATAAAAGGTTTTTTTTACAAAATGTTGAAAGAAAGAGGAGGAAAAATGGTTTATAAAAAGGCACCTGGTTCTTTGTAGTTTTGCCAGAATAATTAACCCGTGCAACCACATTACTCTGGAATGGGAACAGGGCTGGATTTGAAGTTTGCTACTCTGGTGTGGGAATTCTCACAACTACTTATAAGGGATCAACTCCCTCTAATTTCGGGCTTCCTTTACAGGAAGGGTGAACTGATAGGAAGTCACCTAGAGGAAGCAGTACCACCCATGTGAGTGGCCGGGCGATACTTTGAGCCTCTCATTGAAAGTGCCAGCTCTGGAGGAGTTGGGAGCACTCTGGTTGGTTTGTGGATCCTGATGTCTCCGTGTTGAGAGGAACAACTCATAGGTTAGGGCCCATGCTAGAGTAGCATCCGGGGATTCTTGATCGGTTACTCGACCAACGATCAGTAAGGATCAGGGCAGGGTACCCGTTTGGTGTGGGTAAAGTGTACAACCTCTACAGAGTGCAAATCTATTTGAATAGCCATGTCCACGATCATGGACGGTTGGGAAGTTGCTGTAGAGCGGTGCTGGTTTATTTTCAAAATGGATTTCAAAAAACCTAGTGGTCCGAGAGACACTAGAGAAGGAAGAGGATAACCCGGTCAGTTGAGGACCGTGGAGATGAAATAGGATGACCCAATCCTACTGTTTTCCAAAACTTTTTAAAAAGGTTTCTAAAATGTTTCACAAAATATTTCAACAAAACCTTGTAGATGCTATATCTATAAGAGAAATTATTTTAGAAAAGAACCTCTCATGGAGCCACCACTATAGCCATATTGCACATCCTCTTGTTATTATTTTCATTAAGGTGGTTTGCAAGTACATTCAAAGTACGCACCAGCATTGTCCCTGGCTATTTACTTGGCCAGATTTTCAGAAGCACGAGGAGAGATGGTGATGCTAATGTCTATGCGAGCTAGGCCCTCTTCCCAGTCAGTCGCATGTAGGTTAAGGCATGACATGGGATCTGTGCTTGAAGACTTCCGCTATTTGATGTTGTAATCACCACAATGGCAACATTGTAAGTTTTGTAATCGTTACTTTCTGGATATTGTAATGATACCCGTCGGTTATGCTAACGACTCACTAATCATGGGAACATGAATTGCAGGCATAACAGGGATTCTCAGACCATAAATCTCGGGTCCCACAGACTTGGTATCAGAGCCATCCTCACTATAGGAGACCTTAGTTAGCATGGACGTTAGACAGGACAATCCCTATTTCTGAAAACACCGACTTTCAAAAACTACTTTCTCAAACGCTTTTCGAAAGATTTCTTATCTTATCCTCTCTTACTTAATCTGTTTGAAACAAGTTTACTCTATGTAACATCCCAATTTCAGCAACCCTGATTTGCTGCCCAAAAGGCAATAATTAGGGGGAACAAAAACTTTTTCTTGTTACTTGTTGCAATGACCTGCATACTGTTTTGCTTGTGTTCATGCAACTGTTTGTGCATTAGGTGGAGTACTTTTATCTCAACACTATCTGACAAAAACTATTTCACAAAAGAGATGTCTTGGCTCATCTTTCATATTCTCAAATGTTCTGGCTTTGCAAAAGCTGAGCCAAGATGATTTTGACACAACAAAAGGTTTTGCTAGTTCTATTAACAAAACTATGGAGACCTATATACAATCTCCTTATGTTTTCAAGACAGAACATCAAACTACTCTTTTCTCTAGGTTTTCCAAAACCTTTTTCCTAAATCCTCTCCACTCCCATCTTGGTAGAGATACCAAGAGGTACTTATCTTACTTAAAAACAGAACCAATTCAAATACCCATCCCTACCTCAAGCTAGGCTTGATGGTAAACCTAGTAGTAGTTGGATAAGTTTGATATGATGAATTTCCTTGATCTGCTGTCTGATGAATTGCCTTGATCTGTTGTTTACCTTGTTTGCTTAGGTACTAGAGTGATCTAATATTGTAGCTCATCCCTTAGGACCAAATCTATGCTTGTGATCATCAATCTCATATCAAGCATCCAAATCTGGATCTATTCTAAGCCACTAAAGTGATCATGTCCCCTCCTAATCAGATCAATCCAGGGATAATCCCTTTTGATAGTCCCCAACTCAATAAAGACACAATCTAAGCATGGATCCTATCTACTTAGTTATCACATCAACATACTCCCTTTGATAAGGAGTTTGGAACATAGCATCATCTCAAAATCATCTACACTTGCACCCTAAAGTCTAAAACCCTAAATCTGCCAAAATGGCTAAGTCTGGAATTCTTATCTTGATTCAATCTTTCGAGCTCTACCTTTTTCCAACGTATGTACATTCTTAAGAATGCATCTGAACCATATTGTAGTACATCACTAGTACTACCAAGGCCCACTTTTTCCCTGGTTAAAAAAATCTTGATCCCACCCATCCATGATGGTTTTGTAGTCAAGATAATAGTCTTTTTCTGCAAATCTTATCATCTTGCCTACTTTGGCAGAAGCTCACATCTATATAACACCTCCCATTGACCAACTATTTACATGGTTATGATCTAATAACCATGGTATATGAATCCATACCTCACTTTTTTTCCGTTGGAGCTTTGTGCTTCCTAAACCCCAATGGTTTATGAGGCATCATGACAACTCTGTTATGGCAGCCTTATTTTCAACAAAGTTTGCCATCTTTTCTATATCACCTCAAATACATATAAGCCCGACCCTTGATTCCATGATCATCTATATAACCTTGTCTGCCAATCCATCTACCCCTTATATCAACGTGAGCTCTGAGCTCCCTGATCCAACCATGTTTTGGTTGTATAAAATTATCAAAACCCTAGATTCTCCCAAATCTAGTTTCCATCCTTTTTTCACCAAAATCCTTCAAAACCCAAGTGTAAAATGATGTATGGATCAAGTTTACGTCATCTACTTTGGATATAATCTTTTGCCAAATAATTCCCATAATTATTTGGAGCCTAAAACTATTTAATTTCTATTTTAGGCAAAATCCTCCAAACCTTGTCTACAAAGGCAAGTTAGTTTTTCTCCAAACCACTTTGCCAACTCAATGCATAATTGAGTTCTATACATACTACCCCACCTTTCTATCTCAAAAATAAATATTTTTGAGATTATTTTTTATTTATTTTTGCCTTTTTTCTTAAATGGCAGAAACAAGAAATAATTTCTTAAAAATACTTTTACATCTCAATAAATTCCATATAAATTCTCCAATGTGTAATATGGTATTTAGGACCATCTCACATCAAAGAAAAACCTGGAAAATGTAAAATTATCAAATAAGATTCTAGAAACTACTTCTGGACTATTTGAATATTTGAGTTTAAGTGCACCTTTAATCATTAAAAAATCCCAAATAATTTCTAGGGTTATGCAATGACCCTATACACACACAAGTATCTTTTTCTCACCTTGCCTAATGCAACTTTTTCAACTTTATTCACAGGCTACCATTTGATCAAGTTTGAAAAATAAATCAAAACTTGATCCAAACCAACTCAAATCCCCATCCAATCTTCCCAAGCACTCCTCCACATCCCCATAACTTCCTCATGGTCATGCTACACTGTGGCATGGTATTGTAGCAGTCCCTCTCCCTTGTCCTTTAGCTCTTGAAGCATGTGAGGGAGAGAGAGAGAGGAATACACCTTGCCAAAAATCTTTGATATAAGAGAGGGCAGCAGCCACACCACCCCTTCCCCCTCTCCCTGGTCAAGCTACTGGTCCCACATGATCACTCCACCACCCCTAAGAGCCAATCCCTGGCCATCTCCCCCTCTGAAGCCCACTATGGACTATGTCCACCCTACACCACTCCCCTCGAGTTAAAAAGGTTAGAGGCCACCCCAACATCCCCTTGCTGCTCATTTCCACTCCTCTTCCTCCCACCTACCTCCCTAGAGAGCCATCCCTCCTCTACTGCTCTACCTAGCTGTAACATCGCAGCATTTAGGAACTAACGAAGGGTAGATTTAGGAATTTGGAATGTTGCATGCATTCATCTGTGAAAATGTGGGTAAATTTTTCGCCAAATAAAACCTAAAGTGATCAAGGTTTCTTTCATGCTTTGAGAATAGGTTTAGTCTTGAAGAATGATTGTTATAGACTTTGATATGATCTTTGTGGATTTATGTGTTTTGGGGAAATGAAATTTGAATTTAGAACTCGAGTGTTTGAATTGTAGTTCAAAAGAATTTTGAATAATGTTTGAATATTTGATTCAATTAAGAGTTAACCAATAATAACTCAAACTTTATATAAAGAAGGTAATTAAGAATAAGAATCTCCATTTTATATTTTCATTAAATAAATAACTTACAAAAAAATTTAGCTTATGGAAATCATTCACAATTATTACAATAATAAATAAATAAATAATAATATTTCTTTATTGATCATAGTATAATATTTTTACAAAATAATAAAATAAATATTACAAAAGAATAGAACTAAAATTACAAAAGAATAAAGAACATTACATAGGGTTATTCTACAAATAAACAAGAAAACCTAAACTAAAATCTTGAATTCCCAAGTCTGGTACCTGCAAAACAAACACAAATAAAAAATAAAGAAGGTTAAGGTTAAAATGGAATTACTCTCAGACTTGTCAGTGAAGTGCACTGATCAAGATTCATCATTGAGTAATCTTATAAAAGGGGCAAATTTCACCAATATGAAAGAATGTATCTTTCATAAATTCAAGCCATAAGTCAAATAACAGTAAATAGGGGAAAGTTTCACCAGCCAGGTAGAAGTAACAAGATGAAAGTAACTTTCAAAATTCTGAACATATCCACATCTGTGCAGCAGGCACACAAGCAGCACACACACCAAACTGCATGGTGTGTGATGTCAACACCATAGCAGCAGCACAACCAAACAAAACTGTCAACACAGCCGTGGGAAAACCAATCCCCACATCATTCCTTTACTCCTACACACCAAGCACAGCAGCCAACAGCTAAACCAAGCACAGCAGCCATCAGCTACATCAAGCCAAAGCTAAGCCAGATCAAACCAACCAAAGTCTAGGATCACATCAACAGGATGGTGACATAAGGAGAGGGAAGATCAGGTGGATAGCAATACCAAGGTCAAGCCATCAGGATCAGGAGAGATGGGCTAGATCAAGAACAAGCCAGGAACTGGAAACACCAGGGGAACACCGGATTAAGCTACCACAAGGGCAACCACTAGCAACCACAACATCAAGTGACAGTGGTGAGTAAATAGACCATCAAATGATCTATCTGTCTAAGATTAGACAAGCATACATGATCTGTCTCTTATTTAAACTCTCAGAAAGCACCCAAGTGGGGTGAATCCATCATTGAGGTTTTTAAACTTTAAAGGCAAACAACAAAGTACAAGGATCCAACTAAATCTCATAACAACATCATTGATTTATATATCAAGCTATATTTCAATTCCAGAATGAATATAGCTAAGATTTAACTTCTGGGCACATCTCTAGGATAAGAGTAGCACCTTAGAATTTAATTATGTGGATATATGCCAGTTATCAAGCTTACAATCATTTTTTCCAAGCTTTGATTCAAGAAACAATAGCTGGTACCACTACCAGAACCATCCATATGAATCAACTAGATAAAGCTTAAATCCCTAAACCTCAGACCAACATCATTGGTCTTAGGGATTTAAGAAAGGAAAATTTCTACTTATCTTTAAAGCCAAACTCATCTTAAGCTTGCACCAACCCCAAACAATGATATAGAATCTAACTTGTGTGCCATTCAAATATGGTGTTACAAGAACAATTCTATATTAATCAGATTAAGTATTCAACCTTCACAGATTCAACCAACCCACTGTAAATCATCTTCCTGTTCTTAATAACAGGAATCATAAACAAGATAGTCACCTACGTATATCTTCACTATTTGAAATCATTTGATCTCAAATTATAGTGATTTCATCACACAACAATCACTGTCATTAACCAAGTAATGACAGTGGTGAAGAAGTAAACCACAAGATTCCCAAGTATTGCTTCTAAAGCAACTTGATCATCTGATCACATCAAAAAATTAATCAATTGAATCATTTGATAAGCCATTAGCACCACCACAGTTCATCTTAAGCAGCAAACCACAATTAACAATCATTTAGCATGTTTAGGGACAATCGACACATGATCCACTACAAGGATTCTGGTATATTGCAACAAAAATTATTGCTACAACTATATTTTGTTGCAATAAAATGCAATATTACCACAAAATTTTCATTCATGGTAATATGATCCACATATTGCTACAGTCTTGTTTCGTTGCGTTAAATATCCTCTTTGTTGCAATAAAGGCCACATATTGCAACAAAATGCGTTGGCGTTGTAGTATGGTAGTTATATTACAACAATTATGTTCTGTTGCGTGAATCAGTCCTTTTGTTGCAATAGAGACTAGGTATTGCAACAACATATTTTTTGTGGTAATATTCAAAAAGTTATTGCAACATTTTTTTTCATGTCATGTTAGTTAACAATTTTGTTGCAAAAAATAGCTTTATATTTCAAAAAATGCATATTTGTTGTAATAGCGCATTTTTACCTCAATTACATTGTGTTGCAATAACTATTGCATATTGTGACAAATTATGTATCTATGGCAATATGTAGAACATATTACTCCCTCTTTCTCAAATAGATGTAAATTTTTCTAAATTTGGATGTATCTAATACTTAATAGTGTCTAAATATAAACAAATTTGCGATGTTATTTTGAAGCTGAGGGAGTACAATAATTCCCTATTGTTGCAAAAGGGAACAAGATATTGCAATGGTATTCTCTCAAGTGGCCTATTACTCCTGATTTTTTCTTTGTCTATTATAATTTTCTCACGATCTAACTAAAGGGGTGTACTAATTTACATAGACACGAGGTTAGCTTCTTACAGAATCAGTGTGATGATTATTTCCTTTTAGTCTAAACGGCATAAAAAATCGTGAGTTCGTGATTAACTCTAACACGTAAATCCGGAAGACACAAGAAACTCATAACCTCTGTATATCATTGTTCCGCATAGGCCAAGATAGAGACGTTCTTCAGATGTGTGTCAACATTTAGGCCGAGTTTGGTAATAAAGTTTTTCTAAAACTAAAGTATATCAATACCATAGTATTTTCTCTCAAAAAAATACCATAGTATTTTGGTGCCTAGCAAAACAATACTTCAGTTTTTTTCTTTTCTCGGTTTTAGAAAAAAGAGTGTGACCTCTTTTTCAAATACTTAAAAAAATATTGTTTTAAAGAATACTTCAATTTTAAAATCATATTATTTGTTGGATCCAAACACCTCAAAGTATTTAATACTCCAGCTTTTTCAGAAAACAAGTATTCCGCCAATAATTTAAAATTACTTTATACCCGACGGGGCCTAGAATTTTCGGGGCGCTAACCGAGCGAAAAGAACGCCGTCACATATTCGAGCAGTTTGGCCAAATCTCATGCGCGCCAGAGATGAAAAAGGGCCCGCCACGATTTAGACTAAAACTGCCAAATAGTATATCTGCTCGCACCCCAACCCTAAGACTATGCCAAAATTTCCCCAGCTCGCCTCCTCCCATCCATGGCGGCCGTCGTCCGTCGCCTGACGTATGCCACCGGCCGCCACCTCAACCTCGCTCCCCGTAGCTCAAATCCGCCCTCCTGAATATCTCGCCCAGCTCCTACCTCGTCTCTCTCCTTGGCCCGTTAGTGTGTGGTGTGTAGCGGCGGAGTACGGCGCCTTCTACAGGTAATTCTCGCACGAACCTTCTTCAAGGCAAGCTGCAGTAGCCTCGCGTCCATATTTCCTTCCACCTTGTATGATAACCACGAAATTTGGTTCCCTATGGTCCAGGGAATCGTCACCGGCCATCGCAACTTGGTCAGGAACGATATACTGCTCACTCGCGCGCCACCGGCCGGGGAACGCGCCGCCAACACGGATACGCGCCTTTGCTTGCCAGATCTGGAGCGTCTCCCCCTCACACACTCGAACGCCGACTACGATCTTTCTCCTCCAACGCCTCGCCAGATCTGGTACTGCTAGCTGCTGCTGCTCTTTGTTGCTTTCTTCCTGTTGCATGCTATTGCGCTACTTTGTGATGGTGGTGCTGAATATATCGATGTGCTTTGCGGCTATGCCATATGCCCCTGTCCATGTGTATTCTAGCTGTTTGTTGTTCCTTGTGCTAGTAGTGTAGAAAAATGGGATTAGTTTTCTGTTTGGGAATAGAGGAGCCTAGACTTTATCTGCCCGTCTTAAATCAGTTTAATTAACTCTTTTTGAGGTAGTCTGTACATAGATCATATTTCACCATGGAATGCATTCCGTGTATTATTTTATTTGTTAGATTTGGTGATTAAATTGCGCCCATTTCATTCTTTTCAGTTTAGGGTTAATGATTTCATCTCTTTCATTTTAATTACGCACAAGCGGGTATCTTCATTTACAATTTGTTTTCGTTAATTTCAGAGAGAGAAAATTGCATATTTGTCATTATCATTTGAAGACCAAGAACTAGCATCCAATCCTACAGGTTCGTATTCCCTTCGTCCTTTCAAGCCTATATTTTTCTACACTACTTTGTTATTTTATTCATGAATATTCTGCTTGTAAGATTCAACCTATTGAGTTCAGTGAACAACATGCCAATAATCCAAGCTTGTTAAACTCCATAGTATAAGTTAAACATGGACAAGAGATGGATGAACACACCTAGCTATCTACAACATATACCCTGTTACAACTAGTGTAATGTTTTTTTTAATTCGAAGTCCATTAAGATAATAGCATGCCAGAAAAGACTCACTTTAATATATATATATACAAAGATTTACAGGATTTTCTCACTTTGCGTTTTCAATTCAGTAATACAAGATAATATATTGTGCCCTTGCAAGAAATGTAGTACTCCCTCTGATCCAAGAGGGAAGAGGCGTGGCTGTGTCGGGGGAAGGTGGGAATGACAAGGGGAGGGTTACGAGAGGAGGTAGGGTTTTTAGTATGGGATGAGCTGTATTGCATCTGTGTCCATCCGAATTATCACCAAATTATTCTAATTCATTAATTTATCGATATGTAAAAAACCGTAGGGATACGGTATCAGAGATGTATCCGTATTGGACTTAGAATTCCCGGACCCGGACACGCCTTTCCGGCCACGTATCCGTGCTATATCGGATACTATATCTGCCAACTCTTAGCAATGGTCATGTGTTTGGACGTGATCCAGTTGGATGCGTGAAGGTACTAGGATTAAGACCAACCGTAGCTAGTCAATCATAGGGTACAGACCCAACCACAGTATAGTTTGATATGTTGTTAATGTTGTTCATGCTCTTTGTAAAACTTTGTTATGCAGCTTAACATATTATATCATTTTTGCACTCAGATCAAGGGAGATGGTTTTGAACATAGTCAGCATGAATCCGATGAAGACTACACAACCATCCAAATGCTGAAGTGGTAATCTATCTTTGTTCTAGATATTGCTTCATTTGTCTGAATAATCGGTTCCTTCTCTCCTTCTGTAGTGAACGAATGCATGGCTATGAAAAGATTAAATTAGGAGGGAAAGAGAGTACCCTTGGATTTCTAATATCAGGCCAGGATATCAGCCTCCACTTTGTATTTCTATATAAAGTTTCTTTTATGTCTCTCAATTTGTCATTATTGCATTGTAAATCATTGTTAAGGTATAAGCCTGGAAGTACTTTTATGTCGATTGAGTTGGCAGACATTTATATTTAATAGTTAGTAACGTGTTCTTTACTAAATAGTTTCTTTCATTTCATCACATGATTAACAATTAAATATTATCCTTTAATATGGTCATTCTATTTTAGATCATGGAGACTTTGTGAGCTTTTTCATTTATCATATTTGATCCTGAATTTTTATGGTTGCAGAACCACCACCCTTGATATGTGTTGGAGGAATTAGTTAACTAGAACAGTGCTTGTGATGGTGGTTACTATGTGAGGCTGCTCATGTTCCAATTACATGCAAGATTGTTCTCCAGGAGGTATATTTATTGCACCAGAAGGTATAGTTATAGCAGTCTAACTGGATTTTTTCTGTATCTGTGCACCTATATGTACTTTTTTGCTGATGTATTTTTTGTTAGCACTGAAACCATTGAGAACTACTGACTATGGGTATGTGTATAATTCCTCAAATCCTCGAGTCAGGTCATTGGACTATTGTTCCTATGCTTTGCTTAGATTTGCACTAGAATAACCAAGTTGATCAGGTTTTCATACATGTGTTGGATATTTCTCTCACTACCTTTACACTTCTTACTAACCAGGGAACATGCAAAAACGCGATTGAAATAGCAGTGTCGTGAGTGTGGTTGTTTGGTTTGCAGGAGAAAACATAGCCATACAATACGGGGTGAGGGCTTGTGCTCCTTTGGTACTGCTTTCTTGTAGTAGCGTAGGAATTTTTTGGGCCTTTTAGGTTGCTTAATGCCCTTATCAGATCTACTTCCATGTGTTGCTTAATTTTTTAGTGTTTGGTTCTTGTATCATTGCCCGATCTCTTTTTGGCGAGAAATGATATTTTCTTGGCTGATCATCATCATCTAACCCGCTGTCCCCGTTGTGTCAAGAACTTACTTTGTGTGTCGAGAACATATTGTGCTTGTTTGAAATGGTAGGAGTAGCTTTGTGCTCGATGTTGACTTTCTGTTCTTGCCTACAACTACTTTTCAGGGATTGAGTAGCTACTACTCACTTGAATTATTTTGAAGAAAATGCTGGTTCTTGAGAGAAGATTAGATGATGGCAGTGGAATGATAATCAAGAGTTCTCAAGGGATGGTAACTTATTATTGACTTATGATCAAGGAAAAGATGGAAGCTACTTGGCCCAGTAGCACATCTGTTTAAATATTCATTTGTTGTCTTGTAGGTATGAAACACGCATCTATGTTTGTTTAAATGACAGGAATGTAGGAATTTAAACCTGTAGCTTTCCATGCAACATTTGGCTGTAGGTTTGAAGTACACATCTATGTGAGCTTGCTTGTTTCCATATTTGTTAGGTTATCGTTTTTGGGTCGCCTGGTGTACGTGGAGTGCTTGCTGTGTAGTTACTAGCCACAGTATTGCACTGCTAGTGATAGGTTACAGTATGGTGGATCTGATCATGGGCTAGCATAATTTGATTGTACATCTAACTTGGATATGATCTAGTTCTTATGTGTGCTACTCCCTCATGGTTTATTTCACCAGTTATGCTACTTCTTGATGGGTTCTAGCTACTGGTCTTTAGGAAATTGATATTCTACCTGTTATAGAAGAATATATTTGTTACAACTAGGATGTGATCATGTTTCTTTGTTTTCTTTTATTTTTGTTCCATTTTGTAGGGATAAAGTGAAGAAAAAGAAGATACGATTACTAGAAGAGTAGTTTTAGGCTTTTATTTTAATTTCTTGCAATTTTCCTTTTATTGGATACTTCTAAAGACATTGTAATATTCTTACTATAATAAAAAGTATGATTTCATTTCATTTCTTCTTTTTAAATTATTTTTCCTTTTAGGTTGTATTCTGTAAATTTGGAGTATTTTTTGATTTCCATATACATTAGTAGTGGGGCATCAGTTTTGCTACTAGTGGCACACTATATAGGTGGCACACCTAGATAGTGCCCTACTAGTCTGTGTTATAAGTGGCGCACTTAAATGGTGTCCCGGAGCGCCACTAGTAAATACTAGTGATGTTTTATCTGTCATCACCAAAACTAGTATGTTGCAATTTTTTGTTACCATGTTTGGAGAGTTGTTGCCATAAATTAATGCCACAAACATAGGGTCGGTGGCGAAAGAGGTATACCCACGAAAACAAGAGTTGTTGCTATTGGTTTGGGTCTATTGCAATAATTGGCTTTTGCTACGAAAGGGCATGTGCCACGAAACAAGTGTTGTTGGAATAGGCTATCGCCACAAATGCCTATTGCCACAAACAACCAATCGCCATGGTTTTGATGGATGTTGCATTAAGCTATCCCCACGAACCAAATTGTAGCATTAAGTGTGTGCTGCCACATGAAAAAATGTGGCAACTTGTCACATGGTCGTTGTAATAGCACGCTTTCTTGCCACCATTTGGTTTTTGTGGCAATAACCTATTACCATGCGTCATATCGCAACGCTTGGCAACGAAAGTCATGTTGTGGCAATAAGTATCTATTGCCACAATTTGGCACTTATTGCCACGAATCTTGCTGTTGCAATAGACCCAAATCCTTGTAGTGATCCAATTCATCAGTATCTAATCCACAGCAGGGTATGAACCCTAAGTAGAATCAAAAACCCTAATCAGGACAGGACAGTAACCAGGAAGGTCACCACCAACATCTAGCATAGATCGGCTTAGTATAAAGAGCACGAGGGGAGAGGAATGACTCACCAAAGGTCCTCGCTGGAGACTAGAAGAGGAAGCAGAGGTGGCTGGCGACCATGGCGGCACGGGGAGCACCCCTAGGGGGGCGCTGCGACCCATACAGCTCCACAGCGGCGACCATAGCTACGCCTAGGGGCGAGGTGAATCACCACAGCGCACGACAACAGCGGCGGCGCGAGAATCAACGCCAACCCCAAACCCCAGGGTTCGGGACGACATCGATCTGTCACAGGAGAGCTCCATGTCCAAATCCAATTGGATAGGAGCGCGGAGTCGACAACCTCTTTCCGCACCACGGCAGCGGCCAGGGTGGTCCACGATGGCGGGAATTGTCGGCGGCGACATCACTAACCACGGGGTCGAGGAAGGAGAAGGAGAGGGGTGAGCTCGAGAGAGGAGACAACGAATGAGTGGGCTGGGTGGGCCGAAAACCCTTCGGGGTGATTGTTTTGACCCTGCCCTATTGGGCCACAAGGGCCCAATAAGCCCAAATGGCCAGGCCAAGTCATTTAGAATCTGTTTTAATAAACAGGAAAATAACAAAATGCCCCTGAACTTAATTAAATTATAGAAAATAAAATAAAAGTCCAAAAATTATAAATAAAATATTTCTTGATTCACAATAATCCAAACTATCCAAATAAATTAAGATATAAAATTTTAGACATATAAATTTTATTAAGAATTTTGTAATTTATATATTCCTTATGGAATTCTACAAAATTATTGAAAGATGATAAAAATAAATAAAAATCACTTTCCTTATATATTAATAATGTAGTATTTTAGAAAAATACTAAAAAATATTTAATAACAATTTTTGATATTTAAGTGATAATTCTTAAAAGAATTATTAAATCAATAAAATTCAAATAAATGGAAAAATAAAATAAAAAAACTACAATATATACTATAAATATTAAATCCTTTATTATTAAAAAGAATTTTTATAATAATGGGGAAAATGCTTATCAAGGTAAATGATGCATTACATTACTTTGCATAATCATTTTGTTTCTTTAAATATTGTTCTTACCGGGCAATAATGATGTTTTTGTAGACATAGAAGCTCAAGGTCCAGTGCAAGCATTAGACTTCACTACCTTTCCATCACAAGGCAAGTTCATCACTTGCTCATATCCTTTGAAGAGTCTTTATCAAAGTATTTGCAAATTGTGTGTTATCATATATACTCTAACGAAAGAAAATATTATTTTCACAAATAAAGAAATCATAGATATCATCCTAAGTGATGATATAATGGATCAATAGAACTTAGGGTTCTATTTGCAACAATGATGATTAATTAGGGACTTCATAACCCCTGACATCAGTGATTCTAGCGCCGTATATTACGCGTTAGCCATGAGATTTGGAACGGGACGGAGAAGTCAGCTGTATCTTCTTCCTCTCGCATGAAGCCGGATGTGCAGGTCGTGGCTGTTATCCTCGTAGCGTGCATATTAATTGGTAATTCGTAGAGGATATGCAGCATATGGGTGGGAACCCTCATCGTCCCACGATAGTTCTGGCATCTAACGGTTTGTACAAACCATTGCCGTAATTCATTATGTGGGCATGGTGTACACCAAGGAGGCATGCGAGGTCGCGAAGGGGGCAGTGATTGGCTTGGACCAACTACTGGGCCCCACATCCTGGAATTGTGGACAGAAAATACGCTCGGTTGTGCAACAAGGAGTTGATCTCTCATGGGTAAAGTAACGCACCTCTGCAGTGTGTAAGAATTGTAACTTGTTACTCCCTGTTCCAAGAAGAGCTACGAACACGGCAGGAAAGGAACTCCATGAAAGTTCTGGTCAACCTGTGAAGGCTGATTGTCATAGATTTTTATAATAAAATCAACCTTTGAAGAAATATTTACAAAAACTTCATAGTACCAAGGAATTATAGTCCGAGGTAGTAGTTAGAGCATCAAACTTCCCACCTTGCATATAATGAACTTGTTGGGTAACGCTGTTACTCATCCTTTCCTTTGATCCCTTGCTTAGACTCTGAGGATTCCGAAGACGTGCCAATGTATGCAGCTGAATGTCAAGAAGATGTGTTCTACGAGGAGCCTGACTTGTCAGGAGGTGTTGAAGGAGTGGATTACGGAATCCGCTATGGTGTTGATGATAACGAGTCCAACTAAGTACCCAGTTAGTAGTAACCAATGGAGCCGAGCAGCATGAACTCTATAGAATAAGCTGCTGAGCTCAACTCCTAGTCGAATTTGCTACTTTTAAATTCCGCTGAAACACTTTATATTTGGGTTTGTAACTTGAAACCTTTTGAAGTCCTGAACTTCTGGTATTGTAATAATAATAATGTGTGAATGTTTGTAATATGGACGCGCAATGTTTCTGTTGTACCACTCTGAGGGATGTGATATTTACGGAACGGTGTTCTGTGGATGTCATGTCAACGACTATAGTGTACTACACATGCAGTGGTATGTTGGGTCACCGCACTAGCCCGAGAAAAGAAGAACAAGAACTCTCGACCATTGCTCAAAAACTGAGCATGGTGCTCTCTCCTTCGCTCCCCTCGCTCTGCATGTCAATTCCCCGTATCCCCATTTCTCTAGTGAAGCTAACCCTCTGCTTATTTTCTACATGCAGCAACCCCTGGAGGTTTCATCGGAGTGCACCGGCGAGCTCTCCATCGGCCACCTTCATGCGAGCTCCTCCCCGACGTCAAACCCCACTGTGTCGCCCCTCCTTTTGACCGCCGGTGTCGACCGCGTTGCCTCGGCCCCTCCCTGGCTCCCGTACACCCTTAGGTGAGCTTCCCCGTTCTCTACAAGCTCCCCTTAGGGTTTTGTCCCCGGTGGATGGACGCGAGGAGGAAGACGGCCTCCCAGCCGTCTGTCGTGTCTTAATCCTGTGGCCTAGAGAGGCCGATACCTCTTCGGCCGCCCCAAGTGGCTGACAGGCGGGCCCCGACCTGGCCTTTTTGAATCTCGTCGACGCGCGCTCGCTGGCCCTCGGGGCGGCCGGATTTCCCTAGCATGGCCCAGTTCGCCCCAGATGTGGCCACAAACCCCTCATCCCCACTTTTCCTTTAAATCAAAATTCTAGATCTGAATATTGGTGCTTAGGTTTAAATCAAAATAAAGAAATGTCCTAAATAAATTCAGATATGATTTTTCACAGGTACGTAAGACTCCACACTAACATACAGACCTGGTTTTCGGCCAAAATATTGTATAGATAAATCCTAGAAAATAAAATAGCCAAATGTATTCCTGCCACTAATAAATGATTTTAGAGAGTTTGGTATTTCCAAATGGAGTAAATCCAATTGTTACTGAAAGGTATTATCCATACCTTGCTTTTCCCACTGGCCCCACATAAAATGGCTTCCTAGTTTTCCTTTAGTAAAAATAACAAAAAACAGAGCTTTTCTGCCTTTATAAAATTCTCTAGGTCAAACCAAAGGAGGTTTTGACCTAATTACAACTCCATGCACATATATATATCAACATATTTCATAACCCAGTAGCCCATAATTTTATTAAGCTATCTTAGAGTTCTAGTGAATTAATCCTTTTTGTGCATGGGAAATCCATCAACAAATTCATAGCTTGAGTTATGCAAATCAAAAAAGGGCGATTCCAATTTCTACGAAAAGGGATTCCAATTTCCAAACATGTGTCTTTGGAATCACATCAAAATCTCTTATAAATTTAATATGGTGAAAAAGAGAAAAACCATCATGTACTGCCTTTGGGAATTTCCTGAGGGCATTATGTTAATTGGTTTGAAGTGAATCCAACTCTCAGTGGACCAGTCCATCCAATACTACCTAATAATCCAAGGAAATAATATTTGGGACTCCAGAAAAATTCTGGTGAATTATTTCCTAAAACTAGAGTTTTAATCACTAGAAAACACTTTATAAATCAATGGTAATTGATAAAATAGTGAAACCACTTTTGTTGGCTTCATTTTATCAATGCCTATATGATGGTATCATTTTTACCCAATGTTAACATACAAAAATTGACCTTTCTCTAAAACCCCCTATCTAGTTAGTTTTGGATTATAAATCTGAAATAGTCAATCCACAATGCAACCAATGCATTTCCTTTGTATCCCCAATCAAATCCTCAATCCTTACTGAGCTATAAACTTGTCTTGTCAATTGCTTTGCAGTATGATTTGGTCTTTGTATGCATTGTATTGATTGTGGTGTTGTTTGCTTGCATGTTTCTCGATAATGGCGATAGTTGTCTATGTGACACCGAGAAGAAGGAAGCATCATGATATTCTTATTATTATTGTATTGGTATTCTGGGTTTTTAAAGAAGTCATGGGACATCTCGCTGGTTACAGGAAATCCACCTTCTTGCTCATAAACCCCTTGTCCTGTTTTTATACTCATGCATGTTATTCAAATGGTTTACTTAAATTGCATAGTTTACTTAATTATGTTTTATAAGTGGGAATGTTTGGCTCATCCAAACTATTATCCTCTCTATACCCTTAGGTAAAAACCCTTTGATGACACCCACACGCCCCTAGTATGATAGATGGTGTGAAACACCATGCCCCTTGGAAACCCTGTTTTAGCCGAAGCAAAAACTATGGGATGGGAAGACCCTGGAGAAAGGCTTACAAAAATGTTTTATGAGAAAAACTTGGTGAGGCTTCGCCTACCAAGTGGATTGTAAAATGAGAAAGGTTTTGGTTTACAAAATGGTCGGAAAAATGATGGAGGAAAAATGTTTATGAAAATGCACCCGGTTCTTTGCAGTTTTGCTAGAACAATTAACCCGTGCAACCACATTACTCTGGAATGGGACGGGGCTGGACTGGAAGTTTGTCTAATACGGTATAGGTGCCTCGAACTACTACGGGGGAGAAAAAATCCCCGGAGGCTGGGCCTTCACCTGTAAAGGCCCATGTGAAACATCGGTCTGGAGAAGGTACATACTGTCCAAGGGCGGCTAGACGATACTATGAGCCCTTAACTGAAAGCGCACACCGACGAGGTGCAAAACGTGCTCCGGTTGGCTTGTTACTATATAGGGCGTCCCGGTTTGAGGGGATTAACTTCATAGGGTAGGCACTTGTATCGAAGAGGGCATCTAGAAGGTCTTGACCGGTTATTCAACCCACGATCGGTGTAGATCAGGGACGGGTAATGGGATGGTGTGGGTAAAGTGTACAACCTCTGCAGAGTGTAAATCTAATCGAATAGCCGTGTCCACGATCATGGACGGTTGGGAAGGTTGTTGTAGAGCGGTGCTGGTTTTGATTTCAAAAAGGACTTTGGAAAAGTGATGGCTTGAAAATGATTTTACCATGAGATGGTCGGAAAAAGGAGGAAGGATTTTGGTCATCAGATGATTGGAAGGAAAAACAAATGGTTGACCCAAATCCTAGTGTCTTCTTAAAACTTTTCAAAAAGGTTTCCAAATGTTTTATAGAAGTTTCTCAACAAAGATATAGAGACATGCTATATCTACAAGAGAAACTAGTTTATAAAAGAACCTCTCTCGGAGCCATCCTACCATAGCTATATTGCATATATTTTATTATTGTCTTCTTAAGGTGGTTTGCGAGTAATTCAAAGTACTCACTGGCATTGTCCCTGGCTATATACTTGGCCAGAATTTTCAGACACAAGAGGAATGATAAAGATTGCTGACGTCTATGCGAGCTAGGCCTTCTTCCCAGTCAGTCGCATGTTGGTTAAGGCATGACATGGGCTCTGCGATTGAAGACTTCTGCTATTGCTGTTGTATCGCCATAATGGAACCTTTGTAAGTACTTGTACTCGTTATTCATGGATGTTGTAATGATACTTGTCGGTTATGCTCACGGCTCACTGATCATGGAAACGTGAATTGCAGGCATAACGGGTATTCTCGGACCGTAAATCCGGGGTGCCATAGACTTGGTATCAGAGCCATCCTGACTATAGGAGACCTTAGTTAGCATGGATGTTAGACATGACAACCCCTATTTTGGAAAACACCGGTTTTCGAAAACTATTTCGCAGAAGTGTTTTGAAAGATTTCTTATCTCATCTTCTCTGACTTAAACTATTTGACAAATGGCTTACCCCACCTCTCGTATATTTTCAAATGACCATTTTCAAAAACAAAGTTTGACTTGGAGACTATGAAGAAGAAGGTCCCGATATGAAGAGACACTGAGACAAGCAAACCAAAGGAGCTACCAACGACGAAAGACACTACAAGATCGCCCTACCAACAGAGTCCTTCATCCCCCCCAAATCGACCAAGGCACCAAAGACAACATATGGCAAGACAGAAGCCAGGACCCCCATAACGTCCGTACTTAGGATTAGCATCCCTAATACAGTATTCCCTTATGGAACATACTCACCTCTTAGTACTTACGGTACGCCTTGTTTGCTTGTCACGTGCTTATGTGATGCTTAGAATGTGTTGCTTGTCTGTCTCGGATCACCTGATCTTATTGTATGACCCCCCTTGTCAGTGTATCCCGACACTAACCCTCATAAACCCATATCTGGAAACCTCTCCTCAACAGGATGGCCACATAAAGAACTCCCTGACAACCCCTCTTCGTGCCTTAGTTCTAATATCCCCCAAATGGCAACGACCTGATTCAACCTCTACCGAATCAATGGTAAGTCCTTGCCATAACAAAAATGCCCCAAGAAGCCGGAAGATAAGAAGGACCGAAGACAACGAGTCTACTCCGTCATCAAACCAAAGCAACACAGAGAGTTCAAGTGAAGACAACCCATCTAAAGCCAAAATGCCTCCACCTCGACTAAGGACTAATAAGAATCGCCGCTAACCGCTAAAACTAACCCAAGATAACCCATACGGCTTCATTAGGTAACCACCATAGGAATGTTGTCGCAATAAGGCGTCACTCTAAGACCACAACTCCAGTGTCACGCCAATGCTCCAAGACGAAGGATCTACCCCCAACCTCGACGACCCCAAGTGAAGCTCTAAGGTGGAAAGACCGCGTCTTTCCATTCAATTCCAGAAGACCGACCATGAGAAGATAATACCAGAAGATATCCAAATCCAAGAACCTGCTCCAAACACCACCTCAAGAGTCGTCAGAGGAACAGAGAAACAGACCTCATCAACAATCCTCAGAAGTCTGCTTGACCCTCCCAACAACTTAGACATTCAGAACTAAGACGACAAGACTACCCGACGCCGTCAATACTACCCTCCAAGGATAATAAAGAAACTCAAAAGCATCGAGTTTCTCTGAAGACGTGCTAAAGCCCCCCCTTCTCTGCTTCTGCTACTAATAACCCACCGAAAAGGACCTCTGAATCTGCAAACCCCGAGACGGGGAATGAAGAACCGTCCCCTTCACGCGTATCAACCCCTCTTCAAGTTACCACCCCCGGAAGATCCACTCGTCGAAGCAAAAAATCAGAGAAGGAATGACCCTCACTGTTGAAGAGCTAAATGTCCCTCATAACCCCGAGGAAATACAGTAACCAAAGTTGGTACCCAACCCAAGGACGGCTACAAGATTCAAGGAACACTCTAGATATAGTCCTTCGTACCCTACCAAATCACTCTTCCAACCTCTGGCATGTGATGGATCGTCTCGAAACCTGTTCAGTAATCCGTCAAGTACCTTCATCATTTGGTCGGCGCTAATCCGCTGAAATTCAGGATGAATCCTATTGGATGATACGCAAGAATGATGTCGTTCTTTGCATGTTCTACCCACGACGTTGCATCAGACCGAACCCGAAATAACCCCCTTTCTAAAGGACTGTGTTCCTAGACCGCCAACCTCTAACGACATCCTCCACCCCATTGGACCCCCTAACTAGCTCAGAACTAACTACCCGGAAGCTAGTAGACGCCCTTTCTCCAGTAGACCCACCTAACTCAAGAAGTAGTATCGACGCCTCTCACGAAGCGGATTATACAAGGTCGACAGAAGATGACCACCTCCGGATGAAAGGTGCAGTGCCATTCCCCAGCATCAGCATACGACCCCAATCAAGAAATTCAGTGACTCCACCAAAAACCCCTAGTGTCGGTCTAAGGGGGAAAGACTGCGTCTTTCCCACCCCAAAACCCGATAGAACCCTAGAGTCGAACACTAGTTATCATTAAGTGATGACCACCACTGCAAAAATCCGAATCATCGATCCAGCAAGAAGGACGACAATCGGCACTTCAGGAAAGTTCTCCATCGTTGATTCGACAACCCAGCCATCACTTCCGACGTTTCAAGACCAAGAAGGCAGAGAAGCTGACTTCAGCGGTAAAGGTTTAAAGAAGGCTCAACCCACTGTCTCGCCTCAAGAATGAAGTACCCCTGTCGACACTAAACCTACCTAGAATCGTCCTAAGGGTAAAAGACTATGTTTTTTCCACTCGTATAATCCAGACCACCAATCTGAAGCCACTCAGCTCTGACTGGTAGCTGACCATGCCCGTTTGTTGTAAATCCTGCTAACACATAATATTTCCATTGCTGAAATTGCTAAGCAGATGTTATCACCCAACCCTACTCCTCCCTAATCTCGGGACGACATTATTTTAAGGGGGAAAGGTCTGTAACATCCCAATTTTAGCAACCCTGATTTGCTGTCCAAAAGGAAAAAATTAGGGGGAACAAAAACTTTTTCTTGTTACTTGTTGCAATGACCGGCTTACTTGTTTTCTTATGTTCATGCAACTGTTTGTGCATTAGGTGGAGTACTTTTCTCTCAACACTATCTGACAAAAACTATTTCACAAAATAGATATCTTGGCTCATATTTCATATTCTCAAATGTTCTGGCTTTCCAAAACCTGATCCAAGATGATTTTGACACAACAAAAGGTTTTGCTAGTTCTATTAACAAAACTATGGAGACCTATATACAATCTCCTTATGTTTTCAAGACAGAACATCAAACTACTCTTTTCTCTAGGTTTTCCAAAACCTTTTTCCTAAAACCTCTCCACTCCCATCTTGGTAGAGATACCAAGAGGTACTTATCTTACTTAAAAACATAACCAATTCAAATACCCATCCCTACCTCAAGCTAGGCTTGATGGTAACCCTAGTAGTAGTTGGATAAGTTTGATAAGATGAATTTCCTTGATCTGCTGTCTGATGAATTGCCTTGATCTGTTGTTTACCTTGTTTGCTTAGGTACTAGAGTGATCTAATATTGTAGATCATCCCTTAGGACCAAATCTATGCTTGTGATCATCAATCTCATATCAAGCATCCAAATCTGGATCTATTCTAAGCCACTAAAGTGATCATGTCCCCTCCTAATCAGATCAATCCAGGGATAATCCCTTTTGATAGTCCCCAACTCAATAAAGACACAATCTAAGCATGGATCCTATCTACTTAGTTATCACATCAACATACTCCCTTTGATAAGGAGTTTGGAACATAGCATCATCTCAAAATCATCTACACTTGCACCCTAAAGTCTAAAACCCTAAATCTGCCAAAATGGCTAAGTCTGGAATTCTTATCTAGATTCAATCTTTCGAGCTCTACCTTTTTCCAACGTATGTACATTCTTAAGAATGCATCTGAACCATATTGTAGTACATCACTAGTACTACCAAGGCCCACTTTTTCCCTGGGTTAAAAAAATCTTGATCCCACCCATCCATGATGGTTTTGTAGTCAAGATAATAGTCTTTTTCTGCAAATCTTATCATCTTGCCTACTTTGGCAGAAGCTCACATCTATATAACACCTCCCATTGACCAACTATTTACATGGTTATGATCTAATAACCATGGTATATGAATCCATACCTCACTTTTTTTCCATTGGAGCTTTGTGCTTCCTAAACCCCAATGGTTTATGAGGCATCATGACAACTCTGTTATGGCAGCCTTATTTTCAACAAAGTTTGCCATCTTTTCTATATCACCTCAAATACATATAAGCCCAACCCTTGATTCCATGATCATCTATATAACCTTGTCTGCCAATCCATCTACCCCTTATATCAACGTGAGCTCTGAGCTCCCTGATCCAACCATGTTTTGGTTGTATAAAATTATCAAAACCCTAGATTCTCCCAAATCTAGTTTCCATCCTTTTTTCACCAAAATCCTTCAAAACCCAAGTGTAAAATGATGTATGGATCAAGTTTATGTCATCTACTTTGGATATAATCTTTTGCCAAATAATTCCCATAATTATCTGGAGCCTAAAACTATTTAATTTCTATTTTAGGCAAAATCCTCCAAACCTTGTCTACAAAGGCAAGTTAGTTTTTCTCCAAACCACTTTGCCAACTCAATTCATAATTGAGTTCTATACATACTACCCCACCTTTCTATCTCAAAAATAAATATTTTTGAGATTATTTTTTATTTATTTTTTCCTTTTTTCTTAAATGGCAGAAACAAGAAATAATTTCTTAAAAATACTTTTACATCTCAATAAATTCCATATAAATTCTCCAATGTGTAATATGGTATTTAGGACCATATCACATCAAAAAAAAACCTGGACAATGTAAAATTATCAAATAAGATTCTAGAAACTACTTCTGGACTATTTGAATATTTGAGTTTAAGTGCACCTTTAATCATTAGAAAAATCCCAAATAATTTCTAGGGTTATGCAATGACCCTATACACACACCAGTATCTTTTCTCACCTTGACTAATGCAACTTTTTCAACTTTATTCACAGGCTACCATTTGATCAAGTTTGAAAAATAAATCAAAACTTGATCCAAACCAACTCAAATCCCCATCCAATCTTCCCAAGCACTCCTCCACATCCCCATAACTTCCTCATGGTCATGCTACACTGTGGCATGGTACTGTAGCAGTCCCTCTCCCTTGTCCTTTAGCTCTTGAAGCATGTGAGGGAGAGAGAGAGGAATACACCTTGCCAAAAATCTTTGATATAAGAGAGGGCAGCAGCCACACCACCCCTTACCCCTCTCCCTGGTCAAGCTACTGGTCCCACATGATCACTCCACCACCCCTAAGATCCAATCCCTGGCCATCTCCCCCTCTGAAGCCCACTATGGACTATGTCCACCCTACACCACTCCCCTCGAGTTAAAAAGGTTAGAGGCCACCCCAACATCCCCTTGCTGCTCATTTCCACTCCTCTTCCTCCCACCTACCTCCCTAGAGAGCCATCCCTCCTCTACTGCTCTACCTAGATGTAACATCGCAGCATTTAGGAACTAACGAAGGGTAGATTTAGGAATTTGGAATGTTGCATGCATTCATCTGTGAAAATGTGGGTAAATTTTCGCCAAATAAAACCTGAAGTGATCAAGGTTTCTTTCATGCTTTGAGAATAGGTTTAGTCTTGAAGAATGATTGTTATAGACTTTGATATGATCTTTGTGGATTTATGTGTTTTGGGGAAATGAAATTTGAATTTAGAACTTGAGTGTTTGAATTGTAGTTCAAAAGAATTTTGAATAATGTTTGAATATTTGATTCAATTAAGAGTTAACCAATAATAACTCAAACTTTATATAAAGAAGGTAATTAAGAATAAGAATCTCCATTTTATATTTTCATTAAATAAATAAGTTACAAAAAAATTTAGCTTATGGAAATCATTCACAATTATTACAATAATAAATAAATAAATAATAATATTTCTTTATTGATCATAGTATAATCTTTTTACAAAATAATAAAATAAATATTACAAAAGAATAGAACTAAAATTACAAAAGAATAAAGAACATTACATAGGGTTATTCTACAAATAAACAAGAAAACCTAAACTAAAATCTTGAATTCCCAAGTCTGGTACCTGCAAAACAAACACAAATAAAAAATAAAGAAGGTTAAGGTTAAAATGGAATTACTCTCAGACTTGCAGTGAAGTGCACTGATCAAGATTCATCATTGAGTAATCTTATAAAAGGGGCAAATTTCACCAATATGAAAGAATGTATCTTTCATAAATTCAAGCCATAAGTCAAATAACAGTAAATAGGGGAAAGTTTCACCAGCCAGGTAGAAGTAACAAGATGAAAGTAACTTTCAAAATTCTGAACATATCCACATCTGTGCAGCAGGCACACAAGCAGCACACACACCAAACTGCATGGTGTGTGATGTCAACACCATAGCAGCAGCACAACCAAACAAAACTGTCAACACAGCTGTTGGAAAACCAATCCCCACATCATTCCTTTACTCCTACACACCAAGCACAGCAGCCAACAGCTAAACCAAGCACAGCAGCCATCAGCTACATCAAGCCAAAGCTAAGCCAGATCAAACCAACCAAAGTCCAGGATCACATCAACAGGATGGTGACATAAGGAGAGGGAAGATCAGGTGGATAGCAATACAAAGGTCAAGCCATCAGGATCAAGAGAGATGGGCTAGATCAAGAACAAGCCAGGAACTGGAAACACCAGGGGATCACCGGATTAAGCTACCACAAGGGCAACCACTAGCAACCACAACATCAAGTGACAGTGGTGAGTAAATAGACCATCAAATGATCTATCTGTCTAAGATTAGACAAGCATACATGATCTGTCTCTTATTTAAACTCTTAGAAAGCACCCAAGTGGGGTGAATCCATCATTGAGGTTTTTAAACTTTAAAGGCAAACTACAAAGTACAAGGATCCAACTAAATCTCAGAACAACATCATTGATTCATATATCAAGCTATATTTCAATTCCAGAATGAATATAGCTAAGATTTAACTTCTGGGCACATCTCTAGGATAAGAGTAGCACCTTAGAATTTAATTATGTGGATATATGCCAGTTATCAAGCTTACAATCATTTTTTCCAAGCTTTGATTCAAGAAACAGTAGCTGGTACCACTACCAGAACCATCCATATGAATCAACTAGATAAAGCTTAAATCCCTAAACCTCAGACCAACATCATTGGTCTTAGGGATTT
This sequence comes from Avena sativa, assembly GCA_916181665.1. Classification (NCBI taxonomy): domain Eukaryota; kingdom Viridiplantae; phylum Streptophyta; class Magnoliopsida; order Poales; family Poaceae; genus Avena; species Avena sativa. The sequence continues at coordinate 59,613,415 of OV702280.1, read as the reverse complement.
AAGAAAGGAAAATTTCTACTTATCTTTAAAGCCAAACTCATCTTAAGCTTGCACCAACCCCAAACAATGATATAGAATCTAACTTGTGTGCCATCCAAATATGGTGTTACAAGAACAATTCTATATTAATCAGATTAAGTATTCAACCTTCACAGATTCAACCAACCCACTGTAAATCATCTTCCTGTTCTTAATAACAGGAATCATAAACAAGATAGTCACCTACGTATATCTTCACTATTTGAAATCATTTGATCTCAAATTACAGTGATTTCATCACACAACAATCACTGTCATTAACCAAGTAATGACAGTGGTGAAGAAGTAAACCACAAGATTCCCAAGTATTGCTTCTAAAGCAACTTGATCATCTGATCACATCAAAAAATTAATCAATTGAATCATTTGATAAGCCACTAGCACCACCACAGTTCATCTTAAGCAGCAAACCACAATTAACAATCATTTAGCATGCTTAGGGACAATCAACACATGATCCAATTCATCAGTATCTAATCCACAGCAGGGTATGAACGCTAAGTAGAATCAAAAACCCTAATCAGGACAGGACAGTAACCAGGAAGGTCACCACCAACATCTAGCATAGATCAACTTAGTACAAAGAGCACGAGGGGAGAGGAATGACTCACCAAAGGTCCTCGCTGGAGACTAGAAGAGGAAGCAGAGGTGGCCGACGACCATGGCGACACGGGGAGCACCCCTAGGGGGAAAGGTCTGTAACATCCCAATTTTAGCAACCCTGATTTGCTGTCCAAAAGGAAAAAATTAGGGGGAACAAAAACTTTTTCTTGTTACTTGTTGCAATGACCTGCTTACTTGTTTTCTTATGTTCATGCAACTGTTTGTGCATTAGGTGGAGTACTTTTCTCTCAACACTATCTGACAAAAACAATTTCACAAAAGAGATGTCTTGGCTCATATTTCATATTCTCAAATGTTCTAGCTTTCCAAAACCTGATCCAAGATGATTTTGACACAACAAAAGGTTTTGCTAGTTCTATTAACAAAACTATGGAGACATATATACAATCTCCTTATGTTTCAACTACTCATATCTCTAGGTTTTCCAAAACCTTTTTCCTGAAACCTCTCCACTCCCATCTTGGTAGGGAAACCAAGAGGTACTTATCTTACTTCAAAACATAACCAATTCAAAATACCCATCCCTACCTCAAGCTAGGCTTGATGGTAACCCTAGTAGTAGTTGGATAAGTTTGATAAGATGAATTTCCTTGATATGCTGTTTGATGAATTGCCTTGATCTGTTGATTACCTTGTTTGTTTAGGTACTAGAGTGAGATAATCTAGTAGCACATCCCTTAAGACCCTATCTATGCTTGTGATCATCAATCTCATATCAAACATCCAAATCTGGATCTATTCTAAGCCACTAAAGTGATCATCTCCCTTCCTAATCAGATCAATCTAGGGATAATCCATTTTGATAGTCCCCAACTCAATAAAGACACAATCTAAGCATGGATCCTATCTACTTAGTTATCACATCAACATACTCCCTTTTATCAGGAGTTTGGAACATATCGTCCTCTCAAAATTATCTACACTTGCACCCTAGTCTAAAACCCTAAATCTGCCAAAATGGCTGTCTGGAATTCTTATCTAGATTCAATCTTTGGAGCTCTACCTTTTTCCAACCTATGTACATTCTTAAGAATGCATCTGAACCATCTTGTAGTACATCACTAGTACTACCAAGGCCCACTTTTGCTCTAGGTTAAACCAATCCCGATCCCACCCATCCATGATGGTTTCATAGTCAAGATAATAATCTTTTCTGCAAATCTTATCATTTTGCCTACTTTGGCAGAAGCTCACATCTATATAACACCTCCCCTTGACCAACTCTTTACATGGTTATGATCTACTAACCATGGTCTATGAATCCATACCTCACTTGTTTCCATTGGAGCTTTGTGCTTCCTAAACCCCCATGGTTAATGAGGCATCATGATAACTCTATTATGGCAGCCTTATTTTCAACAAAGTTTGCCATCATTTCTATATCACCTCAAATACATCGAAGCCCAACCCTTGCTTCCATGATCATATATACAACCTTGTCTACTAATCCATCTACCCCTTGTATCAAGGTGAGATCTAAACTCCCTGATCCAATCATGTTTTGGTGGTAAAAAATTATCAAAACCCTAGATTCTCCCAAATCTAGTTTCCATCTTTTTTTCACCAAAATCCTTCAAAACCCAAGTGGAAAATGATGTATGGATCAATTTTATGTCATCTACTTTGGATATAATCTTTTTCCAAATAATTCCCATAATTATTTGGGGCCAAAAACTATTTAATTTCTATTTTAGGCAAAATCCTCCAAACCTTGTCTACAAAGGCAAGTTTGTTTTTCTCCAAACCACTTTGCCAACTCAATGCGTAATTAAGTTCTATACATACTGCCCCACCTTTCCATCTCAAAAATAAATATTTTTGAGATTCTTTATTATTTCTTTTTGCCCTTTTTCTTAAATGGAAGAAACAAGAAATAATTCCTTAAAAATACTTTTCCCTCTCAATAAATTCCAAATAAATTCTCCAATGTGTAATATGGTATTTAGGACCATCTCACATCAAAAACAAACCCTGGACAATGTAAATTATCAAATAAGGTTCTAGAAATTACTTCTAGACTATTTGAATATTTGAGTAAGTTCACCTTTAATCATTAGAAAAATCCCAAATAATTCCTAGGGTTATGCAATGACCCTATACACACACCAGTATATTTTTCTCACCTTGCCTCATGCAACTTTTTCAACTTTCTTCACAAGCTTCCATTTGATCAAGTTTGAAAAATAAATCAAAACTTGATCCATACCAACTCAAATCCTCATCCAATCTTCCCAAGCACTCCTCCACAACACCATCAATTCCTCATGTTCGTGCTACACTGTGGCATGGTACTGTAGCAGTCCCTCTCCCTTGTCCTTTAGCTCTCGAAGCATGTGAGGGTGAGAGAGACAGAGAGGAATACAACTTGCCAAAAAGCTTTGATATAAGAGAGAGCAGCAGCCACACCACCCCTTCCCCTATTCCTAGTCAAGCTATTGGTCCCACACGACCACTCCACCACCCCTAAGAGACAATCCCTGGCCATCTCCCCCTCTCAAGACCTCTATGGACTATGTCCACCCTACACCACTCCCCTCGAGTTAAATAATCCAGAGGCCACCCCAGCATCCCCTTGCTGCTCATTTCCACTCCTCTTCCTCCCACCTACCTCCCCAGAGAGCCATCCCTCCTCTACTGCTCTGCCTAGCCCGAAAAAAGAAGAACAAGAACTCTCGGCCATTGCTCAAAAACTGAGCATGGTGCTCTCTCCTTCACTCCCCTCACTCTGCATGTCCATTCCCCGTACCCCCATGCTCTGGTGAAGCTAACCCTGTTCTTATTTTCGACATGCAGCAACCCCTGGAGGTTTCATCTTAGTGCACCGGCGAGCTCTCCCTTTGCCACCTTCGCGCGAGCTTGATGGCTCAATTGATGTGGAGCCTGTTGGGAACCCCAAGAGAAAGGTGTGAAGCAGCACAACAAAAAGTCTTCCCTCAGTAAGAAACCGAGGTTATTGAACCAGTAGGTGGAAGGAAACGTCACATAGGTGTTGCATGCAACGTGGAAACCTGCACAACACAAACTCAAGACTTTGCCCCAACTAACAGTGAGGTTGTCAATCTCACCGGTTGTTGTAACAAAGGATTAAACGTATGGTGTGTAAGGTAATGGTTTGCAGCAAGTAAACATGTAACAGTGGAAGATGTATCAATGGTAAAGATTGGACCGGGGTCCATAGTTCACTAGAGGTGCTCTCCTTAGATAAACAACATGGCATGAAGGGTAAACAAATTACAACAGGGCAATTGACAGGAATTAAGCAAGGCATAACAATGCAATACCAGACAAAAAGATCCTATGAGATTCTATTGGGAAATACAACAATATACATAGACCGCCATCCAACTTCATCTATGACTAGAAATCCACCTTCAGGTTATCATCCGAACCCCCTCCAGTATTAAGTTGCAAGCAACAGACAACTGCTTTAAGCAAAGTGTGTAAGGTAAACAATCAACTTGTTCTATGAACAAGAGACCGTTGTTTTCTCCCTAATGTCAATAGCACATCTACAACCGAAGAGATTTCTATCACTTCCCTTGGAAACTAGAGGCATGAACCCACTATCGAGCATAAATATCCCTTCTTGGAGTCACGAACAACTACTTGGCCAAGATAGCTACTAACAACGGAGAGCATGCAAGATCACAAACAACACAGACATGATAGTATCAAATAGATAAAACCATTAATCAATCTGACATAGTAATCTCAATATCCATCGGATCCCCGCAAACACGACATGCATGATTACAAATATATTATATCTTAATCATGAATGGAGCTCACAAGATCTATAAATGAAAGCACAAGGAGGATATACAACCATCTAGATACTACATGGACCCGTAGTCCAAGGTGGAACTACTCACGCTTCATACCGGAGAAGAAGGCCTCCGGGATGATCTCCCCTCCGGCAGGGTGCCGGGTAGAATTTCAGACCCCCCCTGATCTAGGGACGATGGTGGCGGTGGCTACAGACGGTTTCGTGGATATTTGATCGGGTACTCAGCGTTTCTGCATCGGGGGCTTCTTATAGGCGAAGGTGGAGACCGAGGAGGCGGCCAGGGGTGGAAAACCCTAGCCAGGCGCGGGGCTGGGGTGGGTCTGGCCCCCCTGGATGGCCCCTCCGGCTCCCCTCTGGACTTCTTGTTCCCCACGTAAAGTAATTGACTTCGACGTTTGTCCCGTCCAATTCCGAGAATATTTCTTTACTAACATTTCTGAAACCAAAAACAGCAGAAAACAGGCATCTGGCGCTGTTGCAACTTGTTAGTAGGTTAGTACCAGCAAACATGTAAAAAGAACCTCAAAGTGTGGACAAGTAAAGCAAAGTAGATACTAAACAAGCATGGAGCATCAAAAAATATAGATACATTTCCGACGTATCAACATCCCCAAGCTTAACTCTTGCTCGTCCTCGAGTAGGTAAGTGATAAACAGAATAATTTTTTAGGTGGCATGCACCCTCACAATAAAGATCCAACCATTTGCAAGCATTGAAAGCTGGGATCAAAGAACTCTAAACATGTGCATGAAAAATGGAGTTCTAACAATAGGACAAAGTAACTATGCATGCAACATGACAAGCTACAAACAAATATCATGAATAACATGCATTGAAAAACGTTTGTTTGTTTCACATACAAAAAACATGGCATAGTGGCAATCAGCTTGTCCCTCATAGAGAAGCAATAAAATGCATAGGACACCTGCAAAGTTCACATGGGTGACTAGAAACAAATAGCACAAGAACAAGTAATAACACAATATGCATTAGTTAATAAGCTTTGGAACACTGCACACAGAATGACAACTATGCTCTCTTAATGGTGCCTAAAGGTAGAAGGTGGAGACTCAATAGTGGTGGAAGAAAGGCCTTTTTGTAAAGGAAGCATGGATTACAAGTTTCTAAAAGAGCTTCCAAAAATTATGGTACTTTTTAGCTTTCAGCCCTCATTGCCCCTATCATAAGCATCTTAAAGTGGCAAAGATGGAGTATATGCTTGACGAAGTATAAGTTGGCAATCTCAAGTCCCTTGAATACGTGGGCCACACCTCATGCATACTCAACTTTGGGTCTAGGTATGTTCTTGTCACTGTAAGTATTTGCATATAATTGAGAACCGCCAATGGGGTACCCCTTGCACATGGTACACGAGCTTTCCCATAACCAAAATGACAAGGAAAGCAGACAATGAGCATCTCAGCAATCTTTTTATTTACCATACGCATAGATTTTTATTGAGGATGCTTAATAGATAGCTCATTATGGTGATGCTGCAATTTTCCACCATGATTAGGCATGGTTTAGGCTAACAGCCCAGGCATTTCTCTTACACAAGATACAAACTCCATGGACTTACAAGTTCCCTCTTTATTTCACACCAGTGACATCCATAGATAAAAGAACATGATATCAACTGAGTACAGAGTACAAGTGCAATATTGAAAATATTCCCCGTGATAGCACGGTTCTGCTAATTCCAACTTATAAGTGCAAGCATATACAACAAAGTTGTCACAATGGTTCAAGTTTATTATGGGAAAAGAATAAAGTGTGCCATCAAGTTCGTGAGGGCTTTAATCACTAAGTTTTCACATAACAAAATAGTTTTTACTTGGAAGATAGTTGAAACAAGAATATACCTGTAATGGTGTAACACACCATGCATAGGAATTTATAGTGGACACTTTGGAATAACTTGTTTTCTTGGGAGTTGGAGGCATGAGTAGAACTTACTCATACAAGTGGAGGCGAGCAAAAGACTGGGAGCAACCAACTAAGAGAGCAATAATGGCCATAATCATGCAGTGCAACAAAGCATACTAATCAAAGCAAAGATTGGTTCTACAAGTCAAGGACTAAATGATCATAGAGTCTAATGGTTACTTGTCATGGTCATAACATGGTGTGAGCATGTTCCAAGTCAACCCAAGCAAAGCATGAAAGGAGAATACCACAATACTATGCTTTTGCATGCTAAAACAACGCATAATTTCTTCAAGGCACACTAAGCAATCCCAATTCTTTGGAACAAGACATGCTACAACAATAATCACTAAGCATAAGGCTAAAAAAACACATAGCATGTCATGCTAAAGTCTAAGTCACAGTCAATGCAAGCTCCTCTTGCACTTACAAGCAAGAACTTACTACTCCTTTCCAACACCAAGCAAACTTATTTGCAAAACAACACAGCGAGAACGGGGGTCCAAACTACTTTAGAAAACGAAACAAACTAAGCAAAGCAAAAGAAAACTAAGACGCTCCAAGAACAACACAACTATGCATGAAACAATAAAAACGAAGTGTCTAGACAGACCTGAGATTTTTATTGATGAAGAAGGGGATGCCTTGGGAATCCCCAAGCTTTGACGCTTGTACCTCTTGGATATTTCTTGGCGTGACACCATGGTGGCATCCCCAAGCTTGAGCTTTTGCCCATTCTTCATCTCATTGCATCATTCTCTCTCTACACCTGAAATTTTTCCTTCATACAAAACTTCACACAATCTTCGTTAGCAACATTAGTGTATTCAAAATATATTAGACCATTGGCAAAGCTTTGTAACAACAAGGCTTTTCACTAAAAACACAATCTACTGTAGTAAATCCTTCAAAAATCTCAATTCACCTAAAGAGAACTCAAAAGGGAATCAATAAGAAGCAAATGCAAATAATGGCAGAAATCTGTCAAAACAGACCAGCAGGTAGAAACCGATTTTTTCGAACATCTTCTGTTTCTCAAATAAAAAGGTGTTGAACTAACAAAAGTTAGCTAACATACTGGGGGATTTATTCGTAAATTTGGAGCTCAATCCGAGTTACAGAGCCTCCTCACGAATTTTTTGGTGGAGAACAGAAATCTGTTTCCAAACAGCAACTCCCCAAATCTTACTTCCCTCTCATTAGAGGTCATTGTTGGCACAAAAAGCAAAAAAAGGATAAGGAGAGGTCATTACTAAAGTAATAACTTCCAAGACTCAAGGAAACTCTTGGATTATCTCCGAACAAATGCTTTTCTTTAACGCCTTTTAGTTAGGCACAAGAAGCAAGAAGAATCAAGTATTTTCAAATGAAGAAGCATTAACATCAAATCTTGCTTTCAAAGGGGATCAAAGAGAAACTTATCTCTTCTCATTGGGAAGTGTTCAATACCTTTCTTGAATGGAAAATGATATTTAATGGTGCCCTCTTTCATATCAATGATGGCACTAACTATTCTGAGAAAAGGTCTTCCCAAAGTAATAGGACAAGAAGCATTGTATTGAACATCCAAAACATAGAAATCAATAGGGACATAACCATTGTTAACCATAATGAGAACATCATTAATACTCCCCATGAGTTTCTTTTTAGCATTATCATTGAGTGGGACATCCAAATAACAATGTTCCAAAGGTGGCAAATCAAGCATTTCATAAATCTTCCTAGGCATAATAGAGACACTAGAACCAAGATCACATGAAGCTTTGAGATCAAAGTAATTCACTTGCATATTAATAATGGGTTCCCAACTATCTTCTACGTTCCTAGGAATAGAAGTTTTATGATTTAGCTTCTCTTCCTTAATCTTAACAAGAGCATCTGTAATGTGTTTAGTGAAAGCAACATGCATATCACTAGCATCAGGACTTCTAGCAAGCTTTTGCAAGAACATAATCACTTCAGAAATATTGCAACCATCAATATCAAAGTCAAACTTAGCATCACTAGTAGTTGGCTCAATAGACTAAGGCATAGTAGGAGGAGGAATAGGGACTACTTGTGGTTTAGTGGTGATAGTGCACACACTATTGTTTCTATCAATTTCAGCTTCCCTTTCCCACCTAGCATGAAATTGAGCTAACAGCCTAACATTTTCTTCAATAGTAACTTGTATGGCATGAGCTGTAGCAAAGGTGTTTTCCATAGTCTCAGGTTTAGCAGCCATTTTATTAATCAAAGAGGACTGAGCTTCAGACAAAGAGGATATATTTTTCTCAATAGTTAAAATCTTCTCCTCTATAGTCTTATTGAAAGTGGTTTGTTTACTAATAAAGTCTTTGAGCATGACTTCAAGTTCAGAGGGGGCACTTTTAGCATTATTGTAAGAGCTTCCATAGGAATTGCCATTATTAGGAGGATAAGGCCTATAATTGTTGTTGCTACCAAAATTATTCCTATAGGCATTATTGTTGAAATTGTTGTTTCTAATGAAGTTCACATCAACTTGATCTTCTTGAGCAACCAAAGAGGCTAAGGGAACACTATTAGGATCTAGAGGAGCTTTCCCATTAACAAGCATAGCCATAATAACATCAATCTTTTCACTCAAAGAGGAAGTTTCCTCAATAGAATTTACCTTCTTACCATGTGGAGCTCTCTCAACATGCCATTCAGAGTAGTTAATCATCATATTATCAAGGATCCTTGTTGCAGCACCCAAAGTGACGCCTATAAAGGTACCTCCAGCAGCTAAATCCAACAGGTTTCTTGAGGAGAAGTTTAAACCTGCATAAAAAGTCTGGATAATCATCCAAGCAGTGAGTCCATGAGTAGGGAAATCCTTAACCAAAGATTTCATTCTTTCCCAAGCTGGAGCAACATCTTCACTATCAAGTTGTTTAAATTTCATAATGTCTCTTCTCATAGCAATAATCTTAGCAGGAGGATAGTACTTTCCAATAAAAGCATCTTTGCACTTAGTCCAACAATCAATACTATTTTTAGGCAAAGAAAACAACCATTCTTTAGCTTTTCCCCTCAAGGAGAAAGGAAAAATCTTGAGCTTAATATTATCTCTATCTACATTCTTATACTTTTGCATCTCACAAAGTTCAACAAATATATTAAGATGGACAGAAGGATCATCAGAACCAGCACCAGAAAATTGCTCTCTCATCACAAGATTCAACAAAGCAGGCTTAATTTCATAAAAGGTAGCATCAGGAGCAGGTGGAGCAATAGGAGTGCTAAGGAAATCATTGTTGTTGGTGCTAGTGAAGTCACACAACTTGGTGTTCTCAGCAGAGTTCATTTTGGCAAAGGTGGGCAAGCCAAAAACAGCAGCAGCAGCTAGAGCAGGAACTAATTTTTTTGTGTTTTTGAATAAAACAAGCAAACCAAACTAGAATAAATTTTTTTTGGGTTTTTTGGAAAGAGGCAAAAAAAACCAAACAAAAGAAACAAAGCAAACTAAAAACAAAGTAAAGAGAAAGGAAGTAAAGGACTCCCCTTGTGAAACGTCCTTGGCCTCCCCGGCAACGGCGCTAGAAAACTTGGTGCTTGACGGGGAGGAAGAGGTTGAAACTGTCCTGTAGATCCCCGGCAACAGCGCCTAAAAACTTGTTGATGGTGCTGATTAGCACTTCGTTGGAAACCCCAAGAGCAAGGTGTGAAGCAGCAAGCAGCAAGTCTTCCCTCAGTAGAGACCGAGGTTATCGAACCAGAAGGAGGAAGGAAACGTCACACAGGTGTTGCAAGCAACGCGGAGACCTGGACAACACGAACTCAAGACTTTGCCCCAACAAATCAGTGAGGTTTTCAAGCTCACCGGTTTGCTGTAACAAAGGATTAAACGTATGGTGTGGAAGGTAATGGTGGTTTGCAGCAAGTAAACAAGTAACAGTGGAAGATGTATCAATGGTAAAGATTGGACAGGGGTCCATAGTTCACTAGAGGTGCTCTCCTTAGATAAAAAACATGGCATGAAGGGTAAACAAATTACAACAAGGCAAATGACAAGAACTGAGCAAGGCATAACAATGCAATTACTAGTCAGAAAGATCCTATGAGATTCGATTGGGCAATACAAGAAGATACATAGACCGCCATCCATCTGCATCTATGACTAGAAGTTCACCTTCAGATTATCATCCGAACCCCCTCCAATATTAAGTTGCAAGCAACAAACAACTGCTTTAAGCAAAGTGTGTAAGGTAAACATTCCACATGTTCCATGAACAAGAGACTGTTGTTTTCTCCCTAGTGGCAACAACACATCTGCAACTGAAGAGATTTATGTCAATTCCCTTGGAAACTAGAGGCATGAACCCACTATCGAGCATAAATACCCCCTCTTGGAGTCACTAGCAACTACTTGGCCAAGATAGCTACTAACAACGGAGATCATGCAAGAGCACAAACAACACAGACATGATAGAATCATAAAGACAAAACCATTAATCAAACCAACATAATGATCTCAATATCCATCAGATCCCTATAAACACAACATGCATGATTACAAATAGATTAGATCTTGATCATGAACGGAGCTCACAAGATCAATACATGAAAGCACAAAGGAGGAGATACAACCATCTAGCTACTGTAGGGGTTCGTAGGATGGAAAACAAAAAATTTCTACCGCATGCACACAAACAAGCCAAGATCTATCTACTAGATTGTAGCAACGAGTCGATATAGGAACTCACCCTCGAAGATTTCAAAGCGGTTAACGAGAGCAGATTCTCATGGGTGATGTAGTTGTACACTTGCCGATCTCAATATCGTGTAGACGATCCTTCCGGCGCTGCGTTCCGGCAGCGCTTCCGCAGTCGGTCACACGTTCGGTACTCGATGAATACCTTCCTCTCCCTTGTTCTAGCAGGCAGCGGAGGTTGTAGCACTCTCCTCGTGATTCCGGCAGCACGAAGACATGGTGTCGGAAGTAGAGGGAAGATCCCGTAGGGCTTCTCCTAAGCCGGAGCGAGTATGGTGGAGTAAGAGAGGTCCTTGGCGATCTATGGTTTAGAGGCACCAAGGGGGTGGTGTGGCCGGCATCTAGGGATTGGGGAAGCCCCAAGTCAGCGACTTGTAGGAGGCCCTAGGCGGCGGCAGCACTTGGAGGTGGTGGCACCTAGGAGCTAGGGTTTTTGGGTGTGAGGGGTAGGGGGCGCCCTACCCCTCCTTATATAGGTGGGAGGGAGGCGATTGGGAGGAGAGAGTCCTCCAACTCCTCCTCCTTGGCCGGCGGGTGGAGGGAGTGGGACTCCTACCCTAGGTAGGTTTCCTACTCTCCCTCCACCAAGCAAACTTCGGATTTGACTTTTCAAATTGGCGTTTGACTTTCAAACTTGGATTTGATTTCTCTCTTCATATTGCCCAGCCAAGTGACCTAGTACATGATGCAACCATTCCACATTGTCATGACACATCCATGTACCCTTCCCCTCCAGAGTGCCGGACCTTCCAGACCCTTCTAGAACATTCCCGGTGAAAACACCGAAATCATTTCCGAACTCTGAAACAGGACTTTCCTTATATGAATCTTATTCTCCGGACCATTCCGGATCTCCTCGTGATATCCCGGATCCCATCCAAGACTTTGAACAACATTCGGTCTCTTACTCATCATTCCATAACTACACAACAACATCGAATCCTAAAGTGTGTCTCCCTATGGTTCGTGAATTATGCGGACATGACCGAGACACTTCTCCGATCCATAACCAATAGAGGAATCTGGAAATTCATATGGCTCCCACATATTTATACGATTACTTTGCGATCGAATAAACCACTTACATACGATACCAATTTACGTTTGTCTCATGATAGTTTACTTATCCGAGGTTTTGATCGTCGGTATCTCTGCATACCTAGTTCAACCTCGTTACCGATAAGTACTCTTTTCTCGTCCCCGTGATATGTGATCCCTTGTGAGCCAGTCACATGCTTGCAAGCTAATTGGATGACATTCCACCGAGAGGGCCCAGAGTATATCTATCTGTCATATGGATGGACAAATCCCACTCTTGATCCATGTGCGTCAACCCATACTTTCCGAACACTCAATGCCACCTTTATAGCCACCTAGTTACGGTGTGGTGTTTGATGTCATCAAAGCATCCTTCTGGTGATGGTGATTAACATGATCTCATGGTCGAAGGAATTAGGTTACTATGTATCAGAAATCTTATAGCAAACTAATTATTAAAATGACTTGATCTTTATGCTACGCTTATCTATAGGAGTATGTCCATCACACCATTCTCCTAATGACATGATCTTGTTGTTAACAACATCTCAATGTTCATAATCGGGAAACCACGATCATTTATTAACCAACAATCTAGTAAAGAGGCTTTACTAGGGACTCCAATTTAGTTTACAAATCACACAACTATTAATGTTTCCGGTTAATACTATTATAGCATGAATGTAAACATTTATCATAAACACAAAGATATAATAATAAACACTTTTATTATTGCCTCTAGGGCATATCTCTAACAGCTACTACATGTACCCATAGTCCAAGGTGGAACTACTCACGCATCATACCGAAGAGAAGGCCTCCGGGATGATCTGCCCTCCGACAGGGTGCCAGGAAGAACTTCAGATCCCCCCGATCTAGGGGATATTTGATGGTGGCGGCAGCTACAGACGGTTTCGTGGATATTTGATAGGGTAATCAAGGTTTCTGCATCGGGGGCTTCTTATAGGCGAAGGGGGAGACCGAGGAGGTGGCTAGGGGCGGCAAACCCTAGCCAGGCGCGGGGCTGGGCCCACCCGCGCCCGAGGTGGGTCTGGCACCCCTGGCTGGCCCCTTCGGCTCTCCTCTGGACTTCTTGTTCCCCACGGAAAGTAATTGAGTTTGACGTTTGTCCCGTCCAATTCTGAGAATATTTCTTTACTAACTTTTCTAAAACCCAAAATAGTAGAAAACATGCATCTGGCACTGTTGCAACTTGTTAGTAGGTTAGTACCGGAAAACATGTAAAAAGCACCTCAAAGTGTGGACAAGTAAAGCAAAGTAGATACTAAACAAGCATGGAGCATCAAAAATTATAGATACGTTTCCGACATATCAGAGTCCTTCATCGACGCAAATGGATCAAGTACGGCCTAGACGACCCCAGATGGCAAGACCAAAGTCAAGACCCCAGTAACCTCCATACTTAGGATAAGTATCCTCAATATAGGATTCCCCTTATGGAACGTAGTCACCCTTGGTATCTATGGTATGCTTTGTTTGTTTGTCATGTGCTTATGTGATGCTTTAAATGTGTTGCTTGTCTGTCCTGGATCGTTCGACCCTCTTGTATGACCCCCTTGTTTCTGTATCCCAACTGCTAACCCTCGTAAACCAATAACCTGAAACCTATCCTCAGCAGGATGGCCACATAAAGAAATCCTCGACGACCCCTATCTGCGCCTAGTGTCCACCTCCCCCAAAGGAACAGAAAATCCCATTCAAACCTCTATCGAACCAATGGGACGTCCTCTCCATAAGTCCAATGCCCCAAAATCCTGAAGATAAGGATGCCCGAGGACAACGAGTCTACTCCCTCATCGAGCTAGAGAAACACACATAGTCAAGCGAAGACCACCTCCCTGAAGCTAGATGCCTCTACCCCGACTGAAGACTAAGAAATAAGCATCGCTAACAGCTAAACTACCAGGAGCACAACCCAAAGGCTTCACTAGGTAACCATCATAGCGAGATTGTGTAAATAAGGCATTAGTCGAAGATCCCAACTCAAGCGTCATGCCAATGCTCCAAGGCAAAGGATATAAGCCAACCTCGACGACCCTAAGTAAATCTCTAAGGTTGAAAGACTGTGTCTTTCCACTCAAATACATAAGACTGCCTACGAGGAGATAACTCGGGAAAATATGCAATCCAAGGACCTGTCCCCAAACACCCTCCCTAGAGTCATCAGAGGAACAACAGATAGACCACATCCACAATCCTCGGAAGTCTACTCTATCCTCCCAATCCGCGCAAAGCTCATGCTAAAGATGACCATACTGTTGGAGATATTCCCAAGAGGCAATAATAAAGTAGTTATCATTATATCTTTGTGTTTATGATAAATGTTTACATCCCATGCTTTAATTGTATTAACCAAACATTAATACTTGTGTGTTTTGTAAACATAAAAGAGTCCCTAGTAAGCCTCTTGTTAAACTAGCTTGTTGATTAATAGATGATCATGGTTTCCTGATCATGGACATTGGATGTTATTAATAACAAGGTCATATCATCAGAAGAATGATGTGATGGACACACTCCTATAGTAAGTGTAGTGTAAGATCAAGTCACTTAGAGTTCGTTTTCTACAATCTTTCAAATACATAGTAACCTAATCCTTTGACCATGAGATCATGTTAAATCACCGTCACCGGATGAATGCTTTTGATGACATCAAAAACCACTTCTATAATTGGGTGGTTATAAAGGTGGAATTAGGTATTCTGAAAGTATGTATTGAGGCACATGGATCAAGAGTGGCATTTGTCCATCCATATGACAGATAGATATACTCTGGGCCCTCTCGGTGGAATGTCATCCAATTGTATTGCAAGCATGTGACTAGGTCACAAGGGATGTCATATCATGGAATGAGTAAAGAGTACTTATCAGTAACGAGGTGGAACTAGGTATAGAGATACCGACGATCAAACCTTGGATAAGTAAAGTATCACGCGACAATGGGGATCGGTATCATATGTAAATGGTTCATTCGATCACAATGTAATCGTAGAAATATGTGGGAGCCATAATGGATTTCCAGATTCATGTAATGGTTATTGATCGGAGAGGTCTCTCGATCATGTCTACATAGTTCACGAACCGTAGAGAGACACACTTAAGGATTCGATGTTGTTTAGTAGATATGGAATATGAGTTGGAGACTGAATGTTGTTTGCAGTCTTGGATTGGATCTCGAACATCACGAGGAGATCCAGAATGGTCTGGAGAATAAGATTCTCATAAGGAAAGTCAATTTACGGGGCTCGGAAATGTTTTCGGTGTTTTAACCGGTAGCTTCTAGAATGTTCTAGAAGGTACACCACCCAGGGAAGCGGTACTTGGTATGTGCCATACCAATGGGGCATGGTTGTATAATACCCTAGACTAACGGGGCGAGGAAATAGAATGAGATATCAAACTCTAGTTTGATTAGATCAAACAACTATTTGAAAAAGTCAAATCCCAAATTGAAAAGTCAAAGCCTAGTGGTGGGAGGAGAGGAAACCTAGAGGGAAGAGGTTTCCCTCTCCCTCCCCAAGCCTCCAGCCACAAGGGGAGTTGGGGGAGGACTCGGCCACCCTGGCTGCCTCCCCTCCACCTATATAAGGAGGGGAGGGGGCGCCACCCCTCTCAACCCTTGACCTAGGCCGTCGCCGTCTCCAAGCCGTCGTCGCCGCGTAAACCCTAGAGACGCAGTGCCTCCCTCTCCTTGGCGCCTACAGGATAGCCGCCGAGGCCCTCTCTCCTCCATCATACATACTCCGGCTTAGGCGAAGCCCTGTAGGATCTACTCCTCCACCTCCATCACCACATCGTCATGCTGCTGGAATCGTGAGGAGATCTACAAACTCTGGTGCCTGCTGGAACAAGGGAGAGGAAGGTCTTCATCGAGTACCGTATGTGTGACCGACCGCGGAAGTGCTACCAGAATGTCGCTCCGGAAGGATCGTCTTCGCGATCTTGAGATCGGCAAGTGATCGACTATATCAACCACGAGAATCCGATCTTGTTAAACGCTTTAGATGTACGAGGGTTAGTTCTCTACAAGCTCGTTGCACCAATCTCGTAGATTAGATCTTGGCTTTTGTGTGTTCAAGCAATAGAATTTTTTGTTTTCCATGCTGCGAACACTACAATGGTATCAGTGCCATGTCTATGCTTTGATCTGTTGCACGAGTAGAACATAATGGTTTTGTGGACGTTGATGCTTTTGTTGTCACTTGCTTTTCGTGTACTTTGCATCTTTCGGGATGGTGGGATCAAGAGGCCCGGGCTAACCTTACATGTCATCGTACATGAGACTTGCTCCACACTCAACATGCAACTTGCATTGCACAAGTGCTTTGCGGGTGTCTGTCTCTCTCACCATAGTGAAGATTCAATTTACAACGGGCACTTGACAATACTTTAATCAACATTGTGGTTCTTGTTCGTAGGTAAGAACGGTTCTTATTTGAAAGCCCCAGCTACGTAAAACGTGCAAATAAAATTAGAGGCGTCTAACTTGTTTATGCAGGGCTTGTGTTGTGATGTGATATGGCCATGATGTGATTGTGATTATATTTGATGTATGCAATGATCGTTATTGTAAGTTGGCAACTGGCAAGAGCCTTATGGTTGTCTTTAAATTCGTTAAGACCTGCATGTCTATTCATCATGTAATCGCTTTATTCCAAGTAGTTGTAATAGTTAAGGTTGGTGATGGAAAACCATGAAGCGGATCCATTGACCTTGACGCCACGTCGATGATGATGGAGATCATGTTCGTGCTTTGGAGATGGAGATCAAAGGCACAAGAAGAAAGGCCATATCATATCACATAATATGAATTGCATGTGATGTCAATCCTTTTTACGCAACCTATATTGCTTAGATCGCGACAATAGCATTATAAGATGATCCCTCTCACTAAATATCAAGTAATAAAGTGTTCGTTCTTAGTAGGCACCGCTTCTAAGACTCATCGTTTCGAAGCATCACGTGATGATCGGGTGTGATAGATTATACGTGTTCATACAACGGGTGCAAGCCAGATTTGCACATGAGGATACTAAGGTTAACCTTGATGAGCCTAGACTGTATAGACATGGCCTCAAAACACGGAATACCGAAAGGTAAAGAATGTCATATGGATAATATGATGAACTTTTTGATTTTTCGCCATTGAAACTACATCATCTCTCGTGATGATCGGACTTGGTGTAGTGGATTTGGTTCGTGTAATCACCAAAACAACTTGAGGGATGTTTTTTTGGGTGGGAGTTCGACAGTAATATAATTAAAAGTTGAACACAATTTATCATAAATTAAATCAAAGTGAATTTGCATAATTGTTGTAGTCATTGGCATTCGTTCACCACCTTATGCTTAGTTATAATTGAGATAATAGAACTATAGAATTCTGGATAGTTACTTTATGAACTGGTATCGTATTGTTTTGAGTGTCAATCTAAAGTTTAAAAGTACTATTGCAAACTTTCAGCAAACTCCGTTTACTCCGTGAAGTTTAATAATAAGTATTAAATAAATAGTAACAATTCCAGTGTTAGTATCTAAAGTATCATGTTTGCCTCCATGATTCTTGATATTCAAAAGATTGTTTTAATATTAAGGTTGAAGGGTTTCGCAGCATAGTAAATCAAAAAATTTCTACGGATGCGAACATAAAGCCAAGATCTAATCTAGGAGATGCAATCAACGAGAGGGATAGATGAGATCTTCATACCCTTGAAGAAATCGCACAGCGGAAACGTTCAACAGAATGTGGTTGGTGTAGTTGTACTCGCCTTCTCCTCCTCGCGATCCGATCCGATCCGATCCGATCCTACGCCGCAAGTGGCGACGCCTCCGAGAGATGCACACGTACGGTGCCGCGACGTCTCCTCCTTCCTTGGTCCAGCAAGTGAGGTGGAGATATAGATTGGATCTACAACACGATGGCGTGGTGCTATGTTGGAGAGTTTCTGCGGCAGGCCTTCGCCTACGCGCAGTCGGGAGAGAGAGAGAGAGGGCAGCAGCATGGCAGCTAGGGTTCAAGGAGTGGGGGGAGGAGGGTGAGCCCCTGCCCTCTTTATATAGAGGGCTGGCCGGCCCCCTTGTCCCCTCCTCCAAGCACTAGGGAGGCGGCCCCAAGGGTTGGAGTGGGGGGCAAGTCTCCCCCTCCCTTCTAGAAGGGTTCCTAGGGTTTCCCCTACGGTTTTGGCCGGCTATGCCTATGGGGCATTGTGCCCCTGGCCCAATGCAGCCATGGCACTCCCTCGTCGGCCCACGCACTCCTCCGACAAGTGGGGCCACGTTGGTCCCACTTCGGAAGCTTCTAGAACCTTCCGATACAATACCGAACATTCCAAAACTATTCCGAAATCCAAAAACTGCTTTCCTTTATACGAATCTTATTCTCTGGACCATTCCGGAACCTCTCGTGTTGTCCTGGATATCATCCGAGACTCCGAACAAAAACTCATAAACCATTTATCCATTCTATCCTAGCGTCGAGACACGTTAAGTGTGTGACCCTACGGGTTCGAGAATATGCAGACATGATCTTCTATCAATAATCAACAGCGGGATCTGGAAACCCGTATTGACTCCCACATATTCATCGATGATCATATCGGATGAACCACGATGCCAGGATTACATTAATCCCATATATATATTCCCTTCATCACGCGA
Source organism: Avena sativa (assembly GCA_916181665.1). Classification (NCBI taxonomy): domain Eukaryota; kingdom Viridiplantae; phylum Streptophyta; class Magnoliopsida; order Poales; family Poaceae; genus Avena; species Avena sativa. Next base: position 59,594,606 of record OV702280.1, on the reverse strand, counting down.
TATTTTACTTGCCCGAGATTCGATCGTTGGTATCGGCATACCTAGTTCAATCTCGTTCACAGCAAGTACTTTACTCGTTCCGTAATCCGATATCACTTTGTGATTAACTCCTTAACCACGTGCTTGCAAGCGGTGTTGATATCGATTACCGAGTGGGCCCTAAGTATATTTCTCTGACTTGGGAGGGACAAATCCCATCTCGATACATACAACCCAATAAGTACTTTCCGATCACCTGAGAGACACCTTTATGATCACCCTCACATATGATGACGTTTGATGACCTCAAAGCTTTCTTCCGATACCAGGGAGTTGCATTTTCTCATGGTCTATGGAATACAATATTTGACATAGGAAAAAGCTTCGCAAAGATGAACACGATGACACGATCTAATTGCTCTGTTTGATTTGGGTATGTCCATCATATCATTCTCCTAATGACATGATCTCATTATTAATCGACAACTCATGTCTATGGTTAGGAAACCTTAACCATCATTAATCAATGAGCTAGTCCACAGAGGCGTACTAGGGACACGGTGTTGTTCATAAACCACACAAGTATCAAAGTTTCCGCTTCATACAATTCTAGCATGGAATATAAACTTTATCATGAACAAGAATTATAACAATAACATCTTTATTATTGCCTCTAGGGAATAATTCCAACAAAGGTTATCTAGGAGCTGAAAGAATTTTTTTATAAACCATCATGTGTGGAAGATATTACGATATCTTAAACAATGTTTTGGTTGCAACATGATAGAGTATAATTTAGCAAAATATATGTTCTCATATTTGATGACAATTTGCAAAGGTTGGAGACGATAGTCGTCCTAATCCTCCCAAAGGTTTTGGAAGCAACATTATACTAGCAATTCACCTTTATAAGCTATGGTAGCTTGATCATGAAAATTTTCATGATAAGGATGAATAAAAGATGAAGGTAAAATGGTTACTACACTAAAAGATTACTAAAGAATGGATTTTGAAAGAACGCCAAACATTTGATAATGGTGATCTACTTCAGAGTGCAAGTCCAAAGACATTAGTATTTGACTATACACGCTTTGGACTATGTGTCATGTATATGGCGCCACTGTTGATGTTGATATATTCTTTCAAAGGGGAAAGGAAATGATGAAAGAGAATCTCAGAAATATTTGGCAGAAAATAAAAGACTGGAATTGTCCAGCACAAGTATATAAATGATATGCATGTTACGGTTGTATTCTTTGCTTATTAAATAATGTGGTTCTTGGGTATTGGATACCGAATTGGTTGGTGTGAAATGTCATGAAAAACAACACAATTCATGAAATGCAATGGCCTAAGTAACCAGCAGGAGAATATGTGATGATGTTCATCGAAAACAAACAAAGTGTTGTGGTGTTTCTCATTAACATAAAATCTTGTCTTCAAGATTTGTTTCGGTAATTGTTATTTTGATCAGGTATTATAAGAACAAAAGGTTGTTCAAATAATTATCGTATTCCATAAAATATGGAAGATTTACAAGTCTGGTTGGATAAATCACGTCCATAAAACTAATGCTAAAAATGTCGAAAGACAAATAATTGAAAGATCACTTAAGAAGTGACATCGCTGTTTAAATTATATTGGAAAGAAAACATGAAGAAACTCCATGTTGATGGAATTTTGGAGTCTTTTGATTTTTGATGAAATGACACTTGTGAGAGTTTCCTAGAGATAATTAAAACTTTGTTCAAAGGACTAGAAGAACGAACGACTAACTTATTGGAATTTGTACGTATTGATGTGTGTAGTACATTATGTGTAGTCATGAGCGATGGGTTTAAACTTCATATGCCTTCTCCAAAAATTTGAGTGAATACATAAGTATATTTACTTAATGATGATGAAGTATGAAATATTTGAAAATGTTCAAAGACTTTCAAGATGAAGTGGAAAATCATTGTAACAAGAAAATAAAGAATGTATGATTGGATCATAAAGGAAGATATTTGAGTTATAAATTTAGCATAACACCTAAGATTTAAGGAATAGTTTCATGGATTTGCATTTCCCGAAACACCATATGAGTATGGAGTGTTCGGAATATGTAATGAAACCTTGTTTGACATGGTGAAATCAAAGGTGTCAGTTATAAAGCTACCATTGTATTTTCAAGATAAAGCTTTAGTGACTTTCTCTTTTACACTGAAAAGAGATCCATCATGATCAGTTGAAATGATACCATATAAGTTATGGTTTGGAATAAAACCCAAGTTATCCTTTCTTAAAATTTTGGTATAAGTAAAACTGTAAGACCCCACCTTTATAAAGGTAAAGGTCCGTGTGATTGCAATGCTAGTCCTTGGATCAATTGCTAGCATCCACAGTTTAAGATGAAGTACACAGAAACAAAGGTCATTATTACATCGTCATTCCAGAGATAACATAGTCTTTTACAACTCCATAGCCATAGGCTAGTACAAGAGTTTAACTTAACAATATAAATAAAAGTCTTCATCTTCATGTGCCACAGGCAAGCATGTTGAGTGTAGACTCATAACCCTAATCCTCATCAGAGTAACCTGCAACATCACAAGTTACGGCCATAGTGGGTCAATACATTGGAATAGTATTGGCAAGTGATACCTTAGTAGAATAATAGTATCTAGATTCTACATGAATTTGGATAAGTGTAGCTTAGGCTTGCTTTGCTCAAAATAGGTTTTACCTATCAGTTGAAAACACTAAGTTTTTGTTTGGCAAAAACTCCCAAGGAACCACCAATAGACATTGGTGAACCTTTACCCTTGTTCAACCACAAGTTTTAACTTAGAAATTGGGATGAGCAGATTCTTGATAGCTTCCATGTCTTGATGCTCAAATTGTCCATTACCGGGGACACGGCTAAGTACTTAGATTCTTCCTTCTGCAGAGGTGGTGCACTTTGCCCACTTGACTTTCATCAAGACAGGACCTTTCAGAAGCCTTCCCTTAGACCAAAATGGACACGCTCCAAACCTATCACCCCCTACCACCAACTGTCCATTTGGCTAAGTTATTGCAACCTATATGATCCAAGCAGAGCCCATATTGCCATGTGGCTGCACTAGAAGCTTCTTAACATATGACATCTCAAATCCCTTTGTTCCTGGGTGGCTTTCCACAAGTGTGATACACAAGGTAGACCATAGATATGGGCCTTGTGTAACCACTCAACATAACCCAATAAACCATTCCACCTAGGTGTTTCATTCACTTAGTTGTTTTATTAAGCAAAACACAAGTCAAAGACTTAGCAATATTTTTCCATAGCATATATATAATCCACCCTTGGTTGCTACTAGCTAGGATAAGAATGGAAATAGCAAGTATCTTAACTTAGAGAAAATTCTAACAATTCTACAACTACTAGGATTTCCCAAGCATAGCATATAGATACTTAGAAAAATTATCATGCAAGCCCTATACAAAATATTCTAATGCATAGTCAAAATATTGGGACAAAAATATGAAGCACCACTTGCCTTGGTAGTTGGGGGAGAAACAACAATCCTCACAGTCACAATCACCACTAGCACCAAAATCTACACATAAAATGATAGCACCAAATTCACATTTCAAATAATCAAGCAAAATATATGAATGCATGCAAATGCCATGTGATGATTTTTCTAACCAAACAAGACAAGTAAAACATTACTTAACAATAAACTAAACAATTATACACCAAATAAACTTAATTTGGTTTTTAAAACATTTTCCAAATAATTTTTATACACAAAATAGGCCTACAAATGTATCTGCGTATAATTCTATTTGATAGAGGCAAAATACAAAACTAAGACCATATTTATGTAGGATTTATTTTTGTGATTCCAATGGTATATTATTTGTATTTTTTGGATAAACAGAACAAAAGTTATTGAATTTACAAGTTTGAATAACTAATAGATTCAAAAATAGATTTAAATCAAAATCCCAGACACGTGGGCATGTCTGATTGGCCCGTACCGGTTCGGCCGAATCGATCAACGAGAGCTGCACGATCTAAATGAAATCACACGGGCCAGATCTACTCGTACCCCTTCGATAAGTGAACTAATCCTACGCGCTAGATCTAGATCCAACGGCTGCTGAACACGCGAACATGGATGGGCGGCACAAATAGGCACTGGCGGTAGCGGCGCTACTGGCGGCGATGGTCCAGCGATTCTAGCGAGGGCTGGGGGTGGTGATGCTGCTTACCAGACTCGCACGTGCACGAGGAAGCTCAACGTGGTCGCGGTTGGGACGGGGGCGTGCTGTAGCGGTGGCTAGGGGTCGTCGAAGTTGCGGGCGGCGTCGGGTTCATGTGGACGGAGATGTCGCCGACGTTCTGGATCACCCTAGCACAAACCAGGAGCATCAATAGCTGCACAAGGATATGGCGAACCTAGTCGTATGCAAGAGAGGTCAAGGGGAGCTCGATAATTACCGTGATTGCTCGACGGAGTTGAGCGGCGGCTCTGTCGCTTGCGGAGGCAGACGGGGACGATGACCTGTGTCACATTAAGGCGAACCAAAGGAGTCAGAGGATGCACAGGGACATGAGGAACACGCTCGTTTTAACCAGAAGGAAAGGGGCGGTCGGAGCTCACCGTAATCGCTTGCCTGAGTTTGTCGGGCAGTGGCGGTGCGGTGCGAAATACTGGCAGCCTGGTGGCAGAGCGAGTGAGCTGAGTGAGGGAAATTGACCGTGGGGTGCAGGGGTTTAAGTAGGCGGTAGCACGACAGGAAACGCCTACGGATTCAAGGCTAATTACACCGCGACATTATCGGTAGCAACGGCAGCGACGACGCGGTCTGCGGGTGAGATTTGGGGAAGAAGGCTGAGGTGGTAGTGGGGTCGCGCTGTCAGCGAGTGTGGGTAGATCTGAGTAGATTTGCACGCATGAGAGAGAGAGAGCAGAGGAAAAATGCCCCCGGTGGGCTTAGTGGGCTGGATCCAGTGCTGGGCCAGATTGGCAACGCTGGCCTTTTCTGTTTTCTTTTCTCCTTTTCTATTTCTATTTTGATTTTCAGAAATCATTTTAAAATGTTATTCTAATGAGTTTGAATTAAAACTTTCTCTGGATTTTTGTAAAGTGAACCATGCACATATTTGAGTATAAAACATTGTTGTTCACTCAAAAATACATTGGCCCATTAAAATAAAACCATGCCTTAATTATTTATTTATATTAGGCATTGAAATTGGTTTTAATTTAGAATCTTGTCTTGAAAATTTGAGTAAGCTTTGAAATCAACATTCAATCCTACATTCAAACCTTTCTGGTTGAAACAAAGTATTCTCATAATTTGAGAGTGAAAAATAAAGCCATTTCCTTTCCTACATAAAATAGTAGGCAACAATTTGCTTCTGTTTTGAAATCTTATTTGAAAATGATCCAAATGCTTATGAATGCATGAATGATATGCAAACTTTATAAATCATGATTTTTGGGATGTTACAGAAATGTTTACAACCAAAGATGGATGAGCATGTATTTGTATGTTATTTCGAATAACCGTCGGGTATTTCTCCATAACACCAAAGACAAAAGTGTTTGTCGCTTAGAATGTTAAGTTTCTTTAGAAGGAATTTTTCATGAAAAGTTAAGTGGGAGGACAATAGAACTTTGATAAATTTATTGAACTTTAGCTATATGTGCGGAGTTGCGCAGCGCCGGAAAGTGTCCCGGAGGCAGCAACAATGCTCATGGCTCATGTAAGATCCCTCCTTTGTAAAGGAAAAGGATCCCTGTGATTGCAATGCTAGTCCCTGGATCATTACTAGCATCCACAGTTTAAGATGAAGTACACAGATACAAAGGTCATTTATTACATCCATTCCAGAGATAAAACATAGTCTTTTACAACTCAAGGCCATAGGCAAACATGTTGAGTGTAGACTCATGACACCTAATCCTCATCGGAATAACCTGCAACATCACAAGTTACAGCCACAGTGGGTCAATACTTTGGAATAGTATTGGCAAGTGATACCTTAGTAAATTTTAAGTGGACTATATTACTATATGACAATTTGGCTAAGTGTAGCTTGGCTTGATTTGCTCAAAATAGGTTTTTCCTATTAGTTGAAATCACTAAGTTTTTCTTTGTCAAAACTTTTCCCAAGAAACCATCAATAGACATTGAGGTTCTTCACCCTTGTTCACCCATAAGTTTTACTTAGAAATTGGAGTGATGAGATACTTGATAGCTTCCATGTCTTGATGCTCAAGTTGTCCATTGCCATGGACTTGGCTAAGTACTTAGATTTTTCCATCTACAGAGGTTGTGCACTTTCCCCACCAGACTTGGTTTCTCAAGACAGGACCTTTCAGAAGCCTTTCCTTAGACCAAATGGACGCGCTCCAACCTATCATTCCCACTACCACCAACTGTCCAAATGGCTAAGTTCTAGCAACTTATGTGATCCAGGCAAAGCCCATATTTCCAAGTGGCTGCACTATAAGCTTCTCAACACTTGGCCTCTAAAATCCCTTTGTTCCTGGGTGGCATACCACAAGTGTGATACACAAGGTAAACCATATCCATGGGACTTGTGCAACCACTCAACCAAAAACCACCAATCAAGTCCCATTCCACCCAGGTGATTCATTGACTTAGTTGTTTTATTAAGAAAAACATAAGTCCAAAGACTTAGAAATTTTTTCATCATAGCATGTATATACTTTACCAACCCTTGTTTTCTACTAGCTAGGCTAAGCATGGCATAGTAACTTAACTTAGGAATTTACTAGCAATTCTATATCTACTTAGGATTTCCCAACATGGCATTTGGCAAAAAAAATAGTAACATGCAAGACTTAGCAAAATATTTCTAATGCTTGTATAAAATATAGGGATGGAAATATTCATGAAGTACCACTTCCCTTGGTAGTGGGGAGAGTAGCACTCTTCACAATCACAATCACTAGCACCAAAGTCTACACAAAGAATGGTAGCACAAAATTACACACAATTCATATATAAACAAACAAAAATACATATGCATGCATGCAAAAATGCTAAGCGATGATTTTTAAAATTCCACCAAGCAAGTTCATAGTACTGAAACATAACCAAGTTAAAAACTTGCTAAACCAAGTTTGTTTTACACTAAAACAATTTTCTAAACAATTTCTATACTCTAAATAGTCTTAAACAAGTTTCTACAATTAAAGTCATTTTAACAGAAACTATTCACTAAACACATTGCATAAACAGAAAGGGCTTGTCTTCCTGATTCCAACGGTATAAAATTTGCAAAAATCTAACGTGGGAATCAAAAGTTATAGCCTAATCAAATTTGAATCTAAATCTGTTTCAAAATCTGTTTTAAAACCAAACCCTAGCCACGCGTCCTATTCTTACCGGCGCGTACCGGTTCGCGCTGGATCACGCACGCTAGCCGTAGGATCTAAGTGGCGATGCACGACTCAGATCAAAACATAACGCTTCGCTAAGTGGTTCTATCGCACGCGTTGAATCTAGATCCAACGGCTCTCGATCAAGTGACCACGTTCTGGCGGCGCGCGGCGACGGCGAGCGGCGGAGCGCTCTATCAGCGGCGGAGCTGGCGTTCTAGGTCGCTCGGGGAGGGAAGGGTGTGCTTACCAGAACCGCAAGGTCGAGGCGAAGCTCAACGTGGAGGTGGCTGGGCAAGGGGCGCACGGCAGGGGCTGCTGGAGCTCGTCGGAGTCGTGCACGGCGTCGGGTGGTTGCGCTCGGAGTTGTTGCCGAGGTTTTGCGTCGCCCTAGCACGAACCAGAGGGATTAGCAGACGCACAAGACGAAGGCGAACAACCTAGTATGCAAGAGGGGGCAAGGGGCGCGCTCTGCTTACCATAATTGGTCGTCGGAGTTGAGCGGCGGCTCGGTCAGTTGCGGGCGCGAACGGGGACGGCTTCCTGGGTCACGATAACACAAACAAAAGGTATCAGGAGATGCACAAGATCACTCTGGGCACGATAGTTTGAACCAGAGAAAGGGGGGCGGTCGAAGCTCACCGGTATTAGTCGCCGGAGGTCGTCGGTGCTGCGGGGTTTCAAGGTCAAATGCGCGCAGCCTCGTGGCGGAGTGAGCGAGGAGAGTGGGGGAAAATGACCGTGGCAGCGAGGGGTTCTTATAGCCAGAGCGGGGCGTGGAGTTACTCGCGGAATCAAGGGAATTTAACGCAGCAGTGACTGCGGCGAGTAACGGCGGCGAGAGCGGCGCAGGCGCGTGTGATTGACGAAGACGACGACGGGGTCACGGGTCCACTCGTCAGCGAAATAAGGAGAAGGGAGGTGGGGTCTGGGTGTCAGTGACTGCGTGGGTGTGTCGGCGCGTGCGAGAGAGAGAGAGGTGGCCCGGGTGGGCTAGCTGGGCCGGTTTTGCTGTTGGGCTAGAATAGGAGTGCCTGGCCTTTTTCTTTTCTTTAATCCTTTTCTTTTTCCAGAATGAATTTCAGGAATGGTTTTCAAATGATTTCAAACTCCTTTTGAATTCAAATCTATTTGGGATTTTTGCAGTGTGCAACAGTCTCAATTCTAGGCATAAAACCCTGTGGTTACTTTGAAAAGGCTTGGTCATTTTTGGAGAAACAAAATAACAGAGACATTACCCTAAGTTTGCAAATGTTTGAAAATGATTTTTGAAACCATTTCCATTTTGTAAAATTTTGTTCTAACTCCACACTCAAACCAAAGAACAAGGGAGGTAAACAATCTAGGTTTAAAACATTCAAAATCTCAAATGGGGATGGCCATTTGATTTAAGTTTGCTCACATAAAATGATAGCATTATGTGCTTCTGTTTTCTGAAATGAGTTTGAAATTGATCTCAATTCTATATGCATGCATGAATGTATGCAATCTTTGAAATCATGAATTTAGGGATGTTACAAATCTAACCCCCTTAAGGTGAATCTCGCCCTCGAGATTCGGATTGGCTAGAAAATAGGTGAGGGTGGTCTTTCTGAAGATCATCTTCTCTTTCCCATGTTGCTTCCTCTTCGGAATGATGATTCCACTTCACTTTGCAAAACTTGATAGTCTTTGTCCTTGTGACTCTTTCTGCAGTCTCAAGAATTTTGATAGGTTTCTCTTCATAAGTGAGGTCACTTTCTAGTTGCACTTCCTCCAAAGGTATAGTATCCTTCAAAGAGGTTTCTTCCATTTCTGGGTGACATTTCTTAAGCTGACTCACATGAAACACATTATGGACAGCTGATAGAGATTCTGGCAATTCAATTTCATAGGCAACTTCTCCTTTGCGACTCAAAATCTTGAATGGCCCAACATATATTGGTTCCAACTTTCCTTTGACTCCGAATCTTTTCACTCCACGAAGTGGTGACACTCTAAGATAAGCTCTATCACCAACTTCGTAGGTGACCTCTCTACGCTTAGGATCTGCGTAGCTTTTCTGTCGGGACTGTGCTATCTTCAACCTGTCCTTAACCAATTTGACCTTCTCTTCGGCTTCTTTGATAAGATCTGGCCCGAATAAGCTTCTTTCTCCCACACCATTCCATAACAATGGGGTGGTACACTTTCTTCTGTAGAGAAACTCAAACGGTGCCATCTCAATACTGGCTTGATAGTTGTTATTATAAGAAAATTCTGCGTAAAGCAGACTTTCATCCCAACTGGCTCCATAGTCTAGGGCACAAGCCCTCAACATGTCTTCCAGAATTTGATTAGTCCTTTCTGTTTGTCCATCAGTTTGAGGATGGAAAGCGGTACTGAATTCCAACCTCGTTCCCAATGACTCATGTAGCTGTCTCCAAAAATGGGAAGTGAATTGAGTTCCCCTATCAGACACGATACTCTTAGGCACTTCATGTAGACATACAATTCTACTCATGTAAATTTTTGCTAACTTAGCACTCGTATAGGTTGTGTTCACAGGTATGAAATGAGACACTTTAGTTAGGCGATCCACTACTACCCATATGGAATCATATCCAGACCTGGTCCTTGGTAATCCGGTAATGAAATCCATACCAATTTTTTCCCACTTCCAATCAGGAATAGGTAGTGGTTGAAGCAAACCTGCTGGTTTCTGATGCTCCGCTTTCACTTACTACACACATCACACAAAGCAATATGTTCGGCGATGTCCCTCTTGAGATTGTTCCACCAAAATCTTTCTTTCATGTCCATGTACATTTTGGTGTTACCCGGGTGAATAGAATACGGAGAGTTGTGTGCTTCCTGCAAAATCAGTTTCCGCAACTCCGGATCTTGTGGAACACAGATACGTTTCCCATGCCATAAAGTACCTTGTTCGTCTTCATGGAAACTTTTAGCTTTCCCTTGGCCAATCTTTTCCTTAATCTCTTAAATTTCCTTATCAGTCTTCTGAGCTTCTCGGATCTTTTCCAACAAAGTGGGTTGAACATCCAAAGACATGAGATGTCCTTCGGGCAAAATCTCCAATCTGAGTTTCCTAAATTGGGTACACAGATCATTTGGCAATTCTCCTTTGGTAAGGCCATTCACAAATACCTTACGACTTAGAGCATCTGATACAACATTTGCTTTACCGGGGTGGTATTGCAAACTTAAGTCATAGTCTTTGATAAGTTCTAGCCATCTTCTTTGTCTCATATTAATTTCCTTCTGGGTGAATATATACTTCAAACTTTTTTGATCTGTGAACACTTCACATCGCTTTCCTAAAAGGTAGTGTCTCCATGTTTTGAGTGCATGGACGACAGAGGCTAACTCCAAATCATGAGTAGGATAGTTCACTTCATGAGTTTTGAGTTGTCTCGAGGCGTAAGCTACAACTTTACCATATTGCATAAGTACTGCACCCAAACCTTGATGATATGCATCACAATATACTTGGAAATCCTTTTCCAAGTCTGGCAGACACAAGACTGGTGCTGTCACAAGTCTCTTCTTCAACTCCTGAAAGCTGGCTTCACAACCTTCAGACCAAGCAAATTTCTTGTCTTTCTTTAACAATTCAGTCATGGGCTTAGCTACCTTAGAGAAATTCTCAATAAACCTTCTGTAGTAACGTGCTAAGCCAAGGAAACTACGAACTTCTTTCACGAACTTGGGAGATTCCCATTCAGTCACAGCTGAAACCTTAGCAGGATCAACTGCTACACCATCCTTTGTCATAACATGACCAAGAAAACCAACTTCCTCCAACCAGAACTCACACTTGCTGAATTTGGCATAAAGCTTATGCTCTCTTAACTTCTCAAGTATCAAACGCAAATGTCCTTCATGCTCTTCCTTGCTCTTGGAGTACACTAAGATGTCATCGATGAAAACGACAACAAACTTGTCAAGGAATTCCATGAACACTTTGTTCATCATATTCATGAAGTATGCTGGAGCATTTGTCAAGCCAAAAGGCATTACGGTATACTCATATAATCCGTACCTTGTAGTGAATGCTGTTTTTGGTATGTCTTGTTCTCTTATCTTGAGTTGAAAATAGCCTGACCGGAGATCAATCTTTGAGAACACACATGCTCCTTCTAGATGATCAAACAAGTCATTGATTCTAGGCAAAGGATATTTGTTCTTGATAGTTACCTCGTTGAGTGAACGGTAATCTATGCATAACCTTTGACTTCTATCTTTCTTCTCCACAAACAAGACTGGGTCTCCCCAAGATGAAGAACTTGGTTGAATAAATCCTTTCTGCAACTGTTCTCCTAGTTGCTTCTTGAGTTCTTTAAGTTCATCAATAGATATTTTATACGGTCTCTTTGCTGTTGGTCCAGAACCTGGTACCAAATCTATCAGAAACTCCACATCTCTATCTGGTGGCATTCCCGGCAGTTCTTCTGGAAACACATCCGGATACTCACTCACAATTGGCACACTGTCCATGCTAACCCCCTTAAGAGAATTTAGCTTACTTCCTTTAGATTCAAAGTTGGAATTGAACTTAATCCGTTTTCTTTCCGGGGTTGTGAGTGCAACAGTACGATTGGCACAATCTAATACTCCTTCATACTTAGCCATCCAATCCATTCCCAATATTACGTCCAGTCCTTGGGATCTAGGATTATCAGACTCACTGGAAATTTATGTTTTCCAAACTCTATTACTAGATCCCGGCATCCAAGAGTTACTATCATATCTCCACCTGGGGAACTAACTTTTATTGGACACCCAATGTTTTCAGTTGGAAACCCATTTCTATCAACAAATGCTTTTGATATGAATGAATGCGATGCTCTAGTATCAAAAAGAACAAATGCTGGAATAGAATTGAGTCTGAACTTACCAGCAACAGCATCAGGCTCCTCATAGACCTCCTCCACACTGATGTGGTTCACCTGTCCTTTCTGGAAAGGATTGGGCTTGATAGGTCCTTCAACTTTCTTTTCAGGGCACTCATTTGCATAGTGTCCCATCTTCTTGCATTTGAAGCATTTAACTTGACTGATGTCTCTCTTAACAGGCTGACTTCCACTTCCACTACCATTACCACTGTGGTGATTCTTATGTCCACTCTTGTGGTTCTTGTACTTGTCATTGTCATGACTGCGATGATGCTTGTTGTCATGATGGTTGTGGTTGTGGTGCTTGTTGAATTTCCCATGCTTGTGGGATCCTGAGCTTCCGCTGTCATCATAGTGAGATTGTTTGTGAGACGATCCCGAGCTGTGCTTGTCGGAGTGCTTTATCTTTCTACTCTCGACTTGCTTCATTTTGTTCTCCAATATAGCAGCCTTGTCACAGAGCGACTGATAAGTGGGAACATATGCCACAGCCAATTGCAGATTCAGCTCATCATTCAAGCCTTCCAGAAATTTTTCCTTTCTCTTGGCATCTGTGTCAACTTCATCCGGTGCATAACGCGCCAGATTGTTCAACTCTTCAATGTACTCAGCTACGCTGCGGTGGTGCTACTTCAGATTGTGGAACTCTTTCTTTTTCAGGCTCATTATTCCTGATGAGATATGAGCAGTGCGAAAGCCATCCTCAAAGATAGCCCATGTCACCTCATCTATGGGAGTGGTGATCTGAAAGTTGTCCCACCAAGTGGCGGCTGGCCCTTCCAACAGATGTGCTGCAAATCTGACCTTTTCAGCATCCGTGCAGCCCACGGTTACTAAGTCCTTGTTTACAGAACGTAGCCAATCATTGGCCACCATGGGATCAGTCGTCCCTGAGAACTTAGCTGGCCTCAATCTCAAGAATCTGGTGAGCATATCAAAGCCCGGAGGGTTGTTGTTGTTATTGTTATTGTTGTTGTTATTGGGGTTGTTGTTGTTGTTATTGTTTTGGTTCTGAATGAATGTTGTCATCATCTGCATCAGCTGTGTTTGAGCAGTCATCATTTGTTGCATTTCTGGTGTGATGTTGTTGTTGGGGTTGGGGTTTGCACGACGGGGAGGCATCTGTGGTTTGTTCAAATAGAGATAAGAATGAGATACCCATAGATGCTTTCATGCACATTACATCACATAAGCAATCACAAGCATGCAACAAAGAGATAAAAGTTCAACAACAAGATAACAAGTTCACAAAGTAAAACATACAAGTATCAAGCCATCCACATGTCGGATGGTCCAATAACAAGTTCTCAAATAACAAGTACGATAATAAAAGATAAACGAGTAGTCAAGTCTAATCATCAGCATCAATCTCCTCCTCGACAAAGGTAAGACCTGCGTTCTCCATCGCGGTCTTGTTCTCCTCAATGGTAGTGGTCAAGGACTCTATCTTGGCCTTGAGAGCCCTCTTCTGGGAACGAAGCCTCTCTATCACCGTCTGCTGCTGCTCTAGCTCGAAGTCCTTGGACTGCAGTTCTTCATTCATGTCCCGGATCTTCTTGTTCCTATCCTGGACACGCTTCTCCTAACTCTTGAACTTCCTGTCCTGGGTCTCGAACTTCGCCTCCATTTCCTTGACTATCTCGTCCTGCTGCGCGAAGAGCTTGTCCTTCTCGCGAAGCTGCACCTGGAGCTCATCGTTACTGAGCATGACATTGGTCATGTCCGTGTCCACGTGCCTAATGAGAGACTCTAAGTACTGGAGATACAGACGTATCGGCTCTGCTGCGTCCCTCGAGTCATCCTCAAAATCGATGGACTCTCCATCCTCATCACGTCTTCCGAAGACGTGGAAGTGGGTGCCTCTAACCTGTCAGGAGTGTCGACCTAGCAGACGGCCTATCAAGTCCTGCATAACTACCTCCATGCCTCTCTCCCTGTCATCGTGCATAAGCTTGAAGACGATGGCCTCCGTAGTAGGCTCTGTCTGGCGTCCGGGCTGGTTCACCTTGAAGCCCCAGAGGTCCTTCCTCTCGAACTTGGTGAGTGGATGCACCATGATGGTGGGAAGAGGGAGATTGAGAAAAGTGGTAAGCTCAACGATACGAGGACCAAAGAGGGTAACCTGGAACTCCTCAACAGTGCTGATGGTAATAGGCATCTATTTATAAGATAGAAAAGTTAGAACAACACAATTCAAGATAAAACAAAAGTCATAACATCACATACACATCCTTGGAAAGCAATATCATACAAGTCATGCATACACGAATCCATTACATCAACCAAGGTCCAATCATATCTTAAGGTAATATTTTGGAAAATAAGGTGATAGGTGGTGGCCCAACTAACGAAGTACGTTTAAAATCCTATCTCACTGGATCTGTTGGCTAACACAATGTTCCTAGAAGCAATCAGCGTATCTTTCTCACATGATTCCATCACTAAGTCTATAATATCTCCTCTTAAGGTTTGGTTGGTAGCTTCCAACTCTTGGGTAAGTTCCTTCTCTTTCATCAAGTCTTTTTGGAGGTTGAGCATTCTGCACTTGACTCTAGCACTAAGTTCTTTGATAGTCCTCCAAGCTGCTTCTCTTGCTGACTCAAAGAATGTGGTATGCACCACAGTGTTGGTGTACATGCAGAATCCTTTTTCTTTGTGGTTGTCTTCCTTGTTTTTGTACAAGTGAAGTTGCACCCACCAGTACTCAACTCCTTCATCCATCACTGGAAAGCCTTTGTACACAGCTGCACCATGTATTTCCATTGCCACCATGAGGTCCTTGAGAATTTTGGGAAACTCTGTCTCACACTCCAAGGTCATGGTCATGAGTGGTCCTTTCCTTACGGCTTCGTTGATGGAGTTCATCTACAAATAAATATGAGATAGAGAAGATTAGAAAAGTTTACAAGAAGAATAGACAAGTGTAGAAGTAGTTGAAATTTTTTCTTTAGTGGTTTCCAATCCTAGGGTCATAATCCTACAGGCAACACAGTGCTCTGATACCATCTGTAATATCCCTCCTTTGTAAAGGAAAAGGATCCATGTGATTGCAATGCTAGTCCCTGGATCATTACTAGCATCCACAGTTTAAGATGAAGTACTCAGATACAAAAGGTCATTTATTACATCCATTTCAGAGATAAAACATAGTCTTTTACAACTCAAGGCCACAGGCCTAATACAAGAGTTTGGAATAAGTAAATAATTATAAGTCTTCATCTTCATGTGCCACAGGCAAACATGTTGAGTGTAGACTCATGACACCTAATCCTCATTGGAGTAACCTACAACATCACAAGTTACAACCACAGTGGGTCAATACTTTGGAACAGTATTGGCAAGTGATACCTTAGTAAATTTTAAGTTGACTATATTACTGTATGCAAATTTGGCTAAGTGTAGCTTGGCTTGCTTTGCTCAAAATAGGTTTTTCCTATTAGTTGAAATCACTAAGTTTTTCTTTGTCAAAAATTTTCCCAAGAAAACATCAATAGACATTGAGGTTCTTCACCCTTGTTCACCCATAAGTTTTACTTAGAAATTAGAGTGATGAGATACTTGATAGCTTCCATGTCTTGATGCTCAAGTTGTCCATTGCCATGGACTTGGCTAAGTACTTAGATTTTTCCATCTGCAGAGGTTGTGCACTTTCCCCACCAGACTTAGTTTCCCAAGACAGGACCTTTCAGAAGCCTTTCCTTAGACCAAATGGACGCGCTCCAACCTATCATTCCCACTACCACCAACTGTCCAAATGGCTAAGTTCTAGCAACTTATGTGATCCAGGCAGAGCCCATATTGCCAAGTGGCTGCACTATAAGCTTCTCAACACTTGGCCTCTAAAATCCCTTTGTTCCTGGGTGGCATACCACAAGTGTGATACACAAGGTAAACCATATCCATGGGCCTTGTGCAACCACTCAACCAAAAACCACCAATCAAGTCCCATTCCACCCAGGTGATTCATTGACTTAGTTGTTTTATTAAGAAAAACATAAGTCCAAAGACTTAGAAATATTTTCATCATAGCATGTATATACTTTACCAACCCTTGTTTGCTACTAGCTAGGCTAAGCATGTCATAGTAACTTAACTTAGGAATTTCCTAGCAATTCTATATCTACTTAGGATTTCCCAACATGGCATTTGGCAAAAAAAATAGTAACATGCAAGACTTAGCAAAATATTTCTAATGCTTGTATAAAATATAGGGATGGAAATATTCATGAAGTACCACTTGCCTTGGTAGTGGGGAGAGTAGCACTCTTCACAATCACAATCACTAGCACCAAAGTCTACACAAAGAATGGTAGCACAAAATTACACACAATTCATATATAAACAAACAAAAATACATATGCATGCAAAAATGCTAAGCGATGATTTTTAAAATTCCACCAAGCAAGTTCATAGTACTGAAACATAACCAAGTTAAAAACTTGCTAAACCAAGTTTGTTTTACACTAAAACAATTTTCTAAACAATTTCTATACTCTAAATAGTCTTAAATAAGTTTCTGCAATTAAAGTCATTTTAACAGAAACTATTCACTAAACACATTGCATAAACAGAAAGGGCTTGTCTTCCTGATTCCAACGGTATAAAATTTGCAAAAATCTAACGTGGGAATCAAAAGTTATAGCCTAATCAAATTTGAATCTAAATCTGTTTCAAAATCTGTTTTAAAACCAAACCCTAGCCACGCGTCCTATTCCTACTGGCGCGTACCGGTTCGCGTTGGATCACGCACGCGAGCCGTAGGATCTAAGTGGTGATGCACGGTTCAGATCAAAACATAACGCTTCGCTAAGTGGTTCTATCGCACGCGTTGGATCTAGATCCAACGGCTCTCGATCAAGTGACCATGTTCTGGCGGCGCGCGGCGACGGCGAGCGGCGGAGCGCTCTGTCAGCGGCGGCGCTGGCATTCTAGGTCGCTCGGGGAGGGAAGGGTGTGCTTACCAGAACCGCAAGGTCGAGGCGAAGCTCAACGTGGAGGTGGCTGGGCAAGGGGCGCACGGAAGGGGCTGCTGGAGCTCGTCGGAGTCGTGCACGGCGTCGGGTGGTTGCGGTCGGAGTTGTTGCCGAGGTTTTGCGTCGCCCTAGCACGAACCAGAGGGATTCGCAGACGCACAAGACGAAGGCGAACAACCTAGTATGCAAGAGGGGGCAAGGGGCGTGCTCTGCTTACAGTAATTGGTCGTCGGAGTTGAGCGGCGGCTCGGTCAGTTGCGGGCGCGAACGGGGACGGCTTCCTGGGTCACGATAACATAAACAAAAGGTACCAGGAGATGCACGAGATCACTCTGGGCACGATAGTTTGAACCAGAGAAAGGGGGGCGGTCGAAGCTCACCGGAATTAGTCGCCGGAGGTCGTCGGTGCTGCGGGGTTTCGAGGTCAAATGCGCGCAGCCTGGTGGCGGGGTGAGCGAGGAGAGTGGGGGAAAATGACCGCGGCGGCAAGGGGTTCTTATAGCCAGAGCGGGGCATGGATTTACTCGCGGAATCAAGGGAATTTAACGCAGTAGTGACTGCGGCGAGTAACGGCGGCGAGAGCGGCACAGGCGCGCGTGATTGACGAAGACGACGACGGGGTCACGGGTCCACTCGTCAGCGAAATAAGCAGAAGGGAGGTGGGGTCTGGGTGTCAGTGACCGCGTGGGTGCGTCGGCCCGTGCGAGAGAGAGAGAGGTGGCCCGGGTGGGCTAGCTGGGCCGGTTTTGCTGTTGGGCTAGAATAGGAGCGCCTGGCCTTTTTCTTTTCTTTAATCCTTTTCTTTTTCCAGAATGAATTTCAGGAATGGTTTTCAAATGATTTCAAACTCCTTTTGAATTCAAATCTATTTGGGATTTTTGCAGTGTGCAACAGTCTCAATTCTAGGCATAAAACCCTCTGGTTACTTTGAAAAGGCTTGGTCATTTTTGGAGAAACAAAATAACAGAGACATTACCCTAAGTTTGCAAATGTTTGAAAATGATTTTTGAAACCATTTCCATTTCATAAAATTTTGTTCTAACTCCACACTCAAACCAAACAACAAGGGAGGTAAACAATCTAGGTTTAAAACATTCAAACTCTCAAATGGGGATGGCCATTTGATTTAAGTTTGCTCACATAAAATGATAGCATTATGTGCTTCTGTTTTCTGAAATGAGTTTGAAATTGATCTCAATTCTATATGCATGCATGAATGATATGCAATCTTTGAAATCATGAATTTAGGGATGTTACAGCTCACGTGTCTCAAAGTATGTGGTCACAAAGGTCTAAGTTCCTATTTAACCGAGTAGGTCGGGTAAACAATCAAATACTAAGATTTGAGAGTAAATCATTGTTGTTTGACAATGATGAACCGACTGTATGCAAAGAAGCGATGACGGGCCCTGACTCCGTCAAATGGCTTGAAGCCATAAAAGCCGTGATAGTTCCATACACGAGAAATCAAGCTTTGAACTTGGAAGACCCTCCGGAAAGGTGTAAGACCTTACAGTTGTATTTGGATCTATAAAGAAATAGTCGACATATTGGGAAAGACTTCATGACAATGTTCAAGTAGTTGATTATGACAAGATTTAATCTTTTATAGTGATATTTAGTCTTGACGGATTAATGCAGCAACCACTACATATAATTTTGTTATATGGTAGTTGAACAAACAAAACAAGTTCTTCTAATAGAATGGTTACCTAGGACGGGTACATAACACGATCCAAAGGGTTTTATTAATTCAAAGGATGCTAAAAATGCATGCAAACTTCAAATGTTGAAGTAAGCATCGCGGAGTTGGAATCTTCACCATGATGAAGCTATTAAAAGGTTTAATTTCATCAGATATGATGAAGATGCTTGCATTTGCAAGAAATTAAGTGGGAGCGCTAAGACATATTTCTAATGCATTATGTCAAAGACATATTGTTGATTGGAAATTATGTATCTTTTGTTGACACAGGTTAAGAATTTCATCTCGATGAAAGACTTAGGACAAACCTGAATATTTGGCATCAATGTCTATATGGATAGATTGAGATGCTAATATGGTTGTGCCGAGAGTACATAGATGAGATATTGAAATAGTTCAATATAGAAACTACGAGAAAGGTTCTTGTCACACAGAAAGGATTGAATCAAGATTCAAGTGTATTAACATTTGTTAAGTGAAACAAGATTCAAGTGTTTTCACACTTGATTGAAATCACAAGAATATTTTGATTATCATACCGTGATATGTACACATCCAGATATGTCCTATGCTCTAAATGTTATGAGCATATACCAAAATGATTCATAAAATGATCATTGGACGATAGTAAGGATATTCTTATGATCTTTGGAAGAACTAAGAATATGCTATTTATGTAGAGGTGAAAAAATAGATAGATAGCTTATTGTAAAGTGTTACATTGATACTAGCTTTGTCACAAGATACATATTAAGTTTATCTCAATTTAAAACTATTGGTGGCACAATGTATTGGAAAGAAAGTTCCATAACGAATTTGGATGAGTTCCAATGTTAACACATTCTGACAGATACTATAACAAAAGGCTAAGTATATAACTTCCATTGTAGCAGCAAAAGAGGGCATTTGTGTCAAGTAGTTTTTTATCAAGCTAGGTATGGTTCACAGCACGCTACTATGAAGATATATTGTATGACAATTGTATCGACATGTTTTAAACCCAAAGAACTAAAGGTCTCACCAAAGGACAAAATTTATACAATGCCATCTCATTGGAGAATGAGTGATGCCTAGAGACACAAAGACATGCAAATACACATGGACCTAGAAGTGTCAGATCTGAAGATTAAGTTTACCACTAGCAATCGTGTATATACAACCCTAGAAAGCCATAGGTGTTGAATGCACAAAGTTTTTCAAACTAGATTATTGAATCTAGTGCAAGTGGGAGCCTCTTGGAGATATGCCCAAGAGGCAATAATAAAGTGGTTATTATTATATCTTTCTGTTTATGATAAATGTTTACATACTATGCTATAATTTTATTAACCGAAAACATTAATACTTGTGTGTTTCATAAACATAAAAGAGTCTCTAGTAAGCATCTTGTAAAACTAGCTTGTTGAATAATAGATGATCATGGTTTCCTGATCATGGACATTGGATGTCATTAATAACAATTTCATATCATTAGAAGAATGATGTGATGGACACACTCCTATAGTAAGTGTAGTGTAAGATCAAGTCATTTATAGTTCGTTTGCTACAAGCTTTTAAATACATAGTAACCTAATCCTTCGACCATGAGATCATGATAAATCACCATCACCAGATGAATGCTTTGATGACATCAAACACCACTTCCGTAACTGGGTGGTTATAAAGGTGGCATTAGGTATTCTAAAAGTATGTGTTGAGCCACATGTATCAAGAGTGGTATTTGTCCATCCATATGACGGATAGATATACTCTAGGCTCTCTCGGTGGAATGTCATCCAATTGGCTTGCAAGCATGTGACTAGGTCACAAGGGATGTCATATCATGGAATGAGTAAAGAGTACTTATCAGTAACGAGGTGGAACTAGGTATAGAGATACCGACGATCAAACCTTGGATAAGTAAAGTATTGCGTGACAAAGGGTATCAGTATCATATTTAAATGGTTCATTCGATCACAATGTAATCGTAGAAATATGTGGGATCCATAATGTATTTCCAGATTCCTCTAATGGTTATTGATCGGAGAGGTGTCTCGATCATGTCTGCATAGTTCAGAACCATAGGGAGACACGCTTAAGGATTCGATGTTGTTTAGTAGATATGGAATATGAGTTGGAGACCGAATGTTGTTCGCAGTCTCGAGTTGGATCCCAGACATCACGATGAGATCCAGAGTCCATAGAATAACATTCATATAAGGAAAGTCAATTTCTGGGGCTCAGAAATGTTTTCAGTGTTTTAGCCAGAAGCTTGTAGAATGTTCTAGAAGGTCCACCACCCCGGGAAGCGGTACTTGGTATGTGCCATACCAATGTGGAATGGTTGCATAATACCCTAGACTAACTGGGCAAGGAAATAAGATGAGAGATCAAACTCTAGTTTGATTAGATCAAACAATTGTTTGAAAAAGTCAAATCCCAAATCGAAAAGTCAAAGCCTAGTGGTGGGAGGAGAGGAATCCTAGAGGGAAGAGGTTTCCCTCTCCCTCCCCAAGCCTCCGGCCACAAGGGTAGTTGGGGGAGGACTCGGACACCCTGGCCGCCTCCCCTCCACCTATAGAAGGAGGGGAGGGGGCTCCACCCCTCTCAACCCTTAACCTAGGCTGCCGCCCCTCTCCAAGCTGCCGCCACCCTAAACCCTAGAGCCGTCGGCACCTCCCTCTCCTTGGCGCCTACACCATAGCCGCCGAGGCCCTCTCTCCTCCATCACACCTGCTCCGGCTTAGGCAAAGCCCTGCAGGATCTACTCCTCCACCTCCACCATCACACCGTCGTGCTGCTGGAATCGCGAGGAGATCTACAACCTCCGCTGCCTGCTGGAACAAGGGAGAGGAAGGTCTTCATCGAGTACCGTACATGTGATCGACTGCGGAAGCACTACCGGAACATGGTGCCAGAAGGATCGTCTTCGTGATCTTGAGATCGGCAAGTGATCGACTATATCAACCACGAGAATCCGATCTCGTTAAACGCTTTGGATCTATGAGGGTTAGTTCTCTACAAAATCGTGGCACCGATCTCGTAGATTAGATCTTGGATTTTCTGTGTTCCCGTGATAGATAATTTTTGTTTTCCATGCTGCAAAACCTACACATACTACCCATCGCTGCCACTACTACTCCCCAACGAGTAGAAAGCAACCAAAGAAGAGTCGAGATTCCCTGAAGACGTCGCTAATCCCCTCCTTTGATATCGTTGTTAAAGATCCACCCGTCAAAGTAGTCCCCAGATAAGGCACGGCCATAACTACTTTATGCCAAAGTTTTGAATGTCCCTCACACCCCCGAGGATTTGCAGTAACCAAAGTTGATACCTGGCCCAAGGGAAGCGACAAGATTCAAGAAATATTCATGGAGTAGCCTTTGCACCCTTCCCCGACCTGACTAGCTTAGCGTAGAGTTATACATCGTCTCTAAACCTACTTAGTATGGCGTCCAGTACCATCGTCATTTCCTGGCACAGACATGTTAGTATCTGTATGACCCTTGTTGGTAATATGCAAGTAGGGTGCCCTTATTTTTCGTGTTTTACCAAAGACGTAGCATCAGACCCAACCCGCAATGACCACACCCCATAAAACCGCATTCCTAGACCTTCAACCGAAAACCGGCATTCTCCCTGCTAGATACTGTATTAGCTAGCTAAGACGCCCCTCAAGATGCTGTATGCACAAGATCGACAGAAGATAACTATTTCTGGATGAAAAGTGCAACACTCCTCCAACATCGACCGTGAACCCAATAAAGAAGGTTTGTGACTCCACAAAGCACCCCTTAGTGTCGCCCTAAGGGGGAAAGACTACGTCATTCCCACAGAACCCTAATAACCCCGAGAATTGACCCCTAGTCGCCGTTAGTATATGAACCTCCCCTAAAGTAGACTCATGGACCCAGTGAAGATGGACAACAATCGACACTTCTCCAGAATCAGAAGGTACTCCGGGAAAGTCCTCCATCACATAGTCGACCGTCCCGCCAACACTTCTGGCATCTCAAGACCAAGGAGGCCGAAAAACTAACTCCAACAATAAAGAATTGAAGAAGACTCAACGGGTCGTCTAGCCTCAAGAAGAAAGGACCCTGCCAACGCTAAACCAACCTACAATCATCCTAACGGGAAAAGACTGCGTCTTTTCCACTAGTTTAATCTAAACACACCATTGGAATAAAATCAACACTTACTATAGCCTACCAAGCATGTTTGTTGCAAAATCATTATCATATAAATAATTGCACTGCTGAAATTTGTTGAGTCGATGTTCTCACCTAACCCTACCCCTCCCAAATCTCGGGACGAGATTATTTTAAGGGGGAAGGTATGTAACATCCCAATTTCAGCAACCATGATTTGTTTTCAAAAAAGGCAAAAATCAGGGGGAACAAAAACTTTTTCTTATTAAGTATTGTAATGTATTCTTACTTGTTTGCTTGTGTTCATGAAACTGTGTGTATTAGATATCATACTCCTTACGTCAACATTAGTTTACAAAAACTATTTTATCAAAGAGATGTCGTGTCTCATATTTCATATTATCAATTATTCTGACCATTCAAATTTGAGCCAAGATGACCTTGATACAAGAACTTTTTTAGTATTTTCTATTTAACAAAACTATGGAGACCTATATATAATCTCCCTATGTTTTTAAGATAGAGCATTCAACTACTCCTTATCTCTAGGTTTTCCAAAACCTTTACTAAAGTCTTTCATTTCCAATCTTGGTAGAAATACCAAGAGGAACCCATCTTACTTCAAATCACAACCTCTTCAAAATGCCCATACTTACCTCAAGCTAGACTTGATGGTAACCTTAGTAGTATCAGATTGTCTAGCAAGATGAATTGCCTTGATCTGTTGTCTGATGAATTACCTTGATCTACTAATTTCCTGGTTTGCTTAGAACCTACAATGAGCTACTCTAGTAGATCATCCCTTAGGATCAAATAAATAGTTCAGATCACCAATATCAAACCAAGCCTCCTAAGCTAGATATATCCTAAGTCACTCAAGTGACCTTTTAATATACTTAACCAGATCAATCCTGAGCTAATCCTAGATATTAGCTTCAAACTCATCAAGGACCTAATACAAGCATGAATCCACTCTACATAATCTACCCTTCAACATCATCCACTTGATGATAATAATGGACCCTGGAACCATCCCCAAAAGTCTTCCTCCTTTATACTATTCGAAATCTAGAAATCTGCCAAATTGGAAGTCTGGAATCCTTAACCAGATTCAATCTTTGGAACTCCACATATTCCAACATATGTGCATTCCTGAGAATTTACTTGAACCATCCTATATTACATAAGTAGTACTACCAAAACCCACACTTTCTCGTAGCTAAATCCTTCTTGGACCCACTCATCCATGATAGTTTTGTAGTCAAGATAATAATCTTTTCTGCAAATCTTACCATCTTTCCTACTTTGGCAAAGGCTCACATCCATATGCCATCTCCCCTTGACCAACTCTCTACATGGTTGTGACCTACTAACCATGGTCTACGAATCCACTCTTCACTTTCTTCTATTGGAGCTTTGTGCTTCTTAAACCCACATGGTTGATGAGGCATCATGACTCCTCTATTATGGCAGCCTTATTTTCAAAAAAGTTTGCCATCACTTCTAGATCACCTCAATTACAACCAAGCCCAACTCTTGGAATCATGATCATCTATACAACTTGTTCTATCCATCCCTTCTACCAAGGTGAGCCCTGAGATCACTAATCCAACCATGTTTAGGTGGTATAAAAACATCAGTGCCCTAGATCCTCTAATCCTTGGCTACTTCCAAAATCCATGTTGTTTTGAAATACTCAAGGTTGGTTATGATAGATAATTCAAGTTGACATCATCCACCATGGATATAAACATTTCACTCATAATTCTCATAATTATTTTGGCCCTAAAACTATTTATTTGCTCTCTTTTACAAAATCCTCAAAACTCCCCTTATAAAATCAAGTTTGTTTTTATCCAAATAACTTTGCCAAATCAAGGCACACTTGAGGCCTATATCCCATATCCTATCTTTCCATCTCAAAAATAAAATATTTTTGAAGTGTTTCAATATTTCTTTTTGCCCTTTTTCCTAAATGGAAGAAATGGAATAATAATTGTTTTAAATACTTTTATGCCTCAATAAATCTTGGGAAAATTCCCTAGAATGTACATCCCTATTTGAAAATTCTCTAGACCATACCCATCTACCAGCACCTTTATCCCCCTACCAATATCAAGGTTGGAAACTTCTTTTATAGAAATCACTATGACAATTTTTTGTCAAAATCCAAAACTATGATCAAACCTCATCAAAAACCCCTTCAAACTTGTCAAGTACTTCTCTCCAGCAACCATCACTACCCTCTGGTCGAAAATACTGTAGCTCAACAGTACACGTCCTCCACCCCTTGACCTTTGTGCTTGTACATGAAGGAGACAAAGAAAAACACCACAATATTGTTATTACTTTAACTTGCAGCTACCTCCCTGTACCTCTCTGTCCATGCACGAGCCAGGACACCTCCCAACTCCCCTCTCCTCCACTTGGTACTAGCCCAGCTAGCCCTACCCCCACCTCCATGTCCAAAATGGACATTTCTCCCCTAGCACTCTCCCATCGTTTTAAAGGGGCCAGAGGACACCAACCCCACTAATACTCCCTCATTTCCCCCTGGACTGCAGAGAACCTCCCCACGAGCTCCTGCACACCCCCCAGCTCTCCCTCTACCTGAGTGGGGAGATTTCTCCATTTCGATTTGCATGCAAGAAAGGGAAGCAGCTATCTCCCCGTTGTTTCTTTCCTCTCACTCTTTGTACCCCTTAACCCCCTCATCGAGACCTACCTTACTGTGCTTTTATTTTTACATAGGACTACCCAGAAATGAGCTCCGGCGAGCATCCACGGTGGCCGACGCAGGTGCACACGCGCGAGGCATCCTCTGGCGATAAATCAGGCCCTTCCGCCCATCCCCAATCTCGCCGTCAGGCCCTGCTTCGTTTTTGCCGCCTCCCAGCCCCTCTCTGTTCCCGTAGGTGAGCCCCCACCATTTCCTAGTAGGCCATAGGGTTTCCTCCGCTGTTCCCATCGCGAGGTTGAAGAAGGACAGGCACCGTCGAATCTCCTTTACCCCAACAGCCTAGATCTGTTGGTACCCATTCGCCAGCCACCGTCACAGACTGGCAGGCCCCACGCCAAGGGTATTTGACTTCCTTCCATGCGCACATCGTCACCCCTGGTGGGCCCATTTCCCCATCCGGCCCACTTTTGAGAAGATCCGACCATGTGCATGTTCTGCCTCTTTGTCTTTTTAAATCCTGATTTACAAATCTATAAATACTCTCAGTAGATTAATTAACAAACAAAATGTAAATCACCTCATGTTGTCCATATATAAATTCCTACATGTTCTCGCATGTTTTTCCAAACATTCAGAATTAGTCCTTTGCCAAAAATAATTTTTATTATTTAGTGGCATTTAATCCACTAAAGGGTGTCTTTTTCCATCAATAAATCCCTCAGGGAGATCCACATCACCAAATGAAACCAATCCAATTTCCCCTGGAATATATTCGACATACCAATCTAGTACCATTAGGCACATGCCTAGTGGAGCTCTAGTTTTTCTCTAGCAAAAACAACAAAAACAAGACAATTTAGTATTCAAGAATTTCTCTAGACAAAACCATAAATTGTTTATACCTAATTCAAACCCTCATTGTTTAATTGTATCCACACCTATCAACACCTAGGACCTCAAGATTTATTGAGCTCTGGATTAATTTTAGTCATTTAAACATTTCTGCCTAGGATGTTTTCACCAAATAACTTAGAGTAATAATTCAGCAACTCCAAAAAGGGTGATTCCAATTTCTGCAGAAAGGTATTCCAAGACCTAACAAATGCCTTTGGAATCATACCAAAATTTTCTATAGATTCAATCTGGTGAAAAATACAAAGCATACAGAGCTGACTTTGGGATTTTCCTAAGGGCATTCTGATAATTATATTGAAGTGATTCCAACTCTCAAAAATCACAATTTCAAAGATATACAAAAAAACCTAACGAAATATTTATTTGAGCTACAGATAATTTTTGGTGATTTATTCACCTCAACTATTGTTATTCCCACTAGAATAATCCTAACTAGTTAAGGAAAATTGATAAAATCATAAAACCACTTTTGTTGGCTTTGTTATTTCAAAACATACTGAAGTAAATAATGTATTGTATACATGCTTACTGTATTGTATCATTTCTTGTACGCCTTGTGTTGAGTATGCCCTTGTTTGCTTGCATGTGTGATCCTCGACGATGCTAGTTGCGATTGTGTTGACAACGAGAAGGAATCATCTTATTGTATTTGGTTATTATGGTTTTCTAAGAAGAATTCTAGGGACATATATGCCATATTTCTGATCATCGGGCAAGCCACCTTCTTGCTCATAAGCCCTTGTCATACTATTTTGCTTATGTGTGTTTTTATCCACTTATTTATGCAAATTGCACTGTTTTATTACTATGTTTTAGATGCGGGAAATTTTGGCTCCTCCAAACCCCTGCCACCTTTGTACCACTAGGTACAACCCTTTGATGACACCTACCTTCCCTTGTAATGTATGTGGTGTATAATACCACCATCCTTTAGAGACCATGTTTTAGCCTAAGCAAAAGTATAGGATGGGAAGACCCCGGGAAAAAGTTTATAAAATGAGTATTGGAAAACCTTGGTGAGGTTCGACCTACCAAGAGAGGTTTGAAAAATAAAAAGGTTTCGTTATACAAAATGTTGGAAGAAAGAGGAGGAAAAAGGGTTTACGAAAAGGCACCTGGTTCTTTGCAGTTTTGCCAGAACAATTAACCCGTGCAACCACATTACTCTGGAATGGGAACAGGGCTGGATTTGAAGTTTGCTACTCTGGTGTGGGAATTCTCACAACTACTTATAAGGGATCAGCTCCCTCTAATTTCGGGCTTCCTTTACAGAAAGGGTCAAATGCTAGACAGTCACCTGGAGGAAGCAGTACCACTCATGTGAGTGGTCAGGCGATACTATGAGCCTCTCATTGAAAGTGCCGGCTCTGGAGGAGTTGGGAGCACTCCGGTTGGTCTGTGGATCTCGATGTCTCGATGTTGAGAGGAACAACTCATAGGGTAGGTCCCATGATAGAGTAGCATCCGGAGAGTCTTGATCGGTTACTCGACCCACGATCAGTAAGGATCAGGGCAGGTTACTTGTTTGGTGTGGGTAAAGTGTATAACCTCTGCAGAATGTAAATTTATTTGAATAGACATGTCCACGGTCATGGACGGTTGGGAAGGTTGCTGTAGAGTGGTGCAGGTTTTGTTTTCAAAAGGATTTCGAAAAAGAAAGTGTTTTCTAAAAACCTGGTGGTCCGAGAGACACCCGAGAAGGAAGAGGATAACCTGGTCAGTTGAGGACCATGGAGATGAAATAGGGTGACCCAATCCTAGTGTTTTTCAAAACTTTTCAAAAAGGTTTCCAAAATGTTTCACAAAATATTTCAACAAAACCTTGTAGATGCTATATTTACAAAAGAAATTATTTTAGGAAAGAACCTCTCATGGAGCCCACCTACCACTATAGTCATATTGCACATCCTATTGTTATTATTTTCATTAATGTGGTTTGCGAGTACATTCAAAGTACTCACTGGCATTGTCCCTGGATATTTACTAAGCCAGATTTTTAGAAGCACAAGGAGAGATGGAGATGATAACGTCTATGCGAGTTAGGCCGTCTTCCCAGTCAGTCGCCTATAGTTTAAGGCATGACATGGGCTCTGTGCTTGAAGACTTCCGCTATTTGATGTTGTAATCGCCATAGTGGAAACATTGTAAGTTTTGTAATCGTTACTTTCTGGATGTTGTAATGATACACGTTGGTTATGCTCATGGCTCTCTCGGACCGTAAATCCAGGGTCCCACACTTCTGCCTCTAATGGTGTCTCAACATAAAGTATTTATTCTAACAGGCTGCTAGCAATCTTATTCTCGCTCATGAATTGTGTAGAGATAAACGAATGTGTGGCACCAGAATCAAATAAAATTAAGCCTATATCAGAGCATATTGGAAAAATACATGTCACCACATTGTTGGATTCTTCTGCACTCCTCTGAGTTAAATTAAACACCCTAACCCGGTTCCCTCCACGAGGTTGACCCATGATGGGTTGTTGATGGTGGTGCAGGAAGGTACACTGGTTGAGGTGGTTGGGGTAGAGACATAGTATTTTGCTGAGGAGGAGCCATGTTGTTGTAACTCTGTTTATTTGGGCACTCATGTCTAGTGTGCCCCGGTTTATCGCAGGTATAACACTTGCTCCATCGGTTCGGACAAATATTAGGAGAATGATTTCCCTTACATATCGGGCACCTCCTGGGCATGCCTCCCCCAAATTACATGCATACCGTTTGGGACGACCACTTGGTCTAAACCTCCCATTATGTTGCTGAGTATTGTTATTATTATTAAACATGGGCTTCTTTGATGGATGTTCCACATCAGTTTTTCTTCTTGATACCCTTTTTGCAAAATTTGTGCTTTACTCACTACATCTCTAAATATATTTATCTCAAAGGCTTCAACACGTCACTTAAGTGGTTGTCATAATCCATTCTCAAAACTCCGTGCCTTGGAGCTATTAGTTTGGACAAACTCATGGACAAACTCAGGACAAAATCTTGCAAGTCTAGAGAATTCAGTTTTATATTCTAGCATAGATTTATTCCCCTGTTTTAGCTCAAGAAATTATCTTTCCTTCATGCAGTTAACACTGTCAGGAAAATATTTCTTGTAAAATACTTCTTTGAATAAGTCCCATGAAATTTCAGTGCCATCGAAATATGACTTTTTGTGTGCATCCCACCATTCAAAAGCACTTGACTGTAGCATATAGGTTGCATACGTGACCTTCTCCTTGTTGGTGCATTCCATAGCGTCAAATGCTTTTTTTCATGGCAGTAATCTAGTCCTACTCTTCAAGTGGATTTGTCGTTCCAGAAAATGACGGTGGCTTAAGCTTCTGGAATTCCCCAAGTCCACTAAGTCGACTGTCGTTCTTCATAACACGCTCCAGGATATTCATTTGGTAAGCATGTACAGTATGTTGGTAAGCAAATTGGCGAGCGTGTTCTAGTCTCTCAGTTCGTGTACCATCAACCTAGCATTATTATTACTGGAGTTGTTCGCCCCATTGATAGTATTATTGCTACGATCATCAGCCATCTATGCAATAATTCAGATAAATTAGCTAAGCTTGTATGGAGGGGTATAGTCACGTCAGGGAAAGGTAATGATTTCATGGAAAGATGCATGCACTATGTATACGTGTTGTGATGAGGTAGGCAACCAGCGCAAGTTAGTGGCCATAGTCACTCTAGCAATAAATATATATTTACATTTCAATGCATGCATTCCTAGACCACGTGCATCTATGCATTCATATCTATATGAACGATGCTACACGACGATAGAAACTGTCCGAAATTTGTACGATGAGTCATGAGAGCCTTCCATCATGCCTGCTGCATGTAGCGTGATCGTCGGATCGGTTGTTGTACACAGATCGGATAGAAATTTGTCGTACACACGTAGTAGTTTTGTATCTACACCCAAGCTAGCTATCAATTTCTCTCACTAGTACAAGTCATGCATTGAGTACTACTAAATGAAAAAGAGAAGTGCTGAATTCTTGTTTTATTCTGTACTAGTCACATTACAGGTTTTGAAATCTTTCCCTTTGTCAGCGAATTCTTTTAACATATTCAACAAGTCATGCACATCTACATTTCTGTTCTAAAATCCTAGGTGATTGTACATGCCAAGAAAATAATTATTTCAAAACTCATTCCAGAGTGAAGATAATATCCAAAAGAGATTTTAGTTCTCTAACAAGGAAAAGCCCCAAATTCATCTGGATCAAGGTGAAATCAATCAGGCAACCACCGCTAGTAGTAGTTTCATAACATTCAAACCACATAGC
This sequence comes from Avena sativa, assembly GCA_916181665.1. NCBI lineage: Eukaryota > Viridiplantae > Streptophyta > Magnoliopsida > Poales > Poaceae > Avena > Avena sativa. Next base: position 59,563,670 of record OV702280.1, on the reverse strand, counting down.
TTAGGTTCTTACACCACATGCAAAGCAACATAGGTAGCTTAGATTCTTACACAACATGCATAACATAGTACTATAGGTCATAACCATTCCCTATCCCCAAGAAAGATGACTGGTGTCATCCCCATCCTACTTCCATACTCGGTCTTGCAGCCCAAACAGTTGCACCACCTAAACTCTAACTCTGAAAGACATTATTCCTCAAAATACTTGTTTATAGATGACTAGAGGCACTGCTAGGGTGTTGATTGATGCATGCAGACACACCCCTTACTCAGGAGCTGCCATTGGAGTTTCCATCTCCACCACCACTTCCATTCTGCTGCTGCAGGGCTATAACGGTGTCCTTCAGGGAGTGAATGCGGCGATAGAACCTGTGACCAAGACGCTCTAGAAAGGCTACATCTTTTTCACTAGAACGGAGAGCATCCATCATCTCAACACAAAGGTGCTTAGACTTCACCAGCTTCTTGCCCATGTCATCTATTATATGTTGCTGGTATGCCACTATAGGGTAGTTGATGTCCCTGATCTGCACTTGACGCTCAGATGCTAAGGCATGGATTACTATGATAGAAGTAGCTTTCTCAGCCTCAGGAATGGTTGCAGCAGCAGTTTCAAAGTACAGAGAGGAAACCCTCTCATTTGGTCCCATGTTGACCTGAAAACCCACGATGCACAACCCTTCGGTACAAGGCTTCTAGTTAGAGACTGGTGCTTTCAGACCCAACATTGTTGCAAGCTCCTCCGGGAAAAGGTTAGCTGGAAGCTCAAAGTATGACATCCTGAGTTAACAACACATCTTTCACATTAGTAAGACAAGCATGCGTGCATGACTACACCTTTTTTCTGAAAACTAGTACATAGTCTACAATGCAAACAAGGACGGCTATGCACAGTACGTGAGAAAACAAACCCACATGATCTAGGCGCAACACAAGAGTAAAATCTCAAACAATACCAGGACACACTGGATCAGACTGGTTCACCGCACCCCCTCAGCCGGTCTACCTAGTTATTGACCTACTAAGGTTTTTGTGATGCCAACCTAATTTTCAGTTAATTAAGTTACTATCATGTTAATTATCTGGCACCTTGGCTCTGATACCACTAAAACTATCACGTCCCAACTAGAAACATGACAGCTGCCATATCCTTATGAGATAATACCTCATAAGCATACAAGTCATAAGTAGTAATCATCAATTTGAGCACAATGAGAACCAGATTCCATTTATTCATCAATATTACATAGTAGGTAACAAAGGCACGCAAGATAGTTGTCATGCTAGTATATCCTATGGTGATGCGTGAAGGCATTCCTTCAATTTATTCCAAGCAACATTATTTAGAGTAAAAGCAGAAGTCCTAGCCCAAAACCTTGGCCTAGGTATCTAGTGATTTGCTACAACTTTAGTATTATCCCCATCCAGCTCACGTGGCTCACACACTGCGCATACCAGAGAAAATAAATAGGCAATGAGTATGTTGGGACATACTCAACAAGGTTTAAGAATGATTAACAATATTGAGAGAATGTAAATAAATTTAGAGTAAATTATAGGATGGAGAAAATTGTCTTTCTACCTTACAAGAGTGTATATAAAATAATATTGGTTAGTCGATTAGCTGAACCCTAAATATAGTAACCTCTAAATAGACATGCTAACACCCGTCATAATCTCCACAAATGGTTATATCCCTCTCCGAGAATCATGACATCGAGTGTAACATCCCAAAAATATTAATCAAGGTTATCAATTCCAATCACCCAAATTTAGGGTTAACAAAAAATTTTGTGAATTAAAATCCATATGAATGCATGTGTGTATGTGAATGCATGAATGCTTGAATGGACTTGTGTGATTGTTGTGAATGGCAAGGATTGGTTTAAAGATGAAAAAAACATCTTCTAAATCATTTTTTCCAAGAAGAATCAAATCAAGAGAATTCAAAAACAAACCAAATGAGCTAATGGTCATTTTTTGCAATTTTGATCACAAGACCACTTTGAGTGTTTCTAGTCCAAGATTTCAAACAGAAAAAAATCCAATTCTTTTCACCCCTTGCTAGACCAAGTGAAAGTGAACCCAATACCATCTTGCAAACCCACAGAAACAATTGGCAACCCTATTCAAATGACATTTAAAAATTGAATCTAGTTCATATGGTAAGATCACCATTTCTCAAAATCCAACCAAACCAGTGCACCTTGACAAACCTAATCAACCAGAGACTACCTAGTATTTGACTAGTAAACCCACCAAGTTTCATCCAAAAATTCAAATATGAATTTATTTCAGTCATTTCATCAAACACTTGGAGACAGAAACCAAATTTGGCCAAACTTCACTGTTTTAAGCAGTAATTTGGCTAAGCATTGTTCACCATTGATCACCCCTGTCTCCCCCAGTGCCAACCAATGCCTTGAACCAACCTAGCCCCTACCCAATGCACCATGCTTAGCATGCCCAAGATCACCCTTGACAGCCGACCATGGCTAGCTAGTAGGAACAAGCGCCACGCCTAGCCACTGTGTCGAGGAAGCACGCCACCGTCCACTGCCACCCTCTATCCAGCCCTCGACCCTTGCCAGGCATTGGACCACCGAGAACGCATGCGCCCATTTCTCTGCGACCATGTCCAAAGCGCGCCAGAGCGCCGCACTCGACACGCTCGCACGTTCCGCGCCCCGCCTTCACCGCCCGTGCCTGTGATTACCACTGTCCCAGGAACCTCCCAGACAACCCCGTTGTCGCCGCGCGACCCGTGGCCACTATGCGCCATCAAAACCAACGTCAGTGCCGCTCAGAGCACCCGCGCATTCTGACCGAACCACACCGCCCCTTGCCGCGCCATTACTTCCTTGAGCATCGCCAGGAGACCGCGCATCGTCCCCTACCGTCAGCCATGCCTGTAGCTCACTGTAACGCCAACCCCAACGAGCTCGGCCCGCACCCTTGGGTTTCCTCATCGTAGTATAAATAGAGGCATTCCCCGTTCGTTTTCTTCACACCATTCCACTCCCCACCTCTCACTGATCGTGTCCACTTTTTCCCGGAGCAAGGCGAGCGCAGCATCGCCGGAATTTGCTGGAGCCTGCCGCTGCTGGAGGAGAAGGGCGTCGTTGATTGGAGCCCCTCCCAGGAGGAGCCGCCAATACCAGGAGAATCGCCGTCGTCAACTTCATCGTTCGCCCCCATCGCCGACCATCGCCTGAGCCCTGGTGAGCCGCCACAGACCCCCACTGGCTGCGCTAGGGTTCGAACCCGTCGTGTTCTGTTCGACGAGGACAATGGCCGTGAGCCGTTGATCCTTAGTCTAATCCTACGGTCGTAGTTAGCCCGTACCCCTTCGCACCCCCTGTCTCACTAACGTGTGGGGAAAACCACTTAAACAGCCCGCGCACGTGCTATGCGCAGTGGGCCGGTTCAGTTAGATTTCCCGCGTGACCCAGTTAGTTTGAATTTAGATTTATCTATTTAGTTTCAAACCTAGCTCTGGCAGTAGATTCAAAAATCAGTTCAGAGAGATTCACTGGACCAAATTGTATGAAACCAATTTGTTTGGAAAGATATGGAAATTATTAATCCAAGCCCGTTGGATTCAACCCATTTGAAATTATAGATCACCTATAGTAAAAATAACAAGGCGAAGACTTTTTTGCATTCAAACATTTTTCAAAATTCAACCATAAATTCTTTTGAGTTGATTCCAACTCTCAAAAATCACATTTGATAAGGCCTTTCTGAATATATAAAAATATCTAGGTTTAGTTGCAGTAATAATGTTCAAGTAATAAAAGAATGCCCCATAGGCATTTCTAGTCACTTAAATTAATTAAAATATAAAGGTTAAACCTTATTAAATTGTGACACCACTTTAAATCACATTCCCAAGTATTGAAATATGTCGTGATGACATGTGTCAACATGAATCCATATTTTAATTGGAGAATATTAAATCTTAAGTAGTTTTTCAAGGAGTAGAAATTACTTTTCTAAAATAAAATAAATAATACTATTGCCTTAATCCTTGTGATGATTGTGATGATGCTAGATCATCTAGTGTGAACCCTTGTGTGCTAAATAGAAGTAGTTAAGTATTTTTTTGGTGATTGTGTACTTCGTATTTATTTATAGATGCTAGTACCGACCAAGGAACGAAGAGGAAGGAGACTACTACGAGGAAGAAGTTGAGGAGAACTTCAACCACTGCACTGCACAAGGCAAGCTACCACTTGCATGTTACCTATGCAATCCATCCTAGCAAGCTAACAGTTGAAACTGTGAAAGCAAGATAACCTATTCAATACATTAGGCATATGTGATTATACCCCTTTGCTTACACCAAATCCCAGTTTTACTGGCAATCTTGATTATTTTATTTCTTTATCAAAGATTTTTAGTGATGTTTACTTAGTGACTTGTAAGTTTTGGAAAGATATTAAAGGTAGCATAAAGAGCATAAAACTTGGCCTAAGTTAGGTAGATCTTGATGTCATCCTGAGGCATGAGATTATACTTAGATAAGTCACCCTTGATTATCACCCCTCATTAGTGTTTACCCCCCAACTTTAGTGGCTTGTGCTAAGCATAAAACTTGATCACTTTAGATGGGAATACTTGGTGAAAATGATTATGAAAACCTTAGAATGATGAGACATTCTAATGAGATGTTTTGACATGTGTTGGTGAACACAAGGTGAATTTGATGATGAAAATGTTGAGGCATGAGCCTAGCCCTTTATAAAACTGATGGTTGTGTCTGGATAATATACCATTCCAATTTTACCGTACAACCACAATACCCAAAATTGGCTAGGGCTTGATTGGAAGTTTATATACCTTAGTATGGGTTCCCTTGCGGCCGAGGTTTGAGCTGAGGCTACCTCGTGAGGATTGTCCACCTATGCAGTTCCCAAGATGACAGATGGTCATGGTTGGGAGGCCAAACTCATAGGGGAGGTGCCTATACTAGGGTGTGTAATTGAAAGGTTAGGATTGATTATCCGCATACTAAGTATGGTGAATTCGGGATTGTTCCTGACGGATGTAACGAATATTGCGGTGAAAGTGTACCACCTCTGCAGAGTGTCAAACTATTCGAATAGTCGCGTCCGCGGTTATGGACAGTTGGAGTGGCCATATTGTTCCTTTGTTAGATGTTTTCAAAATGACTTGTGAAATGAATCATGACTTTGACTTGACCACAACAGGGTTGTGAACATGAAAACTAAGTTCCCATTTAGGTATTATAAAACATTAAACTAGTTTTCTTTACTTCTGAACTCGGCTAGAGATAAACCTGGCTTTTTGCAAAACAACCTAGAGCTTAGGATTCCTACTTGAACCACTTTACTTGTTAGTGATAGTTTGCGAGTACTTAAAGAGTACTCATGGCTTTGTCCCTGGTTATTCCTGTGGCCAGACTATGAAGAGGACTATCAGGATGATGGACCACAGGAAGGTTACGACAACTAGGATCATCTCCCATCGTCAGCATTGCATGTGACCATGAAGATGGAGCTTCGCCCACACTACCGTTACTATATTATTCCATTGTGTTGATTGTACTAAGACTGGATCCTGAGATGCTTTATTTGTAAGATCTTTATTATGGTTTGTAATGGATGATGAACTATGGTACCAATCTGTTATGTCTCGCAAAAATGGTAATCATGGGATTGTGATGTATGCCATGTCAGGCATCTGGGATTAAAAATCCGGGTGTTGACATCGAGTTTCGTACTTGTCTGAGGCAAATTCCATCCCACACTGATACCGGCATGACCGCATATCGTTATTTCAGGTATCGACCGTCTCGGTCTTGATATACCATACATCCCATGATTACGACGGGCGACCGAATAATTCATGTATACTCATCTTAAATGTTTCATCAATTCATGTATGGTGTTCACATTTCATTCAATTGTTCATTGATGAGTCCAAAATTTAAGCATGTTTACCTATTATTTTTGCAAAAATAATGTAGGGATCTTTGTATTACTTTTATCCATCCATTTGGTTATGATGATGTTGTTGATTGTTTCCATGTGTGATTAGTTCCTTTGTTCTTGGGGAGATGGAGAAACCCTAGGTCTATTATTAATTTGCAACAAAGATGATATGATCTTGTGTCCATATGACTTGCCGGTCTATGATTGTGTTTGATCTCTCTCTTTAGATGGTATGTAAAATTTGACCACATACCATTTTCCCTTGGGACTAAAGGGAGGGAGAAATCCTTTGGACGTGCTTTGGGATCATACCCGCAATAGCCCTGTGACAGATTGGCATCGGCTCGTGAACTAAAAAATTGTCAAAGGAGGAATAAAGAGGGACTCCCTAAGATAAGTACGATATCCACGGGGAAACCCTTAATTGCGGTGGTCTGTATGGGTGACTTCTCTCAGGCATCGCAGTGGTTATTTAAGGTGACATCACTCTTGTCTCAACAAAGTGGCTTTCTACGAGCCTTGTAGTGAACATCTTATTATGGAGCTCTCTCCACACATTTCATGACACAATAAGTATGTTATCTTCAATTATTAATAATGATAACACCATGCTAGAGGAGTAACCTACATCCCCGAGGATGTTTTAGCCCTATTGCATTCACCTACGCATTCATACGAACTTGATACTTGATTTCTTTTAATTGCTTAATTACTTTTCTACACATAGCTAAAAACCTTTCAAACACTCTTTACTTGAGATCAAAGGCAACTTACAAGTATCCTTTGGTAGAAAGTGACGAGGGGCATAAAGACCTTTACCAATAGCTCTCTGTGGGTTCGCTATCTTTACTTCAAAACTAGCTACAACTAATTTGTGCACTTGTAGTCATCATTCATCAACAGTCTTTGTTCTTAGTTGCTTATTTTACTATATGTTTTACTATAGTTGCTTACTAGTTTCAGGTAAGCACCATGACTGTACTTGGACAGATGAATCAGCTCGATGCAACTAAATACCTCAGTAAGTTCAATAGAGGACTTTTCAAAGAATTCCCGAGTGGGGGCGAACCGGAATACGAGGTCAACCCTCACTTTATCGCCATAATTAAAGAAAAGACTTTTGTAGGAGATGATCCAGATGAGGATCCTTACACACATCTAATGCATTTTACCGAGCTATGTTGGACTCTTAAGCTGAGAGGCTATTCTGATGATGAATTAAAACTTAAACTATTTAGCCAATCTCTAACTAATACTGCTTTAGCTTGGTATAGAATTTGCCCTGCAGAGAAAATTGATACTTGGGAGAAACTTAAAGGAGAATTTGTGATTCAATTCTTCCCCAAAGTAAAGACTGCTGAAGTAAGGAGGGTGATTACAAACTTCATGAATCGCCCAGGTGAGGGATTGATAAGGGCCTTTAAAAGGTATAAGACCCTACTTTATAAATTTCCCCATCATGGTTTTCCTGAATGGTATGTTTTACACATATTTTATGGAGTACTTAATCAAGAAATTAAACATGAACTAGACACCAATTTTGGAGGCTCCTTTATGGAGTTAACTATAACTAAAGCTTGGGAACTTTTAGAACGTATCTGCCGCAATAGAGAAACCTGGGGATTTGATTTAGGCAGTGAAGGAGGTATAGACATTGGATATGATTGCCTCAATGCTTACAAAGAATCCGGTAAGGTGAAAGAAACTGCTGATGAACTTCAACTTGATGATGATATTGTTTTGCAAATTCTTCAGTCTTTTACATAACATATTAAGGATCCTAAAAAGGACTGGTTCCATTACACTCCACCACTCGAGCCAGCTGTAGAAGATGATCCAACAATTGCAGCTCCTATTGAACCATTGTGGGACGTACCAACATATGTTGACCCCCTTCCTTTCTCAAGGATGGTGAATAAACACATGATGGCTCAGCAACTAGAGGATCAACAAGAAGAAGAGATATTCCTAAAAAATTTAGAAGAAGTGTAGGTAAGGAGAATCAAAGAAGTAAGTGTACAAGAGATGGGGGATCCAGCGAAGGAAGACATCCTAACCATGTTTGCTCACTGCAACGTGACTAAGCTAGATATTGAATCTTAACAGTTCATCGAAGGTAAAGTAATATCTAAAGAAGTTGGTAAACCTATTATCCCTTGTACTTTCGGAGGAACCTCCTACTATGGCCTCTATGACATAGGGATAGCTGTTAACGTGATACCTTTTAATTTTTATTTAAAAATCCAAAAAGAACTTGCACCTGCTGAACTAGAGGATATGGACATGACTATTATGCTTGCTGATAAGACACTTAGAGTAGCTATGGGAATAATTAGAGATGCTCCAATTTATGTTGGACCGTACAAATATCCTATTGATTTTGTGCTAATTGATATGCCTACTGATGTTTATTGTCCCATCATTTTTGGAAGAACATTTCTAAATACTGCAGGAGCAAACATCGATTGTAGGAGACAAACCATGTCTCTCAAGTTTGGGGAAGAGAAAATGGATTTTCATTTCTCAAAATTTGACCACAAGCCAGCTAGAAGAACTGGATGACGATGAGTACGAATGTGAGGAAGAAGGTGATCTTGTCAATTTAGCCTCTATAGTTATTGAAACTCCAGATGATGATTTAGCAAGGAGTTTAGTTAATAATAATAATATCCTCTACGACATAGAGAAAACTGAAGTTGATGATTGTCTTGACTCCACATCTGAGGTGGAGGCAGAGATTAATCAAGAATATGAAGAACCTATAAGAAAGGGAGACGAGGCTCTTCCCCCTCCTACCCTTAAAACTTTACCAAAGGAATTAAAATACAGTCTTGATGATGCCAATACATTACCTATTATTATAAGTTCTAACTTTGTAGAAAAAGAGGCGGAAAATCTAATGTAAGTCCTTCACATGCATAGAAATGCTCTTGGGTATTCAATGAGTGACTTGAAGGGAATCAGTCCTTCAATAGCCACCCATAGGATATTCATGGAAGAAGGATCTCAGCCGGTCGCAGATGTCCAGAGAGGACTTAAACCTCACATGAAATAAGAGGCAAGAAAAGAAATAATACGGTTATTAGATGCAGGGATCATCTTTCATGTAGAAGATAGTGAATGGGTAAGTCATGTTCATTATGTTCCTAAGAAAGGTGGATTTACTGTTGTTGAAAATAAACATAATGAGATGGTGCCTGCAAGGACCATTGTTGGACATAGGATGTGCATTGACTATAGAAAACTTAATAAAGAAACTAGGAAAGACCATTATCCACTTCCTTTTATAGATCAAACTTTAGAGAGGCTAGCTATGCATTCTCATTTTTGTTACTTAGACGGCTATTCTAGGTTTTCTTAAATTGTTGTTCATCCTCATGATCAACTTAAAACCACTTTCATATGTCCTTATGGTCTTTATGCTTATCGTCGCATGCCTTTTGGTCTTTGCAATGCCCCTGCCTTTCCAAAGGTGCATGACTGGTATATTTGCTGACTATGTTGAAAGTATTATGGAAGTCTTCATGGATGATTTTTCTGTTTATGGAAATTCCTTTAATCATTGTCTCCATAATCTTCATAAAGTTTTGCAGAGATGTGAAGACACTAACCTAGTATTGAACTGTGAGAAATGCCATTTTATGGTTCAAGAAGGTATAGTGCTTGGTCATAAAATCTTCGGTAAGGGTATAGAGGTTGAAAAAGAAAATATATAAGCTATAGAAAGTCTTCCTCCTCCTCGGGATGTAAAAGGTATAAGGAGTTTCCTAGGCCATGCTGGATTCTATAGAAGGTTCATTAAAAACTTTTCAAAAACTTCTAGACCTTTAACCAATCTTCTTCAGAAAGGGATTGTTTTTAACTTTGATGAGAGGTGTCTAAATGATTTCAACACATTAAAAAGGCTCTCATTAAAGATCCCTTTATTAAACCTCCTAATTGGAAGAAACCCTTTGAATTATTCTGTGAAGCTAGTCATGAAGTTGTGGGAAAAATTCTTTTCCAGTGCGATGGTGATGATCTAAATATCATTTATCATGCTAGACAAACCCTAAATTGGGCCCAAAAGAATTACCCCATGGTAGAAAAAGAATTTTTCAATGTAGTCTTCTCCTTTGATAAATTTAGATCTTCTATCAATGACTCAAAAGTAAGAGTAAATACTAATCGTTCTGGCCTAAAGGAAATCCTATAAAGGACCGATGTTAAGCCAAGGATGATCTGTTGTACTCTACTTTTGCAAGAATTTGATTTGCAGATTTTACAAAGAATGGAGGAGATAGAGGGGGCACCCATGGATATTCAAGAAACTAGTCCGCCCAAAGAAGTGTTGTCCATCTACATACCTTTGGGAATAACATTGCCAAAAAGAAAATTCTCAAATTCTCTTTGCAATGGGTTTTGTGATTTTCTTCAACCTACTTTGTTAAGGAGAAAAAGAATAAGGTAATCCAAATAGGAGAAGGTACTCTTCTGAACCCATTCTCTCTAAACAATTTAGGTTTGTAAAATCTAAAATTATCTTTCTTCTAGATAAATTTCTGTTATTTATTTTTGCACTTTTGATTTCCTCCTGTTTTTTTGAATTTGTTGCCAGTCTTGCGAGGTCGGTACTAGCGGGTGGTACGGCCACACCCTTCCGTACCGCTGGTCGTTAAGCAGGTAGTTCCTTCGACCTTATCTCAACCATTTCGGTATGACCGGATGGTACGGGCGCACCTGCCTGTACCACTGGTCGTTATCGAGACAGTATCACACCGCATTATTTGTCTTCGAGCAAGCCTTCAGGGCTCAAGGGGACGCCCCTCTGCAGACTAAAGGGATGTGCCATGGTATCAAATAAACACAAGAAATTATTTGATCCACCCGGTTTGATTCCAATCTTGGGGGATCTGTGAGAACCTTGTAATCTATCTTACAGTTTTTAGCATATTAACTTTTCTGCATGCATGATAGACTTTAATTCCAAAGTTTGCATTAGTTGCATCAACTTCAAGTTCCCTGTGTTCGAGAGATGATTTATATCCGTTGGGTTGCGAGACTTTATGATATTTGAAGAATGTTATGATTCATGATTATTATATTAGATGATTGAACTAGGTTGAGTGTTATGGTACTTGTACAACTGTCATGATTTTAGGGACTTCCACACTAATAAAAGTATTGATTAGGCTATGAGAAGAAGAATTCTGGTAGCATATTATAGTTAATAGTTTTCTTTGTAGCCATCAAAGAAGTGAGCATGATAAAATAGTTGTATATTAAAAGAGATAAAGGAAAAGAAGAAAAGGATAAGACATGTATGCATAGATAGATAAAATACGAAAGAAGCAAAAAGAGAGAGCAGCTATAAAAAAAGAGTCAAGAGTAAGAAGAAAAGAAAAATGATCATGAATCTTCATTACTAAAACAAATTCTCAATACATTTAAACTCAATGATTGTATGATATGTTAAATTGCTAGAAGCTTCTTATAGTTTCATTAATACTAGAAACGGTGTGGAAGCCTCTAAGTCATGTGATGTGAAAGGGTATGATAATACCCCCGACGCTTCTCTACATCCGATATCGTATTCCTGTTTCAAATTCTCGCCTCATTTATTGTAGGGATTTATATTTCCGTGCCCTGGTTCGTTAGCTGTACTCAGATTTCCCCAGTCGCTTAACTTTTTATCACTTTTCCCCTCACCATGTTAAGAAACCCTCGCGGGCGCTCATAGGCGCTCGGACGGAGGGATGTCATCAGGTCAAAGGCTTGACCGTTACATGCTGACTGGTGGGACTGCGTTGGGGCAGGTCGGGCATTGAGCGTTACGTAACAAGACCTCGGCCGTTACATGACTGGCCGGTGGGGTCGCGTTGGTGCGGGTCCTGCCGTGGCCGATACGTGCTGAAGGGTGGGGCCTAGGATACACGTCGGACCCGCCATTCTTCTCTCGTTGCCTTGTGGGCCACTTTTTTCCTAATTCGGTGGACGGTGCAAGCAATGACAAATGGGGCCGTTCTATGGGGCCATCGAAGCCAATGAACGATGGGGCCATCATGTGGGGCCGTCGAAGCCAATGACTAATGGGGCCATGATGTAGAGCCGGAGGGGGGATTTGCATATTCGCCATGTTTTATGTTGCAACTTGCACTTGCATATTTGCCATTTTGTGTGTCGCTGACATGTGGTGGTCATGTGGCAAATATGCAAATTTCAAAGAAAATGTCCGTTCTATGGGGCCATCGAAGCCAATGAACGATGGGGCCGTCATGTGGGGTGGGGCCTCAAAGCCATTGACCGATGGGGACGTGATGTGTGACTGGAGGGGGATTTGCATATTTTCCATGTTTTAGATTGAAACTTGCATATTTTCCATTTTGTGTGTCGCTGACATGTGGTGGTCATGTGGAAAATATGCAAATTTTAAAGAAAAGGTTCGTCCTGTGGGGCCATCGAAGTCAATGAACGATGGGGCCGTCATGTGGAGCCGTCGAAGAGAGGGGATTTGCATATTTGCCATGTTTTAGATTGCAACTTGCATATTTGCCATTTTGTGTGTCGCTGACATGTGGTGGTCATGTGGAAAATATGCACATTTCAAAGAAAAGGTTCATCCTGTGGGGCCATCGAAACCAATGAACAATGGGGCCGTCATGTGGGGCCATCAAAGCCAATGACCGATGGGGCCATGATGTGTGGCTGGAGGGGGGATTAGCATATTTTCCACGTTTTAGATTGCAACTTGCATATTTTCCATTTTGTGTGTCGCTGACATGTGGTGGTCATGTGGAAAATATGAAAATTTCAAAGAAAAGGTTCGTCCTGTGGGGCCATCAAGGCCAATGAACGATGGGGCTGTCATGTGGGGTCGTCAAAGCCAATGACCGATGGGGCCGTGATGTGTGGATGGAGCGGGGATTTGCATATTTGCCATGTTTTAGATTGCACTTGCATATTTACCATTTTGTGTGTCACTGACATGTGGTGGTCATGTGGCAAATATGCAAATTTCAAAGAAAAAGTTTAGCACATATGCAAAATTGGCAAATATGCAAAAATCCCGGAGCAGCTACTCCCCCAAACATTGAAAGGTGGGGTCGTGTATGACACACGTGAGGTTGGCCCTCTCTCTCTCATCTGCTCCCAGCCCCCAGCCCCGAGCATCTCCTACCCCACCGGCGGTGAGAGCAGCTATCGTCGGTGTGTCGGCAGCTCCGTCCTATGGTGGCGTCGGACGGACTGCCACGCTGCACCTCAACCACGGCTCTAACACATGTTTCGTCCGCACGCATTGTACGTTGAGGTAGTACCGACCGCAGGCAGTTCCGCCGACCACGATGACCGGGATTTTGTTTCGCCGCCAGAGCTCGACGCACAGTCGCAGCAATTACTAGTAGTGCTTGGTAAGACCTTCGCTCCTGCTCCGCCCACCCTAATCGATTTTCCCGTAATTTCATTAATATTGCAGAGGTAAATTAGTCTTCAATGTCTGGTCGTAGAGGATACACTGGTGAGGGTGGGGATTCGATCATGTTGTGTCCATGTTCTCGTTCTCCTACCATGTCGGAAGTGCAGGTAGCTCCTTCTCTTTTTACTATCATTGAATTTTTAAGTGCCGCCATGGCTTGTCGGACTGATTTTAATTGGGTTTGTTTTGGGATTGTTATAGTGTGCTATGCAGACCGATGATCCATGGTACATTGCATACCAAGATGAATCAACCCAGTGGTCTAGACATAGGATGGATTTAGAGGATATGGTTGCCAATTTAGGTGAAGAATTGGCCCATAAAAACCTGTTGATATTAGAGTTGAAGCATACTTTCGAGGAACAAAAGAAGAACTCAAAGCTTATTCGCAAAGAGAAGTTGACACTTGAGGCTGATATTGCCGTATCTGATCAAGTGGTAGAAAATCTAAAACATGAACTTCTAGTGAAGGGGGAGGAGAATAGTAGATTCATGTGGGCAGTTTTAGTAGTTGTCATCCCCGTCCTAACAGTTACACTATGGGGTTGTGGTGAAGGTGGCACATGTAATGATTAGTTGAATTGATAGCTAATTTAGATAGTAGAATTGTTATTCGATGGATGGTTGTGAGTTCCTGCAAATTTAGTCACTTTGCGGTCCCAAAGTTTTCTTGAGAATGCATTGCGGGGCCCGAGTTGCTTGCAATTGGATCTAGCTGCCCATAGTTGGTGTGTCAAATGCCATACAGACTTGCAGCGTTGACGGCAGCATCCATTCCCGTTCTTCCTGACGCCTCATTCTTCTCTAGAGAGGCGATCTGTCAAAGAAAGTACTACTCCCTCCGATCCAAATTAGTTGACTCAAATTCGTCAAGATACAGATGAATCTAATACTAATCCATTTCTAGGTACAATCGAATCTAGACAAATCTAAATCAACTAATACAATCCCACAGGAGATTGTCAAAGCAAGTACTACTACTTATGAATCAGCTTTAGAGCATATCCACCGGTCTCATGGCTTAAATACATACTCCCTCCGACCCATATTAGCAGTAAAACTTGACTAGATACGTTTCATATCTAGATGAATCCAAGTCAACTAATATGGGTCGGAGGGAGAATCAAATTTATTCAAATCGGTTCATGGGGTCTTGATCTGCGTCGTCACAGTGATGTTGCGGATGATGGCTTCAATCGTCGTTGCATTGATGACCACTGTAGGCACCACCGCCACCTCGGTGTCTTTAATTAGCAACGGGTCTGATGAGGTGAACAGGAGTGAGACGGGCAAAGACGGAAATTTTAGACGCTTAGATCATCACCGCTGCATGTTGTTCCAGCCGCCACGCTTGGATCTGCGCAGCCGCAAGCCGTTCCGACCCCCACGCTTAGGTCCGCGCCTCCGCACACCGTTCTGACCACCAGGCTTAGATCCGTGCCGCCGCACGCTGTTTTGACCCCCACGCTTAGGTCCACGCCGCCTCATGCTGTTCTGACCCCCACGCTTAGGTCCACGCTGGCGCACGCCGTTCGGACCACCTGGCTTAGGTACGCGCCGCCACACACTGTTCGTACTTCCATGCTTAGAACCGCGCTCCATACGTCGATAGGAGGGGAGGAAGATGCGGCTAGTATATGTGCGACTGGGAAAGGGAGGGAGAGACATCCAGCTCGTCGGGCTCTCCTCTCCGTACAAGGTAGGTGCGCCCATCGGGAGAGATAGACGTCCATCCTATCGGGCTCTCCTCTCTATACAAGGTAGGTGCACCCATCCGGAGAGAGACGTCCAGCCCACCGGATAATGATGTATCCAACGGTGGTTAGCCAAGATTAGTGTGACACACATCTAAACCAATCAAAGCGCAGTAGCTGTTGTGAGGGTTTGAGTCAGGAGAGAGGGGAAAAGTGAGAAAAACTTTAGAAGGAGGGGAAAAGTGAGGAAAACTTTAGAGGGAGGGTAAAACTAAGTAGAGCTAACGAAAACAAGGGCACTCAGATAAAAAAATGAGTAAGGGAATTTCAAGCTTTCGACATAAAAATGGAAAATTTGTTATTTGAACAAAATAATTCGTCTTGGCCGATATTATATTGTTTGCAACTCAGATATATACAAGTATTCCAAATTTGGCCTCATTTAGACAAAGTATGTTTTGGGATGGGTTATTTTGGAGATTGATCGAGTAGAAAGCCATGCATCTTCATAGCTAGTAGCTCATTCCAACAAGGGTTTATGAAATGGTTTAGGGGATAATTCCATTTCTCTTTATTTCCTTTTCCTTTATGATTAATGCTAGGATGTAGGCATCATAACAAGACTCCATTTGAAGGTTGCACTATGTTTTGACTTTTTTGAATTAAACTAACCCTAAAACCATTCTTTTTAATTTAACCACTTAGAAAAATAAAAATGTGGCTGATTACAAGTTAATCCAAAATTTCCAATTTCATATGGTAAATCAATCCAAGATACACAAGTGTGCCAAATTTTGGATCAACTGGTCAACGTTTAAGCCATGAACTAGATAAACCCCATGTGTTGACCACATGTAGAGGGCAAAAATGAGCAGTGCTAAGCAGCTAGGTGCATGACCATAGAAACTTGCAATAACACATACATTATGGTATTATCCAACATACAAACTTGGGAGCGTCACACTAGTTTGAATTAAATACAAACATTCACAGTAGTTCAAATTTATCATACAAATTCAAATTAATAATTCAAATATATTTTTTTGTTGCTCCTAGTGTTTTCGCTGGGTTCACTTCCTTGCTCCTGGTGATCCTAGCTGGAATATTCTCGGAGTCCACCATCAGCTTCTTCCTTTTTTCCCTTTGTTCTTTTTCTCTGCATCCAATGAATCAAGTGCTTCAGTCTGTCGTACAATTGGTTTAATAACGTTTCGATCCGCTGGTTCAGAAAGTTCAAAAACCATTGTCCCCATTTCTGCCATATCCATTGGTGTAATTCCTTTACGCTTGAACTCTGCTTCAATCTCCCACGCAGTTGATGTAATATCATCTCGATCGACTGGTTCAATCTCCCCTGCATTTGTTTCAATCTCCTCTTGATCGACTGGTTCAATCTCCCCTGCATTTGATTCAATCTCCTCTCGATCGACTAGTTCAATCTCCCTGTATTTGGTTCAATCTCCTCTGCATTTGGTTCAATCTCCTCTCGATCGACTAGTTCAATCTCCCCTGCATTTGGTTCAATCTCCTCTGTATTTGGTTCAATCTCCTCTCGATCCATTGGTTCAATCACCCCTACATTTGGTTCAATCTCCTCTTGATCCATTGGTTCAATCTGCAATGTATCCATTGCTTAATTCTCCACTCGTTCAAACGCTTCATTCTCATTTGCATTTGCTGCTCCCGCCTGATCATCAATTTCATAAGCTGGGTCCACTGCATTTTTACAAAGCCTAGCAATGTGCCCTAGGATCCCACAACATTTGCACTTACATCGTCGAGGTGGTGCACCACCCTCTACACTATCTCTTATCCTATTCTTCCTTGGCCTACCTGTTGGTCTAGTAAAAACTGGAGGGTATAGCTTGAAGACTGGATCCACTTCCATCCATTGGTCTTTTCCCAACAAGGTTGGAACATTCTAAGCATATGCTGCCCTAAAAATGGCAACGGAGAAATACTCTGACACATACTGATCAACTTCACCCTCTTCACCTCCTATAACACCCATGAAAAATAATGCATGTATGCAGGGTTTCCCACGGAGCTGCCATTGCCTGCAATAGCATGTCCTACCAACCAAACTCACTGGATACCTCCATTACCTATCTTTACTATCAGTGTATGTTACCTCAGCCTCCATTCCTTTTATAATGCATTTCATCTTCAATTGTTTTGCCCTGGCATGCAAAGCCTTAATGAAAGATGGAAGGATGAGATGGCCAGCATATACTATTGATGCAATTCTTTGACGCAAATCGATCTTTATCATGATCATCTGCCTAATCTTATCAAATATTTTCCACAACATAAGCCCTTTCAATGACTTGACCTTTGCATTGAAACTCTTTGCAAGGTTACTTGTTACATAGTCTACCTTGCAAATTCCATTAAATCGTCTTCTTGACCGCACCATTCCATGATGTGCATCCAAGTACTCCTTCACCATAGGTTTTTGTTTATACAACACTTCCAAATGATACAATGCTTCCTCAAACTGCATGTATATGAAGATGGCCATAGGTTGTCAGTATAAACTTTACCCTTGAATTTCTTTGTAAAATTCTACACTAAGTGTCGCATACATTCCCTAGGCTCCACTCCGGGGAATACTGCTTCTATAGCTTTCTCCAAACCTTTGCAAGCGTCCATCTGGATAGTTAGTCCTGGTGGATGACCTATAAGGTCACGCGAATTCTCCAGAAACCAAGTCCAACTTTCCTCTGACTCAATCTCCAAAACTCCATAAGCAACAGGGAACATCCAATTGTGTCCATCAACTGCAGTAGCAGCTACTAGCTGTCCTTTAAATCTGCCATGAAGAGTTGTTGCATCCACGACCAAGTAAGGCCTCCAACCATCCAGAAACCCTTGCTAGCAAGCTTTGAAACAAACAAAAGCCCTTCTAAAGCACTCCTTCTCCAGTGTCTTCCCTCTTATTTTATACTAAACTTTATGCATTTCTATCTGTATAACACTACCTGGACTAGTCATCTCCACTTCAGCTTTGAAGCTGTAAAGCAACTGAAAACTTTCATTCCATGGACCATTGATCCTCTCAAGAGCCATTTACTTTGCATAGAACATCCTCATGTAGGGTATTGTAATAGTAAACTTTTTAGAAACTTCTTTTATGAGCATTGTTGCACCAAGTGATGGGTTTGCTCTCATCCAATCCATGATTGCATCTGCCAATCACCTAGTATTTGCTAGTTTTGTTTTGTCCTTTGGCTGTCCCCCTTGAGGTGGAAAAGTATGTATGAACCAGTTAATTTTTATCTGAAAAATAATTAAAATGTCAGGTATAGCTAACAAACTCTACACAGTGATCTAAAATACACAATTGGTTGTAATACCCGAACCAAACTGCTCCTGAGCATAGTGGATGCATACATCCTCCACCTACACCTCTTGTATGGGCACTTTACTATGAACCTTGCTGGCTCACTCTTAATAACATCATAATCATTATTGGTGTGAATGCAATATGTAGTAAGGGCATTACGACAGTCTCGCATCATTTCAAATATGGTGCCTTCTGAAATCTTAGGATCGTCCCTGTCCCACTCAATTACTGTCAAGTCCTCACCATCGTACTCAGCTAAAACGAGTCTTTCATTGTTCTGCTCGTTCTCTTTGTCATCAGTGTCATCAAATCTGGCACCCTGGGCAATTTCATTCGTGTATTGATCCTCTAGTGCATGTTTACTAAATCTATCTACAAATTCAGGAAACATCAACTCATCCTCATCATCTAGTGGAGGCACTCCCTCGTCAGGCTCTGCCTCATCCTCCACATCGGCCACACGAGTGGTTTGGCTTACACTCGCAGTGCGAATAGATGGTACTGTTGTGGACCTATAAGGATCGCCGGGGCGCACACTATTAGCAGAGACACATGATACCCGACCACCTGATGATGCGTGACCACCAGATGGTGATTTAACACTCTTTCCCATGTGCTCAACTTTAGGTTGCACATGGAGACGAATTTGACCAAAATGTTCGGCAGCATTTAAAGAGAAAAGCATTACCAGATCATCTTCGCTAGTTAGTGGGAGCAATCTTTCCTCGCTAATGTTGAAATATTGCAAATCAACTGAATCGCCACTGCCCCAGGGGAATTTACAATAGATTTTATCTATCAAATCTCTGCGAGTTATGGAGGTTGCAACCATCGCTGGGAAGTAAAATCCAGAGAGATATTGTTCATAACCACGAATTATGCTAGTATCCAGTCTAATCGCCGGTCGAAGTGCCAGCACTAGATCAATCCTATTCGAAAAGCAAGGCAGTTAGTTGAGCACCAGTGATTCGCGCTCAAATACTGCCAATAATCAACCCACAAAAGGGAAACGGTGCTTACCCAGATGGAATCCATGTGTTAGATCCCTGTGATTCCACCCAATCTTCTCCTTGCTCGACGCGGATGGACGGTGCACCATCCGGCATTGCATACTATTCCATGAAAGGGGTAGATCTAGCGGGAGCGGAGCCGGAGGTGGAGTGGGCTCCACATCTAGGAGGAGGGGGTGGCTCTGGGGCCGAGGAGAACATAAGTTAGGGGGGCACGACGGCGGGGCAGCGGAGGGGCGGTGTGGGAGTTGTTCCAGGCTCGGGGGAAGTGAATGCTTTGGGTGAGCGAGAATGGCCGGTCCGACGTGTCTCCAAGTGGCCCCACCCTTCACCACGTATGCAAGACCCGTCCCAACGCGACCCCACCCTTCACCACGTATGCAGGACCTGACCCACACACGGCCCCACCCGTCAGGCATATATTGGTCGAGGCCTCGTAACGTAATGCTAAACGCCCAGCCCGCCCCAACGCGGTCCCACCAGTCAGCATGTAACGGTCAAGCCTTTAACCTGACGGCATCCCTCTGTCCGAGCGCCCGCGAGCGCCCGTGAGGGTTTCTTAACATGGCGAGGGGAAAAGTGAGGAAAAGTTAAGCAGCTAGGAAAACTGAGTACAATTAACGAACGGAGGGCACGAAACTAGAAATCCCTTTATTGTAACGACTCGTGTCTCATGAACATGGTGATCTTGTCCATAAGCCACCATTTTGCTCAGGGACGAGCAAGAGCCTAGCTTGGGGGAGTTGATCAGTCCAAAATTTAAGCATCTTTACCTATTATTTTTGCACAAATAGTATAGGGATCTTTGTATTTCACTGCGTTCACGTGCACCTTTTGTCTTTATTTCAACAGGATCCAAATTAATAAGTATATTATGAACATATCAATTAAAGCTGACAAATTATACTATAATATTTTAAGTGATAAAAGTAATTTTATGGATTTACCTCCGCACCTAGGAAAATACCAAGCGAGGAGAAGTATACAGAGCCGGTAACGACCAACGGTACGGGCGGGGCCTGCCCGTATCGTCCGCCTGTACCATGTGCGGATAGCTTCGTCTCGTCAAATAGTTTCTCCTGGCGAATACGGTAGAGGGATCCGGCATACATAGCCATCAGAAACCACGAAAAAACACATCTGAAAGGGATCTGAAGGAGGAACTTGGCTGGGGAGAAATCCCTGCTGATCCACGGATCATTGGAGGACAACACATCATCCCCTTCATCATCAACCACTACATCTACATCACCACCACTCTCTCATCATTCATCCATCAGATCTTGTTGTAATTCCAGATTCAATTATGGTTTGCACTAGATCTATTCCATTACTTTTATCCATCCATTTTATTATGATGATGTTGTTGATTTCTTTCATGTGTGAGTAGTTTCTTTGTTCTTGGGGAGATGGAGAAACCCTAGCACTATTATGATTTTGTAATAAAGATGATATGATCTTGTGTCCATATGACTTGCCGGTCTATGATTGATTTATGATTGTGTTTGATATCTCTCTCTATTTAGATGGTATGTGAAAGTCGACCACATACCATTTGCCCTTGGGACTAAAGGAAGGGAGAAATCCTTTGGACGTGCTTTGGGATCGTACCCGAAATAGCCCCGTGATAGATTGGTGCCGGCTCGTGAATTACGCGGTCAAAGGAGGAATAAAGAGGGACTCCCTAAGCTAATTACGATATCCACGGGGAAACCCTTAATTGCGGTGGTATGTATTGGTGACTGCTCTCAGGCATCGCAGTGGTTATTTAGAGGTGACCTCACTCTTGGCTCAACAAAGTGGCTTCCTACGAGCCTTGTAGTGAACATCTTATTATGGAGCTCTCTCCACACATTTTATTATGAAAGAAGTATGTTATCTTAAATTATTAATAATGAAAACACCATACTAGAGGAGTATCCTATATCCCTGAGGACGTTTTAGCCCTATTGCATTCACCCACGCTTTCATACGAACGTGTTACTTGCTTTCTTTTAATTGCTTTAATTACTTTTATGCACACAACCAAAAACCTTTCAAACACTCTTTACTTGAGATCAAAGGCAACTTACAAGTATCCTTTGGTATAAAGTGACGAGAGGCATAAAGACCTTTATCAATAGCTCTCCGTGGGTTCGATATCTTTACTTCGAAACTAGCTACAATTGATCTGTGCACTTGCAGTCATCATTCATCAATAGTCTACTTTCATATCACATGTAACAATCTAAGAACTTAATAATATTCAAGTATCAAGATTAAATATATTTAGTAATTTAGTTCAGAGAACTGGTATGCACAGCCTGGCATTGATTGTTTTCTATGCGATCAACTTGGTTCCAACCTAATAAGGTTGTATAAATTACATCAGTTATATTTTGTCAGAATCAAATCAAATCACTCATTAATTTATGCATAGTACTAGCATCAGTAGAGTGAGGCATGATACATGAGGTGTGAGTAGCTAGCTACACTACTATTCTGCCAAGATAGATTCTTGGATTGACTACTCATACATAACGCACTATTGTTTACTCATCGATGCATCAGGAACAACTAGTTGTACTTGTTCACTACTATTGCAAGAAAGCATGTAAGATTATCTATTATCATCAAGTAGTACTAGTTGTAACGGATGGTTCTTAGCAAAATTTGGTAGTAAATATTTGCACCGATTTAAAGAACATAAGATGCGTCATCTCATAGAAATTTCTCTACTCCACATGCAAGATTGTATTGAGAAAAAGCAAGAATCCTACTCAAATTCATAAAGAACCAGCAGATCTATGAGAGAGAACTAGAGCAGCTAGGGAAAAGAACTAGGGTAGCTAGATCATAGCATACAGATGAACAAGGCCAATACTATGGCTCTAGAGTCTATCCATACATGTCTTTGTCTCCAACTTTCTAGGTCGTACCAGCTCTAGGAAATTTGGGGCAATTTGTACCGTGGAATGAAGTGCTTGTGTGGAGCCAGAAAGGTTATATATAGCTAGGGATGGTAGGGGCTATGGACTTCTATCTAGGTTAGGGGTGAGCGGTGGATCAGATAAAGAGTTCGGCGAGATTACTTCAGGATATTTATCCGGTTGCTTCTAGTCCCTAGATATTTTGAGGTTACTTGACTGCTACTTCCTTTTTTTAACTATAATTATGTGTAAATTAATAAATTAAGCAAGAACAAAAAATACTTTGCTCTCGGAATGTTATTATTATTATATTTTTCATGGATATTACACAGAGTGTGTGCATCCACATTCTCCGCTCGCCCTTCATGCACGAACTGAATTTTCTGAAAATAAGCCATCAGAGCCTTTAGCTCTAACTCAATGTGTCCATATGAGCCCCTTCCCTCTCCTCCAATATTGCGTATGAGGTTTAGACAGTCAGAAGCCACTGTTTACGTAGAAGGAGATCTAGTGCTAGGTTAAGACATTCTTGGCATGCCATCATCTCGAGGGTTTTAGATTTTGTTACTCCCTTCAACACAATAGCAGGTGCGCCCAGAAAGGAACCATCCTTGCTCCGAGCAACAACAGCTATCGCTCCCGTAGCTGAGTTCTTCGACACCACTTCATCAACATTCACTTTGTCCATACCTTCCGACGGTGCAATCCACTTTGGCCCCCTCACCGGTCTCCCGGGGGTAGACACTGGTTTAGGTGCAGCCTGGTCAAGCTCGATGATGAAGCGCTCCATGAAAAAATCATTGATAGTGGGCTTTGGAACTGACCTTCATGTATAATCTTCCATCTAGCATGCGAGAGAGCCCACAATGTGACCATTACCTGAACAGAAGACTCGCTGGGCGGGTCCTTGATCACCAAAAATAGCCATCCTCGTGCATGTGGTTCCTTCAGGTTTGCGATGAATTCCCCAATCTCCTCTGGCACTAGCGCCCATACACTCCTCGCATGTAGACAGTCGACCAAAGCGTGCCTCCAAGAGTCCTGCTCCCCACACACCATGCATCTGTTATGTGGTGCCATATTGAGCCATATCAGCTGTTGGAAGAGATTGTTGGGTAAGCTTCCATAAGAAGACTTTTAATTTAGATGGAACTTTAGTCTTCCACAGTGATGACCAGTTCTCCTCCTCCTCTGTCCCCCGATAACTACTCGAGTTACCTTCTAGCCATGTTGATCGCCATTCTCTGGTGTGATCCGGCATACGGTAGGCCGAGCGAACCGTGAAGAGGCCATTACGCTCGTATTGCCATGCCCAAAAATCGGACGCACGCCTTGTACTCAAAGGGATGTTGGCAATGAATTCCACATCCATGGGAAGAAATACTGTATTTAGAAGCTCTTGGTTCCAGGTCATAGACGTGGTATCAATCAGATGGCTAATGAGGCTTGGTGGCTCCTAGGTTGTTGTGTCGAGCACGCAGGTCAACAGACGGAGGAGGCCATCGCACGGTATCCAGTTCGTATCCCAAATGGGTGTCTCCTTTCCAGTACCAATCCGCTTGATCAAACCTTGTGTCAATACCTCCCGGCCATGAAGGATTGATTGCCAGATCCGAGATGGTGATGATCCCAACTCAGCATCAAGAAAAACGTTGTTGGGATAATAAACTGCTTTGAGAATCCTTCGACTGAATGAGTCTGGTTCCTATACCATCATCCACGCCTGCTTAGCGAGTAAGGCAAGGTTTAACAACTCTATGTCCCAAAACCCCATTCCGCCAAGGTGCTTGGGTTTCGTCATGTCCTCCCACGCCACCCAGTAGGTTTGGCGTTTCCCTTCTTTACATCCCCACTAGAAATTCTTAAGAAGGTTGTTGATATGGAAAAAAATCCCACTTGGGAGTCTGAATCAAGACGTCGAAAAGGTGGGTATGACTTGTGCTACAGCCTTGATTAGCACTTCTTTCCCTACCGCTGAAAGCAAAATATCCAAACATCCTTGGACCCTTCTCCACACACGATCCTTCAGATATTTAAAGGAACCGTTAACAGAGGACCCAACATCTGAGGGCATTCCCAAGTATTTCTCACTTAGCGATACGTTTTGCATGCCAAGAAATTCCTTGATCTCCCGTCTCAAAGACTCCTAGCATCCTTTGGAAAAATGGATAAAAGACTTGTCCAAATTCACTTGTTGTCCCGAAGCATTGTAGTACACTTGCAGAACATTGTGTATCTCCTGAGCAGTCTCCCTGTTCGCTTTGAAAAGCAGCAGCCTGTCATCTGCAAAGAGCAAATGGCTAACCATCGGGGCTGATGGTGCCACCTTTATTCCACTTAAGCTCCATGACTCCATTCTAGATCTTAACAGGCACGAAATGCCCTCTGCTGCTAACAAGAACAAGTAGGGGAGATAGGATCTCCCTCACGGATACCTCTCAAAGGGATAAAACTCTCGAGAAGATCCCCATTAAACAACACTAAGAAGGAGATAGTAGTAACCAGGCGCATTATCATCTCCACCCATAGACGGTGAAAACCCATATGTAGTATGATGGCGTGAAGATAGTCCCACTCCACCCTATCATAGGCTTTCTTCATGTCCAACTTCAGCGCACAACACCTTATATTCTTAGCATGTTTGTGCTTCATAAAGTGTAAACACTCAAACACAGAGATTATGTTATCCGTGATCAGTCTCCATGGAACAAAGGCTGACTGTTCCTCGGAAGTAATTTCTGGCAAGATAACCTTTAGCCTGTTAACAGCCACCTTTGATGCGATCTTATAAAGCATGTTGCAAATACTGATCGGTCGAAACTGTCCCAGCTCTCCGGGCTAGCAACATTGGGTATCAACACAATGAATGTATTGTTGATCACCAAAGGGTCATCCTCCCCTCTAAAAATCCTCAACACCACCACGGTAACTTCAGACCCACACACACATCCCAATGTTGTTGGAAGAAGTGTGTAGGAAAGCCATCTGGCCCTGGCGCCTTCATTTGGAACATTTGGAACAACACGTCTTTAACTTCCTTCTCCTCAAATAGTTTGAGCAGACTACCATTCATTGATGGGTAACTTTAGTTGGAACCGTGCCAAGCACCGCCTCCATATTGTGTGTTTCCTCCAATCGGTAAAGGTCCTTGTAAAACCGCATAGTCATCGTCCCCATCTCTCTAGCATCCCTTGTCACGGAGCCATCGCTTTGTTTGAGTCTCTTGATTTTGTTCTTCCTCTTCCTTTGGCTAGCCCTCATATGGAAAAATTTATTATTTTTATCCCCGGCGCTCAGCCACTGAATCCTTGATCGTTGTTGCCACATCACTTTTTCACAATGATTAAGTTCAACAATACGGTCTGACACTTTGATCTCTGCATGCAAGGGTCCTACCTTGGTCAGAACAACTTGGAACTTCTCAAGCTCCTCCTTGAGGTGTTTAAGCTCAAGTCTAACATGGCCAAAAGTGGATCGGCCCCACCCCTACAGCTCTCCGGCCACTCGGGTCAACTTGTGTTGCGGCTCCTGGATAGAATTTTCTACGCCTCCATCCTGCCAAGACCGCATCATCAATGGAGAGAATTTAGTATGTGTCTCCCACATCAACTCATACCTGAAATTCCCTTGGAGAGAACTCAGAGGACATCACCGTCAAGTTGTTGACCGTAGCCAGCGGAAACCGAGCCCTCCAATCCGATGATGCTAGCGCCCAGTCCAGTCTCACTCTACAATAAGAGACTCCCGTCACCTTCTTCTCATTCGTACATCGACGACCCATAAATCCAAGGTCACTTAGCCCGCAAACATCTGCTGTCTCTCGGAATCCTTCAATTTGAGCATGGCTATGTTCTTGTACTCCCTCATGGTCCGAATGATGGAGAACCACATTAAAATCACCGATACACATCCATGGACGAGGATACAATGCCTTTATGAATTTTAACATATCCCATGTCTTGAAGCGAAAGTGAGTTTGCGCCTCCCCAATCCCCATACACACAGGTTAGCCTCCAAGGCTCCCCTCCATTTTCAGAGATAATAGCATGAATGTGATATTGTGAGTACAATAAGATTTTAACACTCGTTTTTTTATTAAAATAAATAGGAATTCCATCTTTACGGCCAACACTACTCACTGCAAAGGCCCTAGCATACCCTAAAGTATGTCTTAAACCTTCAGACCAGACTTTGTGCACCTGGGTCTCCACGACACAAAGAACGGTAGGGAAAAAGTATTCACGAAATCACTAAGCTCCTTGATGGTCGCAGCACTGCCCATGCCGCGACCATTCTAGCTTGCACAACTCATTGCTTCTGGAGGCACTCCGTACCGAACTCCGCCCCATTGTTTGATGGAGTGCCTCCCTTTATCAACTTGCGTTGCTTCTTCAGTTCCATTGGGGGAACATATGCGACGGGGTGGAGGAACCCTCATACCAGCATCGCTAGCTTCTCCACCGTTCTTGAGTGTCTCCTATGCTCTGGACTTTCCTCTTCCCTGCTCATCCTGGATCCCTTCGGGTTTGTGAGGGCTAGTAGCAGTATCCTCCAGCTCACACCCTTTAGCTTCCAGTCCCGCTTCTTCCGAAGTTTGCTTGCGAGAAACAATTCTTTTGGACTCCACTTGATCTTTCTCTCTCCATACGTCATCGCGCCCTCCTCCAAACGCCCCACCTACACGTCCCCTCCTTCCTCTTGTAGAACAACCTCCCGAGCGACCTCCACGTCCACCCGTCACCACATACATGCCACCGGGTCCATCCCGCTCCCGAGGGAAACCCCCTCTCACACGAGGCAGCTCTGGTTTCCAAGTCTCCATCGGCACCAGCATCCAGCCCTCATATTGAATCCGGTCATCACTGAATTCTCCCGAGCCACACTCTAACACCACGTGCCCCATCAGACCACAATTGTAACTGAACTTTGGGAGCTTCTCAAACATAACTTGCATAAACAAGATTGCACAACCCTCCGGAGACAGACTCACAATTCTCATCAGTGGCTTGGCCGCATCCAGCATGACACGCGCCCTATGAAACTCACCATTGCCAAATGAGACCACCTTAACCACCTCCCCAACCTTGGACACTGGCTGCCTGAAGATCACTTCAGTTCGGTACAACGGAGGGATTTTGTGGATTTGGATCCATGCTTGAACTCTATTAGGGATCACCAGTGGGGTAGTTAATGAACCGTCAAAATCCTCCAACATCAACGCTCGGACGGGGAACAGACACGACCCCTCCTCTTTTATCCGCTTCTAGTCACCCACACAGTGTGCCTAGATTAGGAACAAGTTCTTCTCACTCACGCGGAGCATCACCTCCCGAGCAGTGTTCCAGGCTGCGAACATCATGCGCCGCATCGATTCCTTGCTGAAGCCCTTCCTTGTTAGTACATTTCCCATCGCCATCCACTTCACATCTGGAAGATCGCCATGATCCTCCTTCGCCAGGAAAACCCCCTCTTTCTCCACATCACTCAGGTGCAGTTTGTGGAGAAGCTCCTCCTTGGCCAGGAAAACCCCCTCCCTTTGGACAAACTCGCCGCCATCGCTTCAACCTCCAAACCCTAATCGTCCACCGGCAAAAACAGTTCCCTCCGGCTGCCAAGTCTGGGCACTTGTGAAGGACAACCTCGTAGTCAGCCTGAGCGTCACAAAGATCACTATCACACGGAGGCATGGTGACATGGGTATGCCCTACGGATGCCCAATGGTAGCCTATCCGCTACATCCCAATAGGAGCCCATGAAGAAGGTGTATCTCAATCGTAAATCCTTGGAGGATTTCGGGTGGCCCAAGCCTAGTGAAGATTCGACTCCTTGGCGGATACGACTTCTTCAGATAGAAACTTGAAGGGAGAAACCCTAAAACTATAACCGACTCGACCTATCCCCGAGACCTCGCCTATCTATATAAGGGCCAGGAGGGCACGACGAGGAGGACCTACTTCATAACCTAGTTCACCTCTAGCGAGATCCAATCTATGGACCCTTGTAATCTTTGGCATCCCCATTAACAAAGAGCAGACAAGCAGGAGTAGGGTTTTCCCTCCCGGGGCCTGAACCTGGGTACAGCTCATGTCCCCGTATTGTTATTCTGTTAGCCGTTCCGTGATCTCCAGTGTCCCCTCCTTATCCACAACCCAAGTCCAAAACAATGGGCATTGACGAGTCAAACCCTCATCAATTAGTGCCGTATATGGGAACTGGGGATGCGTTGTAGTGGTTGCCATGGCCCCATCCACCGCAATATTTGACTCTTCTTCGATGAGGAAACCTCCTCTTTGGCACCATCGACTTCACCGTCCACTCGTCGGCGACCCGCTAGAACTTCGATTCCATAGGAGACAGAGTCGATATGATGCTCGGGAGCCTCTTCTTCCAGGTGGGCCAAATCGGAACCCTTCGCCTCCCTGAGCAGGTGGCACCTCCGGCAATCGCACCTACCTTATGGGTGCTTCCAATCGGTGTCCTAAGAACACCCTCACTAACGTACGGTTCGGATGACAGCAGTAGCTGCAAATCTGATCTCTGTGATCCCCCTATGGAGGAAGGAACCTACAGTTATGGATCCGAGAGCTGCGGGAGTAACGATCTCTCCCACTGCTACATGTGCGCGGTCGTCGTCGACGCTCACATCGACAACGGAGCCAATCCACCAGCTCCCCCATCATTGTAAATGGAACCGATTTGCAGGATCCTAACGCCGCGGATGGGACACACCCTCCCAACCTCAATGCCAATGGCGCACCCCCGCCAAATCCCAATAGGAACAGACCACCTGAAGCCGCCAATGGTGGCGATCCTGCTCTCCAGCACATCCATCTCAATGATGCCCATGGGAAAGAGTTCGGGGGGGGGGGGTGCAAGGTACCAACCCTCTGCCAATCGACGCCTCTCACGACATGCTGATGCATTATCACTGGCTCCTCATTAAGGAACACAATCGGCAAGTCGAAAAGAATAGAGATCTCGAGCAGCGCAGGAGAGCGGATGATGAATCAAGTGCTCGACGAGCCACGCTCTCCTCCATCCATGGATCCTCTTCGAATGGAAACAACGACAACACCGCCTACAAGAGCCGCTCCCGATTGGAGCGCATGGACCCTAACGCCAGACGTGAGGCCACCAAGGCACTTGACCTATCCTTCAAGTCGATGGACTCACAAGGCAACATGATGCCTAAGACGCCACATGCCACGCTCATATAAGCTACTACGTACCTGCTCGCCAACCAACCACCAGTCGGGGATCCATGATTCGCAGTCCAGAAGTCCACAATCGCAGTCCTTGGCCTCGTCGGAGCCTCGCTAACCAGAGAGGAGACTCCGGAGCCGAAGAAAAAGGTTGCGGTCAAATTCACAAGGAGATGCACACCCTTGTCTGACGAGGAAGATTACGACTTGTCGCGGCGATGCCACAGCCCACGGCGAAGGATCCGCAACTACGACGCCCGTAACAAGCTCACCCGACGCAAGATCGACAAATCGTGTGCTAAGTGCGCGTGCTTCACAGATTCAGAAGATGAAGACATAGAGCTCTACGACGCTAGGTGCTTCAGCCGAGCCATACGGCAATCGCGGATGCCTAAGGACTTCAACCTGCCTTCGGACAATCCAAAGTTCAACGGTCTGCAAGAGTCAAAGATCTGGCTGGACGACCACATCTCGTCAGTCAAGCTGCACAAAGGAAGCAAGAACACAGCCATGCAGTGCTTCCAACTACAATTGACGGACGCGGCCAGAGCCTGGCTCATTTACATCCCCTCTGGGTCCATCCTTAGTTGGGAAGAATTAGTCTACTGCTTCATCCGCAACTTTAAGGGCACCTGCAAGAGACCAGCCTCAATCGAAGATCTGCGCGCCTGCTGCTAGCGGTCCAACGAGTCTATCAACTCCTACGTTCAGCATTGGTCCGTCATCAATAACTCCGCCGAGGACATCTCGGAGGAAAGATCAATCGACACCTTTAACGGTGACGTAATGTGCCGCAAACTCAGAGAGGAGCTGGGCCGCACCAAGCCCAAAACCATTGACCATCTGATGGACATCGCCAATTCCTGGGCTGATGGTGAGGATGCCGTCAACCAAACGAGTTCGGATGATGAAGACGACCTCAGTCGCAGGCGCGACTATCACGGAAAAAGAAGAGCACACATCTATGACAATCATGAGGAAGTCGACATGGTTGCGGCTGGCTACGCCGACCGACATGATGACATCAACTGCAACATTGGCTATCGGAGCAACAGCTGCCGTGATAGTGGGAAAACCACTCAAACATGGAAATGTCGTGCTCGTGATGACGATCCATCTGCGTTCAACAAACTTTCAGGTCCCTGCACCATCCACTTCTACATTGACAAACATGACGGCAAGAAGAAAGCCAGCCACCTGCTCAAGGACTGCAGGGAATTCCAGAAGCTCGACAAGAGCTATGCATAGTTGCTACGCGACACAATGAATCAGGGGTTTGGCTCTGCCCCTGGAACCATCACATACAGAGCCCCACCGCCACCACTCGGAGCACCTGCACAGCCTGCGGCTCCGTCGACCCAAAACAACGGAGTAGAGCAGTATCCACGACCGCTGGGTACCATGATGATACAGAAGGGGCGTCCAGCCAACAAGATCCAAAATACGATCACCCGCTAGATAAACTTGTTCATTTCTTCTCCGCTAGCCATACCTAAGTACCTTAGCGGCTCGGAGTCTTGCATCACCTTCGACAGATCTGACCACCCACGCCAAATTCCTCGTCCTGGCCACTGCGCCCTAGTGCTCGAGGCTCAGATTGGTGGATTAGAGATGAGTCATGTGTTCATGGACGGCAATAGCAGTATCAACCTCATGTTCGCCAGCACACTCAAAGCTATGAGGATCCCGCTATGCATCCTGGAGGCTTCAGATACAACCTTCCACGACATCATCCCAGGGAAAGGAGTGTAGACCCTGGGCAAAATATGGCTCGACGTCATCTTTGGCACCCCTAAGAACTTCAAGCACGAGCAGCTTGAGGTCGAGGTGGTCGACTGGCCCTCACAATACCATGCCATCCTAGGCCACGTGGAATTCGCAAGATTTCTGGCAGTACCACACTATGCGTATCTCCTGATGAAGATGCCAGGACCAACGGTGTCATCATCGTCCCAGGGAGCTTTACCAAGTCCGACAACTGGGATAGATACTTCAACAGAATCTCCCAATCATTCGTCATGCAAGAGGAGCTCGCAAGGTTGAAGAAGTCGACAGACAACAGTCTGCCTCCGATGACAAAACAGAATGCACCTGACTTATCCTTTGACTCCGCAGTCAACACCAAGGCGGTACAGGTCCACCTGACGGACCCCGCCAAGATGGCCCTCATCGCTAATAACCTAAGTTCTGCATAGGAACTCTCGTTCGTCGAATTCCTTTGAGAGCACTAGAAAATCTTTGCCTGGTGTCATGTGGACATGCCAGGAGTTCCCAGGGAATTCTCCAAGCATGCATGCAATGTTTATCCAGATGCGCGACCGGTCAAGCAGACGATATGTCGATTGTCCGAAGGCAGAGCTGAAGCGATTGGCATTGAAGTCAATAGACTCCTTGATGCTAACTTCATAAGAGAGATTAAAGAGAGCACCTGGGTAGCTAACCCCGTGCTAGTCCCTAAAAAGAACATGGACATCCTGTGGATGTGGGTGGATTTTACGGCCCTTAACAAGCATTGCCCAAAGGATCACTACCCCCTACCACGGATCGACCAAATCATCGACTCCATCGTGGGGTGTGAGCGACTCTCTTTCCTTGACGCCTACTCAGGCTACCATCAGATTCGAGTGAAGGTCAAGGATCAAGAGAAGACGATATTCATTACGTCGTTCGGTGTCTTCTGTTACAATACAATGCCAGTCGGGATCAAGAACGCATGTGCAACCTACCAAAGGTGCATGCAGGCATTCCTGAAGAATCAAATCGGTCAAAACATCCAAGTCTATGTCGATGACATAGTGGTAAAGACCAAGGAGAGAAGATCATTGGTCGATGATCTCTGCACAATGTTCGATAACCTTGATCGGTTCAGGATCAAGCTGAACCCGGAAAAATGCACCTTCGATGTCCCATCCTGACAATTGCTCGGGTACTTCATCTCTAAGAGAGGCATCGAGGCTAACCCAAATAAAATCAAGGCTATACTAGCGATGGAGAGGCCGAAGAACGTCAAAGGGATCCAGCAGCTAGCTAGGCGACTCGCAGCACTCAGCAGGTTTATCAGCCGCATGGGCGAAAAGGCTCTCCCTTTCTACCAGTTGCTCCGCAAAACCGACAAATTCAAGTGGACGGCTAAAGCAGACGAGGCATTCGAAGACCTCAAACGCCTGCTCTCCACATATCCTGTAGTAGTGATGCCAGCGGAGAAATAGCCCATGCTGCTCTACATTGCTGCAGCACACCAAGTGGTCAGCACGATACTTGTGGTCGAACGACCAGAAGACGACAAAACCCACGGGGTACATCGCCCAGTATATTACCTCAACGAAGTACTAACACCCACAAAACAAAGGTATCCCCACTACTAGAAGCTCACATACGGTGTATTCATGACAGCGTGTCGACTACGCCACTACTTTCAAGAGCATCAGATTATGGTCATCAATGACGCACAACTTTCACTCATCCTCAACAACCCCAAGGCCACGGGGCGAGTAGCCCATTGCGGCATCGAGCTGTCCCCGCGGGACATCATCTACGAAAGGCGCACCACCATCAAATTGCAGGTGCTCCCTAACTTCCTCGTACACTGGATGGAGCTGCAGCTGCTAGATACTCTGGACATGTCCCATCTCTAGATGATGCACTTCGACGGATCCAAACATGACGCTGGTGCTGGAGCCAGAGTAATCTTCACATCTCCCAAGGGGACAAGATAAGATATGTGTTGCGGATGAGGTTCCGTGCATCCAATAACGAGGCTGAATACGAGGCACTGGTCCATGGCATGCTAATGGCTAAAATCTGTGGCGCCACTCGACTAGTCATCTATGGCGACTCCAACCTCATCGTCCAGCAGACGATGAATCAGTGCGACGCCATCAGCGACAACATGGTCGCTTAGCGTGACCTATACAACTCACTCAAAGGAGACTTTGAAGGGTGTGAACTCCGAAACATTGGCCGAGAAAGCAATGAGGAGGCTGACAAGCTCGACAACATTTTCTCCACCTGCGCTCCAGTACCACCAGGCGTGTTCCTCGAACAAATCTGCGAGCGCTCAATTAAGCACAGAAATCCCAAGGGCACAACCGATGTCGCGGGAAACTCGGGGGCTGCGCCACCCGATAAAACGGAGGCATAC
Organism: Avena sativa; assembly: GCA_916181665.1. Lineage (NCBI taxonomy): Eukaryota > Viridiplantae > Streptophyta > Magnoliopsida > Poales > Poaceae > Avena > Avena sativa. Next base: position 59,529,956 of record OV702280.1, on the reverse strand, counting down.
GAAGAGTTGGAGACAGACGTCGAGCTGGTGAGACTCATGCAAGTCTTGGAAATCGAGAAAACATGGACTCAATTGTACGTCAAGTATTTGCTGAGCAAGCAACTGCAGGACGACCCGATAGACACCAGGCAGATCACCCGCCATTCAAAAGCCTTCACCATCATCAATGGTGAGTAATACATGCGAAGCATCACCGGGGTGTACTCCAGCGATGCGTCACCAACAACGACAGTAAGAGCATCCTCCTCGACATCCATGAAGGCATATGTTGGGGATATGCTATATGGGTATCCTCATAACATGTCTCCTATCCGGATAACTCGGGTGGCCCATAGTTGGTAGCATGGCTTATGGCCTGTTGGGCGGCCTAGTTAGATGGATCCAGAAGGAAGGCCCATGCCGGATAAAGGAAGGCTACGGTTGGAGTCCCCGACGTACACGGAGCCTTGGAGTTCAAGATACACAAGACTAGTAATAGACGGTGTAGGACTCTGTAACCTGTCCGGCTAGGACTTTTCCCTGTAACCCTAAGTCCTTGCGACTATATAAGTCGGGCCTATGGGAGCCTTTAGGGCATGATAACTTACAATCTCAGACAACCTCGCACATCGAACCTATCTCTGTAACTCGGCGTATTGCCCTTATAGTAATTTATAGCAGGAGTAGGATTCCGCCACCGTCGTGGGATCTGAACCTGGGTAAGCTGTGTTACCTCGTACCCGTCAACCGTCCGCCTTCCCCACGTCTCTAAACACGCACTGTGAGGACCCCTCCATGGCGTACTCGTCAGAAATACCACAATAGTTGGCGCCCACCGTAGGGCAAGAGGAGCTTCAGGCTCTTCAGCGGGCGAGGACCAAGATCTTCACGGGAATCGGCGAAACCGTATCCATCAGTCGTGTTCTATTCTCCGACAACGTTTCGATCGTCCCTCCCAACGATTTCTGGATCCCGGCGAAGACAAACCCTACGCGGTGTTCGATCGTTCCTATCGGAGACATCCACCTCTTCATCGGCGAAACCGACTCGGGCACTAGTTCCCTGGGAGTCAGAGGAGCATCAAGGCCCGCACAGACCGCCTACGGGCAGGATACGTTCGCGGAAGGATCGATGTCGGATCTCTCTTTGGAGTTTGCCGGCAAAGATCGGAAAATTTCAAGGCCCACCCAAACTGCCCCTGTGCAGGATATAAAGGTGGAAGATCGCTGCAAATCCATCGGCTTCGCCCGTGCGTCTGGGCAGCAGAGATCCAAGTTTGTCGGAGTGGTTACCATCTTTGATCTGGCGCGTTGCGTTCAGATAGAGGGCAAAAACCCCCACAATTACCTGGCCAGGTGGCTCCGTATACGAGCCGATCTGGCCCACTACCCCGATGATAATGCTTTATATCACTTCGTGGAAGGACTGGACCGTGGCACGCTTCTCCGGCATTCTCTAAGACGGCAGCAGGCAACCGGACGCCTTACCCTTGAAGAGATGGTGAGCACCGTCAACAACTACGCGGAGGCTGACGCAGCAGCCTAGAAAGCGCTTGCGCTCATTGACGGAGATCCTCCAATTCAGCCACCGCCACCGCCGCCGCCTCCGGCCGCCATCGTCGCAGCTGCGCCGCCACCTCCAGTCATCGTCGCTGCCGTTGCACCTCCACCACCCGTCATCGAGGAAGTCCTGGCACCCTGTTATTGACGCACTTTATGCTGACTTCAGTGCAGATTCAGAGGAGATAGATTTCAGTCCAAAAGAGCTAGACTCCGCCATGCAGGAGATGGAGGAGGAATATACGCGCGACGAGCAAACCCAACAATGCCGTCACGTCTTGAGGGGTGTTCGTCACCATTGGGACGGCGATGGATGAAGATCAACCCGGATGAGCTCCGCCTGCAGCGCTGGAGAAGGGGAAGGGGCCACTTATTGCTGCTGACGATGATCGTGCAAAGGTCATGCCTCCTCCGCCCAACCCAGTGCAGCAGCCGCAGGAACTCGCCACCGGCCCGAGCAACAACAACAACGCAAACTTGCCGCCTCCGGCATCGTCTGCAGCAGCCCAATTTACTCCAGCTGATAGAGTGATGTACGGAAATATCCTCGTCGAGCCACTGACCATCGCTCATATCCGGAGCGTGACCCAGCTTGACGAGAAGTGCCAGCAGCTGCTGGAGGAAGCGCAGGCCATCACGGAGCAAGGCGCTAAGCTAGATCGAGATCTGGTCAACGCGTAGAAGTCCATAGAGAAAGCTAAAGCAATGGAGGGCGAGTACAAGACTTTGCTGCCACAGCAAAAGGCCAAGAAAGCTCTAGCTCGCGTCATCAACGATCCTGGTGTACGGCGCAACCTAGGATGGGCTCCCTCGAAGACGGCACAAGCCAAGCCATACATTGACAGTGAAGGCAAGCAGATGATGCCCACCCCACTACTTAACCTCGCCGTTGCCAAGACCCTTCTGGAGCAGGATAGATCGCCCGAGGCAGTGGAACAGGTCTATGACCTAGTGGCCAAGGCGGTAAAGCAACAGGAAAAGGCCACCTCTCAGAGTCTTGAGTCCGACCCAGCGCTTTGCCAGTCTAGCCAGTATAAACCGCCAAGGGACAGATCTCCTCTTGATGTCGGGTCCCAGACGGGTTCATCAGAACGAAGACGGAGGGATGCGCGCAACAGGAAGGATGTTATCCCCATATCCTTCGACCACGGAGAAAAGGCCCGACCTCGTCGCCCATCGCCACCACCCCGGTCCCCCCGACATCGCGAAGATTACAAGGCTCAGCATCGTACAGATATGCCCCCACTTCGTTCACTACCCCATACGGCATGTTTTGTTATTTCACGGTGCCCTTTGGGCTAAAAAACGCAGGTGCTACGTACCAGCAGACAATGCAACGTTGCCTTAACGACCAAATTGGTCGGAACGTTCACGCCTATGTGGACGATATCGCGGTAATGTCCAAAAAGTCAAACGACTTAATCTCCGACTTAAAAGAAACCTTTGATAATCTCCGGAAATACAACATGATGCTTAACCCTAAGAAGTGCGTCTTCGGGGTACCAGCCGGCAAATTGTTGGGTTTCATCGTTTCCCAACGCGGAATAGAGGTCAACCCGGAGAAAATCAAGGCCATCTTAAACATAAACCGTCCGACATGCCTAAAGAACATTCAACGACTAACAGGTTGTGTTGCAGCAGTTAGTCGGTTCGTCAGCCGACTTGGTGAGAAGGCTCTACCGCTGTACAAGTTGCTGAAGAAGGCGGACAAATTCACATGGACGGACGAGGCAGATGCAACATTGAAGCAGCTCAAGGAGATTCTTTCCTCAGTGCCTATCCTTGCAGCACCTGAGCCTGGAGAGCCCCTGTTAATCTACATGGCGGCAACCAACCGGGTAATCAGCATCGTCGTCGTGGTAGAGCGGAAGGAACCAGGCTATGAGCACGGAGTTCAACGACCAGTTTACTATGTGAGCGAGGTCTTGACGGAGTCCAAGCAGCGTTACCCGCACTACCAGAAGATAGCTTATGGAGTATTCCTTGCTTCTCGGAAGCTGAGGCATTACTTTCAGGAGCACCCAATCACAGTGGTGAGCAAGACTCCACTGTCTGACATAATCAACAACAGCGACGCTACAGGAAGGGTCGCAAAGTGGGGCATTGAACTTTCCGCCTTCGAGATCACTTACAAGAAACGCGACGCTATCAAGTCACAAGCCTTGGCGGATTTTGTTGCAGATTGTATGGAGATGCCAGACGCTACTCCGTTGCTGGAACCAGAGTACTGGGTGATGCACTTTGACGGATCAAAGTTGCTCAACGGCTCGGGGGCTGGTGTATTGCTACAGTCACCAACAGGAGACAAGATACACTACGTTCTGCAGATCCACTTCGAGGCTACAAACAACATGGCGGAGTATGAAGCACTCATTCATGGACTACGTGTAGCCAAGGATATTGGCATCAAGCGCATAGTTTGTTGTGGAGATTACGACTTGGTTGCCCAGCAGGTGGATAGCACCTGGAATGCGCGGAACCCTATGATGGTGGCATATCGAGACGAAGTGGACGAGATAGCCAAGAGCTTCTTGGGCTACGAAGTCAAGTATGTGCCTAGGAAGCAAAATGAGGCGGCTGATCTGCTGTCTAATCTTGGATCAGGGCGCAAGCGAATTCCGCCAGGATTTTTCCTAGAGCACCTGCGCACACCATCTGTGAAGGGAGCCGACATCGACAACCCGGATAGAGCTGACTCTTTCATCAACATGGTGACCAAGGTCCCTCCGGCTTGGACAAAACCGTTCATGGAATATCTCGAACACGGAACTTTGCCCGACAACGAGGTCAAAAGACGGCAAATAGTACGACGAGCAAATGGTTATACCATAATCAATGGGCAACTCTACAAAAGGAGCACTACTGGTGTATACCTAAAGTGTGTTTCCCAGTTATAAGGTATGAAATCCTACGCGAAATCCATCTCGGAGATTGCGGGCATCACGCCGCTCCTCGATCGTTGGTCGCGAAAGCCATCCGGCAAGGATTCTACTGGCTGACCGCGAAGGCGGACGCCGACAAGCTGGTTGAGACATGCATGGGATGCCAGTATTATGCCCGACAACCACATGTTCCTGATGAAGAATTGCGAACAATACCAATAACTTGGCCGTTTGCAGTCTGGGGGCTTGACATGGTGGGACCATTACAGACGGCACCTTGTGGGTTTACGCATCTGCTTGTAGCAGTTGATGAATTCAATAAATGGATAGAAGCTAAACCCATTAGAAAGCTTGATGGGGCAACTACCCTCAGGTTTGTCCGGGATCTAGTGCTGAGATTTGGTCTCCCACATAGCATTATCACCGACAACGGCAGCAATTTGTCACTCGGAGAAGTGGAGGCTTATTGTTGGGAGAAGGGCATCCGACTTGACCTTGCGTCTGTGGCACACCCACAATCCAATGGTCAGGTTGAGCGAGCCAATGGATTAATTCTGCAGGGAATCAAGCCACGTCTCGAGGCACCGCTGCATAGAGCAGCTGGAGCCTGGGCGGAAGAATTGCCATCTGTGATATGGAGTTTACGAACTACACCCAACAGATCCACCGGCTACACCCCTTACTTCATGGTATATGGAGCAGAAGCCATCCTACCTTCCGACATCCTTCACGATGCACCAAGGGTTGCCGCCTACAACGAAGATGACGCTGAAGAATCCATACGCCTAGATGTGGACCTTCTCGAGGAGGAGCACGTTTTGGCATGCCAAAGATCCGCCATCTACCAGCAGAAGCTATGCAGCTACCATAGTCGGCCCGTTCGGCATCGCTCGTTTAAAGAGGGGGATTTGGTGCTCTGACTTAAGCAGAAGAAGTCACACAAATTATCCCCGCCATGGGAAGGACCGTTCATCATAAGCAAGGCGCTACTCAATGGGTCTTAGTACCTTGTTGACAATCGTGAACTGAAGGATAGACCCAACGAGGATCATAAGCGTAAGCGACGTGACCCGGATGATGATTACCCGGAGCTTGATCGGCCATGGAACATAGCACAGCTACGTCCTTTTTACACTTAGCATTTTTTATCTAATTGTGTACCTCTTATATGATCAATGAAATAAAGATCTCTGGTTCACTCATATTTCTGAGTCTTTTACCTCCTTTAGTGTTCATTTTTGGATCATGTAAAACCTTTATGCACAAGCTTTCGATTGCACTTGTGAAAATTCCGCCTACGGGCGTTAGCTTAAGTTTTCTGGTCTACATGTTCTTTGTTGTTTTTATGTGGATTCTGGAGTAGTGACTTTTGGCACTTATTGTCGGCGATTTTGTGCTTAGGTTATTGACGGTGCCATTGGGCATCATCACCTGAGTGCATGGTTCCGACAATGAGTCTTCCGACTCATGAAAATTCAAGCATAAGAACCAAAGTAACGGATAAGCCAGCACCTGCTTAAAAAATATATACATGCTGGAAACTAGTTCTTGAGCAGCAGGAAATAACAACCATTGTTTTCCGCCTTAAGTTACATAAACAAGTTTTTTTTCGCATATGCACCAAAGGTGAAACAAATATTACAAAGTTGTTCTTCATTCCTTTGGCACAGGTGACTTGGAAGCAGTGTCATCACCATTCGGAGAACCACCCTCGAAGTCGGCGCCATGGAGGGACTTAGAGGAACCTTGGTCGCCGCTGTCGATGGTGTTCAATGGCACAAAGACGTTGACGTCTACCAACTCGGCAACTCTGGTGTCATAGCCCGCGAGCGACGACAAGATGGATTCATGGTTAATCTCTTTGCCATCATCGTCTATGTCGGGAATGCGAGAGGTCACCGTGTCTATGTCGGCATCTTCATAGTGTGCCTTCACCATTGACAGCGCCATCCTTGCGCCAGCCCGCGCACATGAAGCTTTCCATCTTGTGATACGCTCGGGGGCTCGGCGCAGAATCTCTGAGTACTTCGCCACGGAGTCTGATGCCTTGATATTTATCTGGAGGGGCTTGGCAATATCCTTGGCTTGCGTGATGGCGGTGTTGATAAAGTTGCTGGCAAGAACCATGCATTCCTTGGCTGGAGGAGGCAATCGGGTTAAACCCATAGGAGCTGCAAATTCCGACAAGGAGCGCATGAGTTCAACAATTCAGAGTACCCAGACTACAGAAATCCAAGACGGAGAAAACTTACTGAAGATGCTGGCCTCAGCTTGCCAGAGGGTATCCGCCAAGGATTCTTTCTCTTGTTGGAGGAGCTTATACGCCTCGCTATGGCGTTGATTCTGCTCATCGGCGGCTTGCTTCTGATCTTTTAAGATTGCAATCTCCTCCTTCAAGCGATTGATTTCCTTTGTGGCGGAGTCCTACATGGCCTTCATCGACTCCTCATGCATTTTCAGCATGTCCTTCCTCACCTGCTTAAGAATTTTGTGCTCGCTATCCAGCTCTTGAATGTTCTTGGATTGCTCGAAAATATTCTTAGCCTTGGCGATGGTTTTTGCAAGTCGGAGAAAGCAAAGTACATAGTGAGTACTCGGAGAATATGGGCACAAAACCAAGTCAGAATGCGAAAAAGAAAACAGACGCTTGCTCTTGGTGATTTGTTCCTTCAAGAAGGCAGTTTTACCCTTTTCAGCTTCCAGGTCTGCGCGCATCTTCTGGTACTTGTCATTAGCCATGCCCCTTCGAGCACTCTTGTTCTGTGGAAAAATGGTCAAAGTTAAAACGTTGTTTGGTCTGCTTGGAGCATCTAGCTAGAAATTTTCCACCTAGACACTCGGGGGCTACAGCAAGAGTTTTTGACTTAGCATTATGCTTAGCTTTTCTTTAAGCATCTAGTCGGAACTAATTCAGTTCTCGATTAGAAGCTTGGGGGCTACAGTATAAAGTTTTTAACTCGGATACATGCTTAGCTTTTCTTTAAGCATCTAATCGGAACTAAATCAGTTACAACTAGAGGCTTGGGGGCTACAGTATTGAAATTTATAAACACTGCGTATGCTACTCTTAAAAGCATCTAGTCAGAATAATTCATTCCACCTACATGCTTTGCGGATACAGTAAGAGTTTTTCTAACTTAGTCACTCTTAGAGCATATAGATGAAAAGACCTATGGTTTTTCGTCTACATCCTCGGGGGCTACAGTACTCGTATGAAATGCAAAAGGCAAATAAAACTTACAAGTGCGATAATCTTGAGGTTTGTAGCACTCTCGGCCAGCAGCTTGCCAAAGGATTCGCTGTTTCCTTGCAAGATTTTTGCTTGCCGGTGGAGCTCCTCTAGACCGCACGTCGGAGATGTCGGTGCCGCACCAGGGACCAAAGCAGTGCTACCCGGAATAAGTACCGGATAGACTATCTTTGGATAAGCTATGGTTTTCTTGGGTGCAGGGGCGCCGCCAACGACAGAAGTACCTGCTTCCACCACCGCCTTACCGCCATCGATGGCATCCTTAGCCGGAGCTTCAGCCATTTGGTGGGCGGAACTCTCCTGCGTTGCCTGCTCGCCGCTGACAGCAACCTCGGTAGAGGCACCTGAGTCCACTTCCATGGCGGAAGGGCCAGATGCCTCCTTAGCTTGTGAGCTTGTCGGGGCAGACGAAGGCTTGACGGAGGGAGTGGTAGGGGCGATGGCGGGAGATGCGTCGCGATGCAGCATGTCCTTGATGGTTCTAGAAGCCCCCAATTTGGAGGTCTTCTTGAGGCTGTTCGTGGCTTTCTTCCTGAAACATGCAAAATGCATAAGTACAGGAGAAAGACAGATAAATAGACAATGTCGGAGGAAGAGAAGCTTACACAAGTGGGGGTGCTTTGGCAAAGGGGATCCCAGTAACTTTTCTCTTTTCTGCCTCCAGGGCGGTGGTAGTCTTCTTGGAGGCTCCACCCTCCGTCTTCTTCTTCTTGCCTCCATCGACAGCGTCAAAGGTGGAGCTCTTTCGCTTTCGCGCCAACGGAGCATCGTCGTCAGACACGACCGTGACTTCCTTCATCTTTGGATCGTAGATTTGGGCAGCCAGGTTGTCCTCCTCTAGATTGCTAAGCTGTTAAGTGAGAAGTCACCGTGTTAGATGAGATGACATTTGCAAGAAGGAAGAACTGGAGTATATGTCATACACGAAAAATAAATACCTACCTTTAGGCACTTGTCGTCTACGAACATGTCATAGGTGATGGTGAAGCCACGCTTCTTGTCCTTCACCTTGACGATGTCCTTAAGGCGGAGCTTGACGGAGTCGCTCGAGAAGTTGTCCACGGAGATGCGTAGGCTATCCCTTCTATCGCTGGTATACTCGTGCATGAGCTTCGTGTGGTGCTGTAGAGGTTGGATTCGCCTGATGAACCAGCACATGGCTAGGTCCAAGCCGGTCAAACCCGTCTCTACGAACCATTCTATTCGCCTTATGGCGCGGGAAGCATCGAGGTCGGAGGGAAGGGAGGCCTGGGATCTCCATGACGAGGCTTCAGTGGTGGCTCCGTCAACGAAGTTCGGGTACGTTACTTGTCGGCTAGCCAGAGGGATGTCTGGGCCGTAGAAGTACGTCTGTTGCCAATTTTTGCAGGACTCGTGGCCGACGATGTCGGGGAACCGCCGTCTAGGTCGGATCTTGAAGCTTATGGTGCCGAAGTTCCTAAGTTCTTCCTTACTAGCTCCGGCTTCACGTTTTACGGTGAAGAAGTACACGAAGAGGTCTATCCTAGGCTTTATCCCTAAGTAACCCTCGCAGAGCGCCGCGTAGTTTATAAGCGCTAAGATATTGTTGGGAGAAAGATTCTGGGGCTGGACTCTGTAGTGGTTTAAGATGGAGAGGAAGAAGTTGGAGATGGGCAGGGAGACGCCACGTACCAGTTGGGATTTGAGGTACACCTTTTCTCCGGCTTGGGGAGAAGGTGTCACCTCGCCGGCCGGCGCCGCCCGCCAGGCGAGCCCCTCCGTCGCAGGGAGGTACCCTCAGCGATCAGCTCCTGGATGTCACGGTCGGTGATATCTGAGCCGCGCCAGTCGCCCTTGTGTGAATCAAGTTCCTCCTCCAACGGCTCCAGCGCCGCTAGCTTGTGGTCTCCGCTGGTGGACTCAATCACCACCGAGGAGGGGATGACCAAGCCCTCTGGGGGCACGACGATAGAGCTCGCCAGCTTCGTCGCGGCTTCGCTCGACGCCGCCATGGAAGGAGAGGTGCTGCTGCTGGCCATGGAGAGAGGTTGGAGGTGACTGGTGCGGATTGAGGCTAGGGTTTTTCGCGAGTTTGGCGCGGAGAGCTCGAGGAGGCACGCGCTAGAGGAAGAAGACGATGCGAGGAGAGAATGAGGTAAAAGGTAGAAATTCCACCATGGTTACTATTTATCATCTCCAGCGTCAAGATTCGTGCAGCTTGATCGAACGGTTGCCGCGTAGACGACGTGTTCGCGAACGTGCGCGGAAATTTCGCCACGTCCCCAACTGTCGCCGCCAACGGTTCGTATCGCTCGCGCGGGAAAATCGGACATGATTGCGTTCTCTGCATGTGTGAGTTACGAGGCGTGGATGACCTAAGCCTACATCGTCCTAGCTGGCATAGGCAGATGAGCCGTCACATTGGAAGATTCCGGCATGGACGGATCCAGTCCGGCTATGGAAGAGTACGATGGAAGATTCATCATTTCTCCGACTTACATATTGAAGAAGTAGAAAACCTTGCAGGGTTCTTTGGGAGGACTACAAGATATTGCTTGATGATTTGCCGACATCCATCTAGAAGGATCCTTCCACACGAAGAGGCAAGACGGCGCAAGATCTCGGAGTTCTCCGGGGGCTACTGTTGGGGATATGCTATATGGGTATCCTCATAGCATGTCTCCTATCCGGATAACCCGGGTGGCCCACAGTTCGTAGCATGGCTTATGGCCTGCTGGGCGGCCCAGTTAGATGGATCCAGAAGGGAGGACCATGCCGGATAAAGGAAGGCTACGGTTGGAGTCACCGACGTACCCGGAGCCTTGGAGTGCAAGATACACAAGACTAGTAATAGACGGTGTAGGACTCTGTAACCTGTTCGGCTAGGACTTTTCCCTATAACCCTAGGTCCTGGCGACTATATAAGTCGGGCCTATGGGAGCCTTTAGAGCACGATAACTTACAATCTCAGACAACCTCGCATAGCGAACCTATCTCTGTAACTCGGCGTATTGCCCTTATAGTGATTTATAGCAGGAGTAGGCTTCCGCCACCGTCGTGGGATCTGAACCTGGGTAAGCTGTGTTACCTCATACCCGTCAACCGTCCGACTTTCCCCACGTCTCTAAACACGCACTGTGAGGAACCCTCCATGGCGTACTCGTCGGCAATACCACGACAGCATATGCAGACACAACGCTGGTAGCGACGAACCCTAGTCGCCAAGGCTCTACGAGATGGCTTATATTGGCCAGTCGTGATGTGTGACACCAAGGACATCGTCGGGAAGTGCAATGTCTGCCAGCATTTTGCCAACAAACCACATGCACTAGGCTCAGAGCTACGGCCCATACCACTGGCCTGGACTTTCGGCTAATGGGGACTCAACATGGTTGGCAAACTGCAAAAATCCTCACCCGGAGGATACGTAGTCGACAATTCACCAAGTGGATCGAGGCTACGCCCGTCACCAACCAAACTGGTGCCACTGCTATCAAGTTCTTCCAGTCCATTGTTTATAGGTTCGGAGTGCCCCACGGCATCATCACCGACAATGGCATGAACTTCACCTCGAAGGATTTCGAAGACTTCTGTGAAGGGAACGGCATCAACATCACGTATTCCTCAGTGTCACACTCGCAGACCAAAGGACTGGTCGAAAAGGCCAATGGCTTCGTCTGTAACGGGATCAAGAAGCGACTCTGGCACCCTCTCGAACGACTGGCAGGAGCCTGGGCAGACGAGCTACCTTCCATCCTTCGGAGCCTGCACACAACGCCAAACAGCACCACTAGCTACACACCGTTCTTCATGGTACACGGAGCCCAAGTAGTGCTACTAGCCGAGGTAGCCACAAGGCCCCACGGGTCGTCGCTTACAGCGAGGCTGAATCAACAGCCGCACTCAAGACATCGTCGATCTGCTGGACGAAGCACGCGACATCGCCGCTGCCCATTCAATGGTGTATCAGCAAAGCCTCCGCAACTACCACAGTCGACGGCTGCTTCCAAGATCCTTCATCGAAGGAGACCTCGTCCTGTGGCTAGGGCAAAAGGGGAACCTGAAGCTCGAGTCAGCATGGGAAGGCCCCTACATGGTCACCGAAGTCATTCCATGTGGCTGCTACCATCTCAAGTGTTGGAGATATGCCCTAGAGGCAATAATAAAAGTAGTTATTATTATATCTTTGTGTTTATGATAAATGTTTACATTCATGCTATAATTATATTAAACGGAAACATTAATACTTGTGTGATTTGTAAACTTGATTAGAGTCCCCAGTGAAGCCTCTTTGTAAAACTAGCTTGTTGGTTAATAGATGATCATGGTTTCCTGGTCATGAACATTGAGATGTTATTAACAACAAGATCATATCATTAGGAGAATGGTATGATGGACATACTCCTATAGATAATCGTAGCATAAAGATCAAGTCATTTCAATAGTTCGTTTGCTATAAGCTTTCAGATACATAGTAACCTAATTCCTTCGACCATGAGATCATGCTAATCACCATCACCGGAAGGATGCTTTGATGACATCAAACACCACCTCATAACTGGGTGGTTATAAAGGTGGCATTGAGTGTTCGGAAAGTATGTGTTGAGACACATGGATCAAGAGTGGGATTTGTCCATCCATATGACAGATAGATATACTCTAGGCCCTCTCGGTGGAATGTCATCCAATTAGCTTGCAAGCATGTGACTGGCTCACAAGGGATCACATATCATAGGAACGAGTAAAGAGTACTTATTTGTAATGAGGTTGAACTAGATATGCAGAGATACCGACGATCAGACCTCGGATAAGTAAAGTATCGCGAGAAAAGGGATATTGGTATCGTATGTAAATTGTTCATTCAATCGCAAAGTAATCCTAGAAATATGTGGGAGCCATATGAATTTCCAGATTCCTCTATTGGTTATTGATCGGAGAAGAGTCTTGGTCATGTCTGCATAATTCATGAACCGTAGGGAGACACACTTAAGGATTCGATGTTGTTTAGTAGATATGGAATGTGAGTAAGAAGATTGAATGCTGTTTGGTCTCTCGGATGGGATCCGGGATATCACGAGGAGATCCAGAATGGTCCCAAGAATAAGGTTCATATAAGGAAAGTTCAGTTCCGGAGTTCGGGAATGATTCTAGTGTTTTCACCAGAATGATCTAGAAGGGTCTAGAAGGTTCACCAAACCGCAAGCGGAAGGATACATGAATGAGTCATGACAAAGTACAATGCTTGCATCATGTCCTAGGTCAAAGGGCTGTGCAAATATAAGTGATAAATCAAACTCCAGAATTGAAAGTCAAAAGGCAAGTTTGAAAAGTCAAGATGGGACAATGTATCCTGGTGGAGGGAGGAGAGGAAATCTCCTCTACCTCCAACACACGCCAAGGAGGAGAGGGAGTTGGAGGAGGATTCAACCTCCCCTCCCTAGCTGCCCCTCCCTCTCATAAATAGAGGGGAGGGGGCTGCCCCAAAACATAACACCACCACTGGCCCTCCACACGAAGCCGCCGCGCCGCCGCCAGCCACCACCGCCGCCCAAGCCGTCGCCGGCCATGCCTCCTTCTCTCTGGCCTCTAAACCCTAGAAAGCTGGGGGAACACTTATAATCCATCCTAACCCGCTCCGGCTTAAGGAGAAGACCTGCAGGATCTTCCCTCTACTTCTGACACCACGCCGTCGTTCTGCCGAAATCGCGAGGAGAGAACTACAACCTCCGCTACCTGCTGGAACAAGGGAGAGGAAGGTCTTCATCGAGTATCGAACGTGTGACCCTAGAACGCGGCGCCAGAAGGATTGTCTACGTGATCTTGATATCGGTAAGTGTACGACTACATCACCCACGAGAATCTGCTCTCGTTAACCGCTTTGGAATCTTTGAGGGTGAGTACTCTAATCGACTCGTTGCTACAATCTAGTAGATAGATCTTGGCTTGTGTGTGTTCATGTGGTAGAAATTTTTTGTTTTCCATGCTATGAACCCCTACAGTGGTATGAGAGCCAGGTCTATATGTAGATCTGTTACACGAGTAGAACACAATGGTCATTATACGCGGTGGTGCTTTTATTATCAATTGCTTTTTGTGTACTTTTCAATCTTGCAGTATGGTGGGATGAAGCGGTCCGGGCTAACCTTACATCACATCGTTCATGAGACTTGCTCCATGCTCAACATGCAACTTGTATTGCATAAGTGGCTTTGCGGGTGTCTGTCTCTCCCATCATAGTAAAGATTCAATTTACAACGGTAACTTTATAGTTCAAGCATCAACGTTGTGGTTCTTATTCGTAAGTTAGAACGGTACTTATTGAAAGCCCCAAAACCACGTAAAATATGCAAAGAAAATTAGAGGCGTCTAACTTTGTTTTGCAAGGGTGTGCTGTGATGTGATATGGCCATGATTGTGATTATATATGATGTATGCAATGTTCCTTACTGTAAGTCAGCAACCGGCAGGAGCCTTATGGTTGTCTTTTAATTTCGTTAAGACCTGCGTGTCTATTATTCAAAGTAGTTATAATAGTTGATGCTGGTGGACGATAACCACGGAGCGGTGCCATTGAACTTGATGCCACGCCGGTGATGATGGAGATCATGTCCGTGCTTGAAGATGGAGATCGGAAGCACATGAAGAAAGGCCATATCATATCACATATATTGAATTGCATGCGATGTTAATACTTTTGTGCATCTTGTATTGCTTAAATTGCGGCGGTAGCATTATAAGATGATCCCTCTCACAAAATTATCAAGTAAAGTGTTCACCTTTAGTTAGCACCGTTACCAAGACTCGTCATTTCGAAGCACCACATGATGATCGGGTGTGATAGAATCAACGTGTGCATACAATGGGAGCAAGCCAGATTTGCTCATGCAGAAACTAATGTTAATCTTGACGAGCCTAGCATGTACAGACATGGTCTCTGAACACGAATAACCGAAAGGTAAAGAATGAGTCATATAGTAGATATGATGAACATGTTGATTGTTCGCCTTTGAAACTACATCATCTCTCGTGATGATTGGTTTTGATGTAGTGTATTTGGTTCGTGTGATCACTAAAACAATGTGAGAGATATTGTTTTGAGTGGGAGTTCACCTAGATAAATTTAACTATTAATTAGAACTCAATTTGTCATAAACTTAGTCTAGACTTTTGCAAATATTTTGTAGATCAATGGCGGCCCCTGCCATCAATTTTAATGCGTTCCTAGAGAAGGAAAAATTGAAAAATAATGGAAGCAACTTCGCAGATTGGTTCCGCAATTTTAGGATTTTCCTCAATGTTGGTCAATTGACCTATGTGCTGGATGCACCGCTAGGTGACCCACCTGCAGAAGATGCTACCGGTGATGAGAAAAATGTTTTCCGTACTCATAATAATCAGTACTCCACAGTTCAGTGTGCTATCTTGTATGGTTTGGAATCAGAGCTTCGGAAAAGGTTTGATAACTTTGACCCACATGATATTTTCCGTGAACTCAAAATGATATTTGAGGCTCACACGGCAGTTGAGATTTATGAAGCTTCTGAAAAGTTCTTTAACTACAAGATGGAAGAGGGCAGCTCCGTCAGTGAGCATGTGTGCTTAAGATGTCTAGGCATTCTAACAAGCTGCAGAGCTTGGGCATAATAATTCCTAATGCGTTGGGGATTCATCGTGTCCTCCAATCACTACCACCGAGTTACAAGAACTTTGTGATGAACTACAACATGCATGGATACGACATTTCCAAAACTCTTCTCTATGTTGAAGTCTGCGGAAGTGGAGATCAAGAAAGAGCACCAAGTGTTGATGGTCAATAAGACCATCAATTTCAAGAAGCAAGGCAAGCCTAAGAAAAAGGGTAACTTCAAGAAGGGCAGCAAGAAAGTTGTTGCACCTACAAAGAAGAAGACCAAGGCTAGGCCTAAGCCTGATACTGAGTGCTTTTATTGCAAGGGAGAAGGTCACTGGAAGCAGAATTGCCCCAAGTACTTGGCGGATCTAAAGAACGACAATACCAAGAAGAAAGGTATATCCGATATACATGTTATTGATGTGTATCTTTCTAGTAATCGTAGTAGTGCCTGGGTATTTGATACTGGTTTGGTTGCTCATATTTGTAACTTGAAACAGGTGTTGCAGAATAAACTCAGACTAGCGAAAGACGAGGTGACGATGTGCGTTGGAAACGGATCAAAGGTTGATGTGGTCGCGGTCGGCATGCTCCCTCTTCATCTACTATCAGGATTATTTTTATACTTAAATAAGTGTTATTTGGTTCCTGCATTGAGCATGAACATTATATCGGGATCTTGTTTATTACGAGACGGTTACTTGTTTAAATCCGAGAATAATGGTTGTTCGATTTATATGAGTAATATCTTTACGGTCATGCACCTTTGATAGATGGTCTATTCTTAGTGAATCTCGATTGTAGTGATACACATGTTCATAATATAGAAGCTAAAAGTTTGAAATTGAGCGATAATTCTACATACATGTGGCACTATCATCTTGGTCACATTGGAGTGAAGCGTATGAAGAAACTCCATTCCGTTGGACTTCTTGAATCACTTGATTTTGAATCACTTGAAAGATGCGAAGCATGTCTGATGGGTAAAATGACTAAGACTCCATTTTCTGGTATGATGGAGCGAGCTACGGACTTATTGTAAATCATACATATCGATGTGTGTGGCCCAATGAATGTAGCATCGCATGGTGATTATCGCTATGTTCTTACTTTCACGGATGACTTGAGTAGATATGGGTATATCTATTTCATGAAACATAAGTCCGAAACTTTCGAGAAGTTTAAGGAATTTCAAAGTGAAGTGGAGAATCAACGTAACAAGAATATTAAGTTTCTACGATCTGATCGTGGAGGTGAATATCTAAGTTACGAGTTTGGAGAGAATTTGAAGAAATGTGGAATACTTTCACAATTGACACCGCCAGGAACACCACAACGTAATGGTGTGTCCGAACGTCGTAATCGAACTCTCTTAGATATGGTTCGTTCTATGATGTCACTTATAGATTTACCTTTGTCGTTTTGGGGTTATGCATTAGAAACATCCGCATTCACTTTAAATAGGGCACCATCTAAATCCGTTGAAACGACATCGTATGAATTATGGCTTGGGAAGAAACCTAAATTGTCGTTCCTTAAAGTTTGGGGTTGCGAAGCTTATGTAAAGAAGTTATAGCCCGACAAGCTTGAATTCAAAGCGGAAAAATGCGTCTTCATAGGATACCTGAACGAAACTATTGGGTATACCTTCTATCATAGATCCGAAGGAAAAATCTTTGTTTCCAAGAATGGATCCTTTCTAGAGAAGGAGTTTCTCTTGAAAGAAGTGACTGGAAGGAAAGTAGAACTCGACGAGGTTTTTGAACCTTCTCTTGGATTTGAGAGTAGCGCAACACCGGAAGAATTTCATGTGGAGCCTACACTAATAGGAGAGGAAACTAATGATAAGGATCATGAAACTTTGGTCGAAGTTACTACGGAACCTTGCAGGTCGACGAGGACTCGTACCACTCTCGATTGGTACGATCCCATTATGAGTGTCATGTTGGTGGACAACATCGACGACCCTGCGATATATGAGGAAGCAATGATGAGACTAGATTCCAATAAATGGCAAGAAGCCATGAAATCTGAGATTGGATCCATGTACGAAAACCAAGTATGGACTTTGGTGGACCTATCGGATGGCCGAAAGGCTGTCGAGAACAAATGGATTTTCAAGAAGAAAATAGATGCTGATGGTAATGTAACCGTTTATAAAGATCAACTTGTCGCGAAAGGGTTTTGAAAAATTCATGGTGTTGACTATGATGAGACTTTCTCACCGATAGTGAAGCTAAAGTCTGTGAGGATTTTGTTAGCAATTCTGCATATTATGATTATGAGATATGACAGATGGATGTCAAAACGGCATTCCTCAATGGATACATTGATGAAGAGTTGTATATGGTACAACCCAAAGGTTTTGTCGATCCTATAGATACTACAAGGTATGCAAACTTCAACGGTCCATTTATGGATTGAAGCAAGCATCCCGAAGTTGGAATCAACGTTTTGATAAGGTGATCAAAAGTTTTGGTTTTATACAAACTTATGGAGAAGCTTGTATTTACAAGAAAGTGAGTGGGAGCTCTGTAGAATTCCTAGTACTATATGTGGATGACATATTGTTGATTGGTAATGATGTATACCTTCTTAATAGTGTCAAAGATTATTTAAATAATAGTTTTTCTGTGAAGGATCTTGGAGAAGCTGCTTACATATTAGGCATAAAGATTTGTAGAGATATATCGAGACGCCTAATATAGTTGCCACAGAGTACATATTTGGACAAATTTCTAAAGAGGTTTGGAATGGAAGATAGCAATAAAGGGTTCTTGCCCATGTTGCCCAATACGACCTTGAGTAAAACTCAAATTCCCGCTACGACAGAAGATAGAGAAAGGATGAGTAAGACTCCCTGTGCCTCAGCCATAGGATCTATCATGTATGCAATGCTATGTACTAGACCCGACATTGCATATGCTATTAGTTTGAC
Organism: Avena sativa; assembly: GCA_916181665.1. Lineage (NCBI taxonomy): Eukaryota > Viridiplantae > Streptophyta > Magnoliopsida > Poales > Poaceae > Avena > Avena sativa. The sequence continues at coordinate 59,511,757 of OV702280.1, read as the reverse complement.
TAGAAGATATCAAAGTGATCTAGGGGTGGATCATTGGACAACGGTCAAAAACATCCTTAAGTACTTGAGAAGAACTACGGATATGGTTCTTTCTTATGGAGGTGATGAACAGCTCGTTGTTAATGGTTACACTAATGTTAGTTGGAACACCGATCCGGATGATTCTAAATCTCAATCTGGATACGTATTTACTTTGAATGGTGCAGTAGTAAGCTGGAGGAGTGCAAAGCAAAGCGTTGTGGCGAGATCTTCAACTGAATCGGAATACACAGCTGCTTCGGAGGCTTCACAAGAGGCAATATGGATGAAGGAGTTTATTGCAGAGCTCGCTGTGGTTCCCAGTGCGCTGGACCCAATGTCTATCTACTGTGATAACATGGGTGCCATAGCCAATGCGCAAGAACCAAGGTCACACAAGAAGCTAAAACATATCAAGCTACGTTTTCACGCTATTCAAGAGCATGTCCAAGATTGTGACATAAAGATTTGCAAAGTACACAAATATCTGAATGTGGCGGATTCGTTGACCAAACCTCTCCCGAGGGCAAAACATGACCAGCACCAAACCGCCATGGGTGTTCGGTATATTACCATGTAATCTAGATTAGTTGACTCTAGTGCAAGTGGGACACTATTGGAGATATGCCCTAGAGGCAATAATAAAACTAGTTATTATTATATCTTTGTGTTTATGATAAATGTTACATTCATGCTATAATTGTATTAAACGGAAACATTAATACTTGTGTGATTTGTAAACTTGATTAGAGAAGCCTCTTTGTAACACTAGCTTATTGGTTAATAGATGATCATGGTTTCCTGATCATGAACATTGAGATGTTATTAACAACAATATCATATCATTAGGAGAATGGTATGATGGACATACTCCTATAGAAAGCGTAGCATAAAGATCAAGTCCTTTCAATAGTTTGTTTTCTATAAGCTTTCAGATACATAGTAACCTAATTCCTTCAACCATGAGATCATGAAAATCACCATCACCGGAAGGATTCTTTGATGACATCGAAAACCACTTCAGAACTGGGTGGTTATAAAGGTGGCATTGACTGTTCGGAAAGTATGTTTTGAGGCACATGGATCAAGAGTGGGATTTTTCCATCCATATGATGGATAGATATACTCTAGGCCCTCTCGGTGGAATGTCATCCAATTATCTTGCAAGCATGTGACTGGCTCACAAGGGATCACATATCACAGGAACGAGTAAAGAGTACTTATCAGTAATGAGGTTGAACTAGGTATGCAGAGATACCGATGATCAGACCTCGGATAAGTAAAATATCGCGAGACAAAGGGAAATTGGTATCGTATGTAAATGGTTCGTTCGATCGCAAAGTAATCGTAGAAGTATGTGGGAGCCATATGAATTTCCAGATTCCTCTATTGGTTATTGAATGGAGAAGAGTCTCGTTCATGTCTGCATAATTCACAAACCATAGGGAGACACACTTAAGGATTCGATGTTGTTTAGTAGATATGGAATGTGAGTAAGAAGACCGAATGTTGTTCGGAGTCTTGGATGGGATCCGGGATATCATGAGGAGATCCGGAATGGTCCAGAGAATAAGATTCATATAAGGAAAGTTCAATTCCGGAGTTCGGGAATGATTCTAGTGTTTTCACCAGAATGATCTAGAAGGGTCTAGAAGGTTCACCGAACCGGAAGGGGAAGGGTACATGAATGAGTCATGACAAAGTGGAATGGTTGCATCATGTCCTAGGTGAAAGGGCTGTGCAAATATAAGTGAGAAATCAAACTTCAAAACTGAAAGTCAAAAGGCAAGTTTGAAAAGTCAAACTAGGACAATGTATCCTGTTGGAGGGTGGAGAGGAAATCTCCTCTCCCTCCACCACACGCCAAGGAGGAGAGGGAGTTGGAGGAGGATTCAACCTCCCCTCCCTAGCTGCCCCTCCCTCTCATAAATAGAGAGGAGGGGGCTGCCCCAAAACATAACACCGCCACAACCCCTCCCCATGAAGCCGTCGCGCCGCCGCCCAAGCCATCACCACCGCCCAAGTCGCCGCAGGCCATGCCTCCTCCTCTCCGGCCTCTAAACCCTAGAAAGCCGGGGAACCCTTCTAATCCATCCTAACCCGCTCTGGCTTAAGGTGAAGCCCTGTGGGATCTTCCCTCTACTTACGACACCACACTGTCGTGCTGCCGGAATCACGAGGAGAGAACTACAACCTCCAATGCCTGCTGGAACAAGGGAGAGGAAGGTCTTCATCGAGTACCAAACGTGTGACCGACTGCAGGAGCGCTGCCAGAACGCGGCACCGGAAGGATCCTCTATGCGATCTTGAGATCGGCAAGTGTACGACTACATCACCCAGGAGAATCTGCTCTCGTTAACCGCTTTGAAATCTTCGAGGGTGAGTAATCTAATCGACTCCTTCTACAATCTAGTAGATAGATCTTGGCTTGTGTGTGTTCATGCGGTAGAAATTTTTGTTTTCCATGCTATGAACCCCTACATCAAAGACGTCGAGTCCGGAGTAGCATACTTCAACCCCTGGAACATCGCACAACTATGGCGCTTCTACCCTTACATGTTTTTTACTTACAATAAGGCTCTTCAGCCAGGCTACTCAGTCGAACCCTTTATCCCCTACTATGTGATGAATAAAAGCTAAGTTCCTTGGCAATACAATTTTCCTTATGCAAATTTACATTCGTACAACATGCTCGAGGGTTGCACCCCACCCAACGACTTCGTCGACTCTTACACTAACGCATCCACCTAAGTAGCTGACCACGTCAGGCTAATGAAAAGGACATACAAACTTTACAACAACAATGCATTACATGCAAACACATTTTACAAATTTTACAAGGGCAGCAACAGCGTAGTTGAAACTATACAACTTTTACACTGCCTTGAACAATTTTGTAGGAAAAAACAGTCATCCACGCCGAAGAAGAACGTTGGTATGATCGTCGAAGAGCTGCACGATGTCTTAAGCATGGCGAGCCACCGCCTCATAGTGAGGGCACATGTTCCATGCCATACCGTATAGCGGAACGGGCGGCCCTGACATTATATCCCCAAGTCCACATCCCAGCGATCTAGCCGAACAAGGGCCAGCATTGCCTTTGCACCTGCAACAAGCTGCTGGTGCACAAGCCCCTTCACGGCATTCGCGCTCCAAAACTTCCCCAGCAGCCCTAGGAAACTGGATGGAGCCGCATACAAAGGAAACATGGCAGCCCAAATAGACACGAATGACGATCTCACGCACTAACACCTACAACACCTGATGGACATGATCGTGTACCATCACAACCACGGTTGCTCGATCGCGGTCCATCCAAAAGAACCCCCTGGCCTCCAACTCCTATTGGGTGAGGCAGTTGAGTCAAATAGCAACATACTCTTTCTCTTCTCGTGGAAGAAGATTGACAACTGCAAAAGGGAAACATCTCAGAAAACAAAAACAGCAGATGCAGCTGCAAATACAATAAGAAGCACTCGGTGGACACTTACACTGAAGTTGTTTGCCAATCTGCTGAAACTCTTCGAGCACATACTCCTCCCTCGCAACAGCCCGCTCTGTTTTGGACTTCCACATGTCCGCATGACCAAGGATGACAAGGACATCCCTCTCCAAACTTTGTATGCAATCACGCAGAAGTGGCAACTGTGATGCTTCACTTGCTATTGAGCGAGTAGCGACTAAAGGAGCTGACAGAGTCACCAGATCAACGTCCGAAGGGCCCTAAGAGGCGCACAAACGATAATGTATAAGGACAAAGCAAATAGCTCATAGCATAAAAGGATAAAGCATATATTCACATAAGGAACTACTATGTGGTAGCCTTGAAAATCATACATTACAAAATATTACAAGACAGATAGAAAAAGCATGACAGTTCTAAGCGAGCAACTAAGAAGCAGACGGATCCTAAGGATTAGCCGCATCCGAAGCAGCTTCAGGATCCAAGGATTGTGTCGGCCACCCGCTGCTTCTCTAACGCATAGGTGGCTAGCAGCTCAATTAGGCGGGGGGGTAATGCTTGAAGCATGAGGCGAAGGAGGCGAAGGCTACCTCCGTGCCATCCACAGCCACTGGCATCCTAGAGGTGGCCTAGCTTAGTTCGAGTTGTGCGCCAGATGCCAGCGCCATCTCTAGACCAAGAGTGGCACCCATGCCTTTCTAGGTCTTCTTATACTCCGCAGGCGCATCCCCTGCCAGGGCCTTCGCCAAGGAGTTGATGTTGTCGAGGGTTACACCCTTCAGAAACATCTCCCGGTAGAAGCGGCCAAGGACCTCTTTATCCTTAGCCAATGTCTCAACAGTGGAGCTGCAATGGTCTTCGACCACAGCAACCGCGCCCACGAGAGGATCCCCGTGATCCAAGACATCACAGTCAAAAGCAATCCCAGTGGCATCTACAGATGCGTCAAAAGCAGTTTAAGATCATAGAAAGGCAAAGCATCAAAATCTTGAAGGAAAATTAGTTTGAGTGACCTACCATACAACGCTTTGGCAGCAATCATCAGCTGCTCCGTCATTGCCTTCTCCTACGAGGTAGCGTCAGCCGCAAGTTTTTCCTCGCGCTCCTTAGCCTCCTGCTTGAAGCTCTCGAGGGCCTCCATAGCATCTTTCGCCTTGGTCTCTGCCTGGCTTCGACTCTTTCTGAGTGAGTCTAGCTTGCGGACAGCCTTGTTGTTTTCATCTGGAAAAATAAAAAGGGAAAAGAGTTAGAAGACAAACTCCAGCACATACATCCACAAGATACAAACGGTAAATATTCACCTTGGAGTTGCTGGAAGCTTTCCTCCAAGGAAAGATACTACTACCCAAGATGCTGCAGGTCACGCACGAAAGGCTACAACAAGAAAGCGAAAGTCAGAGGAATAAAAGGCTCGGGGGATCGCCCACGGCAATCAAGTAACACTTACATGACCACCCAAAGAATCCGAAGGTGTAGCCTATGCCTTCCGATTGACAACCGCGTGAGTTCTTGGCTTGAAGGAACTCGACACGCCATCATCAGAGTTGGCCGTTATCTTCAGGGAGGGTGCTGCAGCTCCGGTGCTCACTGCCTTCGACTCCACCGCCATCTCCTCAATCTCATCCTTCATGGATTCATCTGAAAAGGACCTCCTGGTATAACATAGCAGGAGAGTCATGTAAACCACCACGGAAGGAAAACTTAACAAGATCAAAGTGCAGAAGCGTCAAATACTCATGAGGGGATGTCGGAGAGGTTCATGAGCAGCGTCGTCTTCCTTTTCTTCTTGGCCTACGGCTGAGGAGTGATACATCATAAAAGTATCTATAATTTTTTATGTTCCATGCTTGTTTAGTATCAACTTCGATATGCTTTGTCTACACTGAGGTATTTTTATACATTTTCTGGGACTAACCTATTAACAAGATGCCGCAGTTCTAGTTGCCTATTTTCTGCAGTTTTTGGTTCAGAAAATCTAGTAAGGAAATATTCTCGTAATTGGACGGGATAAAATCCAAAGACAATATTTCACCGAGGAAAAATACGGAGTCCATAGGAGAGACAGAGGGGCGCCACAGGGCGGCCGCACCCCCCATGCGCGGGCCCACCCTAGGCCGCACCAGGGCAGGGTGTGGACCCCTTGGCCGCCCTCCTTCCTTGCCTCTTCGCCTATAAAAGCCCTGTGATGCCAAAACCCTAAACACCCGATGGATATTGAGATACTATGTTAGATTGATTATTGATTCTATCATGTCTTATTGATTATTGATTCTATTATGTCTGTGTTGTTTGTGATCTTGCATGCTCTCCATTGCTAGCAGCTATCTTGGCCAAGTAGATGCTTGTGACTCCAAGAGGGAGTATTTATGCTCGATAGTGGGTTCATGCCTCTATTAAATCTGGGGAAGTGATAGGAATCTCTAAGCTTATAGATGTGTTGTTGCTACTAGGGAGAAAACAACAATATTTTGTTCATGGAACAATTGTATTGTTTACTTTACACACATTGCTTAATGCAATTATCCGTTGCTTGCAACTTAATACTGGAGGGGGTTCGGATGATAACCTGAAGGTGGATTATTACTCATAGATGCAGTTGGATGGCGGTCTGTATATTGTTCTAATGACCAATCAAATCTCATAGGAATCTTGATGTCTAGTATTTGCATTGTTATGCCTTGCTCAGTCCTGCCAATTGCCCCGCTGTAATTTGTTCACCCAGCATGTTATGTATCTTAAGGAGAATACCTCTAGTGAATCGTGGACCCCGGTCCAATCTTTACCATTGTTATATCATCTACTGTTACTGTTTACTTTCTGTAAGCAATCATTACCTTCCACACTATACGTTTAATCCTTTGTTTTCAGCAAACCAGTGAGATTGACAACCTCACTATAAGTTAGGGCAAGGTCTTGAGTTTGTGTTGTGCAGGATTCTAAGTTGCTAGCAACACCTTGGAATTATTTCCTTGCTCCTACTGGTTCGATAACCTTGGTTTCATAACTGAGGGAAAACTTATTGATGTGCTCATCATACCTTCCTCTTGGGGTTTCCCAATGAAGCTCTTTAGTGATCTGAGCTCATCAAGGATTTTTCTGGCGCCGTTGCTAGGGAGTAAGGACAGCTTCACAAGGGGAGTCTTTCATAACAACTCTCTTTACTTTGTTTTTGTTTTTCTTAGTTTCTTTGCTTTGTTTTGCTTGTTTCTTTTTATCAAAAACACAAAAAAAAATAGTTCCTACTATAATTGTTGGTATGTTATTTCCTTGCTTTGTCATGCTTTCTATCAATGGTTGGTTTCTTTGAAGGACTATGCTAATGCGCGGCGCCGCACAATATGCTCATCCGTGTGGCGGCAATACCTCACAGTCTGCAAAAATCTGACGTAGGCACACCCACACACCACATGTATTCAGGCTATCATAAAAAGCTACTAGCTGTCTCTATACATCAGCGCTTCTCAGCCACATGATTCTAGTGATGCTATCCAAATCAATCAGGAACTAAAATGCCAGATTAATTAGGTCTAAGCATTAGATTACTAATTGCCATACTAGTTATGCCTAGTTGCCAGATTAATCAAAAAATTTATCAGATCACTAATTACGAGATTAGTTCGGCCTAGTTTTCAGGTTCAATTGTTGCTATGTAATTGTCATGTTAAATATCCCACTTGCAAGGTTAATTAATACTAATTGCTAGGTTTAATGAAATTAATTTAGACATATTTGCAAGATTAGTAATCACCTGGTTAATTAAGTCTAATTGCCAGGTTTATACACGTAACTACTAGGTTCAAAATTGCCTAACTGCCAGGTTTATACACATATTGCCTAATTACCAGGTCCAAAATGCCTAACTGCTAGATTGATTAGGGGAACACAAGTACAATAGATAACCTATGCTACTTGCGTTAGAAAAATCAGAGATGGAGGGGCGAGTGGCGCATCAGAAAAATTAGTATAGCATGCTCGACGGCGCGTGGACTGCATGCTGCGTGCTCGGCGGCGGCCTCTTCACGCTACCTGACGAACGCCGCCTTCTTGTGGACTTGTCTCCATGCACTCGTCAGCGCGCCTCCCCACATCATGCTCGGCGGCGGCCTCTTCGGGCGACCTGATGAACTCCTCCTTCTAGTGCGCTTGTTGACTACAGCCTCCTTGCTGCGTGCTCTGTCGTCCGTGCCCTCCTCCGATTCATGCCCTAAGGTGGCGGCAGCCTGTCTGCCTGATGCGTGCCCGCGCGACAGCAGCCTGTCGATGCTTCTCGGCGGGGGCCTCCCTGCTACCGCGTGATCGCGTGATGATGAACTCTTGATGCGTGCTGGCGGCGATGGTGGCAGCCTCCTCTCCTCGCAGTCGCGATGCTCCTCAAATCTTCGGCCGCTGCTTCTCGTGGTTGTCTAGGAGAGAGAAGAGAGGAAGAATTGTGTGGTTGAGAGCAAATGAGGAGTGTATAAGGTGCATGTGCCGGGTCACGGGAATAAAGCCAGGCATGAGCTCTTGTTAGAGAGCAGACGATTCTTTTTTTTTCCAAATCGTGACGCGCCGCACGGGAGAGCGCGGCATGCGGCGCTTCTCTATAGATTTTTCCTTCTTTGAAACTAGTCTTATTGGCAAGGTGGGTTCATGGAAGAACAAAAGTATTATTATAAGGAACACCGCTTGTCACAAAAAGGAAAACACTTATGGAAACAAATTGATAAACTGAATACCATTGCTAGAAACGTGTGCTCTACTTATAATGTTACTTATTGTTGTGATAAATCTTGTTGTTGTAGGAGGTATAAACACCTCCTTTTTCAATGTGAGTGTAATGATAATGTTATCATATCTTCTTATGTTAAAGGAAATTATGACTTTTATGATGTGGAACAAATTGAAGAATTTATTGCTTGGAAGGGTGCATTTGAACTTGCTAGTTTGCTTGAAAATACTGATGATTCACCTTATAAATATGAGGTTTATGATATATTTAAATTTTGCTTTGATAATTACAAGGAAGAAAATGGCTATATTCTTGAATATATTAATACATAATTTCCATAAATAGAAGAGACTAATGCCTTGCAGGAGCTTATGGAAGAAGAAATTACTGAACCTGAAAGCTCATTAGATGAAAAAATAGGAGGAGAGTGATGATCAAGAGGAGGAAGAATGTATCTACCCATGCCTACCTTCTAATGAGAGTAACTCTTTATCCCTTACATTATTTGATTATCCCCCTTGCTTAACAAAGGAGGATGAATGTTATGTTCCTGTGGATCCTTTTGAAATATCTACTTTGGGTAAAACTTGTGATAAAAATTGTGCTCCTCTTATCTATGATAATCCTTTATTTGCGCCTAATTTCGAAATGCATGGTACTAAAGAGTTTCGCTTAGAAAATGTTTATGATAAAGCTCTAGATGATGGTCCTATATTGGTTGATAATATTAATTGTACTACTATTGAAAATGATATTGGAGGGGTCTTAACTTTATCTTGGAACCCCATACCTCTTAAGTATGATCATCCATATTGTTCTAAAATTGTTAAAAGTGGGTTTCAAGATTTTAATCCCACTATTTTTGAGCTTGATAAAAATTATGTGTTTATAGATCATGAAAAGCATGCTTTATGTGATAATTATATTTTTGAGTTTATTCATGAGGATAATGAAAAATATTATGAGAGAGGAAAATATGGTTGTAGAAGTTTTTATGGTACTGAAACACCTCTCTATGTGCTAAATTTTTTGAAGTTGCTCTTGTTTTATCTACCCATTCTTGTTACTATGTGATTCTTTGATTTATTTTACTACAATATTCCTATGCATAGGAAATGGGTTAGACTTAAATTTGTTTTGAATTTCTTCTTGATGCTCTCTTTTACTTCAATTCATATTTCCTATGTGAGCATCATCGAAATTATCATGCCTAACTTAAAGGCGTTAAAGAAAAGTACTTCTTGGGAGATAACCCAATAGTTTTATTTGAGTCTTGGAAGTTATTACTTCTGTAATAACCTCTCCTTATCCTTTTTTTGTGGTTTTTGTGCCAAGTCTCTAATGAGAGAGAAGTAAGATTTGGGGAAGTTGTTGTCCCGAAACAAATTTTTGTGCTTCACTATAAAAAATCGTGAAAGATCTCTGTATGTCGGATTGATCTGTAAGTTTTTGAGTAAATCCCCCAGGTTGTTATCTAAATATTTCAACACTTTTTGATTTGAGTAACATAAGGTCTTCACAAAAATCGGTTTTTACCTGCTGGTTTGTTTTGACAGATTTCTGCCATTATTTGCATTTGCCTCTTTATCGATTTCTTTTTAGGTTCTCTTTAGTAAATTGTGATTTTTAAAGTAATTGCTACAGTATCTTGTGTTTTAATGAAGGTTTTACTTGTGTTGAAACTAAACCCATGGCTTATTATTTTGAATACACTAATGTTTCTAATGAAGATTGTGTGAAGTTCTCTATGAAGGAAATATTCAAGTGTAGGGGAAGAATGATGTGATGAGAGGAAGAATGGACAAAAGCTCAAGCTCGGGGATGACACCCCGTGTCACCCCAAGAAATATTCAAGAGGTAAAAGTGTCAAAGCTTGGGAATGCAAAAGGCATCCCCTTCTTCATCAATAAAAATCGCAGGTCTCTTTCTAGACACTTCGTTTTTATTGTTTCATGCACTGTTGTGTTGTTATTGGAGCGTATTAGTTTTTGTTTTTGGTTTTCGTTTATTTAGTTTGCTTGAATATAGTAGTTGGACCCCCGCTTTCGCTATGTTGTTTCAAATAAGTTGATTGGTGTTGGAAAAGAGTAGAAAGTTCCATGCTTTAGTGGTACAAAAGGGAGCTTGTTTGGACTATGGCTTAGACTTTATCATGTCATGCTAGATGTTGTTTTGACCTTATGCTTAGTGATCATTGTTGTAGCATGACTTTTTCCAAACAATTGAGATTGCTTAATGTGCCTTGAAAGAATCATGCATTTTTTTAGCATACAAAAGCATAATATTGTGGTATTCTCCTTTGATGCTTTGTTTGGGTTAATTTGGCGCATGCTCACACCATGTTATGACTATGAACCAGTCACCTTAGCCTCTATGATCATTTATTTTTTGACTTGCGGTACCAGTTTATGCTTTGATTGATAATGTTTTATCGCTCTACATGATTATGGCCATTATTGCTCTCTTAGTTGGTCGCTCCCAGTCTTTTGCTAGCCTCCACTTGTATTGGGTAAGCTCTACTCATGCATCCAACTCCCAAGAAACCAAGTTATTCCAAAGAGTCCACTATAAATTCCTATGAATGGTGTGTTACACCATTCCAAGTATATTCTTGTTTTATTTATCTTCCAAATTAAACTTGTTATGTGAAAATTAGTGATTAAAGCTCTCACAAACTTGATAGCACACTTTATTTTTCTTGCCCCTAATAAACTTGAACCATTGTGTCATCTATGTTGTATATGCTTGCACTTATAAGTTGGGAATTAGCAGAACTGTGCTGTCACGGGGAACACTTTCAACACTTGTACATATTACCCAGTTAATATCATGCTCTTTTGTTTACGAATGTCGTGTGAAATAAAAGGGGAGCATGTAAGTTCATGGAGTTATGTATGTGTGTTATAGAAATGCCTGGGCCGCTAGCCTAAGCCATGCCTAATCATGGTGGAAACTTGCAGCATCACCATAATGAGCAATCCATGAAGCATCTTCAGAAAAAACAATTATAGAAAAAAGAGAGAGAGAAAAAGAAAAAAATATGTACCATGTTCATGGTAAATAAAAGGATTGCTGAGATGCTAATTGTCTATTGCCTTGTCATTTTTATATGGGATAGCTCATGTGTCATAGGGCAAGGGGTACCCCGTTGGTAGTTCTCTATGATACACATATACTTACAATGACAAGAACTTGCTTGTGACTAAAGTTGAGTAGCATGAGGAACGGCCCTCGTACTCAAGGGACATGAGATTGCCAACTTATGCTTTGTCAAGCATATACTTCATATTTTTTTCACTTTAACCTTAATCACTTCAAGATGCTTATGATAGGTGCAATGACAGATGAAAGCTAATAAGTACCATAATTTTTGGAAGCTCTTTATGAAACTTGAAATCCATGCTTCCCTGTGAACGGCCTTTCTTCCTACTTTTATATTGAGTCTCCACCTTCTATCTTTATGCACCAACTAGGAGAGAATAGTTGTCATTCTTAGTTCTATGTGCATTGTTCTAAAACTTTTTGATTGATTCATAATGTTTATATTGCTTGTTCTTGAACTATTTGTATCTAGTCACCCTTATGAACTTTGAAGCTGTCCTATGCATTTATGTTTTGCTAGTCCATGAGGGACATGTGGAATACCACTATGCTATGTTTTCTATATGTGAAACAAACAAACGTCTTTCAATGCATTGTTATTCATGATTCTTTGTTTGTATCCTTTCATGTTGCAACATAGTTGTTATGCCTTATTGTTAGAACTTCATCTGTCAAGCTCATGTTTAGAGTACTTTGATCCTAGCTTTCGATGCTTTACAAATGGTTTGATAAAGATTGTGATGGTGCATGTCACCTCAAAAATTATTCTTTTTATCACTTACCTACTCGAGGACGAGCAGGAGTTAAGCTTGGGGATACTTGATACGTCGTAGACGTATCTATAATTTTTTATGTTCCATGCTTGTTTAGTATCAACTTTGCTAAGCTTTGTCTACACTTTGAGGTATTTTTATACATTTTCTGGGACTAACCTATTAACAAGATGCCGCAGTGCCAGTTACCTGTTTTCTGCTATTTTTAGTTTCAGAAAAGCTAGCAAGGAAATATTCTCGGAATTGTACGGCACAAAAGCCAAAGTCAATATTTCACCAAGTAGAACACGGAGTCCAGAGGAGAGACGGAGGGGCGCCACAGGGCGACCGCACACGCCCAGGCGCAGGCCCACCCTAGGCCACGCCAGGGCAGGGTGTGGGCCCCCTGGCCGCCCTCCTGCCTCGCCTCTTCGCCTATAAAAGCCCTCCGATGCCAAAACCCTAAACACCCGATCAGATCTCCACGAAACAGTCTGTAGCCACCGCCACCATTGTCCCTAGATCAGGAGGGATCTGAAGCTCTTCCCGGCACCCTGCCGGAGGGGAGAGTCCATCCCGAAGGCCTTCTTCATCACCATGCCAGCCTGCGGTATGATGCGTGAGTAGTTCACCCTTGGACTATGGGTCCATACAGTAGCTAGATGGTTGTTTCTCCTCCTTTGTGCTATCATGTTTAGATCTTGTGATCTCCGTTCATGATCAAGATCATCTATTTGTAATCATACATGTTGTGTTTGTGTTGATCCGATTGTTGGGGGTGACCCCGGGTAGGTCAAAGACGGGGAAAGACAGAGGTACGATCCCCGTCTGGTTTCCGAGTTACAGTCTAAGTCGGCCGAATCATGAAGAAGTCGGCCGACATACGGAGGCGAGAGGCCCGTATATGTATATTAAGACATTACCCGGCCGAGATACTGCGTGAGTCGGCCGGGTTAGCCTGAGTGATCTTGATGCAGGTAAAGGACAATCCGAGCTATGTAGGGGAGGGACGAATGATATGAGGCTTGCAGGAGAAGGAGAAGCCTGAAGTCAAACCCTAGCTGCAAGCTAGGGAGAATCTAAGCAGTGCCAAGCGCTACGGACAAAGGCACAGAGCGACAGAGAGGCAGGAGGAGGTCACGGAGGTGACAGTCCAGAAGACCGAGGCGCACAGGAGGGGCCCTCTGGAACCTTGCCGTCGTTAGAGGGGCGACAGGGAAAGGGGGGCGCCGAACTACTATATTGGGACAGGCATATTCCTCGAATATGCTGGCCACGTCAGCCCTAAAGGAACCCAGGGCTCTCCTTTATAAGGAGAGGCTTGGACTCAGAGAAAAGGATCGACGGAAGTTAGAGCCGTTAGGCTGGTAAAGTTCTTCCCTCCTTCCTGTATACAGCTCAAGGAGCACTTGTAGCCCAAGGAAGCAGAAATAAAGATCTTTTCCTTAGTCTTCTGTGTGTAGAACCAACTACATCTTCCCTCTCCAGATCCCTCTAGCATCCATTGGCCCCATACTTTAGCCTACCCATGGCATCTGCCGTGATACCACCACGCCAGTTGGCGCCCACCGTGGGGCCAGCAGCGGTGCTAGCTGGAGTTATGATCCGGACGGGAAACTTCATCAACACGGGCGAGCGCGTTGTTTCTGGCTTGGTCCAGAGATTTGGTCTCCGCGACTATGTCAGCGACAATGCAGGGAGCTTCAGGGGGAAAGCTCCCCCGCGTAATGGTGTCTTCATCAGCCTGGGCGGGCACAAGGTTTACGTCGGCATCGACATCACCGGCATTTATCCTCACCAAGTTGTTGTTGCAGGAGAGCCACCTCTTAAGGCAGCAAGCCGTCCGTCCAGAGCACGTCCTGCAGGCAGCGTCGAGGTGATGGTCGCTGCCGGAGCGCAAGCTGGAGCAGCAGTAGCCGGGTCAATCAGAGAACCCGCCACAGGCGTACAAGGCGCACCCAGGCAGACCACGCCACAACCCACCGAGGTAACCCCACCAGTGACCAACCCGACCGAGCTGCAGGACACCACCCCAAAGGCACCAAGAGTAAGAGGGCCACCTCTGGAAAGGCCAGAGAACATTCTTCAGGCGACCATAGAAAACTTGACTACACCTGTAGCGCCGATACTTGATCCGGCAAATGCTCAGGCAGAGTTAGAAGAAACCAGGCAAAAGGTGCTGGTAGAGGCCAAGAAAGTATCGGCCTTGCGGGAGTCCCTGAACAGGACCCTGAGAGAATATGCCAAAGCTAATAAGCTTGATATCGCACCCGAGCGGGTGGACGAATTAAGATTAAGGGGGAAGAACCTCATGGATGATATTAACAAAGAGCATGAAGCTCATAGGGCGGAATCAGGTGACTTGGGTTTGCCGAGGTACAGTACCCCGGCAAAGAACCTGAGAGCGGCAAACGCCGCAGCATTAGAATTAGAGGGGTTGAACGGGGAAGCCCGGCAGAAACAGCAAGAAAGAGTGAATGAGCTGGTGCGCATCGCAAACCAGCAAAACAAAGAAATACTCAGAACAAACCCGGCGAGGCCAGGGGCCTCGCGGATGGTTCACTCGGCAGGGGCAGCACCTGCCTTATCCGCGGCAGCAGCATCTTCACCCGGAAATAATGCACGAAGGGACAAAGCAGTAACCTCAGGAAAGAGGAACAAGCAAATTGTTCCATACGATCCGGCAATGGCTGGAAAGGCAAATGAGAACAGAGGCAATGCAAGCCGAGGTAACAGTGGGGAGAGGAACCACGGCCGTGTGGAAAAAGACGGCGGAAGCCGAGGCAATGGAGATCTCGGCAGAAAAGAACCCGCGAGAGGTAATCATGAAAACGGGACCCCGGTCGAAGTAAGGAGAGAGCTGCCGCTCAACCCGCAACCAAGGCATGAACCTCGGCAGGAAAGAGAAGCGAGGCCAGCTCGCCACAATCAAGTGAATGAAAGGTACAATGATGGTTATTCCGAGATGGAATATGTGATCCATGGTGGAAATAACCACTATGGGATGCAGGACATAATTCTGTACAGAGATTTGCCATCAAATGATGCAAGAGTGAAGCTGGACCGGCTATACCGGTCCGAGTTGTTGGAAGAACAGGGTCCACCGGTTCCGACATGCTTTGGACCACGGATCATGGGCGAACCACCCGTGCCGAACTTTCAGCTAGCGAGAGGCACAAAAACATACAATGGGAGTACCAAGCCACAAGACTGGTTGATTGACTATGCCACTGCTGTGAAGATAGCGGGTGGGAACCTAAGATGGGCAGTACGGTACGTCCCACAAATGTTGGAAGGACCAGCTAGGGTATGGCTGAATAATCTACCAGCGGGCAGTATCAACTGTTGGTTAGATTTTGAAGAAATGTTCGTCAGCAACTTTACCAGCACATACAAGAGGCCAAACAGGCCGCAACAGTTAGCCATGTGCAAGCAGAGGCCGAATGAAACAGATAGAGAGTTTTTAACTCGATGGTGCAACCTGAGAAACTCATGTGAAGGGGTTATAGAATCACAAGCAATAGCTTGGTTCGCGCAAGGCTGCCGTTATGGCAGCGTGTTGTGGCAACGTCTGCAAAGAGATATGCCGACCACACTGGCAGAAACTATCAGAATAGCAGACTCCTATGCATTAGGGGACCCAACGCAACCAGAATTAATGTCGGCGGATCATCGCGAGCAACAGGACCATTATGCAAGAGATTTGGCCGGGTCATCCAGGCGTAGTGATTTCAGAGGAAGAAGAAGAGAGGAAAGGCCGGATTATAGTTCGGCCCAAGTGGCGGCAGTAGCGCAAGATCAGCCGAGTCACGGAGCAACTCAACGGCAGAAGAATGGGCCTCAGCGGTGGACACCAAAGAATGAAGGAAAAAGGCAGTGGACCCCAGAACAAAAGAAGCAGTGGCAGGAGAGGCCGAAATACACATTCGAATCCATGTTAGATCAGCCGTGCAAATTTCACACGTCAAACCCATCCAGGCCAGCCAATCATACGACCCGCCAATGTGCATGGATGAAAAATGCAATGGGAAACCCCGTAGGCATTCAGGCAACGCCCCATCAAATACATCAACAGCATCAACCACAATTGACTGGAGCAAATGCACATCAACTGATGTTACCGCCTCCTCCCCCGAGGTACGATAACTCGGATCGGAGGGATGCAGTACATCAAGTAATGAACCAAGTCCAGGATGGAAGGACAAATCCAGCAAATACTGGACGTAATGATTACAGAGAACATCATCAGTCTTATTGCGTGTTCACAACGGAACAGCAAGACAAGCAGAGTGTGCAGCGCCGGCATATGGAAGTAAATGCAGTTATGCCGGCAGTACCAAGATATGTGCCATGGTCAGATCAGGAGGTAACTTGGAGCATAAAGGATCACCCCAAAATAATGCCGAATCCAGGATTGTATGCACTCGTGTTGGATCCGACATTCGTTGGACCAAGCATCAATGTGAAATTTTCAAAAGTACTCATTGACAATGGAAGCAGTATCAACATCATGTACAAAGATACCATGCATAAACTAGGAATATCGCAGAACATGCTGCAGTCCACGAGGACCACTTTCCATGGGATAGTGCCGGGACTTTCATGCGAGCCCATCGATAAAGTCCGAGTGGATGTGTTATTCGGCACGAGAGATAACTGCAGAGCAGAAAACTTAGAATTTGAAGTGGTAGATCTGGAAAGTTGTTATCATGCTCTACTCGGACGGCCTGCGCTGGCCAAATTCATGAGCAGCTGTCATGTAAGTTATCTGAAGATGAAACTACCCGGACCACAAGGAGTAATAACAGTTGAAGGAGATTACAAGAAGTCAATGGAGTGTGCTTCAGCCGGGTCAAATTTGGCCGAATCATTGGTTATAGCAAGAGAAAAGAGAAGGATTCAAGAGGTAGCAGCCCTCGCTCAGTCGGCATAGCTGAACATGCCGGCGCTGGCCAACCCACATGGCAGTGTCTCTTTTCAGCCGACTAAAGAAACGAAGAAATTTCAGATCGATGAGCAATTCCCAGAGCGTACTGTTACCATTAGTGCAGGCCTGGACGCTAAATAGGAAAGCGAGCTCACCAACTTCCTCCGTGAGAATCGGGACATATTTGCATGGTCAACTCAGGATCTGCAAGGTGTTCCGAGGGAGTTGGCTGAGCACTCTTTGAACGTGAGGCCAGGAGCAAGGCCGGTGAAGCAACCTCTCCGCCGCTTCGCCGAAGACAGGAGAAAAATAATAGGAGATGAAATAGCTCGGCTCCTCGCGGCCGGGTTCATCATGGAAGTGCTATACCCGGATTGGTTGTCGAATCCGGTGCTAGTAGAAAAGAAGAAAGATGATCCCAATGTAGCCATTGTATGGCGAATGTGTATCGATTACACCAACCTGAACAAGGCGTGTCCAAAAGATCCTTTTCCATTGCCTAGAATAGACCAAGTCATTGACTCGACCGCTGGTTGTGAGTTATTATCATTTGTAGACGCGTATTCTGGTTTCCACCAGATACCGTTAAATCCGGCCGATCAAATAAAGGCCGCGTTTATTACCCTGTACGGGGCTTATTGTTATCGCACAATGCCATTCGGCCTGCGAAATGCAGGAGCGACATACCAGAGATGCATGCAAAAATGCCTACACGATCAAATCGGAAAAAATGTACAAGTATATGTAGATGACGTGGTCATCAAAACCAAGGAAAGCAAAACATTACTGGAAGATATACGGCAGACTTTTGCGAACCTGAGAAGGTTCCGAATGAAACTTAATCCAGAAAAATGCACATTTGGCGTGCCGGCAGGAAAATTACTCGGTTTTCTTGTGTCTAGCCGAGGTATAGAGGCCAACCCAACAAAGATAAAGGCAGTGGAAAGAATGGAATTGCCAAAATATTTAAATGATGTACAAAAATTCACGGGTTGTCTAGCCTCGCTTAGCCGGTTCGTATGTCGGATAGGAGAGAAGGCGCTACCACTCTATCAGCTGATGAAGAAATCAGATAAATTCATTTGGACTCCACAGGCGGACATCGCATTTCATGAATTGAAAAAGATGTTGGTTACAGCACCCATTTTGGCTTCTCCATTCTCAAAAGAGCCTATGTTACTCTATGTAGCAGCTACCAACAGAGTAGTGAGTATTGTAGTCGTAGTGGAACGACTTGAAGATGGTAAGTCGGTTCAGAGGCCGATGTACTATTTAAGTGAGGTATTATCCACTTCAAAGCAGAATTACCCACATTATCAGAAGATGGCTTATGGGGTATATATGTCGGCGAAAAAGCTTAAACATTACTTCTAAGAGCATCCCATCAAAGTGATCTGTGAGGCACCCATAGCCGACATATTGAGCAACAAAGACACAAGTGGCCGAATACCAAAATGGGCAATTGAGTTGTCACCATACGCTCCACAATTTGATAGGAGAGATGCAATCAAATCTCAGGCGGTAGCCGACTTTTTCGTAGACTGGGCCGAGGTGCAGTATGATCCACCATTGCCAGACCAAAATTATTGGACTATGCATTTTGATGGTTCCAAGCTAAGGAATGGTTTGGGGGCAGGAATAGTGTTAACCTCGCCTAAAAGAGACCAACTGAAGTATGTGCTACAAATACATTTTGTTGCATCCAACAACGTAGCCGAATATGAAGCACTGGTCCATGGGTTGAAAGTAGCAAAAGAAATTGGCATACGCCGAATCTTGTGCTATGGCGACTCGGATCTAGTAGTACAACAAGTCTCAAGCAATCGGGACGCATTAGATGCTAATATGGCTTTATACAGATTTCACGTGCAAAAGATCAGTGGATACTTTGAAGGATGTGAATTTCACCACATACCTCGGGCAGAAAATGATGCCGCAGAAACGTTGTCAAAACTAGGATCAACCCGGCAATCAATTCCTCCGGGTATTACCCTGGAACACCTCAGGAAACCATCAATAATCCCATCACCAGAGTCCGAATCCATCTTTATCCCGGCAAATTCAGCAGAAGGTAACGCGCCAATGGAAGTAGATCAGGAATATAACTCGGAACCCCCCAAGAGGAGAACAGCCGAAGTAAGCACAATCATGGGGAGAGCCGAGATAGCTATGTTGGTAGAAAACATGGAAATAGACAGTGAGATCACACCAGAAAAAATCACACCGCTATGGGCGCAACCCATATTTTCCTACTTAAAAGACTCGACATTGCCGAGTAATGAGGTATTAGCTAGACAAACTATAAGGAGAGCAAAAGCTTATACAATCATAAACAGTAAGCTATATAAAAGGAGCGTCACAAACGTGTTGCAGAAGTGTGTGAGTTCGGCAGAAGGTCAAGAGATCCTCCTAGATATACACCAAGGAGAATGTGGGCACCATGCCTCATCTCGTGCCTTGGTAGCCAAAGCATTCAGGCATGGATTTTATTGGCCGACGGCATTGAAAGAAGCAAAAGAATTAGTTAAGAAATGCAACGGGTGTCAGAGATACGCAACCAAAATACACATGCCATCGGCCGAGTTAAAAACAATACCCATCACTTGGCCATTTTCTGTATGGGGTTTGGATATGGTAGGACCATTTAAGCCGGCACGAGGGGGAATGACCCACATATTGGTTATGGTGGACAAGTTCACAAAATGGATTGAAGTGAAACCAATAAAAAAGTGCGATGGGCCCACAACAGTGAAATTTCTCAAGGATATTATCTTGAGATATGGGTATCCGCACAGTATTATCACAGATAATGGCACAAACTTTGCAGAAGGAGCTTTCGCCAGATTTTGCCGAGAGAAACACATAAGACTAGATATTGCCTCTGTGGCTCACCCAGCGTCCAATGGACAAGTGGAAAGGTCGAATGGACTGGTGCTATCAGGAATAAAACCACGACTTGTCGAACCATTGAAAAGGTCGGCAGGATGTTGGATTGAGGAACTCCCTGCCGTACTATGGAGCCTCAAGACTACTCCGAATAGATCAACAGGTTATACACCATTCTTTCTGGTATACGGGGCAGAGGCCGTACTTCCAGCCGACATACTATATGACTCGCCAAGAGTTACTCAGTATACAACCTCGGAGATAAACGAGATAGCTCGGCAAGATGCTGTAGACCTGCTGGAATAAGCCAGAGAACTAACATTATCACGATCAGCTATTTATCAGCAGAACCTGCGACGATATCACAGCAAAAAGGTGAATCCAAGAGTGTTCAAAGAAGGAGATTTAGTCCTCCGACTGGTGCAACGTACGGCCGGCATGCACAAGTTGTCACCTCCATGGGAGGGACCATTCATTGTGAGCAAAGAATTGCATAATGATGCCTATTATCTAATCGACGCTCAGCCCCCCGGAGGGAACAAGGCAGACAAAGCTGGCGAAGAAACTAAGCGTCCATGGAATGTAGCTTTACTTCGACCATTTTACTCGTAGCATTGTATCTCAAGGTCAAGAACCAATGATGTATTAAACCTCGGCACCCAGAGCGGTGACTCGGGGACTGCCATATGTTATTTCAATTGCATGTTATGTATTTAAACCTCGGCGCCCAGAGCAATGACTCGGGGACTGCCATATGTTATCTTAATTTCATGTTATGCATTTGAGCCTCGGCGCCCAGAGCAGTGACTCGGCGACTGCCATATGTTATCTCAATTTCATGTTGTGTATTTGAGCCTCGGCGCCCAGAGCAGTGACTCGGGGACTGCCATATGTTATCTCAATATCATATTATGTATTTGAACCTCGGTACCCAGAGCAGTGACTCGGGGACTGCCATATATCATCTCAATTTCATGTTGTCTATTTAAACCTCGGCACCCAGAGCAGCGACTCGGGGAATGCCATATATTATTTTCATCTCATATTAAATATTTGAACCTCGGCATCCAAAACAGCGACTCGAGGACTGCCATGTGCTGCCTAAGTTTTATGTTGGACACTACCCTGAGGAGCGCCTCCGTATTGGTCTTATATTATTTCTGAAATTTGGCGTACATATTGAAGTTTGGCGCGATAAACAGTAATTCAGGGATTGCCATATATTCTCCCAAGGTAGTAGTCAACCGCCGTTCAGAACACCACTCATGAAAAAACGAAGGCAAGGATAAATCCTAAAATCAGGAAATTGCAGGCCACCAAAGCAAGAATTCGGACAAACACCCACTCAACCAAATGGTAACAGCTACAATCGTATATGTCACAGAGGTACACGGCAAAAGAAATTCAAGTCATACAGAGAGCGGACAAATGTTTCGCGTACATCATACGCCTGGCATGCCAGGGATAAGAAATAACTCAAGCGTTGTTCGCAGGGGAGGCAGCGACTTGGTCAGGCGCTGGGCACTCCAACGTAGGAGGAACTTCGACCGAGGTTGCCTCACCCTCCATAGACCCAGGTGCAACTTCAGCGGAAGCTCGAGGCTGCTCAGGAGCATCCGTCTGTGCAGTTGAGTGCCCAGTACCTTTGGAGGAGGACCACGCATCGCCGCCGCTATCCGAGCTTGAACTAGAGCTTTCAGATGTGGCCGAATTATCCTCACCCTCTCCTTGCTCAACCGAATTGTCATCCGAGGCATCTTCAACTATGACCTCCTCATCCGGGTTTGGAAGAAAACTCGGCCCTTCATTCCAGGTATGTACGTCGGCATACTCGACGAGTTGTAAGGCGCAAGCTTGCCGAAGAGCGACGAAGGTGGGGTCTTCAACCCAGCGAGAACCAGTGCGCAGATTTCTCAGGATGTCTAGAGAGATGTCTTCGTACCATGACATGATGACAGTAAGGGCCATATCAGCGCCAGCGCGCCCGGCTGATTCCCTCCAGAGACTCAATTGCTTCTCAGATTCCATGTGTCTTTTTACTAGTAATTCGACCTCGTTAATATCAGGAGTCCCAGAAGTGTTCGGCCAAAGAACGTGGTAAGCTCGGATGGCTGCTTGCACCAAGTCCCGACCCATAATTTTCATTGGGCCAACTGCAGCACCAATAGCAACCAGGAAATCCTCCATTGAATACTCCGAGTCAGCGGCAACAGAAACACCTCGACGCACACGAGCTGCAAGAACCGCTTTAGAACTCATAGGCTTGGCTTCGGGAAAATGATCTGCGCAAAGCATGAACGTGTCAGGTGGTAGCGGGAACAAAAAAGAAAAATATAATTCGGCTGTGCTAAGTAGCTTACGATGAATGTAACTCATCATTATATGAAGGTCTTTGGCCCAATCGACCTTTCTCTTCTCAAAACGAGCAATTTCCTCGCTCAACCCCTGGGTTTTCAGTTCGGCAGCCTCGAGGAGTTCTTTGTTCTTCTGCAGCTCCAAAGCCAGCCGATTCTTCTCCTCGGAAAATTCTTGGTCGACCTTTTCTAGTTCGGATTTCTGAGAGAGCTTAAGGGTATCCACCTCGGCTCGCAGGCGAGCTATTTCATCATCTTTTTCTTGTAATTACGCCGAATGAATAGTGTTTTGCTCTAAAAAATGCAGCATCACGTCAGGCATGGGCATGCAATCTTGGTGCGACGCTGCAAAGGTTTGCAACTCGGCTTTACCAGAGCCAAACGCAATAAGGAAGCTTAGCACACATGTTAAAAGGGAAAAGGTGTAAGATAAAAGGGAAACTAACCTTCCAAGCTCTTGACCTTCTTCTCAAGGCGAATGTTGAGTTTATTAATGTTACCTGTTCACCAAGAAAGTAAGTCGGCATCTCGCGGACGAATAAATAAGAACGTTGAAAATAACGAAAAGGAACTATCGACGTACCAGCCTTCTTTACCACTGGAAGGATTTTCTCGTACTTTTCTTCCAGCTTGCGGTGCGAAAAAAGCAACCTCTGGAATTCGGCAGTCCGCCGGTCATGTGCAACCTGAGCAATGGGGCAAAACGATAAACCGATATTCAAAGCTAAAATCAGATCCGAGTCATGCAAAACTTAACTCGGATCTAAGTGGCTGGATATTCAAAGATAAATCAGATCCGAGTCAAGCAAAACTTAACTCGGATCTAGGTGGCTGGATATTCAAAGCTAAATCAGATCCGAGTCAAGCAAAACTTAACTCGGATCTAGGTGGCTGGATATTCAAAGCTAAATCAGATCCGAATCAAGCAAAACTTAATTCGGATCTAAGTGGCGGGATATTCAAAGCTAAATCAGATCCGAATCAAGCAAAACTTAATTCGGATCTAGGTGGCTAGATATTCAAAGCTAAAGCAGATCCGAATCAAGCAAAACTTAACTCGGATCTAGGTGGCTAGATATTCAAAGCTAAAGCAGATCCGAATCAAGCAAAACTTAACTCGGATCTAGATGGCCAGATATTCGAACCCTATAAATAAACTTAAATTAAGTCGAAGATCATTAAACTTCCAAGCATATAACAAGTTATTTCCTTGCAAGTTTCGGGTACTAGAGCATATAGTAACATCTGGGGACTAATCTAAAACTCAGAGAAATAGCAATTACCTCATTCATCTTGTTAGTGTCAAGGATGAACTTGGCAGCGTGGTCGAAATGGCCGCTGATGTCGGAAAGCTGAAAGGGCTGGTTGATGGGATTACCCTCAAACTGATCAGCAGCATTCCAATTATTGGCGTACTCCACCAGCGCGCCGAGGCTGTTCCCACTAGCTGTCCGAGTTAAGACCTTACCCCAGACATGTTCTGTAACCACTGCGGCCGCAGGGCTCTTATGAAGAGCAAGCTGGGTGCTGGCAGCCGAGGCAACGGAGGCTTTGGTAGGCGCAGTTCCCTTGCGCAGCATGTCGGCGATACTAGGCTGAGAGGAGCCGACAAGACCCTTCTAGGAAGAGGAAGCCTTGGTGGCAACAGCTTTTCTCGCCTTAGAAGAGGCATCAGCAGGAAGTGACACCTCGGTAGTGGGGACGGCGTCTTCAGGAGCAGCAGGAGTTATGGTCGCAGAAGGCGCCGAGATAACGACCTCTTCGGCCGAAGCTGGAGTGGCTGTAGAAACTGCCGGGGTAGATAAAGGCTCAGTAGCGGCGCTGGGACCCATAGAAGGGGCAACGGGTTCGACGAAAACCTCGGAGGGCCGATTGGAATCAATGTCAACAGAAGGGGTTTCAGGCACGTCGCGATGAAGAGGCGATGGATTCAGAGCTGGAGGAGAGGCAGCACGAGTAGGACTAGGAATCCTGGTATCATCGACGGGCGGAGGAGACGGCTGCCGAATCGGGCGGCTAGTCATGCTAGGACCGCTGGGCTTAACAGAAAGCGGAGCACTGCAAAAATAAGAAAGAAAAAAGTGTCAGTATGAAAAAAAGAAAGAGAGAAACAAGAAATATAAGCAAAAGGAACTTACCCGGCGACCACAGGCATAGTCTTGCGCCTGGGAGGATTCGGAGCGGATTTCTTCGTTCGTTTCTTGGGGACGGCCTCCGAGGCACTAGCAGGAGCCCCGCGTTTCCCCAAGGTAACAGGGGGTCGAGAAGCAATAGGCTCGGCGTCGTGAACCTGACCGGCCGGATTAGCTGGGAAAGTAGAAGCCAGAAATGCATAAGAAATGGGCATTGCGGCAACTACCTCAAGAACTTGGACCTCGTCCGAATCACCTTCTTCCTCGTGCGCCGAGGTCTTGCCACGAGCTCGAGCCGGGGCAGGATCCGACTTAGGGACGAATTCTTCCGAGTCCGGCTCACCAGTATCCGGGGTGCTCTGGTCCGCGGGCCACAGAAGCAACAAAACTTCGGCATCCTCATTCTTCTGCTCTGCAAACCTCTGCAAGACGAGGAAAAAGAAAGTTAGCGGAATTCGTTACGAAAACAATGGAATATCAGAGCGTTATTGATTAAGCTTACTTCGGGAGGCGGACGATCGCGGGTGAACGGTTTCAATCCCCAAGTCCAATCCTCGGGCATCTCCGTCTTAAAGATAGCTCGGACACGCTTATGGATAAGGTAATTATCCAGCTCCATGGTCGAGACTCGGTTAGGGTCAAGAGGACCGCTCATGTAGCACAGTTTGTGCGTCCGCTTCTGGAATGGGCAAATTCGGCTACTGATAAAGGTAGCCATCAGGTCCTCGCCGCGTAACCCGGCGCGGATCAACTCTTTGAGCCGAATCTCGAAAGCCTCGACCAAGGCATGGCTCTTCCTCGGATTGTAGGTCCAATTCACCTTAGAAGGCGGACCAATTGAGAAGGCAGGAAGCCAAATCTTGTCCTCCGTCCCTCTGTTCTTGACGTAAAAGAAGGATTTGTGCCACTTCTTGCACGACTCTAACCCGGTGACACGAGGAAATACGGATTTCCTCCGAGGTGTAATGGACGCTGCCCCACATTGAGTAAGCGATTTCTCGGAAGGGTGCAGAGATTTGTCAGGGACTACATTGGAACGAATCTGGAAGAACTTCGACCAGACGTGCACTGACGGCCACAGGCCGAAGTATCCCACCGAAGCGGAGATAAAAGCAGAAAGAGAAGCGATGGCGTTCGCAGGAAGATGATGCGGCTGAAGACCGAAGTAGTCGAGAAACTCTCTAGCAAAATCGCTAAGAGGGAGACCGAAGCCACGCGCGAAGTGCGACATAAAAACCACATACTCGCCCTCCCTAACATCCGGAGAGGACTTGCTGCCGGGTAAGCGACAGGAGACCTCGGCGGGAATCCTCCGAGTTCGGATAAGCCACTCAATCTCACGGCGTGTAACAGAAGAGCCCTGCCACGAGCCTCGCTCGGGCCTAGAGCCAGCGTCATCATCCTCTACCAGAGCGCCGCTAAACGAACTAGACATGGGTTCGGCGGAAAGATCGCCGGAAGAAGAGCTGGCGGCGGAGGAAAGTTTAGAGCTGCAAGGCCCCGTCGTGATTTTGCACGGGAACGGTGGCAAAGGAGCAGAGGAACCGCCGCACGAACACGAGATCGAAACGGAGAAATCTAGGGTAAAACCTAGGCAATGCGGCCGGAAAGGACTCACCAGCGACGGTGCCGAAGCTGGTGAGCGCAGGCGAGGCGGGCAGAATGGCGCGGCGGAGTCCTTGCCGTCGGAAGCTCTGATGAGCGCGCGGCGGCGGAGCTGTGAGAAGGCGCGCAAGCGAGAGGAAGGAGGAGGGCAGAGACGAACGAGAAGGGGAAAAGTAAATTCCCAGACGCCGTGCCCCTCTTTATAGTCGAGCCACGAACAAGGTAGTGGGATCGTGGGTGTAGCAGTTGACCGTGTAGATCGTGGGTGCAGCACGAACGCACGACGATAAGTGGAGCCGCACCAACGGCCACACAGGAACGAAGAAGGTTGCGATCCCCCAGGGAAACGGCACGCGAGGCGTCGCAGCGGCGGCGTAACAGGTACAGAGTTAACTGTAGCCTGTCAGTAAATACTGTAGAGGAACCAAAAAACTAGAAGAACAATGATGGGAGTGACACGTAGGACAAGGCGTACGAGAGAAGGAACAAGGGTACCCCGGACGAGAAAAAGATAACTCGGAAACAATACTGAAAAATGTGATGAAGCTGATACGACCCGGCCGAAGTTATCGACAGGGCCACACCAACTTCGGGGACTAATGTTGGGGGGGTGACCCCGGGTAGGTCAAAGACGGGGAAAGACAGAGGTACGATTCCCGTCTGGTTTCCGAGTTACAGTCTAAGTCGGCCGAATCATGAAGAAGTCGGCCGACATACGGAGGCGAGAGGCCCGTATATGTATATTAAGACATTACCCGGCCGAGATACTGCGTGAGTCGGCCGGGTTAGCCTGAGTGATCTTGATGCAGGTAAAGGACAATCCGAGCTATGCAGGGGAGGGCCGAATGATATGAGGCTTGCGGGAGAAGGAGAAGCCTGAAGTCAAACCCTAGCTGCAAGCTAGGGAGAATCTAAGCAGTGCCAAGCGCTACGGACAAAGGCGCAGAGCGACAGAGAGGCAGGAGGAGGTCACGGAGGTGACAGTCCAGAAGACCGAGGCGCACAGGAGGGGCCCTCTGGAACCTTGCCGTAGTTAGAGGGGCGACAGGGAAAGGGGGGCGCCGAACTACTATATTGGGACAGGCATATTCCTCGAATATGCTGGCCACGTCAGCCCTAAAGGAACCCAGGGCTCTCCTTTATAAGGAGAGGCTTGGACTCAGAGAAAAGGATCGACGGAAGTTAGAGCCGTTAGGCTGGTAAAGTTCTTCCCTCCTTCCTGTATACAGCTCAAGGAGCACTTGTAGCCCAAGGAAGCAGAAATAAAGATCTTTTCCTTAGTCTTCTGTGTGTAGAACCAACTACATCTTCCCTCCCTAGATCCCTCTAGCATCCATTAGCCCCATACTTTAGCCTACCCGTGATACCACCACGACACCGATGGATATTGAGATACTATGTCAGATTTGTAGGGGTTCGTAGCATGGAAAACAAAAAAATTCTATCGCGTGAACACACACAAGCCAAGATCTATCAACTAGATTGAGCAACGAATCGATAGAGTACTAATCCTCGAAGATCCAAAGCATTTAACGAGAGCATATTCTCGTGGGTGATGTAGTCGTTCACTTGCCGATCTCAAGATCGCATAGACGATCCTTCCGACGCCGCGTTCCGGCAGTGCTCCCGTAGTCGGTCACACGTACGGTACTCGATGAAGACCTTCCTCTCCCTTGTTCTAGCAGACAGCGGAGGTTGTAGCTCTCTCCTCGCGATTCCGACAGCACGACGGCATGGTGTTGGAAGTAGAGGGGAGATCCCGCAGGGCTTCGCCTAAGCCGGAGCGAGTATGGTGGAGTAGAAGAGGGCCTCGGCGATCTAGGTTTTAGATGCCTAGGTAAGAGGGCATCCAGCGGCTAGGGTTTAGGCTAGACGGCAGTGGCGGTTTAGAGGGGATCTAGGGCGTCGGTGGCTTGGGGGCAGCGGCGGCCTAGGGAATGGGTCTTGGGCGCCTAGGGCAAGGGGGAATTGACCTTTTCAAACTGCCTTTTTTACTTTCAAAATAGGGTTTGATTTCTCTCTTCCAAGTTTCTAGCCAAGTGACCTAGGACATGATGCAACCATTCCACTTTCGCATGAAACATCCATGTACCATTCCCCTTCTGGTTCGGTGGACCTTCTAGACCCTTCTAGAATATTCTAGTGAAAACACTGAAACCATTCCCGAACTCTGGAATTGGACTTTCCTTATATGAATCTTATTCTCCGGACCATTCTAGATCTCCTCGTGATATCCTGGATCTCATCCGAGACTCCGAACAACATTTGGTCTTCTTACTCACATTCCATATCTACTAAACAACATTGAATCCTTAAGTGTGTCTCCCTACGGTTCATGAATTATGCAGACATGACCGAGACTCTTCTCCGATCGATAACGAATAGAGGAATCTAGAAATTCATATGGCTCCCACATTTTTCTATGATTACTTCAGGATCGAATGAACCATTTACATATGATACCAACTTCCCTTTGTCTCGCGATACTTTACTTATTCGAGGTTTGATCGTCGGTATCTCTGCATACCTAGTTCAACCTTGTTATCGATAAGTACTCTTTACTCGTTCCTATGATATGTGATCCCTTGTGAGCCAGTCACATGCTTGCAAGACAATTGGATGACATTCCACCGAGAGGGCCCAGAGTATATCTATCCACCATATGGATGGACAAATCCCACTCTTGATTCATGTGCCTCAACACATACTTTCCGAACACTCAATGCCACCTTTATAACCACCCTTATGAAGTGGTGTTTGATGTCATCAAAGAATCCATCCGGTGATGGTGATTAACATGATGTCATGGTCAAAGGATTTAGGTTGCTATGTATTTGAAAGCTTATAATAAGTGAACTATTTAAATGACTTGATCATATATAACCACCCTTATAATAAGTGAACTATTTAACTATAGGAGTATGTCCATCACATCATTCTCCTAATGATATGACCTTATTGTTAATAACATCTCAATGTTCATGATCAGGAAACCATGATCATATATTAACCAACAAGCTAGTTTAACAAGAGGCTTTACTAGGGACTCTTTTATGTTTACAAACCACACAAGTATTAATGTTTCTGGTTAATACAATTATAGCATGGTATGTAAACATTTATCATAAGTACGAAGATATGATAATAACCACTTCATTATTGCTTCTCGGGCATATCTCCAACAAGATTGATTATTGATTCTATCATGTCTTATTGATTATTGATTCTATCATGTCCATGTTGTTTGTGATCTTGCATGCTCTCCGTTGCTAGTAGCTATCTTGGCCAGGTAGATGCTAGTGACTCCAAGAAGGGAGTATTTATGCTCGATAGTGGGTTCATGTCTCTATTAAATCTGGGGAAGTGACAGGAATATCTAAGGTTATAGATGTGATGTTGCTACTAGGGAGAAAACAACAATCTTTTGTTCATGGAACAATTGTATTGTTTACTTTACACACATTGCTTAATGCAATTATCCATTGCTTGCAACTTAATACTGGAGGGGGTTCAAATGATAACCTGAAGGTGGATTATTAGTCATAGATGTAGTTGGATGGTGGTTTATGTATATTGTTGTAATGCCCAATCAAATCTCATAGGAATCTTGATGGCTAGTATTTGCATTGTTATGCCTTGCTCAGTCCTGTCAATTACCCCGCTGTAATTTGTTCACCCAACATGTTATGTATCTTAAGGAGAACACCTCTACTGAACTGTGGGCCCCGGTCCAAGCTTTACCATTGTTACATCATCTACTGTTACTGTTTACTTTATGTAAGCAACCATTACCTTCGACACTATATGTTTAATCCTTTGTTTTCAGAAAACCAGTGAGATTGACAACCTCACTGTAAGTTGGGGAAAGGTCTTGAGTTTGTGTTGTGCAGGATTCCAAGTTGCTAGCAACACCTTGGAGTTGTTTCCTTGCTCCTACTGGTTCAATAACCTTCTTTCATAACTGAGGGAAAACTTGTTGATGTGCTCACGATACGTTGTAAACATATCAATAATTTTTTATGTTCCATGCTTGTTTAGTATCCACTTTGCTCTGCTTTGTCTACACTTTGAGGTATTTTTATACATTTTCTGCGACTAACCTATTAACAAGATGCCGCAGTGCCAGTTGCCTGTTTTCTGCTATTTTTGGTTTCAGAAAATCTAGTAAGGAAATATTCTCGGAGTTGGATGGGACAAAAGCCAAAGTCAATATTTCACCGAGGAGAACACAGAGACCGAAGGGGCGCCACAGGGAAGCCACACCCTAGGGCCGCGCGGCCCACCCTAGGACACGCCGCCCAATGTTGTGGGCGCCCTGGCCGCCCCTGCCTCGCCTCTTCACCTATAAAAGCCCCCAGATGCCAAAACCCTAAGTACCCGATCAGATCTCCATGAAACAGTCCATAGCCGCCGCCACCATCGTCCCTAGATCGGGGGGATCTAAAGCTCTTCCTGGCACCCTGCCGGAGGGGAGAGATCATCCCGGAGGCCTTCTTTATCACCATGCCAGCCTCCGGTATGATGTGTGAGTAGTTCACCCTTGGACTATGGGTCCATGCAGTAGCTAGATGGTTGTTTCTCCTCCTTTGTGCTATCATGTTTAGATCTTGTGAGCTCCGTTCATTATCAAGATTATCTATTTGTAATCATACATGTTGTGTTTGCGGGGATCCGATGGATATTGAGATACTATGTCAGATTGATTATGAGTCTATCATGTTTTATTGATTATTGATTCTATCATGTCTATATTGTTTGAGATCTTGCATGCTCTTCGTTTCTAGTAGCTATCTTGGCCAAGTAGATGCTAGTGACTCCAAGAGGGAATATTTATGCTCGATAGTGGGTTCATGTCTCTATTGAATCTAGGGAAGTGACAGAAATCTCTAAGGTTGTAGATGTGATGTTGCTACTAGGGAGAAAACAACAATCTTTTGTTCATGGAACAATTGAATTGTTTACTTTACACACATTGCTTAATACAATTATCCGCTGCTTGCAACTTAATACTACAGGGGGGTCGGATGATAACCTGAAGGTGGATTACTAGTCATAGATGCAGTTTGATGGTGGTCAATGTATATTGTTGTAATGCCTAATCAAATCTCATAGGAATCATGAATGTCTAGTATTTGCATTGTTATGCCTTGCTCAATTCCTGTCAATTGCCCCACTGTAATTTGTTCACCCGGCATGTTATGTTATTTATCTTAAGGAGGACACCTCTAGTGAACTGTGGACCCGGTCCAATCTTTACCATTGTTACATCATCTACTGTTACCGTTTACTTTCTGCAAGCAATCATTACCTTCCACACTATACGTTTAATCCCTTTGTTTTAGCAAACTAGTGAGATTGACAATCTCACTATAAGTTGGGGCAAAGTTTTGAGTTTGTGTTGTGCAGGATTCCAAGTAGTTGGCAACACCTTGGAGTTGTTTCCTTGCTCCTACTAGTTCGATAACCTTGGTTTCATAACTGAGGGAAAACTTGCTGCTATGCTCATCATACCTTCCTCTTGGGGTTTCCCAACGAAGCTCTACAGTGATCTGAGCCGCATCAAGATATTTTCTAGCGCCATTGCCGGGGATTTTAAGGATAGCTGCACAAGGGGAGTCCTTCACAACAATTATCTTTACTTTGTTTTTGTTTTTCTTAGTTTATTTTGATTTTTTTTGCTTCCTTATTTTTATCAAAAATTTCAAAAAAAATTTGGTTTCGTTTGTTTTGCTTTTTCTTATCAAAAACACAAAAAAATAGTTCCTACTCTAGTTGTTGTTGCTGCTGTTAGCTTACTTCACCTTTGCAAAAATGAATTTTGCTGAGAACACCAAGTTGTGTGACTTCACTAGCACAAAACAATGATTTCCTGAGTACACCTATTGCTCCACCTGCTCCTGATGCTACCTTTTATGAAATTAATCCTACTTTGTTGAATCTTGTTATGAAAGAGCAATTTTCTGGTGCTAGTTCTGATGATGCTGCCTACCTTAATAACTTTGTTGAACTTTGTGAGATGCAAAAATATAAGGATGTAGATGGAGATATTATTAAGCTCAAATTGTTTCCTTTCTCCTTGAGAGGAAAATCTAAAGAATGGTTGCTATCCTTGCCTATAAATAGTATTGATTCTTGGATTAAATGCAAATATGCTTTCATTGGAAAATACTATCTTCCTGCTAAGATTATATCTATGAGAAGTGAAATAATGAAATTTAAACAACTTGATAATGAACATGTTGCTCAAGCTTGGGAAAGAATGAAATATTTGGTAAAGAATTGTCCCACTCATGGACTGACTGCTTGGATGATTATCCAGACTTTTTATGCATGACTAAAATTCTCTTAAAGAAATCTGTTGGATTCTGCTGCTGGAGGTACCTTTATGACCATTACTTTGGGTGCTGCAACAAAGCTCCTTGATAATATGATGGTTAATTATTCTGAATGGCACACTAAGAGAGCTCCACATGGTAAGAAGGTAAACTCTATTGAAGAAACCTCTTCCTTGAGTGATAAAATTGATATTATCATGTCTATGCTTGTTAATGGAAAAGCTCATATTGATCCAAATAATGTTCCTTTAGCCTCTTTGGTTGCTCAAGAAGAGAAAGTTGATGTGAATTTCATTAGAAATAACAATTTCAACAACAATGCCTATAGGAATAATTTTGGTAACAATAATTATAGGCCATATCCTCCCAATAATGGTAATGCTTATAGAAATTCCTACAACAATACTAGAAGTGCTCCCTTTGAAGTTGAAGTCATGCTTAAAGACTTTATTAGTAAACAAACTACTTTAAACAAAAATGTGGAGGAAAAGCTTTTGAATATTGAGAAAAATATTTCATCTTTGTTTGAAGCACAATCCTCTTTGATTAATAAAATGGCTGCTAAACCTGAAACCTTGGAAAGTACCTTTGCTGCTACTCATTCCATACAAGTTACTATTGATGAAAATGTTAGACTGTTAGCTAAAGTGCATGCTAAGTGGGAAAGAGAAGATGAAATTGCTTGAAATAATAGTATTTGTACTATTACTACCACCAATGTTGATGCTAGAAAACCACAAGAAGTCCCCATTCCTCCTACAACAATGCCTAAACCCAATGAGTCTACTACCTGTGATGCTAAGTTTGATTTTGATCTTGATGGTTGCAATATCTCTGAAGTGATTATGTTCCTACAAAATCTTGCTAGAAGTCCTAATGCTAGTGCTATGAATATGGCTTTTACAAAACACATAATAGATGCTCTCATTAAAATTAAGGAAGAAAAATTGAAACACAAAGCTTCTATTCCTAGGAAAGTAGAAGATAGTTGGGAACCCATCATTAATATGCAAGTGAATGACTTTGATCTTAAAGCTTCATGTGACCTTGGTTCTAGTGTCTCTACTATGCCTAGAAAGATTTATGAAATTCTTGATTTGCCACCTTTGGAAGATTGCCATTTAGATGTCCCACTTGATGATAATGCTAAAAATAAACTGAGTGCTAATGATGTTACTATTATGGTTAACAATGCCTATGTCCCTATTGATTTCTATGTTTTGGATGTTGAATGCAATGCTTCTTGTCCTATTACTTTGGGAAGATCTTTTTTTAGAACTGTTGGTGCCATCATTGATATGAAAGAAGGCACCATTAAATATGAATTCTCATTCAAGAAAGGTATTGAATACTTCCCTATGAGGAGAGTGTCACATCCCAAGATTTTCCAAATCTTGTAATGTGAAAAATAAATGAATAAAATAAAACTTTGTTTGATTTTCAGAGTGAGAAGAAACTTTTTGAATCCAATTGGAAATATTCAAACCAATTTGGATCAAATAAAATCCTAAAGAGATTTAAAAAGGTAAACATTTAATAAAGGAAAATAAAATATTTAAAATTACTTTTTGAAATCTTTTTATAAAAGATTTGGTTTTCAAAAGAAAAGATAGATTTATAAATAAGGATTATTTATAAAGCCAAATTAAACCTTGGCCAATATTTTGAAATAAAATGTTTTGTTTTTGATAAAAAATAGTAAAGGTTTATTTAAATAAAATAATAAGGATTTAATATCCAATTTTATCTAAGTAAAGGCTTTTCCCATTTTAAATAAACACAAAAACTTATTTATTTATTTTAAAAATAAGTTTTCCAAATATTTTATATTCTCAAATAAAAACCTACTGAAGTGTTTTGGTTTTATATTAGATTTTCAAAATAAAGATTTTAATAAAACAAATCCTATTTTAATTAAATGAATAAGGTCTATTCATTTAATTATTATTGGACCCTAAAATAAAATGTTATTTTATTTTAAAACAAGTTTTCCCAAGTATCTTCTATTTTCAAATAAAACCTACTGTTTTGGTTTTGAAAATATTTAGATTTCAAATGGAGTTTTAAAATAAATTAAAACCCATTTGATTTATTAACTAGTGTCCATTTTATTTAATTATAAATGGACTCTAAAATAAAAATAATATTTTATTATTGGACTTTGGTTTTGTGTTGTTAAACAGAACCAAATTCAATTACAAGTGTGGTGATTGTTTGAATTGTTTGAATGTTTGAATGTTGTTTGGAATTTTAAAACAGAAAATAGTATTGGAAAAAGAAAAAGGTTTTCAGACAGAAAAAAATAGGATCTGGACCAGCCCAGCCAGCCCAGCCCAACAGCCCGGCAAGCCCACCTGTTCCCTCGCCCCCAAAACGTTTTTCTTACCGCAGAAGCAACCCGCAAGGACACTGACGAATGGACCCTCCCCCTCACTCCTTTTCTCGCTGACACTAGGCCCCACAGCCATGTCCTCTTCTTCCCCACCCGCGGACTACGCCTCCCCCCTCGCCGGCCGTTGCAGACGGAATAAATCCGGCGTAATACGTCTTAATCACGCGTTGAATCAGCCCCGTGACCGCACGCATTTAAGCGCCCCTCTCCCCTCTCTGGTTCCCCTCTGTCGCCAGACCTCGACACGCCCCCAGGCTGCCAAATTCTGCTCAAACACCGCCACTGTCCGACGATGCTCCGGCGAGGATTCCGGCCAGCACACGCCACCTCTTGCCTCCTCGAACACGCAGCTGTGATCAGCATCCCCCAGCGGACCTTTCTGCAGCCGCAGCTCACTCGCGCGCGCCCCTGAGCGTCGACAGCGACAGCAACCGTCGCCGCTGTGTCTGGTTCATCTCCGACGAGCCCCACAGGTAGTTTCCGACCACCCCGCGCCCTCTCCTTCACGCACACATCGTCGCCATAGCTTTGCGCGTCTGACCCTGTCTCCCATTTGTCCTAGCGTGCATCGTAGCCCCGTCTCCGACGACGCCCGAGCGAACCCGACGCCAGCAGGAACTCCGGCGAGCAATCAAGCCCACTCCAGTGCGCCCCTCGTCGAACCAACAACGCCTTGAGCTTCTCCAGGCTTTTGCGAACACGGTGAGCCTACTCCCTCCCTCTCTTGCTTCCTGTATCGCCGGCGCCGCCACCGTCTGTCCGTTCCGCCGCCAGCCACCGCCGTAGCGCCGCTAGTTTTAGGTCGAGCCTGCAGCAACCGTTCGATCTCGATCCAGTGGCTAGGATAGAAGCTAGGTGAAAGGGTAAGTAGCATCTGCGCACCGCATGATCTGACTTGATCCAACGGCTGCAGCTGTGCGATCCGAGCGAAGCGGTACCGACGAATGAGAATAGGCCGCGTGTCACTGGATGATTTAAAATAGAATTTGAAAACAGATTTAGATGCCATTTTGAAACCCTTGTAACTTTTGATCCACACATCCAAATTTTGCAAACTTTATATCATTGGAATCAGAAAGACAAGCCCTAGCCAACCATGCCATTTGTTTAGTAAAAAGCTTCTGGAAAAATGATTGTTTTTGCAGAAACATTTGTATGCTTGTTAAGGATGTGAAAATTGTTTAAAAATGAATTTGGAGATAAAATCTTTGGCAAATGGTGTGATTTGAACATACGGACCATAGGAAACACTCTGTGGATTCAAAAATGTATTTGGAGAAACAAAAGAATGATTCTTTGATTTAAAACCATTTCTAGCCAAATAAAAATATAGTTTATTTATTAAAAATGGGTTTGGAAGAAAACTTTTGGGAAATGTTTTGTTTTAAACTCTCTGACCCCAAACACCAAGTTTTGTGGTTTGAAAACATATTTTGTGAACCCTATAGATTAATGCCTTAGTAAAAAACATTTCTACACCACATAAAATGATACTTTGTTTTGAAAATGGTTTATAAAGTGAAACCTTTTGCAAATGACTTTGCCACTTTACAAATTGACCATTAGGTGTTTTCAAATGTTCATGACCCATTAGGAACCACCTTTTCAAAACAAAACAAAGCTTGGCATGCTTGCATGCATTACTTTGACTTTGTCATTTTATGTGTTGTTTTGCTTGATTGGTAGATTGAGTTGTGCCTTGCTTGATTGAATTGTAGTGACTTGAAGAGTGTGATTGTTGCAAGGACAAGGAGTGAACCTATACTCTACCAAAAAGGCAAGTGATGCTTCATACTTTTTGTCCCATTACTTTCACTATGCATTAGTGATTTTTCTCTAAGTAAACTTGCATGGAATTTTGCTAAGTATAAACCTTGCTATAGGAAAACCTAGAAGATGAAACTTAGTGGAAATCTTCCTAAGTTAAGATACCTACTACTATCAAGCTTATCCTAGCTAATAGAAAACAAGGGTGGAATATATATTCACACTATGGAAAATTTCTAAGTCTGAGGACTGGTGTTTTGTTTAATAAAACAACTAAGTTAATGAATCACCTGGGTGGAATGGTAATTGCTTGGTGGATTTTTGGTTGAGTGGTTCACAAGGCCCATGTATATGGTTTACCTTGTGTATCTCACTTGTGGATGGCCACCCAGGAACAAAGAGATTTGAGATGTCAAATGTTGAGAAGCTTCAAGTGCAACCACTTGGCATTATGGGCTCTGCCTAGATCATATAGGTTGCAAGAACTTAGCCATATGGACAGTTGGTGGTAGTGTTTGATAGGTTGGAGCGCGTCCATTTTGGTCTAAGGGAAGGCTTCTGAAAGATCTTGTCTTGGGAAACCAAGTCTTGTGGGGAAAGTGCACCACCTCTGCAGAGTGTAAAACCTAAGTACTTAGCCATGTCCCTGGTAAAGAACAATTTGAGCATCAAGACATGGAAGAAATCAAGAATCTCATCATTCAAATTTCTAAGATAAAAACTTGTGGTTTGAACAAGGGTTAAAGGATCTTCAAACTTTGATTGAGAAAAATGTTTTTGTCAAGCAAAAACTTAGTGTTTTCAAAATGATAAGGAAAATCTATTTTGAGCAATGCAAGCCTCAACTCCACTTAGCCAAGTGCATATAGATGATAGACTCCACTATACCACCATAGTATCACTTACCAATACAATTCAAATGTATTGACCCTTGTGGCTGTAACTTGTTATGTTGCAGGTTTGATTGATTAGTGAAGTGTGTTCGATTAGGATTACAAAGTCTACAACCAACATGTCTGCCTGTGGCACTTTGAATATGAAGGACCCCATGCTTATAGATATTCTGCTGCAATGTAATGTAATATCCAATTGAGCTATGTAAGATGTAATAAAATTATGTTATTCCTGGTTCTAAAGTGTATTATGACCTTTGTTTCTTGATATTACATCTTAACTGTGGATGCTAGCTATTGATCCAGGGACTAGCATTGTAAACACAGGGGACTCCACCTTATATTGTTTAAAGGTTGGGACACTCCCTCTACAGATGGTATCAGAGCATTGTGTTGCCTGTAGGATTTGTAAACCCTAGGATTGGACAAAACCCCCTTAGAAAAATAGGAGTTGTATTTGTTCCAAAATTTATTTACAAACAATCTTATAAACTCTTTCCTCAACCATTTTGGTTTTGATTCTACATATCATCTATTTCAACTTGATGGAAAAACCTACCCCATGGCTAAAGACTACACCATGTGCAAAGGACTTCTTCAACTTCTTCAACTCTAATGACTTCAACTTCTTCAACTCTAATGACTTCAACATCTTCAGCATTTTCACCAAGGACTTTCAACTTGGATACCACTAAGGACTACAAGTGAGACAAGGAAATCTTGCTCAAGATGTGGAGACTAAGGAAATGCAAAATTAGAAAGAGTTCACTTCACTTGAAGTTTTGTGACCAAGAATTTTCTCAAGGAAACCATGATGTCATGCAAGATGAAACAACCAAAAATAAGGATGGAAAGATCACAAGTGAACCATATAGATGGACCACCATATTTAGTTAAGTTAAACACACCAACTTATGTGGTGTAACAAAAATATTTTGTTGCCTAAGTATGTGCTTGAACTTTGTGTTTGAATGGAATGTTTGTTTGTGATTGCTTGCACATTGCTTGTGTGAATTGTGATGTGTGTGATTAGAACCCTTACTTAGAAATATTTTGCCTATTTTAATCCCAAATCAATCCAAACAGATGACTACTCCAAGAAACTCCAACATCAAGGATGATGACACCAACAACAATCAAGAGAACAACATGAGAGAACTCATAGCAAACCAAAACCAATTTAGCCAAGAGACAACTCAACTCTTAGCCAACAACAATGGACTAGACCCATCCATACAAAGGATTTTGAAACTTCAATCCCAATTGTTGCAAGGATTGGTTACTCAAGTGATCAACATGAAAGAAAACTTTTCCCAAAGAGCTAATGACAACAAGGATGACAAAGATGTTATTCTAGAAGGAACCCAAGCTAGCAATACTTGTGGATACAAGGATCATGCATCCAAGGAACATGAAGATCAATGCCCCAAGAAGAGAGAAAGATCTCCCACCTATGAAGAACATGAACTAGAAGAACTCCTGGCTTGGGAGAGACCCAAAAAGAAGAAGAAGAAATGCCCCAACCCTAACAAGGAGGATATTACTCAAGTGCAATGTTACAATTGCAAAGAGATGGGACACTATGCCAATGAATGCCCAGAAAAGAAGAAGAACCAAGGAAACAAACAAGAAGAATTGTTACCCAAGGAAAAGAAAGATATCAGCCAAGTGATGTGTTTCAAATGCAAGGAACTAGGCCACTATGTAAACAATTGTCCAGAAAAGATGAAGAACAAGTTAAACAAGCCTATGAAGGATCTCAACCTTGGCCCATGAGTCAAGTGTGGAAACAAAGGACACTATGCAGAAGGTTGCCCAGAGAAGTTTCCCCAGGATCCCAAGCAAGCCAAGATGTAATTTAGTTTGAAAATTTTTAAGGGTGGTAGTACCCAAGATGTTTTGAGCCTACTTGTAACCCTAGCCTCCCCAAATCTCGGGACGAGATTTATTTTAAAGGTGGTAGCCTGTCACATCCCAAGATTTTCCAAATCTTGTAATGTGAAAAATAAATGAACAAAATAAAACTTTGTTTGATTTTCAGAGTGAGAAGAAACTTTTTGAATCCAATTGGAAATCTTCAAACCAATTTGGATCAAATAAAATCCTAAAGAGATTTTAAAAGGTAAACATTTAATAAAGGAAAATAAAATATTTAAAATTACTTTTTGAAATCTTTTTATAAAAGATTTGGTTTTCAAAAGAAAAGATAGATTTATAAATAAGGATTATTTATAAAGCCAAATTAAACCTTGGCCAATATTTTGAAATAAAATGTTTTGTTTTTGATAAAAATAGTAAAGGTTTATTTAAATAAAATAATAAGGATTTAATATCCAATTTTATTTAAGTAAAGGATTTTCCCATTTTAAATAAACACAAAAACTTATTTATTTATTTTAAAAATAAGTTTTACAAATATTTTATATTCTCAAATAAAAACCTACTGAAGTGTTTTGGTTTTATTTTAGATTTTCAAAATAAAGATTTTAATAAAACAAATCCTATTTGAATTAAATGAATAAGGTCTATTCATTTAATTATTATTGGACCCTAAAATAAAATGTTATTTTATTTTAAAACAAGTTTTCCCAAGTATCTTCTATTTTCAAATAAAACCTACTGTTTTGGTTTTGAAAATATTTAGATTTCAAAAGGAGTTTTAAAATAAATTAAAACCCATTTGATTTATTAACTAGTGTCCATTTTATTTAATTATAAATGGATTCTAAAATAAAAATAATATTTTATTATTGGACTTTGGTTTTGTGTTGTTAAACAGAACCAAATTCAATTACAAGTGTGGTGATTGTTTGAATTGTTTGAATGTTTGAATGTTGTTTGGAATTTCAAAACAGAAAATAGTATTGGAAAAAGAAAAAGGTTTTCAGACAGAAAAAAATAGGATCTGGACCAGCCCAGCCAGCCCAGCCCAACAGCCCAGCAAGCCCACCTGTTCCCTCGCCCCCGAAACGTTTTTCTTACCGCAGAAGCAACCCGCAAGGACACTGACGAATGGACCCTCCCCCTCACTCCTTTTCTCGCTGACACTAGGCCCCACAGCCACGTCCTCTTCTTCCCCACCCGCGGACTACGCCTCCCCCCTCGCCGGCCGTTGCAGACGGAATAAATCCGGCGTAATACGTCTTAATCACGCGTTGAATCAGCCCCGTGACCGCACGCATTTAAGCGCCCCTCTCCCCTCTCTGGTTCCCCTCTGTCGCCAGACCTCGACACGCCCCCAGGCTGCCAAATTCTGCTCAAACACCGCCACTGTCCGACGATTCTCCGGCGAGGATTCCGGCCAGCACACGCCACCTCTTGCCTCCTCGAACACGCAGCTGTGATCAGCATCCCCCAGCGGACCTTTCTGCAGCCGCAGCTCACTCGCGCGCGCCCCTGAGCGTCGACAGCGACAGCAACCGTCGCCGCCG
Organism: Avena sativa; assembly: GCA_916181665.1. Taxonomy (NCBI): domain Eukaryota; kingdom Viridiplantae; phylum Streptophyta; class Magnoliopsida; order Poales; family Poaceae; genus Avena; species Avena sativa. The sequence goes on along the minus strand of OV702280.1, from coordinate 59,470,992 downwards.
TGTCTGTTTCATCTCCGACGAGCCCCACAAGTAGTTTCCGACCACCCCGCGCCCTCTCCTTCATGCACACATCGTCGCCATAGCTCTGCGCGTCTGACCCTGTCTCCCATTTGTCCTAGCGTGCATCGTAGCCCCGTCTCCGACGACGCCCGAGCGAACCCGACGCCAGCAGGAACTCCGGCGAGCAATCAAGCCCACTCCAGTGCGCCCCTCGTCGAACCAACAACGCCTTGAGCTTCTCCAGGCTTTTGCGAACACGGTGAGCCTACTCCCTCCCTCTCTTGCTTCCTGTATCGCCGGCGCCGCCACCGTCTGTCCGTTCCGCCGCCAGCCACCGCCGTAGCGCCGCTAGTTTTAGGTCGAGCCTGCAGCAACCGTTCGATCTCGATCCAGTGGCTAGGATAGAAGCTAGGTGAAAGGGTAAGTAGCATCTGCGCACCGCACGATCTGACTTGATCCAACGGCTGCAGCTGTGCGATCCGAGCGAAGCGGTACCGACGAATGAGAATAGGCCGCGTGTCACTGGATGATTTAAAATAGAATTTGAAAACAGATTTAGATGCCATTTTGAAACCCTTGTAACTTTTGATCCACATGTCCAAATTTTGCAAACTTTATATCATTGGAATCAGAAAGACAAGCCCTAGCCAACCATGCCATTTGTTTAGTAAAAAGCTTCTGGAAAAATGATTGTTTTTGCAGAAACATTTGTATGCTTGTTAAGGATGTGAAAATTGTTTAAAAATGAATTTGGAGATAAAATCTTTGGCAAATGGTGTGATTTGAACATACTGACCATAGGAAACACTCTGTGGATTCAAAAATGTATTTGGAGAAACAAAAGAATGATTCTTTGATTTAAAACCATTTCTAGCCAAATAAAAATATAGTTTATTTATTAAAAATGGGTTTGGAAGAAAACTTTTGGGAAATGTTTTGTTTTAAACTCTCTGACCCCAAACACCAAGTTTTGTGGTTTGAAAACATATTTTGTGAACCCTATAGATTAATGCCTTAGTAAAAAACATTTCTACACCACATAAAATGATACTTTGTTTTGAAAATGGTTTATAAAGTGAAACCTTTTGCAAATGACTTTGCCACTTTACAAATTGACCATTAGGTGTTTTCAAATGTTCATGACCCATTAGGAACCACCTTTTCAAAACAAAACAAAGCTTGGCATGCTTGCATGCATTACTTTGACTTTGTCATTTTATGTGTTGTTTTGCTTGATTGGTAGATTGAGTTGTGCCTTGCTTGATTGAATTGTAGTGACTTGAAGAGTGTGATTGTTGCAAGGACAAGGAGTGAACCTATACTCTACCAAAAAGGCAAGTGATGCTTCATACTTTTTGTCCCATTACTTTCACTATGCATTAGTGATTTTTCTCTAAGTAAACTTGCATGGAATTTTGCTAAGTATAAACCTTGCTATAGGAAAACCTAGAAGATGAAACTTAGTGGAAATCTTCCTAAGTTAAGATACCTACTACTATCAAGCTTAGCCTAGCTAATAGAAAACAAGGGTGGAATATATATTCACACTATGGAAAATTTCTAAGTCTGAGGACTGGTGTTTTGTTTAATAAAACAACTAAGTTAATGAATCACCTGGGTGGAATGGTAATTGCTTGGTGGATTTTTGGTTGAGTGGTTCACAAGGCCCATGTCTATGGTTTACCTTGTGTATCTCACTTGTGGATGGCCACCCAGGAACAAAGAGATTTGAGATGTCAAATGTTGAGAAGCTTCAAGTGCAACCACTTGGCATTATGGGCTCTGCCTAGATCATATAGGTTGCAAGAACTTAGCCATATGGACAGTTGGTGGTAGTGTTTGATAGGTTGGAGCGCGTCCATTTTGGTCTAAGGGAAGGCTTCTGAAAGATCTTGTCTTGGGAAACCAAGTCTTGTGGGGAAAGTGCACCACCTCTGCAGAGTGTAAAACCTAAGTACTTAGCCATGTCCCTGGTAAAGAACAATTTGAGCATCAAGACATGGAAGAAATCAAGAATCTCATCATTCAAATTTCTAAGATAAAAACTTGTGGTTTGAACAAGGGTTAAAGGATCTTCAAACTTTGATTGAGAAAAATGTTTTTGTCAAGCAAAAACTTAGTGTTTTCAAAATGATAAGGAAAATCTATTTTGAGCAATGCAAGCCTCAACTCCACTTAGCCAAGTGCATATAGATGATAGACTCCACTATACCACCATAGTATCACTTACCAATACAATTCAAATGTATTGACCCTTGTGGCTGTAACTTGTTATGTTGCAGGTTTGATTGATTAGTGAAGTGTGTTCGATTAGGATTACAAAGTCTACAACCAACATGTCTGCCTGTGGCACTTTGAATATGAAGGACCCCATGCTTATAGATATTCTGCTGCAATGTAATGTAATATCCAATTGAGCTATGTAAGATGTAATAAAATTATGTTATTCCTGGTTCTAAAGTGTATTATGACCTTTGTTTCTTGATATTACATCTTAACTGTGGATGCTAGCTATTGATCCAGGGACTAGCATTGTAAACACAGGGGACTCCACCTTATATTGTTTAAAGGTTGGGACACTCCCTCTACAGATGGTATCAGAGCATTGTGTTGCCTGTAGGATTTGTAAACCCTAGGATTGGACAAAAACCCCTTAGAAAAATAGGAGTTGTATTTGTTCCAAAATTTATTTACAAACAATCTTATAAAATCTTTCCTCAACCATTTTGGTTTTTATTCTACATCTCATCTATTTCAACTTGATGGAAAAACCTACCCCATGGCTAAAGACTACACCATGTGCAAAGGACTTCTTCAACTTCTTCAACTCTAATGACTTCAACTTCTTCAACTCTAATGACTTCAACATCTTCAGCATTTTTACCAAGGACTTTCAACTTGGATACCACTAAGGACTACAAGTGAGACAAGGAAATCTTGCTCAAGATGTGGAGACTAAGGAAATGCAAAATTAGAAAGAGTTCACTTCACTTGAAGTTTTGTGACCAAGAATTTTCTCAAGGAAACCATGATGTCATGCAAGATGAAACAACCAAAAATAAGGATGGAAAGATCACAAGTGAACCATATAGATGGACCACCATATTTAGTTAAGTTAAACACACCAACTTATGTGGTGTAACAAAAATATTTTGTTGCCTAAGTATGTGCTTGAACTTTGTGTTTGAATGGAATGTTTGTTTGTGATTGCTTGCACATTGCTTGTGTGAATTGTGATGTGTGTGATTAGAACCCTTACTTAGAAATATTTTGCCTATTCTAATCCCAAACCAATCCAAACAGATGACTACTCCAAGAAACTCCAACATCAAGGATGATGACACCAACAACAATCAAGAGAACAACATGAGAGAACTCATAGCAAACCAAAACCAATTGAGCCAAGAGACAACTCAACTCTTAGCCAACAACAATGGACTAGACCCAGCCATACAAAGGATTTTGAAACTTCAATCCCAATTGTTGCAAGGATTGGTTACTCAAGTGATCAACATGAAAGAAAACTTTTCCCAAAGAGCTAATGACAACAAGGATGACAAAGATGTTATTCTAGAAGGAAACCAAGCTAGCAATACTTGTGGATACAAGGATCATGCATCCAAGGAACATGAAGATCAATGCCCCAAGAAGAGAGAAAGATCTCCCACCTATGAAGAACATGAACTAGAAGAACTCCTGGCTTGGGAGAGACCCAAAAAGAATAAGAAGAAATGCCCCAACCCTAACAAGGAGGATATTACTCAAGTGCAATGTTACAATTGCAAAGAGATGGGACACTATGCCAATGAATGCCCAGAAAAGAAGAAGAACCAAGGAAACAAACAAGAAGAATTGTTACCCAAGGAAAAGAAAGATATCAGCCAAGTGATGTGTTTCAAATGCAAGGAACTAGGCCACTATGTAAACAATTGTCCAGAAAAGATGAAGAACAAGTTAAACAAGCCTATGAAGGATCTCAACCTTGGCCCATGAGTCAAGTGTGGAAACAAAGGACACTATGCAGAAGGTTGCCCAGAGAAGTTTCCCCAGGATCCCAAGCAAGCCAAGATGTAATTTAGTTTGAAAATTTTTAAGGGTGGTAGTACCCTAGATGTTTTGAGCCTACTTGTAACCCTAGCCTCCCCAAATCTCGGGACGAGATTTATTTTAAGGGTGGTAGCCTGTCACATCCCAAGATTTTCCAAATCTTGTAATGTGAAAAATAAATGAATAAAATAAAACTTTGTTTGATTTTCAGAGTGAGAAGAAACTTTTTGAATCCAATTGGAAATCTTCAAACCAATTTAGATCAAATAAAATCCTAAAGAGAATTAAAAAGGTAAACATTTAATAAAGGAAAATAAAATATTTAAAATTACTTTTTGAAATCTTTTGTGCCAGGAATAACCTCTAATGAGAGAGAACTAAGATTTGGGAAAGTTGTTGTCCCGAAACAGATTTTTGTGCTTCACAGTAAAAATTCGTGAAAAATCTCTATATGTCGGATTGAGCTGTAGTTTTCTGAATAAATCGTGCAGGTTGTTAGCTAACTTTCGTTAGTTCAACATTTTTCGATTTGAGAAACAGAAGGTCTTCAAAAAATCGGTTTTTACCTGCTGGTCTGTTTTTACAGATTTCTGCCATTATTTGCATTTGCCTCTTTATCGATTTATTTTTGGGTTCTCTTTGGTAAATTGAGCTTTTTGAAGGAATTGCTCTAGTAGCTTGTGTTTTTAATGAAAGTTTTGCTATTTTGAAACTAAACCCAAAGGTTTATTCTCTTGAGTGCACTAATGTTGCTAATGAAGATTGTGTGAAGTTTTGTATGAAGGAAATTTTTAAGTATAGGGGAAGAATGATGTAATGAGATGAAGAATGGACAAAATATCAAGCTTGGGGATGCCACCCCATGTCACCCCAAGAAATATTCAAGAGGTACAAGCATCAAAGCTTGGGGATGCCCAAGGCATCCCCTTCTTCATCAATGAAAATCTCAGATCTCTTTCTAGACACTTCGTTTTTATTGTTTCATGCAATGTTGTGTTGTTCTTGGAGCATCATAGTTTTTGTTTTTGGTTTTTCTTTCCTTATTTTGTTTGAATAAATTAGTTGGACCCCCGCTTTCGCTGTGATATTTCAAATAAGTTGATTGGTGTTGGAAAGGAGTAGAAAGTTTCATGCTTATAGTAGTACAAAAGGGATCTTGTTTTGACTGTGACTTAGACTTTATCATGTTATGCTAAATGTTGTTTTGACCTTATGCTTAGTGATTATATCTGTAGCATGACTTATTCCAAACAATTAAGATTGCTTAATGCACCTTGCAAGAATCATGCTTTGTTTTAGCATACAAAAGCATAATATTTTGGTATTCTCCTTTGATGTTTTGTTTGGGTTGACTTGGCACATGCTCACACCATGTTATGAGTATGAACAAGACACCTTAGCCTCTATGATCATTTAGTTTTTGACTCGTGGTACCACTTTATGCTTTGATTGGTAATGTTTTGTCGCTCTGCATGATTATGACCATTATTGCTCTCTTAGTTGGTTGCTCCCAGTCTTTTGCAAGCCTCCATTTGTATTGAGTAAGCTCTACTCATGCATCCCACTCCCAATAAACCAAGTTTTCCAAAGAGTCCATTATAAATTCCTATGCATGGTGTGTTACACCATTCCAAGTATACTCTTTTTTATCTACCTTCCAAATTAAACTTGTTATGTGAAAATTAGTAATTAAAGCTCTCACAAACTTGATGGCACACTTTATTTTTCTTGCCCATAATAAACTTGAACCATTGTGTCATCTATGTTGTATATGATTGCACTTATAAGTTGGAAATTAGTAGAACGTGTTGTCACGGGGAACGCTTTCAACACATGTACATATTACCCCGTTGATATCATGATCTTTTGTTTGCGGATGTCGGCGGTGTGAAATAAAAGAGGAGCTTATAAGTCCATGGAGTTATGTATATGTGTTAGAGAAACGCATGAGCCGCTATCCTAAGCTATGCCTAATCATGGTGGAAACTTGCAGCATCACCATAGTGAGCAATCTATGAAGCATTCTTCTTATAAAAAAGAGAAAAGAAAAAGGAAAAAAGAGGAAAGAAGAAAAAAACACCATTTTCCCATGGTAAATAACAAGATTGCTGAGATTCTCATTGTCTGTTGCCTTGTCATTTTGATATGGGATAGCTCCTGTGTCATGGGGCAAGACCTATCCTGTTGGCGGTTCTCTATGTTGCACATATACTTACTATGACAAGAACTTACCAGTAAATAAAGTTGAGTAACATGAGGAACTTCCCTCGTACTTGTAGCACCCCGCATAAATCCACTACTAGAAAATCGTTGTTGTTATATGTTGTGCATCGTCATGACATCATCATACATTTTTTCCTATAAAATTAATTTAATAAAACCCTATTTTCTGTTTGCTAAATATATTCCTCCTTTTTTCAAATCTACAACATATTTTATTATGTTATTTATCGTCTGAAACTATTTTAAAAAAGGGTTTGTATAAATAAATAAATGTTTTTTATAGGAGTGGCAGCAAAACAGGGCCAACCCATCCAGGCCCAGCCGACCACCACAACCCCAATATAAACCCTAAATCCCCCAAACCTAACCCTAGACCTAACCTAAACAGCTAACACCCCACCTGCCGCCGCCAGAACCAACTATCCTCGCACGCAACCCCACCGAACCTGCGTACACCCTGTAGCCCCACGGTACCCGACCCACTTGCCCCGCTGCCCACCCCGCGTCTATCGGTCGGGCCCCACCCCGCTCTTCCGTCCACGTCTCCCAACCACCATGACGTGTGCGCAAGCCCCGCGCCTCGCTTTCCTCTTCCTCCCGCAGACCCTCATCCTCCGCCGCCGCTCGCTGATCTCCTTCCTGACCCTCCCTCCTCGAGCCCGGCCGCCTTCCGCATTAGTCCCCGACGGCGCCTCAACTAACCGCCCTGAAGCCCCCCCCCCCCCCCCCCCCCGGCTCCTTCCTCTGCCGCCGCTTGGGCTCCTGCGCCATGGGGGCCTCGCCATCGTCCCTGGCGCTGCCGTCGCCCACGCCTTCCGCCATCGGCCCCTAAGCTCGACCTTCGCGCCCTATCCTCCCCAACCCGCACTACCGCCGCGAGTCTGGGTCCCCTGCGTCGCCCTTGTGCTCCGGCCTATCCCATCTCCGGCCACGACCGCCACCCCGGCGCTTCCCCGGCATCGAGCCGCTTCGCCCCCATGGGACCGCGTCGGCCTCGACCTCCTGCCCCACGCCACACCGTCTGTGCGCCAACCCGCTGCCGTTCTCCTCGTCGTGCGTCACGCACCTCCCTCTCTGATGCCCACTGTTTGTGCGCCAAGACGCCGCCGTTCTCCTCGCTCTGCGTCGCCTCTGCCATGGACCCCGTCGACGGCTCTTCCCGATGGTGTCCTCATGTCCTATTCCACTGATTCCTTTTTCTGTGTGTGCTCGTGTTTGTAATGTTGTATGTGTCCTTGCTTGTACAAGCATTTCTGCTGGGTGTGTTTGAGCCTACGGCAAGTCCATCCGTGAAGGCCATCAAGATGGATACCCAAGACCTCCGAAGCTAAAAACTCAAGATCTGCCTCACGGAACCGATGCCCAAGACCCTGAAGCCAAGATCGCCTCCCCAGATCTGGACCCCGAAGCCCGGCATCCAAAGACCAAAGACTGAACCCCGAACCAAGATCGTCTGGATCCCTAACGTGTGACCTCTATTTGAGACCCCCTATTTTTGTAAATGACATATATATTATTGGATTTAAAATATGCATGCTTGCATCGCATCATGTGGGTTGGGGACACTTTGTCGATTCACCTCATAATTAAATATGGAAACCATATGCGGGAAAATCTAGCCTTATATTGGCCTCATTTAAATTTGTGTAGTGAACCGGTGCCACTATTTGACATGTTAATACAACATTTAAATTGTGCGGCATCTAAAACAACTATAATCATATACTTAATTGTTAGGACCCTGGTTCTGCTTAATATTGCCTAATTTCATCGTACCTTTTCCATTCCATACATCATACATGTATCATGCCTGATCTTCTACCGTAGTATTAAATAGTGCATTCGGTGTTTCTTCTAGTGCTTTGCTTCTTCACGGATTAGGCCCATGAGTTGATGTGGGTGTTGACCCGATCTTCGGATGAACCTTCGACAATGTTTTCAGGCGAGCATTCTCCCTCTTCCTACCTATTTTACATTTCTAGTCTTTATTTCCTCATATTGATCTATTGCTATTCGTGGTGCGATGCTTTAGTTTCCGTACCCCTATTATATTACTTGCAGCCCCTATATTGCCTTGGACACCTCCTATTACCTGTTGCTTTATAGACAGTCGGCCTTGCGAGTCATAGTTGCTTGCTTAGCTGTCGCTTCGTGTTGTCGATGTTCCACTGATGTTGGGGGTTGGCATATTCATAAAGGTGGAGATAATCGTGGTTTTAATTACAGCTGGTTACTTAAATATTAAAATGAACATAACTAATGAAAAGGCACCAGTGGGTAATAGTTGAGATTTGGTTGTTAACCGCCCACTTGTGTCCACCTAGGACCCGAGATCTTGACACCTATTCCGAGACTGAGCACGCTAACCATATGTGGGGTGTATAAACACTCCTATCGGCTTAGTACATGATTTCAAAGTACTGAACTGGGGGCCACAAACTAGTTTGAAGTTTTCATGCCACGTTATGCCATGTATGCCATGTTTATTACCTGCTGCTCGATGAGCATTTATTACTGTTGTGTAGGAGAGGCACTCTGTCACGGGAATATTTTGTCTATGACCTCTGCTCCCGTGAAAGTGTATGCAACCCTAGGGTCCGTATGAGGAGGATAGCTAAACCTCGTACGGGTAGCTCTTTCGGTGCCCCCCATGCACTTGCTTTGGGTCAGATGAAGCGTCGTGTCCTAGGCCCCACCGACATACCTATGGAAGTATGTTAATTAATCTGGCAACAAGGGTCGAAGTGCGTGTGGAAATTTCCGTGCACCCCTGCAGGGTTAAATCTTTTCGAAAAGTCGTAGCGCACCACTACCTAGTGCGCTACGAGTAAGTTGGGTGGGATTCAAAATTTGAATCCCCACCCCGCCCACCTACCCCTTTTCTTTTCCCTCCCCTTCTCTCCTTTTCCTTTTCCTTCCTTCTCCTTTCCTTCTTCTTCTCCTCCTTCTCCTTCTCATTTTCCTTCTCCTCCTTCTCTTTCTCCTTCTCATTTCCTCCTCCTCCTTCTCTTTCTCCTTCTCCTTCTCCTCCTCTTCCTCCTCCTTGCAGTGAAGATGGTGACGGCGGCCTCCTCCTTGCAGTTCCGACGACGAGGCGGCGGGCTCCTTCTTCTTCTCCTCCTCTTCCTCCTCCCTGTAGTTCCGACGACGATGAGGCCTCCTCTTCTTCTTCTCCTCCTTCTCTTCTTCTTCTCCTCCTCTTCCTCCTCTTCTTCTTCTCCTCCTCTTCTCCTCCTCCTCTTCCTCCTCTTCTTCTCCTCCTCTTCCTCCTTGCAGTTCTGACGATGACGACAAGGTGACGACGAGTAGGCGACGACGAGGCGACGAGGCGACGACGACGACCTGCACCGACGAGCGACGACACTGACGACGAGATCCAGATCTGCCGCTTTTTTTGAATTTTGAAATTTATATCTGTGGCGCACAACACGTAGTGCGCCACGGTTATCGTTTCATACGCATGGCGCACCTGGACTACTTTCCGTGGCGCACTGGCATGTGCGCCACGCCTATCTCGACACAACCATGGCGCACCAGGCAGTGCGCCACGGCTAGGAGATATCCATAGCGCGAGGCCCGTGGCGCACTGCTAGTGCGCCACTGATGGCCTTTTCAGGTGCGCCACGAACAGGCATTTTCCTAGTAGTGAGGCAAGGACCGCCGAATTATAAGACTCGCCGTGTACTGGCCTCTGTACTGACCGCTCTCTTTTTTCTTTGCCCTTTGCCGCACCCCTGTAACATCCCAGCATTAGAGTCTAATAACAAGCTGAACCCAGATATGTGCATTGCATTCATGCATAGAAAATCTGATTAATTTTCGCGCTTTTAAACAAAACTTGTCAAAGGGATTGAAGCTTCTCTTAACTTGATGGAATTGAAGTAGATCATCAAGTTAACTGCGATAAGTTCCAATATGACCTTTGCTAAAATCTTATTTGGTTGAACATGATTTGGTCTAAGGGAAGACTAGTTATAATAAATGTCACTCACAATACAGTGCTTAAATGATTCATATATGGTCCTCAAGGGATCATACCATACTATTCATCATACCAATTTATGAATACTAAGTTAAGATTACCACTAGAATAATAAAAAATTGCAATTATTAGTGCTGACCTATCTTATTTTTATCTATTCCTATTATAAGTATCATAGTAACACATAACCTGGAACTCTTAAATGAGTTGGAGTTGGAAAGAGACCAAGTCAGGATCATCCACAATATGTCTTTCTTTCCATATCAATCTTAATGGAATCTATTTTGATATCTGTTGTTCATTAATTTTGAGTAATCAACCATTGATTCACAAACTCCTTAACTACCAATCTTTGATCTATTATTTCTTGATCTTATCATAACATCTACTTAAATCTTTTAAAGAGGGCATAGTTCATAAATAACTTTAATCCAATATGAGATACTAAGAAGATAATTTCTAGACAATTAAAGGTAGGATTGCTAAAGCACTACTTAGCCAACTAAGAACTTCAATAATAAATGATTAAGGTATTATAATGGTAATGTTTTGGCCACCAACATAAAATGATTATATTTAGTACGGTAATACTGGTGGGTAGAACATGAGTGGAATCTTAGTAAAGATAAGTGATTCTAGAGAAGCCTTTACAACCCACATAAATATAATTCAGGGATTGAAGTGTAAGTCATGAGAGTTATGTAATTATAAGATGGTGTTATTCAACTAAAGCTAGTAGAGCATAGAGTCATTAAAAGTGGTGTATTCATATTTAAGGATAGTTTACTTTAAAGAAGAATAGTGTTGGGGATTAAGGAAGGTTGGGAGTAGAGTTTGAAGGAACTACTGGTGGGATGGAAGATTGCCAACAGTAAAAAAATAGTAGATACAATCAAGCAAGAATTAAGAAATCTATGAAGTATATTTATATCAAACTCATTGGATTCATTCCAAAGTTTAGAAGAATGATATATTGAATACTAAGACTTTAATAAGTAAATCCCTCAAACTAACCATGGTAATGGATTGAAAAGGGTATTATATCTAGGGAAGGAATTCCTTAATTAGAGATCCAAGATTGTGAAATATAGTTATATGTTATAAATCATTCTCTTATTTAATCTTGGTAAGCAATCAACTCTAAATCTCAAATCAAACATAATATCCACCTCATATCATTGATCCATCATCTAATGTCTATAACATCTATATAAATATTCCCCTATGACAAATTACATAAGCATATATCTGTTAATTTCAACCATCATCACTATTGTGCCTAAGTATATTTTTATAAGTTCACTTCTATAAAACACTCAAAATATAACTTCTATTTAAAAAGAGAGATTTCATCCAATACTAGACACCAAAGGCAATACACTTAGTTGATAAATCCTAAATCTTAAAGAGAATCTAAACCTATATAAAATACTAAAACCAAGGGTAATATTCCAAGATTCAAAACCCTAAACTTCTTTGTTATCCACATACATTGCTATTTTCCAAATTAATGGGAGTAATAGTTACCATATTAATGTCTTTATATTTCATGCATCAAATAATGGTATAAAAGCATTAAACTTATATATAAAGTTTCTATTCACACTATGAGCTCATCTAAAATTAAATTTATAAGCAAATAAGAACATATCATTCAATAAATCTCTAAGTAAAGATAGAAGAGAAAAATAATAAGAAGAAGTTTCTTCCAAATATTAAAAAAAGAGAATTCTTATTAAGAAAATAAAAGAAATATAAAAAGAAGGCATAATAAAGGTTCACAAAGGGTGCCAAATATATTTTAATATTACTGCCAATATCCAACAATTAAACATACAAAGAAAGGTTCAAAATCTAATTCAAATTTAAATCTGAATTAGAAAACAGAAAATAGATAAAGAGAAAGCAAATAAAAAACTAAACCTGGCTGCAGCCCAACACACTTATGCTTACCTGACGCCCTGTGCAGCCCACAACGGCCCAGTACTAGCCCAGGTTCTTTTCTGTCTGTGACTGACAAGTGGGGTCAAAAACGGACCGCGGGTTGAGCGAAAGAAAACGCCAGGGGGTTTTATGTAAAACGGTCATCGTCGTCACCGTCACGCACACAGGCAGCTCGCTGGCGGAGCTCGTCGCCGCCCGATGCCGTCATCTCCGTCATTGCGTCAAGGTACTCGCCGCCGATGCCAGGAGGGGATAAGAAGGCCACCGCGACCCATTGCTTCCATCTATATCCCCAATCCCTCCTTATCCTCTCAGATACGAGGGAGACCGAACCCTAGCTCGCCGGAGCCACTCCTCGCCGTCGAACCACGCCTCCCCACACCATTCTGAGCCGTCATGGAGAAGCGCCAGCCTCCGTAGATCCTCTGGGTAGAAGAGTGCATCAAGGGGAGCACTGGAGCGGGTGAATTTGGTCGATTTCCTTCGCGGCAGTTCGTAGGAATCCTCGTCGGGGAGCTTGATTCCGACCGCGCCTGTCCTCGTCGACCACTCTATCGTCATCAGGGTAAGCATACGCATCTCTGGACCCTAGTTTCGTTTGCGGATTCGCATCGTAGGTCTAGTTTTGTTGAGCACCGCCGCTGGCCACCGCAGTAGCTCGTCGCCAATGACCTTCCGATGACCATTTCCGAGCGGCGCTGCCACTATTAGGTTCAGTAGATTGCACTGATTCGAACTAAGCCCATCTTACTTGCTAGGTCGCCGTAGATCGTCGCTGGTGACCACTCACCGATGGCGGTGGCGATGCTGACGCCATGCTTACCTCATGATCGAGCCACGTCAACCGTTTGACTAGTCTTTGTCCCGCGTGGTGGATGACATGGCCCAAGGCCCACATGTCATCGACAGTGTGTAGACAGGAGCCTAGTAACAAATGCAATTCTTTCACTTGAGAGCTGAGGTGGACAATGGCCCACTAGTCAGTGACTGGGGCTAGCTCTGGGTGCGGTATAAAAAGTATTTTCTGTTAGGAGTTAAATAAAATGTTATAATTCAATAAATATTATTCCAGAAATTCAATAAATGATTAAATCTTATTTAATTAATAACTTTTGATTTGCAATTCAGAAAAGTATGTATAATGTATGAAAATTTTCAGAAAAATAAAATCTACAACTTAAACTCATTATCAAATATTATTATGATGATGATTTAAATAAATATTATTTAATAAAAGATTTACAAGTAATAAAACTTTGATCACTCATAATAAATATTAATAATAGTAATAAAATACCAAGAATTTTAGAAAAATAAGAATTCTAATATAAAACTATAATCATGTATTATTATTTCACTTAATCAAATATTTATTATTAAGTAATTATAAAGTGATAAGAATTATAAAAATTATATCTTATTATTTATAAATCATAAAAAAATGATATGTCAAAATGATCACAAAATATTGTTTACATGTTAAAAATCTAATAATCTCCTTTTGGAGATAAATAGAAAAATTAAATATTTTAATAACTCAAATTTAAACTTATTTACTTCATTAATAATTCTTATAAAGATAAATAATATTTATTAATATTTCTAAAATGAGTCAAATAAGTCTAATAACTAGTATTAGTCTTAAATATTAAAAATAGAATACCACAATAATTTCAAACATTATGAATGTTCATATCTTAGAAGAATCTACAACTTTGAATGAAAATTATCTCTAAGAAGAATTCCACTAATAATAAATCCTTCAAGAACAACATGAAAACAATCAAATCTTTTCTAAACCATATTAATTACCAAATTACAAAAACTACTATAACACCAAATAAATCCAAAAGTAATTAAATAACATTATGTTGGGCTTACAAACTATATTCACTTATCTATAAAAGATAAATGATATTACTCCATACTCGAATCAGGAAATCATTACTCAAGTAACTGAATAAACATTCCTAAGTAACTTAAAGATAATATTTCAGATATACAAGATACAAATATACTATCAAAACTATATATACTTTAAAGTTAACTTTAGTCTGCAAAATCTTAATAAAACACTATAAGCATTATTATAGGTTTTATAGTTAACTTTTGTCTTAGATAGTTAAACTATAAAGCAACTCAAGCCAAACCATTTAAACAAACAAATAACCTCAACCACCACTAACTAACCACAAAGTTTGTTTAGACCTTAAAAGTGAAACCTTTTCTTCGAAGGTTATCTTTTTTGCCACTTTAAATAAGAGACCTTATATAAGTAATCCTAACTAGTATGCCGTAAGTATGTACACTCTATTCCTACATATGTGATGTTTGCAACCTGTAACATCCCAAAAATACCAAACTTAGATCATCAAACACTAATCATCAAGATTAGGGTTAACAAAAACTTTTCTAAATAAACTCATGAATGCATGTATATGTGTATGCATGGATTTTGAATTTCTTTAAAAACCACCTTGTTTGTGTGGTCCATTGCTTGTAAAATGTTTCTTAGGTGAAATGAACATCATCTAAAACATTTCCCACACTTTCCTTAAAGACAAGTAAATCAAAACAAATATATTAAGTGAATGGTCATTTTGGCCAATTTAACTCCCATGCCTACTTTGGCTGTCTCAAACTTTCAGAACCTAACAGAAACTTTTCTGGATCTTTGCACCCCTTGAATGTAGTCATAACAGAGTATCAAGGCCCACTTTGTGATCATCCAGAAACTTTCAAATGCATAGTTTAAATGACAATTCAAAATTGAATCTTCTTCATATGGGAAGATCCCACTTTTTCAAAACCCACTAGAACAAGCTCAACTTTCAAAACCCAAGCATCTGCAGACTCACCAGCACCAATCTAGCAAACCCACCAAAAATCATTTCAAAATTCAAAACTTGATTTCATGCGGCCATTTCATCAAACAGGTTGCAGACACAAATCAAACAAAACATCAAACACTATAGTGTGCAGTGATTCTTGCCTAACTTGTTCCCTAGTTAGCTCACACACAACTCAGTAGATCATCTAGAAAGATTAGCTCAACACTAGCACCCATGTGAGCTTGCCATTGCCATTAATGGTGAACAGCCGAGCACCCCAATGTCACCCCATTGTGGATAGCAATCTAGAGGAAGAACTAGTCGTGCCAACCTTGTCTAGGAGTCAGCCCACCGTCCACCGCCACTCCCTATCCCAGCCGCAAGCGTTGCCAAGCCCTGGACCACGCGCACAAGCCGCGCCCAGACCATGCCGAGCGTGCGCCAGAGCGCCACCCTCGACCAGCATCCACAGACCGCGCGCCGCCCTCGCCGCGTGCATACATGATCGCCATCAACCCAGGAGACCGCCAGACATCCCCATTTGCCGCCCCGTGCCGCACAGCCACCGCCCGCTGTCGAAGACGCCGCCTCTGCCGCGCAGAGCACCGGCCGTTCCAGACCAAACCACACCGCTCCATGCCTCGCGACCATGTCGTTGAGAATCGCCAGGAGACACAGCACCGTCCCCTACCCTTGCCCATGCCATTAGCCGCCTGTAACGTTGCCCCCGACGAGCTCACCGTGCGCCCCGACTGTCCCCTCGCTCGACTATAAATAGAGGCCACCCCCGCACGAATTCTTCACACCATCTCACTACCCTCTCCTCACTGATCGTGCCACACCATTCTCAGAGCAAGGCGAGCACCACCTCGCCGGAATTTCACTGGAGCCTGCCGCTGCCGGAGAAGAAAGGAGCCAGCGATTGGAGCCGCCCAGGAGCTGCCGCGACCACCCCTGAGTTCGCCGTCGTCGACTTCGTCGTTCGCCCGCCTCGCCGACCCTCTCCAGTACCCCGTTGAGCCCCCAGCGACCCTCACTGGCCGCGCTAGGTTTCATTCTCGCCGGAGTTATCTCGCGTCGACGATGACTCCCAGCCGTTAGATTAGAACTAGATCGAACGACCCACGTTGCCCCATACCGCTTCGCCCAGCCCCGTGTCACTGACGAGTGGGGACACCCACTTAAGCAGCCCGCGAGAGCACTGCGCTTAGCAGGCCGGCCCGTTAGAATTTACCGCGCAGCCCAGTTATTCAAATTAAATCTTTTTCTATTTCAATTCAAACACACTTCTGTACTCAACTTCAAAAATCAACCCAGATCGATTCAGTGCACCAATTTGAATGAAACCAATTTTGTTGGAAATGTCTGTGAATGCTGAATCCAAGCTCATTGGATTCAAGTCATTTCGATCTCTAGATCACCGCTGGTAAAAATAACAAGGCAGAAGCTTTTCTGCATTCAAACATTTTTCAAATTTCAACCATAATAGCTTTTGAGTTGATTCCAACTCTCAAAAATCACATTTAACCATACCTTTCAGAATATATAAAAACATATAGGTTTACTTGCAGAAATATTGTTCAAGTAATAAAAGAATGCTACATAAGCATTTCTAGCCACTTTAATTAATTAAAATAAAAGGGTAAAACCTTATTAAATTGTGACACCACTTTAAATCACATTCCCATGGACTACAATATGTGGTGATGACATGTGTCAACATGATCCCATGTTTAGTTTGGAGAATATTAAATCTTAAGTAGTTTTTCAATGAGTAGAAATTACTTTTCTAAAAATAAAAATATTTAAACCAAGCCTTAACCTTGTAATGTTAGAGATGATGCTAGATCATCTATAGGACCCTTGTGTGTGATGATTGCAAGTAGTTAAGTATTGTTTGGTGATTGTGTACCTCGTATTTATTCATAGACGCTAGTACCGACCAAGGATACGAGGAGGAAGGAGGATACTACGAAGAGGAAGCCGAGGAGAACTTCAACCACTGCTCTGCACAAGGCAAGCTAGTAACTATGCAAGCTTATACTGATATTGATGCAAGCTAACCCTTGCAAGATACCCTACTGATGCCACAAACCCATACTTGTAATATGACTACTATATGCCTTAATCATATGTGATCATACCCCCTTGATAAACCAAATCCTAGTTTTTTGTGCAAGCTTCTTACTTTATTTCTTTATCAAAGCTTACTTAGAGTCTACCTAAGATTTTGGTAGATACTAGACAGTTGTGCTGAAGGTTGCATAAAGAGCATAAAATTTAGCCTAAGATAGAAACCTTGATCTCAGCCTAAGACATGAGTTTGAACTTAGTTAAAACCCCACTAGTTACCACCCCTCCTTAGTACTACCCCACCTGTAGATGCTAGTGCTAAGCATAAAACTTGATCAACTTTAGATGGGAATACTTGGTGGAAAAATGGTTATGAAAACCTTGGAATGATGGATCATTCTATTGAAATGTTTTGGACATGTGTTTCCAAACACTTGATGATTTTGGTGATGAAAATGTTGAGGCATGAGCCTTAGCCCCTTTATAAAACTGATGGTTGTCTGGATGCGATACCATTCCAATTTTATCGTACAACCACAATACCCGAAGATTGGGTAGGGCTTGACTGGAAACTTATGTACCTTAGTATTAGTTCCCTCACGGCCAAGGTCTGAGCTGAGGCTACCTTGTGAAGATTGTCCACCTGTGTAGTACCCAAGATGACAGTTGGTCATGGTTGGGAGGCCATACTCACCTGAGAGGTGCTTATACTAGGGCGTGTAATCGAAAGGTTAGGATTGATTATCCGCATACTGAGTATGGTGAATTCAGGATTTGTTCCCGACGGATGTATCGAATGTTGTGGTGAAAGTGTACAATCTCTGCAGAGTGTCAAACTATTCGAATAGCCGCGTCCACGGTTATGGACAGTTGGAGTGGCCATATTGTTCCCCCGTCAGACTTTTTCAAAATGACTTGTGAAACAAATTGAGACTTTGACTTGACCACAACAGAGTTGTGACCTGAATTACAAGATCCCACTTAGGAGTTATAAAATTGTGACTAGCTTTGGAACTTAGTAGAGATAAACCTGGATTTTTGCAAAACAACCCTAGAGCCTAGTGTCCTATTATCCAAAAACCCCTTACCTGTTAGTATTAGTTTGCGAGTACTTAAAGAGTACTCATGGCTTTGTCCCTGGCTATTCCCATGGCCAGACTATGAAGAGGAGTACCTGGAAGATGGACCCCAGGAAGGTTACGACAACTAGGATCATCTCCCATCGTCAGCATTGCCTGTGACCCTGAAGATGGAGCTTCGCCTATGCTACCGTTATTACTACGTATTCCGCTGCTTGAAATTGTATTAAGAACTGGATCATGAGATCCCTATTTGTGTAAGAACTTATGTATCGTTGTAACGGATGATGTACTATGGTATCCAATTCTGTTATGTCTCGCAAAAATGGTAATCCCGGGATTGCGATGTATGGCATAACAGGCATCTAGGATTGAAAAATCCGGGTGTTGACACAACCACTCATAAACTCTAATAAAAGTACAACGGTGAAACCTATCTAAAAGGACCACACATTCCAAAGTAACCATTTTCGGAATCCAAACACTAGGACAACGTTATTCCCGGGATTTGCGCTTAGAACGTGCATCACACTACTTATGCATAAAAGCATATTGCTTCTTTAAACATTAGTCCTTACCGGACCAATGATGCTGATTTCAGATTTTGGATCTTATACATTGACTCGAAGACCCTGAGTGCATAATCTTGCAATCACAAAAGGCAAGTTCACACTTGCTCATGTCCTTTGATTATTTTCTGTAAAGTATTTGACAAATCCAGTGTTGTCGTCACCTGCATTTGAAAAATGTCCGAAAACACTATTTTCATAATAATATGATTATCGGTTATTTACCATGAGGTAATAACCTACTATAAAAGTTCTGGTGGTAAAGGAACATATTACCTAGGACTTAACAACCAATGTTGCCAGTGATTCTTGCGCCGTATATCACGCGTTAACCATGAGATTTGGAATGGGACGGAGAAGTCAGCTGCATCTTCTTCCTCTTGCATGAAGCTGGATGTGCAGGTCGTGGCTGTTATCCTCGTAGCGTGCATATTAATTGGTAATTCGTAGAGGATATGCATCATATGGGTGGGAACCCTCAACGTCCCACGATAGTTCTGGCATCTAACGGTTTGTACAAACCATTGCCGTAATACTTTATGTGGGCATGGTGTACACCAAGGAGGCATGCGGGGTCGCGAAGGGGGCAGTAATTGGCTTGGATCATCTTCTGGGCCCCACATCATGGAATTGTGGACGGGAATAAGCTGTCCGGTTGTGCAACAAATAGTTGATCTCTCATGGGTAAAGTAAACGCACCTCTGCAGAGTGTAAGAACTGTAACTTGTTACTCCCTGTTCCGGGAAGGAGCTGCGAACGCGGCGGGAAAGGAACCCCATGAAGGTTCTAGTAAACCCGTGAAGGCTTTCGGACATAGCTTTTCAGAATAAAATCAACCTTTGAAGAAATATTTATGAAAACTTGCATTGCCTACGACCTACGGTCTATGGCTGTAGTTATAGTGCATAAAACACTCCTTTTCTAGTGAATTTGCTGAGTACGCTCGTACTCAAAGTATCTTCTTAACCCTTGCTAGATTCTGAAGCCATTAAAAGATGACTACATCAAGATATGCTCCAGAACTTGTCAAGACCAGCTAAAAGCTCTTTGATGAAGACCAGGAAGACCACATAAATCTCAACTCAAGTGAAGACGAAGTTATTGACTAGATAGTAATACAATCTCTAGCCAAAGAACCTACCTCTGTAGTACATTGCAATAGCGGCAATGCCAATTCCTTAGTTAAATACTAATTTTAATAGTATAATAATTTTGCGTTATTTATCTTTGATTCTTGTTTGTAAAATAAGTTCTCTTTCTCTCTTTAACCTAGAGTGTTCTCTGGATCTTATGTGAAGAGTGCGTTGTAACCTTTAAGCCATATATTGGACCCGCTGTGTTTATGTTGTGCCATTCTGAGGGATGTAATACTAGTGAACGGTGTTTCATTGGTGTTATGTCAATGACTATAGTGTACTACATCATGCAGTGGTATGCTGGGTCACCGTAGTTGGTATCAGAGCATATGCTTTGATCTTAGGTTGGAAACCTAGTAAATTGGTAGAACCTGTAGAACACATCCTAGCAATTATGAAGAGTTCTCTAGTGATATGAGGGATATTCACTTGAGAATAATCCTATTATGTACTAGTGTGATAACTCTTTTAGATGATTGCAATTCCAATCATTACCTAAGAGTTTTAACTCTATGTGACTGATGATAATTTTTTATCCACGGTTCCACATGGCACCTCGATATCCACCCCGGAATGTTCAAGTGATGAACAGGACGTTGGATGACTACGGAGGGGATTGGACAGACAATCTCCAACAACTTCTATGGAGTTTGGAGTGTGAATCAAGACTCCTGGTCAAGATTTACAGTTACTATGATGGGCAGGTATTAGCTAAATACCGTGTCATGATAATGTTACCCAAGAAGTTAGGACTGAAGGGGGAAATGCCAGCAGGAGAGGCAAGGTGCATGGCATCTGCATATCAGATTGCCGTAGCAGCAGCCATAACCATGATCCGAGGGCATAAATCCCAAGCTCTAGAAGGTAGTACTCACACCATTATACCACATGAAACCGCAAACTCAGAGCATGAGTTAGATCACTCTACCTTAGTCCAAGCTGAACCTACTCTAGCTATAGAATATATGGATCATTATTGGTCTTTGCTAAACACTTATCATAACACTCACCAAGTCTTAGTTCAGGAGCTGGATATGGTCATTGAGGATTTTACTGATCCTGATAAAGCAATGGCTCGTAGGAAGAAGTTAGATAAAGAAGCTGATGGGTTATCCGCTTCATAGATATGAACCCATTCACCATCGCATTCATTGACGAGAGCGGCAGAACATAATCTAGCTTCAGCATCCTGAACGATCGCATCCCAAATACATACCTTCAGGAGAGGTGTTTGAGGAAACTGAGTTTGATGACCCAAACTCAGAAAATTATGCCTATTACCAGAATGACTTCAAGCCACCTGAAGACTTATGGACCAAGTACAATTCCGAACAACAAGAATGGAATAAAGTTATTCCAAATAAACCTGAGCCTAACTATGGATGGGAAATAGAATCTCAGGGTAAAACCATAGGGAATCCTATACCTTGTGATGCAGGTGTTGAAGAAGAGACCAATTATAACCATAGGGAGCCTTATGGACCATATGGGGGTAACATGAATCCAATTAACTTAGAAGATTACTCTAATAGCTAATATACCAACATATATGGCTGGATCCAAGAAAAAGCTAAGGAACCAACTTACTATGAGGAAGCGTTGCCAGAAAACCCGAACTATTTGGTGGAAGATTACGCCAACTCTAGTCATTTTTCAATGACTAATCTCAGTCTCGGTACTTCTAATCAAGATTACGCACCTCCTGGATGCTCCTATGCTCCAGAAGGCAGTCGTAGGACTTCACATCATCATGGACGGAACTCCAGGAAGCACTAGAGGAAGATGAAAGTGAGAGAGAAACAACATCCCAAGGGATGCGGGCTTGAATAATGTACATAGAGGGTAATGCGTATTGTAGTTTGGAGAGTTTGCTGAAATAAGTGAGGATATATCCACAAAGAACAAGAAGTTATTGTAGGATAGTTGTGTAAATAGGTATGAAGCAAACCGTGGGAACATCCAGTACATTTGTAAATTATCTAAAACCTATGTATGATATAGGGTATGTGTTTTGATGTTCATCAACTTTTGGATTTTATTGGATTTTCTTGATTGACTAGATATGTACATAAAGTTTAATTAGGTGTGCAAATGCATGATGTAACACCCAGTTATTACTTAATGATATAGACCAAGATAGGAATGGGAATTCGAGTAAGGGAGTGACGATTTTAAAACTCCAGAAGGAAGACTTACTGAAAGGAAGAGCGATGTATAAGGAGTGTAACACCACTTGGAGATTAGGTAAAACATAAATTATTCCTAGCAGACCCAAGAAAGAAGTTGAGTATAGAAGATGTAGGGAGCCACAAAAAATATTAAACTTAAAGATCAATCAAAGTGGGTAATATTACTAAGAAGTAATGGAATAATTATACCAAGTTCATGGTAGTATCATGAATAAGTACAAATAGTTAGCTTCGGAACCAAAATGGCATTCAAGATCTGACAATACCGAGTGAATGCGAGAAGTATGTGGGGAAACCATAGGGAAATACACACACACTAGGAAGATTTGCAGCCGGTAATAATCCGCAAGTGGTATTTGATCCATAGCTAGTAACTAATCCCCAGTTGGTATTTCATCCGCAGCTGGTATTTGGTTGAAATAGTGAACCAAATCTTATTAAAAGTTGCATAAAGAGCATTAAATTTGGCCTAAGTTAAGTAAGACCTAAGAAAGTTTAACAGATTGGGGAGATGATCACTTGGCAAGATGCTTTGCAAGGTCCAGTTTATTCAGCAAGAATGCCCCAATAGTAAGTACGACATTTAATGCTGAAAGATTTACTTCGGAGATCCACAACTATGTGGATGCACCGTATAATCTTTCATTGGACCTTAAACCAGTAAAATATAAAATGAACAGTAACCAACATTTTAGTTCAAGAATCAATAGCTTCTATGTATGGAGTTTCAAAACTATTAGTAAAACTTAAGGGGGAGAGTAAACATTAGGAATGAGAGTTGAAGAAAATACTATAGGAAATAGAGAAAAGTTATTTAAAAGAAAATCTTAAGGAGGTTTAAACTTGAGGATGATAAAGGATACATTTAACAATCAAATTTATAAAGGAAACAACTTTTAAGTAAGCCTCAAGAATCCTAATTAAACAAGTGTCGAGAATGAACAATTCCCAATGGGTATGGACAAATTGAGTTCAAATCCAATTTTAAAAAGGAATACCAGTATCAACTATATAATGACAGGAATAGTGAGATAGTTTATTGGCTATTAAAATGCATATATAGGAATTTAAAAACTTATGGTAGTGAGAACCTACAAACTATACTTATTAAAATAGTAATGAAGTTTGATGATCCAAGTAAAAAAATTGAATGAGGAAATCTAAACAGGATATGGAATACACCAATTAATTACATTAAAGATCATCATAGAGTAGAGAGTGTAGTAACCACTACAAAACAATTTCTCACTCCGAAACATGAGAGTTTGCGAACTTCGAGGACGAAGTTTATTTTAAGGGGGAAAGTCTGTAACATCCCAGCATAGTCTAATAACAAGCTGAACCCAGATATGTGCATTGCATTCATGCATAGAAAATCCGAGTAATTTTCGCGCTTTTAAACAAAACTTGTCAAAGGGATTGAAGCTTCTCTTAACTTGATGGAATTGAAGTAGATCATCAAGTTAACTGCGATAAGTTCCAATATTACCTTTGCTAAAATCTTATTTGGTTAAACATGATTTGGTCTAAGGGAAGACTAGTTATAATAAATGTCACTCACAATACAGTGCTTAAACAATTCATATATGGTCCTCAAGGGATCATACCATACTATTCATCATACCAATTTATGAATACTAAGTTAAGATTACCACTAGAATAATAAAAAAATTGCAATGATTAGTGCTGACCTATCTTATTTTTATCTATTCCTATTATAAGTATCATAGTAACACAAAACCTGGAACTCTTAAATGAGTTGGAGTTGGAAAGAGACCAAGTCAGGATCATCCACAATATGTCTTTCTTTCCATATCAATCTTAATGGAATCTATTTTGATATCTGTTGTTCATTAATTTTGAGTAATCAACCATTGATTCACAAACTCCTTAACTACCAATCTTTGATCTATTATTTCTTGATCTTATGATAACATCTACTTAAACCGTTTAAAGAGGGCATAGTTCATAAATAACTTTAATCCAATATGAGATAGTAACAAGATAATTTCCAGACAATTAAAGGTAGGATTGCTAAAGCACTGCTTAGCCAACTAAGAACTTCAAATTAAGGTATTATAATGGTAATGTTTTGGCCACCAACATAAAATGCTTATATTTAGTAAGGTAATACTGGTGGGTAGAACATGAGTGGAATCTTAGTAAAGATAAGTGATTCTAGAGAAGCCTTTATAACCCACATAAATATAGTTCAGGGATTGAAGTGTAAGTCATAAGAGTTATGTAATTATAAGATGGTGTTATTCAACTAAAGCTAGTAGAGCATAGAGTCATTAAAAGTGGTGTATTCATCTTTAAGGATAGTTTACTTTAAAGAAGAATAGTGTTGGGGATTAAGGAAGGTTGGGAGTAGAGTTTGAAGGAACTACTGGTGGGATGGAAGATTGCCAACAGTAAAAAAATAGTAGATACAATCAAGCAAGAATTAAGAAATCTATGAAGTATATTTATATCAAACTCATTGGATTCATTCCAAAGTTTAGAAGAATGACATATTGAATACTAAGACTTTAATAAGTAAATCCCTCAAACTAACCATGGTAATGGATTGAAAAGGGTATTATATCTAGGGAAGGAATTCCTTAATTAGAGATCCAAGATTGTGAAATATAGTTATATGTTATAAATCATTCTCTTATTTAATCTTGGTAAGCAATCAACTCTAAATCTCAAATCAAACATAATATCCATCTCATATCATTGATCCATCATCTAATGTCTATAACATCTACACAAATATTCCCCTATAACAAATTACATAAGCATATATCTGTTAATTTCAACCATCATCACTATATGTGCCTAAGTATATTTTTATACGTTCACTTCTATAAAACACTCAAAATATAACTTCTAATTAAAAAGAGATATTTCATCCAATACTATACACCAAAGGCAATACACTTAGTTGATAAATCCTAAATCTTAAAGAGAATCTAAACCTATATAAAATACTAAAACCAAGGGTAATATTCCAAGATTCAAAATCCTAAACTTCTTTGTTATCCACATACATTGCTATTTTCCAAATTAATGGGAGTAATAGTTACCATATTAATGTCTTTATATTTCATGCATCAAATAATGGTATAAAAGCATTAAACTTATATATAAAGTTTCTATTTACAAGCTGGGGCAGACACCCTTCAGCAGAACGCGTTGGCTGATGCGGCAGCTATGGATGTGGCCCCTGTTCCTTTCTTAGGTCTGCCTGCTATTCCTGGAGATCGTGGTCGTGGAGCTCCGGAACTGGAAAGAGGGAGGGAGAAGAGAAGGAAAACTGGAAGATAAAAGCAAATGGGGGACTGGCAGAAATACAAAAAGCTTAGCGTTGGTGTGGCTTTCAGCTTTTGTGTTCCTTTTGGGATGTTATGTTTTGGACAGTTTCTCACTAGCCTGTGGGCGGTGTTCTTGCGTCTCCATCTTCCTTCCTATCTCTCTGTCTAGTTTGGTTAGTGTGTAAGTTGAACTTCTGTTTCCTTTTTGACCCCCTAGGTGGGTCAGTACTATGACGTTTTTGTATGTGGTTGTTGTTCCGTTATCTGATGATAATGGAACCCGATCCCTCTTTCTAGGGGATTGTATGGAAAAAAAACAAAGGGTGCCAAATATATTTTAATATTACTCCCAATATCCAGAAAATTAAACATACAAAGAAAGGTTCAAAATCTAATTCAAATTTAAATCTGAATTAGAAAACAGAAAATAGAAAAAGAGAAAGCAAATAAAAAACTAAACCTGGCTGCAGCCCAACACACTTATGCTTACCTGACGCCCTGTGCAGCCCACAACGGCCCAGTACCAGCCCAGGTTCTTTTCTGTCTGTGACTGACAAGTGGGGTCAAAAACGGACCGCGGGTTGAGCGAAAGAAAACGCTAGGGGGTTTTATGTAAAACGGTCATCATCGTCACCGTCGCGCACACAGGCAGCTCGCTGGCGGAGCTCGTCGCCGTCCGATGCCGTCATCGCCGTCATTGCGTCAAGGTACTCGCCGCCGATGCCAGGAGGGGATAAGAAGGCCACCGCGACGTATTGCTTCCATCGCTATCCCCAATCCCTCCTTATCCTCTCAGATACGAGCGAGACCGAACCCTAGCTCGCCGGAGCCACTCCTCGTCGTCGAACCACGCCTCCGCACACCATTCTGAGCCGTCATGGAGAAGCGCCAGCCTCCGTTGATCCTCTGGGTAGAAGCGTGCATCAAGGGGAGCACTGGAGCGGGTGAATTTGGTCGATTTCCTTCGCGGCAGTTCGTCGGGGAGCTCGATTCCGGCCGCGCCTGTCCTCATCGACCACTCTATCGTCATCAGGGTAAGCATACGCATCTCTGGATCCTAGTTTCGTTTGAGGATTCGCATCGTAGGTCTAGTTTTGTTGAGCACCGTCGCTGGCCACCGCAGTAGCTCGTCGCCGATGACCTTCTGATGACCATTTTCGAGCGGCGCTGCCACTATTAGGTTCAGTAGATTGCAGTGATTCGAACTAAGCCCATCTCACTTGCTAGGTCGCCGTAGATCATCGCCGATGACCACTCACCGATGGCGGTGGCGATGCTGAAGCCATGCTTACCTCATGATCGAGCCACGTCAACCGTTTGACTAGTCTTTGTCCCGCGTGGTGGATGACATGGCCCAAGGCCCACATGTCATCGACAGTGTGTAGAGAGGAGCCCAGTAACAAATGCAATTCTTTCACCTGAGAGCTGAGGTGGACAATGGCCCACTAGTCAGTGACTGGGGCTAGCTCTGGGTGCGATATAAAAAGTATTTTCTGTTAGGAGTTAAATAAAATGTTATAATTCAATAAATATTATTCCAGAAATTCAATAAATGATTAAATCTTGTTTAATTAATAACTATTGATTTACAATTTAGAAAAGTATGTATAATATATGAAAATTTTCAGAAAAATAAATCTACAACTTAAATTCATTATCATATATTATTATTATGATGATTTAAATAAATATTATTTAATAAAAGTTTTATAAGTAATAAAACTTTGATAACTCATAATAAATATTAATAATAGTAATAAAATACCAAGAATTTTAGAAAAATAAGAATTCTAATATAAAACTATAATCATGTATTATTATTTCACTTAATCAAATATTTATTATTAAGTAATTATAAAGTGATAAGAATTATAAAATTTTTATCTTATTATTTATAAATCATAAAAGAATAAATATGATATGTCAAAATGATCACAAAAATATTGTTTACATGTTAAAAATCTAATAATCTCCTTTTGGAGATAAATAGAAAAATTAAATATTTTAATAACTTAAATTTAAACTTATTTACTTCATTAATAATTCTTATAAAGATAAATATTATTTATTAATATTTCTAAAATGAGTCAAATAAGTCTAATAACTAGTATTAGTCTTAAATATTAATAATAGAATACCATAATAATTTCAAACATTATGAATGTTCTTATCTTAGAAGAATCTACAACTTTAAATGAAAATTATCTTTAAGAAGAATTCCACTAATAATAAATCCTTCAAGAACAACATGAAAACAATCAAATCTTTTCTAAACCATATTAATTACCAAATTACAAAAACTACTATAACACCAAATAAATCCAAAAGTAATTAAATAACATTATGTTGGGCTTACAAACTATATTCACTTATCTATAAAAGATAAATGATATTACTCCATAATCAAATCAGGAAATCATTACTCAAGTAACTGAATAAACATTCCTAAGTAACTTAAATATCATATTTAAGATATACAAGATACAAATATACTACTAAAACTATCTATACTTTAAAGTTAACTTTAGTCTGCAAAATCTTAATAAAACACTATAAGCATTATTATAGGTTTTATAGTTAACTTTGGTCTGAGATAGTTAAACTATAAAGCAACTCAAGCCAAACCATTTAAACAAACAAATAACCTCAACCACCACTAACTAACCACAAAGTTTGTTTAGACC
Organism: Avena sativa; assembly: GCA_916181665.1. Lineage (NCBI taxonomy): Eukaryota > Viridiplantae > Streptophyta > Magnoliopsida > Poales > Poaceae > Avena > Avena sativa. The sequence continues at coordinate 59,442,936 of OV702280.1, read as the reverse complement.
TTAAAAGTGAAACATTTTTGCCACTTTAAATAAGAGACCTTATATAAGTAATCCTAACTAGTATGTCGTAAGTATGTACACTCTATTCCTACATATGTGATGTTAGCAACCACTCATAAATTCTAATAAAAGTACAATGGTGAAACCTATCTAAAAGGACCACACATTCCAAAGTAACCATTTTCGGAATCCAAACCCTAGGACAACGTTATTCCCGGGATTTGCGCTTAGAACGTGCATCACACTACTTATGCATAAAAGCATATTGATTCTTTAAACATTAGTCCTTACCGGACCAATGATGCTGATTTCAGATTTTGGATCTTATACATTGACTCGAAGACCGTGAGTGCATAATCTTGCAATCACAAAAGGCAAGTTCACACTTGCTCATGTCCTTTGATTATTTTCTGTAAAGTATTTGACAAATCTAGTGTTGTCGTCACCTGCATTTGAAAAAGGTCCGAAAACACTATTTTCATAATAATATGATTATCGGTTATTTACCATGAGGTAATAACCTACTATAAAAGTTCTGGTGGTAAAGGAACATATTACCTAGGACTTAACAACCAATGTTGCCAGTGATTCTTGCGCCGTATATCACGCATTAACCATGAGATTTGGAATGGGACGGAGAAGTCAGCTGCATCTTCTTCCTCTCGCATGAAGCCGGATGTGCAGGTCGTGGCTGTTATCCTCGTAGCATGCATATTAATTGGTAATTCATAGAGGATATGCAGCATATGGGTGGGAACCCTCAACGTCCCACGATAGTTCTGGCATCTAACGGTTTGTACAAACCATTGACGTAATACTTTATGTGGGCATGGTGTACACCAAGGAGGTATGCGGGGTCGCGAAGGGGGCAGTAATTGGCTTGGATCATCTTCTGGGCCCCACATCATGGAATTGTGGACGGGAATAAGCTGCCCGGTTGTGCAACAAAGAGTTGATCTCTCATGGGTAAAGTAAACGCACCTCTGCAGAGTGTAAGAACTGTAACTTGTTACTCCCTGTTCCGGGAAGGAGCTGCGAACGCGGCGGGAAAGGAACCCCATGAAGGTTCTAGTAAACCCGTGAAGGCTTTCGGACATAGCTTTTCAGAATAAAATCAACCTTTGAAGAAATATTTATGAAAACTTGCATTGCCTACGACCTATGGTCTGTGGCTGTAGTTATAGTGCATCAAACACTCCTTTTCTAGTGAATTTGCTGAGTACGCTCGTACTCAAAGTATCTTCTTAACCCTTGCTAGATTCTGAAGCCATTAAAAAGATGACTACATCAAGATATGCTCCAGAACTTGTCAAGACCAGCTAAGAGCTCTTTGATGAAGACCAGGAAGACCACATAAATCTCAACTCAAGTGAAGACGAAGTTACTGACTAGATAGTAATACAATCTCTAGCCAAAGAACCTACCTCTGTAGTACATTGCAATAGCGGCAATGCCAATTCCTTAGTTAAATACTAATTTTAATAGTATAATAATTTTGCGTTATTTATCTTTGATTCTTCTTTGTAAAAGAAGTTCTCTTTCTCTCTTTAACCTAGAGTGTTCTCTGGATATTATGTGAAGAGTGTGTTGTAACCTTTAAGCCATATATTGGACCCCTTGTATTTCTGTTGTGCCATTCTGAGGGATGTAATACTAGTGAACGGTGTTTCATTGGTGTTATGTCAATGACTATAGTGTACTACATCATGCAGTGGTATGTTGGGTCACCGCAACCCCCTTTTGTTGTAGCAGGTTTGAGATCGATGTCGTTAGTAGGGTTACCCTTCCAGATTGGCCTGGGCAGGGTTATGAACGTCGTTGGTTATTCTTCAGGGCTCTTAGCCTAATTTACATCTTGTCCGTACTCAGACACTGTATCGTTTTCAAGGTGATTTGGATCTTTGTACTATATATCTGTATTCTTGACTCATGGAGTCGTTGTTGTATATATCTGTTCTCTGGGTTCCATCGGAGACTATTGTGTAATGGTTTTACTTCGTTTCCACCCGCACGCAAGTTCCTGGTGGGCACCTTTGAATCGTTTCTATGCGGGTTTGGCGGGAATCGCTCGCATAGGGCCGATCCGAGGGTGTTACAGTACTCAAGGGACATGCGATTGCCAAATTATACTTTGTCAAGCATGTACTCCATACTTTGTTCACTTTAACCTTAATCACTTCAAGATGCTTATGATTGGGGCAATGAGAGCTAAAAGCTAACAAGTACCACAATTTTTGGAAGCTCTTTATGAAACTCGAAATCCCTGCTTCCCTATGAAGGGCCCTTTCTTCCACTTTTATATTGAGTCTCCACCTTCTATCTTTATGCACCAACTAGGAGAGCATAGTTGTCATTCTTAGTTCTATGCGCATTATCCCAAAACTTATTGATTGATTCATAATGTTGATATTGCTTGTTCTTGAACTATTTGTATCTAGTCACCCTTATGAACTTTGAAGGTGTCATATGCATTTATGTTTCGCTACTCCACGAGGGACAAGCTGAATACCACTATGCTATGTTTTCTATATGTGAAACAAACAAACGTCTTTCAATGCATTGTTATTCATGATCTTTGTTTGTATCCTCTCATGTTGCAACATAGTTGTTATGTCTTATTGTTAGAACTTCATCTTTCATGCTCATGTTTAGAGTACTTTGATCCTAGATTTCAATGCTTTGCAAATGGTTTAATCTAGATTGTGATGGTGCATGTCACCTAAAAAATTATTATTTTTATCACTTACCTACTCGAGGACGAGCAGGAGTTAAGCTTGGGGGTGCTTGATACGTCGTAAACATATCTATAATTTTTAATGTTCCATGTTTGTTTAGTAACCACTTTGCTTTGCTTTGTCTACACTTTGAGGTATTTTTATACATTTTCTGGGACTAACCTATTAACAAGATGTCGCAGTGCCAGTTGCCTGTTTTTGGTTTCAGAAAAGCTAGTAAGGAAATATTCTCGAAATTGGACGGGACAAAATCCAAAATCAATATTTCATCGAGGAGAACACAGAGACCGAAGGGCGACCGAAGGGGCACCACAGGGCAGCCACACCCTATGGCCACGTGGGCCCACCCTAGGGCGCGCCTCCCTATGGTGTGGGTGCCCTGGCCGCCCCCCTGCCTCGCCTATTCGCCTACAAAAGTCCCCCGATGCCAAAAACCTAAGTACCCAATCAGATCTCCACGAAACAGTATATTGCGGCCGCCACCATCGTCCCTAGATTGGGGGGGATCTGAAGCTCTTCTCGGCACCCTGGCGGAGGGGAGAGGTCATCCCGGAGGCCTTCTTCATCACCATGCCAGCCTCCAGTATGATGTGTGAGTAGTTCACCCTTGGACTATGGGTCCATACAGTAGATAGATGGTTATTTATCCTCCTTTGTGTTATCATGCTTAGATCTTGTGAGCTTCGTTCATGATCAAGATCATCTATTTTTAATCATACATGTTGTGTTTGTGGGGATCCAATGGATATTGAGATACTATGTGAAAGGATACGGATGTCGCCTAGAGGGGGTTGAATAGGCGATTAAAACTTTTCCTAGAGTGGCTCAACAAAGACGGAATAAAACTAGTGTTTACTTTGTTAAGCACAACCTAGAACAACTAAGGTTCACCTATGTGCACCAACAACTTATGCTAAGAAATACAAGCAACAAAGTGATAGCAAGATATATATTACTTCAAGCACGAAGGCTATCACAATGTAAAGTGCATAAGTAAAGAGATCAGGTATAGAGATAACCAAGGCACGCGGTGAAGGGTTTCGCGGCATAGTAAATCAAAATTTTCTACGGATGCGAACAGAGGGAAAGCCAAGATCTAATCTAGGAGATGCAAACAACGAGAGAGATTGGATTAGATCTTCATACCCTTGAAGATTCGCACAGCGGAACGTTCGTCGGAACGTGGGTGATGTAGTCGTACTCGCTTCTCCTCCTCGCGATCCGATCCGATCTAGCACCACAAGTGGCGGTGCCTCCGTAAGATGCACACGTGCAGCACCTCGACATCTCCTCCTTCCTCGGACCAGCAAGTATGGTGGAGAGACGGATTGGATCTACAACACGACGGCGTGGTGTATATGGTGGAGAATTTCTGCAGCAGGGCTTCGCCTACAAACAGTCGGGAGGGAGAGAGGAAGGGCAGCAGGGCGGCTAGGGTTGGAGGGGAAGGTGTGGGGGGGTGGTGTGCCCCCACCCCTCTTTATATAGAGGGGGGCGGCAGCCCTAGCCCCTCCCCCAAGCCCAAACCGGCGGCCATAAGGAGGAGGAGTGGGGGGCAAGGAAACCCCCCCTTCTAGAAGGTCTAGATTAGGGTTTTATCCCTCTTGGCCGGCTGGGCCCTATGGGGCCTTGTGCCCCTGGCCCAATGCGGCCAGGGCACTCCCTCATAGGCCCATGCCCCCTCCCGGAAGGTGGGGCCACGTTGGTCCCCTTCTGGAAGGTTCTAGAAGCTTCCGGTACAATACCGATTAACCCGGAACAATTCCGAACTCCAAAAACTGCACTGCCTTATATGAATCTTATTCTCCGGACCATTCCGGAACCTCTCGTGATGTCCCGGATACCATCCAAGACTCCGAACAAAAACTCATAAACCAATTATCCAATCTATCCTAGCGTCGAGACACGTTAAGTGTGTGACCCTGTGGGTTCGAGAATATGCAGATATGATCTTCTATCAATAATCAACAGCGGGGTCTGGAAACCCATATTGACTCCCACACATTCATCGATGATCATATCGGATGAACCACGATGCCAGGATTCAATCAATCCCATATATATATTCCCTTCGTCTCGCGATATTTTACTTGCCCGAGATTCGATCGTTGGTACTGTCATACCTAGTTCAATCTCGTTCACAGCAAGTACTTTACTCGTTCCGTAATCCGATATCACTTTGTGATTAACTCCTTAACCACATGCTTGCAAGCGGTGTTGATATCGATCACCGAGTGGGCCCGAAGTATATCTCTCCGACTTGGGAGGGACAAATTCCATCTCGATACATACAACCCAACAGATACTTTTCGATCACCTGAGAGACACCTTTATGATCACCCTCTCATAGGATGACGTTTGATGACCTCAAAGCTTTCTTCCGATACTAGGGAATTGTATTATCTCATGGTCTAAGGAATACAATATTTGACATAATAAAATCTTCGCAAAGATGAACACGATGACACGATCTAATTGCTTCGCAAAGTTTGGGTCTGTCCATCATATCATTCTCCCAATGATATGATCTCATTATTAATTGACAACTCATGTCCATGGTTAGGAAACCGTAACCATCATTAATCAATGAGCTAGTCCATAGAGGCGTACTAGGGACACGGTGTTGTTCACAAACCACACAAGTATTAAAGTTTCCGCTTAATACAATTCTAGCATGGAATATAAACATTATCATGAACAAGAATTATAATAATAACATCTTTATTATTGCCTCTAGGGCATAATTCCAATAGTCTCCCACTTACACTAGAGTCAATAATCTAGTTTACATCTGGCAACAATCTCACACCCATGGCACTGAGGTGCTGATCATGTTTTACACGTGGAAGAGGTTTAGTCAATGGATCTGCGACATTCAGATCTGTATGTACTTTGCTGATCTTCAGATCTCCATCTGCTATATAATCTCGGATTATATGAAACTTGCAGTTGATATGCTTGGTCTTTGGGTGATATCTTGGTTCCTTAGCGAGTGCTATGGCGCCAGTGTTGTCACACAATATCTCCAGTGGATCCAATGCACTTGGAACCACGCCAAGCTCAGTGATGAAGTTCCTGATCCAAACTCCTTCACTTGAAGCTTCTGCAGCAGCCATGTATTCCGCTTCTACTTTAGATCCCGCGATCACGCTTTGCTTGCAGCTTCTCCAGCTCACAGCTCCTCCATTCAAAATATACATGTATCCTGTCTGAGATTTAGAATCATCCTTGTTGGTGTCAAAACTAGCGTCGACGTAACCTTTTATGACGAGTTGTTCATCACCCCCATAGACTAAGAACATTTCTTTAGTCCTATTTAGGTACTTTAGGATGTTCTTCACGGCTGTCCAGTGTTCCACTCCTGGATCACTTTGATATCTGCTCGTCAAACTAAGAGCATTGGACACATCTGGTCTAGTACACAGCATGGCATACATGATAGAACCTATGGCCGAGGCATAAGGAACTTTGCTCATAGCTTCCCTATCATTTACCGTAGCTGGACACTGAGCCTTGCTCAATATCTTACCTGACAACATAGGCACCGAACCTTTCTTTGCCTTATCCATTCTGAACCTTTTCAGAACTTTGTCTAGGTATGTACTCTGGCTTAAAGCTATCAGGCGTCTTTGTCTATCTCTATAGATTTTGATGCCCAATATATAAGCAGCTTCACCTAGGTCTTTCATTGAAAAACACTTGTTCAAATAACTCTTCACATCGTTAAGCATGTTGATGTCATTTCCAATAATCAATATGTCATCCACATATAGTACCAGAAATGTCACCGAGCTCCCACTCACTTTCTTGTAGATACAAGCTTCGTAGCAATTTAGAACAAACCCAAAGCTCTTGATCACTTGATCAAAACAAAGGTTCCAACTCCGAGATGCTTGCTTCAGTCCATAAATGGAACGCTGAAGTTTGCATACTTTATCAGCATCCTTAGGATCGACAAAACCTTCGGGTTGCATCATATACAACTCTTCATCAATGTTGCCATTGAGGAACGCAGTCTTGACATCCATCTGCCATATTTCATAATCATGAAACGCAGCAATTGCTAATAAAATCTGAATGGACTTAAACATCGCTACGGGAGAGAAAGTCTCATCGTAGTCAACACCTTGAACTTGTCGAAAACCTTTCGCGACAAGCCGTGCTTTATAGACGGTAACATTACCATACGCGTCCGTTTTCTTCTTGAAGATCCATTTGCACTCAACGGCCTTTCGATCGCTAGGAGGGTCCACCAAAGTCCATACTTGGTTTTCGCTCATGGATCCCAATTTGGATTTCATGGCTTCTAGCCATTTCTCAGAGTCTGGGCTCATCATCGCTTCCTCATAGTTCGTAGGTTCACTGTCTTCTACCAACAAGACAGTCAAGATAGGGTTGCCGTACCACTCAGGAGGGGCACGCGACCTTGTCGACCTGCGACGTTCAGTAGCAGCATCGTCCGAAGCTTCATGATCCTTGTCATTAGCTTCCTCTATTGTTGGTGCAGGCGGCACTGGAACAATTTCAGGTGCTGCGCTACTCTCCAATTCAAGAGAAGGTTCAATAACCTCGTCTAGCTCTACTTTCCTCCCACTCACTTCTTTCGAGAGAAACTCCTTCTCAAGAAAGGAACCGTTCTTTGCGACAAACACTTTGCCTTCGGTCTGTGATAGAAGGTATACCCAATAGTTTCCTTAGGGTATCCTATGAAGACGCATTTCTCCGCTTTGGGTTCGAGCTTGTCCGGCATCAACTTCTTGACGTAAGCTTCGCATCCCCAAACTTTAAGAAACGACAACTTAGGTTTAGCACCAAACCACAGTTCATACGGTGTCGTCTCAACGGATTTAGATGGAGCCCTATTTAAAGTGAATGCAGCGGTTTCTAATGCATAACCCCAAAATGATAACGGCAAATCAGTAAGAGACATCATTGATTGGACCATATCTAATAAGGTTCGATTCCGGCGTTCAGACACACCATTGCGCTGTGGTGTTCCGGGTGGCGTGAGTTGCGAAACAATTCCGTTTGCTTTAAGATGCGTGAGAAAATCATAACTCAAATATTCACCTCCACGATCGGATCATAGAAACTTAATATTTCTGTTACGATGGTTCTCCACTTCATTCTGAAATTCCTTAAACTTTTCAAATGTTTCAGATTTATGTTTCATTAAATAGATATACCCATATCTACTTAAGTCATCGGTAAAAGTGAGAAAATAGCGATATCCACCGCGCGTCGAAACAATCATCGGTCCGCATACATCGGTATGTATGATTTCCAACAAGTCCGTTGCTCGCTCCATCATACCGGAGAATGGTGTTTTGATCATCTTGCCCATGAGGCATAGTTCGCATGTGTCAAATGATTCAAAATCAAGAGACTCCAAAAGTCCATCAGAATGGAGCTTCTTCATGCGCTTTACACCAATATGACCTAGACGACAGTGCCACAAATAAGTAGTATTATCACTATCTACTTTGCATCTCTTTGCCTCAATGTTATGGATGTGTGTTTCATCCCTTTCGAGATTTAGAAGAAATAAACCATTCACAATAGGTGCATGACCATAAAAGATGTTACTCATATAAATAGAACAACCATTATTCTCCGATTTAAATGAATAACCGTCTTGCAATAAACAAGATCCAGAAATAATGTTCATGCTCAACGTAGGCACATAATAACATTTATTAAGGTTTAAAACTAATCCTGAAGGTAAAACTAAGGAGAGCGTGCTGACGGCCATCACATCAACTCTTGATCCGTTGCCAACGCGCATCGTCACCTCATCCCTCGCAAGCCGCCGTCTATTCCGTAGCTCCTGTTTCGAGTTACAAATATTAGCAACTAAACCGGTATGAAAAACCCAGGCACTACAACAAGGGCTAGTAAGGAAAACATCAATAACATGTATATCAAATATACCTTTGATGGTGCCAGCCTTCTTGTCCGCTAAGTACTTCGGACAGTTGTGCTTCCAGTGACCCTTGTCCTTGCAATAGAAGCACTCAGTGTCCGGCTTAGGACCAGACTTGAGCTTCTTCTCAGCAGGGGCAACGCGCTTGCCGCCGCCTTTCTTGAAGGGCTTCTTTGCACCCTTACCTTTCTTGAAGGTGGGGGGCTTGTTGACCATCAACATATGATTATTACTTTTGATGTCCACCTCCGCTACTTTCATCTTATCGAAGAGCTCAGTGATCATATCAGTGGAACCAATCTGATTGTGAGCAACTACAAAACTTTTGTAGCTAGGAGGGAGTGATTGCATAACTCTGTCAATCTTGAGATCCTCTGGAATCTTGCAGTCCAGTTGCTCAAGGTGTTGAGTGTAGCCCGACATCTTGATGGCGTGCTCACTAACGGAACTCCCTTCCTCCATCTTGTAGTTAAAGAATTTCTTAGAGATCTCATATCTCTCAGAACGGGCTTGAGTCTGAAACATGTTTTTCAGCTCCTCGAGAATCTCAAAGGGCCCGGCGAACTCCTCAAAACGATTTTGAAGATCTGATTCCATAGCATACAACATGGCGATCTTAATCAAATCATAATCATCCTTGCGTGACTGATAAACAGCTTTCTCATCAGCCGACACATCTACAGCAGGGGCGTCACCTAGCGCTTTCCCAAGGACATAGTCCTTTTGACCGCCAGAGATAATGATTCTTAGATTGCGGAACCAATTGGTGAAGTTAGACCCATTGTTCTTAAGCTTTTCTTTCTCAGCAAAAACGTTGAAGTTGAAGTTGGACTTAGCCATGTGATCTACAATATTTGCAAGTACAAATTAGACTATGTTCATGATAACTAGTTCAACTTTTAATCAAATTACTAGATGAACTCCCACTAAATTCAACATCCCTCAAGTTGTTTAGTGAACACGATCCAAATTCACCACACCTAATCCGATCTTCACGAGAAGAGATGTGGTTTCAATGGTGGACAACGAAGTGTCGATCATATCATTCATATGACTCATGCTTAACCTTTCGGTTCATGTGTTCCGAGGCCATGTCTGTGCATGCTAGGCTCGTCAAGTTAGACCCAAGTATTTCCGCGTGTGCAAAACTGGCTTGCACCCGTTGTATGTGAACGTAGAGTCTATAGCACCCGATCATCACGTGATGCTTGGACGCGACGAACTTTCGCAACGGTGCATACTTGGGGAGAACACAGTTTTATCTTAATATTTAGGTGAGGAATCATCTTATAATGCTACCGTCGCGATCTAAGCAAAATAAGATACATAAAAGGATAAACATCACATGCATATAACTTTATGTGACATGGTATAGCCAATCTTCGCTCAATGATCTCCATCTTGTGCGTGCCGGCATGATCTCCATCACTCCACCATGATTTCCTCCACCACGAATAGCAACTACAACTATTGCTAACTACTTAGCGATAAAGTGAAACTATTACATGGCGTATAAGAAGTTGACACACAGGTCATACACAATTATAAAGACAACCATATGGCTCCTGCCGGTTGTGTACTCATCGACATGCAAGTCGTGAAACATTACAAAACATGATCATCGCATACATTATACACATCACATCTTGGGCCATACCATATCACAGAAAACACTCCCCGCAAAAACAAGTTAGACGCCTCTACTTTGTTGTTGCATGTTTTACGTGGCTTATGGGAGTAGATGCTAAGAACGATTCTTACCTACGGAAAGCCACAAAGGTGATATTATGGTTGCCAAACTCCGGTGTTAATCCCATGACAACTATAGTGAGAGAAACTGACATCCACCAGTCGCATGTGTGGAACAAGCCACACGTCAAGTGCGGAGCCGGTCTCGCGAACGACGTCGCGTAACGTTGGCCTGGACCGCTTCAATCTCACTATCCCGCGTCATAAGAAGAAAACAAACAAGAGTCTTGCAACAGAAAACATCAACGCCCGCAACAACCATGTTGCATTCTACTCGTGAAACACATCTACGCATAGATGTAGCTCTGATACCACTGAAGGGTTTCGCGGCATAGTAAATCAAAAATTTCTACGGATGCGAACAGAGGGAAAGCCAAGACCTAATCTAGGAGATGCAAACAACAAGAGAGATTTGATTAGATCTTCATACCCTTGAAGATTCGCACAGCGGAACGTTCGTCGGAACGTGGGTGATGTAGTCGTACTCGCTTCTCCTCCTCGCGATCCGATCCGATCTAGCACCACAAGTGGCGGTGCCTCCGTGAGATGCACACGTGCAGCACCTCGACGTCTCCTCCTTCCTCGGACCAGCAAGTATGGTGGAGAGACGGATTGGATCTACAACACAACGGCGTGGTGTATATGGTGGAGAATTTCTGCAGCAGGGCTTCGCCTACAAACAGTCGGGAGGGAGAGAGGAAGGGCAGCAGGGCGGCTAGGGTTGGAGGGGAAGGTGTGGGGGGTGGTGCGCCCCCACCCCTCTTTATATAGAGGGGGGCGGCAGCCCTAGCCCCTCCCCCAAGCCCAAACCGGCGGCCACAAGGAGGAGGAGTGGGGGGCAAGGAAACCCCCCCTTCTAGAAGGTCTAGATTAGGGTTTTATCCCTCTTGGCCGGCTGGGCCCTATGGGGCCTTGTGCCCCTGGCCCAATGCGGCCAGGGCACTCCCTCATAGGCACATGCCCCCTCCCGGAAGGTGGGGCCACGTTGGTCCCCTTCTGGAAGGTTCTAGAAGCTTCCGGTACAATACCGATTAACCCGGAACAATTCCGAACTCCAAAAACTGCACTGCCTTATATGAATCTTATTCTCCAGACCATTCCGGAACCTCTCATGATGTCCCGGATCCCATCCGAGACTCCGAACAAAAACTCATAAACCAATTATCCAATCTATCCTAGCGTCGAGACACGTTAAGTGTGTGACCCTGCGGGTTCGAGAATATGCAGACATGATCTTCTATCAATAATCAACAGCGGGGTCTGGAAACCCATATTGACTCCCACACATTCATCGATGATCATATCGGATGAACCACGATGCCAGGATTCAATCAATCCCATATATATATTCCCTTCATCTCGCGATATTTTACTTGCCCGAGATTCGATCGTTGGTACTGTCATACCTAGTTCAATCTCGTTCACAGCAAGTACTTTACTCGTTCCGTAATCCGATATCACTTTGTGATTAACTCCTTAACCACATGCTTGCAAGCGGTGTTGATATCGATCACCGAGTGGGCCTGAAGTATATCTCTCCGACTTGGGAGGGACAAATTCCATCTCGATACATACAACCCAACAGATACTTTCCGATCACCTAAGAGACACCTTTATGATCACCCTCTCATAGGATGACGTTTGATGACCTCAAAGCTTTCTTCCGATACCAGGGAATTGTATTATCTCATGGTCTAAGGAATACAATATTTGACATAAGAAAAGCTTCGCAAAGATGAACACGATGACACGATCTAATTGCTTCGGTTAGTTTGGGTCTGTCCATCATATCATTCTCCCAATGATATGATCTCATTATTAATTGACAACTCATGTCCATGGTTAGGAAACCTTAACCATCATTAATCAATGAGCTAGTCCATAGAGGCGTACTAGGGACACGGTGTTGTTCACAAACCACACAAGTATTAAAGTTTCCGCTTAATACAATTCTAGCATGGAATATAAACATTATCATGAACAAGAATTATAATAATAACATCTTTATTATTGCCTCTAGGGCATAATTCCAACACGCGGGGACACTGATATTTTACCGAGTTCCTCCCAACATAGAGTACGTATCGTTTGGAGAGGGGGTGGTATCAAACCGCCAACGCCACAAAAGGCCTCCCTTATTCTCCGGTGAATCTCACCCCAACAGGATCGATCCATGCTTCCACTATCGGTGCACTTGTCGGTGGCAACCGGAACCTCTCACAAGGTTGGGGCACTTCTCCACAACTTAATTGGAGGATCCCAACAATTGTCACAAAAGTCCACAATGCCACCAAGGCCACAAAACCGTCTAGGGTTCCAAGAACCCAAGAGGGACAAGCTCCAATGAGTAACTAGAGGGGGGTGAATAGGCGATTAAAACTTTTCCTAGAGTGGCTCAACAAAGACGGAATAAAACTAGTGTTTACTTTGTTAAGCACAACCTAGAACAACTAAGGTTCACCTATGTGCACCAACAACTTATGCTAAGCAATACAAGCAACAAAGTGATAGCAAGATATATATTACTTCAAGCACGAAGGCTATCACAATGTAAAGTGCATAAGTAAAGAGATCGGGTATAGAGATAACCAAGGCACGCGGGGACACTGATATTTTACCGAGTTCCTCCCAACATAGAGTACGTATCGTTTGGAGAGGGGGTGGTATCAAACCACCAACGCCACAAAAGGCCTCCCTTATTCTCCGGTGAGTCTCACCCCAACAGGATCGATCCACGCTTCCACTATCGGTGCACTTGTCGGTGGCAACCGGAACCTCTCACAAGGTTGGGGCACTTCTCGACAACTTAATTGGAGGCTCCCAACAATTGTCACAAAAGGCCACAATGCCACCAAGGCCACAAAACCATCTAGGGTTCCAAGAACCCAACAGGGACAAGCTCCAATGAGTAACTCAAACCAAATCCTCCGAGGAGAACTCAAACCGATGCACCGAATGCAAATGGCAAGAACACCACAAAGGTGCTCAAATCCCTTACTCTCAAGTTCCAACAAAGCTACTAAAGCTATTGGGGGAACAAGAGAGGAGGAATCAAAGAGAGACACAAAATCCCCCAAAATCTAGATCCCCAAAGATGCACTCACAAAGAGATGAATTGGTTAGGTCAAAACGTGGATCTAGATCTCCTCTCTCTTCCACTCAAATATGGACAAGAATCATCGGAGAGAAAGAGATTAGGCAAGATTATAAATCTAGAGCACATGTGGACAAAGCTTAGCCTAATAGAAGAGGAAGAAGCTTACTAAACTCAAAACGGACAAAGCCTTAAATAGGGTCCCCAAAAATCTGGCCGTTGGGGCTATTTTTGGAACGGTCCGGTACTACCGGATTTAACCGGTATTACCGCACCAGTCCCAGGAAAAAGCAGCAGCGGCGCAAAGCAGCAGCAAAACGGGCGTCAGCGCAGTTGGGGCCATCTGCATGCGTGGCAGCAGCGCAGCAGCAGCAGCTAGGCAGCCAGCAGTGCGCGTGGGGGCGAGGCGGGGCCGCAGCGAGCAGCGCAGCGGGTCAACGCGGGGCCAGCAGAGCAAGCAGGCACGCGGGGCGAGCGAGAGAGCGACGGCGCGCGAGCGGGCGACGGCGTGCCCAGGCAGAGCAGCAGCAGCTGGGCCAGCTCGCGGTAGGGTGCAGGCGCGGGGATGCATGCGGCCCAGCAAGGCGAGATGGCGGCGCGCGAGTAGGCCAGATGCGGGCGGTGACGGGGAGAGCCAAGCAAGCAGGGGAAAAGGCAGGCAGGGGCGACCTGGGCCAGCCGGTAGTACCGGCCCACCCGGGCGGTACTACCGGGCCGGTCTGGTAGGACCGGACGACGCAACCGGGCCAGGCAGAAAATAGTTACACGCTTCCAGATGCGGGCGGTACTACCGCTTGGCCCAGAAAACATAATTCCCTTTTCTTTTTAGAATAAAATCAGCGAATATTCAAACGGTCATAACTTTTGAATGTTGAATCCGATCGACCCATTCCAATTGTGTTGAAAATATTGGTTATCACCAAGTGAGAAATTATAAAGTAGAATAATGTGGGATACCTCACTTGGTGAGAAACCGAAAAACCGGCAAGATCAAAATCGCAACAAGATACAAACGGAAGATCCGATTTTGATGAACAAGAACTTGTTATGGAGATTACCACAAGCTCTATATCCTCACATGGATAAGACCAAATAACAACCAAATACAATGATGCAAGTATGCAAAGGTTTCAGCTCTCTCCGAACGATGTGATCGAGTTACTCATTCGAGAGCCCCTCTTGATAGTACAGTTATCTCTCCTAAACCCGGTCTCCCACACACAACATGAGACCGGCAAAAGGGAAAACCTATCAAGATTATACCTTTTCCTTGAGCATTCCACTTGAGCTCGATGTAGACAATCTTGCCCTTCTCAAGATGGAACCCCTTTCTTGATTCCACATCATCGATCCATGATCACTGAGGATGGCAAGCATCAAACATGAGATCTTCCATAGATGGCACATTTTGAGCTTGCACAACATATCTTCTTCTCATTTCATCGACCTTGAAGCCGAAACAAGCTCCAAGCGATGCCAATGGACAAATCCTACAAGTGCAACTCAATACACACATTAGTCCAAAAAGATTATCATTAATTAGCAAAACCACACATGGGGGCCCACATGTTCTTTCACTATGGAATATTGGTTATTGATTCTATCATGTTTTATTGATTATTGATTCTATCATGTCCGTGTTGTTTGATATCTTGCATGCTCTCCATTTCTAGTAGCTATCTTGGCCAAGTAGATGCTAGTGACTCCAAGAGAGAGTATTTATGCTCGATAGTGGGTTCATGCCTCTATTGAATCTGGAGAAGTGATAGAAATCTCTAAGGTTGTAGATGTGTTGTTGTTACTAGGGAGAAAACAAAATCTTTTGTTCATGGAACAATTGTATTGTTTACTTTACACACATTTCTTAATGCAGTTATCCGTTGCTTGCAACTTAATACTAGAGGGGGTTCGGACGATAACCTGATGGTGGATTACTAGTCATAGATGCAGTTGGATGGCGGTCTATGTATATTATTGTAATTCCCAATCAAATCTCATAGGAATCATGAATGTCTAGTATTTGCTTTGTTATGCCTTGATCAGTTCCTGACAATTGCCCCGCTGTAATTTGTTCCCCAACATGTTATGTTATTTATCTTAAGGAGAAAACCTCTAGTGAACTGTGGACCCCGGTCCAATCTTTACCATTGTTACATCATCTACTGTTACCGTTTACTTTTTGCAAGCAATCATTACCTTCCACACTATATGTTTAATCCCTTTGTTTTTAGCAAACCAGTGAGATTGACAACTTCACTGTAAGTTTGGGCAAAGTCTTGAATTTGTGTTGTGCAGGATTCCAAGTTGTTAGCAACACCTTGGAGTTGTTTCTTTGCTCCTACTGGTTCGATAACCTTGGTTTCATAACTGAGGGAAAACTTGCTGCTGTGCTCATCATACCTTCCTCTTGGGGTTTCCCAACGAAGCTCTACACTGATCTGAGCCGCATCATCTCATCATACCTTCCTCTTGGGGTTTCCCAATGAAGCTCTAAAGTGATCTGAGATCATCAAGGAGCCACCACCTGCATGGGTACCGCAGGAATCAGGGCGGTAGCACTCTCACCCTGAGCATGCTGCTCCAAGTAAGCAGGCCCCTGCGGGGTCAGTGACATTGACGCATCCGAGCTTTCGCTTTGGGTTCTCTTCAGGGAATGCCCATCGCTGGACTCGGGGGCTTCATCATGAGAAGGAGACTGGGCAGCAGGGGTGGTGGACTCGGAATCCACATCCCCACCATTCGGTGCCTTCGAGTACTCCTCAGGAAGAGGAGGAAACATGTCCTCCACCATAAGTTCCTACAGAACATCAAGAGCACATGTCAAAATGAAGCACAAGAGATACAATCAAGAATGCATTGCACACAAGTAAAATGCTCACCTGAGGAACTTCGTTCTTTGCCCTAAAGGGCGGTGTCGACGACTACGCTGGAAGATCGTCGTTGGCCTTGAAGGACAGTAGTGGCCGAAGAGCCCTATCGAGATCAGATGAAGACATTTCCTTATGTGAAACACTCGTTGGGTCATGACGGCCGGAGTATAGAAACATCGGGTATGCCCTCTCTTGGAGGGGCTACACCAATGCTTGAGGAATGTGCGGATGATGTCGACGCTGGAGACCTCCTTGCCTCGCACTAGCTGGAGATCCTCCACCCACTTGTACAACTTCTCGACCACTTTGGTTTCACCCTCAAGAGCTTCGTTTGACCATGAACGCTTCCGAGTGATCACCTTGCTGGGGTCGAAGGGGGCCAATCCATAATGTTGGTTGTTCAGCCTGGAGTCGCGGATGTAGAACCACTTGTTCCTCCATCCTTGGACAAATTCGCAGAGGTGGAAAGAGAAATATTGGAGATTGGGGTGGATGGATATCCCACACCCGCCCATCGCGTACACTGCACCGGCGCTAGATTGACTCTTCAAGGCATAAAGCTTCTTGAAGATGCCAAAGTGCGGCTCGATTACGAGCCAACACTCGCACACCGTGATGAAGCACACGACGTGCAGAAGAGAATAGGGCGACAACTAATGCAGCTGAAGCCCATAGAGAAAAAGGAGCCCACGAAGAAATTCGTGGGCAGGAAGCGAAAGGTCGTGGATGACAAAGGCATAGAATATTACACGAAAACCTTCGGGTGGATTAGGGATTACCTTCGATCCAGGGAGTTTGGTGTCGCCCTTCTACTGCGGGATCAGATGCGCCTCGCGCAGGCGGCACAGATCCACCTCCCTCATCGTAAACTGCCGCCAACTTCCGTTGGTGACGCGGCCGACGGTAGCGGTCTTAGCGATGGTGGTCTTCTTGGTGGCGCTCGACTCGGTGGCAGCAGAAGCGGAAGCTTTCTTGGCTTGCCCATCTTGTTGGCATGATGTGTTGTGCGATGTGCATGAAGAAAGGAAGAAGGAAAAGTGCAGAATTTCCACTACAAAGGCAAAACACGAGCTCTAGAAATGGTGGAGGCAAGATCGATAAAGGAAGCGAGAATGGCGAAGGGAAAAATTACCACAACGATATAAAAAGGAGGAAGACGACGATGCAGGATCTTTGTTCTACTAAACCTAACACGTGTCATTCATCGCATTATACACATAACGGGTACCGCAGGAACCGTCACGAGCACGCCGTCCACTAGGCGCTGAAATAGAGGCGATGCAGTAACTTTCGCGTAAACTACGTGTGACTAGTCAAATCCCATTTAGAAAATGGGACCCACAATCGTCTAGTCTCGTCACCTCTCCTGCCGTAGACGTTTGAGCTCATCAAGCGTCAGCAATGACGTCAACAACTCGCAAAAATAAAAGGCCAGCAATGATTACAATCTTTCGATTCTAGGCTAAAAGTACTTACTCGAGTCTGCGACTCGACCAAATACTCGAGGGCTACTCCTATCAGAAGCACTGGTCGTGCACCTGAAAATTTGGTAAGATCCTCGGGTCAATCGAATAAATTCACAAGCTTCGATTCCTCCTTCGAGTCTATGACTCCCCTACGAACTCGGGGCTACTCCCATAGGGAGCGCTGGTCATCCAAATGATTTTACGGATCGTTGTATCACATGACTGATGTTTATAAGTTTCTCTCGAGTCTACGACTCGAACATACACTCGGAGACTACTTTCATAGGGAGCGCTAGTCACGCACCCTATGAGTTAATTAATTGCGATCCTTCGGATCCTTCACGACTACGACAAGCATAACTTACAAAAAACTAGTGACTCCACCCAAAACAACACTAAGAGAGATGATGTCTCCTTAGTCACCTGAAACGCCTCCGCGGTGACAAACTTTCAGATGCTATGTATGCGACACAAAGATAAGACCAATAGATATGATCTGATGACCTGGTAACGCACCTGACCGCGCTCTGTCAGTAATATCCCGTGTCGACAAATACAATGAAAAATCCTGACGGATGTGTTGGGTATATAACTTAAAACACTGGAATTCGACTCCTGTAAGTCCTCCGCTTCCTGGGTCGAATTACACCAACAATTTTCCAGATTCGAGTCCGGAGACTCGAGTCTGAGGAGATAGCATTGTTTTGCCCAAAGGCAGTCAATTAACCCCGATCCGTCGGGAGAGTCAGGCGCACGTATAAACTATCCCTATGAACCAACATAGTAACCTGAAACATGTTCACATAAAAAGAATTCGAAAGACTTAAGAGTCTCCAGTCGAATCTACGATTCGACTGAACACTCGGGGCTATTGACATGGATATGCCCTACGGGTGCCCGATGTTAGCCTATTCGGTATATCCCAATATGATCCCATGAAGAAGGTTATCTCAATTATAAAGTCTAGCACTGTGTTTGGTTGCATAGAATTGAGGCATGGAATTGGAATTCGGATCAAATATGCCAATTCAGCTGTTTGGACTGCCTTAGAATTGAGGTATGGAAACCGGAGTCCAATTCCGAGCCACCCCGCGTGCGCATACCGTTTCACTCGAAAAAATTCCGAGGGTGGGAGCTCGGAAAGGCTCAGAAACGCGAGAGCCCGCGCGTACCGCTTCGTCCTCGCTCGCTCGCTCCCCTTCCCCGCTCGCCCTCCGCCCGAGACCTCCCTGTCCTAGCTTCGCCCGCGACCTTCCTGCCCGAGCTCCGCCCTCCGCCCGCGACCTCCCCGGCCAAGCTCCGCCCTTCGCCCGCTACCTCCCCGCCCGCTACCTCCTCGGCCCAGCTCCACCCGTGACCTCCCCGCCCGCCCTCCGCCCTCTACCTCCCTATCCTCCCTCTCCCCGCGACCTCCCCGCCAAAGCTCCGCCCTCCGCCCTTCGCCCGCTACCTCCCCGGCCCAGCTCCGCCCGCGACTTCCCCGCTCGCCCACCGCCCTCCGCCCGCGACCTCCCCGCCTAGATCGAACAGGGGTTGGGGATGTTGGAGATATGCCCTAGAGGCAATAATAAATGTAGTTATTATTATATCTTTGTGTTTATGATAAATGTTTACATTCATGCTATAATAGTATTAACAAGGAAACATTAATACTTGTGTGATTTGTAAACTAAATTAGAGTCCCTGGTAAAGCCTCTTCATAAGACTAGCTTGTTGGTTAATAAATGGTTGTGGTTTCCCTATCATGAACATTGAGATGTTATTAACAACAAGATCATATCGTTAGAGAATGGTATGATGGACATACTCCTATAGATAAGCGTAGCATAAAGATCAAGTCATTTTAATAGTTCAATTGCTATATGCTTTCTGATACATAGTAACCTAATTCCTTCGACCATGAGATCATGCTTATCACCATCACCGGAAGGATGATTTGATGACATCAAACACCACACTGTAACTGGGTGGCTATAAAGGTGGCATTGAGTATTCGGAAAGTATGGGTTGAGACACATGGATCAAGAGTGGGATTTGTCCATCCATATGACGGATAGATATACTCTAGGCCCTCTTGGTGGAATGTCATCCAATTAGCTTGCAAGCATGTGACTGGATCACAAGGGATCACAAACCACGGGAACGAGAAAAGAGTACTTATCGGTAACGAGGTTGAACTAGGTATGCAGAGATACCGACGATCAAAACCTCGGATAAGTAAACTATCGTGAGACAAAGGGAAATTTGTATCGTATGTAAGTGGTTCATTCGATCGCAAAGTAATCGTAGAAATATGTGGGAGCCATATGAATTTCCAGATTCCTCTATTGGTTATTGTTCGGAGAAGTGTCTCGATCATGTCCGCATAATTCACGAACCATAGGGAGACACACTTAAGGATTCGATGTTGTTGAGTAGTTATGGAATGATGAGTAAGAGACCGAATGTTGTTCGGAGTCTCGGATGGGATCCGGGATATCACGAGGAGATTCGGAAAGGTCCGGAGAATAAGATTCATATAAGGAAAGTCCTGTTTCGGAGTTGGAGAATGATTCTGGTGTTTTCATCGGGAATGTTCTAGAAGGGTCCAGAAGGTCCGACACTCCGGAGGGGAAGGGTACATGAATGTGTCATAACAATGTGGAATGGTTGCATCATGTACTAGGTATCATCGCTAAGCAAAATAAAGGGATAAATCAAATCCTAGTTTGAAAAGTCAAACGGCAAGTTTGCTTGGTGGAGGGAGAGTAGGAAACCTACTTGGGGAGGAAGTCCTCCTCCCTCCACCGCCGGCCAAGGAGGCCAACTTGGGGGAGGACTCCCTCCCCCTTGGCCGCGCCCTCCCACCTATAAAAGGAGGGGCAGGGGTGCCCTCTAGACCTACACCTCTCTCCACCAAACCCTAACCCTAGCCGCCGGCCACCAAGTCGCCGCCGCTGCCCTAGGGTTTTGCCCTAGTCGCCGAGTTAGGGCTCTCCCCTTGCCCTAGCCGCCGGCCTAGCCCTCTCTCCTTGGTGCCTCTAAACCCTAGATCGCCAAGGTCTCTCTCATAGTCCACCATACTCGCTCCGGCTTAAGGCGAAGCCCTGCGAGATCTCCCCTCTACTTCCGGTACCACGTCGTCGTGCTGCCAGAATCACGAGGAGAGTGCTACAACCTCCGCTGCCTGCTGGAACAAGGGAGAGGACGGTCTTCATCGAGTACTGAACGTGTGACCGACTGCGGGAGCATTGCCGGAACGCGGCGCCGGAAGGATCGTCTACACGATCTTGAGATCGGCAAGAGTACGACTACATCACCCACGAGAATCTGCTCTCGTTAAACACTTTGGAATCTTCGAGGGTGAGTTATTCTATCGACTCGTTGCTACAATCTAGTAGATAGATCTTGGCTTGTTTGTTTGTATGCGGTAGAAAATTTTTGTTTTCCATGCTACGAACCCCTACAGTGGTATCAGAGCCGTGTCTATATGTAGATCGGTTGCACGAGTAGAACACAATGGTCATTGTGGGCGGTGGTGCTTTTATTATCAATTGCTTCTTTTGTACTTTGCATCTTGCGGTATGATGGGATGAAGCGGCCCGGGCTAACCTTACATGACATCGTTCATGAGACTTGCTCCACGCTCAACATGCAATTTGTATTGCATAAGTGGCTTTGCGGGTGTCTGTCTCTCCCATTATAGTATAGATCTAATTTACAACGGGCACTTGATAGTTCAAACATCAACGTTGTGGTTCTTGTTCGTAAGTTAGAGCGACACTTATTGAAAGCCCCAAACCACGTAAAATATGCAAAGAAAATTAGAGGCGTCTAGCTTTGTTTTGCAGGGGTGCGCTGTGATGTGATATGGCCATGATTGTGATTATATTTGATGTATGCAATGTTCCTTATTGTAAGTTGGCAACCGGCAGGAGCCATATGGTTGTCTTTAATTTCTGTTAAGACCCGCGTGTCTATTCAAAGTAGTTGTAATAGTTGAAGCTGGTGGACGACAATCATGGAACAGCGTCATAGACCCTGATGCAATGCCAGTGATGATGGAGATCATGTTTGTGCTTGAAGATGGAGATCGGAAGCACAAAGAAGAAAGGCCATATCATATCACATATTATGAATTGCATGTGATGTTAATCCTTTATGCATCTTGTATTGCTTAGTTAACGACGGTAGCATTATAAGATGATCCCTCATGCACATAAATTTCAAGTTCTAAAGTGTTCATCCTTAGTAAGCACCGTTGCTAAAGCTTGTTGTTTCGAAGCACCACGTGATGATCGGGTGTGTTAGATTCTGCAAGTGTATACAACGTGAGCAAGCCAGATTTGCTCATGCGGAAGCTAAGGTTTGATCTTGACGAGCCTAGCATGTATAGACATGGTCTTGGAACACGGATCACCGAAAGGTAAAGCATGAGCATATAGTAGATATGATGAACATGTCGATTGTTCGCCATTGAAGCTACATCAAATCTCGTGATGATCGGTTTTGATGTGGTGGATTTGGTTCGTGTGATCACTAAAACAATGTGGGGGATATTGTTTTGAGTGGGAGTTCACCTAGATTAATTTAACTATTAATTAGAACTCAATTTGTCATAAGCTTAGTCTAAACTATTGCAAATATGTTGTAGATCGATGGCGGCCCCTACCATCAATTTTAATGCGTTCCTAGAGAAAGAAAAGTTGAAAAACAATGGAAGCAACTTCGCGGATTGGTTCCGCAATTTGAGGATTGTCCTCAATGCTGGTAATTTGACCTATGTGTTGGATGCACCGCTGGGTGACCCACCTGCAACTGATG
Source organism: Avena sativa (assembly GCA_916181665.1). NCBI lineage: Eukaryota > Viridiplantae > Streptophyta > Magnoliopsida > Poales > Poaceae > Avena > Avena sativa. Next base: position 59,420,296 of record OV702280.1, on the reverse strand, counting down.
CTACCGATGAAGTAAAGAATGTTTACCTCGCTCGGAAGAATCAGTACTCCATAGTTCAGCGTGCTATCTTGTATGGTTTGGAATCGGAGCTTCAGAAAAGGTTTGAGAACTCAGACCCACATAATATTGTCCGTGAACTCAAATTGATATTTGAGACTCACGCGACAGTTAAGAGTTATGAGGCTTCTGAAAAGTTCTTTAACTGCAAGATGGAAGAGGGCAGCTCCATCAGTGAGCATGTTCTTAAGATGTCTGGGCACGCAAACAAACTCCAAAGCTTGGGTATAGTGATTCCTAATGCTTTGGGGATTTACCGTGTCCTCCAATCACTGCCACCAAGTTACAAGAACTTTGTGATGAACTACAATATGCAAAGCATGAACAAGCAGTTGCCAGAACTCTTCTCCATGTTGAAATCTGCAGAAGTGGAGATCAAGAAAGAGCACCAAGTGTTGATGGTCAATAAGACCACCAAATTCAAGAAAGGCAAGTCTAAGCAAAAGGGTAACTTCAAGAAGGGTGGTAAGAAAGTTGTCACACCGACGAAGAAGACCAAAGTTGGACCTAAGCCTGATACTGAGTGCTTTTACTGCAAGGGAGAGGGTCACTGTAAGCGGAATTGCCCAAAGTACTTGGCGGATTTGAAGAACCGCAACATCAAGAAGAAAGGTATATCCGATATACATGTTATTGATCTGTATCTCACTAGTACTCGTAGTAGTGCCTGGGTATTTGATACTGGTTCGGTTGCTAATATTTGTAACTCGAAACAGGTACTGCAGAATAAACGGAAGCTAGCGAAGAACGAGGTGACGATGCGCGTTGGAAATGGATCAAAGGTTGATGTGATCGCGGTCGGCACGCTACCTCTTCATCTACCATCGGGATTAGTTTTATACTTAAATAATTGTTATTTGGTGCATGCGTTAAGCATGAACATTATATCGGGATCTTGTTTATTGCGAGAGGGTTACTTGTTTAAGGCCGAGAATAATGGTTGTTCGATTTATATGAGTAATATGTTTTATGCACATGCACATTTGATAGATGGTCTATTCTTATTGAATCTCGATAGTGGAAATACACATATTAATAACATTGAAGCTAAACGTTTGAAATTGAGCGATAACTCGACCTATATGTGGCACTGTCGTCTTGGTCACATTGGAGTGAAGCGTATGAAGAAACTCCATTCCGATGGACTTCTTGAATCACTTGATTTCGAATCACTTGAAAGATGTGAAGCATGTCTGATGGGTAAAAGGACTAAGACTCCATTTTCTGGTATGATGGAGCGAGCTACGGACTTATTGGAAATCATACATACCGATGTGTGTGGTCCAATGAGTGTAGCATCGCGCGGTGGTTATCGTTATGTTCTTATCTTCACGGATGACTTGAGTAGATATGGGTATATCTATTTCATGAAACATAAGTCCGAAACTTTCGAGAAGTTTAAGGAATTTCAAAGTGAGCTAGAGAATCAGCGTAACAAGAAGATTAAATTTCTACGTTCTGATCGTGGAGGTGAATATCTAAGTTATGAGTTTGGCAAGCATTTGAAGAAATGCGGAATACTTTCACACTTGACACCGCCGGAACACCACAGCGTAATGGTGTGTCCGAACGTTGTAATCGAACTCTCTTAGATATGGTTCGTTCTATGATGTCACTTACAGATTTACCGCTATCATTTTGGGGTTATGCATTAGAAACAGCCGCATTCACTTTAAATAGCGCACCATCTAAATCCGTTGAAACGACACCGTATGAATTATGGTTTGGGAAGAAACCTAAATTGTCGTTCCTTAAAGTTTGGGGTTGCGAAGCCTATGTAAAGAAGTTACAGCCGGACTAGCTTGAACCCAAAGCGGAAAAATGCGTCTTCATAGGATACCCGAAGGAAACTATTGGGTATACCTTCTATCATAGATCCGAAGGCAAAATCTTCGTTGCCAAGAATGGATCTTTTCTAGAGAAGGAATTTCTCTCGAAAGAAGTGACTGGAAGGAAAGTAGAACTCGACGAGGTTGTTGAACCTTCTCTTGAACTTGCAAGTGGCGCAGCACCGGAAGAAGTTCATGTGGTGCCTGCACCAATAAGAGAGGAAGCTAATGATGATGATCATGAAACTTCGGTTGAAGTTGCTACAGAGCCTCGCAGGTCAACGAGAACTCGTACCACTCCTGATTGGTATGATCCCGTTATGAGTGTCATGTTGGTGGACAACACCGATGACCCTGCGACATATGAGGAAGCAATGATGAGCCCAGATTCCAATAAATGGCAAGATGCCATGAAATCCGAGATTGGATCCATGTACGAAAACCAAGTATGGACTTTGGTGGACGTACCGGATGGCCGGAAGGCTGTCGAGAACAAATGGATTTTCAAGAAAAAATAGATGCTGATGGTAATGTTACTGTCTATAAAGCTCGACTTGTCGCGACAGGGTTTCGACAAATTCAAGGAGTTGACTACGATGAGACTTTCTCACCAGTAGCGAAGCTAAAGTCTATAAGGATTTTGTTAGCAATCGCTGCATATTACGATTATAAGATATGGCAGATGGATGTCAAAACAGCGTTCCTCAATGGAGACATTGATGAAGAGTTGTATATGATGCAACCCAAAGGTTTTGTCGATCCTAAAGATGCTAACAAGGTATGCAAACTTCAACGGTCCATATATGGATTGAAGCAAGCATCCCGAAGTTGGAATCAACATTTTGATAAGGTAATCAAAAGTTTTGGTTTTATACAAACTTATGGGGAAGCTTGTATTTACAAGAAAGTGAGTGGGAGCTCTGTAGCATTCTTAATACTATATGTAGACATATTGTTGATTGGGAATGATGAAGACCTTCTTAATAGTGTCAAAGAATATTTGAATAATAGTTTTTCAATGAAAGATCTTGGCGAAGCAGCTTACATATTAGGCATAAAGAATTATAGAGATAGGTCGAGACGCCTAATATCATTGTCACAAAGTACATATTTGGATAAAGTTCTAAAGAGATTTGGAATGGAAGATAGCAAGAAAGGGTTCTTGCCCATGTTGCCCAATACGACCTTGAGTAAAACTCAAAGTCCAGCAACGACAGAAGATAGAGAAAGGAAGAGTAAGACTCCCTATGCCTCAACCATAGGATCTCTAATGTATGACATGCTATGTACTAGACCCGACATTGCATATGCTGTTAGTTTAACTAGCAGATATCAAAGTGATCCAGGAGTGGATCATTGGACAGCGGTAAAAAACATCCTTAAGTACATAAGAAGAACTAAGGATATGGTTCTTTCTTATGGAGGTGATGAACAACTCGTTGTTAATGGTTACACCGATGCTAGTTGGAACACCGATCCAGATGATTCTAAATCACAATCTGGATACGTATTTACTTTGAATGGTGCAGCGGTTAGCTGGAGGAGTGCAAAGCAAAGCGTTGTGGCGAGATCTTCAACTGAATTGGAATACATAGCTGTTTCGGAGGCTTCACAAGAAGCGATATGGATGAAGGAGTTCATTACAGAGCTCGGTGTGGTTCCAAGTGCGCTGGACCCAATGTCTATCTACTGTGATAACATGGGCGCCATAGCCAATGCGCAAGAACCAAGGTCACGCAAGAAGCTGAAGCACATCAAGCTACGTTTTCACGCTATTCGAGAACATGTCCAAGATGGTGACATAAATATTTGCAAAGTACACACAGATCTGAATGTGGAGGATCCGTTGACTAAACCTCTCCCGAGGGAAAAACATGACCAATACCAAACCTCCATGGGTGTTCGGTATATTACCATGTAATCTAGATTAGTTGACTCTAGTGCAAGTGGGAGACTGTTGGAAATATGCCCTAGAGGCAATAATAAATGTAGTTATTATTATATCTTTGTGTTTATGATAAATGTTTACATTCATGCTATAATAGTATTAACAAGGAAACACTAATACGTGTGTGATTTGTAAACTAAATTAGAGTCCCTGGTAAAGCCTCTTCATAATACTAGCTTGTTGGTTAATAAATGATTGTGGTTTCCCTATCATGAACATTGAGATGTTATTAACAAAAAGATCATATCGTTATGAGAATGGTATGATGGACATACTCCTATAGATAAGCGTAGCATAAAGATCAAGTCATTTTAATAGTTCAATTGCTATATGCTTTCTGATACATAGTAACCTAATTCCTTCGATCATGAGATCATGCTTATCACCATCACCGGAAGGATGCTTTGATGACATCAAACACCACATCGTAACTGGGTGGCTATAAAGGTGGCATTGAGTATTCGGAAAGTATGGGTTAAGACACATGGATCAAGAGTGGGATTTGTCCATCCATATGACGGATAGATATACTCTGGGCCCTCTCGGTGTAATTTCATCCAATTAGCTTGCAAGCATGTGACTGGCTCACAAGGGATCACATACCACGGGAACGAGAAAAGAGTACTTATCGGTAACGAGGTTGAACTAGGTATGCAGAGATACCGACGATCAAAACCTCGGATAAGTAAACTATCATGAGACAAAGGGAAATTGGTATCGTATGTAAGTGGTTCATTTGATCGCAAAGTAATCGTAGAAATATGTGGGAGCCATATGAATTTCTAGATTCCTCTATTGGTTATTGTTCGGAGAAGTGTCTCGATCATGTCCGCATAATTCACGAACCGTAGGGAGACACACTTAAGGATTCGATGATGTTAAGTAGTTATGGAATGATGAGTAAGAGACCGAATGTTGTTCGGAGTCTCGGATGGGATCCAGGATATCACGAGGAGATTCGGAATGGTCCGGAGAATAAGATTCATATAAGGAAAGTCCTGTTTCGGAGTTGGAGAATGATTCTGGTGTTTTCATCGGGAATGTTCTAGAAGGGTCCGGAAGGTCTGGCACTCCGGAGGGGAAGGGTACATGAATGTGTCATAACAATGTGGAATGGTTGCATCATGTACTAGGTATCATCGCTGAGCAAAATAAAGGGATAAATCAAATCCTAGTTTGAAAAGTCAAACGCCAATTTGAAAAGTCAAACGGCAAGTTTGCTTGGTGGAGGGAGAATAGGAAACCTACTTGGGGAGGAAGTCCTCCTCCCTCCACCGCCGGCCAAGGAGGCCGACTTGGGGGAGGACTCCCTCCCCCTTGGCCGCGCCCTCCCACCTATAAAAGGAGGGGCAGGGGTGCCCTCTAGACCTACACCTCTCTCCACCAAACCCTAACCCTAGCCGCCGCCGCTGGTCCCTCCCCTTGCCCTAGCCGCCGGCCTAGCCCTCTCTCCTTGGTTCCTATAAACCCTAGATCGCCAAGGTCTCTCTCATAGTCCACCATACTCGCTCCGGCTTAAGGCGAAGCCCTGCGAGATCTCCCCTCTACTTCCGGTACCACGTCGTCGTGCTGCCAGAATCACGAGGAGAGTGCTACAACCTCCGCTGCCTGCTGGAACAAGGGAGAGGACGGTCTTCATAGAGTACCGAACGTGTGACCGACTGCGGGAGCATTGCCGGAACGCGGCGCCGGAAGGATCGTCTACACGATCTTGAGATCGGCAAGAGTACGACTACATCACCCACGAGAATCTGCTCTCGTTAAACACTTTGGAATCTTCGAGGGTGAGTTATTCTATCGACTCGTTGCTACAATCTAGTAGATAGATCTTGGCTTGTTTGTTTGTATGCGGTAGAAAATTTTTGTTTTCCATGCTATGAACCCCTACAGTGGTATCAGAGTCGTGTTTATATGTAGATCCGTTGCACGAGTAGAACACAATGGTCATTGTGGGCGGTGGTGCTTTTATTATCAATTGCTTCTTTTGTACTTTGCATCTTGCGGTATGATGGGATGAAGCGGCCCGGGCTAACCTTACATGACATCGTTCATGAGACTTGCTCCACGCTCAACATGCAATTTGTATTGCATAAGTGGCTTTGCGGGTGTCTGTCTCTCCCATTATAGTATAGATCCAATTTACAACGGGCACTTGATAGTTCAAACATCAACGTTGTGGTTCTTGTTCGTAAGTTAGAGCGACACTTATTGAAAGCCCCAAACCACGTAAAATATGCAAAGAAAATTAGAGGCGTCTAACTTTGTTTTGCAGGGGTGCGCTGTGATGTGATATGGCCATGATTGTGATTATATTTGATGTATGCAATGTTCCTTATTGTAAGTTGGCAACCGGCAGGAGCCATATGGTTGTCTTTAATTTCTGTTAAGACCCACGTGTCTATTCAAAGTAGTTGTAATAGTTGAAGCTGGTGGACGACAATCATGGAACAGCGTCATAGACCCTGATGCAATGCCAGTGATGATGGATATCATGTTTGTGCTTGAAGATGGAGATCGGAAGCACAAAGAAGAAAGGCCATATCATATCACATATTATGAATTGCATGTGATGTTAATCCTTTATGCATCTTGTATTGCTTAGTTAACGACGGTAGCATTATAAGATGATCCCTCATGCACATAAATTTCAAGTTCTAAAGTGTTCATCCTTAGTAAGCACCGTTGCTAAAGCTTGTTGTTTCGAAGCACCACGTGATGATCGGGTGTGTTAGATTCTGCAAGTGTATACAACGTGAGCAAGCCAGATTTGCTCATGCGGAAGCTAAGGTTTGATCTTGACGAGCCTAGCATGTATAGACATGGTCTCGGAACACGGATCACCGAAAGGTAAAGCATGAGCATATAGTAGATATGATGAACATGTCGATTGTTCGCCATTGAAGCTACATCAAATCTCGTGATGATCGGTTTTGATGTGGTGGATTTGGTTCGTGTGATCACTAAAACAATGTGGGGGATATTGTTTTGAGTGGGAGTTCACCTAGATTAATTGAACTATTAATTAGAACTCAATTTGTCATAAACTTAGTCTAAACTATTGCAAATATGTTATAGATCGATGGCGGCCCCTACCATCAATTTTAATGCGTTCCTAGAGAAAGAAAAGTTGAAAAACAATGGAAGCAACTTCGCGGATTGGTTCCGCAATTTGAGGATTGTCCTCAATGCTGGTAATTTGACCTATGTGCTGGATGCACCACTAGGTGACCCACCTGCAACTGATGCTACCGATGAAGTAAAGAATGTTTACCTCGCTCGGAAGAATCAGCACTCCATAGTTCAGCGTGCTATCTTGTATGGTCTGGAATCGGAGCTTCAGAAAAGGTTTGAGAACTCAGACCCACATGATATTGTCCGTGAACTCAAATTGATATTTGAGACTCACGCGACAGTTAAGAGTTATGAGGCTTCTGAAAAGTTCTTTAACTGCAAGATGGAAGAGGGCAGCTCCGTCAGTGAGCATGTTCTTAAGATGTCTGGGCACGCAAACAAACTCCAAAGCTTGGGTATAGTGATTCCTAATGCTTTGGGGATTTACCGTGTCCTCCAATCACTGCCACCAAGTTACAAGAACTTTGTGATGAACTACAATATGCAAAGCATGAACAAGCAGTTGCCAGAACTCTTCTCCATGTTGAAATCTGCAGAAGTGGAGATCAAGAAAGAGCACCAAGTGTTGATGGTCAATAAGACCACCAAATTCAAGAAAGGCAAGTCTAAGCAAAAGGGTAATTTCAATAAGGGTGGTAAGAAAGTTGTCACACCGACGAAGAAGACCAAAGTTGGACCTAAGCCTGATACTGAGTGCTTTTACTGCAAGGGAGAGGGTCACTGTAAGCGGAATTGCCCAAAGTACTTGGCGGATTTGAAGAACGGCAACATCAAGAAGAAAGGTATATCCGATATACATGTTATTGATCTGTATCTCACTAGTACTCGTAGTAGTGCCTGGGTATTTGATACTGGTTCGGTTGCTAATATTTGTAACTCGAAACAGGTACTGCAGAATAAACGGAAGCTAGCGAAGAACGAGGTGACGATGCGCGTTGGAAATGGATCAAAGGTTGATGTGATCGCGGTCGGCACGCTACCTCTTCATCTACCATCGGGATTAGTTTTATACTTAAATAATTGTTATTTGGTGCATGCGTTAAGCATGAACATTATATTGGGATCTTGTTTATTGCGAGAGGGTTACTTGTTTAAGTCCGAGAATAATGGTTGTTCGATTTATATGAGTAATATGTTTTATGCACATGCACATTTGATAGATGGTCTATTCTTATTGAATCTCGATAGTGGAAATACACATATTAATAACATTGAAGCTAAACGTTTGAAATTGAGCGATAACTCGACCTATATGTGGCACTGTCGTCTTGGTCACATTGGAGTGAAGCGTATGAAGAAACTCCATTCCGATGGACTTCTTGAATCACTTGATTTCGAATCACTTGAAAGATGTGAAGCATGTCTGATGGGTAAAAGGACTAAGACTCCATTTTCTGGTATGATGGAGCGAGCTACGGACTTATTGGAAATCATACATACCGATGTGTGTGGTCCAATGAGTGTAGCATCGCGCGGTGGTTATCGTTATGTTCTTACCTTCACGGATGACTTGAGTAGATATGGGTATATCTATTTCATGAAACATAAGTCCGAAACTTTCGAGAAGTTTAAGGAATTTCAAAGTGAGCTAGAGAATCAGCGTAACAAGAAGATTAAATTTCTACGTTCTGATCGTGGAGGTGAATATCTAAGTTATGAGTTTGGCAAGCATTTGAAGAAATGCGGAATACTTTCACACTTGACACCGCCGGAACACCACAGCGTAATGGTGTGTCCGAACGTTGTAATCGAACTCTCTTAGATATGGTTCGTTCTATGATGTCACTTACAGATTTACCGCTATCATTTTGGGGTTATGCATTAGAAACAGCCGCATTCACTTTAAATAGCGCACCATCTAAATCCGTTGAAACGACACCGTATGAATTATGGTTTGGGAAGAAATCTAAATTGTCGTTCCTTAAAGTTTGGGGTTGCGAAGCCTATGTAAAGAAGTTACAGCCGGACTAGCTTGAACCCAAAGCGGAAAAATGCGTCTTCATAGGATACCCGAAGGAAACTATTGGGTATACCTTCTATCATAGATCCGAAGGCAGAATCTTCGTTGCCAAGAATGGATCTTTTCTAGAAGGAAATTCTCTCGAAAGAAGTGACTGGAAGGAAAGTAGAACTCGACGAGGTTGTTGAACCTTCTCTTGAACTTGCAAGTGGCTCAGCACCGGGAGAAGTTCATGTGGTGCCTGCACCAATAAGAGAGGAAGCTAATGATGATGATCATGAAACTTCGGTTGAAGTTGCTACAGAGCCTCGCAGGTCAACGAGAACTCGTACCACTCCTGATTGGTATGATCCCGTTATGAGTGTCATGTTGGTGGACAACACCGATGACCCTGCGACATATGAGGAAGCAATGATGAGCCCAGATTCCAATAAATGGCAAGATGCCATGAAATCCGAGATTGGATCCATGTACGAAAACCAAGTATGGACTTTGGTGGACGTACCGGATGGCCGGAAGGCTGTCGAGAACAAATGGATTTTCAAGAAAAAACAGATGCTGATGGTAATGTTACTGTCTATAAAGCTCGACTTGTCGCGACAGGGTTTCGACAAATTCAAGGAGTTGACTACGATGAGACTTTCTCACCAGTAGCGAAGCTAAAGTCTATAAGGATTTTGTTAGCAATCGCTGCATATTACGATTATAAGATATGGCAGATGGATGTCAAAACAGCGTTCCTCAATGGAGACATTGATGAAGAGTTGTATATGATGCAACCCAAAGGTTTTGTCGATCCTAAAGATGCTAACAAGGTATGCAAACTTCAACGGTCCATATATGGATTGAAGCAAGCATCCCGAAGTTGGAATCAACATTTTGATAAGGTAATCAAAAGTTTTGGTTTTATACAAACTTATGGAGAAGCTTGTATTTACAAGAAAGTGAGTTGGAGCTCTGTAGCATTCTTAATACTATATGTAGACATATTGTTGATTGGGAATGATGAAGACCTTCTTAATAGTGTCAAAGAATATTTGAATAATAGTTTTTCAATGAAAGATCTTGGCGAAGCAGCTTACATATTAGGCATAAAGATTTATAGAGATAGATCGAGACGCCTAATATCATTGTCACAAAGTACATATTTGGACAAAGTTCTAAAGAGATTTGGAATGGAAGATAGCAAGAAAGGGTTCTTGCCCATGTTGCCCAATACGACCTTGAGTAAAACTCAAAGTCCAGCAACGACAAAAGATAGAGAAAGGAAGAGTAAGACTCCCTATGCCTCAACCATAGGATCTCTAATGTATGCCATGCTATGTACTAGACCCGACATTGCATATGCTGTTAGTTTAACTAGCAGATATCAAAGTGATCCAGGAGTGGATCATTGGACAGCGGTAAAAAACATCCTTAAGTACATAAGAAGAACTAAGGATATGGTTCTTTCTTATGGAGGTGATGAACAGCTCGTTGTTAATGGTTACACCGATGCTAGTTGGAACACCGATCCAGATGATTCTAAATCACAATCTGGATACGTATTTACTTTGAATGGTGCAACGGTTAGCTGGAGGAGTGCAAAGCAAAGCGTTGTGGCGAGATCTTCAACTGAATTGGAATACATAGCTGCTTCGGAGGCTTCACAAGAAGCGATATGGATGAAGGAGTTCATTACAGAGCTCGGTGTGGTTCCAAGTGCGCTAGACCCAATGTCTATCTACTGTGATAACATGGGCGCCATAGCCAATGCGCAAGAACCAAGGTCACGCAAGAAGCTGAAGCACATCAAGCTACGTTTTCACGCTATTCGAGAACATGTCCAAGATGGTGACATAAAGATTTGCAAAGTACACACAGATCTGAATGTGGCGGATCCGTTGACTAAACCTCTCCCGAGGGAAAAACATGACCAATACCAAACCTCCATGGGTGTTCGGTATATTACCATGTAATCTAGATTAGTTGACTCTAGTGCAAGTGGGAGACTGTTGGAAATATGCCCTAGAGGCAATAATAAATGTAGTTATTATTATATCTTTGTGTTTATGATAAATGTTTACATTCATGCTATAATAGTATTAACAAGGAAACATTAATACGTGTGTGATTTGTAAACTAAATTAGAGTCCCTGGTAAAGCCTCTTCATAATACTAGCTTGTTGGTTAATAAATGATTGTGGTTTCCCTATCATGAACATTGAGATGTTATTAACAACAAGATCATATCGTTATGAGAATGGTATGATGGACATACTCCTATAGATAAGCGTAGCATAAAGATCAAGTCATTTTAATAGTTCAATTGCTATATGCTTTCTGATACATAGTAACCTAATTCCTTCGATCATGAGATCATGCTTATCACCATCACCGGAAGGATGCTTTGATGACATCAAACACCACATCGTAACTGGGTGGCTATAAAGGTGGCATTGAGTATTCGGAAAGTATGGGTTAAGACACATGGATCAAGAGTGGGATTTGTCCATCCATATGACGGATAGATATACTCTGGGCCCTCTCGGTGGAATTTCATCAAATTAGCTTGCAAGCATGTGACTGGCTCACAAGGGATCACATACCACGGGAACGAGAAAAGAGTACTTATCGGTAACGAGGTTGAACTAGGTATGCAGAGATACCGACGATCAAAACCTCGGATAAGTAAACTATCGTGAGACAAAGGGAAATTGGTATCGTATGTAAGTGGTTCATTTGATCGCAAAGTAATCGTAGAAATATGTGGGAGCCATATGAATTTCTAGATTCCTCTGTTGGTTATTGTTCGGAGAAGTGTCTCGATCATGTCCGCATAATTCACGAACCGTAGGGAGACACACTTAAGGATTCGATGATGTTAAGTAGTTATGGAATGATGAGTAAGAGACCGAACGTTGTTCGGAGTCTCGGATGGGATCCGGGATATCACGAGGAGATTCGGAATGGTCCGGAGAATAAGATTCATATAAGGAAAGTCCTGTTTCGGAGTTGGAGAATGATTCTGGTGTTTTCATCGGGAATGTTCTAGAAGGGTCCGGAAGGTCCGGCACTCCGGAGGGGAAGGGTACATGAATGTGTCATAACAATGTGGAATGGTTGCATCATGTACTAGGTATCATCGCTGAGCAAAATAAAGGGATAAATCAAATCCTAGTTTGAAAAGTCAAACGCCAATTTGAAAAGTCAAACGGCAAGTTTGCTTGGTGGAGGGAGAGTAGGAAACCTACTTGGGGAGGAAGTCCTCCTCCCTCCACCGCCGGCCAAGGAGGCCGACTTGGGGGAGGACTCCCTCCCCCTTGGCCGCGCCCTCCCACCTATAAAAGGAGGGGCAGGGGTGCCCTCTAGACCTACACCTCTCTCCACCAAACCCTAACCCTAGCCGCCGCCGCCGCCGGTCCCTCCCCTTGCCCTAGCCGCCGGCCTAGCCCTCTCTCCTTGGTGCCTCTAAACCCTAGATCGCCAAGGTCTCTCTCATAGTCCACCATACTCGCTCTGGCTTAAGGCGAAGCCCTGCGAGATCTCCCCTCTACTTCCGGTACCACGTCGTCGTGCTGCCAGAATCACGAGGAGAGTGCTACAACCTCCGCTGCCTGCTGGAACAAGGGAGAGGACGGTCTTCATCGAGTACCGAACGTGTGACCGACTGCGGGAGCATTGCCGGAACGCGGCGCCGGAAGGATCGTCTACACGATCTTGAGATCGGCAAGAGTACGACTACATCACCCACGAGAATCTGCTCTCGTTAAACACTTTGGAATCTTCGAGGGTGAGTTATTCTATCGACTCGTTGCTACAATCTAGTAGATAGATCTTGGCTTGTTTGTTTGTATGCGGTAGAAAATTTTTGTTTTCCATGCTACGAACCCCTACAGTGGTATCAGAGCCGTGTCTATATGTAGATCGGTTGCACGAGTAGAACACAATGGTCATTGTGGGCGGTGGTGCTTTTATTATCAATTGCTTCTTTTGTACTTTGCATCTTGTAGTATGATGGGATGAAGAGGCCCGGGCTAACCTTACATGACATCGTTCATGAGACTTGCTCCACGCTCAACATGCAATTTGTATTGCATAAGTGGCTTTGCGGGTGTCTGTCTCTCCCATTATAGTATAGATCCAATTTACAACGGGCACTTGATAGTTCAAACATCAACGTTGTGGTTCTTGTTCGTAAGTTAGAGCGACACTTATTGAAAACCCCAAACCATGTAAAATATGCAAAGAAAATTAGAGGCGTCTAACTTTGTTTTGCAGGGGTGCGCTGTGATGTGATATGGACATGATTGTGATTATATTTGATGTATGCAATGTTCCTTATTGTAAGTTGGCAACCGGCAGGAGCCATATGGTTGTCTTTAATTTCTGTTAAGACCCGCGTGTCTATTCAAAGTAGTTGTAATAGTTGAAGCTGGTGGACGACAATCATGGAACAACGTCATTGACCTTGATGCAATGCCAGTGATGATGGAGATCATGTTTGTGCTTGAAGATGGAGATCGGAAGCACAAAGAAGAAAGGCCATATCATATCACATATTATGAATTGCATGTGATGTTAATCCTTTATGCATCTTGTATTGCTTAGTTAACGACGCTAGCATTATAAGATGATCCCTCATGCACATAAATTTCAAGTTCTAAAGTGTTCATCTTTAGTAAGCACTGTTGCTAAAGCTTGTTGTTTCGAAGCACCACGTGATGATCGGGTGTGTTAGATTCTGCAAGTGTATACAACGTGAGCAAGCCAGATTTGCTCATGCGGAAGCTAAGGTTTGATCTTGACGAGCCTAGCATGTATAGACATGGTCTCGGAACACAGATCACCGAAAGGTAAAGCATGAGCATATAGTAGATATGATGAACATGTCGATTGTTCGCCATTGAAGCTACATCAAATCTCGTGATGATCGGTTTTGATGTGGTGGATTTGGTTCGTGTGATCACTAAAACAATGTGGGGGATATTGTTTTGAGTGGGAGTTCACCTAGATTAATTTAACTATTAATTAGAACTCAATTTGTCATAAGCTTAGTCTAAACTATTGCAAATATGTTATAGATCGATGGCGGCCCCTACCATCAATTTTAATGTGTTCCTAGAGAAAGAAAAGTTGAAAAACAATGGAAGCAACTTCGCGGATTGGTTCCGCAATTTGAGGATTGTCCTCAATGCTGGTAATTTGACCTATGTGCTGGATGCACCGCTGGGTGACCCACCTGCAACTGATGCTACCGATGAAGTAAAGAATGTTTACCTCGCTCGGAAGAATCAGCACTCCATAGTTAAGCGTGCTATCTTGTATGGTTTGGAATCGGAGCTTCAGAAAAGGTTTGAGAATTCAGACCCACATGATATTGTCCGTGAACTCAAATTGATATTTGAGACTCACGCGACAGTTAAGAGTTATGAGGCTTCTGAAAAGTTCTTTAACTGCAAGATGGAAGAGGGCAGCTCCGTCAGTGAGCATGTTCTTAAGATGTCTGGGCACGCAAACAAACTCCAAAGCTTGGGTATAGTGATTCCTAATGCTTTGGGGATTTACCGTGTCCTCCAATCACTGCCCCAAGTTACAAGAACTTTGTGATGAACTACAATACGCAAAGCATGAACAAGCAGTTGCCAGAACTCTTCTCCATGTTGAAATCTGCAGAAGTGGAGATCAAGAAAGAGCACCAAGTGTTGATGGTCAATAAGACCACCAAATTCAAGAAAGGTAAGTCTAAGCAAAAGGGTAACTTCAAGAAGGGTGGTAAGAAAGTTGTCACACCGACGAAGAAGACCAAAGTTGGACCTAAGCCTGATACTGAGTGCTTTTACTGCAAGGGAGAGGGTCACTGTAAGCGGAATTGCCCAAAGTACTTGGCGGATTTGAAGAACGGCAACATCAAGAAGAAAGGTATATCCGATATACATGTTATTGATCTGTATCTCACTAGTACTCGTAGTAGTGCCTGGGTATTTGATACTGGTTCGGTTGCTAATATTTGTAACTCGAAACAGGTACTGCAGAATAAACGGAAGCTAGCAAAGAACGAGGTGACGATGCGCGTTGGAAATGGATCAAAGGTTGATGTGATCGCGGTCGGCACGCTAGCTCTTCATCTACCATCGGGATTAGTTTTATACTTAAATAATTGTTATTTGGTGCATGCGTTAAGCATGAACATTATATCGGGATCTTGTTTATTGCGAGACGGTTACTTGTTTAAGTCCGAGAATAATGGTTGTTCGATTTATATGAGTAATATGTTTTATGCACATGCACATTTGATAGATGGTCTATTCTTATTGAATCTCGATAGTGGAAATACACATATTAATAACATTGAAGCTAAACGTTTGAAATTGAGCGATAACTCGACCTATATGTGGCACTGTCGTCTTGGTCACATTGGAGTGAAGCGTATGAAGAAACTCCATTCTGATGGACTTCTTGAATCACTTGATTTCGAATCACTTGAAAGATGTGAAGCATGTCTGATGGGTAAAAGGACTAAGACTCCATTTTCTGGTATGATGGAGCGAGCTACGGACTTATTGGAAATCATACATACCGATGTGTGTGGTCCAATGAGTGTAGCATCGCGCGGTGGTTATCGTTATGTTCTTACCTTCACGGATGACTTGAGTAGATATGGGTATATCTATTTCATGAAACATAAGTCCAAAACTTTCGAGAAGTTTAAGGAATTTCAAAGTGAGCTAGAGAATCAGCGTAACAAGAAGATTAAATTTCTACGTTCTGATCGTGGAGGTGAATATCTAAGTTATGAGTTTGGCAAGCATTTGAAGAAATGCGGAATACTTTCACACTTGACACCGCCGGAACACCACAGCGTAATGGTGTGTCCGAATGTTGTAATCGAACTCTCTTAGATATGGTTCGTTCTATGATGTCACTTACAGATTTACCGCTATCATTTTGGGGTTATGCATTAGAAACAGCCGCATTCACTTTAAATAGCGCACCATCTAAATCCGTTGAAACGACACCGTATGAATTATGGTTTGGGAAGAAACCTAAATTGTCGTTCCTTAAAGTTTGGGGTTGCGAAGCCTATGTAAAGAAGTTACAGCCGGACTAGCTTGAACCCAAAGCGGAAAAATGCGTCTTCATAGGATACCCGAAGGAAACTATTGGGTATACCTTCTATCATAGATCCGAAGGCAGAATCTTTGTTGCCAAGAATGGATCTTTTCTAGAAGGAATTTCTCTCGAAAGAAGTGACTGGAAGGAAAGTAGAACTCGACGAGGTTGTTGAACCTTCTCTTGAACTTGCAAGTGGCGCAGCACCGGAAGAAGTTCATGTGGTGCCTGCACCAATAAGAGAGGAAGCTAATGATGATGATCATGAAACTTCGGTTGAAGTTGCTACAGAGCCTCGCAGGTCAACGAGAACTCGTACCACTCCTGATTGGTATGATCCCGTTATGAGTGTCATGTTGGTGGACAACAGCGATGACCCTACGACATATGAGGAAGCAATGATGAGCCCAGATTCCAATAAATGGCAAGATGCCATGAAATCCGAGATTGGATCCATGTACGAAAACCAAGTATGGACTTTGGTGGACTTACCGGATGGCCGGAAGGCTGTCGAGAACAAATGGATTTTCAAGAAAAAACAGATGCTGATGGTAATGTTACTGTCTATAAAGCTCGACTTGTCGCGACAGGGTTTCGACAAATTCAAGGAGTTGACTACGATGAGACTTTCTCACCAGTAGCGAAGCTAAAGTCTATAAGGATTTTGTTAGCAATCGCTGCATATTACGAATATGAGATATGGCAGATGGATGTCAAAACAGCGTTCCTCAATGGAGACATTGATGAAGAGTTGTATATGATGCAACCCAAAGGTTTTGTCGATCCTAAAGATGCTAACAAGGTATGCAAACTTCAACGGTCCATATATGGATTGAAGCAAGCATCCCGAAGTTGGAATCAACGTTTTGATAAGGTAATCAAAAGTTTTGGTTTTATACAAACTTATGGAGAAGCTTGTATTTACAAGAAAGTGAGTGGGAGCTCTGTAGAATTCTTAATACTATATGTAGACATATTGTTGATTGGGAATGATGAAGACCTTCTTAATAGTGTCAAAGAATATTTGAATAATAGTTTTTCAATGAAAGATCTTGGCGAAGCAGCTTACATATTAGGCATAAAGATTTATAGAGATAGATCGAGACGCCTAATATCATTGTCACAAAGTACATATTTGGACAAAGTTCTAAAGAGATTTGGAATGGAAGATAGCAAGAAAGGGTTCTTGCCCATGTTGCCCAATACGACCTTGAGTAAAACTCAAAGTCCAGCAACGACAGAAGATAGAGAAAGGAAGAGTAAGACTCCCTATGCCTCAACCATAGGATCTCTAATGTATGCCATGCTATGTACTAGACCCGACATTGCATATGCTGTTAGTTTAACTAGCAGATATCAAAGTGATCCAGGAGTGGATCATTGGACAGCGGTCAAAAACATCCTTAAGTACATAAGAAGAACTAAGGATATGGTTCTTTCTTATGGAGGTGATGAACAGCTCGTTGTTAATGGTTACACCGATGCTAGTTGGAACACCGATCCAGATGATTCTAAATCACAATCTGGATACATATTTACTTTGAATGGTGCAGCGGTTAGCTGGAGGAGTGCAAAGCAAAGCGTTGTGGCGAGATCTTCAACTGAATTGGAATACATAGCTGCTTCGGAGGCTTCACAAGAAGCGATATGGATGAAGGAGTTCATTACAGAGCTCGGTGTGGTTCCAAGTGCGCTGGACCCAATGTCTATCTACTGTGATAACATGGGCGCCATAGCCAATGCGCAAGAACCAAGGTCACGCAAGAAGCTGAAGCACACCAAGCTACGTTTTCACGCTATTCGAGAACATGTCCAAGATGGTGACATAAAGATTTGCAAAGTACACACAGATCTGAATGTGGCGGATCCGTTGACTAAACCTCTCCCGAGGGAAAAACATGACCAATACCAAACCTCCATGGGTGTTCGGTATATTACCATGTAATCTAGATTAGTTGACTCTAGTGCAAGTGGGAGACTGTTGGAAATATGCCCTAGAGGCAATAATAAATGTAGTTATTATTATATCTTTGTGTTTATGATAAATGTTTACATTCATGCTATAATAGTATTAACAAGGAAACATTAATACGTGTGTGATTTGTAAACTAAATTAGAGTCCCTGGTAAAGCCTCTTCATAATACTAGCTTGTTGGTTAATAAATGATTGTGGTTTCCCTATCATGAACATTGAGATGTTATTAACAACAAGATCATATCGTTATGAGAATGGTATGATGGACATACTCCTATAGATAAGTGTAGCATAAAGATCAAGTCATTTTAATAGTTCAATTGCTATATGATTTCTGATACATAGTAACCTAATTCCTTCGATCATGAGATCATGCTTATCACCATCACCGGAAGGATGCTTTGATGACATCAAACACCACATCGTAACTGGGTGGCTATAAAGGTGGCATTGAGTATTCGGAAAGTATGGGTTAAGACACATGGATCAAGAGTGGGATTTGTCCATCCATATGACGGATAGATATACTCTGGGCCCTCTCGGTGGAATTTCATCAAATTAGCTTGCAAGCATGTGACTGTCTCACAAGGGATCACATACCACGGGAATGAGAAAAGAGTACTTATCGGTAACGAGGTTGAACTAGGTATGCAGAGATACCGACGATCAAAACCTCGGATAAGTAAACTATCGTGAGACAAAGGGAAATTGGTATCGTATGTAAGTGGTTCATTTGATCGCAAAGTAATCGTAGAAATATGTGGGAGCCATATGAATTTCTAGATTCCTCTGTTGGTTATTGTTCCGAGAAGTGTCTCGATCATGTCCGCATAATTCACGAACCGTAGGGAGACACACTTAAGGATTCGATGATGTTAAGTAGTTATGGAATGATGAGTAAGAGACCGAACGTTGTTCGGAGTCTCGGATGGGATCCGGGATATCACGAGGAGATTCGGAATGGTCCGGAGAATAAGATTCATATAAGGAAAGTCCTGTTTCGGAGTTGGAGAATGATTCTGGTGTTTTCATCGGGAATGTTCTAGAAGGGTCCGGAAGGTCCGGCACTCCGGAGGGGAAGGGTACATGAATGTGTCATAACAATGTGGAATGGTTGCATCATGTACTAGGTATCATCGCTGAGCAAAATAAAGGGATAAATCAAATCCTAGTTTGAAAAGTCAAACGACAAGTTTGCTTGGTGGAGGGAGAGTAGGAAACCTACTTGGGGAGGAAGTCCTCCTCCCTCCACCGCCGGCCAAGGAGGCCGACTTGGGGGAGGACTCCCTCCCCCTTGGCCGCGCCCTCCCACCTATAAAAGGAGGGGCAGGGGTGCCCTCTAGACCTACACCTCTCTCCACCAAACCCTAACCCTAGCCGCCGCTGCCGGTCCCTCCCCTTGCCCTAGCCGCCGGCCTAGCCCTCTCTCCTTGGTTCCTCTAAACCCTAGATCTCCAAGGTCTCTCTCATAGTCCACCATACTCGCTCCGGCTTAAGGCGAAGCCCTGCGAGATCTCCCCTCTACTTCCGGTACCACGTCGTCGTGCTGCCGGAATCACGAGGAGAGTGCTACAACCTCCGCTGCCTGCTGGAACAAGGGAGAGGAAGGTCTTCATCGAGTACCGAACGTGTGACCGACTGCGGGAGCGCTGCCGGAACGCGGCGCCGGAAGGATCGTCTACACGATCTTGAGATCGGCAAGAGTACGACCACATCACCCACGAGAATCTGCTCTCGTTAAACACTTTGGAATCTTTGAGGGTGAGTTATTCTATCGACTTGTTGCTACAATCTATTAGATAGATCTTGGCTTATTTGTTTGTATGCGGTAGAATTTTTTTGTTTTCCATGCTACGAACCCCTATAGGGGAACGGGGCTATCGGCCTGCCGCTCGCCCCGCCCAAACCGCTCTGTCTATTTCTCTGTTTTTTTGTAATATTTCTCTATTTATTCGTGTGTCTATTTCTCTGTTTATTTTTGCTAATTACATTATGTTATTATTTTAATGTTTTACTATGTGTGGAAAATAATATATATATTATAATATACACATGCTATTTTTTATACATATACACAAATTTAAATTGTCCAAATTCAACAAAACATTAAATTCCATGGTTTGCACATCCAAACAGGATTTGGAATTGGTTACACCCTTTGATTCCAACCGCAATTTCCAAACACATCCAAACAACAGAATTGAATTAGAAGCCAATTCATTTTCATCTTGGATTTGGAATTTTGGTCCAATTCGATTCCACGCCTCAATTCTATGCAACCAAACACAGCGTAGGAGAATTTTGGGTGTCCCAAGCCCAATGAAGATCCGACTCCTTGGTGGATACGACTTCTTCGGATAGAAACTTGAAGAAAGAAATCCTAAAACTGTAACCGACTCGACCTATCTCCGAGACTGGCCTATCTATATAAGTGCTAGGAGGGCACGGCGAGAACATATTTCATAACCTAGTTCATCTCTAGCCAGATTCAATCTGCGCACCATTATAATTTTCGGCATCGCCATTAGCAAAGAGCAGACAAGTAGGAGTAGGATTTTCCTTTAGAAGCTGAACCTGAATAAACCTCGTGTCCCCGTGTTCTGTTAGCTATTTCATGATCTACAATGTCCCCTACTTTAAAACCCAAATCCATAATAATAAGTATTGACAAGTCAAACCCTCATCACATATGAAAGAAACCTTCATTCCGATGCAGATGGAGCGGGCTGGGCCTGGCACCAATTGAATTTCTCTAGGCTCAGCGGCCCAAAGAATCTTAGGCCGAAGGTTTTTCATGGGCCGTGACACCCCGTAAACAACGTAACCCCCACCTAAGTAAGTCCCCCTATATTTCAAAAAAAAAAAACCCTAAGTAAGTTCCCCTTCCTTCTTTTTTTCCCCTTGTCGACGGCAATGGAGTGCGCGGCGAAGGGGCTAGTGGAGGAGCCATGCGCCGGCAGCGCCCACCGGCGGTGCGGAAGCTGCGGGGCCGTAGCCTACTGCTCGAAAGACCACCAGGTAGCACCTACCCCCCTATTTTCCGTCCAGGTATAATTTATTCAGCTGTTGAAATTTAGGGGAGGGTTTGCGAGTTCGAGTGGGTAGCTCTAGCACCAAGAACGGTAGTCATGCTATTAACAATCTGTGGAGAGGGATGGACGTGCTTGGACTTTTGGATCCCGTGAGCTGTGTAGCATTGAGTATTTTGTGGTTTTAGGATGATTATTCTATGGGGGTTTTAGACTGAAATTGTGAGGAAGATGCCAGCAGTTAGTCCATTCTGCAACGTTTCCGTAAAATTATGCTAGGAAAGATTTCACTTTATTCTTGGAGTTGAATTTGTGATGACCTTTGTTCTAAATAAGCTACGCCAGAATCATCAGTCACCAGGATAATGTCACCAAACTGTAGTTTTGAGTTCACTTCGCATTCAGAGAGGAGTATTTTTCTAAATTCTTTTAAGTTTGAGCAGTCAGGATGGTTGGGGGTGCTTGATGGACTGCAAACTAAGAAGGATTGGCTAGCTATGCATCACACACTAGGGATGGAGGGCTATTTTATAACCAACAAAAGTATTTTGATTCTTCAACAGAGGTTGTAGCATTGCACTAGGAAATTCAGCACACATTGACCCTGTTTGGTAGGGACAATTGAGATTATAGCAGTTCACTAGGAAATGGATTCTTCTATGATTGTATTTCTTGTCATTCTCCTTTTACATATAATTTTGATGCATTAATATAGCTACTTATTTAATCCCTCTTCAGTTCATACATTGGAGAGTTCACAAAGAAGAATGTGCAAGGCTTTCAACACAAATGAGCCGCATTGATATGCTCAGCCAATTTCCGTTCACATTCTCCATTGAACCTCTTGCTCTGGTACTTCTATCTTTCCAAAATAGTGATGCTCCATTTCTACGTCTTGTCCATTTTCTTCTTGCGTCTGACATCTTTTTCCCGTTCCCATCCTTGGTTCATAAAATGATTTGGTACTGCCTACTGTATATTTTATTGCTTTCATTCCTGTTCCACACTTTACTGCACTTTGACACATCAAATTACCTTTTTTATACAGATTAAAGACCTTGCATTGCTTACTAATATCTCGTTTTCTCACACATGTTGTTAATTTTAGGACCATACAGTCCCAAGTACGAGGTGCCTCTTTTTAGAATCAATCAAAGTTCACCTAAAAGGTCTCTGGAAATCGGAATGCATATGTGGCCCAGAGATTTCTTCTGTGAAGGACTTAAGGTTTGCTTTTGTCTGGATCCCATGGTATCAACCAACTCATGAACTATATAACATAATGACCTACTATTGTTTGTTGAGGAGGTACTCTTGGTCATCCTGTTTGATATTTTAATGGTATCATGTTATCAATGCTATGATCTTCCATGTTTTGTGAGCACTATTTTAATTAAGTCTACAGATCACATGGTTACCTTTTTGGGAAAGTGACTCCTCTTCTAAGTTATTATAGTCAGAGAAGGGGGAGTTCCTGTGATCTATATACACATTTTGAAGGTTTCAACTGATATGATTTGACTGGCATTAGTGATGGAGATATTTTTCTGCTATATTAGAAGTTGTTTAGAGAGGCCTTATGTTCATCTTCACATTCTTCGCTTAGCTACATATATGCAGCATCAAAATAATTTTGCAGTGGCAAATAAGGGTGCATCGATTTTTTTTATGGCATATCAGGATGCAGGGAACTTTGATGTAGGCATGTAGCAAATAAGGACGTGTTTATTTCGTATCTCAACCTTGTACCTAATCAATTCTTTCACTTTTGTTATTCTATGGTCAATTTGAATAATCCCAAGTCTTTCTTCTCGTGTACATGCTCTTCCATTTCACTTCATTAGGATTTATGATCTTCGTTATTTTCTTGTGTGTATAAATCTCACAATGACTAATTATTTATTAAACAGACTATTTAAATGGCTTAAATTGTTATTGCCATATTCTAGTGTTAGTGTCATTGTCAGGTGATTTGACTTGTATTTTGTATCGTCTGCATACTGTACAGCATAACAGCTGAATGGAACATGGAGAGCTCCCTTTGCCCGTGTACAGGTGCATTTTTGGCTTTGGTGAGGTTGCTCCTGTAAATATAGTTACTTTAATGTAATTAAAAATATCCAATCGTTTGTAAACAACAGAGCCTGAAAATCCTGTTCCTAAACCCCTGGCAAGCTGGGAAGACTACTATCAGTGGAGATCCCTTCCTTTACATTCACCTGTTGCACTTCTACTTCACTGGGTATGTGCAGTATAGTCCTTTGAGATATATTTTTTAGTCTACAATCAGTACTCTTTTTATACCCTGTTACTAATTATGCTGAACTTATGTTATACAATAATATGAGTACAAAAAAGTGCAAAAATTAAGGTCCAAAGGAACAGCTTTCAGAACTCCTTAATGAATAAAAATGAATAGGGATCACAAAACCACATCCACTACCTATAACTAAATACTGTCTCCGGGTTTGATTTGTTTACTGCTGTTTTTTTAAACTCTGTCCTACATGTGCTAGAAATGATAATTGCATTGCATGGGACAATGAGTGTGTAGCTGCATAAGTAAATTGAGTACCACATTCTGGTGAACTTATGGTACAATAATAGGAGTACAAAGTGCAAAAAAGAAAAGGTCTAAAGGAGAGACAACAGCTTTCAGTACTCATTAACGAACAAAAATGAATAGAGATCACAAAACCACGTCCACTACCTATAACTAAATACTGTTATGGGTTTGATTTGGTTACTATTGTTTGTTTGAACTCTGCCCTAAGTGTGCTAGAAGTGATAATTGCTTGGGACACCGAGTGTGTGACTGCAGAAATAAAATAAGATGTTCTGGTGTGGATGGAGCGCTAACTTCAGAATTTGTGTTGGTTGAGGTGTGCAATGTGAAAGGTTCTTCTTACATTGAGATTCCACTTCATGTCACCATAACATTAATGTTTTAAAAACCTTGAACAATTTTCATATAACGAATTGTAAGTGGTTTGATATTGACCAATGTTACACATTTTTATTATTATAATCTGAAATTTACCAACTCGAAATCGAGAAGTGGGTAAAGGGTGTATATACAGGAATTGAGTTGAAGTGGGGTCAAACTTTGTTGTATAACAAGGGGGTGCAACTGTTGTAGCATAGTGTATAGTTTTGGTGCCATACTGCCATTGCTTGCTACTACCTGATAGCATGTATCAATGTGTCAGTTCTCAGTACATATGCCTTCGAAATCTTTGTATGGTTTATTTTCAGTTAGTCACAAAGGATATGCAATGCGATATGTGGGGGTGTATGCTCTTTGCTGATGAAAGTAGGGTAGGCGTCAATAGGAAATTGGATCTGTGAAGACAGACTTTGAAATCCTAGGTGTTTAGACTTAGTAGGACCAAGACTGAGTATATGTGGTGCTACTTTAGTGGTGTGGGGGGTAAGGAGGATACCTTTCAACACTTGGGGTCAATGCTGCAAAGCAATGGTGGTACCGATGAGGATGTTAGCCACAAAATCAAAGCAGTGTGGAAGCAAGCATCCGGCATCCTCTGTGACAAGAATGTCCCTCAAAAGCTAAAAGGTAAGTTCCATAGGATGGCAATCAGACCTGCGATGCTATATGGAGAATGTTAACCCACTAAAAGGCAACACTGACAACAAATGAGTGTCATAGAGTTGCACAAGCTAAGGTGGATGTGTGGCCATACAAGAAATGTCTGAATCAGGAACAAGGTAATATGTGATAGGGTAGGGGTGGTAGCAATTGAAGCGAAGCTTGTCCAAACACCGACCAAGGTAGTTCGGGCATATCCAATGAAGACCTCCTGAAGCACCAGTGAACAAGGTGTGTGCGAGTTTGGCCCAAGGGCCCACTCCAGCGTAGGTTTTCGTGCAGCCTGGTGTCCTTGCGGTGTGTTATGTATCAGCACCTTAGGTTTTTATTTTTGAGAGAAGCACCCTTAGGCAGCTTATCCTTTCGGCTCAAAAAGTTTGGTTAACCTTTAAGTAGTAGATATCTTTTAGCTTGTCCCTTCAGCCAATAAGAGGCAAGTTCAATGATTCATTAGTTTGTATTGTTGAACCTCTATATACAGAGGACCCTCTGTGAGTACATTACTTTGAAAACTAGCATCCCATTTTATTTTACTAATATCTCTGGAGTCTCATTATTGGGCCACAGCGTTCACAACACTTGCTTCAATTTTGCAGCCACTTACTCTTTATCATTGCCTTCAACTATCTCGCATCCAAACCTCAAGATATGATGAACATTCTACTCTGCGCCTTCACTATTTAGGTAAAATATGTTGTGTTCAGTTCTCTTGCCATGTGGAAGTCCGGTTGTAACCTCGCAGTCAGCTGGTTCCTGCTAACATCATTCATTATTGGACCAAGCTAGTTGTTAAATGCCTGCGAGGTTCACTCTATGCTAGGGCTAGTTGTGAATGATGGCATTTTTGTGAAGTCTTGAAGCGTTGTAGCACTCAATACAGTATGTGTTGAAGAAAAGCCAAATTTCTTCATGCCTGCTCAAATTTGCTTGAAAAGTATGGTACTCCTGGTATTGCCATTTTGTCCTGTTGCCTACCTTCTTCCCGACCTCCCCACAATGCATTTGTTGGTACAGGATTATCAGTAAATATTTGAGTACATATACTGGCCATTATGTAGTAAGCATTCTAATACTTCCGGCAGGAACTTTGCTTGTATGCACAAATTTATTTGTCGTTGCAATGTTCCACCTCCTGGATCTGTTATCGTGCAGATTGCAGCAGGCATTGATAGCTTTGTAGGCAAAATGCTGCCATTCTTTCTCTTCTGTAAGAGCCAACATATTTCTGGGTGTTATAGTATCCTGGAAGGTTCACAACAGATCAAGTTTTAATTATGTCATAGTTTCAGTTTTACCACCCCTCGTCATAGGAGAAATATCTTTATTTAAGTACTAGAATCTATAGCTCATCTGACCATGATGGCAGGCACTGATATTTTGCATTCTTCATGTATATCATGCAACTTCCGAAGGACCCGAGAAAGAGCTGCTTCAGCTCACGGTGTTTGCAGAACTACATGCACTATTTCCAGGCGTCCACTTTCACATTGAACTTGTGGGGCCAGCAGTTCCAAGATCCAGGTTAGTCACAAAATTTCATATTCATTTCTGATGTTTGTATGACAATACATAGCCACATTTTTTTCCATCAACTTTTTTAACATTTACTTGTGAGAGTTAAAAAGAAAATGTCTAAATTATTCTGTGCTGATGCAGCTGTAGTAGGTGCATTTTGATCATTACTGTTTTTGAACAATATGATAGTCCTATTATTAAAATAAGTTTAAAAAGACACAACATATTGAACGACAATTTTACGTCTACAAGATTTCAAATAACTCTGAAAAAATTACAGATTATTGAAACAACATATATACAACACTACCAAATTTTAGTTCTAGATTCAGAACACATTTTGAGAAACGAAAATAACAAATGTAGTGTCCATAGTGATAATGTGCAGAACTCATAGCCCAAATAAGATTAGCTACTATTCACACAAATATCTGTCCTTTTTATTGCCAATTGATAATGGGTCGCACATGGACCCCTTAGATGAGATAGCGCAACAAATCTAAGCTTTGTGTACACCACAAGCCCACTCACCAGCTTTTTGCATTTGCCCGCATCATCGCTTCTTCCTCATCTACATACAAACGCATCGGCAATTCCATCCAAAACACTATAGGAAATTCTCATCTGGTGGTCTGTTATTCATGTGAATCAGATCACTGTTTGACTCATGTCGAATTTTGTCTGGCCAGTTTTTAAGCTGATGGTACATCTAGTATTAGCCTTCATATGTGTGATAGATGGTGAGATCTTGTAGACATAACATTCAGTATGTTGTGTATTATCAGAGTTCAGAGTTATTTTATTGGTCAGACTTGCATACTTTTATACAGATATTACATATTCATTTATCTCATGATACTGAAAGGTGTAATGTTGAATAAAACCAGAAGCAGCTTGTCAGGGTTTTAGTTTTTTCTGTTTTCTGAATTTTCTGTCAGTCTAAACTGATTAGCTAGCTCCAATGTTTGCCTAACAAACTTGGAGCGATTCTTACGCGTGACTCGATCGTTCGTGGGATGGCACGAACGTTGTGATCGGGGAATCGTGTGCGTGTTGTAAGGCTGAATAAAAGGCAATGAGAAAACGGGAAAAGTCGCAAGTTGTGCGCGGCGCAAAACTCTCAAAACTCTCTCTCTCTCGTTCTTCCCCAAGGACTCTTGTGTTCATCACTGTGAGATCGAGATTAGGGACGTCATGTAACTGGTTTGGTGTTCCTGCTCTTTTTTCCTGGTTTTGATATGATGCCTGCTGACAGGGATGGTGAAGTTGTAAATATTTCCAGCTATGCACATTGTTCTGTTGAGAACTGCGATTGTAGATCTTCTACTGCCTCCAAGGACTTGGACTGCAGTGCAGTGACGCTCAAACTGTGGAAAGGATTCTATCATGAGAGATATGGTGATATGGTAAAGGTTCTCTCAACTGTACTGTTGATTTGTTTTAAAATGTAAAGTTCCCTGTCATCTTAACAGAGTCAAAGCATACCATTTATCAATAAGTGTAGAAATATTGCTAAATGTTGTGGGCACACCTTGTTCTGATAGATAGGGGGTACCAGCAAGTTACTGAAGTGTCGGGGATATGACCCCGGGTGCTCTAGAGTTAAGCTATAAAGAGACTCCGAAAAAGAATAAGCTGTTTAATGAAGAGGTAGGTAGAAGAAAAACGCATACCAGATGAAGAAATATACGAAAGAACAAATAAAAAGGACAAGGAGCGTCCCTGGGCCGAATCAATTATAACTCGGCCCAGTCCTCATATTTGCTGGACAGAAACAATGTTAAACGGGCCGAATTATTAATATTACAGCCGAATAAAGGAAAAAAGGACAGCTGGGCCACTGAATTTCCCGGATGGGCCAAGTTAGTCAACCTCGGCCCACCGCGGGCCGCTCCTCACCGATTCACCCCGTCACCATCAACCGAGCATGCCGTGAGCTCCCGCCAGAAGATCCCGCCAGAATCCCCAGCGCGCCACCTCATCACGACCGCCATGCAGTACGTCGCCAGGATTCCGAGTGGGCCGGCGCGCACCTCGCGGCCCACCATGGGCCACCACTCCCTCAACGGAGCTTCATCATCGCAACCGCCACGCAACACGTCGCCCGGGTGGGCCGAGTTAAGAGGACTTCGGCCCACCACGGGATCGCTTTACCAGGCCAGTTCCCTCGACAACAGTCCGGCATATGAAGACCCCGGCTGGGCTCCCTTGGGCCCGGATGAAGCCTCTCCCATCAGGCCGAATTACTGTGTAACCCGGCTGGGCCAGTAACAATTCGGCTTGGGGCCTTTTTGGATATCCAGGCCGAGTTAACAGGGCCCAGTCCGAGTTATACTCATATATGGATGCCCGTGCCGAATCAAATCACCCCGGGAGGTAGCTTGTCGTCCAGATTACTCCGAAGATCACCCGCAAATATTCCTCCAAGCTCTACCTCAAAATACCATCAAGCCAGCACAAGCTCCACAAGTATCGTGCCAGTCTTAGGACGTCCATGGCTCAGACTGGCACATGCAATAGGGAATATGCCCTTGGCATCTAAGGATATGCTAAGGAATATGCCTTGGCATCTCCGAAGATTGATGTTTAATCCCCTCATCACTAAGGAAATCATTCAAGGTGTAGTTCTTGAACTCGGTGCCGTTGTCACTTCTTATAATCAATACGGGAACATTGTGTTGCCGTTGAACCAAGTTGATGAAGTCAATAAAAGTCTTTTGAGTTTCACTCTTCAACTTGAAGAAATAAATCCAAGAGTATCTTGAAAAGTCGTCAACAATCACCAAACAATATTTCTTCCCTCCAAGACTTGCATGAGATAGAGGACCAAATAGGTCCACATGAAGGAGTTCCAAGATCTTGTTAGACTTGATTTGGTTCGTGGGCTTGTGTGGAGTATCATGCATCTTCCCTAGAACACATGCCCTGCAAACACGATCTTTGGCAAAGGAAACATTTTCTTTTAGTCCAACAATATGGCCCTCTTTATGGAGACTTTGCAAAGTTCTCATATTGACATGGGCTAGTCGGTGGTGCCATAGCCAACCCACATCGGCCTTTCCGTATAAGCACATCGGACCTGCAGTGGCTTGCCCCGAAAAGTCCACCACATACAAGTCATTTTCGACGTACCCAACGAAAGCGACCTTGAGAGACTTGCTCCACATGAGGACCACAATATCATCATCAATAAAGACGGCAAAGCCCATCTTTCCAAGAGCATGGACAGAAAGTAAATTGTATCCAAGGGTTTCAACAAGCATGACGTTCACGAGTGTAATGTCGTGAGCCACCACTACCTTGCCGAAACCCATTACCTTAGACTTTGACTTGTCGGCATATGTGACTGTGATTTGATCTTCATTTGACACCAAGTCCTTGACAATAGACGAGCTTCCGGTCATATGACTTGTGCAACCACTATCGATCACCCATTTTGACCCTCCGGAAGCATAAGTCTACAAAAGATCAAGCTAGTTTTTAGGTACCCATTTTTCAATGGGTCCTCTTTTGTTAGCAACAAGGGTCTTGGGAACCCAAATAGACCAAGCAATATAACCATCATAAGGGCCAACATATTGTGCATACACATCACCATAATAATCACGCATTAGAACATAGTGAGGGTTAGCACTTCCCGCAAAATCATCATGAGACATAGTTTTACCATTTGTGGTCTTACTCTCCACAATGGTCTTGTTGGTCTCTTGTGCGGGCTTGCCCTTCTTCTTCTTGTTGTTCTTCTTCTTTGTTTTGGAGACAAAACCAATGCCCCCTTTATCACCACTACGCCTTTGCTTGCTCAAAAGATCATCAATAGACTTGTTGCCTTGTGGAAATGTGGCCTTAGCAAGCTCCCCCTTCAACCTAGCATTCTCTTCAAGGATAGTTGTGCTACTAGATGGAATGAAGTTACTAGGTGAAGGAATATTGGCCAATTGAGTTTGAAGCGTTTCATGGGACTTTGTGAGAGACAAGAGTTCACTCTCCAAGGCTTTGTGGGCCTTGTTAAGCAAGCTAAAGTCCTCGGCAAGTTTTTCATGAACCACACCAAACTCAACCTTGTCCTTTTTAGATCTTTTATATTTAGCAATAGCATGATCACGCTCTTTGATGAGTTTATTAACAATAATGTCATTGGCCTCATCAAGCCCTTCAAGTTTTAATTCAAGTGACATCCTAGTCTCTTGTTCTTTTTCTAGAGCATTGTTTAAAGCCTCTAGCTCAATCATGTGTTCATGCCCAAGTTTATATCTTACATCTAGAAGCTCCTGTGTGTGGGAAAGTTGATCTAAGATGTTTCCAAAATGTATCTTAGCATCCCCTTGTAGGTTATTCATAAACTCATCGAAAGCAATTAATTCGCTTTTTACATCAAGAGACATCTCATCATCAATTTCATCATTAGCTAAGGGAGTGGAGTGAGATGATGAGGATACCTCCGTTCCTCTTGCCATAAGGCAAGTGACGTTCTTGATGGGAGAATTCTCATTTGGAGAATCGAAGAGTGAGAATGTCAGAGTAGAAGTAGTGGCTAGAGCCGCCACACCATTAGAAGTTTCCTCTTCCTCATCTTCATCATCTTCATTGTCGGAGGAGTATTCTTCATGAGTGATCAAGACAATTTCTCCCGACTTCTTGTTGATGGGATTCTTCTTGATGAAGGGTTTCTTGTAAGGTGCTTTGAGAGTCTTCTTCAACACAAGCTTACCCCATGATCTTCCCTCTTCTCATAGGGTCAACTCGCCACAAAGTGATAGCAGTCACCACAATTGAAGCAAGTTCTCAATCTAGTGGTATTTTCTCTTTTCCCATTTGGGTTGCTTCTTTGTTGTATTTCCATCTTGGCCTTGGCGGGGTTCTTCCAAAAGTTCTTTGCATAGAAGGCCATATATTGACTATGAGCAATCTTGACTTCATCGGGGTGGTCCATGGAGAGGCCTTCATCACTATCATCTTCATCCCCATGGTCCACAACTTTGGCCTTCAAAGCAACGTTGACAACATTGCTCATACCAAGGGCACAAGCACGGGCATCTTTGGCATTCTTGGTGGCAACTTTGAAAGAGGCCATCTCTTGCATAACTTCATTTGAGGTCATGAGATGATAGTTGTGTCTTCCTTGTAGACTCTTCAAGTCGGTGGGCTCAAAAGGCATGAGTGCACTCACATACTTCCTTTTTATCCATGCATCATCCACATGTGAGGCACCCACATTTCTAAAGGCGGTGGCGGTGGTCTTGAGCCTACGGTACATGTATTCATGATCTTCACCTTCTTTCATGTAGAAGCCTTCGGCTTCATTGCTTAGAGCATCATATCGATTCCTCCTCATACTCTCATTGCCAATAAACAACACAGTGAGAGCATCCCAAGCTTCCTTGGCAATGCTAAAGTGCTCAGTGTGTGGGTAATCCTTTGTCCCCAAACCTTGTTGAATCATATGCAGAGCAGTGGCATTGAGTTGACTATTAACAATCTCTCTTCTTGTCAAGTTGTTTGGATCCCAATAAAGAGTCCATGCTCGATGATGTTCCATAGTTCAATGCAAGAGCTGCGCATATGAGTTCTCATTAGTGATTGCCATTGAGCAAAAGTAGCAGATTTTTCAAGCTTAGGTGGGTCACCTCTATTGTAAACATGAGGGTGAGGGATTGGAGGGTCGGGAGAGTACCATGAGTCACGGTGCTCACCCTTCCCACCATTATTGTGTGTGGAGGAATTAGCGTTGTCTGGTTTACCCCCTACCAATGCACCCTCGGGGGATACTGACGTATTCCCCTTAGGTAAAATGGATGGTTGATCCTCTTGAGGAGATGGGGGTGGTGAGCCTTCTTTGTCTTTAAGAAGTTGCTCAAGCATCTTCTTGACTTCGTTGACCAAGGAAGAGCTCAATCTTGTTTCCAAGTTTTTGAGATCTTCCATGGTCACCGTGGTCGGCTCACCATCCCCTTCGCGGCTACCCATATTCTCTTAGGCGGTAAAGCCCAAATAAAGAGCCGATGCTCTAATACCAATTGAAAGGATCTTATGGGCACCTAGAGGGGGGGGGTGAATAGGTGCTACTTCAAATTTTTTTCTTTTTCAAATTAAGGTTTGACAATAAGGTAAATTCTCTAGATAATGCAACTATGGTGAATTTACCTATATGACACTTATGCAAGGGCTACCACAACACAAAGTAGTAACAAGTAAGTAAGGTGCGGTAAAGGATAGAAGTAACCGAAAAGTGGACGCGGAGACACAAGGATTTGTTTCCCGTAGTTCCTTCCTTTTGAGGGGAAGTACGTCTACGTTTGGAGAGGGGGTGGTTTCAAACCACCAACGCCACGAGAGGCCTCCCTTGTTCTCCGATGAATCTCACCCCAACGGGATCGATTCACCTTCCACTATATCGGCAACCTTCAAGGTGGAAGCCGGCACCGTTACAAGTTTGGGGCACACATCCACAACTTAATCGGAGGCTCCCAAATACAAGCAAGCTGTCAAAGCAATCAGAGACAAGCTTGTAAGAACAAAAACAAGAACTAGGGTTTCCAACAAAACACTAGAGCAAAGGGGCCCTCAATGAATTGAGGGGGAAATGAAGATCTCTTTTGGTGAAGTAGTAGATCGGGGACTCCTCCTTCGATTCCCCAAAGATCAAGGACTTTGGGTGGTGGGATGAGGAGATCTTGAAGATTTGGGTGGCTCCAATGGACTCCAATGGTGGGCAATGACTTTAATGTGCTGAGCAATTTGTCCCAAGGTAGGTGGAGGGGCCGTTGGAGCATTTAATGTACCGGTAGTACCGGTACTCAAGCGGTAGTACCGCTTGCAAGCGGTACTACCGGTCAAGTACCGGACCAGGTACCGGAGGTGCTCAAGATCTTCAGCAATCTTCAGTCTTGGGCGGTATTGTCCTTGCGGTACTACCCCCAAGCGGTAGTACCGGTCGTAGGAAGCGGTACTACCGGTTGGGGCGGTAGTACCGGTCCCAAGTACCGCTTGGTACTGACCAAAATGGAGAGGGGTGGGTGCTAGTCAGTATGCCACGGTACTGCCGAGCGGTACGACCGCCTCAAGCGGTAGTACCGCTTGTACCACCGGTTGGACCGGTAGTGCCGCTCCGTGGTACCGGGGGGTACTGACTAGCACACACCTTTATCTCCTTTGATCAGTGCCAACCGGGACTAGAACCGGTAGTACCGGTGTCAAGCGGTAGTACCGGTTGACCGGTACTACCGGTTGACACAGAGGTTTTTTGCAAGGGGAATTGATATGCCATTAATTATGCCTCCTCTTATCAATCCTGTGATAAACTTAGCACACAGTTAAAATGATAAGTGTATTGTTATGAAACATCAAAATCAGAGGGATAGGAAAATGCTCTTTCAACCTTGCTCTGGATCTCCTTGAATTCTTTGCTGTAGAGGACAGATTCTGCGTAGGCTGCTTCTCCAATCTCGCAGTCTCTTGCTTTGGTAAAGCTTCCGGATACGTTTGGTCCGGGTATCTTGAGTTTGTTGTAGACGAAGCATGGCTTGGCCATGAAGGTGTGGAATATGTCGCGGCCGAATATGACGTGGTACACGCTCTTGAAGGGGACCACCTCAAAGGTCATGCGTTTTTGGCGGTAATTATTAACATCACCAAAAGCGACCTGAAGTGTGATGCACCCAAGGGACTGAGCCTCCCGACCAGGAACTACGCCGTGGAAGATGGTGTTGGTCCGCCTTAGGTTTGCCTCCGTCAAGTTCATCTTCTGCAGTGTATCCAGGTACATGATATTGATGCTGCTTCTACTATCCACTATACATTTGGTGAACTCGTTGCCGTCAATCAGGGGGTTGATGACCATGGCGTATTGGTTCTCCGTAGGGATGAGGTCTGGGTGATCCTTCCTGTCCCAAGTAATTGGAATCTCCGACCAGCGCAGGAACTGGGGGTAGAGTGGCCATCAGTATTCTCATGGAGGTCTTCTGTTGTCGGACGGTGGGGGTGCCAAGGAAAGTGTGAAAAACTGCTGCCTTCTTCTCGAAGGGGTTCTTGCCCTTGCCGTCACTCTTGGCGGCGTGCTTGGGGTCAACATCCTCGTCCATGTCACTTGAATCCTTGGACTCCTCCTCCTTCTTCCCCTTGCCCTTTCCTCGCGGTCTGTTCTTCCGACTTCGCTTGTAGCCGGACTTCGGGTCCTCCTTGAGGTCATTGAAGAACTTGCAGTGGCGATTGGTGTGGGTGGCCTTGCCGTTGGCATCGAGGTGTATGAGGCACGGCATATCACGGTACTCCTCGTAGGTTTGGGGAACGCCGAGCGCTGCCGAGGTAGTTTCACTGCCTCGCTGCTGCCCACGACCAGCTCCCCGTCCTCGGCCACGCTGTCCGCCATCATCTCGTCCTGCAAAAGTCATAGCGACCATGTCGGAGTTTTGCTTTTCTTTAGGCGGGGTCTTCCGCTTTGTGCTGCCGTTCCTCCGAACTTGAGTTGGAACGGCCGTTGCCGCCAAAGAGCCGCGAGCATCGTCGTCGGCAGCCACGAACTCACTGGCCAACTGAATCATCTGGTTCAAGTCTAGCTGGTGATTGTCCTGCAGGCGCTTCAGCTTATGTCGGAGCAACGTGCCCCTTTCCAACCCATCGATGAAGGCGGGCATGGCGGTCTGGGCGTGCACTCCTACGCAGGAATTCTTCATATCCAGCCAGCGGGAAAGGTAGGCGCGAGATGTCTCGTCTTTCTCTTGCACGCACCGCTGTAGATCGCCAACAGTGCAGGGACGCTTGTACATACCCTCGAAGTTCTTGGTGAATGCTTCTTGCATGTCCAATCAATTGCAGATGGATCTTTCCGGCAAGTCATCAATCCATTGACGGGCCGTGCCCGCCAACATCAATGGGAGGTACTTGACGGCGACGTTGGGGTTACCCCCGGCGATCTCCACCGTGTTGTCGTAGTCCTGCAACCATGTAGCTGGCTTGGCGGTGCCGTCATAGGGCTTGATGGTCTTGTCAATCCGGAAGCCCTTGGGGTAAGTTGCGAACTATATTACAGGTCCAAAGCAACGTGGTCCCAGGTATAGTCCTTCCCGGGCCTCGTGGATCTTGTCCAGACGCGAACGTGCATCGTATGGCTCCGGACTTCTTTTCTTCTTCTTGCCATCAGGGGATGGGCTGCGTGAACGACGCGGGCCTTCTCCGCCATGGTGGCTGCTAGGTGGCGACAGAGGCGGAGGTGGCGGTGGGTTAGCTTTCTTGCTGTTACCCTCCTGCGACGCCTCACGCTTGTCGCGGTTGCTTGTCGGACGCGGAGGAACATGGCACGACCTACTCTTGTGTCCTTGGTTGCGCTCTCCGTCATGACGGGTCTGCTCCGCGTTGTCGCGGATGACGATGCCGCTCTGCCTTGGCGGAGGTATATCCGTACGACGGTGAGCCTTGGTGTCTTCGCGATGTCGGGGCGAGCGCGGCGATGGCGATGGGCGATGAGGTTGGGCCTTACCTCCGTGGTCGAAGGATATGGGGATAGCATCCTTCCTGTTGTGCGCATCCCTTCGTCTTCGTTCTGATGAACCCGTCTGAGACCCGACATCAAGAGGAGATCTGTCCCTTGGCGGCTTATGTTGGCTAGACTGGCAAAACGCTGGGTCAGACTCAAGCCTCTGAGAGGTGGCCTTTTCCTGCTGTTTCACCGCCTTGGCCACTAGGTCATAGACCTGGTCCACCGCTTCGGGTGATCTATCCTGCTCCAGAAGGGTCTTGGCGACGGCGAGGTTGAGGAGAGGAGTGGGCATCACCTGCCTGCCTTCACTGTCAATGTATGGCTTGGCCTGTGCCGGCTTCGGGGGAGCCCATCCTAGGTTTCGCCGCACACCAGGATCGTTGATAACGCGAGCCGGAGCTTTTTTGGCCTTCTGCTGCTGCAACAGAGTCTTGTACTCGGCCTCCATTGCTCTAGCTTTCTCTATTAACTTCTGCGCGTTGGCCAGATCTCGATCTAGCTTTGCGCCTTCCTCCGCGATGGCGTGCGCTTCCTCCAGCAGCTGTTGGCGCTTCTCGTCAAGCTGGACTACATTGCGAATATGAGCCACGGTCATAGGCTCGACGAGGAGATTGCCGTACATCACTCTATCAGCTGGAGTAACTTGGACAGCAGCAGATTTAGATGCCGGAGGAGGCGGATTTGCGGTGTTGTTGTTGCTCGGTCCGGCGCCGAGTTCCTACGGCTGTTGCACTGGGTTAGGCGGAGGGGGCATATCCTTTGCGCGGTCATTGTCGGCAGCAACAGGTGGTCCCTTCCCCTTGTCCAGCGCTGTAGGCGGAGCTCGTCCGGGTTGATCTTCATCCATCGCCGTCCCAATGGTGACGAACACCTCTCGGAACGTGACGGCGTTGTTGGCTTGTTCGTCGCGCGTGTACTCCTCCTCCATCTCTTGCATGGCAGAGTCTAGCTCCTCCGGGCTGAAATCTATCTCCTCCGAATCTGCACTGAAGTCGGCGTAGAGCGCGTCAATCAGAGAGTCGGAGGGTGCCGGGGCTTCCTCGATGACGGGGGGTGGAGGTGCAGCAGCAACGACGATGACTGGAGGCGGTGGTGCAACTGCGACGATGGCGGCGGGAGGCGGTGGTGGCGGTGGCTGAATTGGAGGGGCTCCGTCAATGAGCGCAAGGGCTGTCTGAGCTGCTTCCTCGGCCTCCGCGTAGTTGTTGACGGTG
This sequence comes from Avena sativa, assembly GCA_916181665.1. Classification (NCBI taxonomy): domain Eukaryota; kingdom Viridiplantae; phylum Streptophyta; class Magnoliopsida; order Poales; family Poaceae; genus Avena; species Avena sativa. Next base: position 59,383,463 of record OV702280.1, on the reverse strand, counting down.
TTCACCATGCTTTCGAAGGTGAGGCAACCCGAAGCCTGCTGCCGCCTTAGAGAATGCCGGAGAAGCGTACCTTGGTCCAGTCCTTCCACAAAGTGATACATGTCATCATCATTGGGGTAATACGCCAGATCGGCCCGTATACGGAGCCACCTGGCAAGGTAATCGCGGGGTTTTCGCCCTCTCTCTGAACGCAGCGCGCCAGATCGAAGATGGTAACCACGCCGACGAACTTGGATCTCTGCTGTCCAGACGTGTGGACGAAGCCAGCGGACTTGCAGTGATCTTCCACCATTATATCCTGCACAGGGGCGGTTTGGGTGGGCCTTGAATTTTTCCGATCTTTGCCGGCGAACTCGGAAGAGAGATCTGACATCGATCCTTCCGCGAACGTATCCTGCCCGTAGGCGGTCCGTGCGGGTCTTGATGCTCGTCCGACTCCCAGGGAACTAGTGTCCAAGTCGGTTTCATCGATGAAGAGGTGGATATCTCCGATGGGGACGATCGAGCACCGCGTAGGGTTTGTCTTCGCTGGGATCCAGAACTCGTCAGGAGGGATGATCGGAACGTTGCCGGAGAAGAGAACACGACTGATGGCTACGGTTTCGCCGATTCCCGCAAAGATCTTGGTCCTCACCCGCTGAAGAGCCTGAAGCGCCTCTTGCCCCACTGTGGGCGCTAACTGTCGTGGTATTGCCGACGAGTACGCCATGGAGGGGTCCTCACAGTGCGTGTTTAGAGACGTGGGGGAAGGCGGACGGTTGACGGGTACGAGGTTACACAGCTTACCCAGGTTCAGATCCCACGATGGTGGCGGAATCCTACTCCTGCTATAAATCACTATAAGGGCAATACGCCGAGTTACAGGGATTGGTTCGTTGTGCGAGGTGCGTCGTAGTTGACACCAGATTGTCTGAGATTGTGCCCTAAAGGCTCCCATAGGCCCGACTTATATAGTCGTCAGGTCCTAGGGTTACAGGGAAAAGTGCTAGCCGGACAGGTTACAGAATCCTACACTGATTACAACTAGTCTAGCGTGTCTTGCACTCCAAGGCTCCGGGTACGTCGGTGACTCCTCCGTAGCCTTCCTTTATCCGGCATGGGCCTCCCTTCTGGATCCATCTAACTGGGCCGCCCAACAGGCCATGGGCCATGCTACCAACTGTGGGCCACCCGGGTTATCCGGATAGGAGACATGCTATGAGGATACCCATATAGCATATCCCCAACAAGCGCGCCACCTCATCGCGACGGCCATGCAGTACGTCGCCAGGATTCCGAGTGGGCCGGCGCGCACCTCGCGGCACACTACGGGCCACCACTCCCTCAACGGAGCTTCATCATCGCAACCGCCACGTAGCACGTCGCCCGGGTGGGCCGAGTTAAGAGGACTTCGGCCCACCACGGGATCGCTTCACCAGGCCAGTTACCTCGACAGCAGGACGGCATATGAAGACCCCGACTGGGCTCCCTTGGGCCCGGATGAAGCCTCTCCCACCAGGCTGAATTACTGTGTAACCCGGCTGGGCCAGTAACAATTCGGCTGGGGGTCTTTTTGGATATCCAGGCCGAGTTAACAGGGCCCAGTCCGAGTTATACTCATATATGGACTCCCGGGCCGAATCAAATCACCCCGGGAGGTAGCTTGTCGTCCAGATTACTCCGAAGATTACCCACGAATATTCCTCCAAGCTCTACCTCGAAATACCATCAAGCCAGCACAAGCTCCACAAGTATCGTGCCAGTCTTAGGACGCCCATGGCTCAGACTAGCACATGCAATAGGGAATATGCCCTTGTCATCTAAGAATATGCCTTGGCATCCTGAGTATCTCAAAGTGCCAGGAATATGTTGTCTAGATACCAATCGTGGGGAACAAGATTTGTCCCCTGGGCTCCCCTTTATAAGGAGCACCAGGGGGATCGTTCCCGGGGAGACCCCCGAAGGGCTCCTCTCCTCTCTGCTCGCTAGGAGCTCTCCTTCCTTCTTCCTCCATTCTCACAGAGAGTTCTTAGATAGAAGGATAGGTGAAACAGCTCAAGGAGCACCATTGTAGCCACAAGTATGGCAGGATATATGAGATTAGATGCAGGGAAATAGTTGTTATCTCAACATGGGAGCCTCCAACCTAGATTCATCGTATTTCTCTTTGTTCTTACGAGTGCGGTCTTCACTGCATCATCCCTCCCCGGATTCCTCCACGTCCATCGCCCCAACTTAAGCCTACCCATGGCATATGCTGTGATACCACCACGACATGAAGTGATATGTTATTCTGTTAAATTTTTATTTATTAGAATGTCTATAACTCTAGGTTTCATTGTCTAACAATAGAAATTGTACTACATATGATGTAGTAGTTCACAGCATTATTTTCGGATACACCTTTTATGTGTGATCTGACCAAGTCAAACTAGATGCTCCGATTCCTGTTGTGAACAAGTATGGTTGGCTCATCCAGTCAGATTCAGTTGTAATTACTGGTTGAAATACTTATTTTCATGCACTACTTACTTCCCCATACTAATATTTTTTTTTCTTGGTAGGATTCAAATCCTCATCTTATACTGGCCCCAAATGCCGGTGTAGCTGCCTATCCTAGTTGGATGCCGACTATTGTAAGTATGTTATTCGTGATTAGCAAGCTAGTTTCATACTGTAGCATGCATTTATGACTTCAGTTGTTTGATCCTGTATCTGTGTCCTCCTTCCTCTTGTTTTACAATTTCAGTTGATAATATTCAAGTTAAAAAATGCATGTGATCGATTGATATATCTTGTTTCTGTAATCCAATCTATGCTCATATCAGCTGCATAATTCATGTAAGTATGTCTTGGCATTGTATTATATTGTAATTACACATTTACACTGCTCTTCTCTAGCTGGCAGTATAGTTGTGGTTTTTGATTATTGATGCTGGTTATCATCTGTATTTTGTTTCGTTTCAAGGAAATGATTAGGGAGAATGGGATTCCCGCAATGTTTACGGACTTTTGTGAAGAAGCTGCTCATCTAGCCTCTTGCTGCATAAGGTCTATAACCGGTCAACCCCTGGGAGTCCCTGTATGTGCTATCCGCTTTCTTTAATTATTTCCTTGCTGTTATAGTTATGAAGCATCATACTAACACCTTCATCATCTGTCATTTCTGATCCAGATCCAGGTAAATCCTTTCAGGCAGCCGATTGCAGAGAATAATAGTGCACTATACATACCATGCTACTCGAATTGTTTTGTTTTTGGAATGTAGAATAGCCAGTTTGCCCCCTTAATCACCACAAAATATCCAGAAGATTCTATTGTGGAGAAATTACGTTGTCTAACTTTTTGTAAAGATAGAGGAAGATACTAGTATTAAATAACTATATTTGGATGAAATTGCCCTTTGTTGTTCTCCATATGTATATATTGGAAAATATGTGCTTGTAAGATGCACTCATCAAATCATTACTGAAATCTAATCATCATACACTTGTAAGATGCTTCATATATTGCCCTAATCGGTGGAACTGTGCAATTTGTTTCTTGCAACATCTGTCCCATCCTGAACATCGATGGTTATTTACTGAATGCTTAAAAAGGTGGATTATCGCCTACCTACTGCAAGCAAAGTATGGGTCTGACCCAATAGTGTTCATACGGTGATACCTCGCCTTTACCTGAAAATTCAGTAATTTATGTCCTTGCCATTGCATTTCTATCTAAAAGTTATGTGCTCAAGACCTCTTGTGGATAAGAGGAAACAATGGTGAGATGTTTCCGAAGAGAATCAGTTCTGCATTTCTCTGAATGAAACAACTTGAGATTTAAGTTATAAGTAGAATTCTTATCATTTGAATGAAGAAAAAGTTATTTCTCATGAAGAAAACACAATGTTTGATGAAAGATGTATCTGAATGGAACTGTTAGATTTATGTTTGTGACATTTTCTTATCTGCTGAGGTCTGCACATGTGATGAAGCTGTCATATATAATTACACGCATGATGACATCAATCCATCTCCCAAAAATAATGTCACACACCACTCAGTAAAGCCATGCTGCCAATCATAAAGAATCTATGCAGCAAAAGGATCAATTTATTTGTAATTTGTATGTTCATCATCTTCATCGTTGAGGAGAGATCTGGCTGAACACCTGCTTCTGTATCCTGGTGTTGTTCCCTTGCTTTGCATTTTCGTCTGCAAGTAGAACATCATCTATCCATGAGACAATATTGTAGGCCAAACTTTCTAGCACCCTTGAGTAGCTTTCAAGTATTGCCTGTCCAATATCCTGTGGGAGAAGAAAAAGAAGATGCAAAAAGGTTAGCTATGAATGATGTATGATGTCTCTGGTTCTCCAAAGCAAAACGGCCTTCTCTGGTATCTGGAATAGACGTGATTGCTAGAGCAGTTTTTAGTATAGCATGTAATATTGTAATCTGTACATTCATTTTATTTAAGAATTAGCTCTCTTAAACTTATTCATCATTACCTTATTGTACTGAATTTTGCTTGTGTCCAGGGTAGTCTGCGACAGGCCCGGAAACCTTTGTTTCAAGCAAAGCAGAAGGCTCCTGGCCCTGCTTGCTAGGATCAAATTCTTATCCCCATCAGCATTCAGCTCAGTAACATTCTCCCATTTTGTCACCAGGTGGGTTATGCTTGCTTTCCTTCTCCACACATACATAGCAGCCTCGACACGGTCTGCGATCTCAAGCGCCTCATGTTCGGAGGTCAAGTTGAGGAAGTCGAGGAGGTGATCTGGTGAAAACTGATCCCCTGAAGACATGTACCGGTATATGGCATCACCTGTCCCGACTTTCCCAGTCTGTCGAGCAACAGAAATGCATCTTATCAGAAACTGCATGGCGACTTGATCTCTATGATTTATGGATGAGATGTGTCAACATGACGGTTTACATACCTTTGGAAGCGTCTCTATGTATGACAGTGGAATTTGCATTTCAGAGAGGATAGCATTGTTGATCTCCATGGCCATCTTGTGAATCTGGCTAGCTTGGTCCCTCTTGTGCTGCAGCTCACGGTGTACGGAATCGGACAGACCTGATTCTGGCACGCACGGCTCAGGCAACCACCACTTATCCTCATTGCGTTTGAACGACTTGTTGCTTTCGCTGAAGGACCGCTTCCTCGGGTCTTCATACCAGAACTCTGCCTTGTCAAAGCTGTCCAGTATACCCTGGAAATAAGTGCATGGTCAGTCATATACATTCTGCTACCAGAGAACTAGCACCGAGTGTCGGAATCGAGATCTTACAAGGAGCATTGTTTCTAGCTTTTCTAGTGCAGGAAGGTTCATCAGAATGTCTGATCGTGGTGAGGTTGCCATCACCTGTAGGCAGCGCAGATATGTTAGCAAGCAGATGTGACAAGGAGGAATCGAGATGAGTGTGATTGTTGGCATTACATCGTGGGTGCTTCCATCAGGTCTGGCCTGGACTATGGGTGCGAATTCTACAATGTATTCGCAAATGGAGAGGAGGCAATCCATCTCCCGGTTCCACTTTGATTTCTTCTCAGGAGGCAGCGACTGCAATCTATGGCTGGTCCCAAACACAGTTGCTGCAGCCAGAAACACAAATAAGGAGACAGCAAGTTGTTAGCCTGCATTGCATCTGGACCAGCAGTTTGGAGGTGCTACCATAGAGGTTGGTGATGGCGTTGGAGATGGCCACAGCAGTGCAGACACCCTTGCCACCCCCTGACATGTCCTCCCCTAGGAGCAGCTTCGTGTACTTCTCCTTCATCAGCTCCATTTCTGAAACGGACGCTCATCAGCCACACGGAAACGCAACAAGAGGAACGTTCAGACCAGATTTTCCATCCATACCTTCATCTTCCATGGATTTATCCTCAACGGCTTGTTGCAGCTTCTTCATGCTCAGCTTGCTCATCGCCTGTGAGAGGCGTGACGGTGGTGCCACCTTGAATGACGCCATACGGCCCATACCACGCCCTCGTGGTGAAGGCGCGTGATGCTCGTGCCCGTCGCTGCTTTCGGAGAAGGACGCGACACGGAACAGCGGGCGCGCGTAGTCCCGGTCGTAGCTGTGGTTGTGGAACCCCGGGAAAGCCGAACTGTCGCCCATTGTTGCTGGTTGCTGCTCTGCTTGTAGTCCTGGTGGTGGTGTCTGCTTCCTTAGACCATCGAGAAAGATGGAATGGCGGCAGGCCAAGAGCACAAGACTTTGGCTTAAGGCGAGCGCTCGCCTCTACATGGATTGTTTAAATCAATAAGGTTTAACTAGTACTTCCTCCGTTTCAAAATATAAGATGTTTTAGATTTGTAAAGCAAATATATCTAGACTACTTTTAATATGTAGGTTCACCCGTGTTTGAAGTGAATCTACACATTAAAAGATGTCTAGATACACTTTCTTCACAAACCTAAAACATCTTATATTTTAAAACGGAGGGAGTATATGGCATGTGAGAAATCAGTTCCGGTGAGATCGATGTTATCTCGTGCGCAAACAATTGTCTTCAACTTATTATGTGGGATGTGTTCTGATCTTAAACATCTTCTCTTTCTGGAAGGAAAATGATGCCCCAAAATATGCAAGCTAGGCATGCTAGTCCACTAATTCGAACTTGTAATCACAGCCACGTATAACAAACTTCGTGCGTGCCATGATCATCTACCCATTTGAAAAAGGGGCATGTATCTCACGGCAACAAAATGGTGGTCACGTAGGACCAGTATATCTTAATGATTGACACCGGAGCATAAAATAGGCAAGAAGGTGGCTGGCCAGTCGGGCATCTGTTTTTTTATAAACAAAATATATTAATAGCAAAGCAAGAAGATATCAATTGCACTTGCACCGGTTTATGTAATAACATAATGATCGGATAACTCTAGACATTAAGGATAACACGATCCGAAAAAAAACAAGAAGAAAGAATACAAGGACCCTGTCGAAACAAAAAGAGACTTGTGGTAGCAAAAGCACTACCAGTGGTGACGACACATCTACTCCAATAAAAGCTTCTTCAAAATGACGCCTCCTGGTAGGTATAGTGCAACAATGTTGTTGTCGTCCGGTCTAACTAGCATGGTTAGATCTTAAGTTTTCATCCTCGAGAAGGTCTAATCTCCAAACAATGTCTTTAACAAGGAAATGATTAGGGAAACACCATTGCCCGATACAACCACCGAAGGTCTAACCTAGAGTTTTCACCTTGGAAACAGACACGGGGCACAAAGAGCAAGGTCACCCCCACATGGCGAGAACCCTAATCCTTCTCGATCCTTGCCATCGCCAACACCTAGCAGTCTCACTCAACATGAGCACATGTTGACCCTCTGGCTTTCAAAACACCTTGACATACCTACCTCCGCTAGGACCATGGTAATCATGGCTGATTGTCATGATCGACGTACCCTAAGGTGCCCGCAAAAATGGATCTTGGTTTCGCCAATGGCCCTAAGGTTCATATCTAGTTGTTTGGGGCCATGTTTGTTCAGGTTGATTGTGTGTTGTCCTGTCAAAACAACTGTGGCAAGATTCTGCTAAGGTGTGAAATATTGTTACCCTTTTTGAGATGGTATCGTGTCTTGATTTTTGACACCGGAGGTATGAGTCCCACTTTGTTTTACGGCTAGGGGCGCAACGTCCGGCGAGTTCAATCGGCAAGCTAGACGAACAAAATCATAGAGAGAGACATGTTGTTTTTACCCAGGCTCAGGTCCACGGTGAGCGGAGCCCTACGTCCTGCACTATCTACTCTCTGATTATCACAAGGTTACCAAAAAATGTCTCGGGAAGGTTCTCTCGTCTAAGACAAAAATGCTCCTCTCTCCTTAGCTTGACCTGGGCCTCCTTTTATACAGAAAGGGGACACCACAGGTCTATTCACATGCGGCGGCGCGAGCCTTGCCACACGGCTGGCCTTGATCTACAACGTGGCTTGGCGCTCCTTCCTTGGCACCGCGTGTTGCTCGGAGCCCGCTGTAGGGTTTGTTGCATGGAAAACAAAAAAATTCTATCGCAAGAACACATAAAACCAAGAGCCAATCTATGGAAGTTCAAGATCTAATCTACGAGATTGGTGCAACGAGATTGAAGAGAACTAACCCTTGTAGATCCAAAGTGTTTAACGAGATCGGATCTCATGGTTGATGTAGTCGATCACTTGCCGACCTCAAGATCGCGATGACGATCCTTCCGGCGGTGCGTTTCGGTAGCGCTTCCGCACTCGGTCACACATACGGAGTCGACGAAGAACTTCCTCTCCCTGTTCTAGCGGGTAGCTGAGGTAGTAGATCCCCTCGGAATCCTAGCAGCATGGCGGCGTGGTGGTGGTGGAGGAGAGAATTCCTGCGTCTCCACCTAAGCCGGAGCAGGAAGACGGAGGAGTGAGGAAGGTGGCGGCTAGGGTTGGGAGAGAGGGCAAGGGGGCAGGGGTGCGCCCTCCCCACCCCTCCTTATATAGATGGGGGTGCGTCTAGGGTTCCTAGTCCTGGCCATGTCCTCCTCCAACTCGGCGGCCCAAGAGTGAGGGGGGGGGGACTTGCCCCCCAAGTTTCTTCCCCTTTCCTTATTAGGGTTTTTGCCCTTTTCCTTGTGCTGCCCGGTTGGAACCTTTGGGTCATGGTGCGGTTGGCCCATGGCCTCCGCAGCATACCCTCGGCACATGTGGCCCCACTAGAACATTCTAGAAGATTCTGGTCAAAACACCAAAAACATTTCCGAATCCTAGAAATGACTTTCCTTATATGAATCTTATTCTCTGGACCATTTTGGATCTCCTCGTGATGTCCTAGATCCAATCCGAGACTCCGGACAGCATTCGGTCTCCAACTCATATTCCATATCTACTTAAACAATATCAAACCTTAAGTGTGTCACCATACGATTCGCGAACTATGCAGACATGATCGAGACACCTATACGATCAATAACCAATAGCGGGACCTAGAGAGCCATAATGGATCCCACATATTCAACGATGACTTCATGATCGAATGAACCATTAACATATGAAACCGATTCCCTTTGTCGCGTGGTACTTTACTTATCCGAGGTTCGATCATCGGCATCTCCATACCTAGTTCGACATCGTTACCGATAAGTACTCTTTACTCGTTCCAGGATATGACATCCCCTGTGATCTAGTCACATGCTTGCAAGCCAAATGGATGACATTCCACCGAGAGGGCCCAGAGTATATCTATCCGTCATTTGGATGGACAAATCCCCCTCTTGATCCATGTGCTTCAACACATACTTTCAGAATACCTAATGCCACCGTTATAACCACCCAGTTACGGAAGTGGTGTTTGATGTCATCAAAGCACTCATCCGGTGACGGTGATTAACATGATCTCATGGTCGAAGGATTAGGTTACTATGTATTTGAAAGCTTGTAGCAAGACGAACTTAATGACTTGATCTTATGCTATGCTTACTATGGGTGTGTGTCCATTACATCATTCTCCTAATGATATGACCTTGTTATTAATAACATCCAATGTCCATGATCAGGAAACCATGATAATATATTAGTCAACAAGCTAGCTTAACAAGAGTCTTACTAGGGACTCTTTTATGTTTACAAAATTCATAAGTATTAATGTTTCCTATTAATACAATTATAGCATGGGATGTAAATATTTATCATAAACACAAGGATATAGTAATAACCACTTTATTATTGCCTCTTGGGCATATCTCCAACAGTTTCCCACTTGCACTAGAGTCAATAATCTAGTTTGGAAAAACTTGTGCATTCAAAACCTATGGCTTTCTAGTGTTGAATATACACGATTGCTAGTGGTAAACATAGTCTTTGGATCTGACACTTCCAGGTCCACGTGTATTTTCATGTCTTTGCGTCTCTACACATCACTCATTATCCAATGAGATGGAATTGTATAAATTTGGTCCTTTGGTGAGACCTTTAGTTCCTTGGGGTTAAACCATATCGATAAAATTGTCGTACAATATATCTTCGTAGTACTATCCCACTATGAACCACACCTAGTTTGATAACAAACTACCTAACACAAATTCCCTCTTTTGCTGTTACAATAACAGTCATATACTTACCCTTTTGTTGTAGTATCTATCACAATGACTTAACTTTGGAACTCATCCAAATCCATTATGGAACTTCCTTTCCATTACATTGTGCCACCCATAGTTTAAATTGAGATAAACTTAGTTTGTATCTTGTGACAAGACTAGTATCAATTTAACACTTTGCAATGAACTATATATCTATTTGTCACCTCTACATAAATAACATATTCTTAGTTCTTCCAAAGATCATAAGAATATCCTTACTATCGTCCAATGATCATCTTATGAGTCATTCTGGTATATGCTCATAACATTTAGAGCATAGGACATATCTGGATGTGTACATATCACAATATGATTGATCAAAATATTCCTGTGATTTCACTCACCAAGTGCCAAAACACTTGAATCTCGTTTCACTTACCAAGTATCAAAATACTTGAATTTTGAATCAGTCCTTCCTGTGTGACAAGAACCTTTCTTGTTGTTTCTATATTGAACTCATTCAACATCTCATCTATGTACATTTGGTACAACCATATTAGCATCTCAATCTAGCCATATAGACATTGATACCTAATATTCGGGTTTTGCCTAAGTCTTTCATCGAAAGGAAATTCTTAACCCGTGTTAATAAAATATACATTATTTATAATCAACAAGATGTCTTCCACATAATGTATTAGAAATATGTCTTAGCGCTCCCACTTAATTTCTTGCCAATGCAAGAATCTTCATCGTCTCTGATGAAATTAAACTCTTTTAACAGTTTCATCACGGTGAAGATTCCAACTCCGTGATGCTTACTTGAACCATTAAAGTTTGCATGCGCTATTAGCATCCTTTGAATTAAGAAAAACCTTTGGATCGTTCCATGTACACGTCCTAGGTGACCATTCTATTAGAATAACTTTGGTTTGTTTGTTTAACTACCATATACCAAAATTATATGTAGTGGTTGCTCCATTAATCTGTCTAGACTAAATTTCACTATGAAAGATCAAATCTTGTCATATTTAACTCCTTGAACATTGTTGTAAACTCTTTCCCGACATGTCAACAATTTAATAGATGTGAAACATCCATGTCTATTTCTTTATAGATCCAAATATGACTGAAAGGTTTTACACCTTTCTAGAGGGTCTTCCAAGTTGAAAAACTTGATTTCTCGTGTATGGAACTATCACTGATTTTATGGCTTCAAGCCATTTGACGGAGTCTGGACCCACCATTGCTTGTTTTCATGTAATCTGTTCATCATTGTCAAACAATAATGATTTACTCTCAAATCTTAGTATTTGATTGTTTACCTGACCTACTTGGTTCAATAGGAACTTAGACCTCCGTGACCACAAACTTTGAGGCACGTGACCCATGAGCATTGTTGCCGCCTCCAGGACACTTTCCGACGTTGTGCAACTTAGAACATATTAGCTAAGGTTCAATAACCTTATCAAAGTTCTATTGTCCTCCCACTTAACTTTTCACGAAAAATTCCTTCTCAAGAAACTTGGCGTTCTAAGCGACAAACACTTTTGTATTCGGTGTTATGGAGGAATACCCAACAGTTATTCGAGATAACATACAAATACATGCTCATCCAACATTGGTTGTAAACATTTTACTTATGCCTAGCATACCAAAATTTAAGAAAGGACAACTTGGGTTTTATCCCAGACCATAACTTATATGGTGTCATTTCAACGGATCATGATGGTGCTCTTTTCAGTGTAAACATGGTAGTCACTAAAGCTTTAATATTTAAAATACAATGGCGGTTTTATAACTGACACCTTTGATCTCACCATGTCAAACAAGGTTTCATTACATATCTCGAACACTCCATACTCCTATGGTGTTTCGGGAAATGCAAATCCATGGAACGATTCCTCAAATCTTAGGTGTTATGCTAAACTTGTAACTCAAATATCTTCCTTTATGATCCAATCATAAAATCTTTATTTTCTTATTACAATGATTATCTACTTCATCTTGAAAGTCTTTGAACATTTTCAAATATTTCACACTTCATCCTCATTAAGTAAATATACACATGTATTCACTCAAAATTCCGGAAAAAGCATATGAAGTTGAAATCCATCGCTCATGACTACACGTAATGGACTACATCAATATGTACAAATTCCAATAAGTTAGTCTTCGTTCTTCTTTGGCCTTTGAACGAAGTTTCAATTATCTCCAGGAAAGTCTCACAAGTGTCACTTGATCAAAATCAAAAGACTCCAAAATTCCATCAACATAGAGTTTCTACATGTTTTATTTCCAATATAATTTAAACGGCGATGTCACTTCTTAAGTGATCTTTCAATCATTTGTATTTTGACATTTTTAGAATCCGTTTTATGGACGTGATCTCTCCAACTAGATTTGTAAATCATCCATCTTATATGGAATACAGTAATTATTTGAACAACCTTTTATTCTCATAATACCTGATCAAAATAATAATTATTGAAACAAATCTTAAAGGAAAGCTTTGATGTCAACGAGAAACACAACAACACTTTGTTTGTTTTCAATGAACATCATCACATATTCTCTTGCTGGTTACTTAGGCAGTTGTAGTTCATGAATTGTGTTGTCCTGCATGACATTTCACACCAACCAATTCGGTATCCAATACACATTGTTTAACAAGAAAAGAATACACCATAACATGTATATCATCTTCTGCCAAATATTTCTGAGATTCTCTTTCAGCATTTCCTTCCCCTTCTAAAAGAATCTATCTACATCAACAGTCCCATACACATGACACCTAGTCCAAAGAGTGTACTCAAATACTAATACCTTTGGACTTGCACTTTGAAGTAGATCACCATCATCAAATGTTTTGGCGTTCTTTCAAAATCCAGTATTTAGTAATCTTTTAGTGTAGTAAACATTTTACCTACATCTTCTATTCATCCTTATCATGACAACTTTCATGATCAAGCTACTATAGCTTATAAAGGCGAATCGCGAGTATAATGTTATTTTCCAAAATCCTTTTGGAGGATTAGGACGACTAACGTCTCCAACCTTTGCAAATTCTCATCAAATATGAGAACATATATTTTTCCAAATTATACTCTATCATGTTGCAAACAAAACATTATTTCAGATATCCCAATATCTTCCACACATGATTGTTTCTGAAACATTTCTTTTAGCTCCTAGATAACCTTGATATTAAAACAATCTTTTAAATATCAAGAATCATGGAGTCAAACATGATACTTTAGATACTAACACTATTATCATTACTCTTGATTTAATACTAATTATTAAACTTTACGGGGTAAACAGAGTTTTCTGAAAGTTTATAGTAGGATTTTTAAACTTTAGATTGACACTCAAAACAATACGATACTAGTTCGTAAAGTAACTATCTAGAATTCTATAGTTCTATTATCTCAATTATAACTAAGCATAAGGTGGTGAATGGATGCCAATGACTACAACAATTATGCAAATTCACTCTGATTTAATTTATGATAAATTATGTTCAACTTTAATCATATTACTATTTGAACTCCCACTCAAAACAACATCCCTCATGTTTCCTTAGTGATTACATGAACCAAATCCACTACACCAAGTCCGATCTTCACGAGAGAAGATGTAGCTTCAAAGGCAAACAATCAACATGTTCATCATATCATCCATATGACTCATGCTTTACCTTTCGGTATTCTGTGTTCTGAGGTCATGTCTGTACATGCTAAGATCGTCAAGGTTAACCTTAGTATCCGCATATGCAAATCTGGCTTGCACCCGTTGTATGCAGACGTAGAATCTATAACACCCGATCATCACGTGATGCTTTGAAACAACGAGTCTTATCAACGGTGCCTACTAAGGATGAACACTTTATTACTTAATATTTAGTGAGAGGGATCATCTTATAGTGCTATCTTCGCGATCTAAGCAATACAAGATGCATAAAAAGGATTAACATCACATGCAATTCATAATATGTGATATGATATGGCCTTTATTCTTGTGCCTTTGATCTCCATCTCCAGAGCACGAACATGATCTCCATTTTCACCAACATGGCGTCAAGGTTCGTGGTGCCGCCTCATGGTTTTGCATCACCAACAACAACTATTACAACTACTTGGAATAAAGCTATTACATGATGAATGGACACACGTGTCTTAATGAATTTAAAGACAACCATTAGGCTCCTGCCGGTTGCCATATTATAATAAGGATCATTGCATACATCAAATATAATCACAATTACATCATGGCCATATCACATCACATGCCCCCTGCAAAAACAAGTTATACGCCTCTAATTTTATTTGCATGTTTTATGTGGCTTGGGGCTTTCGAATAAGAACCGTTCTTACCTATGAACAAGAACCAAAACGCTGATACAAGTGTTGTCAAGTGCAGATTGTAAATTGAATCTTAACTATGGTGGGCGAGACAGACACCCGCAAAGACACTTGTGCAATGAAATTTGCATGTTGAACATGGAGAAAGTCTCATTTGCGACGACATGTAAGGTTAGCCCGGGCCGCTTCATCCCACCATCCCGCAAGATGCAAAGTACATGAAAAGAAAGCGACAATAAGAGAATCAACGCCCCAAAAACCATTGTGTTCTACTCGTGCAACAGATCTATGCATAGATTCGGCTCTGATACCAATGTAGGGTTTGTTGCATGGAAAACAAAAAATTCTATTGCAAGAACACATAAAACCAAGATCCAATCTATTAAAAAGCCAAGATCTAATCTATGAGATCGGTGCAACGAGATTGAAGAGAACTAACCCTCGTAGATCCAAAGCATTTAATGAGATCAGATATCGTGGTTGATGTAGTCGATCACTTGCCGATCTCAAGATCGCGATGACGATCCTTCTGGCACCGCGTTCCGGTAGTGCTCTCGGTCACACGTACGGAGTCGATGAAGACCTTCCTATCCCCGTTCCAGCGGGCAGCGAAGGTAGTAGATGCCCTTAGAATACAAGCAGCACAATGGCGTGGTGGTGGTATTGGAGGAGAGAATTCTTGCAGGGTTTCTCCTAAGCCAGAGCAGGAAGACGGAGGAGGGAGGAAGGTGGTGTCTAGGGTTGGGAGATAGGGAAGGGGGCAGGGGTGTGCCGTCCCCACCCCTCCTTATATAGATGGGGGGTGCGGCCAGGTTTACCAGCCCTGGCCGTGTCTTCCTCCAACTCTAAATCCCAAGAGGGAGGGGAAAACTTTTCCCCAAGTTTCTTCCCCTTTCCTTATTAGGGTTTTGCTCTTTTCCTTGTGCTGGACGGTTGGGCCCTTTGGGTCATGGTGCGGTTGGCCCATGGCCCCTGCAGCATACCCTCGGCCCATGACCCCTGCAGCATACCCTCGGCCCATGTGGCCCCTCCCGAGGTGGTGGGCCCACTAGTGGCCCCTCTAGAACATTCTAGAAGCTTCTGGTCAAAACACCGAAAACATATTCGAACCCCGGAAAATGACTTTCCTTATATGAATATTATTCTCCAGACCATTCCGGATCTCCTTGTGATGTGCTGGATCCAATCCAAGACTCCGAACAACATTCAGTCTCCAACTCATATTCCATATCTACTTAGAAAACATCCAACCTTAAGTGTGTCACCCTACGGTTTGCGAACTATGCATACATGATCGAGACACCTCTCCGATCAATAACCAATAGAGGGACCTAGAGATCCATAATGGCTCCTACATATTAAATAATGACTTCGTGATCTAATGAACCATTAACATACAAAACCGATTCCCTTTGTCACGCAATACTTTACTTATCCGCAGTTCGATCGTCGGCATCTCCATACCTAGTTCAACCTTGTTAATGATAAGTACTCTTTAATCATTCCATGATATGACATCCCTTATGACCGAGTCAAATGCTTTCAAGCCAAATGGATGACATTCCACCGAGAGGGCCCAGAGTATATCTATACGTCATTTGGATGGACAAATCACACTCTTGATCCATGTGCTTCAACACATACTTTCAGAATACCTAATGCCACCTTTATAACCACCCAGTTACGGAAGAGGCATTTGATGTCATCAAAGCACTCATTCGGTGATGGTGGTTAACATGATATCATGGTCAAATGATTAGGTTACTATGTATTTGAAATCTTGAGCAAAACGAACTTAACGACTTGATTGAAGGGAATATGCCCTGAGAGGCAATAATAAAGTGGTTATTATGTATATTCCAAGTATATGATAGATGTTTATTTTGCATGCTATAATTGTATTAATACGAAAACGTTAATACATGTGTGTTTAATAAACAAACAGAAAGTTCCTAGTTATGCCTCTCTCATAAACTATCTCGTTGATTAACAATATGATCAAGGTTTCCTAATCATGGACATTGGATGTTGTTAATAACGAGGTCACAACATTAGTGTACTGGTGTGATGAACATTCATACGAAGTATAGCATTACGATCGAAGTCATTGAGTTTATATTGCTATAACATCATACGAAGTGATCCTAATCCTTAGACCATGAGATCATGTTAATCACTAACACCGGAAGAGTATCTTGACAACATCAAACGTCACACCGTAACATGGTGATTATAAAGATGGTTTCAGTACTACTAAAGTGTTATGTTGAGGACCATGGATCGAGAGTGGAATTTGTTCATCCTAATGACGGATAGATATGCTCTAGGCCCTCTCGGTGATATCACATTGATTAGCTTGCAAGCAAGTGATTTGATCACTAGAATGTTATATCACGGGAACGAGAAAAGAGTACATATCAGTAACAAGATCAAACTAGGTATGGAGATACCTATGATCGAATCTCGGACATGTAATATGTCACGAAACAAAAGGATTAAGATACTGACGTAAAAGGTTCTCACGATCACAAGAAATCGTTGAATGTGTGGGAGTCAGAATGGATCTCCAAGTCCCGCTTCTGATTATTGATCTGAGAGGGGTATCGATCATGTCCGCATTATTCATGAACCATAGGGTGACACACTTAAGAGACACTGACACCATTTGGAGCAAAAGTTTCATGCCGGAAAGAATAACAAGTGCAGGAATTTATTTCACTAGATACCGGAACGGGTTCTCGGGTGAAATTGCAGAAAGTGTTTTTGCATGTGAAATGAAATACTAGCAAGGGGTTATATGTGAATGTTTGTCATTAAAGTAATTGACAAAATTCTGAATAAATAAAAGGAGTTTTATTTAATGAGAGTTTGCATTAAATTTGGTGGAAATTTAATGGGAATTTGAGTGGGTTTTTGAGTGGAGGAAATTGAAAGGCATTTTTGTGAGTGGAGTGTCCACCCACATCAATGGAGGGAGGGCAAGAGGGCAGCCCCATGCGCCGGCCACCCCCTTGGGGTTCCCCCTCCTCCTATAAAAGGATCCCCCCTCCATCTCTCTCACTCACACCTCCTCGTGAAGGATCTCTCTCCCCTCTAGTATTTATACCCCATGGTATCGGACTAGCGAGATATATGTTCCTGGTGGCTATTCGGCAAGAAAGAGTTGTGCTTCCGCTGCATCGCTGGAGCGAGGAGGCGGAGGTTGCTCGGTACTTCGGACGTGTGTGCGAGAATGGATGCGCCGCTGATTTGCGGTGCTAGGACCTCCTCTCGATCTTGAGATCAACAAGAGATCGTCTACATCAACCATGAGTTCAAACTCGTTAAGCTTTGTTGATCTTTAAGGGTATGTTCTCTACGGATGTATATCCGCCTGTTGCTTGTATCTACTAGATAGATCTTGGTACATAGTTGTTCCCATCGTAGGAATTTTTTTGTTTTCTATGCTGCGAACCCTATAGTGGTATCAGAGCTGGATCTATGCGTAGATGCTTTGCACGGGTAGTACACATATGAGTATGTGAGCGATGATGATCATGTTATTTCTTCTTAGTTGTACTTTGGATATTGGTGGAATAGTCGGATGAAGCGGCCCGGACAAACTTTACATGTCCTCGCACATGAGACCTGTTCCACGCTTGACATGCAACTAGTTTTGCATAAGTGGCTAGCGGGTTTTTGTCTCTCCTACTATAGTCAATATATAATTTGCAACAAGTTGTCAACAATTTGGTTATCCTCGTTGTGATTCATGTTCGTAGGTAAGAACGGTTCTATCTTCAAAAGCCCTAAGCCACGTAAAACTTGCAATGGATAAATTAGAGGCGTCTAGTTTAGATTTTTGCTGGGCTAGTGTCATGATATGGTGATGTTGTAAGTAGAAGTATAAGTTGATACTCTTACAACACACATAACGTGTAAGTTCTATAGACCTTGGCCTTACACATAGAGGTATGATAGTGATCATACCACGATGCACATGATGGAGATCAAGTGCAAGAACCATATCATTCCACTTATAAACATGTGATGTTTGATTGCATCTTATATTGCTTGTTTGGAATTTTATTAGCATAATAAGATGATCCCTCATTTAGATATCAACATAAGAACGTGTTCTTCCTTAAGTATTCACCGATTATGTTTCGTTGCTCCAAGAAATCATGTGATGATCGGGTGTTCTTGGATCCACGATAATATTTCGGGTGTAAGATAGTTACACACGCGAATACTAAGGTTCTTAATTTTCAAGCCTAGCATGTACAGACATGGCCTCGGAACACGGACCGAAAGGTTAAGCATGAGTCATATGGAAGATATGATGCCCATTTGATGCTTGCCTTTGAAGCTACACCGACTCACGTGATGATCAGACTTGGTGTAGTGGATTTGGTTCATGTAATCACCAAAAAGGCACGAGGGATGTCGTTTTTGAGTGGGAGTTCATTCTTAATTTGGATTAGTTGAACTCAATGTATCATAAACTTAGTCTAAACTTTACAAATTCTGTTGTAGATGGCACCACCTTATTTTAATTTCAATGTGTTCATGGAGAACGAGAAACTTTCAACGAACGGTAGCAACTTTACCGAATGGGCCATGAATTTGAGGATTCTCCTCTCTGCTGCACAAAATCAATATGTGCTAGAAGCGCCGCTAGGCCCCCCACCGTTTGATGATGCCCCTGACGAGGATAAGAATGTCTATCAGACTCGTCAGGAGGACCACAACTTAGTTCATTGCGGCATATTGTATGGGCTAGAGCCAGAACTTTGAAAGAGTTTCGAAAATGGCAATGCATTTGATACAATGGGTGAGTTGAAAATGATTTTCGACATACATGCTGCTTTAGAGAGCTACAATGCTTCAGAAAAGTTCTTTAGCTGCATGATGGACGAGAACAGCTCCGTAAGTGAGCATGTACTGAAGATGTCGGGTTACGCCGATAAGCTTGTGTTCTTGGGAATTATGATTCCCATACTTGAGGGGGTTCGGATGATAACCTGAAGGTGGACTTCTAGTCATAGATGCAGTTGGATGGCGGTCTATGTATCTTGTTGTATTGCCCGATCGAATCTCATAGGATCTTTCTGACTAGTAATTGCATTGTTATGCCTTGCCCAGTTCCTGTCAATTGCCCTGCTGTAATTTGTTTACCCTTCATGCCATGCTGTTTATCTAAGGAGAGCACCTCTAGTGAACTATGGATCCCGGTCCATTATTTACCATTGACACATCTTCCACTGTTACTTGTTTACTTGCTGCAAACCATTACCTTCCACACCATACGTTTAATCCTTTGTTACAGCAAACCGGTGAGCTTGACAACCTCACTGATTCGTTGGGACAAAGTCTTGAGTTTGTGTTGTGCAGGTCTCCACGTTGCTTGCAACACCTTTAAGATGTTTACTTCCTCCTTCAGGTTCGATAACCTCGGTCTCTACTGAGGGAAACCTGCTGTTGTGCTCATCACACCTTGCTCTTGGGGTTCCAACAAAGTGTCCCACGTCAACACTGGGTGCACGCATCAAGATTTCTGGCGCCGTTGCCAGGGAGGCTGTAACACCCTCAGAATCGGCCCTATGCAAGTTTTAGCGAAACCCGCCAAACCCGCATAGAAACGATTCAAAGGTGCCCACCAGACACTTTCGTGCGGGTGGAAAACGAAGTAATAACATTACACAACAGTCCTCGATGGGACCCACAGAACAGATATATATAACAGCGACTCAATGAGTCAAGAATACAGATATAATACACAAAGATCCAAATCACCTTGAAAATGATAGAGCGTCCGACTACGGACAAGATGCAATTGGGGCTAAGAGCCCTGAAGAATAACCAATGGCGTCCATAACCCTGCCCAGGCCAAGCCGGAAGGGTAACCCTGCTAACGACGTCGATCTCAAAACCTGCTTAAACAAAAGGGGTGCCGACAAAGGGCAAAGGAAAAAGAAGGAGCGTCAGTACTGAGGCCAGTACACGGCGAGACTAGAATTCGGCGGTCCTCGCCTACAAAGGTATGGTGGACTGAGCGGCAGCGGCAGCATGCACTAAACAACCTATAGGGACTCGATCCAACTGGCGGTTATCGGAGAGGGATAAGAAAGACCTATCCGGATCCGACCTGAAGCTAACATCAAGCAAACCCATCCTGGTGTTTCCCCCTCGAGACCAAACGAGGAAGTCAACCGAGGAACTCACACAGTTGGTAATTTTATTTGTTCGGTTAACGTTGTAGCAATTACTAGTCAGGTATAGATAATCGTCCTGATAAAATAAACAGTGGGCACTTTTAGTTATCCATTCCGTTGTAGTTGCGACACTTACTAATCAGGTACAAATAGCATGAGATAACACGAAAACCCAGCAGTTGTTGGTACTTTTATTCAGCCATTCCGTTGTAGTTGCAATACTTACTAGTCAGGTACAATGGTCGCAAGCGACACCCAAAGCAAGCAGTTGTGGGCAAGATTAGTTAGCCATTCCATTATAGTGAAGCTGATTACTAGTCATTATAAGTCAAATTTATAGCAATAAACTTTAGTTATGCTTGTCTATGGTCGAGATACTGTGCTCCAAGTCGTCCATAACCGCGGACACGGCTTTCAGAAAGTTTTAACCCGGCCGGGGTGCACAAATAGCAACACACACACGATCAACCTCGGAAAAACCAAATCAAAACCCAACGAGGCTTTCACGACAAAGCAATCACAGGATTCAGAAATATTTCAGGGGGCCACCCCATTGAGTAGAACCGCAACGAAGTAAGCTAGCTTCGAGACGGACTCAAGGTTTGCGTCAATGGCTGTAAACGACTGGGAACCCGAAAGTGTGGCTGGGCTTGTCGATACCGCGAAAACATTCCGCTTACCTAAACAGTACAGTGTGCTCCTCGCACAATCGTAAATAAAGCAGTAGCATGGCATAAGTACAGGATCGTAAATAAAACCTCAAACTAGTTTGTGGCCCCAAGAAATAAGACTGAATCAAGCTCTGGCTAAGGGGGGCCCATACTCCCCGTATGTGGATAGCGCGATAAATCAAGGAACAGGTATCAAGTACTCGGGGTCCTACGGGACACAAGTGGGCGTTCGGAAACCAAATATTTTCTATCACCCACCGATGCCTCTGCTTACTTCAATTTTAGTTGTTAAACAGGAATTAAAGTGAACGATAAGTAAAACTATGATCACCTCCAACATCAACATGCGGCAATACATCAACAACCGTGGCACTGGACGACACGCAACAGCACTTGAGCAAGCGACTACGACGCGCAAGTCCAACTATCTACCAAACAACAGGTAATAGGATGTGTCCAAGGCAATATAGGACTGCACGGTATATCACAGGTACGGAAACTAAAGCATCGCAACACAGATAGCAATAGATCAACAGGAGGGAATAAATACTATAAAAGTAAGATAGGTAGAAAGGGGGAGATGCTCGCCTGAAAACATGCCGAAGGTTCAACCGAAGATCGGGTCGACACTCGCATCAACTCAACGGCCTTATCCGCGAAGAAGCAAAGCACTAGGAGAAACACCGGATGCAATATTTAAGATCGGCAGAAGATCAGGCATGATGCATGTATGATGTATGGCATGGCAAAGGTGCAATGCAATTAGGTCATATTAAGCGGAACCGGGGTCCCGACAATTAATTAGGTGGTTCAAGTTGTTTAGAACCCCGCAATTTAAAGGTTGTTTTAACATGGGAAAATAAGTTACCGGTTCGCTACACAAATTTAAATGAGGCCAATATGAGACTGGATTTGCCCGCATATGGGCCCCATATTTAATTATAAGGTGAATCGGCATAAGGCCCCCAAACCAATGACATGCATGCGAGAACGACAATTTAATATGCGACAAGTTTATTATATTATAAAATAGGGTTTCGGGAAGGGGTTCACACATTAGGGGTCTCGACGATCTTGGGGTTCCGGGGTTCGGGGTCGGTCTCGGGGTTCGGATCTGGGGTTAGACGGGATCGTCTCGGCGGGAGCGTTCTCGGATTACTGGGGTAGGTCTTGGCGTATCTGGGTGGAAGGGCTTGTTGGTTCTGGCTTCACTTGTCGGTGCCGGACTCGGTTGCGGTGGATCTTGGCCATGTCGAAGTTCTTGCCGGAGGTTCGTCGAGGCCACCGGTTCGGTACGGTCTTCATATTGTAGATCTTGTCGGGTCCCACGGGATCGATCTTGCCGTTGCGAGGGTCTTGTCGGGCCTGCGCCACCGAGTCGGTCTTGGCGTCCGGGGTTCGGTCTCAACACCGGGGTCGGCCTCGGGGTCTCGGACGCCAGGTTCGGTCTTCGGGGTCAACGAGGTCGGCCTCCGCGAGGAAGATCATGACGTGCCGACGGGTTCGGTTTCCGTGAAGGTCTTGTGGTTCCCACTTCGAGAAGATCTTGCGGTTTGGGGGTCTCCACATCCAACAGCTTAGTACCAACTTGGTACCACACAGAAATCGTGCACTGTTGGAGGCAGAGAACTCGCTGCGGTGGGCTCGGGGTCGGGCGAGGACGGCGCCGAGGCGGGCGGCGCGCGGCCGGAGAGGGAGCTCGCGCGGCGGAAGGCGGGGGTCGCTGGGCAGAGGGGAGCGGCTCGGACGGCGGGGACGGGCGGCGGACAGGGCGAGGTCGGCGACGACGCAGGCCGACGGGAGACGCTCGGGACCCGAAGGCGGCGGCCGGGGGCGAGCTCGAGGGGGCGCTGGCGACGGGGAGAAGCTCGGCCGGCAGCGACTGCGGAGGAGGGCAGAGCCGGGGGAGGCGGCGCGGGGCCGGCGGAGGCGAGCGCGGAGCAGACGCCGGCGGGAGGCAGGGCCCTGGACGGAGGCAGGGAGGCGGCTCGCGTCGGGCCGGGGCGGAGGCGGCGACGCACAGGCGACGCCGGAGACGGGCGGCGCTGGCGCAGGCAGAGGTGGGTGCGCGACGGGCTCGGGCGACCTGCGGCTGCGCGGCTGCGCAGAGCGAAGGGGAGGGAGGATGGCGAGGGGAGAGAGAGGGTGAGCGCGCGCGGGCAGGGGCGCGTCGGGGCAGGAGGGGTTGGGGAAGAAGACAGAGGAGAGGGCCTGCTGCGGGGGGCCAGGTGGGACCGGTGGCGCGGCGGGTCAGGTGTGGCGTGCGTGGGAAGCGTGTGTGGGGGGCCCAGGGCGTGGGTCCCGCCTGCAGCGTGGTGTGCGTGTGTGGCTTGGGTGGTGTGAGAGAGGGGTGAGGGAGAGAGAGAAAAGAGAGGGGGTGAGTTGGCAGATTTTGGTTGGAGGGGGGGAAAGACCAAGGTGAGGTGGCAGCCTGCTACTGGTTGGGGTGAGGTGGAGGGTTGGGCTGGGTAGGTTAGTTGGTAGCTGTAGGATTTAGGGGGGCTGTTTTAGGTGGCCCGATTTAATTCCGGGGGTGGTCGTTCGGGTCGTTCGGCCCGTTCGACTGCCCCACTAAAATAACTTAATATTTTATTTACTTTAATTGGACCGTTTGCAACCCGATAGCAACAAAACAAAATAATCCGGAGACCCGGGGTTTGCGTTTGAATAAAGATGGGGCGTTTTAGAAAACAAAACGGGCTTTGCGAAAATGGTTTTATGCAAACAATGCATGATGATGACGATGCAATGCACAAATTCACGCGATTTTCTAGTAGTGGTTTTGCGGGATGCCACAGAGGCTAAGGACGTCTTCACAAGGGGAGTCCTCCACTTCCTTTCTCTTTACTTTGTTTTTAGTTTGCTTTGTTTCTTTTGCTTGGTTTTGTTTGCCTGTTTTCAAAAAAACCAAAAAAATTAGTCTAGTTTGGTTTGCTTGATTTATTCAAAAACACAAAAAAATTAGTTCCTACTATGGTTGCTGGTCTGTTGTTGCCTTACTTGGTCATGCTTTCTATCAATGGATGGTTTCTTTGAAACTAGTTCTTATTGGCAAGGTGGGTTCACGGAAGAACAAACGTATTATTATAAGGAACACCGTTTGTCACAAAAGGGAAACACTTATGGGAACAAATTGATAGGTTGAATACTATTGCTAGAGACATGTGCTCTACTTATAATGTTACTTATTGCTTTGATAAAGCTTGTTGCTGCAGTAGGTATAAACACCTACCCTTTGAATGTGAGTATAATGATAATGTTACCATATCTTCTTATGTTAAGGGAAATTATAACTTTTATGATGTGGAACAGATTGAAGAATTTATTGCTTTCAAGGGTGCATTTGAACTTGCTAGTTTGCTTGAAAATACTGATGATGCACCTTATGAATATGAGGTTTATGAGATACTTAAATTTTGCTTTTATAATTACAAGGAAGTAAATGGATATATTCTTGAATATTTTAATAGATGCTTTCCACAAATGGAAGAGACTAATGCCTTGCAGGAGCCTATGGAAGAAGAAATTGTTGAAACTGGAAGCTCATTAGATGAGAAAGAGGAGGAGAGTGATGAACAAAAGGAGGAAGAATGGATCTACCCATGTCTACCTTCTAATGAGAGTAACTCTTTACCTCTTATATTATTTGATTGTCCCCTATGCTTACCAAAGGAGGATGAATGTTATATTCCTATGGATCCTTTTGAAATATCTACTTTGGGTAAAACCTGTGAAGGCTTTAATCCCACTATTTTTGAGCTTGATAGAAATGATGTGTTTGTAGCTCATGAAAAGCCTGCTTTATGTGATAGTTATATTGTTGAGTTTATTCATGAGGCCAATGAAAATTATTATGAGAGTGGAAAATATGGTTGTAGAAGTTTTTATTGTACTGAAACACCTCTCTATGTGCTGAAAGTTTTGAAGTTACTCTTGTTTGATCTTCCTATGCCTGTCACTTGTTCTTTGTGAATTTATTTGCATACAAGATTCCTATGCATAGGAAGTGGGTTATACTTAAATGTGTTCTGAATTTGCTTCTTGATGCTCTCTTTTAATTCAATTCATATTCTTATGTGAGCATCTTCTCAAACTAACAAGCCTAACTTAAAGGTGTTAAAGAAAATTACTTGTTGGGAGATAACCCAAGAGTTTACTTGAGTCTTGGAAGTTATTACTTCAGTAATGACCTCTCCTTATCCTTTTTGTTTGATTTTTGTGCCAAGAATGACCTCTAATGAGAGGGAAGTAAGATTTGAGGAGTTGCTATCCCGAAACAGATTTCTGTCCTGCATAAAAAAAATCGTGAGGAGTCTCTGTAACTCGGATTGAGATAAAAATTTACGAATAAATCCCCCAGTATGTTATATAACTTTCGTTAGTTCAACACTTTTTGATTTGAGTAACAGAAGATGTTCAAAAAAATCGGTTTCTGCCTGCTGGTCTGTTTTGACAGATTTCTGCCATTATTTGCATTTGCTTCTTATTGATTCCTTTTTGAGTTCTCTTTAGGTTAATTGAGATTTTTGAAGGAGTTACTACAGTATCTTGTGTTTTTAGTGAAAAGCCTTTCTGTTCCAAAGCTTTTCCAGAGGTCTAATATCTTTTGAATAAACTAATGTTGCTAATGAAGATTGTGTGAAGTTTTGTATGAAGGAAAATTTCAGGTGTAGAGAGAGAATGATGCAATGAGATGAAGAATGGACAAAAGCTCAAGCTTGGGGATGCCACCATAGTGTCACCACAAGAAATATCCAAGAGGTACAAGCGTCAAAGCTTGGGGATGCCCAAGGCATCCCCTTCTTCATCAATAAAAAGCTCAGGTATGTCTAGACACTTCGTTTTTATTGTTTCATGCTCAGTTGTGATATTCTTGGAGCGTCTTAGTTTTCGTTTGCTTTGCTTAGGTTGTTTAGTTTGCTTGAATAAAGAAGTTTGTACCCCCGTTCTCGCTGTGTTGTTTTGCAAAAAGTTGCTTGGTGTTGGAAAGGAGTAGTAAGTTCTTGCATGAAGTGCAAGAGGAGCTTGCATTGACTGTGACTTAGACTTTAGCATGACATGCTAGGTATTGTTTTGACCTTATGCTTAGTGATTATTTCTGTAGCATGTCTTGTTGCAAACAATTGGGATTGCTTAGTGTGCCTTGAAGAAATTGTGCGTTGTTTTAGCATGCAAAAGCATAGTATTGTGGTATTCTCCTTTGATGCTTTGCTTGGGTTGACTTGGCACATGCTCACACCATGTTATGAATATGACAAGTCACCATTAGCCTCTATGATCATTTAGTCCTTGACTTGTAGTACCACTCTTTGCTTTAATTAGTATGCTTTGTTGCACTGCATGATTATGGCCATTATGCTCTCTTAGTTGGTTTCTCCCAGTCTTTTTGCTAGCCTCCACTTGTATGAGTAAGTTATACTCATGCTTCCAACGCCCAAGAAACCAAGTTTTTACAAAGTGTCCACTATAAACTCCTATGCATGGTGTGTTACACCATTCCAAGTATATTCTTGTTTTCAACTATCTTCCAATTAAAAACTATTTTATTATGTGAAAACTTAGTCATTAAAGCCCTCATGAACTTGATGACACACTTTATATTATTTGCCCCTAATAATCTTGAACCATTGTGACAAATTTGTTGTATATGCTTGCACTTATAAGTTGGAATTAGCAGAACCATGCTGTCACGAGGAACGTTTTCAACATTGCACTTGTACTTTGTACTCAGTTGATATCCTACAATTCTGTCTATGGATGTCACCGGTGTGAAATAAAGAGGGAACTTGTAAGTCCATGGAGTTTGTATCCTGTGTTAGAGAAATTCCTGGGCCGCTAGCCTAAGCCATGCCTAATCATGGTGGAAACTTGCAACATCACCATAATGAGCTATCTATGAAGCATCCTCAATAAAAAGCTATGCACATGGTAAATAAAAAGATTGCTGAGATGCTCATTGTCTGTTTGCCTTGTCATTTTGGTTATGGGAAAGCTCCTGTACCATGTGCAAGGGGTACCCCGTTGGTGGTTCTCAATGATATGCAAATACTTACAATGACAAGAACTTACTTGGGCCCAAAGTTGAGTATGCATGAGGTGTGGCCCTCGTATTCAAGGGACTTGAGATTGCCAACTTATACTTCGTCAAGCATATACTCCATCTTTGCCACTTTAACCTTAACCACTTCAAGATGCTTATGATAGGGGCAATGAGCGCTGAAAGCTAACAAGTACCATAATTTTTGGAAGCTCTTTTTGAAACTTGTAATCCCTCCTTCCTTTACAAAAAAGGGCCTTTCTTCCACCACTATTGATTCTCCACCTTCTACCTTTAGGCACCATTAAGAGAGCATAGTTGTCATTTTGTGTGCAGTGTTCCAAAGCTTATTGATTTATGCATATTGTGATATTACTTGTTCTTGTACTATTTGTTTCTAGTCACCCTTGTGAACTTTTAAGGTGTCCTATGCATCTATTTGCTACTCTATGAGGGACAAGATGATTGCCACTATGCCATGTTTTCTGTTTGTGAAACAAACAAACGTTTTTCATTGCATATTATTCATGATCTTTGTTTGTAGCTTGTCATGTTGCATGCATAGTTACTATGTCCTATTGTTAGAACTCCATCTTTCATGCACATGTTTAGAGTTCTTTGATCCCAGCTTTCAATGCTTGCAAATGGTTGGATCTTTATTGTGAGGGTGCATGTCACCTCAAAAATTATTCTTTTATCACTTACCTACTCGAGGACGAGCAGGAGTTAAGCTTGGGGATGCTGATACATTGGAAACATATCTATAATTTTTGATGCTCCATGCTTGTATACTATCTAGTTTTCTTTGCCTTGTCTACACTTCGGGGTGCTTTTTACATATTTTTTGGTACTAACCTACTAACAAGTTGAAACAGTGCCAGATGCCTGTTTTCTGCTGTTTTTGGTTTCAGAAATGTTAGTAAAGAAATATTCTCGGAATTAGACGGGACAAACGTCAAAGTCAATTACTTTCCGTGGGGAACAAGAAGACCAGAGAGGAGTCGGAGAGGCCGGCCAGGGCGGCCAGACCCACCCTAGGCGCGCGTGGGCCCTGCCCCGCGCTTGGGAGGGGTGTGGGGCCCCTAGCCACCGCCTTGGCCTCCCCCTTCGCCTATAAGAATCCCCCGATGCAGAAACCCTAAGTCCCCGATCAAATATCCACGAAACCGTCTGTAGCCGCCACCACCATCGTCCCTAGATCGGGGGGCGGATCTGAAGTTCTTCCCAGCACCCTGCCAGAGGGGAGATCATCCCGGAGGCCTTCCCTCTGGTATGATGCGTGAGTAGTTCCACCTTGGACTATGGGTTCATGTAGTATCTAGATGGTTGTATCTCCTCCTTTGTGCTTTCATGTATAGATATTGTGAGATCCGTTCATGATCAAGATCTAATCTATTTGTAACCATGCATGTTGTGTTTGCGGGGATCCGATGGATATTGAGATTATTATGTTGGTTTGATTAATGGTTTTGTCTTTATGATTCTACAATGTCTGTTTTGTTTGTGATCTTGCATGCTCTCCGTTGTTAGTAGCTATCTTTGCCAAGTAGTTGCTAGTGACTCCAAGAGGGGGTATTTATGCTCGATAGTGGGTTCATGCCTCTAGTTTCCAAGGGAAGTGACAATAATCTCTTCGGTTGTAGATGTGTTGTTGCTACTAGGGAGAAAACAACGGTCTCTTATTCATGGAACATGTGGACTATTTACCTTACACACTTTGCTTAAAGCAGTTGTCTGTTGCTTGCAACTTAATACTGGAGGGGGTTTGGATGATAACCTGAAGGTGGACTTCTAGTCATATATGCAGTTGGATGGCGGTCTATGTATCTTGTTGTATTGCCCAATCGAATCTCATAGGATCTTTCTGACTAGTAATTGCATTGTTATGCCTTGCTCAGTTCATGTCAATTGCCCTGCTATAATTTGTTTACCCTTCATGCCATGTTGTTTATCTAAGGAGATCACCTCTAGTGAACTATGGACCCCGGTCCATTCTTTACCATTGATACATCTTCCACTGTTACTTGTTTACTTGCTGCAAACCATTACCTTCCACACCATACGTTTAATCCTTTGTTATAGCAAACCGGTGAGCTTGACAACCTCACTGATTCGTTGGGACAAAGTCTTGAGTTTGTGTTGTGCAGGTCTCCACGTTCCTTGCAACACCTTTGAGACGTTTCCTTCCTCCTTCAGGTTCGATAACCTCGGTATCTACTGAGGGAAACTTGCTGCTGTGCTCATGACACCTTTCTCTTTGAGTTCCAACAAAGTGTCCCGCGTCAACAGTGGGTGCACGCATCAGCTTACAATTCTGATGTCCTCGAACAATGTGTGTAATGTTGAACTGGCGTGGGAGCTTCATCTTCCGCCAATCTATCAAATGCTTCTTTTTGGTTTGCCTTGGACTTGTTTGTTCTTATCCTTCTGAACATTTTGGTCCTTTGTATTTTTGTGTGGGTGCGCGGGAGCGTGCCCACTGGGTGTAGTCCCCAAGGTTTGGGCTGGCTAGAGTAGCTAGCCGGGTCAAATCTCTTTTCTGCCTTGATGTTCTGTTGTGGGTGCGCGGGAACGCGCCCACTCGGTGTATTCCCCGAGATTTGGGTCGTCTAGAGTAGCCAGATGGGTCGGAGCTCTTTTCTGCCTACTGCTTTACCGTGTGTGGCCAACCATTTCGACTTTCATGCTTGCCGGGTTGAGGCTCGTGTAAAAAAAACACAAAGTCACTTTCGTTAGTCGCGCACATGGTTCAGTATGGTTATAGTTATGCAAAAATTTGGAAGAGTTGCCCTTTCGAGCTAGGCCGATAACTTAGTCCTTTTCTCAGTGAGCATTAGCCTTTTGAACTTTTGACCTTGTCGGCTGCGAGCCGGGTTGCGGTCTGCAGCCAGAACCGAATGGGTAGCTAGTTTAGCGTACTGCATAATACTTCGGGTTGTCGTTATCAACATAGGTCAAGCAGGCGCAGCCGAAGCGTCCAGGCGCCTTTGCCTTCCTTTAGATCTTTTATTGTAAGGATACTTTAGGCTTTTTCTCTTGCTGGGTCGATAGCAGGGTTGCGTTCTATAGCCGGAAACGAAGAGTGGGCCCTAGGTGCCGCATACAATACTTAACTGTTTAGGAGAAACATAGGCATCTCATCCAGCTGGCGAGTCCCCGGGAGGGACTACCGGAGCCGAAGAGAAAATGAAATCGACTAGAAATGCTAGAGAAAGACGGAGTCCCCGAGACTATGTCGAGGCTCCTTGTTCATTCATTACATAAAGGTAAGATACATACACTTCTCACTCAAGTGTTAAATGGACGGAGGAGGTTCGTGTTCTAGGGGCGCTCAGTTTCTTTGTTGGAGCAGTTGACCTTGTTCTTTGCCGGCTGCTGGGAGTCAATGAGGTAGTATGAGTTGTTGTGAAACACTCGACTGATGATGAATGTCCCTTCCCAAGGCGGGGACAACTTGTGCATTCCCTTTGTTCTTTGCACCAGGCGCAGCACCAGGTCGCCTTCGCGGAACGAGGTAGGTCGAATTCGACTGGCGTGGTAGCGGCGCAGGTCTTGCTGGTAGATGGCGGATCTTGACAAGGCCAGCTCGCATCCCTCTTCGAGCAGTTCCACACTGTCTTCACGCGCTTCTTTGGCCTCTTGCTCCATGTAGAGCACCTTGCGGGGCGTGTCGAACTAGATATCAATGGGGAGGACTGCTTCTGCACCTTAGACAAGGAAGAATGGCCTAAAGCCGGTTGACTGGTTGGGAGTGGTGTGCAGGCTCCATAGTACGGCCGACAAATATTCTATCCAGCATTCAGGAAACCTTACAAGCGGCTCGATCAGTCTTGGTTTGATTCCTGCTAGGACCAGGCCTTTTGCATGTTCGCGATACCCGTTGGACTAGGGGTGCGCGACAGATGCCAAGTCCAAGTGGATGCCCTTTTCTCCATAGAATCAAGTGAATGCCCCTTTGGATAAGTTCGTGCCGTTGTCGGTGATGATGCTGTGAGGATAGCTGAAGCATATGATGATGTCCGTGAAAAAATTGATCACTATCGCCCCATCCAACTTCTTTATGGGCTTTGCCTCGATCCACTTGGCGAACTTGTCCACCGCCACCAGTAGGTGTGTCATGCCGGATCGGGCTGTCTTGAATGGTCCAACCATGTCCATCCCCTAGACTGCTAACGACTAGGTGATCAGTATTGTCTTTAGTGCTGCAGATGGCGTGTTCTTTAACTGGCTAAAACACTGGCAACCGTTGCATGCCTTGACCATTTCCTCGGTGTCTTGTAGAGCGGTTGGCCAATAGAAACCGTGGCGTAGTGACTTGGCTGCTATGGCCCTTGATGAAGCGTGGTGGCCACACTCGCCTTGGTGGATTTTGACCAGAAGCTTGATTCCTTCCTCTTGGCTTACGCAGCGCTGATAGATGCCTCTGACGCTACGCTTGTACGTCTCTTTGTTGATGATGGTGTATGCGCTTGCCCTGTGTTTTACTTGTCGTGTTGCCACCTCCTCCCTTGACCAAGAAATCCATAAAGGGCCTGGCCCAATCAGGAGTTTCCTGGATGGCATGCACTGTTTGCATGATGATCTTGACCTCCTCATAGACTGCCGGGTCTGGCGCTTCTGGAGTCCTGCCGAATGGAAGCTCGGAGTCGGTAATCCCTCGGACTGACTTGGCAGTCCCCGGTCTTATGAGGAAGTCCCGGGTCTGATGTAGCAGTCCCTGGGTGTGGCGCGACAATTCCCGGGTGTGGCACGACAGTCCCCGGGTGTGGCATGGCAGTCCCCGGGTGTGCGGAGCTGGCAGTCCCCAGGTCCGCGTCCAACACTATGGAGTCGGATTCCGAAGATGGAGTGATGGATGGCTTGCGCAGGTGCTCGAGGGAGACTCCAGGCGGTATGGCTTGCCTCGTTGAATTGACTCAGGCGAGAGCATCGATAGCTTCGTTGTTGGCTCGGGGGACATGGTGGAACTCGCATCCTTTGAAGCAAGCGCACAACTACTACACGAAGAATCAGTATAATTCCATGTTTGCGTCCCTTGCATCCCACTCGCCTAAGACTTGTTGCACCACCAGGTCCGAGTCGCCGAAGCAGAGGATCCTTTAGATACCTATTTCCTTGGCCATCTTGAGGCCGTGGATGAGCGCTTCATACTCGGCGATGTTGTTTGACGCCTTGAAGTGGATTTTTAGCATGTACTCCAGTTGGTCGCCCTTGGGGGAGGTGATGATGATTCTGGCTCCGAGTCCCCCACGCATCTTGGAGCCGTCGAAGTGTAGATTCCAATGCATGGAGTTGGGAACCGGCGTCATCTATTGTGTTTCCGCCCAATCGATGATGAAGTCAGCTAGAGCTTGGGACTGGTACCCAGTTGTGAGTTGCGAGCTCTATTTCCCACTTTGCCACCCAGCCGGTGGCGTCTTAGTTGCCGATAATATCTACAAGCAGCTCTAGTGCCACCAGCCGGATGGAGTGCTCTTGGAAGTAGTGCTTGAGATTCTTGGCGGCCATGTACACACAATATACTAGATTTTGATAGTGGGGGTAGTTCTGCTTCGAGAGCGAGAGTACCTCACTCAGGTAATACATGGGGTGTTGGAATGGCTGTGCCTTCCCTTCTTCTGCTCTCTCCACCATGAGCACGATGCCGACGACCCGGTTGGTGGCCGTGATGTACATCAACATGGGCTCCTTTGCAGCCGGGGCCGCTAGGATCGGCGGGAAGGTGAGCACGCGCTTGAGGTTACAGAAGGCTTCATATGCTTGGGTTGTCCAGACGAACTTGTCCGTCTTCTTCACGAGCTAGTACAAGGGGAGTGCCTTCTCGCTCAGACGGCTGATGAATGATTGAGGGAGACTAGGCACCCGGTAAACTTCTGCACGTCGCGCAAAATCTGTGGCAACTACATTCACTCGATCACTCCTATCTTCTCCGGGTTTTCCTCGATCCCTCATTCTTAAACGAGAAAACCGAGAAGTTTGCCAGCTGGGATGCCGAACACGCATTTTTCTGGGTTCAGCTTGATTTGGAAACGGCGGAGGTTGTCGAATATTTCCTTTAGTTCCTCCAACAGCATGTGACGCTCTTTGGTCTTGACAATGACATCGTCGATGTAGGCGTGTACGTTTTTACCAATTTGTGTCTGTAAGAATTTCTACATGCAGCGCTGGTAAGTTTCCCCTGCGTTTTTCAAACCAAAAGGCATGGTGGTATAGCAGTAAGCCCCATACGGGGTTATGAATGATGTCTATTTGATCGGTTACATTCAGTTTGATCAGGTGGTAACCTGAGTAGGCGTCCAGAAAAGACAGTAGGTCACAGCCGGCCGTTGAATCGATGACTTGATCTATCTGCTGCAAGGCGAAGGGATCCTTTGGGCAGGCCTTGTTGAGGCTGGTGTAATCCACGCACATGTGACATGTCTTATTCTTCTTCAGTACCAGCACCGGGTTCGTCGGCCATTCCGGGTGGTAGACTTCCATGATGAAGCCGGCTGCAAGCAGCCGAGTGATTTCTTCACCGATCGTTTTCCTTTTCTCTTGTGCGGAGCATCATAACGACTATTTGATCAGTTCACATCCGGTCGAACATGAAGAGAGTGCTCGGCGATTTCCCTCGGGACACTAGGCATGTCCTTGGGGCACCATGCGAAGATATCCCGATTCTCACAGAGGAAATCGACGAGCGTGCTTTCCTATTTGCTGTCCAGGCCGTATCCGACCAGGACAAGCTTGCTTGGGTCAGCTTCGTTCAACAGGATCTTCTTCGTGCCCTTGGATGGCTTGAACTGTGACTCTCCAGCCGGCTTAGGCTCTCCAGCTGGCATGTCCGCCTGTAGGGCCTCCACATTCTACAATATGACGCGCTTCTTATCTGCGATGATCATGGCCTGGGCTAACTTGGAGCCGTCTATGGCACACTCGATCGACCGCCTGTAACATCCTTCAATGGTGATCACTCCCTTTGGCCCTGGTAGCTTCATCTTGAGGTATGTGTAGTGGCACCGCCATGAATTTGGTGAGATCTAGGCACCCGAGTATGTCATGGTAGGCGCTAGAGAGGTTAACCACCTCGAACAAGATCGGCTTGCGATAGAAGTTGCTCTCAGTGCCAAAGATGATGTCAAGCTGGATTCTGCCGATTGGTGAGTGCGACGGAACCGGGACTGCCCCGTGGAAGGAGGTGCTTGAGGGCTGGAGCTATAACTCGCTGATGTCGAGCCGGTCGAGGGTGCTGCGGTATAGGAGGTTGATACTGCTGCCTCCGTTGATCAAGACATGTGAGAACCTGCAAGAGTGCTTCTTCGAGATGACGATGGGATCCAGGACTAGTGCGTAGCTGCCTTGACTAGGCAACACAACCGGCTTGTCCTCCTTGGTTCATGTGATCGCCTGCTCGGACCAATGCAGGTACTGTGGGACAGGGGGAACGATGGCGTTCACCTCCACCTCACGCCATCTCTTGCTATGCTTGGTTTCCGGCTCGGTGAGGTAGATGTGATAGTTACCCACTTGGCGGGGGTACCCATCCTTATCATCATCTCGGCAATTCTATCTCTATCTGTTGTCTGGCGGGCCACCGACTGGAGGTGGTGGAGGCGGTGGCGGGAGTGCACCGGCTTCAGCCATCTTTTTCGTGCAGCTGCACTGGCGCGTTGTGTGGTTTGCGGCCTTGCTGCCTCCACTGTGGAACTTGCACGGCCCATCAAGGATGGACTCCATGGTGTACTTGGGCCACGGGGGCCTGTCATACGGCCATTGCCTCCAGCTTCCTCCTGCATCCGGATCCTCGTGCACTGCTACTACTTGCTTGGTGCTGTACCGACTTTCCGGATGATCGTCTTTCCGCTTGCCGTGGAGGTTGTCGTGGCCGTGCCGCCTGGAATGATGGTGTGTCAACACCCGGATTTTTCAATCCTAGATGCCTGTTATGCCATACATCGCAATCCCAGGATTACCATTTTTGCGAGACATAACAGAATTGGATACCATAGTACATCATCCATTACAAACGATACATAAGTTCTTACACAAATAGGGATCTCATGATCCAGTTCTTAATACAACATCAAGCAGCGGAATACGTAATAATAACGGTAGCATAGGCGAAGCTCCATCTTCGGGGTCACAGGCAATGATGACGATGGGAGATGATCCTAGTTGTCATAACCTTCCTGGGGTCCATCTTCCAGGTACTCCTCTTCATAGTATGGCCATGGGAATAGCCAGGGACAAAGCCATGAGTACTCTTTAAGTACTCGCAAACTAATACTAATAGGTAAAGGGGTTTTTTGGATAATAGGACACTAGGCTCTAGGGTTGTTTTGCAAAAGCCAGATTTATCTCTACTAAGTTCTAAAGCTAGTCACAATTTTATAACTCCTAACTGGGAACTTGTAATTCATATCACAACTCTGTTGTGGTCAAGTCAAAGTCTTAATTCATTTCACAGGTCATTTTGAAAAGTCTGACGGGGGAACAGTATGGCCACTCCAACTGTCCATAACCGCGGACGCGGCTATTCGAATAGTTTGACACTCTGCAGAGATTGTACACTTTCACCACAACATTCGATACATCCGTCAGGAACAAATCCTGAATTCACCATACTCAGTATGCGGATAATCAATCCTAACCTTTCGATTACACGCCCTAGTATAAGCACTTCTCCTGTGAGTTTGGCCTCCCAACCATGACCAACTGTCATCTTGGGTACTGCACAGGTGGACAATCTTCACAAGGTAGCCTCAGCTTAGACCTTGGCCGTGAGGGAACTAATACTAAGGTATATAAGTTTCCAGTCAAGCCCTACCCAATATTCGGGTATTGTGGTTGTCCGATAAAATTGGAATGGTATCGCATCCAGACAACCATCAGTTTTATAAAGGGCTAAGGCTCATGCCTCAACATTTTTATCACCACATTTCTCAAGTGTTTAGAAACACATGTCCAAAACATTTCAATAGAATGATTCATCATTCCAAGGTTTTCATAACCATTTTTCCACCAAGTATTCCCATCTAAAAGTTGATCAAGTTTTATGCTTAGCACTAGCATCTACAGGTGGGAGTAGTACTAATGAGGGGTGGTAACTAGTGGAGTATCAACTAAGTACAACCTCATGTCTTAGGCTGATGTCAAGGTTTCTAACTTAGGCCAAATTTTATGCTCTTTATGCAACCTTCAGCGTCTTTCCAATATCTACCAGTCACTTAAGTAAACTCTAAGTAAGCTTTGATAAAGAAATAGAGTAAGAAGCTTACACATAAAACTAGGATTGGTTTATCAAGTGGGTATGATCACATATGCTTAAGGCATATAGTAGTCATAGAACAAGTATGGGTTTGTTGCATTAATAGGGTATCTTGCAAGGGTTAGCTTGCATAGGTCAACTTGATTATTAAGGCTTGCATAGGTATAGTATCAGCTTGCATCAATATCAGTATAAGCTTGCTAAATTGCAAGTGTTAGCTTGCAAGGTTACTAGCTTGCCTTGTGCAGAGTAGTGGTTGAAGTTCTCCTCGGCTTCTTCTTCGTAGTATCCTCCTTCCTCCTCGTATCCTTGGTCGGTACTAGCGTCTATGAATAAATACGAGGTACACAATCACCAAACAATACTTAACTACTTGCAATCATCACACACAAGGGTCCTATGGATGATCTAGCATCATCTCTAACATTACAAGGTTGGGGCTTGATTTAAATCCTTTTATTTTTAGAAAAGTAATTTCTACTCATTGAAAAACTACTTAAGTTTTAATATTCTCCAAACCCAACATGGGATCATGTTGACACATGTTATCACCACATATTGTAGTCCATGGGAATGTGATTTAAAGTGGTGTCACAATTTAATAAGGTTTTACCCTTTTATTTTAATTAATTAAAGTGGCTAGAAATGCTTATGTAGCATTCTTTTATTACTTGAACATTATTTCTGCAAGTAAACCTATATATTTTTATATATTCTGAAAGGTATGGTTAAATATGATTTTTGAGAGTTGGAATCAACTCAAAAGCTATTATGGTTTAAATTTAAAAAATGTTTGAATGCAGAAAAGCTTCTGCCTTGTTATTTTTACCATGGGTGATCTATAGATCCAAATGACTTGAATCCAACGGGCTTGGATTCAGCATTCACAGGCCTTTCCAAAAAATTGGTTTCATTCAATTTGGTGCACTGAATCGATCTGGGTTGATTTTTGAAGTTGGGTACAGAAGTGTGTTTGAATTGAAATAGAAAAAGGTTTAATTTGAATAACTGGGCTGCGCGGGAAAAGTTACTGGGACGGCCTGCTAAGCGCAGTGCTCCCGCGGGCTGCTTAAGTGGGTGTCCCCACTCGTCAGTGACACGGGGCTGGGCGAAGCGGTATGGGGCGACGTGGATCGTTCGATCTAGTTCTAATCTAACGGCTGGGAGTCATCGTCGACGCGAGACAACGCCGGCGAGAACGAAACATAGCGCGGCCAGTGAGGGTTGCTGGGGGCTCACCGGGGTACTGGCGAGGGTCGGCGAGGCGGGCGAACGACGAAGTCGACGACGACGAATCTCCTGGTACCGGTGGCTTCTCCTGGGGCAGCTCCAATTGCTGGCTCCCTTCTTCTCTAGAGGCAGCGGGCTCCGGTGAAATTCCGGCGGGGTGGTGCTTGCCTTGCTCTGAGAACGGTGTGGCACGATCAGTGAGGAGAGGGGAGTGAGATGGTGTGAAGAAATCGTGCGGGGGTGGCCTCTATTTATAGTCGAGCGAGGGGACCGTCGGGGCGCACGGTGAGCTCGTCAGGGGCGAGGTTACAGGCGGCTAATGGCATGGGCAAGGGTAGGGGATGGTGCGGTGTCTCCTGGTGATGCTCAACGACATGGTCTCGAGGCATGGTGCGGTGTGGTTTGGTCTGGAATGGGCGGTGCTCTGCGCGGCAGAGGCGGCGTCTTCGACGGCGGGCGGTGGCTGTGCGGCACGGGGCGGCAAACGGGGATGTCTGGCGGTCTCCTGGGTCGGTGGGGATTGTGTATGCAAGCGGCGAGGGAGGCGCGCGGTCTGTGGGCTTCGGTCAAGGGTCGTTCTCTGGCGCATGCTCGGCATGGTCTCTGGCGGTCTGGGCGCGGCTTGTGCGCGTGGTCCAGGGCTTGGCAACGCTCCCGGCTAGGACAGGTAGTGGCGGTGGATGGTGGGCTGCCTCCCAGACAAGGTTGGCAAGGCTAGTTCTTCCTCTAGCCTGCTGTCCACAATGGGGTGACAAGGGGGTGCTCGGCTGTTCACCATTGATGGCAATGGCAAGCTCACAGGGGTGCTAGTCCTTGGTTAAACTTCCTAGATGATCTACTGAGCTGTGTGTGAGCTAACTAGGGAACAAGTTAGGCCAATTTTACTGCACACTATAGTGTTTGATGTTTGTTTGATTTGTGTCTGCAACCTATTTGATGAAATGGCCGCATGAAATCAAGTTTTGAATTTTGAAAAGATTTTTGGTGGGTTTGCTAGATTGGTGTTGGTGAGTCTGCAGATGCTTGGGTTTTGAAAGTTGAGCTTGATTGAGTGGTTTTTGAAAAAGTGTGATCTTCCCATATGATAAAGATTCAATTTTGAATTGTCATTTAAACTATGCATTTGAAAGTTTCTGGATGATCACAAAGTGGGCCTTGATACCTTGTTATGAGTACATTCAAGGGGTGCAAAGATCCAGAAAAGTTTTTGTTAGGTTCTGAAAGTTTGAGACAGCCAAAGTAGGCATGGGAGTTAAATTGGCCAAAATGACCATTCATTTCATATATGTGTTTTGATTTAGTTGTCTTTAGGAAAGGTGTGGGAAATGTTTTAGATGATGTTTATTTCACCTAAGAAACATTTTACAAGCAATGAAACAAACAAACAAGGTGGTTTTAAAGGATTTCAAAATCCATGCATACACATATGCATGCATTCATGATTTCATTTAGAAAAGTTTTTGGTTAACCCTAATTTTGATGATTAGAATTTGATGATCCAAGCTTAGTATTTTTGGGATGTTACATGGTGCTCGCCCAACTGGCGCCGCTCAGCCTATTCGTCCGTGATGATCTGGCCTTGGTCGTTCACCATGATAGGCTTCTTCATAGCCACGTCGGCGGTGGCGTACTTGTCCGCAATGGCCATGACCTGATCCATGGTCTAGGATCTTCCCGGCTGAGTTTGTGTTTCAGCATTGTGCCATCTGTGCAGCCGTTGGTGAAGAATTCTATCGCTTGGTGCTCGCGCACCCCTTCGCACGAGTTATGCATGCTTGTCCACCGGGTGAGGTAGGCGCGATCGGACTCATCCTTTCATTGGACGTAGAGGGCGATCTCACGAGGCCGACCTGGACATTGGTAGGTGCCGGTGAAGTTGCGGACAAATGCCACCTCGAAGTCCAGCCAGGCGTTGATGTTGTTATCGGGGAGGCTGTTGAGCCATGTTCTTGTCGAGTCGAGGAGCATGAGGGGGACGTAGCGGATGCCCACATGGCAGTTGCCGTTTGTGATGCCTACTATAGTGGTGTAGTCCACCAACCAGTCCTCCGGCTTGACAGTGCTGTTGTACTTTGGTGTGTCTCTAGGGAGCGAAAATCCCTTTGGAAACGGTTCGTTCCGGATGCACGAGCCATAACATTTCAGGCCAGACGGACTTTCTTCCTCCACTGCGCGTGACTGGACCAGGAGGTCGATGCGGTCGCACGCTGATACCTTCGATCCGGATTACGGATGTAGTATAGCCCTTTTTCCCTAGTAGACCTAGGTTTATCGAATCCCCGGGAAGCAGAAAGCAAAGTGAGATTACTTAAACGGACCTTTGAGAGTTTTAGAATTCCTATTGCGTTTTCATCGGACCAAGAGTTTGCGATCTTTTTGTTGTTGTTGATGATGGAGAGAGAAAGGGCCTAGGGTCTTCGGTTTTCACCAGTAGCTATGCAAAACATCTGATGGGAATAATAGATAATAATAAAGTATGCATGTAATTGTTAGATCAAAATAATTATATGTGGGTAGTGCATCCATAAATGTTATCGCCTCCGCAACCGCTTATAGCAATAACCTACTAGTCTCATCCATAGAAGAAAGAGAACTAATGTAAAGGTCCCAACCCGATAAGGTAGAGATCCATGTGTTTACAATGCTAGTCCCGGGATCAATAGCTAGCATCCACAATTTAAGATGTAATATCAAGAAACAAAGGTCATAATACAAATTTATAAGCACGAATAAAATAGTTCATTACATCTTACATAGCTCATTTGGCTATCTCATTACAATGAAGCAGAAATAACTATATAACATGGAGTCCTTCATCTTCAAAGTGCCACAGGCAAACATGTTGGTTGTAGACTTGTAATCCTATTCAACACACTTCACTAACATCAAACAAACCTGCAACATAATAAGTTGCACCCACAAGGGTCAATACATTTGAATTGTATTGGCAAGTTTCACTACTATGTAGAAATAAGTGGAACCTATCAATATATGCATATTTGGCCAAGTCGGGTTTAGGCTCATTTGCAGAAAGCAATATAGTTTTATCCTATCTTTTCAAAATAGTTTTTATCTTTTGACAATCTTTCTGAACTCCTTGGAAGACTCCAAGTGCTTCTAATCCCTTGTTGACACCATCAAGTTTTACTTTGAGAAATTGGAATGTCGAGATCTTCCATAGCTTTAGGTCTTAGTTGCTCAGAGTTGTCCATAACCGGGGACACGGCTAAGTACTTAGAATTTGATATTCTGTAGAAGTTGTACACTTTACCCACATGACACAATCTCGTCTTGACACCACCAGTGGCCGCTGGATAGGTACACACCAAATGGAGTACCGGCAGATCGAGAATGTGACAAAGTCTTTCCATAGGAGTCCTCCCAATACATAATGCTAGCTTGCCTACAAGGCACCAATGTAAGGATATATTTCCAATACATGAATCCGGTTAACCTGAGTAGGTGCCAATGCAAGTGTCTTCCACTATGTAATTGACTAAGCCAGATCCCATTTAGCATGTGGCTGTACACGGAAGCCACTATACGAGAAACATGTTCAATCTCTAAGTACCTGGGTGGTTTTCTTCTAGTGCACATACAAAAAGATATCCATGTAAACATGGTTCCCTTTGTTGCCACCTTATCCACTTTTGAGTATCCACATTTCACCCAGGTGGTTCATTGAGTACTTGTTTTATTATATAAAATATATATTTTTCCAACACTTCATATAATCATATCATGTATCGCATCCCAAGTCTATAGCAGGGCTAAGCATACTACACCTATGATGTTTTCACTAAGGAAGATATAAAGGATTTCCTAATAGGACATAACATAGCATAGTAATATAGTAGCCCTATCATGCATACTACAAAAATTCCACTAAGTGTATTGAAAATAGTAGGACATGGATGATAGTGCCACTTGCCTTTTTAGTAGAGAATTTTGGTTCTCTCCTTGATCTTGCAGCAATCACACTCTTCAAATTTCACTACAATTCAATCAAGCAAGCACATATTCAAACTAGCACTCAAACAATTCATCACATAAAACAACAAAATCAAGCAATGCATGCAAGCATGCAAAAGATTGTTTTATTTGGAAAAGTGGTTCCTAATAGGCAATAAAAATTTTTAGAACTCCTACCGGTCATTTACAAAAGTGGTAAAACCATTTAAATTCAAGTTGGTGAAAATGGCCATTTAAATCATTTTTGTTTTTGCTAGGAATGATTTAAATCAAAGTAATATTTTGTAGTTTTAGCCAAATATATTATTTAAACACAAATGTTAGTGTTTATGGTTAAAGGGTTTAATATTAATCCATTTGCAAAAGGTTTCACCTAAATTCCATTTTTAAATCAAAACAGTATTTTTATTTGCTAGAAATGCCTTTAAAAAAGTAATAATTTTACTAGGGTTCTGTAACATCCCAAAAACACCAAACTTAGATCATCAAACACTAATCATCAAGATTAGGGTTAACAAAAACTTTTCTAAATAAACTCATGAATGCATGCATATGTGTATGCATGGATTTTGAATTTCTTTAAAAACCACCTTGTTTGTGTGATCCATTGCTTGTAAAATGTTTCTTAGGTGAAATGAACATCATCTAAAACATTTCCCACACTTTCCTTAAAGACAAGTAAATCAAAACAAATATATTAAGTGAATGGTCATTTTGACCAATTTAACTCCCATGCCCACTTTGGCTGTCTCAAACTTTCAGAACCTAACAGAAAATTTCTGGATCTTTGCACCCCTTGAATGTACTCATAACAGAGTATCAAGGCCCACTTTGTGATCATCCAGAAACTTTCAAATGCATAGTTTAAATGACAATTCAAAATTGAATCTTCTTCATATGGGAAGATCCCACTTTTTCAAAACCCACTCAAACAAGCTCAACTTTAAAAACCCAAGAATCTGTAGACTCACCAGCACCAATCTAGCAAACCCACCAAAAATCATTTCAAAATTCAAAACTTGATTTCATGCGGCCATTTCATCAAACAGGTTGTAGACACAAATCAAACCAAACATCAAACACTATAGTGTGCAGTGATTCTTGCCTAACTTGTTCCCTAGTTAGCTCACACACAGCTCAGTAGATCATCTTGAAAGATTAGCCCAACACTAGCACCCCTGTGAGCTTGCCATTGCCATTAATGGTGAACATCCGAGCACACCCATGTCACCCCATTGTGGACAACAAGCTAGAGGAAGAACTAGCCGTGCCAACCTTGTCTAGGAGGCAGCCCACCGTCCATCGCCACTCACCGTCCCAGCCGCAAGCGTTGCCAAGCCCTGGACCACGCGCACAAGCCGCGCCCAGACCATGCCGAGCGTGCGCCAGAGTGCCACCCTCGACCAGCACCCCCAGACCGCATGCCACCCTCGCCGCGTGCATACACGATCGCCATCAATCCAGGAGACCGCCAGACATCCCCATTTGCCGCCCCGTGCCGCACAGCCACCGCCCGCCGTCGAAGACGCCGCCTCTGCCGCGTAGAGCACCGCCCGTTCCAGACCAAACCACACCGCCCCATGCCTCGCGACCATGTCGTTGAGCATCGCCAGGAGACACAGCACCGTCCCCTACCCTTGCCCATGCCAATAGCCGCCTGTAATGTCGCCCCCGACGAGCTCACCGTGCGCCCCGACGGTCCCCTCGCTCGACTATAAATAGAGGCCACCCCCGCTCGATTTCTTCAGACCATCTCACTCCCCTCTCCTCACTGATCGTGCCACACCATTCTCAGAGCAAGGCGAGCGCCACCTCGCCGGAATTTTACTGGAGCCTGCCGCTGCCGGAGAAGAAATGAGCCAGCGATTGGAGCCGCCCCAGGAGCTGCTGCGACCACCCCTGAGTTCGCCGTCGTCGACTTCATCGTTCGCCCGCCTCGCCGACCCTCGCCAGTACCCCGGTGAGCCCCCAGCGACCCTCACTGGCCGCTCTAGGTTTCGTTCTCGCCGGAGTTGTCTCGCGTCGACAATGACTCCCAGCCGTTAGATTAGAACTAGATCGAACGATCCACGTTGCCCCATACCGCTTCGCCCAGCCCCGTGTCACTGACGAGTGGGGACACCCACTTAAGCAGCCCGCGGGAGCACTGCGCTTAGCAGGCCGGCCCGTTAGAATTTCCCGCGCAGCCCAGTTATTCAAATTAAATCTTTTTCTATTTCAATTCAAACACACTTCTGTACCCAACTTCAAAAATCAACCCAGATCGATTCAGTGCACCAATTTGAATGAAACCAATTTTGTTGGAAAGGTATGTGAATGCTGAATCCAAGCCCGCTGGATTCAAGTCATTTGGATCTATAGATCACCCCTGGTAAATATAACAAGGCAGAAGCTTTTCTGCATTCAAACATTTTTCAAATTTAAACCATAATAGCTTTTGAGTTGATTCCAACTCTCAAAAATCACATTTAACCATACCTTTCAGAATATATAAAAATATATAGGTTTACTTGCAGAATTATTGTTCAAGTAATAAAAGAATGCTCCATAAGCATTTCTAGCCACTTTAATTAATTAAAATAAAAGGGTAAAACCTTATAAATTGTGACACCACTTTAAATCACATTCCCATGGACTACAATATGTGGTGATGACATGTGTCAACATGATCCCATGTTTAGTTTGGAGAATATTAAATCTTAAGTAGTTTTTCAATGAGTAGAAATTACTTTTCCAAAAATAAAAAGATTTAAACCAAGCCTTAACCTTGTAATGTTAGAGATGATGCTAGATCATCTATAGGACCCTTGTGTGTGATGATTGCAAGTAGTTAAGTATTGTTTGGTGACTGTGTACCTCGTATTTATTCCACCTATGTAGTTCCCTCACGGCCAAGGTCTAAGCTGAGGCTACCTTGTGAAGATTGTCCACCTGTGTAGTACCCAAGATGACAGTTGGTCATGGTTGGGAGGCCAAACTCACAGGAGAGGTGCTTATACTAGGGCGTGTAATCGAAAGGTTAGGATTGATTATCTGCATACTGAGTATGGTGAATTCAGGATTT
Organism: Avena sativa; assembly: GCA_916181665.1. Lineage (NCBI taxonomy): Eukaryota > Viridiplantae > Streptophyta > Magnoliopsida > Poales > Poaceae > Avena > Avena sativa. The sequence continues at coordinate 59,338,669 of OV702280.1, read as the reverse complement.
GTTCCTGACGGATGTATCGAATGTTGTGGTGAAAGTGTACAATCTCTGCAGAGTGTCAAACTATTCGAATAGCCGCGTCCGCGGTTATGGACAGTTGGAGTGGCCATACTGTTCCCCCGTCAGACTTTTCAAAATGACTTGTGAAACGAATTGAGACTTTGACTTGACCACAACAGAGTTGTGACCTGAATTATAAGATCCCACTTAGGAGTTATAAAATTGTGACTAGCTTTGGAACTGAGTAGCGATAAACCTGGCTTTTTGCAAAACAACCCTAGAGCCTAGTGTCCTATTATCCAAAAACCCCTTACCTGTTAGTATTAGTTTGCGAGTACTTAAAGAGTACTCATGGCTTTGTCCCTGGCTATTCCCATGGCAAGACTATGAAGAGGAGTACCTGGAAGATGGACCCCAGGAAGGTTACGACAACTAGGATCATCTCCCATCGTCAGCATTGCCTGTGACCCTGAAGATGGAGCTTCGCCTACGCTACCGTTATTATTACGTATTCCACTGCTTGAAGTTGTATTAAGAACTGGATCATGAGATCCCTATTTGTGTAAGAACTTATTTATTGTTGTAACGGATGATGTACTATGGTATCCAATTCTGTTATGTCTCGCAAAAATGGTAATCCTGGGATTGCGATGTATGGCATAACAGGCATCTAGGATTGAAAAATCCGGGTGTTGACAAGTTGGTATCAGAGCCATCCTGACCATAGGAGACCCTAGTTAGACTGGACGTTGAACCAAAAACTTAGTTTCAAAACCAAAGAAAAACAAATATTTACAAAAACCTATTCTCATTCTTTTCTCTTTAATTCTTTCATAAAAAATTCATGTTCCTCAAAAACTCTTGCAAAATACATAAAATTTTGACACACTTGATCACTCTGCTAATCTACTCATCCTCTATTTTTATAGATGGACGTGAAGTACAGCAAGTTTTATCAGTTGGGGAATGGAGGAGACCTTATCTTTGAGAGGGATCTGGATCAGCTTTCGGAACTTCTGGAGCGTCCACACCCCGAGTTCTTCGGAACTCAGCTCAATGATCAAGGAGGAGAAGATCTGCAGTGGTTAATTGTTGCAAGTCTTCGAGGAAAGATTGAACCTCCCACTGCGGAAGGAATTCAGTTTACCTTAAGAGAGAACAACTGGCTCGATGGACTTGCCAGAGCAATGCAGGAATCTCTCTCCCGTCTGTGTGGGCAGAGGATCAATCAGATCAAGGGAACCCGCTTTGAGTTTTTCCCAAGGCGTGATGCAAATGGACAACCACTGGAAGCCCCATACCACCCCGAGCTGAAGACTAAATTGGACCACCTTAGCTTCATGATGTATGATCGTCAGCAGGAGTTGGACAACTGCCGTGACTATTGCAACCACAAGTCTGCCATCGACGAAGGATCAGACCATAGCCATGCTAGCAAAGGATCGCAAGTCTCGTCGCCGTCAACTCGACAAGAAGGAGCGCATTATTGCCCGTCTTCGCCACCGCATCTCATCTCTGGAAGAGACCATCCACGAGAGGGACATGCAGTTGGAGGAAAGGGAGAATGCCGGAGAGGATCTTCGTGGAGACCCTTACTCTTATCTCAGTGATGACGATGATTTTCTGGAGGATCAGGCCATGGACTTCTTCACCGATGAGGATGATTTTTCCTTCATCGATGATAATGAAGATGATGAAGCCGACTCTGAGGAGTAGTAGCACTGAGCACTAGCGTAGTGAGTAGTAGTCGGTCCCACTGTATCGTAGATTTCAGAATGGTTCTTAAAACCATCTGTTTTTCCTTGTTGTGGTGTGTGTTGTACTGTGTGCTATGAATGAATGAAAAAGCAAGTTGCTAGAAAAATCTAAGTCAAACCTTTAAAACTTTTCAAAGACCCCAAACCTTAGAAAATTTCCCTCTTTTCTAATGAGTTATCTAAATCTTTAGATGCCACGTGGAGGAAGTGGTTCAGCCCCGGATCCGATGTTGCAGATTCTGCAAATGTTGACCTCTGACCGCGAAGCTGAAAGAGCGGAACGTCAAGCCAACCTAGCTACTCTGCAACAGATAGCCCAGCTAGCCCACAACAACCAAGGCCATGGAAATCAGGACAACCATGGATCTAAGCTCAAGAATTTTCAGAATACCAGCCCACCTGTTTTCACCAAGTCAGAAGAACCCCTAGACGCCGATGATTGGCTGCAAACCATGGAAAATAATTTAGAAGTAGCAAGAGTCGAAGCCAACGAGAAAGTTCTATTTGCCACCCACTATCTAGCCGGGGATGCCAGGGCATGGTGGAACAGTGTTCGTGCCATGACCGGAGGCCAGATGATGACCTGGGAGGAATTCAAGGTCAAGTTTAGCAGAACCCATGTGCCACCAGGTTTGATCAAGAGAATGAGAGACGAGTTCAGAGAGCTGAAGCAAGGGAGGATGACTGTAGTGGAATACCGTGATTTTTTTTTGTCATTAGCTAGGTATGCCCCGGACGAGATAGACACCGAAGCCAAGAAGAAAGAAAGATTCCTGAATGGTCTGCATGACGAGATGCAGACGGTGTTAGTCAATATCCCCTTTGTTGATATTGAAGCCCTTGTCGATTCAGCCATCCAGATGGAAGGAAAGATCAACCAAGCCAATGAGAACCGCAAGCGTCGTATGATGCATCAACCAGGAACCCATCAGACCCCAAAGTATCGCCCCAACCCATCTCCAGGATTTGCCCCAAGAACCAACAGACCCCCTATGACCCATCCAACCTATCCCAACCGTGGAAACCCTAGAACCGGAGGAAATCACAACAACCCCGGCAACTCTAGCAATTTCACCCGTGCCCCACCCAAGTTTAACACCAACAATGCTACCGCCAATCCCAACACTGCCCCGAGGACTGGAAGCAATGCTGTGCCTATCGCAGCCAAGGACAAGTCACAAGTGACCTATTATGACTGTGGAAATAAAGGCCACTATTCCAACGAGTGCCCCAACAAGAAGAATGCTACAGCCCCTAATGCCAATGCCCCAGCTCAGCAACAGCGTCGTGTCCAGCCAGGAAGAAGATTTGCCCCAGGGAATTCACTTAACCGCAATGGCCGTCTTTTTCTCATGCATGCTGAAGAAGCTCAGGAAGCGCCAGACGTCGTGCTGGGTATGTTTTTTGTTAATTCAGTACTTGCAAGAGTGTTGTTTGATTCTGGTGCATCGCAAACATTTCCGAATAATTTGCCTGCACTAGTAAAATTCAACCAACCAAACTGAAGCATGTTATGATTGTGCAAATCCCCGGATCAACCAGCAAGGCTAGGCAAATTTGCAAAGCCGTCCCTATCCGAATCCATGGCATAGATTTTTATGCTAATCTAATAGTACTCGGAACTAAAGGTTTGGAAGTAGTACTAGGAATGGATTGGATGTCCAAACATAAGGGATTGATTGACTGTGCTAAGAAAGCCATCACCATGACCAGTACCACTGGAATAACAGTCGAGCATATATCTAAAACCTTACCTCGCCAATTCAAGTGTAACAAGAGTCTAGCCCAACCTACCATTGACCAAGTCCGGATAGTCTGTGAATACCCCGATGTATTTCCAGATGTTTTGCCCGGTATGCCCCCAGATCGGGATATCAAGTTTATCATTGAACTAATCCCTGGAACAGGACCCATAGCCTAGAGACCCTATAGTATGAACCCATCAGAGTTAGAAGAACTGAAGAAGAAACTGGATTCCATGCTAGAAATTGGACTAATTCAACCAAGTGCGTCACCATGGAGATCACCTGTCTTATTTGTGGACAAGAAAGATGGAGGTAACCGTTTATGTACGGATTATCGAAAGTTGAATGATGTCACCATCAAGAACAAGTACCCCTTGCCCAAGATAGAGGATTTGTTTGATCAGTTGACCGGTGCCCAGGTGTTTTCTAAGATTGATCTTAGAACTGGTTATCATCAACTCAAGATTCGCGCAGAGGATATTCCAAAGACTGCCTTTACCACCAGATATGGATTGTACGAGTATACAGTCATGTCTTTTGGATTAACCAATGCCCCCGCTTATTTCATGAATCTCATGAATAAGATTTTTATGGACTTCCTGGATAAGTTTGTCGTTGTTTTCATTGATGACATTCTGATTTATTCCAAATCAGAAGAAGAACATGAGCTACACCTAAGGACCATTCTTGGAACCCTTAGAGAGCATCAGTTGTATGCAAAATTTAGCAAATGTGAATTCTGGTTACAGGAGGTAGGATTCCTCGGTCACATTGTATCAGCCGGAGGAATTGCTGTTGACCCTGCCAAAGTGAAAGATGTAGAAGATTGGCAAGCCCCAACCACTCAAACCCAAGTTCGTGCTTTTCTCGGATTGGCGAGATATTACCGCAAATTCGTAGAAGGATTCTCGAGTATCGCCCGACCCATGACCCAATTGCTGAAGAAGGACAAGAAGTTTGAATGGACAGATAAGTGTGAAGCTAGTTTTCAAGAACTCAAGAGGAGATTGATCTCAGCCCCAATCTTGATCATGCCGAATATCACGAAGCCCTTCGATGTGTATTGTGACGCATCCAAGATTGGTCTCGGATGTGTGCTAATGCAAGAAGGCAAAGTTATATCTTATCTATCTCGACAATTAAAGCAACATGAGCAAAACTACCCAACCCATGACCTCGAACTCGCTGCAGTAGTTCTAGCCCTGAAGACATGGAGACATTACCTGATGGGAAATCGTTGTGAGATTTACTCGGATCACAAGAGCCTAAAGTATATATTCACTCAGAAAGAGTTGAATATGAGGCAGAGAAGATGGATTGAGCTAATCAAGGATTACGACCTGGACATTCACTATCACCCTGGTAAAGCCAATGTGGTAGCCGATGCCCTTAGCAGATTGCCGTGCCGCTTGAACTACATGATTTTAGAGGAGCAACCAAGTATGCACAAGGAGATGGAAGATTTTCGAATAGAATTAGTAAGTGAAGGATTTTTGGCTAGCATAGAACTTCAGCCCACTTTGATCAGTCAGATTAAAGAAGCGCAGAAGGGAAATGCTAGTATCGACGGAATCAAGCGTCGTATCGGTACTGGCAAAGTACCCGGATTCACCGAGGACGAAGAAGGAGTTCTGTGGTACAAAGGACGCCTTTGTGTACCAGCGGATTCGGAGTTGAAAGAGGTTATCTTGAAGGAGGCTCATGATACTCTTTATTCTATCCATCCCGGAGGAACGAAGATGTATCAAGATTTGAAAGAGCAATTTTGGTGGCATAAGATGAAGAGAGAAATCGGAAGCTATATCGCCAAGTGTGATATATGCCAGCGAGTCAAGGCAGGGCATCAAAGACCCGCTGGATTGTTACAACCTTTGCAAATTCCGGAATGGAAATGGGATTCTGTAGGAATGGACTTTATCACTAGACTACCTACTTCTAGTAGGGGAAATGACTCTATCTGGGTCATAGTGGACAGATTGTCCAAAGTAGCCCATTTCTTGCCCGTCAAAACCACCTATCAGAGTTCGAAGCTAGCAGAGTTGTACATCGCTAGAATAGTTAGTTTGCACGGAGTCCCCAAGAACATAGTATCGGATCGAGGAACTCAGTTTACCTCGAGATTCTGGAAGAAAGTCCAAGAAGGTTTAGGAACCACTACTAGGAAAACGGCTATAGGTAATCAGCACATCCGTGGCTCACATGGTTGAAGTGGCCCACGGCTAAAACAGGCGTGGCTCACCTGTGGGCAGTGCCCTACTAATAACTAGAACAACCGTGGCGCACATGACTATAGTGCGCCACAGATGTGTGTGGGCCAGGGCCCTGTTGGCCGCACGCCAAACATCTGTAGCGCACTATGGTCATGTGCGCCACGGTTGTTAGTGTCATCTGTGGCGCACATGGGGGGGTGCGCTACGCCTAAGCGCATGCCCCCCTCTGCTGTGAAACGGCCACAAACATCTGTGGCGCACTCGGCCTAGTGCGCCACAGGGAGTAGGAGCATCCGTGGCGCACATGGCACAGTGCGCCACAGATGTTTGTACTCCCTGTGGCGCACTAGGGCTGTGTGCGCCACGGATGTGTCGATTTTTTTAGGACAACTCTTTATGTGCACATGTGTGACCACATCCACCACCCCACACTTCACTTTCCCCTTCTTCTTCTTCCTCCTTAGATCTAGTCGGGATCTTCTGCTTCCCACCTCAATTTCTCCACCCATTCCCCATTTTTAGCATGTAAAACTTGCTTTGGATGTTACATAAGTAATAGAGGAGGTCTCCGGTCTCTCATCTCCTTCTCCGGTCGACGCACGCACCTCTCCTTTCCATCTTTCTCGCGATCGGTCTCTCATCTCGGTAAGTTGTCCATGTAAGGATGTGTTCATGTGTATATGGATGATGTGCTCATATGTATGTAGATGATTGATGCTCATGATGTGTGTATGTGGAGAGGATGGTCATATGTGTGTGTATATGGAGAGTATCGATGATGCTCATGCATGTGTGTATGGAGAGGATAATGATATGTTCATGTGTGTATGGATCGGTCTCTCTCTCTCTTGTGTTTGTATGTGAACTAGTTGCCATTTGTTTTGCCAAAATGTTGATTCATTTCCATTTTGGCAAGACTTTGGCATTTCGCAAAGGTCCTAATTTTAGGATAGGTCATGCCGAAATTTTCTATCGACCATTGCATGCATGCATTCATTATGTGGTTCTAATAGACTTCAAAATTGTACCGTGTACACCATGCAGGCAAAAATGGTCCGCATAATGAGCGAAGGGATTGTGGCTAGATTTTTGAAATGTGCGACGGCCGACATGATACGAAATAACAAGACAGATATAAGATGTCCGTGCAGAAGGTGCAAACTCAACTGGGTGATCGACCCAGATTCCGGGAATCTGCAGGCGCACCTGCTCCGCCATGGTTTCATGGATGGATACACTCGTTGGATAAGCAATGACGTACATGATGGAGACGGTGAAGGTGGCCAACATGACGATGATCATCATCACGGCGAGAACGGGCGAGATGATGAAGAGTCTCCTGGAGATGGTGAAGGTGCGGAAGCAGACCGGGATGATTATGATCTAGATGCCGGAGGAGCAGACGACGATGGAACAACGTCAGGCTGGGTGCGGGACCCTTATGTGCAAGAGCTGCTTCTCAAGCAGACGAGTAACACCAGGGCTGCCACTAGAGAGAAAGCCAAGCTTGCGCAACTTGAGAAAGACGCGGTTACTCCATTGTATGAAGGATGCAGGCCCGATGATACCCGGTTGAATGTAACGCTCAAGGCTATGGAGATGAAGGCAAAACACAAATTGAGCGACGCAAGCTTCGACGATATGATGGCATTCTGGCACGATCGTCTCCCGGAGGGGAACACATGTCCAACTAGTATCGAGGATGCCAAGAAAATCGTCTGTCCTCTCGATCTACCGCACGTTAGATATCACGTATGCATCAACGATTGCATCATTTATCGGGGCGAGGACGCGGAGAAAACCACATGTTTGGTGTGCGACGTGAGTCGATACAAGAAAGGGAAGAAAACACCTCGAAAAGTGGTATGGTACTTTCCTATCACTCCTCGTCTGCAGCGCTATTTTGCGGACCCTAAGGAAGCAAAGCTCATGCGATGGCATGCGGAAAGGAAGAAGCCAGGAGATGATGATGACCCCGAAAAGGATGAGCTGCTGACGCACCCTTCAGATGCTAGCCAGTGGAAAGCATTGGACCTCGAATTCCCAGAATTCAGTGGAGATTCGAGGAACATCAGGCTTGGTGCGAGCACCGATGGACTCAATCCGTTCGGTAGCCAGAGCAGCACGCACAACACTTGGCCCGTGTTTGTATGGATGTACAACCTCCCTCCATGGTTGTGCATGAAGAAGAAGTACATACAAATGAGTATGCTAATTCAAGGGCCGAAACAACCTGGTACCGACATCAATCTGTATCTCGGGCTGTTGAAAGAGGAGCTAGCCACGTTATGGGAATCTGGAGCCAATACTTATGACGCCGTCGCACAAGATTATTTCACTTTGAGAGCCGCGTTGGTCACTACGGTGCAAGACTATCCAGGTTGCGGGTATATCTCGGGGTAGGTTATCCAAGGATTCTGCGCATGCGTTAGGTGCATGGATAACACAAGCTATCTCCAACTAGATAAAGATCCAGGGTCATCGAAAACTGTGTTCATGGCGCACCGGAGGTGGCTCGGCAAGAATGATCCATGGAGAAAACGTGGTGACCTGTTCGATGGCAAATCAGAGACCCGAGGAATCCCAGAGCGTAGGAGCAGCGAAGAAGTGGAAGAGTTGCTGAAAAACTGGAAAGATTGTCCTAAGCCTGGAAAGAAGCGAAAGAGGCAGCAACAAGACAAGCCGCTGATGAAGGTATGGAAAACAAGGTATGTTTTCTGGGATTTGCCATACTGGAAGTTTCTCCGCACGCCTCATAGCCTCGAAATCATGCATATCACGAAAAACGTGTGCGAGAGTCTGGTCGCCACCATAATCAACATGCCAGATAGGACGAAAGATGGTCCGAAAGCAAGGCACGACCTGATATGCTTGGGTATCCGGAAGGAGCATCACGGAGGACGCACTACTCCTAATGATCAGGAAGATGACGATGATCATGAGTCGGAGACGACACAAGGTCGTCGGAAGGGTAAAAAGTTCAAGAAGAACGAATGTTACTGCCCTCCTTCTTGCTTCACTCTAAGCCAGGATGAGATCAAACAGTTTTTCAAGTGCCTTCTAGGAGTCAAATTTCCTTACGGCTACGCGGGCAAGATAAGCAGATACCTAGACGAGGCGAAGCAGAGGTTTAGTGGCATGAAGTCTCACGACTGTGCCGTGCTAATGACGCAGGTACTTCCGGTCGCACTAAGAGGGATAATGGACGAGCACGTCCGTGAAACGTTATTTGGCCTATGCAAGTTTTTCAACGTCATCTCTAGGAAGTCGATTGGCGTGAATCAGCTCGGAAGGCTACAAGAGGAGATCGTGGTGATACTATGTGAGATTGAGGTCTACTTCCCACCCGCATTCTTCGACATTATGGTGCATCTGCTGGTCCATGTCGTGGAGGAGATCGTAGAACTCGGGCCGATGTTCCTCCGCAGCATGATGGCGTTCGAAAGGATGAACGGACACATCAAAGGATACGTTCGCAACAGGTCCCGTCCAGATGGAAGCATAGCCAAGGGCTTTCTGGCCAAAGAGTGCATCTCTTTCTGCACGGATTATCTAGACATCGAGAACCCTGTCGGTCTTCCCGTCAACAGGCACTTTGGCAAGCTCGACGGATCTGTTCACCGAGAGGGTCGTCGCATACTGCATGCAGACTTTGATTTTCGACGCGCAGACTTTGATCGAGCAAACCTCGTCGCGCTACAGCATTTAGAACTGGTCGATCCTTGGGTACAGAAGCACAAAAGGTTAATCGAGAAGAAGTACAGTGACCGGGGCATACAGAGGACGCAGGGAGAAATAATCAAAGAGCACAACTCAGATTTCACGCGTTGGTTTAGGCAGACGCTCCTTGATAATCCCCCGCGATCGCATTCTTCTGACACGGAAAAGATCATATTCACCTTGTCGCAGGGACCGATGCAAAACCTGGTGACCTATCAGGCGTATGATATCAATGGCTACACATTCTACACGGAGGAAAAGGACAACAAGTGTGATTATCAGAAATCAGGCATAACGTCGGAATTCTACACCGATGACAACGTGAAGGAAAGATTCTACGGAAGAATCGAGGAGATCTGGGATCTCGACTACTGTGGAGAAAAGGTGCCGATGTTCCGTGTTAGATGGGCAAAGAGCGTCGAAAGAGAAGACCGGTATTTCACAACCATGGTTATACCCGAAGCAGCCAAATCCAAGGCCGCCGGTGCAAACGTGGCCGCGAAAAATGAACCGTGGGTACTGGCTACCAAAGTGGACCAATGTTTTTTCATTACCGACCCGACAAAGCCTAGCCGTGTTGTCGTGAGGAGAGGAAAAAGAAACATCATCGGAATGGATGGAGTCGCCAACGAGCAAGACTTCGACCAGTACGGCGATCCAAAGATTGAAGATGACGACGACTACGATGCAGCAACATACATCACAAGAAGAAAAAGGACAACCCTACCCAAAAAAAGGTAGCCCGTTCGAAAGAAGAAACATTAAAGTGCCGGGACTAAATTATTCAACCGCGACAAAGAAGGGAAAAAAGATTGTAAAACGCTAGCTCAAAAAATATTGTAAAACGCGTGGTCGAAAAAGATTGTAATATTCATGGACAAATTATTATGACATATTTGAAGCATATTTAATTTGTACCACTTTTATGACATATATTATCACTTTTGGGCATTTTTGGAATATTTAAAAGTATTTTAAAAAAAAAAAAAACTTTTGTAGCATATATCACCACTTTTGGGCATTTTTTTGGAACATTTAAAAGTATTTTTAAAATAAAATTAAAAAATGTGGGCACCAGGATTCGAACCTGGGTGCTAACAGGTTTAGAATAGAGCAGTGGGCGGAACCAGTGGGGTAAGGCAGTGCTAGTCTTAGCAAAGGGGGTGGCTGCCCTCTTATCTAAGTAGTCGTACCCACTTAGGCGTAGCGCACTGGGCAAGTGCGCTACGGTTATCCGTAGCGCACTTGCCCAGGGTGCGCTACACCTAAGTGAGTATGACTAGTCAACAAATCGCCACATCGTCGTCCCTACCCAACCCCATCGTCCTTAGCCGCATCCCATCCCCATCGTCCTCCGACAACGCATCCGCATCGACGCCACCGCCGCATCCGCATCGACGCCACCGCCGCCCCATCCCAGCCACGCCAGGAGGAGGAGGAGGCCACCTTGCCCGTGCGCTCGAGGAGGAGGCCGTGCGCTCGAGGAGGAGGATCCCGCACGCCCGTCGCTCGAGGAGGAGGACCCGCCGCTGCACGCGCACCGTCGCTCGAGGAGGAGGAGGCCGCTGCTGCTCGAGGAGGAGGAGGCCGTGGAGGAGCCCGCCGTCGTCCTCATCTTAGAGGTGAGCCTCACCCCTCCCCTCTCTCCCTCTCTCGCCTCTCTCTGCATCCATTCCATCTTAGAGGTAACCGCCGCTGCTGCTCGAGGTTAGGGTTCAGAGGATTAGGGTAGCAGTAGCTAGTGTTAGCAGTAGCTAGTGATGATTGGGGTTATGCTCATATGTGTTATTTTCTTGATGTGGCTGACGTACTCCAGCACCTCGCCCAGTGTCAGCAGCCAACAGCTTGGTGCACACCACCTGCAGACAACCAATGACATCCATCATCCACACACCCATCGGTCAATCTTAGATAATACAGCAGTAAAATGATTGTCAAATTCATGCCCAACACACCCATCGGTCAATCTTAGATAATACGGCAGTAAAATGATTGTCAAATTCATGCACAACAAACATGCTGAACTGAATGTGTAAAGCTGATTGTTGTATGAATAAATAAACCCATTTCTTAAGTTGCATATACTGCTAGGCAGCAAGAGGAGATGAGGCTACCTTGGTCTCCTCCACACCAGAGAACCCAGCCTGACACTCCTTGGTCCCCTTCAACCTCCAACTCATATTCTAGGACATTTTTTAATAGCGATTATGTTACAGGATCCTTTCCTCTGCAAAGGGGTGAACAGAGTCCAAATGGTCAAACAACTATACTCCCCTTAACGTTCTCTGCTGATTTAGTAATAGCGTTTTTTTCTAGCTGGACCAGAAAGCACTAAAATAAGACATACAAAATCCCCTTCTGACCATGAAGTATATTGTTCTGTTCTCTGGTTAATTGTTGCAGCCAACTGATGGAGAAGCAGAGGATAAGCACCTTCTCTCACCCCAGTTACATAATCAATTCCAAAATTCTTTCAACTATACTGAGATTTCTATTTCAGTAGACCATTGTGTCATGATCTAAATATTTTGATAGATTGTGTCACTTATTTTCTTCCTCACATAAACCAATATCAAACTCTTTTTACTCTGTTTCTTTGCTGATGCATGGCATACTTAGTTGAGTTATTTCTCAAATACAGCTAGAGGATCAGGGTGTCCTGTACAATTATAACAATTTTGTCAAGCAAGTCTATCTTATGTTGCTAATTGTTCTTCATTCCATTATATATACTACTTTGAATGATATGTCGTACAGGAAAAACAGCATATGTTGTATTGAATAATAATAATAAGTGCTAAAAAGGACAACAGTGCATATAGTTAATGAAAAACAGTAAAAAAGGAGGTCCTGCTGGGGTATACACGGCTTTTTTAATCCAACGAGGCATATACTAGTTTTGCAATTAGGATGGCAATCTGTTGGTATGAAGATCTTAGTCAGCACAATTGACCCCAATCATCACAGGCAATTACGCATGACATCTCAAAATTAGCAGCAAGAAAACCCTAAACCCTAAAGGTGGGAACGCCACTTCTTTTCTACTGCTGCTAACACATGTTCACTGTATGCTCATATGTGTTATTTTCTTGATGTGGCTGGGCATGTTGATGCATTCTTAACCAATGTGTTTTCTACCTAGATGTTTATGTGCTGGCTGTGTTGGCCAGATTATCCTATGTGACCAGATTATGTGCTGGCTGTGTTGGCCATTTATTGTTTTCTGGTTGTGCTGGCTATGATGGCCATTTATTGTGTGCTAGCTATGCTGGCCATATATATGCAGGTTCTTGTATGAAATGAGTCCCGATTTTTGCCGGAATGTTGATTAACTTCCGTTTCGGCAGAAATCGGGCACTCCTAGTTTAAGAAAATTAGCAAAGGTCATGCCGGATTTTTCCGTGCATTTAACCAATTATTTGTTTTTTATTAGTGCAAAGATGTGTGACAACGACGAGGCTGGATGTTCTAAGCGCATCAGCGCTGAAGGAGAACTCAGACCTCTGAATAAACAATTGACATTCTGGGAGGCGGCCCAGCGGCTAGAAGACGATGAAGAATACCATCCTTCGGAGAGCGAGGATGATGAGATGGAAGACGTGGAGGAAGAAGCCGAAGGAATGGCGGACGATGAAACCACTGATGGCGGCGAGGGCACAGGGAGTGGTAGCAACCCTCCTAAGAAGAAGAAGAAGCCGAAGGACCGGCGCCTGAACACGGTCGGCACGGTCAGGGAGGAAATTACCGAAGTGAGCCCATCAGGGGTTCCTTTGGAGCCCGCCCTTGTCGTCAAAGGGTACGGTGGGCAAGTGGCGGCGATCACCCGGACAACCATCTCGATCAACACCGAGAATCTCCGGCATAAAGATAATGGCCACTTGCGCACACTCCTCTTCGAGAAGCTGCACGCAAGATACAAGTTCCCCGCTAAGTATCAGAACACAAATTATCATGGGAACAAAGTAAATAAATCCTCCCTCACAAAGATGAGCACCGCCCTGGCCAGCTGGAGAATCCGGATAAAGAAGAAGATCTATAAAGAAGGCAAAAGTCTCGAGGAGATCCAGAAGATTGACCCGCAGATCACCAAAGATCAGTTCCGGGAGTTCAAGGAGAGGTGTGATCCGAAAGAGCCCTGGCCAATAGTAATCGGGGAAAGGTGCTGCAGGCGATGAATATAGGTCATCACCATCTCGGATCTGGTGGATACAGAACCGCGGAGGCCAAATGGAATAAGGAGGACGAAGAGTATAGATCCAAGGGGATAGAAAACCCCTTTGCTAAATTCGAACCCGGGCAGGTTCGAAACTTCATCAGGGCCCGTTACCATGTGGACCCAAAAACCAAACAACTCACTGCGGATCCTGCGGTGAAGGAATTCGAGGAAATTGTGGTAAGTATAATCTATTTACCGCGGATCAACACGATTGCAATCTAATCGATGATCTAAATGATTCACTGTTACTTCTTCTGCAGGAGGAGGAAATTGTTGCTAGTCATGGATCCCAGGGTTCCTCATCCCAGGGGTCGACAGCGGCCACCCGGTGGGATAACGCTTTTAACAGGGCGATGAACCGGGCCAAGAAAATAGAGCCGGTTATGAAAAAGCCGTCGTCGGCTGGCCGTCTGGCCGGCCTCGGGGGTAAGAATTGGGTGGATCATTTTGGTCCACCGCCGAGGACGCATGTGGCGCCGTCGGGAAGGAGCGAGGAGGAAAACCGCGAGGTTCAAGAACTTAAGGCACAAGTGGCGCGGATCCCGCAGATCGTCCAAGACAACCTGGCAATCACCCTCACGTCCTTCCTGCCTACCTTGGTGGAGTCAATAGAGAACTGGAGTGCAGGTGGTCGAGTAGGGCCGTGCCCGATTCCAAGCATGGTCAGCAGCCACTCAAACAACGCGGCACCGACGAATCAGGTGAACTACGTGTTCGTGACTCCGCCCGCTAGCACCGCGGCACCGCAAGTGTTGGTGACTCCCCCTGCCATCACCGCGGCGCCGGAGTACATGTTGGTGCCCCCCTGCCATCGTCGCGGCGGCACCGGAGCTCCAAGCACCCGTCGGTAGGGAGAATACACCGGCGGCCAGCACAGTGCCATCAAGCAGCCCTTCCGTCTCTTGCACGCCTGTCGCCGTATGCGGTGCGTCGACATTAGCCGATCTCGACGCCATCACGGTAAAAAAATTGCTTTAATTACCGCCTTTCATGCCATCTATTACTCTTATGGCATCTCTGACGACGCCGTACATGTTTTCCGCAGACGGATGTTCCTTGCACTCTCTTATGCTACGTGAACAACGAGCTGAGGGATGTTGCCAAGGGTACCATCGTTCAACCCTTGCAGCGCATGTTCCACTCAAGGCCGATGTCAGATAGCGTGCACAGGGTTAAAATTAGTCGGGTGCTAAGGGGCTGCGACGACCTGGAACCTCCCATTCAACCCCTAGGAGCGGATGAAGAAGAGCCGTCTGTCCTCAGAACTTGCTTCGGCTTATTCTTGCTATGGCCAAAGAGCATGATCCGTTTGGGGACGGCGGGGGCCATCACGCCACAGACAAAAGCACCGCCTGTCGTGCCAGCGACAAGCGGTGGCAAGGCCCCCTTACCGCCCTCGCCGTCACCTCCACGCGGTGGGTCGGATGATCATGTTGATGATATGCACATGGCACAGGATCCGGCCGAGGACGACGAAGACTGGAATGATCACTTCTTCAGCACTCAGTTTGGCAACGAAGAAGACCTAGCTGGTGGCCCCACAGAGAAAGCCACTATCACCAAGCGTCTGTTTGGTTCTCAGGAGACGCCTCCAGCTTGCGCCTTTACAGAGCCAGCTGATACAACCAACCGGCCCTTTATTCTAAGCCCTGACACACTACATAGGGCGGCCGGTGCTCAGATTGCGGTGCCTGCCCGCTCTCAAAAAGGAAAAAAGGGCAGGAAAAAGAAAATCTAGCAGCTCGAGCCAGCCGGTGGGGTCAACAACTGCGAATCCGATCAGGTTTCGGGACGGGCCACCATGACCCGAGGGTATTATGTGGAGGATTCATGTGGCGGGTGAGCCCATGCTACCTAAGAATTTGCGGAAGCTCGCCAGTTCGGAACTGTAGAGTGTGCATGACGGCGTGCTGACGATAGAGAGACGCCTTCTATCGAGGAAAGATCCCTCGCACCCGGTATTCGTGGTTAAGGTGGCACTAGGATTGGGCTTCGTCGACAATGCCCCTGCGGATCTGTTCTTCCTGCGGTTCGACGACATCTTCAATATGTTCCACCTATACCCGCTGCACTATACCATGGTCCGTCTGTTTTCTCTCAGCCTGGCCATGCAGATCATTAGAGAGAACACACCGGGCATCGCTATAGTGGACCCCTACTACATGCGTGACGGCTGCTTGGGTTCCCCCGCCGAACGACGTATCGTGGCCTCGTACCTAAAAAGAATCCTGGTGGCGAACAAGACAAAGGAATACATTCTCGTGCCTTACTTTCCCGAGTAAGTCGTTATTCACTCGCCACCGTCGATTGGCTTTATTAGATCATCATCATTCTTTTTCCAACACATTCCATTTGAATTTTTTGCGCAGAGATGAACACTGCACGCTCATCTCCTTATCGCCGAAGCATTCGCACGCCACGTATTTCGACTCGGGGAGTCTAGAAAAGAAGAAAAACTATGACAAGATCAAGGAAGTTCTGGATGATGCTCTCACTGGCTTTGCCTTGACGGAAGGCACCACCTTCGTGCGTACGAAGGTCAAGTTCGGCAGGCACGTCTTCAACCACGTAACGGAGTTCCCCTGCGTGAAGCAGCCGGAAAACAGTAAGAAGGAAGCCTACTACGCACTCCATCACATGAGGGCGTTCCTACTTGAGCAGCAGAATTCTACGCTGCCAGATCATCTCAAACAGTGGGCCAAAGCAAAGGCCAAGATCAATGATTCGGATATTAGACAAGAGATGTATCGCATCCAGCAGCAGTTTGGGGCAATCATCTTTCGTGATGTCATGACTTTGGGGGGGATCTTCTACGGAGGAAATATCCCGAATAACCGTGACATAAAAGATCGCCTAGAGATGCAGGGTGACTATAGGAAGTTCATGACGAGACAAGGCGTCCTCCCGTTCCCTAAGCCGAGCCAGAAGGCTTGATGTTGGCCTAGTTGTAGTTACAAACTATAGATGACCTTTGTGTGTGTGGACAAGTGTACTTATCTTATTAGGTTTATGAATCATCGCTTACTTATTTTGCTTATTATTATTATATATCAATCAATTTTTGGTTTTTTTGCTTACTCTTTGGTCCTTTGCTCAATTTGGTCCTTATTTTTTTCCTTACTCTCTTTTCGAGAATAATGCCGATGATTGAAATGTCGTGGCACACTATATATGTGAATGTGCTACGATGGGACTGTGAGCCTTGTGATATGCATAAGTCCAGGTCTTGTGCATCCTACTTGGCTCACCGTTCCATCGTAGCATATTCCTGTGTCCAACGACCTATGTATATATATGAGGCATTTTTTTCGAGTTATTTTTGTCTTTTTCGAGAATAATGCCGATGATTGAAATGTCGTGGCACACTGTATATGTGAATGTGCTATGATGGGATTGTGAGCCTTGTGATATGCACAAGTCCATGTCTTATGCATCCTACTTGGCTCACGGTTCCATCATAGCATATTCCTGTGTCCAACGACCTATGTATATATATGAGGCATTCTTTTCGAGTTATTTTTGTCTTTTTCGAGAATATGCCGATGATTGAAATGTCGTGGCACAATATATATGTGAATGTGCTATGACGGGATAGTTAGCCTTGTGATATGCACAAGTCCAGGAATTGTGCATCCTACTTGGCTAACCGTTCCGTCATAGCATATTCCTGTGTCCAACGACCTAGCTAGTTATATATGAGGCATTCTTTTTGTGCTACTTTGGTCTTTTTCGAGAATAATGCCGATGATTGAAATGTCGTGGCACACTATATATGTGAATGTGCTACGATGCGATTGTACGCCTTGTGCTATGCACAAGTCCAGGTGTTGTGCATCCTACATGGCGTACGGTTCCATCGTAGCATATTCCTGTGTCCAACGACCTATGTATATATATGAGGCATGCTTTTTGAGTTACTTTGGTCTTTTTTGAGAATAATGCCGATGATTGAAATGTCGTGGCACACTATATGTGAATGTGCTGCGATGGGATTGTTCGCCTTGTGCTATGCACAGGTCCAGGTGTTGTGCATCCTACTTGGCGAACAGTTCCATCGTAGCATATTCCTGTGTCGAATAACCTAGTTATATATGAGGCATGCTTTTTGAGTTTGGTCTTTTTGATTTAGGAGTACTTCTATAAGTGTATCTTCATATGCGATTTTAATTATATATGTTTTTTTCTCAATCACCGGTTAATTATTATTGTCAACTTATAGATGACGTGGTACGTCGTGTACAAGGGACGGGTTCCCGGAGTCTACGATGATTGGGAAGACTGCCGGAGACAGGTGCACCGTTTCAGCGGCAATAGCTACAAAGGGTACAACACTATGGCGGAGGCGGAAGCTAGATACACGCGCTATCTAGCGGGAGTTAGGACAAGGAACCGGATGAAGACCTACACCTTCGTCGCGGCGGTGATCATGCTTATCTTCTTTGGTTATTTATCCCGCGTTTGTGTCTAGCTAGTTTAGATGTCTAGGCGAGCTTCCGAGCTCTAACTTGTTCGATCGACACATGTATTCGCATGTCACCAACTACTACTTTGTAACATGATCGAAACAATGTAACTTAGACTATGTATTCATGTATGAGACTTATCTATATGTATTTGTTTCAATATTGTTTTTCATATTGAGTATCTATATATATAATTGTATATCTTGTATCTGTGTGTAACACCCTCAGAATCGGACCTATGCAAGTTTTAGCGAAACCCGCCAAACCCGCATAGAAACGATTCAAAGGTTCCCACCAGGCACTTTCGTGCGGGTGGAAAACGAAGTAATAACATTAAACATCAGTCCTCGATGGGACCCACAGAACAGATATATAAACAACAACGACTCAATGAGTCAAGAATACAGATATAATATACAAAGATCCAAATCACCTTGAAAACGATAGTGCGTCCAGCTACGGACAAGATGCAAATGGGGCTAAGAGCCCTGAAGAATAACCAATGGCGTCCATAACCCTGCCCAGGCCAAGCCGGAAGGGTAACCCTGCTATCGACGTCGATCTCAAAACCTGCTTAAACAAAAGGGGTGCCGACAAAGGGCAAAGGAAAAAGAGGAGCGTCAGTACTGAGGCCAGTACACGGCGAGACTAGAATTCGGCGGTCCTCGCCTACATAGGTATGGTGGACTGAGCGGCAGCGGCAACATGCACTAAACAACCTATAGAGACTCGATACAACTGGCGGTTGTCAGAGAGGGATAAGAAATGACCTATCCGGATCCAACCTGAAACTAACGCCAAACAAACCCTTCCTGGTGTTTCCCCCTCGATACCAAACGAGGAAGTCAACCGAGGAACTCACACAGTTGGCAGTTTTATTTATTCAGTTCTCGTTGCAGCAATTACTAGTCAGGTATAGATAATCATCCTGATAAAATAAGCAGTGGGCACTTTTAGTTAACCATTCCGTGATAGTGGCAACACTTACTAGTCAGATTCATTTAGCATGAGATAACCCAAAACCCAGCAGTTGTTGGCACTTTTATTTAGCCATTCCGTTGTAGTTGTCATACTTACTAGTCAGGTACAAAGGTCGCAAGCGACACTCCCAAACAAGCAATTGTGGGCAGTATTAATTAGCCATTCCATTATAGTGAAGCTGATTACTAGTCATTATAAAGTCAAATTTATAGCAATAAACTTTAGTTATGCTTGTCTATGGTCGAGATACTGTGCTCCAAGTCGTCCATAACCGCGGACACGGCTTTCAGAAAGTTTTACCCGGCCGGGGTGCACCAATAGCAACACACACTCGATCAACCTCGGAAAAACCAAATCAAAACCCAACGAGGCCTTCACGACAAAGCAATCACAAGATTCAGAAATATTTCAGGGGGCCACCCCTTAAAGTAGACCCGCAACGAAGTTAGCTGACTTCGAGACGGCCTCAAGGTTTGTGGGGCCGGCTGTAAACGACTGGGAACCCGAAAGTGTGACTGGGCTTGTCGATACCGCGAAAACGGGTCACAATTCCTAAACAGTACAGTGTGCTCCTCGCACAATCGTAAATAAAGCAGTAGCATGGCATAAGTACAGGATCGTAAATAAAACCTCAAACTAGTTTGTGGCCCCAAGAAATAAGACTGAATCAAGCTCTGGCTCAGGGGGGTCCCATATACCTCCCGGATGTGGATAGCGCGATAAATCAAGGAACATGTATCAAGTACTCGGGGTCCTACGGGACACAAGTGGGCGTTCGGAAACCAAATATTATCTATCACCCACCGATGCCTCTGCTTGAACCAATTTTAGTTGTTAAACAGGAATTAAAGTGAACGATAAGTAAAACTAGAATCATCTCCAACATCAACATGCGGCAATACATCAACAACTGTGGCACCGGTCGACACGCAACAGCACTTGAGCAAGCGACTGCGACGCGCAAGTCCAACTATCTACCAAACAACAGGTAATAGGATGTGTCCAAGGCAATATAGGGCTGCACGGTATATCACGGGTACGGAAACTAAAGCATCGCAACACAGATAGCAATAGATCAACAGGAGGGAATAAATACTATAAAAGTAAGATAGGTAGAAAGGGGGAGATGCTCGCCTGAAAACATTGTCGAAGGGTTCAACCGAAGATCGGGTCGACACTCGCATCAACTCAACGGCCTTATCCGCGAAGAAGCAAAACACTAGAAGAAACACCGGATGCACTATTTAATACAACGGCAGAAGATCGGCATGATGCATGTATGATGTATGACATGGCAAAGGTGCGATGCAATTAGGCCATATTAAGCGGAACCGGGGTCCCGACAATTAATTAGGTGGTTCATGTTGTTTAGCTACCCCGCAATTTAAATGTTGTATTAGCAAGACAAAAGTTGGCACCGATTCGCTACATCAATTTAAATGAGGCCTGTATGAGACTAGATTTGCCCGCATATGGGCCCCATATTTAATTATTAGGTGAATCGGCATAAGGCCCCCAAACCACATGATATGCATGCGAGATAATGATTTAATATGCAACAAGTTTATATTTCATTTATAAAATAGGGCTCGAGGAGAGGGGTCACACATTAGGGTTCGGCGATCTTGGGGTTCCGGGGTTCGGGGTCGGTCTCAGGGTCCAGGGTTCGACGGAACGTTCTCGGGCTCTGGGATCGTTCTCGGATATCGGGGGTAGATCTTGTCGTTCCGGGACGAAGGACTTGGGTCGGTGTTGGTCGCATCGGATTCTTCCGGGCCGATGCCGTTCTTGGCGTCGCGAGGATCTCGTCGGGTCTGCGCTTCGGATTCCGTGAGGCGATCTTGACGCTCCGTGTGGCGGTCTTGTGGTTCCGTGTAGGCGTTCTCGAGGTCGATGGCGAACTTATCCGGTACCGGGTTTTCGGAGATCTTGGCGCGGCACCGGGTACGGGACCTGCCTTCGGGTTCGGGGGTCTCGGCGTCCGTAGATCTTGGTGCATCCGAGGGGGAACTTGAGCCCGCTATGGAGATCTTGTTGGCCTAGGACGAAGATCTTGTAATAGGGCGCTATTTGGGTTCGGTGTTGACCTTGGTCAAACAGGCGGCAGCTCGAGAGGATCTTGGAAAACTTGTCGATGGACCTCCTTGTCTAATCTGTTGGGCTTGTTCACTAGCAGACCTTGGTCGGCAACAAAAGTACTGCGAGCAGCATAGCCTGAAAGATGACGACGACCCGAAACTGGAGCAGACCGCGTGCGTACTTGGAGCCGTACCCGCAACAAGCAGAGGCATCCACTCGAGGCGATCGAAGCAGAACTTGGCGATGGGTAACCGAGCGACGCTACGCAGCCGAAGAGAAAGCAGAGGTACAGGTTCGAGCGGCGCCGGTGCAGTGCCATGGAAGCGCTCAGGCCGTGGGGCTCGAGCGGACCTTGGCGACGGGACACAGGCCGGAGGAAGGAGGCGTCCAACGCTGCTGGGGAAGATGACGGCCGGGCTCCGGGGACGGGCGTGCGGGGAGCTCTGTGGCGGTGGAGGACGATCTCGGCGACACCGGCGAGATGCGGCCGAGGACGAGCGGTGGCCGCCAGAGACGAGGCCAGGGCGACGCCGAACGGGACAGGGGCCGGCGGCGCTCGACGTCGCGTGGGAGGCCGATGGCGGGGCGAACGGCGAGGCGGGGAGGGAGGCCGGAGGAGAGGGACCCGGGCGGCGGGGACGGGCGTGGCCCAGGCGAGGCCGGGCCCGGCTCGGGGAGGCTTGCGGGCGGAGCTCGGGGGAGGGGGCCTGGACGAGGACGGAGGGGCTCGCCGGGGAGAGGGATGGCGAGGTGGCCGGCGGCGGCGCACCACGCGGCAGAGGAGGCACAGAGGGCGGAGGCCGGCGACGGGAGGATGGGGGCGAGGTGCTAGGGAAGGGGAAGATGGGGAGAGCGGAAGCGCGGAGCGGCGGGCGTCTGGGGTGAGCTCGAGGCCGGCGCCGGAGGAAGCTCGAGCGGGGAGGGGAGGGAGGCCAGGCGGAGCACGGCGGTGGGGGGGGGGGGATTGCGGGCGGACGCGGGATAGAGGAGGGAGAAGGTGGGGGAAGGGAGAGTGGTGGGCCGCGATGGGCCAGGGTGGTGGGGTCGGTGGGACCAGGCGGGGGGGAGAGTAAGAGAGAGAGAAAGGAGAGGGGGGGGGGCTGGCAGGCGGGACCAGGGAGAGAGGGCCCGGGGTACAGCGAGTTGGGGGGTGGGGTTGCTGGTGGGAAAAGGGTGGACCGGGTCCAGGGGAAGTGGGGTGTGGGGCTGGCGTTGGGTTGGGTGTGTTGTGGGCAGAGTTGAGAGGAGAGAGAGGAGGCTGGGTGATGTGGCGGCGTGTGAGTGGTTAAGGGAGAGGGAGGAGGTGAGGTGTCACGAGGGGAGTGGTCGGGGTGAGGTGGAGAGGGGTTGGGTAGGATAGGTTGGGTAGGTTTAGGGATTATGGGGGACCGATTTAATTTCTGGGGTGGTCGTTCGGGTCGATTCGGCCCGTTCGACTGCCCCACTAAAATAATAAAATAATTTATTTAATTTTTAAATGCACCGTTTGCAAACCGATAGCAGACAAACAAACTATTCCGGCGACCCGGGTTTTGGCGTTAGAATAAAGACGGGGCGTTTAGAAAACAAATTGGGTTTTTCCGCAAATAGTTTTGTGCAGGCAAATGCAAGATGATGAAGATGCTCAAATTCAATGTGGCATGATGACATGAGCATGCGGTCATGATGATGCAATGCACAAAAACAACGCGATTTTCTAGTAGTGGTTTTGCGGGATGCCACAATTCGACACCACTAACAATGGATCTCGCCCTCGAGATCCGCCTCATGGTACCGGAAAGAAGCTCGGTGATCTGAATCTTCTCGCTTCGTGTAGATCCTCGCGACACCACTAACAAGAGATCGTTGATCCTGTTCATCAAGCGAACACTCCGGAAAGCAACGGACGAAGTTAAAAGTAAGGCCACCTCTAACTTCCATGGAAGGAGTAGAATTGCTGGATCCACTGATTCGATGTACAAGAGCGAATGATAAGAGTAGTCGGATGGTGATCAGTCCATCGCGCACCCAAACCATTACTCTGCACACGAATAGGCGGATTATGCAACAAACTCTCGGAATTAGACTGAAGATCTCGTTAAGCGAGGTTCGGAACAACGGAGTGATGCAGACTCTGCATCGGATCTAGCGTAGATGATGTCGTCGCATCGGAAAACACCGGAAGGCACAAAGAATGGTAACACCGTAGACGGATTCATCGGGCAGCTTGAACACCGGACGGTAGAACACCGTTATCAGAGGAGGAAGCGAAACCCTGAAGGTACGACGGAAACCCAACCACGAGAATTCCTGGACTCGAAGAAAGGGACGAGAGCGGATTCAAAACACGTAGAGGTAAGAGGAGAACATCAGAGGGGTAAGGAGTAAAATCAGACCTAACCAGAACTATCCAACCGATTTTTCAAAAATAGTTTTGACACTCTACTTCGGCCGTTAGCTAGGTTATCCTACAGGCTGGACTTGTGGGGTATCGCAACTGCTGAGCTCTGATACCACTCTGTAACACCCTCAGAATCGGACCTATGCAAGTTTTAGCGAAACCCGCCAAACCCGCATAGAAACGATTCAAAGGTGCCCACCAGGCACTTTCATGCGGGTGGAAAACGAAGTAATAACATTACACAACAGTCCTCGATGGGACCCACAGAACAGATATATAAACAACAGCGACTCAATGAGTCAAGAATACAGATATAATATACAAAGATCCAAATCACCTTGAAAACGATAGTGCGTCCAGCTACGGACAAGATGCAAATGGGGCTAAGAGCCCTGAAGAATAACCAATGGCGTCCATAACCCTGCCCAGGCCAAGCCGGAAGGGTAACCCTGCTATCGACGTCGATCTCAAAACCTGCTTAAACAAAAGGGGTGCCGACAAAGGGCAAAGGAAAAAGAGGAGCGTCAGTACTGAGGCCAGTACACGGCGAGACTAGAATTCGGCGGTCCTCGCCTACATAGGTATGGTGGACTGAGCGGCAGCGGCAACATGCACTAAACAACCTATAGAGACTCGATACAACTGGCGGTTGTCAGAGAGGGATAAGAAATGACCTATCCGGATCCAACCTGAAACTAACGCCAAACAAACCCTTCCTGGTGTTTCCCCCTCGATACCAAACGAGGAAGTCAACCGAGGAACTCACACAGTTGGCAGTTTTATTTATTCAGTTCTCGTTGCAGCAATTACTAGTCAGGTATAGATAATCATCCTGATAAAATAAGCAGTGGGCACTTTTAGTTAACCATTCCGTGATAGTGGCAACACTTACTAGTCAGATTCATTTAGCATGAGATAACCCAAAACCCAGCAGTTGTTGGCACTTTTATTTAGCCATTCCGTTGTAGTTGTCATACTTACTAGTCAGGTACAAAGGTCGCAAGCGACACTCCCAAACAAGCAATTGTGGGCAGTATTAATTAGCCATTCCATTATAGTGAAGCTGATTACTAGTCATTATAAAGTCAAATTTATAGCAATAAACTTTAGTTATGCTTGTCTATGGTCGAGATACTGTGCTCCAAGTCGTCCATAACCGCGGACACGGCTTTCAGAAAGTTTTACCCGGCCGGGGTGCACCAATAGCAACACACACTCGATCAACCTCGGAAAAACCAAATCAAAACCCAACGAGGCCTTCACGACAAAGCAATCACAAGATTCAGAAATATTTCAGGGGGCCACCCCTTAAAGTAGACCCGCAACGAAGTTAGCTGACTTCGAGACGGCCTCAAGGTTTGTGGGGCCGGCTGTAAACGACTGGGAACCCGAAAGTGTGACTGGGCTTGTCGATACCGCGAAAACGGGTCACAATTCCTAAACAGTACAGTGTGCTCCTCGCACAATCGTAAATAAAGCAGTAGCATGGCATAAGTACAGGATCGTAAATAAAACCTCAAACTAGTTTGTGGCCCCAAGAAATAAGACTGAATCAAGCTCTGGCTCAGGGGGGTCCCATATACCTCCCGGATGTGGATAGCGCGATAAATCAAGGAACATGTATCAAGTACTCGGGGTCCTACGGGACACAAGTGGGCGTTCGGAAACCAAATATTATCTATCACCCACCGATGCCTCTGCTTGAACCAATTTTAGTTGTTAAACAGGAATTAAAGTGAACGATAAGTAAAACTAGAATCATCTCCAACATCAACATGCGGCAATACATCAACAACTGTGGCACCGGTCGACACGCAACAGCACTTGAGCAAGCGACTGCGACGCGCAAGTCCAACTATCTACCAAACAACAGGTAATAGGATGTGTCCAAGGCAATATAGGGCTGCACGGTATATCACGGGTACGGAAACTAAAGCATCGCAACACAGATAGCAATAGATCAACAGGAGGGAATAAATACTATAAAAGTAAGATAGGTAGAAAGGGGGAGATGCTCGCCTGAAAACATTGTCGAAGGGTTCAACCGAAGATCGGGTCGACACTCGCATCAACTCAACGGCCTTATCCGCGAAGAAGCAAAACACTAGAAGAAACACCGGATGCACTATTTAATACAACGGCAGAAGATCGGCATGATGCATGTATGATGTATGACATGGCAAAGGTGCGATGCAATTAGGTCATATTAAGCGGAACCGGGGTCCCGACAATTAATTAGGTGGTTCATGTTGTTTAGCTACCCCGCAATTTAAATGTTGTATTAGCAAGACAAAAGTTGGCACCGATTCGCTACATCAATTTAAATGAGGCCTGTATGAGACTAGATTTGCCCGCATATGGGCCCCATATTTAATTATTAGGTGAATCGGCATAAGGCCCCCAAACCACATGATATGCATGCGAGATAATGATTTAATATGCAACAAGTTTATATTTCATTTATAAAATAGGGCTCGAGGAGAGGGGTCACACATTAGGGTTCGGCGATCTTGGGGTTCCGGGGTTCGGGGTCGGTCTCAGGGTCCAGGGTTCGACGGAACGTTCTCGGGCTCTGGGATCGTTCTCGGATATCGGGGGTAGATCTTGTCGTTCCGGGACGAAGGACTTGGGTCGGTGTCGGTCGCATCGGATTCTTCCGGGCCGATGCCGTTCTTGGCGTCGCGAGGATCTCGTCGGGTCCGCGCTTCGGATTCCGTGAGGCGATCTTGACGCTCCGTGTGGCGGTCTTGTGGTTCCGTGTAGGCGTTCTCGAGGTCGATGGCGAACTTATCCGGTACCGGGTTTTCGGAGATCTTGGCGCGGCACCGGGTACGGGACCTGCCTTCGGGTTCGGGGGTCTCGGCGTCCGTAGATCTTGGTGCATCCGAGGGGGAACTTGAGCCCGCTATGGAGATCTTGTTGGCCCAGGACGAAGATCTTGTAATAGGGCGCTATTTGGGTTCGGTGTCGACCTTGGTCAAACAGGCGGCAGCTCGAGAGGATCTTGGAAAACTTGTCGATGGACCTCCTTGTCTAATCTGTTGGGCTTGTTCACTAGCAGACCTTGGTCGGCAACAAAAGTACTGCGAGCAGCATAGCCTGAAAGATGACGACGACCCGAAACTGGAGCAGACCGCGTGCGTACTTGGAGCCGTACCCGCAACAAGCAGAGGCATCCACTCGAGGCGATCGAAGTAGAACTTGGCGATGGGTAACCGAGCGACGCTACGCAGCCGAAGAGAAAGCAGAGGTACAGGTTCGAGCGGCGCCGGTGCAGTGCCATGGAAGCGCTCAGGCCGTGGGGCTCGAGCGGACCTTGGCGACGGGACACAGGCCGGAGGAAGGAGGCGTCCAACGCTGCTGGGGAAGATGACGGCCGGGCTCCGGGGACGGGCGTGCGGGGAGCTCTGTGGCGGTGGAGGACGATCTCGGCGACACCGGCGAGATGCGGCCGAGGACGAGCGGTGGCCGCCAGAGACGAGGCCAGGGCGACGCCGAACGGGACAGGGGCCGGCGGCGCTCGACGTCGCGCGGGAGGCCGATGGCGGGGCGAACGGCGAGGCGGGGAGGGAGGCCGGAGGAGAGGGACCCGGGCGGCGGGGACGGGCGTGGCCCAGGCGAGGCCGGGCCCGGCTCGGGGAGGCTTGCGGGCGGAGCTCGGGGGAGGGGGCCTGGACGAGGACGGAGGGGCTCGCCGGGGAGAGGGATGGCGAGGTGGCCGGCGGCGGCGCACCACGCGACAGAGGAGGCACAGAGGGCGGAGGCCGGCGACGGGAGGATGGGGGCGAGGTGCTAGGGAAGGGGAAGATGGGGAGAGCGGAAGCGCGGAGCGGCGGGCGTCTGGGGTGAGCTCGAGGCCGGCGCCGGAGGAAGCTCGAGCGGGGAGGGGAGGGAGGCCAGGCGGAGCACGGAGGTGGGGGGGGGGGGGATTGCGGGCGGACGCGGGATAGAGGAGGGAGAAGGTGGGGGAAGGGAGAGTGGTGGGCCGCGCGGGGCCAGGGTGGTGGGGTCGGTGGGACCAGGCGGGGGGGGGAGAGGAAGAGAGAGAGAAAGGAGAGGGGGGGGCTGGCAGGCGGGACCAGGGAGAGAGGGCCCGGGGTACAGCGAGTTGGGGGGTGGGGTTGCTGGTGGGAAAAGGGTGGACCGGGTCCAGGGGAAGTGGGGTGTGGGGCTGGCGTTGGGTTGGGTGTGTTGTGGGCAGAGTTGAGAGGAGAGAGAGGAGGCTGGGTGACGTGGCGGCGTGTGAGTGGTTAAGGGAGAGGGAGGAGGTGAGGTGTCACGAGGGGAGTGGTCAGGGTGAGGTGGAGAGGGGTTGGGTAGGATAGGTTGGGTAGGTTTAGGGATTATGGGGGACCGATTTAATTTCTGGGGTGGTCGTTCGGGTCGATTCGGCCCGTTCGACTGCCCCACTAAAATAATAAAATAATTTATTTAATTTTTAAATGCACCGTTTGCAAACCGATAGCAGACAAACAAACTATTCCGTCGACCCGGGTTTTGGCGTTAGAATAAAGACGGGGCGTTTAGAAAACAAATTGGGTTTTTCCGCAAATAGTTTTGTGCAGGCAAATGCAAGATGATGAAGATGCTCAAATGCAATGTGGCATGATGACATGAGCATGCGGTCATGATGATGCAATGCACAAAAACAACGCGATTTTCTAGTAGTGGTTTTGCGGGATGCCACACTGTGTGTGTATATCTGCTGTAATATTGTATATAATCTGGCTCGGAAACTAAAAAAAACAAAAAATACATCTGTGGCGCACATGGTCTACCTTCTGTGGCGCACTACACCTAAAGCGCACTATGGAAGCTTAGTGGCCCACTAGGTAGTGCGCCACAGAAGATCCCAGGGGTAGCGCACCTGCCCAAACATCTGTGGCGCACTAGCAGGTGCGCTACGCCTGTCTCTACACAACCGTGGCGCACTAGGAAGTGCGCCACGGCTGAGAGATAGCCGTAGCGCAAGGTGTGCCACGGATGATGTTTCCAGGTGCGCCACTAAAGGCCATTTTCCTAGTAGTGAACCCGCCTAGATTTCAGTACCGCGTACCACCCTCAGACCGATGGACAAACGGAGCGAGTAAACCAAATACTCGAAGATATGCTTAGAGCATGTGTGCTAGAATATGGATCCAAGTGGGAAGACTGTCTGCCGTTTGCATAATTTTCTTACAACAATAGTTACCAAGCCAGTTTGCAAATGGCCCCATTTGAATTCATGTACGGAAGAAAGTGTCGCACCCCTTTGAACTGGTCGGAGGTAGGAGAGAGTCAGATCTTTGGACCCGACATCCTACGAGAAGCAGAAGAGAAGGTTCACAAGATTCGTGAGCACCTCAAGACCGCCCAATCCCGACATAAGAGTTATGCCGACAAGAGACGTCGAGACCTCGCCTTCAATATAGGAGATTTTGTTTATCTGAAAGTGTCGCCATTAAAGGGAATGCAGCGTTTCCAACTCAAAGGAAAGTTAGCCCCCAGATATATCGGACCTTTCAAAATTTTGAACCCTCGAGGAGAAGTATCGTATCAACTGGAACTACCGGAAGAGATGTCAGCTATGCACAATGTGTTCCATATCTCGTTACTTCGCAAATGTCTCGAAGTCCCCGAGAAGACCGAAGTGTTCAAGAATATCGATCATCAGACCATAGAGATCAACGATGACCTGACCTATCCCGAAGTGCCCATCCGCATGTTGGAAGAAGCTTTTCGAACTACCCAAACACGAAGCATCAAGTTTCTTAAGATTCAGTGGAGCAACCACACAGAAGAGGAAGCTACCTGGGAACGCGAAGATCACATCAGGACGGAGTTTCCCGATCTCTTCAAATCCTAGGTAATCTTTTCGTCCTTTTTCAAATCTCGGGACGAGATTTTGTTTAAGGGGGGAAGGTTTGTAACATCCCAAAAATACCAAACTTAGATCATCAAACACTAATCATCAAGATTAGGGTTAACAAAAACTTTTCTAAATAAACTCATGAATGCATGCATATGTGTATGCATGGATTTTGAATTTCTTTAGAAACCTCCTTGTTTGTGTGATCCATTGCTTGTAAAATGTTTCTTAGGTGAAATGAACATCATCTAAAACATTTCCCACACTTTCCTTAAAGACAAGTAAATCAAAACAAATATATTAAGTGAATGGTCATTTTGACCAATTTAACTCCCATGCCTACTTTGGCTGTCTCAAACTTTCAGAACCTAATAGAAACTTTTCTGGATCTTTGCACCTCTTGAATGTACTCATAACAGAGTATCAAGGCCCACTTTGTGATCATCCAGAAACTTTCAAATGCATAGTTTAAATGACAATTCAAAATTGAATCTTCTTCATATGGGAAGATCCCACTTTTTCAAAACCCACTCAAACAAGCTCAACTTTCAAAACCCAAGCATCTGCAGACTCACCAGCACCAATCTAGCAAACCCACCAAAAATAATTTCAAAATTCAGAACTTGATTTCATGCGGCCATTTCATCAAACAGGTTGCAGACACAAATCAAACCAAACATCAAACACTATAGAGTGCAATGATTCTTGCCTAACTTGTTCCCTAGTTAGCTCACACACAGCTCAGTAGATCATCTAGAAAGATTAGCCCAACACTAGCACCCCTGTGAGCTTGCCATTGCCATTAATGGTGAACAGCCGAGCACACCCATGTCACCCCATTGTGGACAGCAAGCTAGAGGAAGAACTAGCCGTGCCAACCTTGTCTAGGAGGCAGCCCACCGTCCACCGCCACTCACTGTCTCAGCCGCAAGCGTTGCCAAGCCCTGGACCACGCGCACAAGCCGCGCCCAGACCATGCCGAGCGTGCGCCAGAGCGCCACCCTCGACCAGCACCCCCAGACTGCGCGCCGCCCTCGCCGCGTGCATACACGATCGCCATCAACCCAGGAGACCGCCAGACATCCCCATTTGCTGCCCCGTGCCGTACAGCCACCGCCCGCCGTCGAAGACGCCGCCTCTGCCGCACAGAGCACCACCCGTTCCAAACCATGCCTCGCGACCATGTCGTTGAGCATCGCCAGGAGACATAGCACCGTCCCCTACCCTTGCCCATGCCAATAGCCGCCTGTAACGTCGCCCCCGACGAGCTCACCGTGCGCCCCGACGGTCCCATCGCTCGACTATAAATAGAGGCCACCCCCGCTCAATTTCTTCACACCATCTCACTCCCCTCTCCCCACTGATCATGCCACACCATTCTCAGAGCAAGGCGAGCACCACCTCGCCAGAATTTCATGGGAGCCTGCCGCTGCCGGAGAAGAAAGGAGCCAGCGATTGGAGCCGCCCCAAGAGCTGACGCGACCACCCCTGAGTTCGCCGTCGTCGAATTCGTCGTTCACCCGCCTCGCTGACCCTCGCCAGTACCCCGGTGAGCCCCCAACGACCCTCATTGGCCGCGCTAGGTTTCGTTCTCGCCGGAGTTGTCTCGCGTCGATGATGACTCCCAGCCGTTAGATTAGAACTAGATCGAACGATCCATGTTGCCCCATACCGCTTCGCCCAGCCCCGTGTCACTGACGAGTGGGGACACCCACTTAAGCAGCCCGCGGGAGCACTGCGCTTAGCAGGCCGGCCCGTTAGAATTTCCCGCGCAGCCCAGTTATTCAAATTAAATCTTTTTCTATTTCAATTCAAACACACTTCTGTATCCAACTTCAAAAATCAACCCAGATTGATTCAGTGCACCAATTTGAATGAAACCAATTTTGTTGGAAAGTTCTGTAAATGCTGAATCCAAGCCCATTGGATTCAAGTCATTTGGATCTATAGATCACCCCTGATAAAAATAACAAGGCAGAAGCTTTTCTGCATTCAAACATTTTTCAAATTTAAACCATAATAGATTTTGAGTTGATTCCAACTCTCAAAAATCACATTTAACCATACCTTTCAGAATATATAAAAATATATAGGTTTACTTGCAGAAATATTGTTCAAGTAATAAAAGAATGCTCCATAAGCATTTCTAGCCACTTTAATTAATTAAAATAAAAGGGTAAAACCTTATTAAATTGTGACACCACTTTAAATCACATTCCCATGGACTACAATATGTGGTGATGACATGTGTCAACATGATTCCATGTTTAGTTTGGAGAATATTAAATCTTAAGTAGTTTTTCAATGAGTAGAAATTACTTCTCCAAAAATAAAAAGATTTAAACCAAGCCTTAACCTTGTAATGTTAGAGATGATGCTAGATCATCTATAGGACCCTTGAGTGTGATGATTGCAAGTAGTTAAGTATTGTTTGGTGATTGTGTACCTCGTATTTATTCATAGACGCTAGTACCGACCAAGGATACGAGGAGGAAGGAGGATACTACGAAGAGGAAGCCGAGGAGAACTTCAACCACTGCTCTGCACAAGGCAAGCTAACACTTGAACTTTAGCAAGCTAGTAACTATGCAAGCTTATACTGATATTGATGCAAGCTAACCCTTGCAAGATACCCTACTGATGCCACAAACCCATACTTGTGATATGACTACTATATGCCTTAAGCATATGTGATCATACCCACTTGATAAACCAATCCTAGTTTTATGTGCAAGCTTCTTACTTTATTTCTTTATCAAAACTTACTTAGAGTCTACCTAAGAGTTTGGTAGATATTAGACAGTTGTGCTGAAGGTTGCATAAAGAGCATAAAATTTGGCCTAAGATAGAAACCTTGATCTCATCCTAAGGCATGAGGTTGTACTTAGTTGAAACTCCATTAGTTTACCACCCCTCATCAGTGCTTACCCCCACTTGTAGATGCTAGTGCTAAGCCTAAAACTTGATCAACCTTAGATGGGAATACTTGGTGGAAAAATGGTTATGAATACCTTGGAATGATGGATCATTCTATTGAAATGTTTTGGACATGTGTTTCCAAACACTTGATGATTTTGGTGATGAAAATGTTGAGGCATGAGCCTTAGCCCTTTATAAAACTGATGGTTGTCTGGATGCGATACCATTCCAATTTTATCGTACAACCACAATACCCGAATATTGGGTAGGGCTTGACTGGAAACTTATATTCCTTAGTATTAGTTCCCTCACGGGCAAGGTCTGAGCTGAGGATACCTTGTGAAGATTTTCCACCTGTGCAGTACCCAAGATGATAGTTGGTCATGGTTGGGAGGCCAAACTCATAGGAGAGGTGCTTATACTAGGGCGTGTAATCGAAAGGTTAGGATTGATTATCCGCATACTGAGTATGGTGAATTCAGGATTTGTTCCTGACGGATGTATCGAATGTTGTGGTGAAAGTGTACAATCTCTGCAGAGTGTCAAACTATTCGAATAGCCGCGTCCGTGGTTATGGACAGTTGGAGTGGCCATACTGTTCCCCCGTCAGACTTTTCAAAATGACTTGTGAAACGAATTGAGACTTTGACTTGACCACAACAGAGATGTGACCTGAATTATAAGATCCCACTTAGGAGTTATAAAATTGTGACTAGCTTTGGAACTGAGTAGCGATAAACCTGGCTTTTTGCAAAACAACCCTAGAGCCTAGTGTCCTATTATCCAAAAACCCCTTACCTGTTAGTATTAGTTTGCAAGTACTTAAAGAGTACTCATGGCTTTGTCCCTGGCTATTCCCATGGCCAGACTATGAAGAGGAGTACCTGGAAGATGGACCCCAGGAAGGTTATGACAACTAGGATCATCTCCCATCGTCAGCATTGCCTGTGACCCTGAAGATGGAGCTTCGCCTACGCTACCGTTATTATTACGTATTCCGCTGCTTGAAGTTGTATTAAGAACTGGATCATGAGATCCCTATTTGTGTAAGAACTTTTTATCGTTGTAACGGATGATGTACTATGGTATCCAATTCCGTTATGTCTCGCAAAAATGGTAATCCTGGGATTGCGATGTATGGTATAACAGGCATCTAGGATTGAAAAATCCGGGTGTTGACAGGTTCATCAAATAAATTTTTCTAAAATATTAAAACTTGGTGTTTAGGGTCAGAGAGTTTAAATCAAACCATTTTCCAAAGGTTTTATTCAAAAAGCATTTTTAAAACATATTCAACATTTTTATTTAACTAGAAATGCTTTTGTTCAAAGATTTATTCCTTAGCATCACAAAATATACTTTTAAATCTACAAGTTGGTTTTTATGGTCAGTAGTTTCAAAACAATCCATTTAAAAAATATTTTACCATAAAATCATTTTTAGAATAAATTTTATAACCAAAATAGGCCTAAACAAGTTTCTGCAAAAACAATCAATTTTACAGAATCAAAATACTAAACGAAGTGCATGGTTGGAAAGTTCACATTTTTATGAATCCAGTGGTATAAAATTTGTAAAATTTGGACCTGTGGATTAAAAGTTATGAATTTTACAAATCCTATTATCTAATAGATCAAATTTCTGTTTTTAAAACAAATCACTGGCCACGTGGCTGTTTCTTACTGGTATGTACCGCTTTGGCTGGATTGTGCTCTATGGATCGTTGGATATAAATAATATCGTGCGGCACAGATCAAAACTTACCCCTTCAGTTGAAATCTAATCTTAACCAGACGATCACGATCTAACGGCTACAGCGCTATGACCAGGAACTGGCGGCGCTCGACGGCAGCGCGTGGCGGCGACGCTCTGTCAGAAGCATTCCGGTGAAGATAGGAAGCGAGGGATAGGAAGAGGGTACTCACCGTGTTCGCAGGGTCGTTGTGAAGCTCAAGGTGGTCTCAGTTACTCGAGGGGCGCACGGGAACGACGACGATTGCTCACCGGAGATGGCGTCGGCGTCGGGCGTCTCTGTTCGTCGACGGGGGAGAGGCTGCGAGTCACGGGAAGATGAGTGAAGAGTGGCGTTAGACGCGGGCGAGTTTTGGAGATCACGTGTGCGTTATCGAGAGAGATAGGGGAGGGCAGAACTTATGGGGAATGGTCGCCGGAGAGAGACAGACGGCAGCGGCATTCAGAGGTTGTCCTTGCCGACGTTTCGAAGCACGCGCGAGCGAGTGAGTGGTACTGGGAGATGCGCAAGAAGATGGGGAGCAGGCTCGTGTGTACTGGGAGGCAAGGGGAGGATAGACGTCGCCGGAATCGGCCGGTGAGCTCGTCGGGGCAGTGGCGTTTAAGCGAGCAATTCGAGCAGCCCTAGGGCTCCGGTGGAATGAGGACTGTGGGGGAAAGGGAGAGCGGAGCGAGGCAAGTTAACGAGCATCATCACTGGACGGCATTATTGCGGCAGTAACGCGAATTAAACTCGTGAATTCAAAGATAGAAATGACGAGAGAGGGGAAAAAGAACGAGTCGCAGGTGGAAGGGATGATGACGGGGCAGTGGGGTCTAGCAGTCAGCGAAGAGAGGAGGTGCGCGGGTGCGAGTTTGGGTGAGAAAAGAAAACGCTTCGGGAAAGGGATGGGCTGCGAGGTGGGATGGACTGGGTCTGTTTTCTGGGCTGGCTTCGTTTACTTATTTTTTTCTTCTCTGAATCTTTTTCTTTTTCTATTTCTATTATTCTGTTTTGAATTCAAACTCTTATTTGAAAACAGATTTATTCATCAAATCTTTTCAAAACTTTTCAGTAAGTTTCTATACTGTTTTAAATGTGTTTTAAAGTCCATTTTAGAATAATTAATTTTATTCCTTCATGGTTTATTATTTATTTAAATAGACATTTGTCTTTATTTTAAATAGGGTCTAAATATGTTTTCAAACTCTATATGAAATCTAATTTTTACCAAACCTTTTTCAGTAGGTTTTATTTATTCATTAGTGCAAATAATTCAGTTTGAATTATTATTTAAAATACTTTAATATGATTTAATGTTCATTTAAATTAGGAATTGTCTTTATTTAAATAAAATTGGATACTAATTAATCCTTATGATTTTATTTAAATAATCCTTTACTCCTTTTATTAATCAATAATCTTTCATTTCATTTGTTTGGCCAAGATTTAATTTGACTTTTAAATATTCCTTATTTATTTCTTCCTTTGCCTTATAAAATCCATATCTTTTTATTTAAAGATCCAAAATTGGTGATTCCAATTTGCATAACTTTATTTAATATTTGTTTATCTTTTTAAATTCCTTTAGAATTTATTTGCTCAAGATTTGGCATGGATCTTAGATAGGGATTTATTAGCTAAGAAAATTTATTTCCTTTTATCTTATTAAATTCATAAGTTTTTATCTATGGCTCCAAATTGAGTGAAACCAATTTATATGATTTATAATATTTTTATTTATCATTCTTGATCATTTATAAATGTTTGTTGACAATTTTTTATATGCGTCAAATCCATAGTCTTAGAGAGATTTTGGAAATGAATTATTCCATTAGGGTTTTAGGGTTTTGATGTTTCCTTTTAGAAACAAAAGTTTCTTTTCACCCTAAATTTCAACAATCATTTCTTTTGTTTATTTATTTTTCACATTTCAAAATTTGGAAAATTTTGGGATGTGACAACTAATGATATGCATCGTTATGTCACCATTAATCTCAATTAAATTCCTCACATATAGCCGTACTACCCTTTCTATCACCGGGGTTCCTATCCTGCAGACCAGTCATTACTCACACTCCCTTTACCTGGATCAATCCTCGGGGTCTTTGGGTACCTGACAAGTCCTTAGATTGAGGCAAGAGAGGGTACTACAATCATCATGTCATAAAAACTAATACATGATCCCATCTATGATAAATAACATGCACAAAAGCTACATGGCTAGGCCGAAGCCCTTAGCCTAAGGAGAATTACTCACACATAGAGATGAAATCGACAATCATCAACATTCTAATAGATATCATAAGGTTGATAGAAAATAGTCTTACAATGTCATCAATCGGATAAGAGATCTACTATTACAAGTGGTGGAAGATGCCTATGGTGGTGGAGAAGAGTTTAGAGGTTTAGATCTAGATCTATTCCTCTGGCGTGGCGGCTTCTGGTGGCAGGAAGAGATAAGGTCAAAAAGAAGCGCCTGTTTCCCGTCCCCCGAAGCCTCTTTATATAGGGGTCCCATCACGAAAGTTGTTCTGTTTGACCTAATGAGGTTGGTTCCGACTATACGGACGGAACTATACGACCGGAATAAAATTTCGGCCGTATAGTTGGTCATTCAGCATTGACTTCACGGCTCCTGGTTTCTTTGCGTGTTGGAAATCTCGTATCTTTGGTATTTATGTAGTTATTCCCGTCATCATACGTGATTATATGTGCATGGAAAAATAGCAAGAAAGGATTGCATACCCCTTTGATCATTAGACATTAGTGGCAGGTTTTAGAGAGATATTTCATCAAATATATGAATAATATCTAGTTTAAATGCCTACATGGATGGCTATATTTCATAGTCATCAACCTCCCCAAGCTTAAACTTGATCGTCCAAGCAAGAAAACCAAAATCAAAAGGGAACTCATCATTTAAATTGAAATAACGAGATGATGATCTTACTCATCATTGGTAGTATCATGTTTCCTCCACTTTATTAATCTGAAAAACTTCAGCATAAATAGAGTAATGGCAAGCATATCATGCGGGTTTCATGAATCCTTATAGGGCAGCAAAATTATTGTAATAATGGATAATTCAAAAGAGTAAACTTTATTCCATGTCATGTAATCAACTCATAGTCTTGCCTTTGAACAATAAAGTACGATCATATAAAATTGAGGGTGTGAGAGTTTGTCATGAAAAGCATATACACTAAAGTATCTCAATTCTCCCACATCAATAAATCAAGACTTTTCAAGCACTACCTTTCTATTATTGTCCTTCAATAATTTTAGTTCTTAAGTAATTGAGAGCATGCCAAATAATTTCATTAGTTTATCCGGCTGTGATGGACACTCGTGGCATCACTAAGGTTTTTGTTCCTTTTGCATAATGATTAATTGTATCAGCCAGAGGAGTGATTCCATCATGTTACAGCTACCCGGGAGTGCCAAGAATCTTACCCATTATAGCATTGCTGTTACATATGTTTAATTAACTCATAGCCTAAATCTAGGAGTTTCCTCCATGAAGATCGTTCGTAGGCTAGCAGAGTTGTTGGCATCCCATGAAGTTTGACATGCATAAATTTATATCATTCTTATGATTCACAAGTCAAACTTTGTCATGCTCACAAAAACCATTGAACATTAATTCAATTGAACAAATCCTTTCAAAGAGAGATATCAAGTCAATCAATATTTTCTGTGGTGTTGAGTGTCTCTAGGAATAATCTTTCAAGACTAAACACTACAACAACCAAGTCTTCAATTGTAAGACTTTTTATTATTTAAATTGTTTAGCAAATTTTTAGGCAAGACTTGGTTAACTACAAGAGCTGTAACAAAACATACTCAATTAAATACCCATCCAAACAAAATTTTACTACAATATAGAGACTCACTCCACTGATATAACATCTCAACGTTTCTACTAACTAGTATGGGTTTCTCAAACTTCAAAAGTGGGGAGTCATAAGGCATACCTCTCATGTTTGGTTCCACTTCTCTCTTCCCTTTTTATTTGTTTCTTAGAAACTTGAAGTCAACCACTCTCCTGCAAATTTATGAGAACTTTGAGACGAAAAGAAAAAGAGAGAGGGAAAATAAGGATAAATGGAGAAATCCTTTTGTGGTTTTTGAGAAGGGGAATTAAAAGAATAAAAAATTGGCAGCAAAGCTTATCTTGAAAATCTCAAACAAAATAAAGTAACTAGGATAAAGTGTTGGGGAAACCAACATGAGTGCTTATAAACTCAAATAAAAGCATAACCTCGAAAATAAAATAAAGCAAATTAAAGCAAAATAAAAATGGATAGAAAACCTCCCCAAGCTTAGGCTTTTGCAAGCCCTTCAAATCACTATGGTGGTGGTGGGGGGGGGGGAGTTGCAAATTGAGTTGATAAGTTACTTGTTGTTTCTCGGAGGTTCAGGGCGAGATTATGTATTCCCTCCACAGTTCCTCCAAGTTCATGGAAATCTTGATATGTTGCGAACTGGTTTGGTGGCTGCTGCTTCTGATGAGGGACTTCTTGCTCCTCCTCTTGGTCCTCATCCTCCTCCGGAATCTCTTCCTCGAGTTGGTGTTGCTCAACCTGCAAGTCATAAAGCACGCGTCCTTCCTCCATAGAGAAAATACCATTAGGCAAAGGAGCAAGGTAGAGACGCCCAGCTCTAGCAATATGCAGATAATAAAGAACCACCTCTCCTAGTGAGCAGTCCACAAGCCCTAAAAGTAGAGAAACCAACACGTCGCTCACCTAGTACCGACTGTAACTCACCTCGTTCGATGCCTAGGACATTGGCGAGCACGGTGATGATTCCTTCACAAGTGATTGGTCCTTGGCTCTGGTGGGATTGGTACTCCAAGCAGCGTACACGAATTGCGCCCAAGTGAAGTGATAAGTTGTCATAGTTGAGAGCAGCTTTTGCGAGGACTAAGATGTAATCCTCATTGAGTCTTGTAAACTCATTGTGCACCTGCAAGGTGCTAGCAATAAAATAGAACAAATAAGGAATAGCGGGATGTTGAATATTATTCCCTTTACTAACTCTAGAAGTAAAGCTCATTCTATTATAACAGAGTTCAGGGGAAGGTTCCATGTCGATAAAAGCTGCGCACAAAGCATTCAGATCATTGTTGGGTAAACCAAAACAATTGCACCATTCAACAAGTGATAGAGAATAATTATTGTTCATGAGTCGGAAACAAATTCTATCCTCCCCATGCCATGTCTTGATGGTGCTTTTCAAAGAACTAAGAAATTCAATGGTTAACTAATGATAGGTTGGTGCATCATGAAATACAAAGTTTTGTAGTACAACTCTATTGCAAAGTAAATTAAAGCCATTAGAAATACCGAGTTGGTTCAAAGTGACGGGGAAAGCCCACTTTGTTGCCTTGACTTCTCTTTTTTTGATCCTGTTGAAATGATCATGGTGGGATTCGTTCTTGAATTGAATCCCCATGCATTCCTAATCTGCAGCTCGAGAATAACTAGTAGTAGCAAGAGCACGTGTCTGGCTCCTCATGTTCATCTTCTAAAATTAAATAAGAAAGACAATTATAAAACTTTTTGATCCAACAATAATAGTCATAACATAATCCTCATCATAGCACACTAAAGAATGTCCTCAACATAATAATCTAGGCAAGATAATCATGGCAAATAGTTCAAAATAAGTCTCACCCTAGATTGATTATGACAATAGATCAGAGATAAATTTGCAAAAAGTAATTGGAGGATCGGAGGAGAAACATACCATAGATCACTTGTGTGCGAGGAAATTGAACTAAATTGAGTGGGGTGAAGATTCCTTGAGGTTTTGAGAGAGTTTGGAGGTATAAGAGAGAAAAATGATTGATTTTTGATGTTTTGGGTACCTCCCCATGCGTTTAAGTGGTCGGACGCACCTATACGCCCGCAACTATACGGCCGAAACACTTTGTTCCCGCCGTATAGTTGGTCAGGCGGCAAAATTTTAGGGTTTCTAGGGTTTCTTTCCTGGCGGATATAACTATACGGTCAGAACTTTTGTTCCCGCCGTGTAGTTGGTCATCAACCTTTCTGTATCCTAAGATGAAAAATTGTCGATGTCGCATAACTATACAGCCGGAGCTATACAACGGGATTTTTTTCCCCGCCGTATAGTTGGTCGTTACAGCTTCTGTACACATAAACAATTTTCTATTTCTTCAAGAATTAATTTTTAGAATAAAACTTAGCGAAACACCTTGTTTTGACAGAAAAATGACAGACTAAAATTTCGACCAACTTTGGCGTGTATAAAACATGAATTTTTAGTACCGCTGAATCTCTCCCTCTCACTGGAGTTTTCTAGCACTCTTTATTCTATATTAAACTAAAACTTGAAAACTTAACTCAAACATTTATTTCACATGGGTCGCCTCCCATGCAACACTCTTTTATGGTCAATAGCTTAACCTTGATATTGCTCACTTAGGCCATATGAGTGGAACACCCACTCCAAAGTAGTTGGCCTTCAAAGTGATGGCCTCCTTATCATCTTGCTTGGCTTTCTTTTTCTTGGGGAAATGAATAACAAAAGGATCCCGCAAAGGCAATTGGAGCTTCACGTTCCCTTCATGCAAATTGATTAAAGCCTTAATAGTTCTTAAGAAAGGACGACCTAATATGATAGGAGTAGTAGCATATTCGGGCATGTCAACAATAAGAAAATCAATAAGAGCATGACAACCTTTAATGTATCCTAAGGTATTTTATTTAATGCCTACTGTATGTTTGTAAGTAGAATCTGCTAGATGTAATTTTAGTTTAGTGATTTCAAAAGAGCCAAGATTTAACTTGTTAAAAAGACTCTTTGGAATCGTTGAAACACTTGCACCTAGATCACACTGACATGGTTATACCCCACGGGTACACAACATTGGTATACCTGGTCCGGCCCAAGGAAAGGCCCACGTCAAGACACGTGGCCTGTGGAGATTGCGGGTGGCCCAAACCCATGATGTCTTCGGATCCTTGGAGAACAAGATTAGAGTAGATAGAATTTCAAAGGGTAGAAACCCTAATTGTAACCGACTCGACCTAAGACCGAGACCTGCCTATCTATATAAAGGCCAGGTGGGCACGATGAGAAGGATAGATTCCACCGCATACTCACCTTCACAACAGATTGCATCTGCGCACCCCTATAACCTTCGGTTCCGCCGTAATCAAGAGCAGACAAGCAGGAGTAGGGTTTTCCCTCCGGGGGCCTGAACCTGGGTAAACCTCGTGTCCCGCATTGCTTGACTCTTAACCGTTCCGCGATCTCCAGCATCCCCATCTTCTCCAAAACCCAAGTCCATAACAATGGGCATTGACGAGATCGAATCTCGTCAATTGGCGCCGTCTGTGGGAACTGGGGATGCTGATTGTGCGATCGTGATGGTCCCATCCGGCGCAATCTACAACTCATCAGCGACGAAGAGTCACCTCTTCTTTGGCACCTTCGACTTCACCGCCACTTGCGGGCCACCCTGAGGGATTTCGAGTCCGTCGGCGATGGGATCGAGATGTTGTTCGGGAGCTTCTACTTCCAGGTGGGGCAGGCCAGCACCCTCCATCTCCCACAGAGGGTGCCACCACCATCCATCAGGCCCGCTTCGTGGGTCCCACCCATCGGCACGCTGCGCGCATCGACGCTAACGGACGAGTCAGATGACAGAGCAGCTGCAACTCAGATCTATGCGGCCCTCCCTCGGATGAAGGAACCTATGGTTCTGGATCCTAAAGTTGCGGCAGCAGCGATCCAGTCCGCGGGAGTTACCTATGCGCCGTGGTCATCCAGAACGAATTGGAACTGCCACCAGGTTCGAGTGCACCCAACCGGCCTCCCAACCCACCTCTCAACCTGCAAGCTAGGAACAGAGGAAACGGGGGATATCCACCGCTCAGGCCAACGCAGGTGACGCCAATGCCTACCAGAAGATCAACCTCAACAAGGAAGGCTGGCGCCTTGCACGGGAAGCCATAGCAGGCAACATCATCCTACCTGTGAATGCTTCACGGGATCTGCTGATGGCCTACCACCTCCGCATCAACGAGCATAATCGGCAGGTGAAGCTGATGGAGGATCTCGACAAGCGTAAGCAGGCGGCTTTGGAGTCTAGTGCGCGGCGAGCTGCGCTCGCCGCTGGAGGCTCCAGCTCACACGACAACAATGCCAACAAGCATCGCTCCCGCACGAAGCACATGGACCCCGCCGTGCGCCACGACGTCACCAGGGCCCTCAACACGTCCTTCATGACAATTGACGTAAATGGCAACGTCATGCCGAAAACACCACTGGCTGCGATCATGGCGGCCACTACATACCTCGCGTACCATCCACCTCCGGGGGGTGACCCGAAGAGCGCCATGCACAAATCCGCGCTTGCCGGTCTCGGACTCGTCGGAGCTGTGCTCCATGACGAGGGTCCCGCGGAGCCGAAGAAAAAAGATGCGGTCAAGTTCACCCGCAACCCTACACCCTCATCCGACGAGGAAGAGAACTATCTGCCTCGATGTCGCAAGAGCCCACGGCACTGCAGCAGCGACTACGACGCTCGCAACGATCTCACCTAGCGCAAGATAGACAAGGCACGCACTAAACGCACGTGTTCAACCGAATCCGATGAGGAAGATGACTGATAGCTGTGCGGAGCCAGATGTTTCAGCAGATCTGTTCGGCGAATGAGGATGCCAAAAAAATTCAAGCTCCCTTTGGACACTCCGAAGTTTGATGGCACGCAGGAGCCAAAGGCCTGGCTCAGCGATCACCTCTCATCCGTGAAGCTGCACGGCGGAAACAGGAACACCGCCCTACAATGCCTTCAGCTGCAGCTGAAAGGCGCAGCTCGGATCTGGCTCAGCAGCCAGTCCTCCGGCTCCATCCGAAGCTGGGAGGAGCTAGCATACAGCTTCATCCACAACTTCAAGGGCACCAGTAAGAGGCCAGCCTTGATCAATAAACTGCGAGCCTGCACCCAACATACTGGCGAGTCCATTCGCTCGTACATACTACGCTGGTCCCACATCAAGAACTCCACCGCACACATCTCCGAAGAAAGGACAATCGATGCCTTCAAGGATGGTGTCAAGCGCCCAGACTTCAAGGAAGAACTTGGGCACGTCAAGCCCAAGACGCTCGACCACCTCATGGACATCGCCAACCGATGGCAGATGGCGAGGACTCCCTCCACCGAATGCATTCGGATGACGAGGACAACTACAGCCATAAGCGAGAGAGTCGTAGCAAATGAAGATCGTGCGTCTACGACGATCGCGACGGAGTTGACATGGTCGCGGCTGGATACAATGACCGACGCAACGATGACAACCGCAACAGTGGATACCACGAAGGCAACTTCCATGACGGAGGGTGACCCACACAAACGTGGCAACGTTGCGGCCACGA
Organism: Avena sativa; assembly: GCA_916181665.1. Classification (NCBI taxonomy): domain Eukaryota; kingdom Viridiplantae; phylum Streptophyta; class Magnoliopsida; order Poales; family Poaceae; genus Avena; species Avena sativa. The sequence continues at coordinate 59,295,208 of OV702280.1, read as the reverse complement.
CAACAAGCCCTCGGCATACGATAAGTTGTCTGGTCCTTGCACCATCCACTTCTACATCGACAAAGAAGATGGCAAAAAGAAGGCCAGCCACATGCTAAAGTACTACCGCGAGTTCCGGAAGCTTAGCGAAGGCCTCACTCAAATACGATGCCAGATCGTGAACCCTGTATTTGGGCCTGCACCTGCACCAGGTGACATCGCCCACGGTGCTCCTCCACCACCACCCGTTGGACCATCGAATCCAGCAATCGCACCTGTGCCAAACAGTGGCGCAGGAGGGTACCTGCCACCAAAGGGGGCCCTGATGATCCAGAAGGGGCGCCCAACAAACAGGGTGCAAAAGAAGACCACCCGCCAAATCAGCCTGGCGGTCACCTCCCCACCAGCCATCCCTGAGTACCTCAGTGGCTTGGAGTCCTGCATCACGTTCGACCGTTCGGATCACCCACGCCAGATCCCTCACCCATGTCATGCTGCCCTAGTGCTCGAGGCGCAGATCAGAGGGTTCGAAATGAGCCGCGTCTTCATGGACGGCGGTAGCGGCATCAATCTGATGTTCTCCAGCACACTCTACGGTGACCCAACATACCACCGCATGATGTAGTACACTATAGTTGTTGACATAACACCAATGAAACACCGTTCACTAGTATTACATCCCTCAGAGTGGTACACCAGAAACACAACAGGTCCAAGACATGACTATAGGTTACAACTCAACTCTTTACACAAGATCCAGAGAACACTCTAGGTTAAAGAGAGAGAAAGAAACTTCTTACAAAGAAGAATCAGGAATAAACAACTCAAAAACTACAATACTAATAAGACTAGTATCTGAACTATTGGTCTAGCATTCCTGCTATTGCAATACACTAAAGAAATAGGTTCTATGGCTAGAGATTATATTCCTATCTACTCAGTAACTTCGTCTTCACTTGAGTTGATGTATATGTTGACCTTCTTTACTTCATTGAAGAACTTTAGCTTCTGGTGATGATTCCTGGAGCATAACTTGATGTAGACGTCATCTTAATGGCTTCAGAATCTAGCAAGGGTTAAGAAGATATGTTGAGTACGAGCGTACTCAGCAAGTTCACTAGAGAGTGTTTGATGCACTATATCTACATCCACAAACCATAGGTCGTAGGCAATGCAAGTTTTTGTAAACATTTCTTCAAAGGTTGATTTTATTCTGAAAAGCTATGTCCGTCAGCCTTCACGGGTTTACCAGAACTTTCATGGAGTTCCTTTCCCGCCGCGTTCGTAGCTCCTTCCCGGAATAGGGAGTAACAAGTTATAGTTCTTACACTCTACAGAGGTGCATTACTTTTCCCATGAGAGATCAACTCCTTGTTGCACAACCAGGCAGCTTACCCGTCCACAATTCCATGTTGTGGGGCCCAGTAGATGATCCAAGCGAATCACTGCCCTCTCCGCGACCCCATATGTCTGCATGATTCTTCGGGGCAGCCTCACTTTCGTTAAGCCCCCTTTCGGGTAGGCTAAAATCCTGATGAGTTCCCGGAGACTCTATGACCTGGTGATGCCATGGTAAGTGCCATATTAAATGGACTATACCACTAAAAACCATTCATAGATAATCTAGACACCAAAAGTGTGGGGCATAAGGGTGCCCAACCATATGTTGGATCCACACAAGGAATCACAACGTCACGTTAAGGTTGTCTTGACTCCATACGAGAGGAAAAGGATACAACTGACTTCTCCGTCCCACTCCAAATCTCATGGTTAACGTGTAATATACGGCGCAAGAATCACTGGCGACATTGGTTGTTAAGTCCTAGATAATATGTTCCTTTACCACCAGAACTTTCATAGTAGGTTATTACCTCATGGTAAATAACCTATAATCATATTATTATGAAAATAGTGTTTCCGGACTCTTTTGAAATGCAGGTGATGACAACACTAAATTTGCAAAATACTTCACAGAAAATAACCAAAGGACATGAGCAAGTGTGAACTTGCCTTTTTTGATTGCAAGATTATGCTCTGACGGTCTTTGAGACAATATAAGATCCAATATCTGAAATCAGCATCATTGGTCCGTTAAGGACTAATGTTTAAAGAAGCAATTTCCAGTTATGCATAAGTAATGCTATGCATTTGTAAAACTCCCAAAGTGAATTCCCAATACTTTGATTGAATTAAATTTAGGTGATTCTTTTAAGAGTTGGTTTATCTTTAAATTTTATTCTATAAGTAATGACCTGTATAAGGAGCTTAATTGTTAACAACCAAAACATACAAGTAAAGTATAAAATAATGTGGTTATAATTAATTTCCATTTAGTGACTATGATAAAAGTCTTTGGGTTGAGTTATTAAAAGTTGAAGAACTTATTATGATTTTATTGTTTGAAGTGGCAAAAAGAATAACATTTGGAGAAAATATTTCCTTTCTAAGGTTTAAACAATCTTTATTGTAAATAGAACGTGATCAAGGACTTTTGGTGTTTGATTGGTTAGTCTAGACTTGAGATGCTTTATGTCTTAATTGAAATAGACCAAGTTAACTATAAAAACATAAGTAGTTTATTAGACATGATGTTTGTAAGCTTTGAGACTAAAGTTAACTTTAAAAGGGTAAGTAACTTAAGGTGTAATATGTTTTAATTATTCCCATGTTTTAAATTTATAGTAGGTATAACTAAGGTATGGAATTATTTACTTTATATTTAAGTGAAGGGTTGGATTTAAATTGGTTTTGCTATTGTGAACATGATATGTAACTATTTAATGGAAGTATAATGTGGATGATCTTAATAAGGTGTTAGATTTATATATTATTCAAATATTAATATCACTCCCTCTTAGTAGTAGTGAGGGATGTATAAATTTTTTCTTTAAGGTTATGGTTTTGATTTTTTTTAAGTTTCTAAAAGAGTATCATTAAGTTAATAATTTACATTCAAGTTTTATTATAAATCTTAGTTATGGTTTAGAATTTTTGGTAATTAGATTTTTTTAAATGTTTTAATATGTCTACAAAATTATAATTATTATTTTTACTTTAAAGAATGTATCTAGGTTATAAATAAGGATTGATTATTAAAAACTTTTCTAATAATATTTTTAATATTTTTCTAATATTTACTTAGGGATTTAAAAATGATTTTTATTTATTTTTAAGTATTATTTATATGTTTACAAAATTCCATAAAGGAATAAATATATTTTAATACTTCCTTTAAATTTTATTTGAAAAAAAATTAAGTTAATATTTTTATGAAATAGTGGACTCATTTTTATACATAAAAACTATTTTTATTAATTTTTTAGACTTTTGCTTTATTTTATGAAATTTCACTAAGGCTTTAGTGGTGTTATTATTTATTTGCCTTCTGTTTAACTTGAATAAGTAAGATTATATTTTTCTTAGGTGGATATTATTTTTGTAATGATTTTTATATATCATATGTATTTTTTTAGGATTTTTCTATATTTTTCTAGAGATGAAACAAGTTTAGGGTAATATAATTATTTATTTACTCTTTTCCTTTTTGTGTTAAATTTTATTTTCTTATTTTTGGACTAGGCACAGCTTGTGAGCCAGACCAGTATAATAGCCGAGTCAGCCCATTAGACATGGGTCAACCTAGACCCAGATATACCCCTCTCTCACCCATCTCACGCACGCGACGCTCACCCTCTCCCCTCTCGTTCCTCTTTGGCTGTTGTCGCCGCCGTTACCCATCGATTCCGGCGATATGAGCGGTTTTGGTTACCGCCACTGGTCGCCGGAGCTCCGCCTCCTTCTAGCCGACCTGGTCCTGTATATCGATTTGTTGCTCATGCCTTATCCAGCTCGCCCCTTCCATTTCTTTGGTGTTAGGGTTTCTGGTGATGTGCCTCCACCGCTCACTACGTTCACTCCGGTGCCTGCTGGTTCGGTGTGGTTGTCATTCTAGGGCAGGCGCAGGATGTTGTGCCCTTCGTGGGTGCTCCCTATGCCGCCCCGGTGACGTAACGTGTCCCTGAGGAACGTGCGGTTGCAAGTACCACCGTTGCCATGCCGGTGCCGCCCTTTTGAGGTCACCATCGACTCCTTGGTACACCTTCCTCTACCTCTCTTCCTTCTCTCCCCTTCTGCCAAGCATTCTCACTAGTGGCATATTATCTGTACCCTAAGTATTTTGCTATCCTTTGTTGCTCTATTAAAACTTGCTAAGATTTTTCCAACCATAATTGGTTATATTTAGATTCAATTCACTGGTTACATTAATTGCCTTAATAGACTATAATGAAACTTGGTTTGTGGCTTAACTGAGCCTTGTCTATTGGTACTGTTATTTGATTCTGTATGCTGCAAGTAAGGTGGATATGAATTCAGTTTTCTGAAAATTTGGGATAATGCCTTCCTGTGGTACTACCCATGTATTAGGAATTTAAGATTGCAAAAAAAGTTCTTTATACTGAAGCTATTTGCTAAAGTAATTTAGGTTTTCTTGATGTAATATTGTCACTAAATGGTACTGTCCATTTGAAAGTTCATTGATCTTACTGGATGATCCTTAGATTGGTGGCTAGGCCATATTCCTATATGATATATATTTGATGCCCTCAATCTGATTCATGGATGACCTTGGTTCCCCCTTGAATATAGTTGCATCATTTCTTTAAATGATTCCTAATAAAAGATAGCTAGGAAAATGATTTAGATTCTTGTTTGGGTTGCTTATAGATGGTTTTGAATGAGTTGGTGTGGATCTGATCATGTATATGCATGATCTTGGGGTCAGACAAGAATTGGAATATGCAAAGTAGATCCTCTTTGGCTACTTAATGTCTTGATCTCTTGACAAATGATTCCTAGAAAGGATATTTTTGGGAAATGATTTGAAACCATTTGAGATACATAGGTGGGTTTATAAAATGTAAGGATGTTCGTATATGATGGTAATTGAACATCCAGTCTACTGAAACTTGCTTTGAAATGATTCCTAGCTAGAGTAGCTAGGAAGATGATTTGAGTATCTTAGTAAAGCTGGCTAGTGCATATAGCAGAAACAATATGCTTCTATACTTCTGAGTTGGCATCAAACTAGAGTGTCTTTAGTTGTTGGAAACCTGCTACTTTGATGCCTCTTTGGAGTGTACACAATAGTAGGTCACAGTAATGGTGATATGCTGCTGGATACACTATTTTAGTGGCTTCTCTTTCTTTGATAATTTTGTGGTGCCTCCATACATGAGTGTGCACAATATAACCTCAAGTGAGATAATCTGCTGCTTATAAATCTAAACAAAATTGCTTAAACCTGAATGCTTGTGATGCTGGTCTGAAGCATAGGTTAATAAAAACATCTCCCTTCATTACTTAGCTCTGCCTAGGATGCAAAGGCTGAGGCTTTGATGATGTTTGTATACAGAAGCTACTGCTTGCTTATGAAACTATCCAATGCTGATCTAGTACTCCATTTGAGTACAGAGCTGAGGATTTTCTATTGCCCCATCTATTTTCTTTAAGATGCAATAATAAGAACAGATGCAAGGACATGATCTTGGATGGATAACCTGTTGTGTTGGAGTTGTGGTTGCTTTTGCGTCTGTTATTGATCACTGCTCTGCCAACCCCCTCCTCTCATCTCCTGACTTGATCTCTTCGATTTGCTACTGCTCCACTTCTGGTAAACCTGCTCCTCCTAGCTCTTGGCCTTCTTCTGGTGCTACTGGATGGCTTTCCTAAGCAACTAGGGTGCTGGTGGGAGTTTTAGTGCTTTACCATGTGCTCTGGAGTTGTGGATGTGGACTGGTTGGATGTGGAATGGTATGGTTTTTCTAGCTGCGGCTGTGCTCTTTGTCTATTTGATACCCTCCTATAGTGTTGACAACACATAGGCCTGCATGCATGTGTAAGCTTCCTGCATGTGTGATGCTGTTCCAGGGAACCTCCCCCTGTCCAGGTTTCATCTGTGGGATACTTTTGCTAAGGATGTGCTCGACTGTTTTGGTATTATCTTCTCTTGACCTTTATTTTAAGTTGCCAAGTGGAATATTGACTCTATGCTAATGATGCTCAAATCTGAAGCTCAAATTTGATAAGAACAGATCCTATTTGGCCCCTTTTAACCATACTCAATGATGATCCTAGCATAGAAACTCTATGCCAGTCTGATAGTAATATTATCCTAACAATTTCCTTTATTTTATTTTTCTGTTTTATTATCTGAGATCCTATTATATTTTTCTGGCTTTAGCATAGCAACTCCGGGTGCGCTTCCAGGTCCGTCCTTCACTCGCATCGGGAGTATCCGTAGTAGGCGACTGCGCTGGAGGAAGCTCAAACTTGAAGTCCACCTCCTCATTGTCCGACGCCTCCGCTTACTTCTCAAGCAGAGGAGGCATAGACCCCATTACCTTGAGGCGCTGCAAAATTAGAAGAAAATATAAATAAGATAAATAACAATAGCAAACATCACAACAAACACTTGCAAAAAGCGCTACGCGCATGAACAAGCATCACCTGGGAACCCCTTTATTGATGCCAAGAGGAGGGGTCAAAGATTTCCCCGGGAGGTCCTCATCGACCTTGGCCTTTAGCAGGGGACCAAGGGCCCTATCCAGGTCACCCAAAGACAACTCTTTAGATGAAACCCTCATTGGATCACTGGAGCCGGCGTAGAGGAACATTGGGTGCACCCTAGCTTGGAGCGGCTACACCCGGCGCTTGAGGAAGGTGCGGATGATGTCGACACTGTTGACCTCTTTGCCTTGCACCAGCTGAACATCCTCCACCCGCTGGTAGAGCCTCTCCACCTCCGCAGCTTCACCCTCCAAGATGTGGTTCTTCCACGATCTCTTCGGGACGATCTTCTGAGAGGAATCGAAGGGGGCAAGCCCATATTGCTAACCGTCCAGCTTAGCATCACGGATGTAGAACCACTTCCGGCGCTATTGCTGGATGGACTCGCAGATAGAAAAAGAGAAGAATTGGACAAAAGGACGGATAGAAATGATGCAGCTACCAAGCGGATAGACTCCGCCGATGCCAGACTGCCTCTTCACGAAATAGAGCTTCCGGAAGAGGCCAAAGTGTGGCTTGATACCGAGCCAGCACTCGCAAAGAGTTATGAAGCAGGCAATATGGAGGAGAGAATTGGGAGACAAATGATGTAACTGAATCCCATAGAAGAAGAGGAGTCCAAGAAGAAAATCGTGGACAGGAAGCGAAAGACCGCGGATGATAAAGGCTAAAAACATCACCCGAAACCCTACGGGTGGGCGGGGGATTACCTCATCACCAGGGAGTATGGCGTCCTCCTTATTCTGGGAGATTAATCCAGAATTGCACAGCTTGCGCAGATCTTTGCCGCGCACCTCTGTGCGCCTCCACCCGTCGTCCGTGATGCGGGTGGTCGTGGCGGCCTTCTTGCTGCCGCCGGCGCTCGAGCCAGCTCTGGCGGTGGTCTTCTTCGAATTGCCCATCGCTCGGTGTTGAATGCGGCGGTGTGCACGGAGAAAAGAAGAGGGAAAGGAACGAAGAACTTCCAGTGTGCGGTGGAGAGAAGCAGTTCTCGTGAAAATGGAGGCAATGGCGATGAGAAAATGACAAAGGGTAAAATGAAAATCACTGTTTACCCACGGTATTAAAAGAGGAAGATGACGAACATGAGCTGTTGATCCAGAAGCCCTAGCGCGCACCCAAGATCCAACCCTACACGTGTCAGCACAACAACTAACCGTCGCCAGCACGCCGTCCACTACAAGAGGAGACACCATAATTTTCGCCACGTCTGCGCATGACTAGTCAACTTCAAGTCAGGCGGTGGGACCCACGGTCATCCCGTCGCATCATCTCTGCCGCCGTAGACGGTTGAGATCACTAATCGTCAGCACTGATGTCATCAAGGCCAAGCCAACAACTGCTGGAAGTTTTCGGCTGATCAATCAAGTACTTACTCGAATCTACGATTCGAGCAACTAGTCGGGGGCTACTCCTATCAGGAGCGCTGGTCGCGCACCTGAGAAATGACTAAGGTACTACACCTCGCAACTATCTTCGATTCCTACGTCGATTCTACAACTCCACTACGGACTCGGGGTTACTCCCATAGGGAGCATTGGTCGAGCATCCGGAAAAATTGTGTCCTTCAGACCTAAGCTGAAAACAACTGAACTAAAGTTTCTCCTTGAGTCTACGTCTCGAACATACACTCGAGGGCTACTCCCATAGGGAGCGCTGGCCGTGCACCCTATGAATTCTCCAGAAGTGATCTTTCAGATGAAATACGACAAAATCTTTTTGGCAACTTTTCCCAAACCAACTCTAAGTGAGAAGAAATCTCCTTGGTCACCCGAAACACCTCCGCGGTGATAATATTTCGGATGCTGTGTCTACGACACAAAGATAAGCTGTACAGATATCATCTGATGGCCTGGTAACGCACCTGACTGCGCTCTGCCAGTAAACTTCCGTGTCAATAGGCACGATGAAAATCCTGACGGACACATGTCAACACCCGGATTTTTAATCCCAGATGCCTGTTATGCCATACATCACAATCCTAGGATTACCATTTTTGTGAGACATAACAGATTTGGATACCACAGTACATCGCCCATTACAAACCATACATAAGGTCTTACACAAATAAGGATCTCATGATCCAGTTCTTAATACAACTCAAGCAGCGGAATAACGTAATAATAAAGGTAGCGTAGGCGAAGCTCCATCTTCGGGGTCATAGGCAATGCTGACGATGGGAGATGATCCTAGTTGTCGTAACCTTCCTGGGGTCCATCATCCTGGTACTCCTTTTCATAGTCTGGCCACGGGAATAGCCAGGGATAAAGCCATGAGTACTCTTTAAGTACTCCAAAACTAATACTAACAGTTAAGGGGGTTTTTATAGTAGTAGGACATTAGGCTCTAGGGTTGTTTTGCAAATAGCCAGATTTACCTCTACTAAGTTCAGAAGCAAGAAAAGCTAGTTGAAATTTTATAACACCTAAGTGGGAACTTGAAGTTCATATCACAACTCTGTTGTGGTCAAGTCAAAATCTCAGTTCATTTCACAAGTCATTTTGAAAACATCTGACGGGGGAACACTATGGCCACTCCAACTGTCCATAACCGCGGACGCGGCTATTCGAATAGTTTGACACTCTGCAGAGATTGTACACTTTCACCACAACATTCGATACATCCGTCAGGAACAAATCCTGAATTCACCATACTCAGTATGCGGATAATCAATCCTAACCTTTCCATTACACGCCCTAGTATAGGCACCTCTCCTGTGAGTTTGGCCTCCCACCATGACCAACTGTCATCTTGGGTACTGCATAGGTGGACAATCTTCACAAGGTAGCCTCAGATCAGACCTTGGCCGTGAGGGAACCCATACTAAGGTATATAAGTTTCCAGTCAAGCCCTACCCAATTTTCGGGTATTGTGGTTGTACGGTAAAATTGGAATGGTATCGCATCCAGACAACCATCAGTTTTATAAAGGGATAAGGCTCATGCCTCAACATTTTCATCATCAAAATCATCTGGTGTTCCGAAACACATGTCAAAACATTTCAGTAGAATGACTCATCATTCCAAGGTTTTCATAACCATTTTAACCAAGTATTCCCATTTAAAGTTGATCAAGTTTTATGCTTAGCTCTAGTATCTACAAGTGGGGTAAGTACTAATGAGGGGTGGTAAACAAGTGGTGCTTAATTATGTTCAATCTCATGCCTTAGGATGACATCAAGATTATCTAGCTTAGGCCAAATTTAATGCTCTTTATGGAACCTTCAATTATCTTTCTAGAATCTACAAGTCACTTAAGTAAACTCTAAGAGAAATCTTTGATAAAGAAATAAAGTATAAAGCTTGCAAGTAAAACTAGGATTGGGTTATCAAGTGGGTATGATCACATATGCTTAGGGCATATAGTTGGCATGGTAGCAAGCACGTATTTGCTTGCATAAGTAGGGTAGCTTGCAAGGGTTAATGTAACATCCCAAAAATACCAAACTTAGATCATCGAACACTAATCATCAAGATTAGGGTTAACAAAAACTTTTCTAAATAAACTCATGAATGCATGCATATGTGTATGCATGGATTTTGAATTTCTTCAAAAACCACCTTGTTTGTGTGATCCATTGCTTGTAAAATGTTTCTTAGGTGAAATGAACATCATCTAAAACATTTCCCACACTTTCCTTAAAGACAAGTAAATCAAAACAAATATATTAAGTGAATGGTCATTTTGACCAATTTAACTCCCATGCCTACTTTGGCTGTCCCAAACTTTCAGAACCTAACAGAAACTTTTCTGGATCTTTGCACCCCTTGAATGTACTCATAACAGAGTATCAAGGCCCACTTTGTGATCATCCAGAAACTTTCAAATGCATAGTTTAAATGACAATTAAAAATTGAATCTTCTTCATATGGGAAGATCCCACTTTTTCAAAACCCACTCAAACAAGCTCAACTTTCAAAACCCAAGCATCTGCAGACTCCCCAGCACCAATCTAGCAAACCCACCAAAAATCATTTCAAAATTCAAAACTTGATTTCATGCGGCCATTTCATCAAACAGGTTGCAGACACAAATCAAACAAAACATCAAACACTATAGTGTGCAGTGATTCTTGCCTAACTTGTTCCCTAGTTAGCTCACACACAGCTCAGTAGATCATCTAGAAAGATTAGCCCAACACTAGCACCCCTGTGAGCTTGCCATTGCCATTAATGGTGAACAGCCGAGCACACCCATGTCACCCCATTGTGGACAGCAAGCTAGAGGAAAAACTAGCCGTGCCAACCTTGTCTAGGAGGCAGCCCACCATCCACCGCCACTCACTGTCCCAGCCGCAAGCGTTGCCAAGCCCTGGACCACGCGCACAAGCCGCGCCCAGACCATGCCGAGCGTGCACCAGAGCGCCACCCTCGACCAGCACCCCCAGACCGCGCGCCGCCCTTGCCGCGTGCATACACAATCGCCATCAACCCAGGAGACCGCCAGACATCCCCATTTGCCGCCCCATGCCGCACAGCCACCGCCTGCCGTCGAAGACGCCGCCTCTGCCGCGCAGAGCACCGCCCGTTCCAGACCAAACCACACCGCCCCATGCCTCGCGACCATGTCTTTGAGCATCGCCAGGAGACACAGCACCGTCCCCTACCCTTGCCCATGCCAATAGCCGCCTGTAACGTCGCCCCCGACGAGCTCACCGTGCGCCCCGACGGTCCCCTCGCTCGACTATAAATAGAGGCCACCCCCGCTCGATTTCTTCACACCATCTCACTCCCCTCTCCTCACTGATCGTGCCACACCATTCTCAGAGCAAGGCGAGCACCACCTCGCCAGAATTTTACTGCAGCCTTCCGCTGCCAGAGAAGAAAGGAGCCAGCGATTGGAGCCGCCCCAGGAGCTGCCGTGACCACCCCTGAGTTCGCCGTCGTCGACTTCGTCGTTCACCCACCTCGCTGACCCTTGCCAGTACCCCGGTGAGCCCCCAGTGACCCTCACTGGCCGCGCTAGGTTTCATTCTCGTCGGAGTTGTCTCGCGTCGACGATGACTCCCATCCGTTAGATTAGAACTAGATCGAACGATCCACGTTGCCCCATACCGCTTCGCCCAGCCCCGTGTCACTGACGAGTGGGGACACCCACTTAAGCAGCCCGCGGGAGCACTGCGCTTAGCAGGCCGGCCCGTTAGAATTTCCCGCGCAGCCCAGTTATTCAAATTAAATCTTTTTCTATTTCAATTCAAACACACTTCTGTACCCAACTTCAAAAATCAACCCAGATTGATTCAGTGCACCAATTTGAATGAAACCAATTTTGTTGGAAAGGTCTGTGAATGCTGAATCCAAGCCCGTTGGATTCAAGTCATTTGGATCTATATATCACCCCTGGTAAAAATAACAAGGCAGAAGCTTTTCTGCATTCAAACATTTTTCAAATTTAAACCATAATAGCTTTTGAGTTGATTCCAACTCTCAAAAATCACATTTAACCATACCTTTCAGAATATGTAAAAATATATAGGTTTACTTGCAGAAATATTGTTCAAGTAATAAAAGAATGCTCCATAAGCATTTCTAGCCACTTTAATTAATTAAAATAAAAGGGTAAAACCTTATTAGATTGTGACACCACTTTAAATCACATTCCCATGGACTACAATATGTGGTGATGACATGTGTCAACATGATCCCATGTTTAGTTTGGAGAATATTAAATCTTAAGTAGTTTTTCAATGAGTAGAAATTACTTTTCCAAAAATAAAAAGGTTTAAACCAAGCCTTAACCTTGTAATGTTAGAGATGATGCTAGATCATCTATAGGACCCTTGTGTGTGATGATTGCAAGTAGTTAAGTATTGTTTGGTGACTGTGTACCTCGTATTTATTCATAGACGCTAGTACCGACCAAGGATACGAGGAAGAAGGAGGATACTACGAAGAGGAAGCCGAGGAAAACTTCAACCACTGCTCTGCACAAGGCAAGCTAACACTTGCACTTCAGCAAGCTAGTAACTATGCAAGCTTATACTGATATTGATGCAAGCTAACCCTTGCAAGATACCCTACTGATGCCACAAACCCATACTTGTGATATGACTACTATATGCCTTAAGCATATGTGATCATACCCACTTGATAAACCAAATCCTAGTTTTATGTGCAAGCTTCTTACTTTATTTCTTTATCAAATCTTACTTTGAGTCTACCTAATAGTTTGGTAGATACTAGATATTTGTGCTGAAGGTTGCATAAAGAGCATAAAATTTGGCCTAAGCTAGATAACCTTGATGTCATCCTAAGGCATGAGGTTGTACTTAGTTGAAACTCCACTAGTTTACCACCCCTCATCAGTGCTTACCCCCACTTGTAGATGCTAGTGCTAAGCCTAAAACCTGATCAACCTTAGATGGGAATACTTGGTGGAAAAATGGTTATGAAAACCTTGGAATGATGGATCATTCTATTGAAATGTTTTGCACATGTGTTTCCAAACACTTGATGATTTTGGTGATGAAAATGTTGAGGCATGAGCCTTAGCCCTTTATAAAACTGATGGTTGTCTGGATGCGATACCATTCCAATTTTATCTTAAAACCACAATACCCGAAGATTGGGTAGGGCTTGACTGAAAAATTATATTCCTTAGTATTAGTTCCCTCACGGCCAAGGTCTAAGCTGAGGCTACCTTGTGAAGATTGTCCACCTGTGTAGTACCCAAGATGACAGTTGGTCATGGTTGGGAGGCCAAACTCACAGGAGAGGTGCTTATACTAGGGCGTGTAATCGAAAGGTTAGGATTGATTATCTGCATACTGAGTATGGTGAATTCAGGATTTGTTCCTGACGGATGTATCGAATGTTGTGGTGAAAGTGTACAATCTCTGCAGAGTGTCAAACTATTCGAATAGCCGCGTCCGCGGTTATGGACAGTTGGAGTGGCCATACTGTTCCCCCGTCAGACTTTTCAAAATGACTTGTGAAACAAATTGAGACTTTGACTTGACCACAACAGAGTTGTGACCTGAATTATAAGATCCCACGTAGGAGTTATAAAATTGTGACTAGCTTTGGAACTGAGTAGCGATAAACCTGGCTTTTTGCAAAACAACCCTAGATCCTAGTGTCCTATTATCCAAAAACCCCTTAGCTGTTAGTATTAGTTTGCGAGTACTTAAAGAGTACTCATGGCTTTGTCCCTGGCTATTCCCATGGACAGACTATGAAGAGGAGTACCTGGAAGATGGACCCCAGGAAGGTTACGACAACTAGGATCATCTCCCATCGTCAGCATTGCCTGTGACCCTGAAGATGGAGCTTCGCCTACGCTACCGTTATTATTACGTATTCCGCTGCTTGAAGTTGTATTAAGAACTGGATCATGAGATCCCTATTTGTGTAAGAACTTATTTATCGTTGTAACGGATGATGTACTATGGTATCCAATTCTGTTATGTCTCGCAAAAATGGTAATCCTAGGATTGCGATGTATGGCATAACAGGCATCTAGGATTGAAAAATCCGGGTGTTGACAGTTAACTTGCTCAATCAACTAGTAGTATTAGGCTTGCCTTGTGCAGAGCAGTGGTTGAAGTTCTCCTCGGCTTCTTCTTCGTAGTATCCTCCTTCCTCCTTGTATCCTTGGTCGGTACTAGCGTCTATAAATAAATACGAGGTACACAATCACCAAACAATACTTAACTATTTTCAATCATCACACAAAAGGGGTACTATAGATGATCCAGTATCATCACTAACATTACAAGATTAAAGCTTTTGTTTTATTTATTTTATATTTAGAAAAGTAATTTCTACTCATTGAAAAACTACTTAAGTTTTAATATTCTCCAACTCAAACATGTGATCATGTTGACACATGTCATCACCACATATTTCAGTACATGGGAATGTGATTTAAAGTGTTGTCACAATTTAATAAGGTTTAACCTTTTTATTTTAAATAATTAAAGTGACTAGAAATGCCTATGTGGCATTCTTTTATTACATAAATATTATTTCTGTAAGTAAACCCATATGTTTTTATATATTCTGAAAGGTATGATCAAATGTGATTTTTGAGAGTTGGAATCAACTCAAAAGCTATTATGGTTGAAATTTGAAAAATGTTTGAATGCAGAAAAGCTTTTGACTTGTTATTTTTACCAAGGTTGATCTACATATACAAATGATTTGAATTCAACGGGCTTGGATTAAGCATTTTAGTACCTTTCTAACAAAATTGGTTTCATGCAATTTGGTTCACTGAATCGAGCTGGGTTGATTTTTGAAACTAGGTACAGAACTGAGTTTGAATTAAAATAGAAAAATCTTCAAATGGTTGGGCTACGCAGGAAATGCTAATGGGCCGGCCCAGTGTCACTCCGCAGCACGGGGCTCAGCTAACTGGGGGGTTCCACCAGTCAGTGGCTCATATCACATGAAGCGGTACGGGGCGATGTGGTTTGTTGGATTAGAAGTGAGATCAACGGCTGAGGGTCGTCGTCGACGATGAACATGTCACCGGCGAGCTCGTACCCTAGCGTCTCAGTGGGGGTCGTGGGAGGCTCACCGGGGCTCAGGCGAGGGTCGGCGATGGGGGCAAACGATGAAGTCGACGACGGAGATTCTCCTGGCACCGGCAGCTCCTCCTGGGGCGGCTCCAATCGATGGCTTCCTTCTTCTCCAGCAGCGGCGAGCTCCGGCCAAATTCCGGCAATGCGCTGCTCGCCTTGCTCCGGGAGTGAGGTGGGGTGGTTCTAGGTGAGAGGGGAGTGAAATGGTGTGAAGAAATCGAGCTGGGTTCGCCTCCTTTTATAGGCTCGACGGCGAGACCGAGAGGGATGGGCAGGCGACGGTGGCGACATGGCTACGGGCGGCTAGAGGCATGGCTGCGGTTGGCGATCGACGAGCGGTCTCCTGGCGATGCTCTAGAACTTGAATGCGCGTGTAGGGGCGGTGGCAATCGGTCGGGAATGTGTGGTGCGCTGCGCGGTAGAGACGGCGTCTTCGACGGCGAGCTGTGGCTGTGAGGCACGGGGCGGCGAACGGGGGTGTCTGGCGTGCCTCCTGGGTCATGGCGAAGCGGTGGGCATGGGATGCGCTCGAGGGGCGGCGTGTGCACGCGTGCCGGGTGCGGCGCTCTGGCGCATGCTCGGCATGTCCCAGTGCCACTGGGCGCGCGGCGTGCTCGGTGGTCCATGGCTTCCCTTTGCTCAGGGAGGGGACAGTGGGTGGCGGTGGAGTGCTGGATACCTCCTAGACATGGCTAGAGAGGGGGATATGGTCTGCTGAGGCGGCGACCAGGTTTGGCCGGCGAGGTGGCTCGGATTGCTCACCATTGATGAGAATGGCCAGCTTACAGTGAGGCTAGAGGTTGACAATTAGGCTAGATGATCTACTAAATGGGTGCTGTGAGCTAGAGAGGGAACAAGGTTGGCCAATTCACTGCTCAAAATAGTATTTTTGATTTGGTTGATTTGAATCTGCAACCTATTTGATGAAATGGCTGCAAGAACTTTATTTTTGAATTTTGAAAAGATTTTTGGTGGGTGTGCTAGGCATGTGTTGAGGATTCTGTGGATGCTTGGGTTTTGAAAATTGAGCTTGTTGGAGTGGTTTTGAAATAGTGGGATCTTCCCATATGAGGTAGATTCAATTTTAAACTGTCATTTAAACTAAGCATTTAAATGTTTTTGGATGATCACAAAGTGGGCCTTGGTACCTTATTATGAGTACTAACAAGGGGTGCAAAGATACATCCATGGTTTTGTTAAGTTCCCAAAGTTAGGGATAGCCAAACTAGGCATGGGAGTTAATTTGGCCAAAGTGACCATTCACTTAATTTATTTGTTTTGACTAGTTTGTCTTTGGGAAAAGTTTGGCAATTCAAAAGAATCATTTGTTTATATGATGTTTATTTCACCTAAGAATCATTTTACAAGCAAAGAAACACAGAACCATGGCAATTCAAAAGAATCCAAATTTTAATACACATACATATGAATGCTTTCATATTTTTAGTTAGAAAAGTTTTTGTTAACCCTAATTTTGATGATCCAAGTTTAATATTTTTGGGATGTTACAAACCTTCCCCCCTTAAACAAAATCTCTTCCCGAGATTTGAAAAAGGAAGAAAAAGATTACCTAGGATTTGAAGAGATCGGGAAACTCTGTCCTGATGTGATCTTCGCGCTCCCAGGTAGCTTCTTCTTCTGTGTTATTGCTCCATTGAATCTTGAGAAACTTGATGCTTCGTGTTCTAGTAGTTCTGAAAGCTTCTTCCAAAATACGGATGGGTACTTCAGGATAGGTCAGGTCATCGTTGATCTCTATGGTCTAATGATCAATGTTCTTGAACACTTCCGTCTTCTCCGGAACTTCGAGGCACTTGTGAAGTAATGAGATATGGAACACATTGTGCACGGCTGACATCTCTTCGGGTAGTTTCAATTGATACGACACTTCTCCTCGACGGTTCAGAATCTTGAAGGGGCCGATATATCTGGGGCTAACTTTCCTTTCAGCTGGAAACGCTGCATTCCCTTCAATGGCGACACTTTCAGATACACAAAATCTCGGATGTTGAAGGTGAGGTCTCGACGTCTCTTGTCGGCGTAACTCTTCTGTCTAGACTGGGCTGTCTTGAGGTGCTCACGAATCTTGTGAATCTTCTCTTCTACTTCTCGTAGGATGTCAGGTCTGAAAATCTGACTCTCTCCTACTTCCGTCCAGTTTAAAGGGGTGCGACACTTCCTTCCATACATGAATTCAAATGGGGCCATTTTCAAACTATCTTAATAACTGTTGTTGTATGAACATTTTGCAAACGGCAAACAATCTTCCCATTTAGATCCATATTCTAACACACATGCTCTCAACATGTCTTCGAGTATTTTATTTACTCGCTCCATTTGTCCATCGGTCTGAGGGTGATAAGCTGTGCTAAAATCTAGTCGGGTTCCTAAACCTTCTTGGACTTTCTTCCAGAATCTTGAGTTAAACTGAGTTCCTCGATCAGATACGATGTTCTTGGGGACTCCATGCAAACTGACGATTCTAGCGATGTATAACTCCGCTAGCTTCGAACTTTGGTATGTGGTCTTGACTAGTAAGAAATGGGCGACTTTGGACAATCTGTCCACTATGACCCAGATAAAGTCATTTCCCCTACTAGAAGTTGGCAATCCGGTGATAAAGTCCATTCCAACGGAATCCCATTTCCATTCCGGAAGCTGCAATGGTTGCAACAATCCAGCGGGTCTTTGATGTCCCGCCTTGAATCGCTGACATATATCACACTTGGCGATATAGCTTCCGATTTCTATCTTCATCTTATGCCACCAAAATTCCTGTTTCAAATCTTTATAATAAAGAGTATCATGAGCTTCCTTTAGAATAACTTCTTTCAACTCAGAATCTGCTGGTACACAAAGGCGTCCTTTGTACCACAGAACTCCTTCTTCGTCTTCCGTGAATCCGGGTACTTTGCCTGTACCGATACGACGCTTGATTCCGTCGATACTAGCATTTCCTTTCTGCGCCTCCTTGATCTGGCTGATCAAAGTGGGTGGAAGTTCTATGCTAGCCAAAAATCCTTCACTCACTAATTCCATTCGGAAATCTTCCATCTCCTTGTGCAAGCTTGGTTGCTCCTTCAAAATCATGGAGTTAAAGCGGCACTTCAATGTGCTAAGGGCATCTGCTACCACGCGGGCTTTACCGGGGTGATAGTGAATGTCCAGATCGTAGTCCTTGATTAGCTCAATCCATCTTCTCTGTCTCATATTCAGCTCCTTCTGAGTGAATATATACTTCACGCTCTTGTGATCCGAATAAATCTCACAACGGTTTCCCATCAGGTAATGCCTCCATGTCTTCAGGGCTAGAACTACGGCTGCGAGCTCGAGGTCATGGGTTGGATAGTTCTGCTCATGTTGCTTCAGTTGTCGAGATAGATAAGATATAACTTTGCCTTCTTGCATTAGCACACATCCGAGACCGATCTTGGATGCATCACAATACACGTCAAAGGGCTTTGTGATATCCGGCATGATTAAGATTGGGGCTGAAATCAATCTTCTCTTGAGTTCTTGAAAACTCGCTTCACATTTGTCTGTCCATTCAAACTTCTTGTCCTTCTTCAGCAATTGGGTCATGGGTCTGGCGATACTCGAGAATCCTTCTACGAATTTGCGGTACTATCCCGCCAATCCGAGAAATGCACGAACTTGGGATTGAGTGGTTAGGGCTTGCCAATCTTCTACATCTTTCACTTTGGCCGGGTCAACAGCAATTCCTCCAGTTGATACTATGTGACCGAGGAATCCTACCTCCTGTAACCAGAATTCACATTTGCTAAACTTTGCATACAGCTGATGCTCTCTAAGGGTTCCAAGAATGGTCCTTAGGTGTAGCTCATGTTCTTCTTCTGATTTGGAATAAATCAGAATTTCATCGATGAAAACAACGACAAACTTATCCAGGAAGTCCATAAAAATCTTATTCATGAGATTCATGAAATAAGCGGGGGCATTGGTTAATCCAAAAGACATGACTGTATACTCGTATAATCCATATCTGGTGGTAAACGCAGTCTTTGGAATATCCTCTGCACAAATTTTGAGTTGATGATAGCCAGTTCTAAGATCAATCTTAGAAAACACTTTGGCACTGTTCAACTGATCAAACAAATCTTCTATCTTGGTCAAGGGGTACTTGTTCTTGATGGTGACATCATTCAACTTCCGATAATCCGTACACAAACGGTTACCTCCATCCTTCTTGTCCACAAACAAGACAGGTGATCTCCATGGGGACGCACTTGGTTGAATTAATCCTATTTCCAACATGGAATCCAGTTGCTTCTTCAGTTCGGCTAGCTCTGACGGGTTCATACTATATGGTCTCTAGGCTATGGGTCCTATTCCGGGGATTAGTTCAATGATAAACTCGATATCCTGATCTAGGGCATACTGGGCAAAACATCTGGAAATACAACGGGGTATTCACAGACTATCCGGACTTTGTCAATGGTAGGTTGGGCTATACTCTTGTTGCACTTGAATTGACGAGGTAAGGTTTCAGATACATGCTCGACTGATATTTCGGCGGTACTGGTCATGGTTATGGCTTTCTTGGCACAGTCAATTAATCCTTTATGTTTGGACATCCAATCCAATTCCTACTACTACTTCCAAACCTTTAGTTCCGAGTACTATCAGATTAGCATAAAAGTATATGCCATGGATTCGGATAGGGACGGCCTTGCAGATTTTCCTAGCTTTGGTGGTTGAACCGGGGATTTGAACAATCATAACATGCTTCAGTTTGGTTGGTTGAATCTTACTAGTGCATGCAAATTCTTCGGTGACAAATGAATGCGATGCACCAGAATCAAACAACACTCTAGCAAGTACTGAATTAACATAAAACATGCCCATCACGACGTCTGGCGCTTCCTGGGCTTCTTCAGCATGCATGAGAAAAATACGGCCGTTGCGGTTGAGCGAATTCCCTGGGGCAAACCTTCTTCCGGGGTTAACACGACGCTGCTGCTGAGCTGGGGCATTTGCATTGGGGGCTGCGGCATTCTTCTTGGGGCATTCATTGGAGTAGTGACCCTTATTTCCACAGTCATAACAAGTCACTTGCGACTTGTCCTTTGCTGCAACAGGCACATCATTGCTTCTAGTCCTCGGGGCAGTGTTGGTGTTGGCGGCATCATTATTGTTGTTGAACTTGGGTGGTGCACAGTTGAAATTGTCAGAGTTGCCGGGGTTGTTGTGATTTCCTCCGGGCCTTGGGTTTCCATGGTTGGGATATGTCGGACGGTTCATCGGGGGTCTGTTGTTTCTCGGGGCAAATCCTGGAGATGGGTTAGGGCGATACTTTGGGGTATGATGGGTTCCTGGCTGGTGCATCATGCAGCGCGTGCGGTTCTCATTGGCTTGGTTGATCTTTCCTTCCATCTGGATGGCAGAATCGACTAGGGATTCAATATCCGGAAATGGGATATTAACCAACACCGTCTGCATCTCATCGTGCAGACCATTCAGGAATCTTTCTTTCTTCTTGGCTTCAGTGTCGATCTCATCCGGGGCATACCTAGCTAATGACAAGAATTTGTCACGGTATTCCACTACGGTCATCCTTCCTTGTTCAGTTCTCTGAACTCATCTCTCATTCTCTTGATCAAACCCGGTGGCACATGGGTTCTGCTAAACTTGACCTTGAATTCCTCCCAGGTCATCATCTGTCCTCCGGTCATTGCACGAACGCTGTTCCACCATGCTCTTGCATCTTCGGCTAGATAGTGGGTGGCGAACATAACTTTCTCGTTAGCTTCCATTCCGGCGACTTCCAGGTTGTTTTCCATGGTTTGCAGCCAATCGTCTGCATCTAGGGGCTCTTCTGACTTAGTGAAAACAGGTGGGTTGGTGTTCTGGAAATTCTTGAGCTTAGATCCATGGTTGTCCTGATTTCCCTAGCCTTGATTGTTGTGGGCCAGCTGAGCTATCTGCTGAAGGGTGGCTAGGTTGGCTTGACATTCGGCTCTTTCAGCTTCGCGGTCAGAAACCAACATTTGTAGGATCTGCAACATCGGGTCCGGGGATGAACCACTTCCTCCCCGTGGCATCTGAAGATTGAGATAGATCATGAGAAAAGAGCGAAATTTCTAAGGTTCAGGGATTTTGAAAAAGTTTTTAAAGTTTGACTCAGATTTTCTAGCAACTTGCTTTTCATTCATTCATAGCACACGATACAAACACACACCACAACAAAGGAAAAAACAGATGGTTTTAAGAACCATTCCGGAAACTACGATATAGTGGGACCGGATACAACTCACTACGCTAGTGCTCAAGTGCTAATACTCCTCGGAGTCGGTGTAGTCGTCATCCTCATCATCCTCATCGTCATCGATGAAGGAAAAATCATCCTCATCGGTGAAGAAGTCCATGGCCTGATCCTCCAGAAAATCATCGTCATCGCTGATATAGGAGTAGGGGTCTCCACGAAGATCTTCTCCGGCATTCTCCCTTTCCTCCAACTGCATGTCTCTCTCGTGGATGGTCTCCTCCAAATCCGAGATACGGTGGAAAAGAAGGACAATGATGCGCTCCTTCTTGTCAAGCTGACGGCGGCGAGACTTGCAATCCTTCGTTAGCATGGAGATGGTCTGATCCTTCGTCTTGATGATGGCGGACTTGTGGTTGGAGTAATCATAGGCATTGTCTAACTCCTGCTGACGATCATACATCATGAAGCTAAGGTGGTCCAACTGAGTCTTCAGCTCGTGGTGGTATGTGGCTTCCAGTGGCTGTCCCATAGCATCACGCCTTGGAAAGAACTCAAAGCGGGTACCCTTGATCTGGTTGATACTCTGCCCACACAGACGGGCAAGAGCTTTCTGCATGGCCCTAGCAAGTCCATCGAGCCAGTTGTTTTCTCTTAAGGTGAACTAAATTCCCTCGGCAGTGGGAGGTTCAATCTTTCCTCGGAGACTTGCAACAATTATCCACTGCAGCTCTTCTCCTCCTTGATCATTGAGCTGAGCTCCGAAGAACTTGGGGTGTGGACGCTCCAGAAGTTCCGAAAGCTGGTCCAAATCCCGCTCAAAGATGAGGTCTCCTCCTTTCCCCAACTGATAAAACTTTTTGTACTTCACGTCCATCTATAAGAATATAGGAGGAGTAAGTTAGTAGTGTGATCAAGTGTGTCAAATTTTATGTATTTTGTAAGAGTTTTTGAGGAACATGAATTTTTAGGAAAGAAACCAAGTGATAAGAATGGGAATAAGTTTTTGTAAATATTTGCTTCCTTTGGTTTTGAAACTAAGTTTTTGATTCAAACGTCCAGTCTAACTAGGGTTTCTATGGTCAGGATGGCTCTGATACCAACTTGTCAACACCCGGAATGTTATTCCCAGATGCCTGTTATGCCATACATCGCAATCCCAGGATTACCATTTTTGCGAGACATAACATACTTGGATACCACAGTACATCATCCATTACAAACCATACACAAGGTCTTACACAAATAAGGATCTCATGATCCAGTTCTTAATACAACTCAAGCAGCGGACTAACGTAATAATAAAGATTGCGTAGGCGAAGCTCCATCTTCGGGGTCACAGGCAATGCTGGCGATGGGAGATGATCCTAGTTGTCGTAACCTTCCTGGGGTCCATCATCCTGGAACTCCTCTTCATAGTCTGGCCACGGGAATAGCCAGGGACAAAGCCATAAGTACTCTTTAAGTACTCGCAAACTAATACTAACAGTTAAGGGTTTTTTTTATAGTAGTAGGACATTAGGCTCTAGGGTTGTTGTGCAAAAAGCCAGATTTACCTCTACTAAGTTTAGAAGCAAGAAAATCTAGTTGAAATTTTATAACACCTAAGTGGGAACTTGAAGTTCATATCACAACTCTGTTGTGGTCAAGTCAAAATCTCAGTTCATTGCACAAGTCATTTTGAAAACATCTGATGGGGGAACAGTATGGCCACTCCAACTGTCCATAACCGCGGACGCGGCTATTCGAATAGTTTGACACTCTGCAAAGATTGTACACTTTCACCACCACATTCGATACATCCGACAGGAACAAATCCTGAATTCAGCATACTCAATATGCGAATAATCAATCCTAACCTTTCCATTACACGCCCAAGTATAGGCACCTCTCCTGTGAGTTTGGCCTCCCAACCATGACCAACTGTCATCTTGGGTACTGCATAGGTGGACAATCTTCACAAGGTAGCCTCAGCTCAGACCTTGGCCATGAGGGAACCCATACTAAGGTATATAAGTTTCCAGTCAAGCCCTACCCAATTTTCGGGTATAGTGGTTGTACGGTAAAATTGGAATGGTATCGCATCTAGACAACCATCAATTTTATGAAGGGCTAAGGCTCATGCCTCAACATTTTCATCATCAAAATCATCTGGTGTTCGGAAACACATGTCAAAACATTTCAGTAGAATGACTCATCATTCCAAGGTTTTCATAACCATTTTCACCAAGTATTCCCATTTAAAGTTGATCAAGTCTTATTCTTAGCACTAGCATCTACAAGTGGGGTAAGTACTAATGAGGGGTGGTAAACAAGTGGTGCTTAATTAAGTTCAATCTCATTCCTTAGGATGACATCAAGATTATCTAGCTTAGGCCAAATTTAATGCTCTTTATGCAACCTTCAATTATCTTTCTAGAATCTACAAGTCACTTAAGTAAACTCTAAGAGAAAGCTTTGATAAAGAAATAAAGTATAAAGCTTGCAAGTAAAACTAGGATTGGGTTATCAAGTGGGTATGATCACATATGCTTAGGGCATATAGTTGGCATGGTAGCAAGCAAGTATTTGCTTGCATAAGTAGGGTAGCTTGCAAGGGTTAACTTGCTCAATTAACTAGTAGTATTAGGCTTGCCTTGTGTAGAGCAGTGGTTGAAGTTCTCCTCGGCTTCTTCTTCGTAGTATCCTCCTTCCTCCTCGTATCCTTGGTCAGTACTAGCGTCTATAAATAAATACGAGGTACACAATCACCAAACAATAATTAACTATTTTCAATCATCACACAAAAGGGGTACTATAGATGATCCAGTATCATCACTAACATTACAAGATTAAAGCTTTTATTTTATTTTATTTTTAGAAAAGTAATTTCTACTCACTGAAAAACTATTTAAGATTTAATATTCTCCAACTCAAACATGGGATCATGTTGACACATGTCATCACCACATATTTCAGTACATGGGAATGTGATTTGAAGTGGTGTCACAATTTAATAAGGTTTAACCTTTTATTTTAAATAATTAAAGTGACTAGAAATGCCTATGTGGCATTCTTTTATTACTTGAATATTATTTATGTAAGTAAACCCATATGTTTTTATATATTCTGAAATGTATGATCAAATGTGATTTTTGAGAGTTGGAATCAAGTCAAAAGCTATTATGGTTGAAATTTGAAAAATGTTTGAATGCAGAAAAGCTTCTGACTTGTTATTTTTACCATGGTTGATCTACAGATCCAAATGATTTGAATTCAACGGGCTTGGATTAAGCATTTCAGTACCTTTCTAAGAAAATTGGTTTCATGAAATTTGGTTCACTGAATCGAGCTGGGTTGATTTTTGAAAGTAGGTACAGAACTGAGTTTGAAATAAATAGAAAAATCTAAATTCAAATGGTTGGGCTGTGCGGGAAATGCTAATGGGCCGGCCCAGTGTCACTCCGCAGCGCGGGGCTCAGCTGACAAGGGGTTCCACCAGTCAGTGGCTCATAACACGTGAAGCGGTACGGGGCGATGTGGTTCGTTGGATTAGAAGTGACATCAACGGCTGAGGGTCGTCGTCGACGATGAACATGTCACCGGTGAGCTCGAACCCTAGCGGCTCAGTGGGGGTCATGGGAGGATCACTTGGGATCAGGCGAGGGTCGGCGATGGGGGCAAACGACAAAGTCCACAATGGTGATTCTCCTGGCACCGGCAGCTCCTCCTGGGACGGCTCCAATCGATGGCCTCCTTCTTCTCCAGCAGAGGCGGGCTATGGCCAAATTCCGGTGATGCGCTGCTCGCCTTGCTCCGGGAGTGAGGTGGGGTGGTTCTGGGTGAGAGGGGAGTGAACTGGTGTGAAGAAATCGAGCTGGGTTCGTCTCCTTTTATAGGATCGACGGCGAGACCGAGAGGGATGGGCAGGCGACGGTGGCAACACGACTACGGGCAGCTAGAGGCATGGCTGCAGTTGGCGATCGACGGGCGGTCTCCTGGCGATGCTCTAGAACTTGAATGCGCGTGTAGGGCGGTGGCAATCGGTCGGGAATGTGCGGTGCTCTGCACGGCAGAGGCGGCGTCTTCGACGGCGAGCTGTGGCTGTGAGGCACGGGGCGGCGAACGGGGGTGTCTGGCGTCCTCCCTGGGTCATGGCGAAGCGGTGGGCACGGGTTGCGGTCGAGGGGTGGCGTGTGCACGCGTGCCGGGTGCGGCGCTCTGGCGCATGTTCGGCATGTCGCAGTGGCACTGGGCGCGTGGCATGCTTGGTGGTCCATGGCTTCCCTTTGCTCGGGGAGGGGATAGTGGATGGCGGTGGAGTGCTGGATACCTCCTAGACATGGCTAGAGAGGGGGAGATGGTCTGCTGAGGCGGCGACCAGGTTTGGCCGGCGAGGTGGCTCGGATTGCTCACCATTGATGACAATGGCCAGCTTATAGTGAGGCTAGAGGTTGCCAATTAGGCTAGATGATCTACTAAATGGGTGCTGTGAGCTAGAGAGGGAACAAGGTTGGCCAATTCACTGCTCAAAATAGTGTTTTTGATTTGGTTGATTTGAATCTGCAACCTGTTTGATGAAATGGCCGCAAGAACTTTATTTTTGAATTTTGAAAATATATTTGGTGGGTGTGCTAGGAATGTGTTGAGGATTCTGTGGATGCTTGGGTTTCGAAAATTGAGCTTGTTTGAGTGGTTTTTGAAATAGTGGGATCTTCCCATATGAGATAGATTCAATTTTAAACTGTCATTTAAGCTAAGCATTTAAATGTTTTTGGATGATCACAAAGTGGGCCTTGGTACCTTATTATGAGTACTAACAAGGGGTGCAAAGATACGTACATGTTTCTGTTAAGTTATAAAAGTTAGGGATAGCCAAAGTAGGCATGGGAGTTAATTTGGCCAAAGTGACCATTGACTTAATTTATTTGTTTTGACTTGTTTGTCTGTGGGAAAAGTTTGGGGATTGTTTATATGATGTTTATTTCACCTAAGAATCATTTTACAAGCAAAGAAACACAGAACCATGGCAATTCAAAAGAATCCAAATTTTAATACACATACATATGAATGCTTTCATATTTTTAGTTAGAAAAGTTTTTGTTAACCCTAATTTTGATGATTAGAGTTTGATGATCCAAGTTTAATATTTTTGGGATGTTACAACGCGTTGGGTACATCACTTGAAAACCACTGGGATTCAACTCCTATAAGACCTCAACGGCCTGAGTCGAATTACACCAGCATTCCTTCCGGATTTGAGTCTGGGGACTTGGGTCTAAAGAAGATCGTGTTGTTTTGTCCATCCATCGGGAGAGTCAGGCACACGCATCAACAATCCCTATGAACTAAAACATTTTTGTCTTTAAAATAACAGGCTCAACTGCACCCGAAAGATTGAAGAGTCTTCAGCCAAATCTACGATTCGACTAAACACTCGGGGACTACTGACATGGTTATACCCCATGGGTACACAACATTGGTATACCTGGTCCGTCTCAAGGAAAGGCCCACGTCAAGACACACGGCCTATGGAGATTACGGGTGGCCCAAACTCATGATGTCTTTGGATCCTTCGAGAACAAGATTAGAGTAGATAGAATTTCAAAGGGTACAAACCCTAATCTGTAACCGATTCGACCTATTCCTAGGACGTGCCTATCTATATAAAGGCCAGGAAGGCACAACGAGAAGGATAGCTTCCACTGCATATACACCTTCACGCCATATTGCATCTGCGCACCCCTATAACCTTCGGTTCCGCCGTAATCAAGAGAAAACAAGCAGGAGTAGGGTTTTCCCTCTAGGGGCCTAAACCTTGTTAAAAATCGTGTCCCGCATTGCTCTGTTAATCGTTCCGCGATCTCCAGCATCCCCATCTTCTCCAAAACCCAAGTCCATAACAATAGGCATTGACGAGCCTCGTCACACATAGTGAAGTTATTTCATTAGTCCCAATTTTAATCTTAATAGTGGGCTCAAATATACCATCTAGCTTAATAGGCAATTTTTTAGCAATTTTCTTATATTCTTCTTCAAGATCACGTACCTTTATTGCTACCTGATTAACAAAGTATTGATACTGTCAAAACCCGGATTTTTAATCCTAGATGCCTGTTATGCCATACATCGCAATCCCAGGATTACCATTTTTGTGAGACATAACAGATTGGATATCACAGTACATCATCCATTACAAACCATACATAAGGTCTTACAACAAATAAAGGATCACATGATCCAGTCTTAATACAATCATAGCAGCTGAATAATGTAATAATAACGGTAGCATGGGAGAAGCTCCATCTTCATGGTCATAGGCAATGCTGACGATGGGAGATGATCCTAGTTGTCGTAGCCTTCCTGAGGTCCGTCCTCCTGATAGTCCTCTTCATAGTCTGGACACGGGAATAGCCAAGGACAAAGCAATGAGTACTTTTAAGTACTCGCAAGCTAATACTAACAAGTGAAGTGGTTTTGAGTAGGAATATTAAGCTCTAGGTTGTTTTGCAAAAAGCCAAATTTACCTTAACTGAGTTCAGAAGAAAAGAAAGCTAGTTGAAAGATTTATAACACCTAAGTGGGAACTTAGATTTCACTTTCACAACCCTGTTGTGGTCAAGTCAAATTCATGATTCATTTCACAAGTCATTTTGAAAACATCTGACGATGGAACAGTATGGCCACTCCAACTGCCCATAACCGCGGACGCTGCTATTCGAATAGTTTGACACTCTGCAGAGGTGGTACACTTTCACCACAATATTCGATACATCCATCAGGAACAATCCTGAATTCACCATACTCAGTATGCGGATAATCAATCCTAACCTTTCAATTACACGCCCTAGTATATGTACCTCTCCTGTGAGTTTGGCCTCCCAGCCATGAACAACTGTCATCTTGGGAACTGCACAGGTGCACAATCTTCACAAGGTAGCCTTAGCTCAAACCTTGGCCGCAAGGGAAACCATACTAAGGTATATAAATTTCTAGTCAAGCCCTACCCAAATTTTTGGTATTGTGGTTGTACGGTAAAATTGGAATGGTATCACATACAGACAACCATCAGTTTTATAAAGGGCTATGGCTCATGCCTCAACATTTTCATCATCAAAATCATCTGGTGTTCAAGAACACATGTCAAATCATTTCAGTAGAATGACTCATCATTCTAAGGTTTTCATAATCATTTTCACCAAGTAGTCCCATCTAAAGTGATCAAGTTTTATGCTTAGAACTAGTCACTACAAGTGGGGGATAAACACTAATGAGGGGTGGTAATCAAGTGTAACTTATCTAAGTTCAATCTCATGCCTCAGGATGACATCAAGATTTATCTAACTTAGGCCAAGTTTTATGCTCTTTATGCTACCTTTAACTATCTTCTAGAATCTACAATTCACTAAGTCAACTTAAACAGAAAGCTTTGATAAAGAAAATAAAATACTAAGCTTTCAAGTAAAACTGGGATTGGGTAACATAAGGTGGTATAATTACATATGCCTAAGGCATCTATTTGGCATAGTTATATTGCAAGGGTTAACTTGCAAAGTTAACTTGTATAGTGAAGCTTTCAAGTAAAACTTGCATGGTTTTGCTTAGCTTGCTAAGACAGTAGCTTGCTAAGATATTAGTATAAGCTTGCCTTGTGCAGTGCAGTGGTTGAATTTCTCCTATGCTTCTTCCTCGTAGTATCCTTCTTCCTCCTCGTATCCTTGGTCGGTACTAGCGTATATAAATAATACGATGTACATAATCACCAAAAAATTCTTAACTACTCTATTTAGCACACAAAGGTTCACACTAGATGATCTAGCATCATCACTATTATCAAAAGATTAAAGCACTTGTCTTATTTATTTTACTTTAGAAAAGTAATTTCTACTCATTGAAAAACTACTTAAGATTTAATATTATCCAACTAAAACATGGGATCATGTTGACACATGTCATCACCACATATTTAAAGTGGTGTCACAATTTAATAAGGTCTTGTTAAATGTGATTCTTGAGAGTTGGAATCAACTCAAAAGCTTTTGTGGTTGAATTTTGAAAAATGTTTGAATGCAGAAAAGCTTCTGCCTTTTTATTTTTACTGTAGGTGATCTACAAATCTGAATGGTTTGAATCCAACGGGCTTGGATTAATAATTTCAGTACCTTTCTTGCAAAATTAGTTTCATGCAATTTCGTTCAGTGAATCGATCTGGGTTGATTTTTGAATCTAGGTACATAACTAAGTTTGAAACTAAATTAATAAACCTAAATTTGAATTACTGGGTCACGCGGGAGTGTAACTGGGCCGGCCCATGGCACACAGCGCACGCGGGTGGGTTTAAGTGGCTATCCCCACCAGTCAGCGAGACAAGGGGTGTGAAGGGGTATGAGGAAATCTAGACCACGCGATCAACATCTAATCGAACGGTTGTGACTTATCATATCCGTCGGGCAACTCCGGCGATACAGAACCCTAGCACGGCCAGTGGGGGTCGTGTGAGGCTCACCGGGGATCAGGCGAGGGTCGATGACGGGGGCGAACGACGAAGTCGATGACGGCGAACCTCCTGGTATCAGTGGCTTCTCCTGGGGTGGCTCCAATCACTGGCTCCTCTTCTCCTCCTCCACGGCAAACTCTGGTGAAATTCCGGCGACCTGCTGCTCGCCTTGCTCCGGGGATGAGGTGGGGTGGTTCTGAGAGAGAGGGGATCTATGGTGTGCTGAAATCGAACGGGGGTGGCCTCTATTTATAGTGCAGCGAGGGGACCGAAGGGAGCGGGTGGAGCTCGTCGTGGTCGTCGTCACAGTGGGCTAATGGCATGCGCGACGGTAGGGGACGGTGCTGTGCTCCCCGGTGAATCTCAACAGCATGGCCGCGAGGCATGGGGCGATGCGATATGGTCAGAACGTTGCGGTGCTCTAGGCAGGTCCGACGGACATTTTAATGGCGCACTGGCTCTCATGGCCGCGCAGCGATGAACGGGCATGTCCTGGCGGTTCCTGAGGTGGCGGTGATCACGTACCCAAGCGGCAAGGGTGGCGCGTGGTCTGTGCTCGTGTGTCGAGTGCGACGCTCTGGTGCGCGGTCTGTGCTCGCGTGTCGAGTGCGGCGCTCTGGCGCACTCTCGGCATGCTTGCAGAGAAGCTAGGAACGCTCGGGCTGAGTGGTCCAGGGGCTGGCTATGCTTTGGCATTGGATAGGGGGTGGCGGTGGACGGTGGTCAGTGTCCCAGACAAGGTTGGCGAGGCTAGAGTTGCTCCTAGCTTGCTGTCGACCATGGGGTGACAAGTTGAGGCTCGGCATGCTCACCATTGATGGCAATGGCAAGCTCCCAGTGAGCTAAAGCTTGTTAAATGAGCTAGATGATCTACCAAGAGTATGATGTGAGCTAGAGAGGGAACAAGTTAGGCACAAACACTTCTCACTATAGTGTTTTGTGTTTTGTTTGATTTGTGTTTGCAAGGTGTTTGATGAAATGGCCGAAAGAGATTTGAATTTGAATTTTTTGATGAAAATTGGTGGGTGTACTAATCACATACTAGGTAGTCTCTGGTTAGTTGGTTTTTTCAAGGTACACTGGTTTGGTTGATTTTTGAGAAATGGTGATCTTCCCATATGAACTAGATTCAATTTTGAAATGTCATTTCAATCAAGTTGCCAAATGTTTCTGTGGGTTTGAAAGGTGGGCTTGGGTTCACTTTTACTTGGTCTAGCAAGGGGTGAAAATAAATGGAATTGTTTCTGTTTGAAATCTTGGACAAGAAACACTCAAAGTGGCCTAGTGAGCAAGATTGGCAAAAATGACCATTTGCTTATTTTGTTTGTTTTTGAATTTATCTTGATTTGTTTCTGCTTGGATTTGATTTAGATGATGTTGTTTTC
Organism: Avena sativa; assembly: GCA_916181665.1. Classification (NCBI taxonomy): domain Eukaryota; kingdom Viridiplantae; phylum Streptophyta; class Magnoliopsida; order Poales; family Poaceae; genus Avena; species Avena sativa. Next base: position 59,264,054 of record OV702280.1, on the reverse strand, counting down.
ATCTTTAAACCATTCCTTGCTACTTATAACAATCACACAAGTCCATTCATGCATTCATATAATCATCACATACACACATGCATTCATAATGATTTTAAATTAACAAAAGTTTTTGTTAACCCTAATTTTTATGATTGGAATTTGATAACCTTGATCAATAGTTTTGGGATGTTACAGATACATGGCTTCCTCATTTCCTTCACTTACTGGAATCTTGTCATTGATCCTTTTTACAAGATCTTCAATTGTGTATTTGGTGAAGGAGCATTGCTATAATCAAGTTCTTCAGGATCCTCCCTTTGGATTATTATCATCTTGAGGTCTTCTACTGGATTGGGCTCAACTCTACCTGCAAATTTAGCCAGATTGAGAGTTTGACTCTCGGTTATCTTACCTAGCTGTGCCTCAACGATCCTTGTTCTTTCTTGGAGGGTCTGCAAATCATTCCTCAAACTAACAACTTGGTTAGATAATTTACCAAGCATAGCATCATGATTCTCCATAATTTTGACCAGAATATTGTTTTGCTCATTTTGTGAGTCCATAAAAGATTTAAGAGTTTCTTGGATACTACTATTATTTGATGCCATACTATTTTTAGAGTTACATGCTAGACTAGAATAATGTTTCTGAAAATTTGGATTATAATTTTTCATCCAAGCAGGGTTATAATCACTACGAGCTATGAAGTCTACTTCTTCAATAGTTGGTTCGGGAGTAGCTCTTACCTGGGTTTCCTTACCTTTAACGGCTAATATGAGCTCATCCAACTTAGCATTAAGTTCTTCATTTTCTTGAGGTGTAAGGGAGTTCACCTTCTTCGTGTTTGATCTTTCCACATGCCATTGGGCATGGTTGTCTTGCATATTGTCTAGCAGCTTCTTTGCTTCGGTAATTTGCTTACCAATAAATGTTCCTCCAGGCGCAGTATCTAGCATAGACTTAGAAACAGGGTTAAGAGCATTATAAAATAAATGGAGAATTAACCAATCTTCCATCCCATGGCTGGGACAGTTTCTTATGCATTCTTTCATTCTCTCCCATGCAAGTGCTAGTGGCTCACGCTCTTCCTGTCTGAAACCATTAATATTAGATCTGAGTTGCATAGTCTTTATAGGTGGAAAGAATTTAGTCATGAATAAAGAAGTACATTCCACCCATGATGCAATAGTATTTCTAGGAAAAGATAGCAACCATTGTTTTGCTCTTCCTCTTAGAGAGAAAGGAAATAAGCGCAACTTGACCACATCGGGGTCAACATATTTAATGTGCATCATATCACATATTTCAGTGAAAGTATTTAAGTGCATACCTGCATCTTCTATAGTAGAGTCTCCAAATTGATTCTGTTGAATCCGACTTAAATATTGGGGCTTAATTTCATAGTATTCAATAGCAATTGATGGCTGAGTAATAGGAGTACATATATAATCATTGTTGGGAGTTGCAAACTACCCAAGTTTCCTTTCAGCCATACTTCCTATGTTTTTGTATTTTCTTAAACAAGTACTAATGATGATAAAACAAGAATTAAAAGACTAACTATTTTTTTGGTTTTTCAAATAAAAACTTAAAGCAAACATACAAATTAAAAACAAGAATTAAAACTATCAAGGTTCCTAGTAACCTCACCAGGGTAGCTATTGCTTCCCTGGCAACGATGCCCGGAAAAGGGTTGATACCTTTGATCCGGATTACGGATGTAGTATAGCTCTTTTTCACTAGGAGACCTAGGTTTATCGAATCCTCGGGAAGCAGAAAGCAAAGTGAGATTACTTAATTGGACCTTCGAGAGTTTTAGAATTCCTATTGCGTTTTCACTGGATCAAGAGTTGCGATATTTTTGTTGTTGTTGACGATGTCGAGTGAAAGGGCCTAGGGTCTTCGGTTTGCACCAGTAGCTATGCAAAACATCTGATGTGAATAATAGATAATAATAAAGTATGCATGTAATTGTTAGAGCATGATAATTATATATGGGCAGTGCATCCATAAATGTTATCGCCTCCGCAACCGCTTATAGCAATAACCTACTAGTCTCATCCATAGAAGAAAGAGAACTAATGATATGCATCATGATGTCACCGTTAATCCCAAGTAAATTCCTCACATACATCCATACTACCCTTTCTGTCACTGGGTTTCCTATCTTGCAGATCAGTCATTACCCACACTCCCTTTACCCGAATCAATCCTTGGGGTCTTCGGTACCTGACAAGTCCTTAGGTTGAGGCAAGAGAGGGTACTACAATTATCATGTCATACAAACTAATACATGATCCCATCTATGATAAATAACATGCACAAAAGCCACATGGCTAGGCTGAAGCCCTTATCCCAAGGAGAATTACTCACACATAGAGATGAAATCGACAATCATAAACATTGTAATAGAGATCATAAGGTTGATAACAAATAGTATTACAATGTCGCCAATTGGAGAAGATATCTACTATTTCAAGTGGTGGAAGATGGATATGGTGGTGGAGAAGGGTTTAGAGGTTTAGATCTTGATATATTCCTCCGGCATGGCGACTTCTGGTGGCAGGGAGATTTGAGGTTGAAAAGAAGCGTCTGTTTACCATCATCTGAAGCCTCTTTATATAGGGGTCCCTTCATGAAAGTTGTTCTGTTTGACCTAATGAGGTCGGTGCCAACTATACTGCCAGAACTATACGGCCGAAATAAAATTCCCGCCCTATAGTTGGTCATTAAAGCTTCAGCATCGACTTCACGGCTCCTGGTTTCTTTCACGTGTTGGAAATCTCATATGTTTGGAATTTATGTAGTGATTCCCATCATCATACATCATTATCTGCGCAAGGAAAAATAGCAAGAAAGGATTGCATACCTCTTTGATCATTAGGCATTAGTGGCAGGTTTTAGAGAGATATTTCATCAAATATATGAATAATATCTAGTTTTAATGTGGACATGGATGGCTATATCTCACAGCCATCACGCACGTCAGCTAGCTCACTGGGACCGAGCCGTCCTGAAAGATGAGATACAGGGGGATCTTGGTTTCCACCGACTTCTTCTTCTGTCATGCGGGTTTTATTTCCCCGTCCGCCTCCTCCAGTTGGTACATCTTCTGCTGGTGACGGCGGCGCCGCGGTTGCGATGAGCACGGTTACCCGATCCGCCATGCAGGCGGCTTTTTTGCCCAGCGCCGTCTGGCGAAGAAGCCTGCTGGTGCTTGCTCTCTCCGGGTGTTGTTGGATCTTCTCCTCGACGAGGAACTATGTCCCTTGTGTTGCCTCCTGGCTGGTAGCTCCCTCAGCTTGTTGCTTGTTAGCGGTGGCGACGAGGAGATGGACGCGTTCTTGCTGGTGATGAAGTTCCTCTCCCTCAAGGTGCCTCAATTCGGCGGCGGCCGCCTCTGCTGCCCTCATGGTCTTGGCAGGGGTGCTGTAGACGGGATGGACCACGTGAGCACACGAGTCTGCAATGTCGTCTAGCTCTGACCCGAGGTCACGGCCACGGTGCTGGATCTTCCGGTTGAAGCCGTGAGAGTTTTTGTACTCACGCACGGTAGCGTTCAGCCGGCGCTGGGTACCAGCGACCATGTTGGCCTCCTCGAAAATCTTCTGGCGCGTAGCCTCAAGCGTGGTCGCGACAGCTGCCAGATCCGCCTCGATGACGAAGGTGGTTGCGGAGGTGCTAGATGGAGGCGGTGAGCGGATCTTGATCCATATCGCGCATGGAGTCGTTGCCTCCCGCCCGACGCTCTGGAGGCGGACGAAGGTTCTCGTGGGTGCCTACCATCATGACCTCGATGCAACCGCTGGCTATAGCGACGCCGCTGGCGGCGCGGCCAAGAGGCACGCTGGATATGGTGTCGACCTTGATGGGGAAGGCCTGAACAACGGTGGCAACGTATACGCGGTGGTCTCCGAAGTGCAGTATGGAGCCGTCGAAGCATGAAGCATTGTCAATGATGCAGTCGAATGAGCAAAGCGTGAGGACGAGGCTGGAGGCTACGCGCTCACCAACGACGAGCAGCAGTCCCGTGTGAAAGATGTTCCCAGCCGAAGCGCTGTGCCCCACGATGGGCGCCAACTATCATGGTGTGGAACACAGCAGTGCCATCGGGGATGGCTTGAGAGGGGCACTCGGGATGCAATTTATGGCTAACATGACGGTTTGGATATGAGGAACTGTAAACACATCGACGTACCTAGGTTAGGGGCCCTCTGTGTGAGGTAACACCCCAACTCCTGCAAGATCTACTATGATGGGGGTGAATGCCTAATACAAGTGCTCCTGGAGCTGTTTCCTTAGCAACTATCGGAAGCTAGAGGAACAAGATGGTCTAGAGGAGATCTCTACTAAATGTGAATCTTACCTAGAACCTTAGCTCTACCCTCCCTTATATACTGGCTAGGAGAGGTAGGTTAGAATGTGGGCACTAGGTTTTACTGTTTGGACTTTGGATTTATATGGCGGGCCAGCTGCAGGGCCCCAGCCGGTGGACCAGGACCAGTTAGCCTCTAGTACATCGGTGGATGGTGCTACAATGGCCCAACACCCTCCTTTGGGCGTCATACTCCACTTTAACGGTCACCCAGGGCTTCTTTAGCGGTCAGCCGACAGCTCCACTTTATCTTTGTCTGGTAGTGCCAGTTAGGGTGGCACGCCAGCCTGTCTGGTGATGGGAGGGACTAGAGGCGTAGCCCGCAAGGAGCATCACCCCCACTATCTCCTCCAACAAATACGAGGCGGGCCTGGTGGAAATGGTCACCCAGCCGGTTCTTCTAGCTATCCGGATATACGGGCCAGGTGAGAAAAGCTTTAAGCTCCAGCCGGATAGGACTAGCCACCCGGCTGGAGTTCTTCCATTTTGCGGACATCCGGCCGATAGCTTCTGGAGCCGGCCTGTTTAGGCCTGGCTTGCCCCATCCGGGGGTCATCCCCCCGACAGTATGTGCCGACAGAAACCATTCTAGGAAGTATGTTTGTGGCCGCCACGTGTAACTATCACTGTGATGGCACCTAGGCTGTGCTGACTTGCAGTGGGCCGCGATGTTAACCCCATAATATTGTGGAAGAGCTAGGTCAGTGGGTGATGATGTGTCGAGCAATAAAAAGCGCCGAAAATCCACTTTCTCTAGCATAGTTATCCATATCAGATTTTTTTGACGTGGTAGCCTAAGTGTGGCAATTAGGCATGTGCCTCAGCCTTTATAACCATCAGGGCCCACCATCCGTGTTGTAGTTATTTGATCAGTTGGGACAACTTGACAAAGTATAAACACGGTTGTGGAATGGTATTTAGGGATCTGCATATTTTCAACATGGCGATGATTGCAAGAAAAGCGTTGAGGTTGTTGCAAAGGCCTGACTCTCTTTGTTGTGTTGTTTTGAAAGCCATGTATTTTCCACACACTTGACTATTGCAAGCAGAGGCGAAGCCATCTATTTCCTATATGTGGCAGAGTATTTTGTGGGGGTTTAGATTTTCTCAAAGAAGGTACGGTTTGGCATGTGGGAAATGGCGAAGAAATAAATGTGTTCATAGATCCTTGGTTACCAAGGCGACAAACTAGGAGTGTTCGGATACCTTATGAGATCGAGGAAGAAGCCTGAGTTTGTGATTGTCAAACATTTATGTTTCATGTATGAACAAGGGGTCCAACAAGCCCTGGATTCGTGAGGGGGCTGAACATGCATTTGGATCTTCTCGGCGATGAAGCCTGCGACGGAGCTTGCACACGGCAGAGAGTTGACACAGTGGTTTTTTACCCAGGTTCGAGACCCTCGTGAGGAGGTAAAGACCTACTCCTTGGTTGTATTGCTTGCGGTGCTTTGTGAGGGTACAATGGTGGTTGTGAACTTAGGGTTTTAGATCGCAATGATCGATCCCCTTCTCAGGTTGGGATGGCTTCGAGTGTACTTACCGTAGGTCGTTGTATGTAAGGAGGCACCCATCCGTTCCCCCAACTGTCAACACCCAGATTTTTAATCCCAGATGCCTGTTATGCCATACATCGCAATCCCGGGATTACCGTTTTTGCGAGACATAAAAGAATTGGATACCATAGTACATCATCCATTACAAACGATACATAAGTTCTTACACAAATAGGGATTTCATGATCCAGTTCTTAATACAACATCAAGCAGCGGAATACGTAATAATAACGGTAGCATAGGTGAAGCTCCATCTTTGGGGTCACAGGCAATACTGATGATGGGAGATGATCCTAGTTGTCGTAACCTTCCTGGGGTCCATCCTCCAGGTACTCCTCTTCATAGTCTGGCCATGCGAATAGCCAGGGACAAAGCCATGAGTACTCTTTAAGTACTCACAAACTAGTACTAACAGGTAAAGGGGTTTTTGGATAATAGGACACTAGGCTCTAGGGTTGTTTTGCAAAAGCCAGATTTATCTCTACGAAGTTCCAAAGATAATCACAATTTTGTAACTCCTAAGTGGGATCTTGTAACTCATGTCACAACCCTGTTGTGGTCAAATTAAAGTCTCAATTCATTTCACAAGTCATTTTGAAAACTCTGACGGGGAACAGTATGGCCAGTCCAACTGTCCATAACCACGGACGCAGCTATTCGAATAGTTTGACACTCTACAGAGATTGTACACTTTCACCACAACATTCGATACATCCGTCAGGAACAAATCCTGAATTCACCATACTCAGTATGAGGATAATCAATCCTAACCTTTCGATTACACGCCCTAGTATAAGCACCTCTCCTGTGAGTTTGGCCTCCCAACCATGACCAACTGTCATCTTGGGTACTGCACAGGTGGACAATCTTCACAAGGTAGCCTCAGCTCAGACCTTGGCCGTGAGGGAGCTAATACTAAGGTATATAAGTTTCCAGTCAAGCCCTACCCAATCTTCGGGTATTGTGGTTGTACGATAAAATTGGAATGGTATCGCATCCAGACAACCATCAGTTTTATAAAGGTTTTGGCTCATGCCTCGGCATTTTCATCACCAAAATCATTAGGTGTTCGGAAACACATGTCCAAAACATTTCAGTAGAATGATCCATCATTCCAAGGTTTTCATAACCATTTTCCACCAAGTATTCCCATCTAAAACTTGATCAAGTTTAATGCTTAGCACTAGCATCTCTAAGTGGGGGTAGGCACTAATGAGGGGTGGTGGACTAGTGGAGTTTCAACTAAGTACAACGTTATGTCTCAGGATGATATCAAGGTTTCTAACTTAGGCCAAATTTTATGCTCTTTATGCAACCTTCACATATCTTTATAGTATCTACCAATCTCTTAAGTAAACTCTAAGTAAGCTTTGATAAATAAATAAAGTAAGAAGCTTGCAAGTAAAAATAAGAATGGTTTATCAAATGGGTATGATCACATATGCTTATGGCATATAGTAGGCAGGGTAACAATTAAGGGTTTACTGACACAATATCAGTATAAGCTTGCTAAATTGCAAGTGTTAGCTTGCAAGGTTATTGGCTTGCATAGGTATAGTATCAGCTTGCCTTGTGCAGAGCAGTGGTTGAAGTTCTCCTCGGCTTCTTCTTCGTAGAATCCTCCTTCCTCCTCGTATCCTTGGTCGGTACTAGCATCTATGAATAAATACGAGGTACACAATCACCAAACAATACTTAACTACTTGCAATCATCACACAAAAGGGTCCTATAGATGATCTAGCATCATCTCTAACATTACAAGGTTAAGGCTTGGTTTAATTCTTTTTATTTTTAGAAAAGTAATTTCTACTCATTGAAAAACTACTTAAGATTTAATATTCTCCAAACCAAACATGGGATCATGTTGACACATGTCATCACCACATATTTTAGTACATGGGAATATGAAATAAAGTGGTGTCACAATTTAATAAGGTTTTACCCTTTTATTTTAATTAATTAATGTGTCTAGAAATGCCTATGTAGCATTCTTTTATTACTTGAACATTATTTCTGCAAGTAAACCTATATATTTTTATATATTCTGAAAGGTATGGTTAAATGTGATTTTTGAGAGTTGGAATCAACTCAAAAGCTATTATGGTTTAAATTTGAAAAATGTTTGAATGCATAAAAGCTTCTTCCTTGTTATTTTTACCAGGGGTGATCTATAGATCCAAATGACTTGAATCCAACGGGATTCGATTCAGCATTTCCATATCTTTCTAACAAAATAAGTTTCATTCAATTTGGTGCACTGAATCGATCTGGGTTGATTTTTGAAACTGGGTACAGAAGTGTGTTTGAAATAAAATGGAAAATGTTTAATTTGAATAACTCGGCTGCACGGGAAAAGTTAACGGGCCGGCCTGCTAAGCCGCGGGCTGCTTAAGTGGCTGTCCCCACACGTCAGTGAGACAGGGGGTGCGAAGCGGTATGGGACGATGTGGGTCGTTCGATCTGATTCTAATCCAACGGCTGAGAGTCATCGTCGACGTTGAGCAACGCCGGCGAGATAGAAACCTAGCGCGGCCAGTGGGGGTTGCTGGGGGCTCACCGGGGTGCTGGCGAGGGACGACGAGGCGGGCGAACGACGAAGTCGACAACGGCGAACTCAGGGGTGGTCGTGGCAGCTCCTGGGATGGACGAAATCAATGGCCCCCTTCTTCCCCAGAGGCGGTGGGCTCCGGTGAAATTCCGGCAATGCGCTGCTCGCCTTGCTCCGGGACTGAGGTGGGGTGGTTCTGGGTGAGAGAGGAGTGGAATGGTGTGAAGAATTCGAGCGGGGGAGTCCTCTACTTATAGTCTCGACGGTGATACCGAACGACATGGGCGGACGACGGTGGCGACATGGCTACGGGCTGCTAGAGGCATGGCCGGTGGTGGCGATCGCTTGGTGGTCTCCTGGCAATGCTCTATGGCTTTAATGCGCTTGTAGGGGCGGTGCGGTTTGGTCTGGAACACGTGACGCTCTGCGCGGTAGAGGCGGCGTCTTCGACGGCGAGCGGTGGCTGTGCGGCATGGGGCGGCGAACGGGGATGTCTGGCGGTCTCCTGGGTCTATGGTGATCGTGTATGCACGCGTCGAGGGCGGCGCGCGGTCTGTGGGCTTCGGTCGAGGGTGGCGCTCTGGCGCATGCTCGGCACAGTTGGCAGAGGCACGGGCGCGGCGTTCTTGGTCGCTCTGGTCGGTGTCTTTGAGGCAGGGCTGGTCGAGAGGGGGCGGTGAGGCATGGGTGATCTCCCAGACAAGGTTGGCATGGGTAGCTTTCTTCCTAGCTTGCTGTCTACACTAGGGTGGCAAGGGTGGCTTCAGCTGTTCACCATTGATGGTTTTGGCAAGCTCACAGTGGTGCTAGTGCTTAGTTAATCTTGCTAGATGATCTACTAAGCTGGTTGTGAGCTAGATAGGGAACCAGTTAGGCTCAAAACACTGCACACTATAGTGTTTTGATTTTTTTTGATTTGTGTCTGCCAAGTGTTTGATGAAATGGCCGCATGAATTCAAGTTTTGAATTTTGAAAAGATTTTTGGTGAGTGTGCTAGAGTGGTGCTGGTGAGTCTGCAGATGCTTGGGTTTTGAAAGTTGAGCTTGTTTGAGTGGTTTTTGAAAAAGTGGGATCTTCCCATATGATAAAGATTCAATTTTGAATTGTCATTTAAACTATGCATTTGAAAGTTTCTGGATGATCACAAAGTGGGCCTTGATACTTTGTTATGAGTACATTCAAAGGGTGCAAAGATCCAGAAAAGTTTCTGTTAGGTTCTGAAAGTTTGAGACAGCTAAAGTAGGCATGGGATTTAGATTGGTCAAAATGACCATTCCCTTATTTTATTATTTTTTATTTACTTGTCTTTAGGAAAAGTTTGGGAAATGTTTTAGATGATGTTTATTTCACCTAAGAAACATTTTACAAGCAAAGGAACACACAAATAAGTTGGTTCAAAAGAATTCAAAATGAAATGCATACTCACATGCATGCTTTCATAATTTTATTTAGAAAAGTTTTTGTTAACCATAATTTTGATGATTAGAGTGTGATGATCCAAGATTAGTATTTTTGGGATGTTACAAACCTTCCCCCCTTGAACAAAATCTTGTCCTGAGATTTGAAAAAGGACGAAAAGATTACCTAGGATTTGAAGAGATCGGGAAACTCCGTCCTGATGTGATCTTTGCGCTCCCAGGTAGCTTCCTCTTCTGTGTGGTTGCTCCACTGAATCTTGAGAAACTTGATGCTTCGGGTTCGGGTAGTTCTGAAAGCTTCTTCCAAAATACGGATGGGTACTTAGGGATAGGTTAGGTCATCGTTGATCTCTATGGTCCGGTGATCGATATTCTTGAATACTTCGGTCTTCTCGGGGACTTCGAGACACTTGCAAAGTATTGAGATATGGAACACATTGATCACGGCTGACATATCTTTGGGTAGTTCCAATTGATACGATACTTCTCCTTGACGGTTCAGAATCTTGAAAGGTCCCATATATTTGGGGCTAACATTACTTTGAGTTGGAAACGCTGCATTCCCTTCAATGGCGACACTTTCAGATAAACAAAATCTCCAATGTTGAAGATGAGGTCTCTAAGTCTCTTATCGGTGTAACTCTTTTGTCTGGATTGGGCTGTCTTGAGGTGCTCACGAATCTTGTGAACCTTCTCTTCTGCTTCTCGTAGGATGTCGGGTCCAAAAATCTGACTCTCTCCTACTTCCGACCAGTTCAAAGGGGTGCGACACTTCCTTCCGTACATAAATTCAAAAGGGGCCATTTGCAAGCTAGCTTGATAACTGTTGTTATACGAAAATTCTGCAAATGGCAGACAGTCTTCCCACTTGGATCCATATTCTAACACACATGCTCTAAGCATATCTTCGAGTATTTGATTTACTCGCTCCGTTTGTCCATCAGTCTGAGGGTAATACGCGGTACTGAAATCTAAGCGGGTTCCTAAACCTTCTTGGACTTTGTTCCAGAATCTCGAGGTAAACTGAGTTCCTCGATCCGATACGATGTTCTTGCGGACTCCATGCAAACTAACGATTCTAGCGATGTACAACTCTGCTAGCTTTGAACTCTGATATGTGGTCTTGACGGGCAAGAAATGGGCGACTTTGGAAAATCAGTCCACTATGACCCAGATAGAGTCATTTACCCTACTAGAAGTAGGCAGTCCAGTGATGAAGTCCATTCCTACAGAATCCCATTTCCATTCCGGAATTTGCAAGGGTTGCAACAATCCAGCGGGTCTTTGATGTCCTGCCTTGACTTGCTGACAAATATCACAATTGGCGATATAGCTTCCGATTTCTCTCTTCATCTTATGCCACCAAAATTGCTCTTTCAAATCTTGATAGATCTTAGTTCCTCCGGGATGGATATAATAAAGAGTATCATGAGCCTCCTTCAAGATAAATTCTTTCAACTCAGAATCTGCTGGTACCCAAAGGCGTCCTTTGTACCACAAAACTCCTTCTTCGTCTTCGGTGAATCCAGGTACTTTGCCTGTACCGATACGACGCTTGATTCCTTCAATACTAGCATTTTCCTTCTGCGTCTCTTTAATCTAACTGATCAAAGTGGGCTGAAGTTCTATACTAGGAAAAAATCCTTCACTTACTAATTCTATTCTAAAATCTTCCATCTCTTTGTGAAAACTTAGTTGCTCCTTCAAAATCATGGAGTTCAAGTGGCACGGCAATCTGCTAAGGGCATCTGCTACCACATTGGCATTACCAGGGTGATAGTGAATGTCCAGGTCGTAATCCTTGATTAGCTCAATCCATCTTCTCTGCCTCATATTCAGCTCCTTCTGAGTGAATATATACTTTAGGCTCTTGTGATCCACATAAATTTCACAACGGTTTCCCATTAGGTAATGTCTCCATGTTTTCAGGGCTAGAAATACGGCTGCGATTTTGAGGTCATGGGTTAGGTAGTTTTGCTCATGTTGCTTCAGTTGTCGGGATAGATAAGATATAACTTTGCCTTCTTGCATTAGCACACATCCGAGACCGATCTTGGATGCGTCACAATACACATCGAAGGGCTTCGTGATATCTGGCATGATCAAGATTGGGGCTGAAATCAATCACCTCTTGATTTCTTGAAAACTCGCTTCACATTTGTCAGTCCATTCAAACTTCTTGTCCTTCTTCAGCAATTGGGTCATGGGTCTGGCGATACTAGAAAATCCTTCTACGAATTTGCGGTACTATCCCGCCAATCCGAGAAATGCACGAAGTTGGGTTTGAGTGGTTGGGGATTGCCAATCTTCTACATCTTTCACTTTGGCCGGGTCAACAGCAATTCCTCCGGCTGATACTATGTGACCGAGGAATCCTACCTCCTGTAACCAGAATTCACATTTGCTAAACTTTGCATACAGCTGATGCTCTCTAAGGGTTCCAAGAATGGTCCTTAGGTGTAGCTCATGTTCTTCTGATTTGGAATAAATTAGAATGTCATCAATGAAAACAACGACAAACTTATCTAGGAAGTACATAAAAATCTTATTCATGAGATTCATGAAATAAGCGGGGGCATTGGTTAATCCAAAAGACATGACTGTATACTCGTATAATCCGTATCTGGTGGTAAACGCAGTCTTTGGAATATCCTCTGCACGAATTTTGAGTTGATGATAGCCAGTTCTAAGATCAATCTTAGAAAACAGTTTGGCACCGGTCAACTGATCAAACAAATCTTCTATCTTGGGCAAGGGGTACTTGTTCTTGATGGTGACATCATTCAACTTCCGATAATCCGTACACAAATGGTTACCTCCATCCTTCTTGTCCACAAACAAGACAGTTGATCTCCATGGGGACGCACTTTGTTGAATTAATCCTATTTCCAACATGGAATCCAGTGGCTTCTTCAATTCTGCTAGCTCTGACGGGTTCATACTATATGGTCTCTAGGCTATGGGTCCAGTTCTGGGAATTAGTTCGATGATGAACTCGATATCCCGATCTGGGGGCATAGCGGGCAAAACATTTGGGAATACATCAGGGTATTCACAGACTATCCGGACTTGGTCAATGGTAGGTTGGGCTATACTCTTGTTGCATTTGAATTGGCGAGGTAAGGTTTCAGATATATGCTCGACTGATATTCCGGCGGTACTGGTCATGGTTATGGATTTCTTGGCACAGTCAATCAATCCTTTATGTTTGGATATCCAATCCATTCCTAGTACTACTTCCAAACCTTTAGTTCCGAGTACTATCAGATTTTCATAAAAATCTATGCCATGGATTCGGATAGGGACGGCTTTGCAAATTTGCCTAGCCTTAGTGGTTGATCCAGGAATTTGAACAATCATTACATGCTTCAGTTTGGTTGGTTGAATCTTATTAGTGCATGCAAATTTTTCGGTGACAAATGAATGCGATGCACCAGAGTCAAACAACACTCTTGCAAGTACTGAATTAACAGAAAACATACCCAGCACGACGTCTGGCGCTTCTTGAGCTTCTTCAGCATGCATGAGAAAAAGACGGCCATTGCGGTTGAGTGAATTCCCTGGGGCAAATCTTCTTCCTGGCTGAACACGACGCTGGTGCTGAGCTGGGGCATTGGCATTGGGGGTGGTAGCACTCTTCTTGTTGGGGCACTCGTTGGAATAGTGGCCTTTATTTCCACAGTTATAACAAGTCACCTGCGACTTGTCCTTGGCTGCGACAGGCACAACATTGCTTCCAGTCCTAGGGGCAGTGTTGGTGTTGGCGGTACCATTGTTGTTGTTGAATTTGGGTGGGGCACGGTTTAAATTGCTAGGGTTGCCGGGGTTGTTGTGATTTCCTCCGGTTCTAGGGTTTCCACGGTTGGGATAGGTCGGACGGTTCATCGGGGGTCTATTGGTTCTTGGGGCAAATCCTAGAGATGGGTTGGGACGATACTTTGGGGTCTGATGGGTTCCTGGTTGATGCATCATGCGACGCTTGCGGTTCTCATTGGCTTAGTTGATCTTTCCTTCCATCTGGATAGCTGAGTCCACAGGGGCTTCAATATCAGCAAAGGGGATATTGACTAACACTGTCTGCATTTCGTCATGTAGACCATTCAGGAATCTTTCTTTCTTCTTGGCTTAGGTGTCGATCTCATCCGGGGCATACCTAGCTAATGACAAAAAAAATTCACGGTATTCCACTACAGTCATCTTTCCTTGCTTCAGCTCTTTGAACTCGTCTCTCATTCTCTTGATCAAACCTGGTGGCACATGGGTTCTGCTAAACTTGACCTTGAATTCCTCCCAGGTCATCATCTGGCCTCCGGTCATTGCGCGAACACTGTTCCACCATGCCCTGGCATCTCCGGCTAGATAGTGGGTGGCGAAAAGGACTTTCTCGTTGGCTTCCACTCCGGCGACTTGTAGGTTATATTCCATGGTTTGCAGCCAATCATCGGCGTCTAGGGGCTGTTCGGACTTAGTGAAAACAGGTGGGTTGGTATTCTGGAAATTCTTGAGCTTAGATCCATGGTTGTCCTGATTTCCGTGGCCTTGGTTGTTATGGGCTAGCTGGGATATTTGCTGAAGGGTGGCTAGGTTGGCTTGACGTTCCGCTCTTTCAGCTTCACGGTCAGAAGTCAACATTTGCAGAATCTGCAACATCGGGTCCGGGGATGAACCACTTCCTCCACGTGGCATCTGAAATTGAGATAGATCATGAGAAAAGAGGGAAATTTCTAAAGTTTTGGGTCTTTGAAAAAATTTTAAAGTTTGACTCAGATTTTCTAGCAACTTTCTTTTTCATTCATTCATTCATTCATAGCACTCAGTACAACACACACCACAACAAAGAAAAACAGATGGTTTTAAGAACCATTCTGAGAACTACGATACAGTGGGACCGAATACTACTCACTACGTTTGTGCACTAGCGTAGTTGTGAGTTTTACTAAAAGTGATCTAAGGTGCAAAATTTGATGTAATCTTTGAAATAATTTTGGAGTAGCATGCATTTTTATGAAGGAGTCCAAGAGGTAAGAATGAGAATAAGTTTTTGTAAATATTTGCTTCCTTTGGTTTTGAAACTAAGTTTTTGATTCAAACGTCCAGTCTAACTAGGGTCTCCTATGGTCAGGATGGCTCTGATACCAACTTGTCAACACCCCAATTTTTAATCCTAGATGCCTGTTATGCCATACATCGCAATCCCAGGATTACCATTTTTGCGAGACATAACAGAATTGGATACCATAGTACATCATCCATTACAAACGATACATAAGTTCTTACACAAATAGGGATCTCATGATCCAGTTCTTAATAAAACATCAAGCAGCGGAATACGTAATAATAACGGTAGCATAGGCAAAGCTCCATCTTCGGGGCCACAGGCAATGCTGACAATGGGAGATGATCCTAGTTGTCATAACCTTCCTGGGGTCCATCCTCCAGGTACTCCTCTTCATACTCTGGCCATGGGAATAGCCAGGGACAAAGCCATGAGTACTCTTTAAGTACTCACAAACTAGTACTAACAGGTAAAGGGGTTTTTGGATAATAGGACACTAGGCTCTAGGGTTGTTTTTCAAAAGCCAGATTTATCTCTACGAAGTTCCAAAGCTAATCACAATTTTATAACTCCTAAGTGGGATCTTGTAACTCATGTCACAACCCTGTTGTGGTCAAGTCAAAGTCTCAATTCATTTCAAAAGTCATTTTGAAAAGTCTGACGGGGGAACAGTATGGCCACTCCAACTGTCCATAACCGCGGACGCGGCTATTCGAATAGTTTGACACTCTGCAGAGATTGTACACTTTCACCACAACATTCGATACATCCGTCTGGAACAAATCCCGAATTCACCATACTCAGTATGCGGATAATCAATCCTAACCTTTCGATTACACGCCCTAGTATAAGCAGCTCTCCTGTGAGTTTGGCCTCCCAACCATGACCAACTATCATCTTGGGTACTGCACAGGTGGACAATCTTCACAAGGTAGCCTTAGCTCAGACCTTGGCCGTGAGGGAGCTAATACTAAGGTATATAAGTTTCCAGTTAAGCCCTACCCAATCTTTGGGTATTGTGGTTGTACGATAAAATTGGAATGCTATCGCATCCAGACAACCATCAGTTTTATAAAGTTTAAGGCTCATGCCTCGACATTTTCATCACCAAAATCATCAGGTGTTCGGAAACACATGTCCAAAACATTTCAATAGAATGATCCATCATTCCAAGGTGTTCATAACCATTTTTCCACCAAGTATTCCCATCTAAAAGTTGATCAAGTTTAATTCTTAGCACTAGCATCTATAAGTGGGGGTAGGCACTAATGAGGGGTGGTGGACTAGTGGAGTTTCAACTAAGTACAACCTTATGTCTCAGGCTGATATCAAGGTTTCTAACTTAGGCCAAATTTTATGCTCTTTATGTAACCTTCACATATCTTTCTAGTATCTACCAATCTCTTAAGTAAACTCTAAGTAAGATTTGATAAAGAAATAAAGTAAGAATCTTGCAAGTAAAACTAGGATTGGTTTATCAAATGGGTATGATCACATATGCTTGTGGCATATAGTAGGCAGGGTAACAATTAAGGGTTTACTGACACAATATCAGTATAAGCTTGCTAAATTGCAAGTGTTAGCTTGCAAGGTTACTGGCTTGCATAGGTATAGTATCAGCGTGCCTTGTGCAGAGCAGTGGTTGAAGTTCTCCTCGGCTTCTTCTTCGTAGAATCCTCCTTCCTCCTCGTATCCTTGGTCGGTACTAGCGTCTATGAATAAATACGAGGTACACAATCACCAAACAATACTTAACTACTTTCAATCATCACACAAAAGGGTCCTATAGATGATCTAGCATCATCTCTAACATTACAAGGTTAGGGCTTGGTTTAATTCTTTTTATTTTTAGAAAAGTAATTTCTACTCATTGAAAAACTACTTAAGATTTAATATTCTCCAAACCAAACATGGGATCATGTTGACACATGTCATCACCACATATTTTAGTCCATGGGAATATGAATTAAAGTGGTGTCTCAATTTAATAAGGTTTCACCCTTTTATTTTAATTAATTAATGTGTCTAGAAATGCCTATGTAGCATTCTTTTATTACTTGAACATTATTTCTGCAAGTAAACCTATATATTTTTATATATTCTGAAAGTTATTGTTAAATGTGATTTTTGAGAGTTGGAATCAACTCAAAAGCTATTATGGTTTAAATTTGAAAAATGTTTGAATGCAGAAAAGCTTTTTCCTTGTTATTTTTACCAGGGGTGATCTATAGATCCAAATGACTTGAATCCAAAGGTATTGGATTCAGCATTTCCATATCTTTCTAACAAAATTAGTTTCATTCAATTTGGTGCACTGAATCGATCTGGGTTGATTTTTGAAACTGGGTACAGAAGTGTGTTTGAAATAAAATGGAAAAGGTTTAATTTGAATAACTGGGCTGCGTGGGAAAAGTTAACGGGCCGGCCTTCTAAGCGTAGCGCTTCCGCGGGCTGCTTAAGTGGTTGTCCCCACACGTCAGTGAGACAGGGGGGTGTGAAGCGGTATGGGACGATGTGGGTCGTTCGATCTGATTCTAATCCAATGGCTGAGAGTCATCGTCGACGTTGAGCAACGCCGGCGAGATAGAAACCTAGCGCGGCCTGTGGGGGTTGCTGGGGTTCACCGGGCTGCTAGCGAGGGATGGCGAGGCGGGCGAACGATGAAGTCGACGATGGCGAACTCAGGGGTGGTCGCGGCAGCTCCTGGGGTGCACGAAATCAATGGCCCCCTTCTTCTCCAAAGGTGGCGGGCTCGGGTGAAATTCCGGCGATGCGCTGCTCGCCTTGCTCCGGGACTGAGGTGGGTTGGTTCTGGGTGAGAGAGGAGTGGAATGGTGTGAATAATTCGAGCAGGGGAGTCCTCTATTTATAGTCTCGATGGTGAGACCGAACGGCATGGGCGGGCGACGGTGGCGACATGGCTACGGGCTGCTAGAGGCATGGCCGGTGGTGGAGATCGCTTGGTGGTCTCCTGGCGATGCTCTACGGCTTTAATGCGCTTGTAGGGGCGGTGCGGTTTGGTCTAGAACACGCGACGCTCTGCGCGGCAGAGGCGGCGTCTTCGACGGCGAGCGGTGGCTGTGCGGCATGGGGCGGCGAACGGGGATGTCTGGCGGTCTCCTGGGTCGGTGGTGATCGTGTATGCATGCGTCGAGGGCGGCGCGCGGTCTGTGGGCTTCGGTCGAGGGTGGCGCTCTGACGCATGCTCGGCACGGTTGGCAGAGGCACGGGCGCGACGTTCTTGGGCGCTCTAGTCGGTGTCTTTGAGGCAGGGCTGGTCGAGAGGGGGCGGTGAGGCATGGGTGATCTCCCAGACAAGGTTGGCATGGGTAGCTTTCTTCCTAGCTTGCTGTCTACACTGGGGTGGCAGGGGTGGCTTCAGCTGTTCACCATTGATGGTTTTGGAAATCTCACAGTGGTGCTAGTGCTTAGTTAATCTTGCTAGATGATCTACTTAGCTGGTTGTGAGCTAGATAGGGAACCAGTTAGGCTCAAAACACTGCACACTATAGTGTTTTGATTTTGTTTGATTTGTGTCTACCAAGTGTTTGATAAAATGGCCGCATGAATTCAAGTTTTGAATTTTGAAAAGATTTTTGGTGAGTGTGCTAGAGTGGTGCTGGTGAGTCTGCAGATGCTTGGGTTTTGAAAGTTGAGCTTGTTTGAGTGGTTTTTGAAAAAGTGGGATCTTCCCATATGATAAAGATTCAATTTTGAATTGTCATTTAAACTATGCATTTGAAAGTTTCTGGATGATCACAAAGTGGGCCTTGATACTTTGTTATGAGTACATTCAAGGGGTGCAAAGATCCAGAAAAGTTTCTGTTAGGTTCTGAAAGTTTGAGACAGCTAAAGTAGGCATGGGAGTTAAATTGGTCAAAATGACCATTCCCTTATTTTATTTGTTTTGATTTACTTGTCTTTAGGAAAAGTTTGGGAAATGTTTTAGATGATGTTTATTTCACCTAAGAAACATTATACAAGCAAAGGAACACACAAACAATTTGGTTCAAAAGAATTCAAAATGAAATGCATACTCACATGCATGCTTTCATAATTTTATTTAGAAAAGTTTTTGTTAACCCTAATTTTGATGATTAGAGTGTGATGATCCAAGATTAGTATTTTTGGGATGTTACACCAACTTGGCTATGAAGAGGAATAAAAGCGTAGACCACGAGCCAATGGATTCCTCGGGAAGGTTCATTAGCCAGGTATGCATCATGGCCTTGAGACCCATGGGGAACCAGTTAGCCATGACACGGTCATCGCCGCCCGTGGCCTCGACGCCGGTGGTGTATATCTACAAGAACTCTGTGGAGTTGGATGTGTTGTCATATCGCGGAGGTATCTTCGGCTTGAACTTGAGTGGACACACCACGCGGCGGAGGTTCTCGGTGATCGCGAGGCAGCAGCTGCTACTGCGGGTCTCGACACCGCTAGCAAGGTCCATACGGTTCTGGCGGCCTATGGCAGCGATGTCTTGGGAAATGCGGGTCTCACGCTCACAACGTCACGCAAGGGTCACACGAGCGTCCTCCATTGGACGAATAATTTGTGTGTTGTAGTTGACATGCAGCAACCATGCTTCATGAAAGGAATGCGTGCTCCTTGAGCCTTTAGCTCGAACGGAAAAAGGGGTAGGAGGAGGCACGCCGTGGGACACTTCTCATACCTAGGATCCTAGGGAAGCCGAGTCCGTATTGGCCCACGTAACGTCAATGAGCGTAGTGAGAGGCACGTGTGACTCCTCTCGTGCAGCTTCTGCGGGTGAGTAGCAGAGAAGCTCTTTCACAATGAGGCGCGCACCCCCTGGTGTGAGCGTGAATTCGTGCCCGCGGGGTGATACGGCGTGTGACAAGGACACGTCGGTACACTCGGGGAGTAGCGCCTCTCGAGAGGAATGGGTGGAGGAGTCTCCCTTTTCTTTAGGCGATGATGTGTCAGGACAACACAACACTGTGGAAGTTCTGGTTTCCCTAGGGTACGCTCGCCCTTCCTTGTGGGACACGCATGACATAGGTGTCGACACGAGGAACCCTGGCGTCGCGGTTATTTAAGATCTCAGAAGCGTGCCTCAACCCCTACCTGCTGCGCCAAATGTCGGAGATTTGTGTTACATTAAGGAAAAAAGGGTCCAACGATCCTTGGATTCGTGAGGGGGATGAACATGCATTTGGATCTTCTCGACGACGAAGGTTGCGACGGAGTTTGCACATGACAAAGAGTTGAGACCGTGGTTTTTTACCTAGGCGATGCATGTAAAATACATACACGACCTTTTTAGTTTGTTAACATGTTTATCCACATATTTGCATCACATATATTGTTATATCCATGTTTTACATTGATTTTTGGGGATTTACCAATGATCCCCTTTATTTTGGTTATAACCCTGTAGGGCAGAAAAACCCCGTTTTCAATGTTTTTGATGTTTCAGGACCTCTACGGAGTCAAATGGACATGAGATTTTGGGGATGTCAATATTTATCCACGAGAAGCATCTGGAGCACAAGAACCTCAACTAGAGGGCCAGGAGGCCCAAAAGAGCCCAGGTGGAGCACGCAGCCCAGGGGGCGTGCCACCTGCCCTATTTCCCTCCTCGGTCGTCCGGGAAGTTATATTGACCTAAAAACCCCTCTATGTGGATCCCCCGGGGAGTCCTCGATACAGAGCACACCAGAGACAAAAACACCACCAAATAGAGAGTTTTTATTTCTTTTGTATTTTTCTTTGAACTCTTGTTGTAGCAAGAGGGTTTTATTTTGGTTTTCTTTCTGTAATTTTTAATAAAGTACCAAGTGGAACCCATTTTGGATGTTATAAAGTTAAACATATGGAGTAGCAAATTTCAATAGAATAGTTTTTAGTGGAATTTTTTTCTAATTTTTCTATAACTCTGATTATGCTAATATTTACAAAGAATTTAAAACTTTTCATCCCATGTATGCACAAAAATAGGCTAAAATTCCTAACATGTTTAAGTGGGAGAAATACATTCCTTTTTCTGCTGCTGAGAATCTGGACAAATTCTGCCATGTTTTGTTTTAACCATTCCCAAGTGTCCTAAAATGATTGCTATGATCTATAATATATGCTTGCGATGTGTAGACACATTATATGCTTGCTGGAACATTTAGAAAGAATTTTTCTTCGATATATATGCAGCAACTATTATGCTTTTCTGCCACTAATGTCACCACTCATAAAAGAGATGGGAGAAAAGTTTTGTGTTGAAGTTTTTTGACATGGAATAGAGGAACATAACACCAATAGCAATACAAGGATGGTGAAAACCATAAGCTTGGGGATGCCCAAGGCACCCCATGGGACTTATTAAACTCTCGGTTTGCAAATTTCTAAACTTTGTTTTTCGAGCAACATAAAACAATCGTAGAAACTTGGAGCGTCTGTTTTGTTTATTTTACTTTTGTTTGAAATAAAAGGACCACCATCATGAATAATTATGCATGTTTATGATTAAGCTACTGAAAAGAAACTTTGCCATGATGATATTAAAACTGAATATGGATGTCTTGAAATAAAAGAAAAAAGGGGGATAAAAGCAAAAGGCTAAAATTCATGTTATGCCTAGTTACTAAGCTCAAATACTTTACATGAATATGATTTGTTTGTGCCTATTAATTTGTACCCTTTGCTCATGTATATCTATGTTCAACCATAAGGATTAAGGTGATAAAACAAATGTTGGCATTATGAACTAGATGTCACACTCTTTATATCTCTTTTTGCTAAGCCCTCACAATGCAAGCTAAGACTTGTTCCAAACCCCTTAAACTAGAAGAGGCATATCTACCTATTTGTGGAAAAATCTACTTCCAAGTATAATATGCATGTTGATCCTCCAAAATATTCAAAATCATCTCTTCTGTGTAATCTAAAGCTCATATGAAAGTAAGGTTTGGGGTGATACCACTATGGAACTTTATGTGCTTTACATCTTATAAGTTGTTTGTTAGCCAAACCATGATATCATGGAACAAGCTTACAATATCTGTTATCGAAATATCATGTTTGTTCTTGCTTTGTCTTGCACTACACACTGGAGTAGGCATAACGAAAGATAAAATTCTCCTGGGCTGCTAGCCAAACCCATGCATGACATGGTGGAAACTTACAACATGACAATTTATGACACTCTTTTCAAAATAAATTTATCGAGAAGACTCATATGTCTGTTTGTCTTGTCTTCTGAAATATGGAGATATGCCCCTTATGAAAATAACACAAAAGAAGCATGCTTCCTAGCTACCAAACGTATGTTGGGCATATAGTCACACAGGTGCAAGAGGCACCTCAGTGATGCAATTTTTATGATAACCTAAGCTATACAATGACATGTTGTAGCATCAGTTCATTGGTAAAGGTGAATGAGACATTCAACTTGTAAAATGTTTAACACATAAACCATATGCAACTTTTGAAACAAAAGCTACTTGGAATCCCATCCTTATTAGTATTGTTGACATGAATTACATAGCTCAAAACTTTATTTTACATTCTTTATGGAGGGTTAATATATGTATTCAATGCTTACTTTTGGTGTCATCGCAATAACTTGGTATGCTCTTTGTTTCTGAACAAACATTTTAATCATGGTATTATAGGAGCATACCACATCACCTTGGCGGGAACCCTCTTCCTGGGGCGCTCGCCCTCAACATCACCAGGCTCATCTCGTCTAATCTTATACCGCAATGTAGTGCATACCGGGCATGCATCCAAATTCTTGTACTCCTCACCGCGGTAGAGGATGTAGTCATTAATGCATGCATATATCTTCTGCACATCTAATCTTAGAGGGCAGACAACTTTCTTTGCTTTGTACGTACTGGAGGTCAGTTCGTTATCCTTTGGAAGCAATTTCTTTATTATTTTGAGAAACTTTTCAAATCCCTTGTCAGTCACACCAATCTCTGCCTTCCATTGCAGCAATTCTAGTGTGCTACCTAGCTTTTTGTGGCTATATTCGCAATTCGGGTACAACAATTTGTTGTGATCCTCTAACATCTGATCAAATTTCAACCTCTCCCTTTCGCTTTTGCATTCTCCCTTTGCATTAGCAATGTCCTGACCAAGATCGTCATATATGATGCTTGTTCTTATGCTTCTTCTTCATCATTGTCTTCCATTGTAGTACCACCGTATTCAGGGGACATAGGATAGTTATCCTCATTCTCTTCTTCTTTGTTGTCTTCTATCATAACCCCCCTTTCTCCGTGCTTGGTCCAACAATTATAGCCAGACATGAAACCATACCAAAACAAATGGTCATGAAGGACTCTTGAGGAAGAGTATTCCTTCTGATTCCAACAATCACCACATGGACAACACATAAAACCATGTTGATTGTTTTCCTCAGCACAACGAGAAAAGAACACATGCCTTTAATGAACTCTCCAGAGATTCGGTCAGCGTACATCCATGGCCAGCTCATCTGCATTATATAAGTACATCAAACAGAATGACGATGCTAAAATTAGTACCAGACTAAAAATAAAAGCACATAATGCGACGACATACAACATACTAAAACTATGCACTGATTTAAAAACTTTCTACTCCATATCTTTAGTCCCGGTTGGCACACCAACTGGGACATAAAGAGGTTGCGGCAGGCTGGGACCGACGTGAGCCCATTTAGTCCCGGATGGTGTCTCCAACCGGGACTAAAGGAGACTCCAACCATGACTAAACGTGTGTGACAATAGTATTCGGTAGGTGGAGACACAGATACATGGGTGAGTGTCGACACTATGTCGTGAGTGGCGACACTACGCCAGTGAGTGGCGATACTATTTCGGTGGGTGGAGACATTATGAAAAGGGTGAGTGTTGACATTATGTCATGAGTGTCAACACTATGTTGTGCTGCTTAATCTATAAATAGGCATCCTTGTGAAGTTATCAACTGCAAGGAAGATGGTGTGTGAGAACAGGAACACCACTAAGACGAAGCTTCTCGAAGATGTCTTAGGATCCCGTCCTCAAACATCTTCGAGGATCTCGCCATAGAGGCACTCCCTAAAATGTGAAATTAGTTAGCTCCCCCGATGTATTGATCTAGCTAGAGAAGTTATAAATTGCAAGTTGGTGTGCGAGAGCAGGGACACCACTACGGCGAAGCTTCTCGAAGATGTCTTAGGATGCCGTCCTCGGACATCTTCGAGGAGCTCACCATTGAGGCACTCCATAATATGTGAAATTTGTTAGCTCCCGGCGTGTTTATGTTATTGGTTCTTGCTTGCTGCAACACCCGATGATTAAAATGCTAGGTCACACCTATATATGTGTGCCTTCATTTCGGATATGATCCTGCGGGCGGTGTGAGCGAGCCTTGTGATATGCACAAGGACATATATTGTTTTAATCCAAGGTGCCTGTTATGCCGTACATCGCAATCCCAGGATTACCATTTTTGCGAGACATAACAGATTGGTGTCATAGTTCATCATCCATTACAAACCATAATAGTCTTATAAATAGTTGATCTCATGATTAGGTCTGATTACAATCAAAGCAGCAGAATAATAATAGCATAGTAGCAGCTCCATCTTCAGGGTCACAGGTAATGTTGATGATGGGAGATGATCCTAGTTATCGTAAGCGTCCTGCTGTCCATCCTCCTCGTAGTATCCTTTATAGTCTGGCCATGGGAATAGCCAGGGACAAAGCCATGAGTACTTTGAAGTACTCGCAAACTGTCACTAAAGCAGTAAGGCCATTCTAATAGGAATCCTAATCTCTAGGTTTGTTTGCCACAAGCCAATTTTATTTCAACCTGTATCTAGTAATAAAATCATCACTTTAGTTATCTAAGTTACTTAGGTGGGAACCTACTTTCATCTCCACAACCTGTGGGTTCATGTCAAAATCACCATTCAAGTCACGGGTCATTTTGGAAAACTTCTGACAACGGAACAGTATGGCCATCCAACTGTCCATAACCGCGTACGCGGCTATTCGAATAGATTGACACTCTGCGGAGGTAGTACACTTTCACCACAACATTAGATACATCCATCAGGGATAATCATGAATCATCATACTTGGTATGCGGATAATCAATCCTAACCTTTCAATTACACACCCTAGTATAGGCACCTCTCCTATGAGTTTGGCCTCCCAACCATGACCATATGTCATCTTGGGAACTGCATAGGTGGACAGTCACATTCACAAGGTTGCCTCATCTCACCTCATTCCGCGAGGAAACCCATACTAAGACACATAAACTTCCAGTCAAGCCCTACAAAAATTCGGGTATTGTGGTTGTACGGTAAAATTGGAATGGTATCGCATCCGAACCCAACCATCAGTTTTTATCAAAGTCAGTTCACATACTCCATTCATCATCATCTTCAACCCATTGTGTCCATAACACATGTCAAAAAATTTCAATAGAATGACTCATCATTCCAAGGTTTTCATAATCATTTGTTCCCATCTAGATTGAGCAAGTTTAGCTTAGCACTATCATCTATCAAATGGGGGTGTCACTAGTTGTGGGGTACTAAGCTAGTGTATCTACCTTCCTCAAGTGCCAGGCTATTGATGACACTTTCCTAATATTCCACTAATCACCAATTAATTAACTACTGGAACAACTTTGCAAATAGGGATAATAAGTAAAGCTTGCAAGTAAAACTGGGGTTTGGTATAATCAAGAGGGTATCACAATTGCGTGCAAGTGAGGCTTGCATGGTTTAGCTTAGCTTGCCTTGGTTGGTAAGGTGGTCGAAGTTCTCGTCCTCGTCTTCGTAGAATTCCTCCTCTTCGTAGCCCGGATTAATACTAGCGTCTAAAAATCAATACGAGGTACACAATCACCAAACAATACTTAACTACTTCCATTTAACACACAAGGGGTGACTCTAGATGATCTAGCATCATCTCTATCATTACAAGAAAAGGTGACAAGATTTTTATTGATCTTATTTTTAGAAAAGTAATTCCTACTCATTGAAAAGTTACTTAAGATTTAATATTCTCCACTTAAAATATGGGATCATATTGACACATGTCATCACCACATATTCTAATACTTGATAATATGATTTAAAGTGGTTGGCCTAATTTATAAAGCTTAACCCTATTAATTAATAATATTTTAGGGACTAGAAATGACTATAAAGCCATTCTTTAATTTTGGTCTAGGGCTACTGTATGTAAGTATGTATATTTTTAAATATTCAGAAAGGTCTTGTCCAATGTGATTTTTGAAAGTTGGAATCAAGTCAAAATCACTTATGGTTGATTTTTGAAAAATGTTTGAAGTGCTAAAAGCTACTGTATTGTTATTTTTACTAAGGGTGATCCATAGTTTCAAACTGTTTGAATCCAACAAGGGTTATTGGAGATTTTCATCTACTTTCAAACAAAATTGAATTCATTCAATTTGGTGCAGTGAATCTTCATGAATGGATTTTTGAAGTTACCTACAGTAGGGGGTTTTTCAAATAAAAGACAAATCTAAATTTGAATCGTTGGGATGCGTGCGGGAATGCAAATGGGCTGGCCCAACTACGTAACACGCGTGTAGCGGGCTGCTCCCGGGCTGGTCCTACCTGTCAGCGACGAACAACACGCAAAGCGATATTAGCTATTCTGGGCCTTACGATTAGAGCACGATCAATGGCTGAGCGTCGTCGTCTCCGTCGTAGGGCACGCGTGGGACATAACCCTAGCGCTACGGTGGGGGTCATCGGGGGCTTACCAGGGCTCCAGCTAGTTGCCGTGATGGGGGCGAACGAATGAGTCGATGACAGCGATTCGACTGGTGGTCGTAGCAACTCTTGGGACGACTCCTAGCGTCAGATCCTTCCTTCCTCTGCAGCGGCAGACTCCGGTGAAATTCCGGCGAGGTGGTGCTCGCCTTGCTCTAGGGTTGGGTCATAGAGATTCCTGGGTGAGAGAGGAGTGCAATGGTGTGCGTTTTGGGGTCGGGGGAGGGCTCTATTTATACTGCAGCAAAGGGGGCACGGAGGCATGGCTCGGGCTCGCCGTGACGTGGTTACAGTGAACTATAGTCATGGCCAAGGGCATAGGTCGATGCGGTGCTTCGGGGCGATCGTAATACACATAGTGGCATGACGAGGAGCGGTCTAAATTGTTCTAGAAGATCCATGCTCTATGACTGTACCGATGGCATTCGTCACGGTGTACGGTGGTCACGGTGCTCGCGCTATCAAATGATCATGTCTAGGAGCTTCCTGGAGTCATGGCAAACATAATGGCGCAAGGTGAGGGCGAGGCGCGACCTGTGCGCGCGGGATTGCTCGGCGCTCTAGCGCGGAGACCAGCATGGTCTGGCGTTAAATGGGAATGGCTTTGTTGGCGTCTCCTCGGGCGTTCTTTGGTCGGGGCGTGCACAGGCAGAGGAGGTGAGGTCAGGGCTACCTCCTAGACATCATGGGCGAGGGCGGCGCGATCTGTGGTGGCGTGTCCGCGTCGGGGTGGCAAGGTGACCTCGGGTAAGATTTTTACATTTCTCATTTAATCGAGTGAGGGAGCTCCTATGCACGGACCGGTACTGAGGGCGTTAAAGGCACGGCATGTGAGCTCGGTGAGGTCATAAGATGATCAAAGTTTTGATCAAATGAATGAATAGTGGTTGAGTTTGTACTGTTATCACCAAGCGTTCGATCTTATGGCCGCAAGAACTAAACCATCACATTTTACAGTGATTTTTGGTGGGTGTTCTGGTACTAACCTTGGTAGTCTCTGGGTGCAATGTTTTTCTAAGTGGTGAAGGTTTGAGTGGTTTTCCAAAAATGGATATCTTGATACATAAGATAGATTCAATTTTGAATTGCCTATCAAATGGGTTTGGATTTGTTTCTACAAGGTTGGAAAGCTCCATTGGGTTTAGTGTCACTAGGTCTAGCAAGGGGAGAAAATAAATGGAAAATTTTCTGTTTGAGATTAGTTGCTAGAGATGCTCAAAGTGAGCTAGTGGTTAACTTGGGCAGAAATGACCATTAGGTCATGTGCTTTATATTTAGATTTTATTTTGTTTTGATCTGGTTTGGAAATGACCTATATGATATGGTTTTGATCTCTAAACCAATTATCATCATTTACAACAATCAAACATGGCATGGCAAGCATTCATACACACAAGCATAAGATTTGAATTTAATTTATAAAATCTTTTGTTAACCCTAATCTTGGTTAATTAGAACTTGATACTCATTAATATTTTTGGGGTGTTACAAACCTTCCCTCCTTAAATAGAATCTCATCCCGATATTCAGGAAAAACTAGGAACTAAAGAGATTGGGAAACTTCGTCCTCATGTAATCTTCTCGTTCCCAAGTGGCTTCTTCTTCAGTATGATTGCTCCACTGAAACTTGAGGAACTTGATACTCCTGGTCTGGGTAGTTCGAAAAGCTTCTTTCAAAATACGAATGGGTACTTCATGATAGGTTAAATCCGGGTTGATTTCAATGGCTCTGTGATCGATGTTCTTGAAAACTTCCGTCATCTCTAGAACTTCTAAACATTTTCGAAGTAACGAGACATGAAATGCATCGTGATAGCTGACATCTCTTCAGGCAGTTCTATCTGATATGATACCTCTCCTCGGAGACTTATAATCTTGTAGGGTCCAATGTATCTAGGTGCAAGCTTTCCTTTGAGTTGGAAACGTTGCATTCCTTTCAAGGGTGATACTTTGAGATAAACAAAATCTCTGACATTGAAGGCTAGGTCTCAACATCTCTTATTGACATAACTCTTCTGTCTGGACTAGGCGGTCTTGAGGTGCTCACGGATCTTGTGAACCTTCTCTTTGTCTTCTCGTAGGATGTCGGGTCTGAAGTTCTGACTCTCTCCTACTTGCGACCAATTCATGGGGGTACGACACTTCCTTACATCATAAACTCAAATGGGGCCATTTGCAAACTGGCTTGATAACTGTTGTTGTATGAGAATTCTGCGAAAGGCAGGCAGTCCTCCCATTTAGATCCATATTCCAACACACAAGCTCTCGACATAGCTTCGAGTATTTGGTTTACTCTTTCTATTTGTCCATCGGTCTGCGGGTGATTGGCTATGCTGAAGTTCAGCTTGGTTCCTAAACCTTCTTGGACTTTCTTCCAAAATCTTGAGGTAAATTTGGTTCCTCGATCTGACACAATGTTCTTGGGGATTCCATGCAGACTGACTATTCTTGCTATATACAACTCTGCTAGCTTCGAGCTCTAATAAGTGGTCTTGACAGGCAAGAAATGATCTACTTTGGAAAGTCTATCCACTATGACCCAAATAGAGTCATTTCCCCTACTAGTGGTAGGCAAACCGGTGATGAAATCCATTCCAATTGAATCCCAATTCCAATGTAGGATCTGCGAAGGTTGCAACAGTCCTGTGGGTCGCTGATGTTCCGCTTTGACTCTTTGACAGATATCACACTTAGCTATGTAGCTTCCGAGTTCTCTCTTCATTTTATGCCACCAAAATTGCTCCTTCAAATCATGATAGATCTTTGTTCCTCCTGGATGGATAGAATAAAGAGTATCATGGGATTCTTGTAAAATAGCTTGTTTCAACTCTAAATCTTCTAGCACACAGATTCTTCCTTTATAACACAGAACTCCTTGTTCATCTTCTGTGAATTCGGGTACCTTCCCTATACCGATACGACGCTTAATTCCGTCAATACTGGCATTTCCTTTCTGTGCTTCCTTGATGTGATCTATCAAAGTGGGTTGAAGTTCAATACTGTCTAGGAATCCTTCACTTACTAGTTCCATTCTAAAATCTTCCAACTCCTTATGCAAACTTGGCTGCTCTTCCATAATCATGGTGTTTAATCTACACGGCAGTCTACTAAGAGCATCCGCTACCACGTTGGCCTTGTCGGGGTGATAGTGAATGTCAAGGTCATAATCTTTGATTAACTCTATCCATCTCCTTTGCCTCATATTCAACTCCTTCTGAGTAAAAATATACTTCAAACTCTTGTGATCTGAATAAATCTCACAGCGATTACCCATGAGGTAATGACGCCATGTCTTCAAGGCTAAAACTACTGCGGCTAACTCCAAGTCATGGGTGGGGTAATTCTGCTCATGTTGATTCAGTTGTCGAGACAGATATGATATAACTTTGCCTTCTTGCATCAACACACATCCGAGACCAATCTTGGATGCATCACAATTCCGGCTGCGCATTCGGTTAATATGGTTAATTCGGTTCGGTTAATATGGTTATACTGTAGATACGGTTTTAATACTTAGGTTAATACGGTTTTGTACGAAGATACGGTTCGGTTTCGGTAATAACCACTAAATTTCGGTTCAGTTTTGGTAATAACCAAACTAACCATAGTTGACGCGATTTTTTAAATAACGCCTAACATGAATGGTCATATATTTAAATTTAGCATTTCATATGACCGAAGTAGATGTGTTGGAAGAAAGAAGAAAAAAAAGAAAACATGAATTTTAGCCAAAACAAAATGTGTTGCAAGTCGAGAGAAACAAAAAAACAAAAACATCGGTAAAATACAAAAATATGCACTTACCAAGGATTGAACTCCCGACATGTACTTAGGAAACAATATACTGCACATCCAAGCCACTAGGTTCATAAGTCATTTGTGAAATAGTATCACTTTGGCCCCTATATTAGCGGTATGATCGAAGTTGGGCTGGGCCTATGACGAGTTTTTTGCTACAGACTGCATGTCGGTTAATTTCGGTAAAAACCGCGGTTTTCGGTTTAAAACCGAAATAACCGAGGGTCATTCAGTTTGCATTTTTGCTAACTGTAACCTAACCACAAAACTGAAAAAACTGAAATTTTGGTTGCGGTTAGGTTTTTCTCGGTTCGGTTTTCGGTTTCGGTTCGGTTATGTGCAGCCGGAATCACAATACACATCAAAGGGCTTGGGGATATCCGGCATGATCAAGATTGGGGCTGAAATCAATCTCTTCTTGAGCTCTTGAAAACCTTCTTCACATTTGTCTGTCCATTCAAACTTCTGATCTTTCTTGAGTAACTGAGTCATCGGCCTAGTGATGCTTGAAAATCCTTCAACAAACTTGCGGTAATATCTCGCTAATCCAAGAAATGCATGAACTTCGGTTTGAGTGGTTGGGGCTCTCCATTCTTCAACATCCTTAATCTTGGCGGGGTCAGCAGCAACTCCTCCGGATGACAGAATATGTCCTAGGAATCCTACTTCCTTTAACCAAAATTCACATTTGCTGAACTTGGCATATAACTGATGCTCTCTAAGGGTTCCGAGGATAGTCCTTAGGTGTTGTTCATGTTCTTCCTCCGATTTGGAGTAGATTAGAATGTCATCGATGAAAACAACGACAAACTTATCCAAGAAGTTCATGAAAATCTTATTCATGAGATTCATGAAATAAGCGGGGGCATTGGTTAATCCAAAAGACATGACCTTGTACTCATACAATCCATATCAGGTAGTGAAGGTAGTCTTTGGAATATCCGTTGCATGAATTTTCAGTTGATGATAACCAGTTCTAAGATCAATCTTAGAGAACACTCTGGCACCGGTCAACTGGTCAAAAAAATCTTCTATCTTCGGCAGGGCGTACTTGTTCTTGATGGTGACGTCATTCAACTTCCGGTAATCCGTACATAAACGGGTGGAACCATATTTCTTATCCACAAACAGAATAGGTGATCTCCATGGCGATGCACTTGGTTGAATAAGATCCTTGCTAATCATGTCATCCGGTTGCTTCTTGAGCTCCACTAATTCTGATGGGTTCATACTATAGGGTCTCTGAGCTATGGGTCCGGTTCCAGGGATTAGTTCAATGATAAACTCGATATCCCGATCTGGGGGCATACTGGGCAATTCATCTGGGAACACATCGGGGTATTCACAGACTACTCTGACTTGGTCTAGGGTCGGTTGGTCTAAACTCTTATTACACTTGAATTGATGGGGCAGTGTCTCAGACACATGCTCAACTGATACTCCGGTGCTACTAGTCATGGCTATGGCTTTCTTGGCACAATCTATGAGTCCTTGATGTTTCGGCATCCAATCCATGCCTAGTACTACTTCCAAACCTTTGGTTCCAAGTACTATTAGATTGGCATAAAAATCTATTCCATGAATTCTGATAGGTACGGCCTTGCAAATTTTTCTAGCTTTGGTAGTTGACCCAGGTATTTGAACTATCATAACATGCTTCAAATTGGTTGGTTGAATCTTACTAGTGCATGAAAATTCTTCCGTAACAAATGAGTGCGATGCTCCAGAATCAAACAACACTCTTGCAAGTACTAAATTAACAGAAAACATACCTAGCATGACATCTGGTGCTTCCTGGGCTTCTTCAGCATTCATGTGGAACAGACGGCCGGTGCGGTTGTTCGGGTTGCCTGGGGCGAATCTCTTTCCAGGTTGGACATGACGCTGCTGCTGGGCAGGTGCAGTGACATTGGGTGCCGCAGCAATCTTCTTGGGGCACTCATTGGAGTAGTGACCCGTCACTCCACACTCAAAGCACGTGACTGTTGACTTGTCCTTCCCTGCAATAGGTACGACATTACTTCCAGTCCTTGGTTCGGTATTGTTAGTGGTGTTGGTGGGACTTGGCGGTGCACGGTTGAAGTTATTGGGGTTGCCACTGTGGTAATGGTTGTTGCCTCCCGATCTTGGGGTTTCCTCCGCTACGGCTGGGAAAGTTTGGGTGTGACATAGGTGGCCTAGTGTTCCTTGGTGCAAATCCAGCAGACGAACTGGGGCAATACTTTGGGGTATGGTGGGCTCCATGTTGATGCATCATACAACGCTTATGGTTCTCAGTAGCTTGGTTGATCTTTCCTTCCATCTGGTTAGCTGAATCCACTAAAGCTTCTAGATCAGCAAACGGGATATTGAATAACACTGTCTGCATCTCATCATGCAGACCATTCAGAAATCTCTCCTTCTTCTTGGCTTCAGTACCAATCTCATCAGGGGCATACCTAGACAGAGACAGAAATCTGTCACGGTACTCTACCACAATCATCCTTCCCTGCTTCAGCTCCTTGAATTCATCCCTCATCCACAGAATCAAACCTGGTTGCACATGGGTTCGGCTGAACTTGAGTTTGAATTCATCCCAAGTCATCATTTATCCTCCATTCATGGTATGGGTGCTATTCCACCATGCTCTCGCAGAACCATCCAGATAGTGGGTGGCAAACAGTACTTTCTCTGCCTCATCTACTCCAGCAACTTCCAAGTTGTTCTCCATAGTCTACAACCAATCATCAGCATCTAAGGGCTCTTCGGACTTGCTAAAGATAGGGGGATTGGTGTTCTGGAAGTTCTTAAGTTTGGATCCATGATGATCCTTATTTCCATGGCCTTGGTTGTCATGCGACAATTGGGCGATCTGTTGAAGAGTGGCAATATTGGCTTGACGCTCAGTTCTACCAGCTTCTCGATCGGATACTAACATTTGCAGGATTTGGACCATCGGGTCTTGAGATGAGTTGCTTCCTCCGCGAGGCATCTAAATATTGAGATAGATCATGAGACAAGAGGGAATTTTTTCTAAGGTTTCTGAG
This sequence comes from Avena sativa, assembly GCA_916181665.1. Lineage (NCBI taxonomy): Eukaryota > Viridiplantae > Streptophyta > Magnoliopsida > Poales > Poaceae > Avena > Avena sativa. The sequence goes on along the minus strand of OV702280.1, from coordinate 59,230,548 downwards.
TTTGGTTTAAAAGCTTTTAAACTTTGAGTAAGGCTAAGGTTTGAAAGCCATAACTCATTCATTCCAAGCACACAATACAAACAACACATTCCAACACAGCACAACAAGAAACATATGGTTTTAAGAACCATTCTGACAAGCTACGATACAGTGGGACCGGATACAACTCACACCTACGACAGTGCTCTAGTGCTACTACTCATCAGAACCGGTGGATTCTTCATCATCAATGAAGTCGCGGTCCTCATCATCAGTGTGGAACTCCTGGTCCCTGTCCTCCAACTAGTCATCATCATCACAGAGGTACGAGTAGGGATCTCCACGGATATCTTATCCTTCATTCTCCCTCTCCTCAAGCTGCATGTTCCGATCATGGACGGTCTCTTCCAAGGATGACACCTTGTGACGAAGGCGAGCAATGATGCGATCCTTCTTGTCACAGACGGCGAAGTGACTTGCGCTCCTTCACGAGGATGGCGAAGGTCTGGTCCTTCTTGGCGGAAACAAGTTGCTTCTTGTTGGCGTCAGCACGAGCATTGTCCAGCTCCTTCTGACTCTCATGAAGCATGAAGGCAAGATGGTCCACATGGTGCATCAACTCAGGGTGTGCTGGCAGGTCCAATGGTTGTCCATTGGAGTCACTTTTGGCATAATGAGCGAAGCGAGTGCCGACGATCTTGTTGATATTCTGCCCACATAGTCGGGCAAGTGCTTCCTGCATTGCTCTAGCCAATCCATCTATCCAGTTGTTCTCTCCGATGCTAAAATGGATCTTCTCAGATGTAGGTGGCTCCATCTTTCCGTGCAGATCTGCAACTATCATCCACTGTAGCTCTCCTCTGGGGTGATCATGGAGTTGAGATCCATAGAATTCCGAATGCGGGCGCTCCAGAAATTCTGCAAGCTGACTCAGGTCACTCTCAAAGATGAGGTTTCCTCCGTTGCCCAACTGATAAAACTTGTTGTAGGTGTAGTCCATCTATAAGCAATTAAGATGAGTAAGTTAGAGAAGTGATCAAGTGTGCCAAATTTTAGGTAAGGTTGCAAAAATTTTAAGGAACATATGACTCTTTTGGAAAGAATTTTCAAGGATAAGAGTGAGAATAGGTTTTCATAGATACTCACTTTATTTGTTTTTGGAAACTAAGTTTTTCTGACGTCCATGCTAACTAGGGTCTCCTATGGTCAGGATGCCTCTGATACCAACTTGTCAACACCCGGATTTTTAATCCCAGATGCCTATTACGCCATACATTGCAATCCCAGGATTACCATTTTTGCAAGACATAACAAATTAGTATCATAGTTCATCATCCATTACAAACCATAATAGTCTTATAAATAGTTGATCTCATGATCAGGTCTGATAACAATCAAAGTAGCGGAATAATAATAGCATAGTAGTGGCTCCATCTTCAGGGTCACAGGCAATGTTGACGATGGGAGATGATCCTAGTTATCATAAGTGTCCTGCTGTCCATCCTCCTCGTAGTCTCCTTTATAGTCTGGCCATGGGAATAGCCAGGGACAAAGCCATGAGTACTTTGAAATACTCGCAAACTGTCACTAAAGAAGTAAGGCCATTTTAATAGGAATCCTAAGCTCTAGGTTTGTTTGACACAAGCCAATTTTATTTCAACCAGTATCTAGTAATAAAATCATCACTTTAGTTATCTAAGTTACTTAGGTGGGAACCTACTTTCATCTCCACAACCTGTGGGTTCAAGTCAAAATCACCATTCAAGTCCACGGGTCATTTTGGAAAACTTCTGACAACGGAACAATATAGCCATCCAACTGTCCATAACCGTGGACGCGGCTATTCGAATAGTTTGACACTCTGCAGAGGTAGTACACTTTAACCACAACATTCGATACATCCGTCAGGGATAATCCTGAATCATCATACTTGGTATGCGGATAATCAATCATAACCTTTCAATTACACACCCTAGTATAGGCACCTCCCCTATGAGTTTGGCCTCCCAACCATGACCATATGTCATCTTGGGAACTGCATAGGTGGACAGTCACATTCACAAGGTAGCCTCAGCTCCCCTCGTTCCATGAGGGAACCCATACTAAGACACATAAACTTCTAGTCAAGCCCTACCCAAATTCGGGTATTGTGGTTGTACGGTAAAATTGGAATGGTATCGCATCCGAATCCAACCATCAGTTTTTATCAAAGTCAGTTCACATACTCCATTCATCATCATCTTCAACCCATTGTGTCCATAACACATGTCAAAACATTTCAATAGAATGACTCATCATTCCAAGGTTTTCATAATCATTTGTTCCCATCTAGATTGAGCAAGTTTAGCTTAGCACTAGCATCTATCAAATGGGGGCATCACTAGTTGTGGGGTACTAAGCTAGTGTATCTACCTTCCTCAAGTGCCAAGCTCTTGATGACACTTTCCTGATCTTACACTAATCACCAATTAATCAACTAATGGAACAACTTTGCAAAAAGGGGTAATAAGTAAAGCTTGCAAGTAAAACTGGGGTTTGGTATAATCAAGGTGGTATCACAATTGCTTGCAAGTGAGGCTTGCATGGTTTAGCTTAGCTTTCATTGGTTGGTAAGGTGGTCGAAGTTCTCATCCTCGTCTTCGTAGAATTCCTCCTCTTTATAGCCCATATTGATACTAGCGTCTAAAAATCAATACGAGGTACATAATCACCAAACAATACTTAACTACATCCATTTAACACACAAGGGGTGATTCTAGCTGATCTAGCATCATCTCTATCATTACAAGAAAAGGTGACAAGATTTTTATTGATCTTAATTTTAGAAAAATAATTCCTACTCATTGAAAAGTTACTTAAGATTTAATATTCTCCACTTCAAATATGGGATCATATTGACACATGTCATCACCACATATTCTAATACTTGAGAATATGATTTAAAGTGGTTGGCCTAATTTATAAATCTTAACCCTATTATTTAATAATATTTTAGGGACTCGAAATGACTATAAAGCCATTCTTTAATTTTGATCCAGGGCTACTGTATGTAAGTATGTATATTTTTACAAATTCAGAAAGGTCTTGTTGACGAGGGTTTGACTTGTCAATGCCCATTGTTATGGACTTTGGTTTTGGAGAAGATGGGGATGCTGAAAGTCGTGGAACGGTTAACAGACAAGCAACACAGGGACACGAGATTTACCTAGGTTTAGGCTCCTAGAGGGAAAACACTACCCCTTCTTGTCTGCTCTTGATTACGGCGGAACCGAAGGTTACAGGATGCGCAGATGCAATCTGGCGTGAGGTGTGTATGAGGTGAGTTGAGATCTCCTTCTCGTCGTACCCTCCCGACCTTTATATAGATAGGCCAGGTGTCGGGAGAGGTCGAGTCGGTTACAAATTAGGGTTGATACCCTTTGAAATTCTATCTAATCTAGACTTGTCCTCCAAGGAGCCGAAAACGCCATGGGTTTTGGGCCACCCGAAATCTTCATGGGTTGCATGTCTTTAACGTGGGCCTTCCTTGGGCTGGACCAGGTATACCAATGTCCTGCACCTGTAAGGTATATCCATGTCACTTCTCCAATGTGATTTTTGAGAGTTGGAATCAACTCAAAATCACTTATGGTTGATTTTTTAAATATGTTTGAAGTGCTAAAAGCAATTGTCTTGTTATTTTTACCGAGGGTGATCCATAGTTTCAAACTGTTTGAACAACAGGAGTGATTAGAGATTTTCATATACTTTCAAACAAAATTGGATTCATTCAATTTGGTGCAATGACTCTTCCTGAATGGATTTTTAAAGTTACCTATAGTAGGGGGTTTTTCAAATAAAATACAAATCTAAATTTGAATCGTTGGGCTGTGCGCGGGAATGCAAATGGGTTGTCCCAACTATGCAACACACGCGCAACGGGCTGCTCCGGGGCTGGTCCTACCTGTCAGCAACTAACAACACGCGAAGCGGTATCAGATATTCTGAGCGCGATCAACGGCTGAGCGTTGTTGTATCCGTCGCAGGGCACGCGCGGGACAGAACCCTAGCGCTACGACGGGGTCGTCGGGGGCTTACCAGGGCTCCAGCTAGGTGCGGCGATGGGGGCGAATGAACGGGTCGACGACGGCGGTCCGACTGGTGGTCGTGGAAGCTCCTAGGGGCGGCTCCTAGTGTCGGCTCCTTCCTTCCTCTGCAGCGGCGGACTCCGGTGAAATTCCGGCGAGGTGGAGCTCGCCTTGCTCCAGGGTTGGGTCAGAGAGGTTCCTGGGTGAGAGAGGAGTGGAATGGTGTGCGTTTTGGGGTCGGGGATGTAGCATCCCAGTTGTCTAACACCTGTAATGCTACTTGATCTAGTAATAAAGGGCCACTTCCTACAAATAATTGTGCATCATCTTCATATCATGCTCATGTCATCATGCCACCTTGCATTTTGAGCATCATACAAAAACCCTTTTGCTTTGGTTCTTATCTCATATGCATTAATATCTGTATTTGCCTCTTGATATTGTATTTGGTTCTTGATATATTGTTAAATGCCCAAGTTGAGTTGGGGGCATATCTCTTATTGACTCCACCACCTTTTTCTTACAACCTTTTAATTCCACCATCCAATTAACATGAGCTTGGCATTTTAAATGAGTTTACCTCTAGCTCATGTGGGTTGGGTGGATTCCACTCATAATCTTTTCTTGGCCTTTCCCACCTTTTGGGAATGCATGGAATAATGCCCCATGATTTTATGTTGTTTTCACAATATGAACACAGGGCATTTATTGTTTGCATGGGCCATGCAACTCCACCACATCTAGGTCTTTTGGTTTTCATTTGAAGTTCTTGGGTGGATCATTCTCTCTCTATCTCTCCTTCTTTTGCTTGGTCTAGCTAGGGCCATGCAAGTACCACTTTTCTCTTGCCATTGAAGGTTATGTTGTTTTGCTTGCTTGGATCACTCCTTCCCTTTGCTTGATCTTGTTTTTGACTTGTTTAAAACCCTAGCTCTCACCCCTCCCTCTACCTCTCTAGCTAATCTTTAAACCTAATCCCCTAATCCCCTTTTCCCTTCCATGCATGATCATGTGATCATGTGTGCTTTCTCTTATGTATCTTGGCCTCTTTTTGCCTCTCCTCTTAGTCAAACCACCTATTCAAAACCTCCTGGTAAAAATGCTCCAAATATTTTGAAATTATAAAACTAGTTTGAAAATTGAAATAGAATAAAATAACAAACAAATGTCTAAAAGACAAATAAATAAAAGGGGAGAAACCATACCTGGTAGCAGCCATTTTGATCCAGGTGCCTCAGCCGATCAAGAGTAGCAGCCCATCAGACAAACCTCCCCCGGCCCAACTCGCCTTCCCCGGCCCAGTACCGCTTCTGCCGTCGCTCGCCCTGTTCTTCTTCTCTAGTCGCCTGACGCCGTTCGACCGCTCGCCTCGGCAGCAGACGGAAAGCAGCAGAGGAGCAGGTGGCCGTCTCCGCCGTCAGCCGCGTCACCCTCCCCTCCTCTTCTTATCCCCAGACCGAGGCCCCTGAACCCTAGCTTCTTCCTCCCCCTGTGCCGCAGCTTCCCCCTATCCCTCCTCCTTTTTCCCTGTGCGCCGCCTCTGAACCGCCATGGTCCCGCCGCTCTGAGCAGTCCCTGTTCAAGCCGACGCCACCGGCGGGAGTACCTCAACCTCCGGGTAAGTCCAATCGTCCTAGAGCCTCGCCACGTCCACCTGGCCCTCTCTTCTGCGTGCGCGCCGCTCGTCTGATCGTCACCGCCGCAGGTACCTCCCCGTCAGTGACCCGTCCGACGAGCCCGTGTCAGCAGTGAGTCAGAGCCGCTAGGAGCGACGACTACGTCTTCTTCCCGGCGGCACCTGAAGCCTCTCTGCTCCGTCCCTCTACCCGGAGCCGCGCAGACGCCGATTCCCTCCGCTTTGTCCACCTCCTGCCTCGATTCCGGTGGGAATCGACCGAGGTAAGCTCCTCCCCCAAGCTCCTACCGTTTTACCCCTCTGCTTGCCTAGCGCCGCCTGTTTGTGACCCCCGCCGACGCACAAGCCCAGACCGGCGTTCCCCCCCTGTTCCCCGACGTGGCCTTTCCCGCACAACACGCCACCGTCGACCCATCCTTGTGAGATCTGTAGCCGGAGCCACCCTCTACACTTTCCGTTTTGGTAGCCAGGGCCACCTCGCCGCGGACGCGACGCCACCCTCGCCGGAAAAGCTCGCCGCCGCCAGGCGTCAACGAGTTTCAGAGAGCGTCGTTCGACAGACAGAGCTCGCGTGGAAGTTTTGCAAACCCCCCCCCCCCCCCCAAGTTTCGGTCGAGCACGCTCAGATCCCTAGCCGCCCAGAACCCCACATGTCGGTCGCCCAGAGCTTTGACCGAAAACCCCCCAGCTTTTCCAGGCCCTCACCCCGCACCCCCTCCTCGCTGCGCGTCTTAGCTCACCCAGGCCCTCGCTGGCACGTGGGACCGTCGGCACTGCTGGGCCCGCACGTCAGCGGCTGGGCTGGCTAACCCGCGGTAGCAAACGTCGTCCAGCACCACCGTGGCCCCTTACGCCTCTGACCCCACCTGTCATACTCCTGGGTAGATCTGCCTGAGTAATAAAAGCCCAGAAAAACTGTCTGTTTCAAATTAAATTCTTTGCAAATTAATTCAAATCAAATTCAAATACAAATCTGTTTAAATTTAAATAAATTCATAACTTATTAATGGTTTGGAATTTGAATTCAAACCTTATATGAAAAATGTTTAGTTTTGAATTATAATTCAAATCCTTATTCAAAAATTTTCAGAATTAGTTTATTTAGACAACCTTTGACTTTGACCCTATTTTAATTATTTTGACTTAAAATAAATTTAAATTCATAATTTCAAATAATACAAATAATATATGTTTTTGAATCAGAAAAATGTGAGGAGTTCAAATATGCCATTCAAAATATTATTTGAATACTTTAAATTCCAAGTTGAGTAAATTACAACCAATGCCACTAGAACTTAATAATTTAATAACTTTTGATTTATAACTCCGAATTTAACAAATGATATGTCTAAAATGATCAGCTCGACGAGACCTTTCTGTTTATGCTACCCATGACTTCAATTGCAGCATGCATCATATAAATATAAAGTATACAGCAACTAATATGACAACAAAATGGGACTAAAACCCCATAAAAATGTTACTTCTTGTGTTCGACACCTCACCCATGCCATGCTACTTTATTGCCATGCAACTTGTGCATCATTCATCATGGCATGATTGTTTGCTTGATGCATTTTATTCCTATGCTTGTGCACTTTATTTATGTTGGCCCTTGCTTGTTTGGTTCTTCTTCCGAATAGACGCTGAGCAGGGGATATATCAAGAGAACCAGGAGCACTACCCAGATCCGTCTCTCGCTTCAACTGAGTTGCCAGGCAAGCACTACCACATGCTTGCATACATACAGTACCTATTGCCTCTATCTTATTCTCGCATCATTGAGTCGCGATTGCATTAAACTGAATCCCAAGTATTGCATAGCTTTTGCTTTTAAACCCCACCAAGCTTGTTCCTCCATCCCATGAGCCATTACTACAGGAGTTTTTTGAGCCATGCGAGTCGTAGAACAGCATGTGTAGGGTATGTGAGAGTCTGATGGATAACGAGGTACCTAAACAACTTAACCTGAGTAGTAATGGGATAACTAATGAAAGTGGCACTGGTGGGCAATATCTGCTATTTGGTTTTTCCTGCTCACTTGTGTCCCGTAGGACCCCGAGTACTTGAAACCTGTTCCTTGAATATTCGCGCTATCCACATCCGGGAGGCTTATGGGACCCCCCTGAGCCAGAGCTTGATTCATTCTTATTTCTTGGGGCCACAAACTAGTTTGAGGTTTTATTTACTATCCTGTACTTATGCCATGTTTTACTGCTTTATTACGATTGTGCGATGGATAGCACACTGTACTGTTTAGGTCAGCGGAGTGTTTTCGCGGTATCGACAATCCCAGTTTTGGGTTCCCAGTCGTTTACAGCCATTGTCGCAAACCTTGGGTCCGTCTCGGAGTCAGCTAGCTTCGTTGCGGGTGTACTCAATGGGGTGGCCCCCTGAAATATTTCTGAATCCTGTGATTGCTTTGTCGTGAAGGCCTCATTGGGTTTTGTTTTGGTTTTTCCGAGGTTGATCGAGTGTGTGTTGCTATTTGTGCACCCCTGCAGGGTAAAACTTTCTGAAAGCCGTGTCCGCGGTTATGGACGACTTGGAGCACAGTTTCTCGATCATAGACAAGCATAACTAAAGTACCGCTTTTAACTTGACTAAACAACTGACTAGTAAATAGTGCAACACTCATGGAATGGTTAATAAAATTGCCAACGGATGGGGGTTGTTCGTCCGCTTCCTCGTTGGTAAGCGAGGAGGAGGAGGATGGATCTGATGGTATTACTGTTATAACTGTTGTCATTAATTCACGGACATCCGTCTATCATTGGTTAGGCGGATGGTTAGCGAGTATCTATAGAACTGCTAGGGTTTATCTTTTGCTGCAATTGCGTCACCCCAGGTTGTGTCCCCTTTAGAGGCATAAAGACTTGCTGAGTACCCTTAGGGTCTCACACGATAAATTATTGGTTCAGATGAACAGGTACCCTCGCAGGACGGATACTGGGTGGAAGAGGCTGATGATGTGGGCAACGATCGTTCGGTGTAGAGATTCCGGGAACGGGGATCCGTGAGATCGGTGGGCGGGATGTGCTTATTTCTATGGCATCTTATGCCGATTTGCTTCTTATCCGTACTCGGACTTTGTTTTGCCGCTTCCGCTTGATACTCTGACGTGTGATGTATGAGGAATTATCCTAAAATATTATATCTATCTAGGTCATTTGAATCTTGCCGTATGGCGTTGCTATATTTCCTTTCTTTTTAGATGGTATGGCTCTGATGTACTCTTGTATGGTGGCTTGCATACATACTCATTTGTGTATGTAGTTGATCCCTTCGCCTGCCGATTACGCCGCAAGTACAGGTCCCGATGAGTTGGAAGTGGTTGGGACGGCCGCAAGGTCTACCCGTGAGTAGCTTTTGGGGCCCCACCGTACTATTTCAACCACTACCGCTCATCCAGGCTTGTATCTAGGAGCGTAATTCACCGAGGTAGTTACAATTGGTATCAGAGCCATCCCGACCTTCAGGGTCTCAGCCAAACGGTCGTTGTCAGTCTAGCAAATATTTTGGTAGTTATCTATATTAGGGAAAAACAAAAACGAGAGAGTAGGACTGCTTCCACTTTTCTTCTTACCCACCCACCCTTTTCTGGTAAGGAAGTGCAACGTTTTCAATCCTCTTCTTAAAAATTCAAACTAGAATTCATGTGTTCTGGGTTTCCGTAGTACCATAGGTTGTGTGTGTGTGTGTGTAATTCCTTTGTCTATCTGTTGCATCCAAGTTGTTTTCTAATCAGCCTTTTGGTTATCAACTGTTGGTACATTCCATACCGACAGGCTTTTGCAAACCGACGCGATCTGTCTTACTCTTTGTTATCCGACGTTATCTTATTTGGGGTGTTCGTTTCCGTAGTTACTAATCTTTAGGTTCAACGTGAGAAGAAGGGGTTAGGATATGTGTTCCACTTATTCATGTGCGGAGTAATGCTTTGAGTGCGGGATGGAGTCGCGACCATACCACTACTCTTATCATTCGCTTTTGTATATTGAATTGGTAGAGTCGCTAATCTTGATTCGTTAAGTAATTTTGCGCATCTATTGGTATTTTAATGCCGAAATTTGTGGAAAATTTTTCTTTGATATATTTGTGTACCACACTCCTTTTCAGTCGTGTGCGATATGCTTAATATCTTTTAGGTGCTTTGAACTTTGTTGATATTTTAATATCATCTCAGTAAATTGTATCCTTTAATATTGGTTAATTCCATTTTGGTACTACTTTGGATTATTATTATTCTCCATTATAGTGCTGACTTGTGTTTTATATCAATCTCAGGATGGCTCCACCACGCCGTTCAGATGAAGACATACCACCGGAACTTGGGGCCGCGTTGTCAAACATAGCCAATGCCTTGGCAGCAATGCAGCAGAACCAGCAGCGTTTGGAAGAGAGTGTTCGGAGGAATGAGTTTGCTCCACTCCCTCCACCTCCCAAGCGGGGCGACATCAAAAGCTTCCTGAAATTCAACCCTCGCCAGTTTGATGTTTCCGATCAACCACTGGACGCGGATGATTGGCTGCGCGAGATGTCAAGGTTGCTCGAGACTGCTGATGTTCCTGAGCAGGAGTGGGTCAAGTGTGCTACTCACCTTCTGAAGGGAGATGCAGCTCTCTGGTGGGAAAATTACTTGAAGGCAAGCTGCACTGGTTTTCAGCCTACTTGGGAAAGGTTCACTGCAGCTTTCAAAGAGCAGTTCCTCTCAGAGATTGTCATGGAAAGGATGAAGGAAGCTTTTCTCAACCTTAAGCAGGGAAATGATAACGTCAACACCTACATCAGGAACTTCATGAATCTTTCTCGTTATGGTGGCGATGAGGTATCTGATGACAAGAAGAAACAAAAGAGGTTCAGGCAAGGGCTCAATGCATCGATCAAATATGCAATCACACATGCAAGGCCGGCATCTTTTCTGGAACTACAGCACACAGCTTTGCAAGAGGAAGCAAGCAGGCAAGTGTTTGAGGAGTCCAAGAAACACAACCGTGATGCATCAAGCTCTTCAGCTATGGCAGCTCCTTCTAAGCGGCGTGTCTGGGTTCCTAACACCCCACCGTCGCTCCCGGCTTCACCAAGACCTGCAAGCTACGCGTCGAGGCCACTAAACTCCATCACTGCTGCTCCCAGGGGCTACACCAACAACTACCCTGGAGCGCCTGGCGGAGTCCCTGGCTACGTTTCTCCACGTCCACCTGGTGCTTGTTACACGTGTGGAGATCCTGGACATCTGAGCTGGAACTGTCCGTTGAAGAACAAAGCTCTCCCTCCACCCCCGCCAAGATCTGCAGCAAGCTCTCCTATGGTTCGTGCACCACCACCTCGGGCTCTCAACATCAACACCAAGCCCGGGTCTACGGTTGCTCGTGCCAATTGTGTCAACGCCGCTCAAGCTGAGCATGCACCTGGAGTGGTGATGGGTATGCTTCCCGTTAACTCAGTCCCTGCACGAGTTTTATTTGATTCTGGTGCATCGCATTCTTTTGTTTCTATCAAGTTTGCAAGTGAGAATGGGTTAGCGTCGGATCCTCTTATGAAGCGGTTAATGGTTCTTTCTCCTGGAGCAACAATGGCAGCTTCTAAGATCAGCCATGGCAATCAAATTGAGATTGGTGGTTCTTCGTTCTCGGCATCCTTAATTGTCCTAGGCAGTTCTGACATTGATGTCATCTTGGGCATGGATTGGTTGACAGCAAATGCAGCTGTGATTGATTGTGCTGAGCGCTCGGTTTCTCTGAAGATTCCTGAAGGTCATATAGTCTTTTCTCCAAGTCTGACTCCTGCTGTCCAGCTTTTCTCTTTGGCGGCTCTGAATGATGATGCTATGGAAGCTATTCAGAGAGTCCCAGTGGTCTGTGAGTTTCCGGATGTTTTTCCTAAAGAGTTGCCGGGTATGCCTCCGGATCGTGAGGTTGAGTTTGTAATTGAGCTTGAACCTGGAACGGCTCCTATCTCCAAGCGGCCTTATAAAATGGGTCCTTCTGAGTTGGCTGAACTCAAACGACAGCTTGATGAACAAGAGAAGTTGGGTTTCATTCAACACAGTACTTCTTCTTGGGGCAGCCCAACAATCTTTGTGAAGAAGCGTGACAGGACTGATAGACTTTGTGTTGACTATCGGGCTCTCAATGCTAAAACCATCAAGAATAAATATCCCCTTCCACGGATTAATGATCTCTTCGATCAGCTAGCTGGAGCTGTGGTGTTCTCTAAGCTTGACTTGAGAAGTGGTTATCACCAAATCAAGATTCGCAAGGAAGATGTGCCCAAAACAGCTTTCACCACCCGCTATGGCCTGTATGAGTACACAGTCATGTCTTTCGGTCTCACCAACGCACCTGCTACCTTCTCGAGGCTTATGAACTCGGTCTTCATGGAGTACCTGGATAAGTTCGTTGTGGTTTATCTGGATGATATCCTAGTCTATTCCAAGTCTAAGGAAGAGCATGAAGAACACCTGCGGTGTGTCCTAAGCAAGCTGCGTGAGAACCGCTTGTATGCAAAGTTCTCAAAGTGTGAGTTTTGGCTGCCTGAAGTAACTTATCTTGGCCATGTCATCTCTGCCAAGGGCATTGCAGTCAACCCGGAAACTGTGAAGACAATTGTTGAATGGCTTCCTCCTGTTAATGTCAAAGAAGTGCGGAGTTTCCTCGGTTTGGCTAGTTATTGCCGTCGCTTCGTTCAGAACTTTTCAAAGATAGCGAAGCCTCTTACCGATCTCCTCAAGAAAGGCAAGAAATACCTGTGGACTCCTGCCTGTCAAGCAAGCTTTGAGACACTCAAAGAGAAGCTCACTTCCACACCAGTCTTGGTTCCTCCGGATACATCCAAGCCGTTCCAGATATTCTGTGACGCCTCTTTGCAAGGATTGGGTGCGGTCCTTATGCAAGAGAAACAAGTTGTTGCTTATGCCTCTCGACAGTTGAAGACGCATGAGATCAACTACCCCACACATGACCTCGAGCTAGCAGCAGTTGTCTTTGCTTTGAAGCTATGGAGGCACTACTTGCTTGGCAACCGTTGTGAAATCTTTTCTGATCACAAGAGTTTGAAGTATATCTTCACACAGCCTGATCTCAACCTTCGGCAGAGGAGATGGATTGAAGCAATCAATGATTTTGATTTGACCATCAACTACACACCGGGCAAAGCTAATGTCATGGCCGATGCTCTCAGCCGCAAAGCTTATGTCAATAACCTCATGATGGAAGAACAACAGCCTCTCTTGTGTGAGGAATTCCGTCAGCTCAACCTGGAAATGGTGGAACAAGGGCATCTCTCGAACCTTCTGGCTACTCCTCTCTTGGAAGAAAAGATTCGTTTTCGTCAGCGTGCTGATCCGCACACCAGAAAGATCACCTCCCAGCTTCAGCTTCCGAAGTATGAGTCCTTCCACGTAGATGATCAAGGCACGCTTTTCTTCGACAACCGGATGTTTGTTCCAAACTACCCGGTTTTGAGAGAGCAAGTTCTCAAGGAGGCGCATGATTCTGTTCTATCTATCCACCCTGGCAGCACAAAGATGTACATGGACTTGAAAACACAATATTGGTGGCCTGGGTTGAAACGGTATTGTGCCAAGTATGTCTCGGAGTGTGATGTCTGCCGCAGAGTGAAAGCTGTCCATCAGAAACCTTTCGGTCTTCTACAGCCATTGAAACCTCCGGAATGGAAATGGGAGAAAGTAGAGATGGACTTCATCACTGGTTTTCCAAGGTCGCAGAAGGGCAACAATGCAATCTTTGTTGTCATCGACAGGCTTTCTAAAGTGGCTCATTTCTTCCCCGTCAAGGAAACAATTTCTGGAATTCAGTTGGCTGAGCTCTATATCAACAGGATTGTCTCTCTGTATGGGGTTCCGCTTGAGATCAGTTCAGACCGTGGTAGCATCTTCACTTCCAAGTTCTGGGAGAGTTTCCAAAATGCTTTGGGAACAAAGTTGAACTTCAGCACAGCTTACCACCCTCAGTCGCAAGGACAAGTTGAAAGGATCAATCAGATTCTGGAGGATATGCTTCGTGCATGTGTCATCTCTTTTGGCATGAAGTGGGAGGAATGTCTTCCATATGCTGAATTCTCGTACAACAACAGCTTCCAGAAGAGTCTGAAGATGGCACCATTTGAGGCTCTCTATGGTCGCAAGTGCAGAACTCCGATTGGTTGGTCAGGTGCAGGAGAAAGAATCTGGTTTGGCCCTGCCATTGTAACTCAAGCGGAGGAGAAGGTGCATATCATTCTTGAGAACCTGAAGATTGCTCAAAGTCGTCAGAAGAGCAATTATGACAGGAAGCACACGGACATGGTGTATGCCCCTGGTGATCTCGTGTACCTTCGTGTCACTCCCATGAGAGGCACACACCGCTTTGGCATCAAAGGAAAGCTGGCTCCTAGATACATCGGTCCTTTCAAGATTCGTGGTAGAAGAGGAGAAGTTGCTTATGCCCTTGAGCTCCCGGAAAAACTCAAAGTCCATGATGTTTTCCACATCTCTCAGCTCAAGAAGTGCTTCAAAGATCCCGGCAGGACCGTGGATCATGAGCTAATCGATCTCCAAGAAGACCTGTCTTATCAAGAACACCCCACCAAAATCCTTGAGACCGCAGAAAGAAGGACTCGCAACAAGTCCATCAAGTTCTGCAAGGTGCAGTGGTCACACCATTCTGTTGATGAAGCCACTTGGGAACGTGAAGATGAACTCCGTGCCAACTATCCTACCCACTTTGTGTCTTCTTCTTCTTCCTAGAATCTCGGGGCGAGATTCCTGTTTAGTGGAGGAGAGTTGTAGCATCCCAGTTGTCTAACACCTGTAATGCTACTTGATCTAGTAATAAAGGGCCACTTCCTACAAATAATTGTGCATCATCTTCATATCATGCTCATGTCATCATGCCACCTTGCATTTTGAGCATCATACAAAAACCCTTTTGCTTTGGTTCTTATCTCATATGCATTAATATCTGTATTTGCCTCTTGATATTGTATTTGGTTCTTGATATATTGTTAAATGCCCAAGTTGAGTTGGGGGCATATCTCTTATTGACTCCACCACCTTTTTCTTACCACATTTTAATTCCACCATCCAATTAACATGAGCTTGGCATTTTAAATGAGTTTACCTCTAGCTCATGTGGGTTGGGTGGATTCCACTCATAATCTTTTCTTGGCCTTTCCCACCTTTTGGGAATGCATGGAATAATGCCCCATGATTTTATGTTGTTTTCACAATATGAACACAGGGCATTTATTGTTTGCATGGGCCATGCAACTCCACCACATCTAGGTCTTTTGGTTTTCATTTGAAGTTCTTGGGTGGATCATTCTCTCTCTATCTCTCCTTCTTTTGCTTGGTCTAGCTAGGGCCATGCAAGTACCACTTTTCTCTTGCCATTGAAGGTTATGTTGTTTTGCTTGCTTGGATCACTCCTTCCCTTTGCTTGATCTTGTTTTTGACTTGTTTAAAACCCTAGCTCTCACCCCTCCCTCTACCTCTCTAGCTAATCTTTAAACCTAATCCCCTAATCCCCTTTTCCCTTCCATGCATGATCATGTGATCATGTGTGCTTTCTCTTATGTATCTTGGCCTCTTTTTGCCTCTCCTCTTAGTCAAACCACCTATTCAAAACCTCCTGGTAAAAATGCTCCAAATATTTTGAAATTATAAAACTAGTTTGAAAATTGAAATAGAATAAAATAACAAACAAATGTCTAAAAGACAAATAAATAAAAGGGGAGAAACCATACCTGGTAGCAGCCATTTTGGCCCAGGTGCCTCAGCCGATCAAGAGTAGCAGCCCATCAGACAAACCTCCCGGGCCCAACTCGCCTTCCCCGGCCCAGTACCGCTTCAGCCGTCGCTCGCCCTGTTCTTCTTCTCTAGTCGCCTGACGCCGTTCGACCGCTCGCCTCGGCAGCAGACGGAAAGCAGCAGAGGAGCAGGTGGCCGTCTCCGCCGTCAGCCGCGTCACCCTCCCTTCCTCTTCTTATCCCCAGACCGAGGCCCCTGAACCCTAGCTTCTTCCTCCCCCTGCGCCGCAGCTTCCCCCTATCCCTCCTCCTTTTTCCCTATGCGCCGCCTCTGAACCGCCATGGTCCCGCCGCTCTGAGCAGTCCCTGTTCAAGCCGACGCCACCGGCGGGAGTACCTCAACCTCCGGGTAAGTCCAATCGTCCTAGAGCCTCGCCACGTCCACCTGGCCCTCTCTTCTGCGTGCGCGCCGCTCGTCTGATCGTCACCGCCGCAGGTACCTCCCCGTCAGTGACCCGTCCGACGAGCCCGTGTCAGCAGTGAGTCAGAGCCGCTAGGAGCGACGACTACGTCTTCTTCCCGGCGGCACCTGAAGCCTCTCTGCTCCGTCCCTCTACCCGGAGCCGCGCAGCCGCCGATTCCCTCCGCTTTGTCCACCTCCTGCCTCGATTCCGGTGGGAATCGACCGAGGTAAGCTCCTCCCCCAAGCTCCTACCGTTTTACCCCTCTGCTTGCCTAGCGCCGCCTGTTTGTGACCCCCGCCGACGAGCCGCCCCGCCGACGCACAAGCCCAGACCGGCGTTCCCCCCCCATGTTCCCCGACGTGGCCTTTCCCGCACAACACGCCACCGTCGACCCATCCTTGTGAGATCTGTAGCCGGAGCCACCCTCTACACTTTCCGTTTTGGTAGCCAGGGCCACCTCGCCGCGGACGCGACGCCACCCTCGCCGGAAAAGCTCGCCGCCGCCAGGCGTCAACGAGTTTCAGAGAGCGTCGTTCGACAGACAGAGCTCGCGTGGAAGTTTTGCAAACCCCCCCCCCCCCAAGTTTCGGTCGAGCACGCTCAGATCCCTAGCCGCCCAGAACCCCACATGTCGGTCGCCCAGAGCTTTGACCGAAAACCCCCCAGCTTTTCCAGGCCCTCACCCCGCACCCCCTCCTCGCTGCGCGTCTTAGCTCACCCAGGCCCTCGCTGGCACGTGGGACCGTCGGCACTGCTGGGCCCGCACGTCAGCGGCTGGGCTGGCTAACCCGCGGTAGCAAACGTCGTCCAGCACCACCGTGGCCCCTTACGCCTCTGACCCCACCTGTCATACTCCTGGGTAGATCTGCCTGAGTAATAAAAGCCCAGAAAAACTGTCTGTTTCAAATTAAATTCTTTGCAAATTAATTCAAATCAAATTCAAATACAAATCTGTTTAAATTTAAATAAATTCATAACTTATTAATGGTTTGGAATTTGAATTCAAACCTTATATGAAAAATGTTTAGTTTTGAATTATAATTCAAATCCTTATTCAAAAATTTTCAGAATTAGTTTATTTAGACAACCTTTGACTTTGACCCTATTTTAATTATTTTGACTTAAAATAAATTTAAATTCATAATTTCAAATAATACAAATAATATATGTTTTTGAATCAGAAAAATGTGAGGAGTTCAAATATGCCATTCAAAATATTATTTGAATACTTTAAATTCCAAGTTGAGTAAATTACAACCAATGCCACTAGAACTTAATAATTTAATAACTTTTGATTTATAACTCCGAATTTAACAAATGATATGTCTAAAATGATCAGCTCGACGAGACCTTTCTGTTTATGCTACCCATGACTTCAATTGCAGCATGCATCATATAAATATAAAGTATACAGCAACTAATATGACAACAAAATGGGACTAAAACCCCATAAAAATGTTACTTCTTGTGTTCGACACCTCACCCATGCCATGCTACTTTATTGCCATGCAACTTGTGCATCATTCATCATGGCATGATTGTTTGCTTGATGCATTTTATTCGTATGCTTGTGCACTTTATTTATGTTGGCCCTTGCTTGTTTGGTTCTTCTTCCGAATAGACGCTGAGCAGGGGATATATCAAGAGAACCAGGAGCACTACCCAGATCCGTCTCTCGCTTCAACTGAGTTGCCAGGCAAGCACTACCACATGCTTGCATACATACAGTACCTATTGCCTCTATCTTATTCTCGCATCATTGAGTCGCGATTGCATTAAACTGAATCCCAAGTATTGCATAGCTTTTACTTTTAAACCCCACCAAGCTTGTTCCTCCATCCCATGAGCCATTACTACAGGAGTTGTTTGAGCCATGCGAGTCGTAGAACAGCATGTGTAGGGTATGTGAGAGTCTGATGGATAACGAGGTACCTAAACAACTTAACCTGAGTAGTAATGGGATAATTAATGAAAGTGGCACCGGTGGGCAATATCTGCTATTTGGTTTTTCCTGCTCACTTGTGTCCCGTAGGACCCCGAGTACTTGAAACCTGTTCCTTGAATATTCGCGCTATCCACATCCGGGAGGCTTATGGGACCCCCCTG
The DNA here is from genome assembly GCA_916181665.1 of Avena sativa. Lineage (NCBI taxonomy): Eukaryota > Viridiplantae > Streptophyta > Magnoliopsida > Poales > Poaceae > Avena > Avena sativa. The sequence continues at coordinate 59,212,546 of OV702280.1, read as the reverse complement.
AGCCAGAGCTTGATTCATTCTTATTTCTTGGGGCCACAAACTAGTTTGAGGTTTTATTTACTATCCTATACTTATGCCATGTTTTACTGCTTTATTACGATTGTGCGATGGATAGCACACTGTACTGTTTAGGTCAGCGGAGTGTTTTCGCGGTATCGACAATCCCAGTTTTGGGTTCCCAGTCGTTTACAGCCATTGTCGCAAACCTTGGGTCCGTCTCGGAGTCAGCTAGCTTCGTTGCGGGTGTACTCAATGGGGTGGCCCCCTGAAATATTTCTGAATCCTGTGATTGCTTTGTCGTGAAGGCCTCGTTGGGTTTTGTTTTGGTTTTTCCGAGGTTGATCGAGTGTGTGTTGCTATTTGTGCACCCCTGCAGGGTAAAACTTTCTGAAAGCCGTGTCCGCGGTTATGGACGACTTGGAGCACAGTTTCTCGATCATAGACAAGCATAACTAAAGTACCGCTTTTAACTTGACTAAACAACTGACTAGTAAATAGTGCAACACTCATGGAATGGTTAATAAAATTGCCAACGGATGGGGGTTGTTCGTCCGCTTCCTCGTTGGTAAGCGAGGAGGAGGAGGATGGATCTGATGGTATTACTGTTATAACTGTTGTCATTAATTCACGGACATCCGTCTATCATTGGTTAGGCGGATGGTTAGCGAGTATCTATAGAACTGCTAGGGTTTATCTTTTGCTGCAATTGCGTCACCCCAGGTTGTGTCCCCTTTAGAGGCATAAAGACTTGCTGAGTACCCTTAGGGTCTCACACGACAAATTATTGGTTCAGATGAACAGGTACCCTCGCAGGACGGATACTGGGTGGAAGAGGCTGATGATGTGGGCAACGATCGTTCGGTGTAGAGATTCCGGGAACGGGGATCCGTGAGATCGGTGGGCGGGATGTGCTTATTTCTATGGCATCTTATGCCGATTTGCTTCTTATCCGTAATCGGACTTTGTTTTGCCGCTTCCGCTTGATACTCTGACGTGTGATGTATGAGGAATTATCCTAAAATATTATATCTATCTAGGTCATTTGAATCTTGCCGTATGGCGTTGCTATATTTCCTTTCTTTTTAGATGGTATGGCTCTGATGTACTCTTGTATAGTGGCTTGCAAATATACTCATTTGTGTATGTAGTTGATCCCTTCGCCTGCCGATTACGCCGCCCGTACAGGTCCCGATGAGTTGGAAGTGGTTGGGACGGCCGCAAGGTCTACCCATGAGTGGCTTTTGGGGCCCCACCGTACTATTTCAACCACTACTGCTCATCCAGGCTTGTATCTAGGAGCGTAATTCACCGAGGTAGTTACAGGGGATGGCTCTATTTATACTTCGGCGAAGGGGGCACGGGGGCATGGCTCGGGCTCGCTAGCGACACAGTTACAGTGAGCTATAGTCATGGCCAAGGGTATAGGTCGACGCGGTGCTTCAGGGCGATCCTCATACGCACAGTGGCACGGCGATGCGCGATCTAAATTGTTCTAGAACATCCGTACTCTGTGACTGTACCGAAGACATTCGTGATGGCGTACGGTGGTCACGGTGCTCGCGCGATCAAACGATCGTGTCTGGGAGCTTGCTGGAGTCATGGCGAACGTAATGGCGCAAGGTGAGGGTGAGGCGCGGCGTGTGCGCGCGGGATTGCTCGGCGCTCTGGCGCGGCGACCGGCATGGTATGGCCTTAAATGGGCATGGCTTTGCTGGCGTCTCCTCGTGCGGTCTTTGGTCGGGGCGTGCACAGGCAGAGGCGGTGAGGTCAGGGCTACCTCCTAGACATTGTGGGCAAGGCCGGTGCAGCCTGTGGCGGCGTGTCCGCGTCAGGGTGGCAAGGTGAGCTCAGGTATGATTTTTACACTACTCATTTGATCGAGTGAGGGAGCTCCTATGCACGGGCTGGTACTGAGGGCGTTAAAGGCACGACGTATGAGCTTGGTGAGGTCACAAGATGATCAAAGGTTTGATCAAAATAGTGAATAGTGGTTGAGTTTGTACTATGAACATCAAGTGTTCGATCTTATGGCCGCAAGAACTGAACCATTACATTTTCCAGTGATTTTTGGTGGGTGTTCTGCCACTAACCTTGGTAGTCTCTGGGTGCAATGTTTTGCTAAGTGGTGAAGGTTTGAGTGATTTTCCAAAAATGGCTATCTTGATACATAAGATAGATTCAATTTTGAATTGCCTCTCAAATGGATTTGGATTTGATTCTGCAAGGTTGGAAAGCTTTATTGGGTTTAGTGTCACTAGGTCTAGCAAGGGGAGAAAAGAAATGGAAAATTTTCTATTTGAGATTAGTTGCTAGAGATGCTCAAAGTGAGCTAGTCGTTAACTTGGGCAAAAATGACCATTAGGTCATATGTTTTATATTTAGATTTTATTTTGTTTTGATCTGGTTTGGAAATGACCTAGATGATATGGTTTTGATCTCTAAACCAATTCTTATCATTTACAATAATCAAACATGGCATGGCAAGCATTCATACACACACGCATAAGATTTGAATTTAATTTATAAAAGCTTTTGTTAACCCTAATCTTGATTAATTAGAACTTGATTCACATTAATATTTTTGGGGTGTTACATATATTGGGCATCCTACTTGGCTCGCTCACGCCGTCCATGTGTTTTTTGTGTCCAGCATAAGTATGAGGTCCTATAATACTTGATCTTTGTAGTTTTAGTTCTTATTTTTGTTATAATGGCTTTTGTGAATTAACCCTATTTTTATTATAATTTGTGAGTTTTCTAAAGATTTACAGTGATTAACTAAATGGTTTTTGAGAAGTTTAACCATTGAAATCGCATGTTCCCCGTCCGTTAGTACAGGCTTGCAACTCTGCATTAATTCCCCGACTTGCAGAGCGAGATTGACGGAGAAATCCTGGTTGCTTCGTCGGTACATCTGCTGATCAACCCTCTCTTCCTCCTTAAAACCCTCCTAGGCTTCTCCCCCTTCCGCCCAGTTCCCCGTCCGTGAGACTTCCAATGCCTCGGTCTCTCCCCTTCCCCTCCTCCGCTTCCTCGTCGATCGGCGTCGCCGGCCCGCTTCCAGTTCCATTCCTTCTGGAAACTTAATTTACTCGCCGTGCATTGCCCTCCCGCTGGCGGTTAATTAGGTACGCGCTTCCTTCTTTCCTACCCAGTTTTGGCCCCCAAAACCCTAACCAGCGCGGTAGCGCCTCTCGCCGACCCGTGTTCTAAATTCCAGATATTTGTTCTGAGGTTAAGGAGAAGTAGAACCATTGAAATCGCATGTTCTTTCTGCTTAAGATTTACAGTGATTAACTACATACATGTTAATGATGCATTAGGGAAGTTCCTAAAGCATTTATTAATGTGTTCATGTAACTTCACTAATATGTACGAACACTCAAGTAGAGTTAGCCAGATTGGGCTATTCTAAGTTTTATCCGTGTACCAGTTATAATAGGAAAGCTAAATTTTGAAGATTGGTGTCCATTATTAGCCTAATTGTCCTTTTCGGAAAAAAAAATCTTGAAACAGGCTTTCGTCCTGTTATATTAATATAGCAGCCACACGATACAACTTTGAGATCAACGCTGGTTCAAACAACATAAAAAAGCCCACAAGAGAAAAAATTGTTAGCCTAATTGTATATTTCCTTATTGTTAGCCTAATTGTATCCTTCTTTAGTTATAAGATGTATATAAAGTCCTAGAATTACCAACTGGATCATAGTCTCACCGGGAATTAACGGCCCACATTAGTGTGAAATTACCTTAATTTGTTTAATAGTTTCCTACTTCCTTTTTAGTTGGAGATTCTGTTTATGCGTTGATATGGACAGAAAGTAGCAGAAGCTGCTTGCATGCATAGCCAACCTAGCCATTTGAGCTACTGCTCGGTTCTGAGCATACTGAAAATTTTGGAATAAATCTTTGACAAGGAATTTGTTTTTCCTGCAGACTGAACCAAGATTGTCACGGCTGTGCAGGCCTGTTATGACCATCATATCCCTATCCGGTGGTAAGTGTGAAGTGCAATTTTGGGTGTCACGGTCTTCAGGTTTTTTCATGCACAACTCTATGAGTTGACATCAGACATCCCTGGTTGTCCTCTGCTAATATACATGTGTTTCCATTTATCTGGTTAGTCAGCATGACCCCATTGTGTTTTTCCACCGCAAGATAAAGGGCAAGATAATGAATACCCCAATTCTTGATTTTACTGCAGTGTGTTACGGCATATGTTGGTCTTAGTGGATTCTTGTTTATGATTTATGGTGTGCAATTGTGTACTGGGTTTCCTTTTGACATAATACTGTTCATAAAATAACAAAAATTCAGATCCATAGACATTTTGGTTAATGCTAGAATGTTTTCCTTTGCTTCAAACCAAATATACTGCAAATGTACTGATATTTTAGTACTTCTGCTTTTGGTCTCTAAAAATTAAGTTGGGCATGTAAAGTGGCAAATGGTATGTTTTGTCCTTCAATTTATTGCTAATTGTACTTCTTTTCCTCTTAAACACCGATTCTCTGCTGATCGGATCCTGTTTTCTTTTTAAACTAAATTTACCATTTTATCATTTAACCAGCCCTTCATGATAGCTTATATTTTTATTTATTTCTTGTACTCCTATCGTGTTTTCTTGTGATTGTCCACTTTTCTTTAGTAAGATATCACTTTTTTTTGGATAAAGTACAACATCACATAGGAAGAAATATTCGACCTTAATCCATATCTGCTGACCTCACTTGGTAGAATTTTTGTTAGGGTTTTTTATTTCACTAGATTGTTTTGTGGCAAACATATGAGCTGTTGGTATGGCCTTTACCTAATCAACTTGTTAACGTGTAAATTTTAAGACATCATGAATTGAGAAGCCTAAATATATTTTATAATCTTTATATTTCATTTTGAGAGAGAGCATCTTTCATGTCAGTACTAGTGCTAAAGCAATATTGTCCTTTTCAGTTGAATTTGTTTCTTGAGAAAGGCAAGGAGGCGCCTGTCGGTTCTTCTGTTGTTTGCTATTACGTAGCCTTCTGTTGTTTGCTATTATGTGGCCAAACATGCTTATCGTGCTTCTGCTCTTGAATACTTGTCAAAATTCTACCCATAATTGTTTTTTCGTTTCATGCAGGTTGAGGAGTTAATTTATTTGGTGCAGTGCTTTTGAAGCAGTATATCTCAGCTATACCTTAAAGTTGTCACTTTTTTGTCACTAATCAGCAGTTAAAATATCTAGTAGTTGTACTTGCTCCCATGGAATGCAACAAAGATGAAGCTCTTAGAGCGAAAGCGCTGGCTGAAAGGAAAATGCTGGGAAATGATTTTGCTGGTGCACGAAAGATGATAAGCAAGGCTCAGAAGCTCTCTCCAGAGCTTGACAACATTTCAAAAATGTTAACTGTCTGTGAAGTTCATTGTGCTGCTGGAACAAAGGTTGCTGGAGAGACTGACTGGTATGGGGTACTTCAGGTACCACCTTTCACAGCTGATGCCATGCTGATAAAGAGACAATACCGCAAGCTTGCCCTTTTGCTACATCCCGACAAGAACAAGTTTGCAGGTGCCGAGGCAGCATTCAAGTTAGTGGGAGAAGCAAATGCGACGCTTACAGATAGCTCTAAACGTTCTGTGTATGATATGAACAGGAAGGCCTCCGTCAGATTTGGTGCTGTTGCTGCAGGATCACCACGGGCTTATCAGCAGCCATGGAGAGCTGGTCCTGCTAGACCCAACACTACTCCTGTGCACCATCAGCATCAGCATCATTCCTCAGCTTCAGCAGGATCACAATCACAAACATGTTGGAGCATCTGTTTAGTCTGTGGCATTAGATGTCAAACTTTTGGGCTCTATTGTTCAAATTGTAAAGATAAGCAAGGTATGCCTTATGGAGCAAATCAGCAGTCAAGTGGGGTCTACAACAATGCAGGACCACCACAAAACTATGGAGGTCCATGGACATGTGTTGCAGGTCAGCAAGCTCTGAATCACGCCACTCCTTGGGTTCATGCTAGTTTTCGTGTACCAAATAACTTTCCAGGTAGGTCAACGAATGCCGCTGATGGTCAGCAAGCTTCGTATTATGCGTCTTCAGAGTTTCATGCTTATTTTGGAGCACCGCTGATTTTTTCAGGTCGGCGGAGAAATGTTGCAGATGGTCAGCAAGCATCGTATTATGCCACTCCAGAGGTTCAGGTTAAACCTGGAACCCGTAAGAGCATGTACAACGCTCCACCGCAGCACCGTGCCCGAGCGCCCAACGATGCAGCAGCTAGGAGGCAGTGGCATGCGCGGCCACGCTGCCAAGATGGAGTGGATGAAGCGGTGGCTCGCAGAGCAGCAGAATAACCTGTAGAATCTCCTACTGTAGCAATAAGTGCTCAAGCCACGCTCGAAGCCATCAGCTGTGGGAGGCCTTTGTTACAGAATCCGGATGACCGGATTCAAATTCTCTGCTTTGTGTTACATGGCCCTGATTTTGCTGCATGGTCGTTTGGGATCGAAAACAAAAGCCAAGATAGACCAAACACTGCCTATCTTGTACTGTTCACCATACAAGATGGCGTGCTAATCTTTCAGCTACAACTGGAGTAGACTGAAAAGGTTCCGTTTTATGCACGTAGCTGGTTGTAGTAGCATGTGTGATAATGATCTAATGGATTGGATTGTTTCGTGTGAAAATCCGTACTTCCTCCGACCCATATTAGTTGACTTGGATTGTCTAGATTTGAATGAATCTAGACACTATTTAGTATATATAGGTTTATCTAAATTTTGACTAATCTAAGTCAACTAATATGAGTCTGAGGGAGTACAAGATTTTCTATAATTTCCTAGTATGAAAAACAACCTTGGACGTTAAATGGTCAATATTCTATGCTCTAGAGGTATTGGTTCGGTGTGAAAATTGTTGAGCTTCAGTTAACGCAGCTGTATCTGATCTTCAGAGTTTCAGTTTCAGTTTGGAAATAAAACCAAGTGAGCGTTGGGTTTGTTCACCCTTTGGATACATTTGTTTTACACTTACTGTAGATTAGGTAGTCGCCTCTGCCTCTGATTCAGTTGTGGGATGGCACGATTGAAACGGATCACAGACGGCTTTGTAAGGCAACATTGGGATGACACTGCCTACTACCCAATCGTGGCCTTATTTCTCAGTTAAGCTTTGTAGGTGAAAGCATAAGGCCCCGTTTGGGAGCTCCGTTTTTCTAAAGTATTATGAGAATACTTCAGTTTCTAGAAATACCAAAGTATTGAATACTTCAAGCCGGTTTGGGTTCAAGCAATAATATGGTTTTGTAAACTGAAGTATCATCAAAGACTATAGTTTTTTTGCCGTATTAAAAACTTTAGCGCCAACCTCTTTTTTCTAAAATGGAGAAATGCTTGCTTCACTACTCGAAGAATTCTGCTCTCGTTGGCTTGCACAGCCTGGTAAGATGCAACGGCGGCCGAGCTCTCTGCCAGCAACCCAAAGGCCGACGCTCCGGCACCTGATGTTCAGTGCCAATCAGTAGCACTACCCAGCACTCTCTCAGCAGGCCATGAAATAACAGCCGTACTACATTGCAAGAGTATGATTCTCATCAGGCCATGAAATAACAGCCGTACTACAGCATGATTTGACGAACCGTAGCTCACACATCACTATTGTAGCATTAGTATTGGTAGTACCATGCATGCACAGCCATGTAGCCATGTAAGTACTAGTGAAGAAGAGGCCTCTACTTCCCGGCCCGTAGGGGCTTTTGTCCCGGTTGAAAAATCGGGACTGGACAAACGGGACGACCCGGTTATCGGCCGGAACAAATGGCCCTTCACGTGGCAGCCGTGGCGTGTTCGGGATACACTTCAATTAGTTCCGGTTGGTGTTACGGACCGCGACAAGTGGTTATCTGTCGCGGCAGCATTTTGGGCACTTTCTCTGTCACGACAGAGAATTCATTTTGTATTTTTGTTTTTATTTTAAAATATTTTTCGAATATTTCTACGCTACCACATACCGTACACGTTCGTGCATATATAAGATAACTTGTCTTACAATCGAGCATACAAATATATATAATTTTGATAGTTACATGAAGATCATAATTACCGGGACTAGAGCCTGTCTATTCGATTACACGGAGATCAGTAGCGCCTATTCACACTAAATTCTCCAGCGTCATCTACCATCCCTTTCAACAAAATCCCGTCAGTTCTTCTGCAATTCCTAGTACACGTTGCTCTGGTAGGAGATGATCCCGCATTCTCTCGAACTATATAAGAAAAGGAGATCGATATGAATATCAATCATGATAACAAAAAGTGACGGCAATAAAATAATATTGTGAATGTATTGCTTACGTTGACTCTATAATCTTTGTCCTCAGTGGTAAACGTGTGAATGAACTCGCAAACATAGTATCCATATAGATTCGTCCCTAGAGGCTACCTCGTGCACTTTACGAGAATAAAATTCAATCAAAATAATAATCTAGCATCATAGTTGTATAGAAACAAGAAATAAAGAGATACGCGGACATATCATGTACTGCTTACCGAGACTGAGGTAAACGTCAGCTTCTCACTAAAGGAACCCGTAACCTTACACTTAAACAGGTTCCAAACCCTGCCCAGCAAAGAAAATGAATGAATGAGTTATTCATTACCTGATATCTCAGAAAATCAACGAAAGAGACCGATATAGTGCGAAAATTACCTTTGGAGCATGTCCTGCATGCTGCGAGACTCTTCCAGGTATCTCTTTAATGGGTCCATGACTTCAACTATTCCCTTATCAGGTTGAATGTCTAGCATAACCGAGTGGAACATGCACACGTTTATATACACATTAGTAACTCATCAGTTACACTTAACATCGAGTAAGCAAAAGTGAATGTGTACAATAGAGTAAGACCCTCACTTGAAATTGTAAGGAAACGGTATGTGGTCATAGAAATTTTGCTCTGTTAGAAACCTTAGAAGGTTTTCCGCGTCTCATTGGGTTTTTGTGTTAGCGTCTCTATATGTACTTTATTTGGGTCAATGAACCCAACGCCATAGAGTGTCCTTATTTTACATTGCTAGATCTTCATTCTGCATAATAATAGAGTACAAAAGGATATAATGAGGATAATTACATGCAATGGACTGAGCAAGTGAAAAACTAAACAACTTATATATAGACAATGAATTCAACAACTTACATACAATAGCAACTCATGAGAGATTTGTCGAGGGATTCTTAATTGTATAGTTGGAAGAGTTCTGGAACTCAACATGGACCTCTTTGGCTTGGAAGTAGTACTCAGTTGGGACTTCCGCTATGATCATTGTTCTGTCCTTTTTACGACTCTCAGGTACCATTCATGGAGATTTCACATTTGTGTTGGCAGTTGTTGCAACTTCTCTTTGCTGACCAAATCCATCCCTAGGACATATCTAGGGACTACATCAGCCTTGGGTAACTTGTCGTCTTGGGAACCTAGCAATTCAGCAACAATCACACCCATAGCGGCCGCCAACCTCGCAGCTTCTTCCATATCCTGTTGCGGCAGTTGGGGAATGTCTTTGGATAACACCTTGAGGGGTGGGATCGAGTGTTCGTCCTGTTCTCCCAGCTGGGAAACGTCCCTTCTTTTCCTGCTTGCACTTTTACTTGATTTGCTCCCACTTGCACTTCGACTTGATTTACTCTTCTTCACTTCCTTCTAAAGTATGCGTAGATAGTCATCTGGCTTATGGTGCAACTCATACTACGATTTTCTGTTTAGAAAATCAAGTGCATATGCTTTTTTTCTTCTTGGTGTATACCGGGGAGGGCTTGGGTTTCTTCTTTTGAAAATGCACATCACATTGGGCCTTTGCTATCGCTGAGTTTTCCTCGTCAGTACGATCATAAGATCTGATGGGAATATTCTTATGAGGTACTCTTGGGAGGGGTGACATTTGTCATTTTGGGCTGCTGTGTCGGTTAGTACTCATCGACGGAGCACGCTTCCTCTTATTGTCCTTAGAGGGTGGGAAAGACGGCTGATCCTGCGACGGAGATCGAGATGGACTCGCACTGTGGTGGTTGTAGTCGTGGGGTGGGCTTCTTGGAGGTGATGGAGGTGAAGGTGACCTGCGATGACTCAGAGGCGATGTTGGCCTTGGCTTCGAGCCTGGAAGCTTGACGTTGTTCTTGTCCCATAGAATAAAACCACCCAGTACTTCTCCGAGTGTCCTCTCACCTTTAGGTCTAGGGATTTCAAGCTCCATTGAGTCCCACCCTATTACGACTTCATCCACCCCGACTTTAGCATAGCCAGCTGGAATCTCATGACCATGCCAGCGTGCGTCAGGTGGACAAGGTAAAGCACATCCGACCGCCACCTTCACGGATACGTTCTTCACCTTCTGATGGAGCTCACAAGATATCTACTCCTTGATTCCATCCAAGGGGTAGCCAGGACCGCCATCTATCATCCATGCATTGTCAGACGGGACCTCCGATTCAGCCACGCTGCTTCTCCGCTGAGATGGGTTGTCGGTAATATCGAGTGCAGGATCTTGCAGGCGCGCTACTCCTCTAAGTTCATCAATCTTCTACTGCTGCTTTTCAATTCTTGCTAGCAACTGATTGAACCTGTCTCCCTCCTCCTCCTCCTGTCGCCTCTTTGCTCTCTCTTGGCTTCTATAAGTACCTTTGTCTTTGGGAAACCCAATATCCCACATATAACCAGGGCCAAGGCCTCGTACTCGTCCTCCGTGTTTGTCATTCCCGAGGACCTTTGTCAGCAAGTCTTTCTCTCTATCGGGACAGAACTTTGTTTTCCCCTCTTTAATTTCTTTCATCACTCTGCAAACAAGGTCCCCTATAATATCATCATACTCATTCTCATGCCAAAGGAACCAATTTCTTGCCCTCAAATCCCATTCTTCACATATTGGTTCTAGAGTGATCCCTTTAACAAGTAGCTCTTTCTCTTGTTTATCCCACCTTGGCATGGCAGTCGCGTAGCCCCTCGCCCCAGGTGATGGTGATATTTCTTTTTCGCAGTATTTTTTTTGTTTTTTTCTGAATTTTTCTTAGCATGTTCTGACTTCTTGTATTTCAATGAAAGAGTAATTGCCCCTATGTGTGGTTTTGGTGATTAATGACAATCCCTATGGACTAATGTTTTCACTGAGTTTTATATGAAGGAATATTCCATAGGTCATGCTTGTATTCTATGTTTTGGATTCAAGTATGGATTCCATGAAGATAAAGATATACCTTGAGTATTGGCATCAAGATCATTGAGTTGAAGAGAAGAATATGATATGATCAAGATCTTGAGAGTGTGATCTCAATAGAAGAATTCAAGATATGGCTCTAAGACGGTGTCATGATAGCCTCATTTGTTGAGCTATGATTGACTAAGATTTAGAGCATGTAATAAAATTAAGAGTTCTTTATGTACCTCAAGATATTGAGATGGAGCATGAGAAGATACATGGTTGACCTATACAAAGAGTGAAGAGTGATTTCAAGTTGGTCAACACATGAAGCATAAAGAATGTATGTCACATCCCAAGATTTTCCAAATCTTGTAATGTAAAAAATAAATAAACAAAATAAACAATTGTTAAAAATTAGGGTTGAAAAGAAACTTTTGTTTCTAAAATGGAAACTTAAAAAAATCCCATCTGGAACAAACTTTGGTTAATGTTTGAATCCAACTAAATTCAAATCAAGTGGATTTCATTCTTCATAAATGCATCTTGAAATTTAAACACTTGAGAAATAAACCAGTACCCTAAAACCCTAATGGAAGAAATCATTTTCAAGTTATCTCTAAGACCATGGATTTGATCCATATAAAAGTTGTCAAACAAACATTTCAAAATGACCAAGAATGAAAAATAGAAATATTATAGAACCAATCACTTACTTTGGAGCCATGGATAAAATCCTATGAATTTAATAAGATAAGGAAAAGTAATTTCCAAAGCTAATAAAACACTTATCTAAAATCCATACCAAATGGTGAGAAAATAATCCTAAAGATATATAAAAGATAAATAAATCTAAAATAAGATTTTACAAATTGGAATCACCAAGTTTGGATCTCTAAATAAAAAGATATGGATTTTATAAGATGAAGAAAGAAATATTAAATAAGGAATATTTAAAGACCAAATTAAATCTTGGCCAAGACCATAAGCAAATGGAATGAATATAATCCAAATCCAAATGAAATAAAAGGATGAAGAATTTCCAAATAAAATAAAATAGCATTAACCATTCTATCCCTATTTTTAATAAAGACAAATCTCTAATAAGAATGATCATTTAAATCATGAGAAAATGATATTTGGAATTTACCCAAGTGGAAGAAAAATTGTTTAATTTACTTAAATAAGATCAAAGAAATTTCCAAATAAAATTTATGGAATTAAAACTATATTTAATTTCATTGGAATAAAGACAAGTACCCAATTTAAAATGATTAATAAATCATATTAAAATTATTCCAATTAATTCTAGGTGAATATTTTGACACCCTATTAAGTAAATAAAACTTACTGAAAGGTTTTGGAAGGATTTAGAATTCAAATGGAAATTAAAAACATTATTAAATCTTGAAGGAATTAATACAAGGACCTACTTTAAATAATTAAAAAGGCACTTAAGGAATAAAAGTTTTATTCTAAATTTGACATCAGAATGTGGTAATAAATAGTGTTTGATTATTCACAAAATTTGGCAGAGGTTTGAATTCAAATGAGTGTTTGAATTAATTAAACAAAACCAAAACAGAAATTAGAAATAGAAAAAGAAAAAGGTTTCAGTATAAAAAAAATGGAACCAGCCAGCAGGCCCAGTCCAGCCCAGCATCAGCCCACCCCCTTCTTCCCCGCGGAAAATGTTTCACACGAGAAAATAGACCCGAGCAGTCACTGACGTGTCGACCCCACTCTTCCTCTCCCTCTCTCGTTGATGCCGGACCCCACAGCCAGGACATCATCTTCTTCACCCCGCGTTGAACACGCCTGGCAGTTTCTGCCGTTGATTTGCTCGGATGAATTCGCGTAAATGGCGCAGTTAATCCTCCCCCTGACCATGCCTTCTTAATCGCCAGCATCCCCTCTCCATTTCCCCCCAGACGCCACACCACCGGAGCCCCCGGGCTGTCCCCAATTCCCCCTGCATCGCCCTCTGCTATGGAGAGCTTCGTGAGCGATTCCGGCCAATCGACATCGCCCCTCGCCTCCTCGAGCACACAAGCGTGTGTAACTACCTCGGTGAATTACACTCCTAGTTACAAGCCTGGATGAGCGGAAATGGTTGAAATAGTACGGTGGGGCCCAAATGCCACTCACAGGTAGACCTTTCGGCCGTCCCAACCATTTCCAAACATCGGGACAAGAACGGGCGGCGTAATCGGCAGGCGAAGGGATCAACTACATACACAAATGAGTATGTATGCAAGCCACCATACAATAGTACACCAGAGCCATTCCAACTACAAAGAAAGGAAATATAGCAACGCCATACGGCAAGATTCAAATGTCCTAGATAGATATAATAGTTTAGGATATCTCCTCATACATCAAACATCATAGTATCAGGCGGAAGCGGCAAACAAGATCTGAGTACGAATAAGAAGCAAATCGGCATAAGATGCCCCATAAATAAACACATCCCGCCCACAGATCTCACGGATCCCTGTTCCCGGAATCTCTACACCGAATGATCGTTGCCCACATCGTCCGCCTCCTCCACCCAGTATCCCTCTTGTGAGTGTACCTGTCCATCTGAATCAAACAATTTATCGTGTGAGACCCTAGGGGTACTCAGCAAGTCTTTATGCCTCTAAAGGGGACACAACCTGGGGTGACGCAATTGCAGCAAAAGATAAACCCTCACAATTCTATAGATACTCGCTAACCATCCGCCTAACCAAAGATAGACGGATGTCCGTGAATTAATGACAACAGTTATAACGGTAATATTAACAGATCCATCCTCCTCCTCGCTTACCAACGAGGAAGCGGACGAACAACCCCCATCCGTTGGCAGTTTTATTAACCATTCCATGAGTGTTGCACTATTTACTAGTCAGTTACTTAGTCAAGTTAAAAGCGGTACTTTAGTTATACTTGTCTATGATCGAGAAACTATGCTCCAAGTCGTCCATAACCGCGGACACGGCTTTCAGAAAGTTTTACCCTGCAGGGGTGCACAAATAGCAACACACACTCGATCAACCTCGGAAAAACCAAATCAAAACCCAACGAGGCCTTCACGACAAAGCAATCACAGGATTCAGAAATATTTCAGGGGGCCACCCCATTGAGTACACCCGCAATGAAGTTAGCCGACTCCGAGACGGACTCAAGGTTTGCGCCAGTGGCTGTAAACGACTGGGAACCCGAAAATGTGACTGGGCTTGTCGATACCGCGAAAACACTCCGCTGACCTAAACAGTACAGGTGCAGTACCTCGCACAATTTTAAATAAAGCAGTAAAGCATGGCATAAGTACAGGATAGTAAATAAAACCTCAAACTAGTTTGTGGCCCCAAGAAATAAGAATGAATCAAGCTCTGGCTCAGGGGGGTCCCATAAGCCTCCCGGATGTGGATAGCGCGAATATTCAAGGAACAGGAATCAAGTACTCGGGGTCCTACGGGACACAAGTGAGCATGAAAAACCAAATAGCAGATATTGCTCACCGGTGCCACTTTCATTAGTTATCCCATACTACTCAGGTTAAGTTGTTTAGGTACCTCGTTATCCATCAGACACTCACATACCGTACACATGCTGTTCTACGACCCGCATGGCTCAAACAACTCCTGTAGTAATGGCTCATGGGATGGAGGAACAAGCTTCGGTGGAGTTTAAAAGTAAAGGCTATGCAATACTTGGGATTCAGTTTAATGCAATCGCGACTCAATGATACAAGAATAAGATAGAGGCAATAGGTACTATATGTATGCAAGCATGTGGTAGTGCTTTCCTGGCAGCTCAGTTGAAGCGAGAGAAGGATCTGGGTAGTGCTCCTGGGTCTCTTGATATATCCCCTGCTCAGCGTCTATTCGAAGAAGAACCAAACAAACAAGGGCCAACATAAATAAAGTGCACAAGCATATGAATAAGATGCGACAAGCAAACAATCATGCCATGATGAATGATACACAATTTGCATGGCAAAAATGTAGTATGGCATGGGTGAGGTGTGGAATACAAGAAACAAGCATTTTATTGAGTTTTGTTCACATTTTATCCTCATATTAGTTGCTGTATACTTTATATTTATATGATGCATGCTGCAATTCAAAACATGGAATGCGTAAACAGAAAGGTCTCGTCGAGCTGATCGTTTTAGACATATCATTTGTCAAATTTGGAGTTATAAAACAAAAGTTATTAAATAAATAAGGTAAAAGGGCATTTTCTTGTAATTTTAATCAACTTGAAATTTTAATTGTTCAAAACATATTTTGGACAGCATATTTGAAATCCTCACATTTTTCTGATTTCAAAACATATATCATTGGTATGATTTGTATTTGTATTTTAAAAGTTATTATAAAGCTGATTTGAATTTGAATTTGAGTTAATTTGAAAAAGGTTTAAATTAAAACAGAAAACGGAAATCCTTTTCTCACACAGACAGACCTAGCCGCAGTCACAGATGGGTGGGACCGCTGCTGACTGGGCGGGCACACGCGCGAGAAACGCTTTCACACCGGGGCTCTGCCTAGCCCACGTGGATGACAAGCGGGCCCAGTGGCTGCGGGCCCACGAGACAGTGGGGAGAGGGATAGGAGCTGACAGGTGGGGCTGGGGCTGGAGCGCGGGTTAAGGATTACAAAAGCCAGGTCTCTTTTTGTAAAACTCCACAGGCACAGACAGGTGGGGCTAGCGTGTACCGCGGTTTGAGCGAGAGAAACACAGAGGGGCTATCTGCAAAAAAAACGACGCGTACTGTTGTTCTTCTCCACCGTCTGGCGCACGCGGTGCGCGGCGCAGCGAGGCGGGGATTCGATCCCGCGACCTGGGCTCACGCGCGGAGGCGGCTACCGTTGGGCTAGGGAGAGGTTGGTGTCAGGTGGGAGCTAGACGACCAGAAGAGATTATGCGTGTCGCGGGGCGTGCAGACAGCAGCGAGCGGCGGTGCACCGAGGGCGCTCGACGCAGGGTCCGGCGAGCACAGGAATCAACGGTGAAGAGGGACGTGTCTGGGAGGGAGAGAGGCTCACCGCGGTTGGGTTGGTGGGGTCGGATCGGAGCGGGGAGCGGCGGATCGACGACGTTGCAGGCGCACCAGGAGCTAGGGTTTTTGTCGGAGCGGCGTCGGCCTGGGGCCCCTGGTCCTCCTCCTCCTTGTTGATGGGTACAGGGCGGAGCAGAGGGACGCGCCGGTCTTCCTCGACAACCCAACAACACGCCGCCGGCTTGCAATGGGTAGGTGGGGTAGAGGCCGACGGTGAGGTCGTCGGGGTGGATGTGTGGTAGAAGGGGGAGGAAGAGGGGGTAGGGCACGGCTCTGGGGAATCTGGGAGATGCAGGAGAGGCCGTGGGGAGTAGATAAGGACGGGAGAGAGGGGTAGATGGCGTGGGGGCTCGGGGTGGAAAAGGTGGTAGGGTGGCCACCTTTTTCTCCTCCTCGAGCACGTGATCGGGCTAGGGCTCGGCATGGGCAGGCACGGGGACGTCCAGGTGGGGCAGGGTGAGGCCAGAGAGGGGTAGGATCGGGTGGGGCTGCTGTGGCAGAGAGAGAAGCGAGAGGGAGGGGTGTGGCATGGAGCTAGGTTAGGAGGGGGGCTCGGCTAGGGTTTGTTTAGGGTTGGGGTAGAGGTAGCTAGGTGGGGCCTGCATGGCATAGAGGAAGGGTGAGAGAGGGAAGGCATGGTGTAGCTCGGTTAGGAGCTAGGGTTTTGGAGAGAGGGGTAAGTAGCTAGGTTAGAGCTTGGGTTAGGTTAGAGAGAGGCTAGGGTTTGGGGAGAGGATAAGAGAGAGGGGGTGGTGTAGAAGGTAGGATTTGAACAATACCAAAACAAGAGTGACAAAAGAGAGGAGTGAGGAAAAAGGTCTAGATACTTGCATGCATCTAGCTAGATCAAGCAAAAGAAGGAGAGAGAGAGATGAGAGAATGATCCACTCAAAGAATTTCAAATAAAATCCAAATGACTTAGATGTGGTGGTTCTGCATGGCCCATGCAAATTAATAAATGCCTTGGTTAAATTCTTGTGAAAACAAAAATAATAGCCTGGCATTATTCTTATGCATTCCCAAGAAGTGGAATAAAGGCCAAGCAAAAGAATTTATAGATTTGAATCCATCCTATCTCCCATGAGCTAGATTAAATACCAAAAGAAAATAAAATACAAGCTCATGGATAATGGGATGGTGGGATTATAAAGTGGTGAAAAGAAAGGTTGGTGGAGTCAATAAAAGATATTCCCCCAACTCAACTTGGGCATTTAACAATATATCAAGAACCAAATACAATATCAAGAGGCAAATACAATTAACAATGCATATGAGAGAAGAACCAAACCAAAAAGGGTTTTAGATGATGCTTAAATGCAAGGTGGCATGATGACATGAGCATGATATAATGATGATGCAACAATTGTATATAGGAAGTAGCCATTATATTACTAAACCAAGTAGCATTACAATTGTTAGACAAATGGGATGCTACAACTCTCCCCCACTAAACAGGAATCTCGCCCCGAGATTCTAGGAAGAAGAAGAAGACTCAAAGAGGGTAGGATAGTTAGCACGGAGCTCATCTTCACGCTCCCAAGTGGCTTCATCAACAGAATGGTGCGACCACTGCACCTTGCAGAACTTGATGGACTTGTTGCGAGTCCTTCTTTCTGCGACTTCAAGGATTTTTATGGGGTGTTCTTGATAAGACAGGTCTTCTTGGAGATTGATTAGCTTATGATCCACGGTCCTGCTGGGATCCTTGAAGCACTTCTTGAGTTGAGAGATGTGGAAAACATCATGGACCTTGAGTTTTTCCGGGAGCTCAAGATCATAAGCAACTTCTCCTCTCCTTCCACGAATTTTGAAAGGACCGATGTATCTAGGAGCCAGCTTTCCTTTGATACCAAAACGGTGCGTGCCTTTCATGGGAGTGACACGAAGGTAAACGAGATCACCAGGGACATACACCATGTCCGTGTGCTTCCTGTCATAATTGCTCTTCTGGCGACTTTGAGCAATCTTCAGATTCTCAAGAATGATGTGCACCTTCTCCTCCGCTTGAGTTACAATGTCAGGGCCAAACCAAATTCTTTCTCCTGCACCCGACCAACCAATCGGAGTTCTGCATTTGCGGCCATAGAGAGCCTCAAATGGTGCCATCTTCAGACTTTTCTGGAAGCTGTTGTTGTAAGAGAATTCAGCATAAGGAAGACATTCTTCCCACTTCATGCCAAAAGAGATGACGCAAGCACGAAGCATATCCTCCAGAATCTGATTGATCCTTTCAACTTGTCCTTGCGACTGAGGGTGGTAAGCTGTGCTGAAGTTCAACTTTGTTCCCAAAGCATTTTGGAAACTTTCCCAGAACTTGGAAGTGAAGATGCTCCCACGGTCTGAACTGATCTCAAGCGGAACCCCATACAGAGAGACAACTCTGTTGATATAGAGCTCAGCCAACTGAATTCCAGAAATTGTTTCCTTGACGGGGAAGAAGTGAGCCACTTTAGAAAGCCTGCCAATGACAACAAAGATTGCATTGTTGCCCTTCTGTGACCTTGGAAAACCAGTGATGAAGTCCATCTCTACTTTCTCCCATTTCCATTCCGGGGGTTTCAATGGCTGTAGAAGACCGTAAGGTTTCTGATGGACAGCTTTCACTCTGCGGCAGACATCACACTCCGAGACATACTTGGCACAATATCGTTTCAAACCCGGCCACCAATATTGTGTTTTCAAGTCCATGTACATCTTTGTGCTGCCAGGGTGGATAGAAAGAACAGAATCATGCGCCTCCTTGAGAACTTGCTCTCTCAAACCTGGGTAGTTCGGAACAAATATCCGGTGTTCAAAGAAAAGCGTGCCTTGATCATCGACGTGGAATGACTCATACTTCGGAAGCTGAAGTTTGGAGATGATCTTTCTGGTGTGCGGATCACCAAGCTGACGAGAGCGAACCTTTTCTTCCAAGAGAGGGGTTGCTAGAAGGTTCAGGAGATACCCTTGTTCCACAATTTCAAGGTTGAGCTGACGGAATTCCTCGCACAAGAGAGGCTGTTGTTCTTCCATCATGAGGTTATTGACATAAGCTTTGCGGCTGAGAGCATCGGCCATGACATTAGCTTTGCCCCGAGTGTAGTTGATGGTCAAATCAAAATCATTGATTGCTTCAATCCACCTCCTCTGCCGAAGGTTGAGATCAGGCTGAGTGAAGATATACTTCAAACTCTTGTGATCAGAAAAGATTTCACAACGGTTGCCAAGCAAGTAGTGCCTCCATAGTTTCAAAGCAAAGACAACTGCTGCGAGCTCGAGGTCATGTGTAGGATAGTTGATCTCATGCGTCTTCAACTGTCGAGAGGCATAAGCAACAACTTGTTTTTCTTGCATAAGGACCGCACCCAATCCTTGCAAAGAGGCGTCACAGAATATCTGGAAAGGCTTAGATGTATCCGGAGGAACCAAGACTGGTGTGGAAGTGAGCTTCTCTTTGAGTGTCTCAAAGCTTGCTTGACATGCAGGAGTCCAAAGGTATTTCTTGCCTTTCTTGAGGAGATCGGTAAGAGGCTTCGCTATCTTCGAAAAGTTCTGAACGAAGCGACGGCAATAACTAGCCAAACCAAGGAAACTCCGCACTTCTTTGACATTAACAGGAGGAATCCATTCAACAATTGTCTTCACAGTTTCCGGGTTGACGGCAATGCCCTTGGCAGAGATGACGTGACCAAGATAGGTTACTTGAGGCAGCCAAAACTCACACTTTGAGAACTTTGCATACAGGCGGTTCTCACAAAGCTTGTTTAGGACACACCGAAGGTGTTCTTCATGCTCTTCCTTTGACTTAGAGTAGACTAGGATGTCATCCAGATAGACCACAACGAACTTATCAAGATACTCCATGAAAACCGAGTTCAT
Organism: Avena sativa; assembly: GCA_916181665.1. Classification (NCBI taxonomy): domain Eukaryota; kingdom Viridiplantae; phylum Streptophyta; class Magnoliopsida; order Poales; family Poaceae; genus Avena; species Avena sativa. The sequence continues at coordinate 59,192,467 of OV702280.1, read as the reverse complement.
GAGCCTCGAGAAGGTGGCAGGTGCGTTGGTGAGACCGAAAGACATGACCGTGTACTCATACAGGCCATAGCGGGTGGTGAAAGCTGTTTTAGGAACATCTTCCTTGCGAATCTTGATTTGGTGATAACCACTTCTCAAGTCAAGCTTAGAGAACACCACAGCTCCAGCTAGCTGATCGAAGAGATCATTAATCCGCGGAAGGGGATATTTATTCTTGATGGTTTTAGCATTGAGAGCCCGATAGTCAACACAAAGTCTATCAATCCTGTCTCACTTCTTCACAAAGATTGTTGGGATACCCCAAGACGAAGTACTGTGTTGAATGAAACCCAACTTCTCTTGTTCGTCAAGCTGCCGTTTGAGTTCAGCCAACTCAGCAGGACCCATTTTATAAGGCCGCTTGGAGATAGGAGCCGTTCCAGGTTCAAGCTCAATTACAAACTCAACCTCACGATCCGGAGGCATACCTGGCAACTCTTCAGGAAAGACATCTGGGAACTCACAGACCACCGGAACACTCTGAATAGCTTCCATAGCATCATCATTCAGAGCTGCCAAAGAGAAAAGCTGGATAGCAGGAGTCAGACTTGGAGAAAAGACTATATGGCCTTCAGGAATCTTCAGAGAAACCGAGCGTTCAGCACAATCAATCACAACTGCATTTGCTGTCAACCAATCCATGCCCAAGATGACATCAATGTCAGAATTGCCCAGAACAATTAAGGACGCCAAGAACGAAGAGCCACCAATCTCAATTTGATTGCCATGGCTGATTTTAGAAGCTGCCATCTTTGCTCCAGGAGAAAGGACCATTAACCGCTTAAGGAGAGGATCCAACGCTAACCCATTCTCATTTGCAAACTTGATAGAAACAAAAGAATGCGATGCACCACAATCGAACAAAACTCGTGCAGGGACTGAGTTAACGGATAGCATACCCATCACAACTCCAGGTGCATGCTCAGCTTGAGCAGCGTTGACACAGTTGGCACGAGCAACAGTAGACCCGGGCTTGGTGTTGATGTTGAGAGCCCGAGGTGGTGGTGCACGAACCAAAGGAGAGCTTGCCGCAGATCTTGGAGGTGGTGGAGGAAGAGCTTTGTTTTTCAACGGACAGTTCTAGTTTTGATGCCCAGAGTCTCCACACGTGTAACAAGCACCAGGTGGACGTGGAGCAACGTAGCCAGGGACTCCGCCAGGCGCTCCAGGGTAGTGGTGGTTGTAGCCCCTGGGAGCAGCAGTGAGGAAGTTTGGTGGCCTTGCCGCGAAGCTTGAAGGTCTTGGTGGAGCCGGGAGCGACGGTGGGGTGTTAGGAACCCAGACACGACGCTTAGAGGGAGCTGACATAGCTGAAGATCTTGCTGCATCACGGTTGTGTTTCTTTGACTCCTCAAACACTTGCTTACTCGCTTCTTCCTGCAGAGCTGTATGCTGAAGTTCCAGAAAAGACGCCGGCCTTGCATGTGTGATTGCATATTTAATCGATGCATTGAGCCCTTGCCGGAACCTCTTTTGCTTCTTCTTGTCATCCGAGATCTCATCGCCACCATAACGAGAAAGGTTCATGAAGTTCCTGATGTAGGTATTGACATTATCATTGCCCTGCTTGAGGTTGAGAAACACTTCCTTCATCCTCTCCATGACAATTTCTGACAGATACTGCTCTTTGAAGGCTCCAGTGAACTGTTCCCAAGTAGGCTGAAAACCAATGCAGTTTGCCTTCAGGTAATTCTCCCACCAGAGAGCTGCATCTCCCTTCAGAAGGTGAGTAGCACATTTTACCCATTCTTGCTCAGGAACATCAGCAGTCTCCAGTAGCCTTGACATCTCACGCAACCAATCATCAGCATCAAGTGGTTGATCGGACACATCAAATTGGCGTGGGTTGAACTTCAGGAAGCTTTTGATGTCTCCTCGCTTGGGAGGTGGAGGTAGCGGAGCAAACCATTCCTCCTGACACTTTCTTCGAAATATTATAGAACCATATGAATTGGAATCACTTACTTTGGAGCCATGGATAAAATCCTATGAATTTAATAAGATAAGGAAAAGTAATTTCCAAAGCTAATAAAACACTTATCTAAAATCCATACCAAATGGTGAGAAAATAATCCTAAAGATATATAAAAGATAAATAAATCTCAAATAAGATTATACAAATTGGAATCACCAAGTTTGGATCTCTAAATAAAAAGATATGGATTTTATAAGATGAAGAAAGAAATATTAAATAAGGAATATTTAAAGACCAAATTAAATCTTGGCCAAGACCATAAGCAAATGGAATGAATATAATCCAAATCCAAATGAAATAAAAGGATGAAGAATTTCCAAATAAAATAAAATAGCATTAACCATTCTATCCCTATTTTTAATAAAGACAAATCTCTAATAAGAATGATCATTTAAATCATGAGAAAATGATATTTGGAATTTACCCAAGTGGAAGAAAAATTGTTTAATTTACTTAAATAAGATCAAAGAAATTTCCAAATAAAATTTATGGAATTAAAACTATATTTAATTTCATTGGAATAAAGACAAGTACCCAATTTAAAATGATTAATAAATCATATTAAAATTATTCCAATTAATTCTAGGTGAATATTTTGACACCCTATTAAGTAAATAAAACTTACTGAAAGGTTTTGGAAGGATTTAGAATTCAAATGGAAATTAAAAACATTATTAAATCTTGAAGGAATTAATACAAGGACCTACTTTAAATAATTAAAAAGGCACTTAAGGAATAAAAGTTTTATTCTAAATTTGACATCAGAATGTGGTAATAAATAGTGTTTGATTATTCACAAAATTTGGCAAAGGTTTGAATTCAAATGAGTGTTTGAATTAATTAAACAAAACCAAAACAGAAATTAGAAATAGAAAAAGAAAAAGGTTTCAGTATAAAAAAAATGGAACCAGCCAGCAGGCCCAGTCCAGCCCAGCATCAGCCCACCCCCTTCTTCCCCACGGAAAATGTTTCACACGAGAAAATAGACCCGAGCAGTCACTGACGTGTCGACCCCACTCTTCCTCTCCCTCTCTCGTTGATGCCGGACCCCACAGCCAGGACATCATCTTCTTCACCCCGCGTTGAACACGCCTGGCAGTTTCTGCCGTTGATTTGCTCGGATGAATTCGCGTAAATGGCGCAGTTAATCCTCCCCCTGACCATGCCTTCTTAATCGCCAGCATCCCCTCTCCATTTCCCCCCCAGACGCCACACCACCGGAGCCCCCGGGCTGTCCCCAATTCCCCCTGCATCGCCCTCTGCTATGGAGAGCTTCGTGAGCGATTCCGGCCAATCGACATCGCCCCTCGCCTCCTCGAGCACACAAGCGTGTGTAACTACCTCGGTGAATTACGCTCCTAGTTACAAGCCTGGATGAGCGGAAATGGTTGAAATAGTACGGTGGGGCCCAAATGCCACTCACAGGTAGACCTTTCGGCCGTCCCAACCATTTCCAAACATCGGGACAAGAACGGGCGGCGTAATCGGCAGGCGAAGGGATCAACTACATACACAAATGAGTATGTATGCAAGCCACCATACAATAGTACATCAGAGCCATTCCAACTACAAATAAAGGAAATATAGCAACGCCATACGGCAAGATTCAAATGTCCTAGATAGATATAATAGTTTAGGATATCTCCTCATACATCAAACATCATAGTATCAGGCGGAAGCGGCAAACAAGATCCGAGTACGGATAAGAAGCAAATCGGCATAAGATGCTCCATAAATAAACACATCCCGCCCACAGATCTCACGGATCCCTGTTCCCGGAATCTCTACACCGAATGATCGTTGCCCACATCGTCCGCCTCCTCCACCCAGTATCCCTCTTGTGAGTGTACCTGTCCATCTGAATCAAACAATTTATCGTGTGAGACCCTAGGGGTACTCAGCAAGTCTTTATGCCTCTAAAGGGGACACAACCTGGGGTGACGCAATTGCAGCAAAAGATAAACCCTCACAATTCTATAGATACTCGCTAACCATCCGCCTAACCAAAGATAGACGGATGTCCGTGAATTAATGACAACAGTTATAACGGTAATATTAACAGATCCATCCTCCTCCTCGCTTACCAACGAGGAAGCGGACGAACAACCCCCATCCGTTGGCAGTTTTATTAACCATTCCATGAGTGTTGCACTATTTACTAGTCAGTTACTTAGTCAAGTTAAAAGCGGTACTTTAGTTATACTTGTCTATGATCGAGAAACTGTGCTCCAAGTCGTCCATAACCGCGGACACGGCTTTCAGAAAGTTTTACCCTGCAGGAGTGCACAAATAGCAACACACACTCGATCAACCTCGGAAAAACCAAATCAAAACCCAACGAGGCCTTCACGACAAAGCAATCACAGGATTCAGAAATATTTCAGGGGGCCACCCCATTGAGTACACCCGCAATGAAGTTAGCCGACTCCGAGACGGACTCAAGGTTTGCGCCAGTGGCTGTAAACGACTGGGAACCCAAAAATGTGACTGGGCTTGTCGATACCGCGAAAACACTCCGCTGACCTAAACAGTACAGGTGCAGTACCTCGCACAATTTTAAATAAAGCAGTAAAGCATGGCATAATTACAGGATAGTAAATAAAACCTCAAACTAGTTTGTGGCCCCAAGAAATAAGAATGAATCAAGCTCTGGCTCAGGGGGGTCCCATAAGCCTCCCGGATGTGGATAGCGCGAATATTCAAGGAACAGGAATCAAGTACTCGGGGTCCTACGGGACACAAGTGAGCATGAAAAACCAAATAGCAAATATTGCTCACCGGTGCCACTTTCATTAGTTATCCCATACTACTCAGGTTAAGTTGTTTAGGTACCTCGTTATCCATCAGACACTCACATACCCTACACATGCTATTCTACGACCCGCATGTCTCAAACAACTCTTGTAGTAATGGCTCATGGGATGGAGGAACAAGCTTCGGTGGAGTTTAAAAGTAAAGGCTATGCAATACTTGGGATTCAGTTTAATGCAATCGCGACTGAATGATACAAGAATAAGATAGAGGCAATAGGTACTATATGTATGCAAGCATGTGGTAGTGCTTGCCTGGCAGCTCAGTTGAAGCGAGAGAAGGATCTGGGTAGTGCTCCTAGGTCTCTTGATATATCCCCTGCTCAGCGTCTATTCGAAGAAGAACCAAACAAACAAGGGCCAACATAAATAAAGTGCACAAGCATATGAATAAGATGCGACAAGCAAACAATCATGCCATGATGAATGATGCACAATTTGCATGGCAATAATGTAGTATGGCATGGGTGAGGTGTGGAATACAAGAAACAAGCATTTTATTGAGTTTTGTTCACATTTTATCCTCATATTAGTTGCTGTATACTTTATATTTATATGATGCATGCTGCAATTCAAAACATGGAATGCGTAAACAGAAAGGTCTCGTCGAGCTGATTGTTTTAGACATATCATTTGTCAAATTTGGAGTTATAAAACAAAAGTTATTAAATAAATAAGGTAAAAGGGCATTTTCTTGTAGTTTTAATCAACTTGAAATTTTAATTGTTCAAAACATATTTTGGACAGCATATTTGAAATCCTCACATTTTTCTGATTTCAAAACATATATCATTGGTATGATTTGGATTTGTATTTTAAAAGTTATTATAAAGCTGATTTGAATTTGAATTTGAGTTAATTTGAAAAAGGTTTAAATTAAAACAGTAAACGGAAATCCTTTTCTCACACAGACAGACCTAGCCGCAGTCACAGATGGGTGGGCCGCTGCTGACTGGGCGGGCACACGCGCGAGAAACGCTTTCACACCTGGGCTCTGCCTAGCCCGCGTGGATGACAAGCGGGCCCAGTGGCTGCGGGCCCACGAGACAGTGGGGAGAGGGATAGGAGCTGACAGGTGGGGCTGGGGCTGGAGCGCGGGTTAAGGCTTACAAAAGCCAGGTCTCTTTTTGTAAAACTCCACAGGCACAGACAGGTGGGGCTAGCGTGTACCGCGGTTTGAGCGAGAGAAACACGGAGGGGCTCTCTGCAAAAAAACGACGCGTACTGTTGTTCTTCTCCACCGTCTGGCGCGCGCGGTGCGCGGCGCAGCGAGGCGGGGATTCGATCCCGCGACCTGGGCTCACGCGCGGAGGCGGCTACCGTTGGGCTAAGGAGAGGTTGGTGTCAGGTGGGAGCTAGACGACCAGAAGAGATTATGCGCGTCGCGGGGCGTGCAGACAGCAGCGAGCGGCGGTGCACCGAGGGCGCTCGACGCAGGGTCCGGCGAGCACAGGAAGCAACGGTGAAGAGGGACGTGTCTGGGAGGGAGAGAGGCTCACCGCGGTTGGGTTGGTGGGGTCGGATCGGAGCGGGGAGCGGCGGATCGACGACGTTGCAGGCGCACCAGGAGCTAGGGTTTTCGTCGGAGCGGCGTCGGCCTGGGGCCCCTGGTCCTCCTCCTCCTCGTTGATGGCTACAGGGCGGAGCAGAGGGACGCGCCGGTCTTCCTCGACAACCCAACAACACGCCGCCGGCTTGCAACGGGTAGGTGGGGTAGAGGCCGACGGTGAGGTCGTCGGGGTGGATGTGTGGTAGAAGGGGGAGGAAGAGGGGGTAGGGCACGGCTCTGGGGAATCTGGGAGATGCAGGAGAGGCCGTGGGGAGTAGATAAGGACGGGAGAGAGGGGTAGATGGCGTGGGGGCTCGGGGTGGAAAAGGTGGTAGGGTGGCCACCTTTTTCTCCTCCTCGAGCACGTGATCGGGCTGGGGCTCGGCATGGGTAGGCACGGGGACGTCCAGGTGGGGCAGGGTGAGGCCAGAGAGGGGTAGGATCGGGTGGGGCTGCTGTGGCAGAGAGAGAAGCGAGAGGGAGGGGTGTGGCATGGAGCTAGGTTAGGAGGGGGCTCGGCTAGGGTTTGTTTAGGGTTGGGGTAGAGGTAGCTAGGTGGGGCCTGCATGGCATAGAGGAAGGGTGAGAGAGGGAAGGAATGGTGTAGCTCGGTTAGGAGCTAGGGTTTTGGAGAGAGGGGTAAGTAGCTAGGTTAGAGCTTGGGTTAGGTTAGAGAGAGGCTAGGGTTTGGGGAGAGGATAAGAGAGAGGGGGTGGTGTAGAAGGTAGGATTTGAACAATACCAAAACAAGAGTGATAAAAGAGAGGAGTGAGGAAAAAGGTCTAGATACTTGCATGCATCTAGCTAGATCAAGCAAAAGAAGGAGAGAGAGAGATGAGAGAATGATCCACTCAAAGAATTTCAAATAAAATCCAAATGACTTAGATGTGGTGGTTCTGCATGGCCCATGCAAATTAATAAATGCCTTGGTTAAATTCTTGTGAAAACAAAAATAATAGCCTGGCATTATTCTTATGCATTCCCAAGAAGTGGAATAAAGGCCAAGCAAAAGAATTTATAGATTTGAATCCATCCTATCTCCCATGAGCTAGATTAAATACCAAAAGAAAATAAAATACAAGCTCATGGATAATGGGATGGTGGGATTATAAAGTGGTGAAAAGAAAGGTTGGTGGAGTCAATAAAAGATATGCCCCCAACTCAACTTGGGCATTTAACAATATATCAAGAACCAAATACAATATCAAGAGGCAAATACAATTAACAATGCATATGAGAGAAGAACCAAACCAAAAAGGGTTTTAGATGATGCTTAAATGCAAGGTGGCATGATGACATGAGCATGATATAATGATGATGCAACAATTGTATATAGGAAGTAGCCATTATATTACTAAACCAAGTAGCATTACAATTGTTAGACAAATGGGATGCTACAGCGTGACCCCCACCCCCTGGCGCTTCTCTCTGCATCATCAGCTTGCTCGCGCATGCCCCGCAGCCTCGGCTCTGTCTATGTCTGAGCGCCATCGATGATGAACTCGACTCCGGCGAGCTATAGCCGACGACCTCGTGCGCCCCTTGCTCACTGGTGAGTGTTCCCGTGATCCTTGAACCCGTGTGCATCTTACTGACTCGTTGTTTTGCTCATTCGTGTTCCAGAGACTCGCGTTTGACCACGGCCGTGCTTGCCCGAGGCACAGCACAACTCCGGCGAGGAATCCGCGCCACCACCGTGTGCCCCTTGACAAACCGCAAGCACGTTGAGCATTTCCGTGATCTCCTGAACCTGGTGAGCCATTTCCTTTCCTCTCTTGCTTCCTATTTCACCAGCTCCGCCGCCGTCTGACCGCGCCGCCTCCAGCCACCGTCGCTCGCGCCGCCAGTTCCTGACCAACTGTTGTGCATCGTTGGATTTAGATCGTAAGGCGTAGATAGAGTCACTTAAGCGAAAGGGTAAGTAGCGATCTGTGCCGCACGATCCACTTTAGATCTAACGGCTGTTGTCTGTCGATCCAACCGAACCGGTACAGGCGAATTAGAACTAGACACGTGGCCCAAAGATGATTTAAAACAGAAATTATGTTCTAATATATGTTCAATTTTGTAAAATCCATAACTTTCAAACCACACGTCCAAATTTTGCAAATTTTATATCAATGGATTCAGCAATACAAGTACTTTCTGACCATGCACTTTGTTTAGTAAAATACTTCTGTTAAATTGATTGTTTTTGCAGAAACTTGTGTATGCATGTTTAGAATATAAAAATTGTTCTAAAATGATTTTTGAGATAAAATCTTGGGAAAATGGTTTGTTTTGAAACTACTGACCATAGGAATCAATTTGTGGTTTCAAAAATATATTTGGTTAAGCAAAATAATAAACTTTTGATTTAAACCATTTCTAGTCAAATAAAAGTAATGTTTATTTATTAAAAATGCTTTTGGGAGAAAATCTTTGGGAAATGTTTTGGAATAAACTCTCTGACCCAAGCACCAAGTTTTATGATTTAAAAATGTATTTGGTGAACCACATAAAATTGTTGTTTTGCTAAAGGCATTTTCAACCACATAAAATATTGATTTTGTTTAAAAATGGTTTATGAAGTAAAATCTTTTGCAAATGGTTTTGCCACTTTATAAAATTACCATTAGGTGTTTTCAAATGTTTATGAACCATTAGGAAGCACTTTTACAAATAAAACAATCTTTGGCATGTTTGCATACATTGTTTTGTTTCTATCATTTTATGTGATGAATTGCTTGAATGGTAGATTGAAATATTGCTTGCTTGATTGAATTGTAGTGATTTTAAGTGAGTGAACATTGCAAAGATCAAGTAGTGAACCTATATTCTCTACCAAAAAGGCAAGTGATGCTTCATACTTTTGTCCCATTATTTTCACTATGCATTAGTGATATTTCTAAGTAGGACTTGCATGGAATTTTACTAGGTGTAAACTATGCCATGGGAAATCCTAGTAGATGAAACCTTAGTAGAATTATCCTAAGTTAAGACTCCTACTACTATCATGCTTATCTTAGCTAATAGAAAACAAGGGTGGAATATATATTCATACTATGGAATATTTCCAAGTCAAGGACTTGTGTTTTGTTTAATAAAACAACTAAGTGAATGAATCACCTGGGTGGAATGGAAGGAATGGTTTGTGTTGAGTGGTTCACAAGGACCATTTCTATGGTTTACCTTGTGTATCTCACTTGTGGATGGCCACCCAGGAACAAAGAGATTTGAGATGTCAAATGTTGAGAAGCTTCAAGTGCAGCCACTTGGCATTATGGGCTCTGCCTGGATCATATAGGTTGCAATAACTTAGCCAAATGGACAGTTGGTGGTAGGGGATTGATAGGTTGGAGCGCGTCCATTCTGGTCTAAGGGAAGGCTTCTGAAAGATCTTGTCTTGGTGAAACCAAGTCTTGTGGGGAAAGTGCAACACCTCTGCAGAGTTTAAAATCTAAGTACTTAGCCATGTCCCTGGTAAAGGACAATTTGAGCATCAAGACATGGAAGCTATCAAGAATCTCCTCATCCCAATTTCTAAGTTAAAAACTTGTGGTTGAACAAGGGTTGAAGGATCACCAATTTCTAGTGGGAGATGCCTTGGGTGATTTTATCAAGCAAAAACTTAGTGTTTTCAAATGATAAGGAAAAACTATTTTGAGCAAAGAAAGCCTAAGCTCCACTTAGCCAAATGCATATAGATGATAGACTCCACTATACTACCATAGTATCACTTGCCAATACAATTCAAATGTATTGACCCTTGTGGCTGTAACTTATTATGTTGCAGGTTTGTTTGATGTTAGAGAAGTTTATTGATTAGGATTACAAGTCTACAACCAACATGTCTGCCTGTGGAACTTTGAAGATGAAGGAACCCATGCTATTATTATATTCTGCTGCATTGTAATGAGATAGCCAGATGAGCTATGTAAGATGTAATAAATTATTTTATTCCTGGTTATAAAGTTGTATTATGACCTTTGTTTCTTGATATTACATCTTAACTGTGGATGCTAGCTATTGATCCAGGGACTAGCATTGTAAACACAGGGATCTCTACCTTATTAAAGGTTGGGAACCTTATAATGTACCACATGGATCTTGTGGTATGGTTGAGAAGGGCAAGTTCAAGATAAGCATCTCGAGAAGATCATTTGCTTGAAGCTCGCCGTCCATATTGGTGATAATGGACATGTGAAGACATGTATTAATGAAGCTATCCAATAGTGGTGTATGGGGGAGCAAATTAGAAGTCTTCACGAAGCAACAACTATCAAGTGATGCATTCCGGCTTGGATGGAGATTGAAGTGTTGTCATCAAGATCAAACGGGATGCTCAAGGCAAAGGTATGGCCTTGCTAGGTTTTCCTTTTACCGATCTCAAGATGGTTGTTGGGAGACCGGTTTATAGGATACATAGCCGCACTATTAAGAGGGGCTTTTGGTTGGGTAACTTGATCACATCGTCATAGGAAGCTCAATCCTTTGCATCTTCCAATTTGGCTGCTTCTTGGTGTTTCTCCATGTGAGGTTCTTGAGCTTGTTGGTAGCTCTTCAACAAGCCCAAGTTCATCAAAAAACGGAATTAGTATGCATCTTCTATGGGGTTTTCGAGTTTGAAGGTTTTATCGGTTCTTCTTATAGGAAGGATTCTTAACTTTATTCATTTGGTTCTATCCTCCTCTATTGGACTAGGATGTTTCTCTGTAACATCTTGAATGGCTTGTTGTCCTCGTCAAAACAAGCCCAAGATCATCGAAATAGGAATCCGGACGCAAAAGTTATCGCCGTTTTCGTGTGACCTGTTTGGTTCGAGCGGAATTCTGGCGGGAATTCTGGCGGACCGAGTCTGTGGCCGGAAATTTCCGGCAAACCGCCGAAAAACTGTTCTGTATGCTGTTTCGGTTTGTACCGGAACTTTCGATTTGACCGGAAATTCCGGCGGCTGATCCGGCGGCGCCGGTTTCGTCGCCGGAACGTGTTCGCCTAGCGCATCTTACTTCCAATGGTCATCCCCCTTGAAGAGGTATAAAAGGGGGGCTGCTTCCCCAAAGTTCTAAGGCTCTTGAGCACGTTTTGACCTCCATTGTTGACCTCTTTGAGCTTTCTTCATCTCCCTTCCCTCCTATGATTCTTGCATGTTTTTGAGGGCTTTGGAAGAGGAGATCTAGATCTACAATTCCCACCAATCAATTCCTCCTCTAAGTGAGGGGAACCCATTGGATCTAGATCTTGGATTCATGTCCGCGGTTATGGACAACTTGGAGCACAGTTTCTCGATCATAGACAAGCATAACTAAAGAATCATTTTTAAATTGACTCAAACTTGTCTAGTAATAGTGCAATATTCATGGAATGATTAATAAAATTGCCAACGGATGGGATGTTCTTCCGCCTTCTTGTTCGGGAACGAGGGGTGGGCGAGCGATGTTTATTCCCATTGATATATATCTGATGGGAAATGAATTGTTGTTTACTTAATGAGTGTTCGTCTATCATTGGTTAGGCAGGTGTTGTAGCGTGTCTCTATAGAACTGCTAGACTTTACTTTCGCTGCAATTGCGTCACCCTCAGGTTGTCCCCTTTAGATGCATAAAGACTTGCTGAGCACCCTAGGGTCTCACACGATAAATATTTGGTTCAGATGGATAGGGTTACCCATAGGAAGGCTACTGGGTTGAAGAGACCGATGATGGAGGTAACGACCGTCAGGTGTAGAGTTTCCGGGGCAAGGAGATCTTGAGATCATGTGGGCGGGATGTGCTTATTTTCAGGGCGTCTTACGCTGATTTGCTTCTTATCCGTACTCGGATCTTGTCTTCCGCTTCCGCTTGATACTCTGATGTGTGCTATTTGAGGATGTATCCTAAACTATTAGAACTATCTAGTAATTTGAATATTGTCGTATGGCGTTGAATATTTCTATTTCTTTTAGATGGTCCGGCTCTGATGTACTCTTTTATGTCGCTAACATAAACAATTGTGTATGTTATGTTTTCGCATGCCTATCGACTACGTCGCTCGTACTTGTCCCGATGTTCTTGCAAAGTGGGTGGGGTGTTGGCCGGTACCGTGCCCTGTTCCGCTCAGACGGGACATACCCGTGGGTGGCCCCGGGCCTCCTCGGTAGGACACCTCATGCACTTTGGGTTCATTCTAGGATTGTTACTTAGAGCGTAGTGTCCGAGGTATTACAAGTGGTATCAGAGCCGACCCTCGCGGTAACATGGGCGTGTGCGGGTCAGTGGCGGACATGTGTAGCATGGCGCGTGTGGCCCGGAGTGGACATGACATGGCAATGTGTCGGCACTGGATGCACAGACGTGTGCCAAGAGGGGACATTCTTGGCTTGTGGTTGATCGACGAGGACGTCGATCTTCTAAGGGTGGGTGTATGTGAGACCCTGGCTCATGGCTCAAGAGGATTGATAGGAAACCCATACCAACAAGTTGCAACTTCTTTTCCGGAAGCTCATTCAAAAAGAACTCTAAGGTTAAGCATGCTTGGCCAAGAGAAATTTTAGGATAGGTGACCGACCTAGAAGTGGGTACCGGGTGCGCACGAGTGAGGACAAAGTGCGCAGAAAAGACTAGTGTTGGTCTGTGGGGTTAGTCTAGAGATCCTATTGAGCTGCCAGAAGAGACAGCCGTCGGTCCGGAGTGACCGAGGGTGTTACAGTTTCCACCATTGTTCTTCCTCTCTAATTCCTCCCTAGAACTTGTTGCTTTGGTGGGATTTGAGAGTGAAATATTTGAGCACCCTTGGTGTTCTTGCTTTGCATTCTTGCATAAGTGTTAAGCTCTCCATTACGATTTGTTCAAGTGAGAGACCGTGAGCTTGTTACTCTTGGAGGGTGACCTCCTAGTTGGCTTGGCGGTTGGTACCGCGGTGTCCTCTTTGTGGAAGATTGTGAAGAGACCCGGGCTTCTCCTTTGTGGAGATTGTGAAGTGGTTGTGGAGCTTGCCATCTCCGGAGTGGAGGAAAAGCTAGCCATAAGGAAAGGTCCTATTCCTTCGTGGGATAGATTCGGAGAAGAAGGTGAGCCTTTGTGGCGCGTGAGGAATCCTTCGTGGAACCTCACACCTCTCCAACGTGACGTAGCCCCCTTTCCAAAGGTGGTGAACACGGGAATACATCTTCGTCTCCGCGTGCCTCGGTTATCTCTATATCCGAGCTTAGTTTCCTTGTGATAGCCATCAATCTTGAAGTACTTATATCTTGCTAATCACTTGTGGTATATTTATCTTGTGCTATCTTTCTTAGCTTAATTTGTTGTTGGTGCACTTAGTTGAGCCTAGTGTATTTAGGTTTTGTGCTTGTAAAATAAACGTTAGTTTAATTTCGCATTCTATCTAGCCAAAACCGTAATAGTTTTGAAATTGTGCCTATTCACCCCCCCTTTAGGCGACATCTCTATCTTTTCAATTGGTATCAGAGCAAGGTCTCTCCTTGTTTAGGCTTCACCGCCTAGAGTGTAAAGATGTCGGCTAGTTGTATAGTGCACAATGACACAATTATCTTTGATGGCACAAATTATGCTATGTGGAGAAATTGCTTACTTTTTAATCTTCGGACCTTGTGTCCAAATATTGAGCGATTTCTAGATGTATGTTTTTCTCCTTCGATGGATCCTCAAAATCTATCTCTAGAGGATGAGAAAAATTTACATCTCGAAGCTTAAGTATCTAATGAGCTTATTTTCTCTTTGAGCCCCACAGTTAATTTGTTCTTGACGATTGTAAAGCGCAAGTCATCTCATGAGATGTGGACCAAGCTTAAACAAATATTTGGTGGCTCCATTTATCATAGGGTCGGTGGTATCTCCAAGGAGCTCTCTTCTCCCTCACATCATGAAGAGCTCCAAGTTGCTTCCACCTCCGGTCGTGATATGATCTCAATTATTTCCACTTCAGTTACATGTGAAAAGTCACAAGGTAATGGCATGGTGAGTGGAAAAATCATTTGTGTTGATGGTAGTGTTTCTCTTTACACCAATGATTCTTGTTCTATAAATGATAATGGTGTAGAGAGTTTGGACTTAAGAACTTCTTGCAACAATGATGATATATCCCCTTGTGTTGCTAGTCCTTGTATATCATTTAGAAATTATTTGAGTACTAGTGTAGATGATATTCTTGATTTGCCTTGTTCCCATGAACAAAATGCTTCTATTTCATCTAGTTGTTTATCTAACAATGTAGAGGAAATCGAACATTCTATGGAGCAAGACATGATCATGAATGAAGATTCAAGAATATCCTCATATTTATCCTCTAGTGCTCACATGTGCCTTATGGCAAGATGATCAAAGGTATCTCCTACTTTGGATCCCAATATATCTTCCAAAGATAATAGCAGTGATAATGATGATAGTGATGATGACATTGATGAGGATACTAGTGCTCTCTTGCTTGAGTTGACTTTTTTGTGTACCTCTCTTCGTGGTAATAATAAGGGCGTTACTTGTCTCAAACACGTTATGTACACCATAACTAAACAAACGGGAACCATAGAGGAGTTGGATTTCCAACTTCATGATGGGGGTCGGATATTCAATCTCCTTAAGCAAGAGCTTTCCAAGGAGAATCACACTAATTGTCTCCTCACACAAAAAAATGAATCTTATGAGCTTGAAAAGGAAAATTACATTAATGATGCTTGTGCTACTAACTCTATTTCTTGTGAAGCATCTACCCTAAAGGAGAACGTTGAGCTAAGGGCTCAACTTGAGTTGCTAACTAGCAAGTATAGGAAATTGGAAGGAAGTCATGAAAAGCTCTCGGGCTCTCATAATGATCTTATAATATCCCATGATGGGCTAATGTTAGCTCGTGAGGAAAGTATTACCAAGGTAACATCTTGTGAGCCTCCTTTGGACATTAGCACAACTTCTACTCAAAATGCTATTTTGACGTGTGCTAGTCCTAGTAATCCATCTAGCCATACTACTGATAAACCTTATGTTGGATTACTTCCTTTGCCTTGTTGCTCTAACAATGAATCGTCTACTTCCTCTAGTACTTGTATTTATACTAACCATGTAGAGGAAATCAAATAGCTCAAGGCCCAAGTCACTTACTTGAGGAATGACTTGGAAAAGAGTCATGAAGGGAAATCCACACTCGGTAATATTTTGAGTGTGCAAAAATCCCCTAATGATAAAAGTGGACTTGGATTCAACTCCAATAACAAGAACAAGTCCAATAGAAACAAGAAGAAGGGCCAAAACCAAGTCAAGAATTCGGCCAAGATTATTTGCTTCAAGTGCAAGGTTGAAGGACATCATGTAAGATCTTGTCCATTGAAGAAAAAACATTTGAGTGAGAAGCAACAAGGGAAGCGGCCACAAGTTCATGTTCAAGCCCAAGTTGAAGTTAGGACACTTCTGAAGAAGAATCAAGATAATGCTCCCCAAGCCAAGAAATCAATGAAGAAGAGAAAGGGGAGCACTTGTTGCTACATATGTCGTGTGAAGGGGCACTTTGCCTCTTCATGTTCAAACAGTACCTTATCTAATCCTATCATTATTAATGATTATTATTCTCTTGGGAAGGATAAGGATGGCAATGTGTTTGCCAAGTTTGTTGGAACTCAAAGTGGTGTCAAGAAAAGAACCATTTGGGTTGCCAAGCCTATTGTGACTAACCTCTTAGGACCCAACTTAGTTGGGGACCAATAATCTCAAACTTGATCAATAGGTGTTTTTGAAGGGAATTGGAGACTTGGCTAACTCATGAAGAATTAAGGGATCTTCATATATTATATTTGATCAAGCCAAGTCATTAGGATTATCTTATCCCTATC
The DNA here is from genome assembly GCA_916181665.1 of Avena sativa. Taxonomy (NCBI): domain Eukaryota; kingdom Viridiplantae; phylum Streptophyta; class Magnoliopsida; order Poales; family Poaceae; genus Avena; species Avena sativa. The sequence goes on along the minus strand of OV702280.1, from coordinate 59,176,301 downwards.
TTATATCCAATGCGCCTCTTCACGGTAACTTGTACTAAACCCATTTATATTGTAAGTTACTTGCCCCTTTACAAGTTTTGGTTTTATACCAAGTATGTTTTTGTATTTGGTGTTCCTCATGCTTGCTTATTTTGTGTATTCAAGTATGTCTAGGTGTTTGGCACATCATTTACTCGTGTGTTTCGTTTTGATCCTCTAATGCATCTTGATGATATCTTATTTGGATCTTTTTGAGTGGTTAATGGAACATCCCATTTTGGCGGAGTGATATGCCTCGCGCATCTCTCAAACCTTAAAATGTGTACGTGAGTACTACCACTTAGTATTGATATTACAAGCTTATCTAGTCACTATGTGGTGTGTCATACTCATGAGAAATTCAAATTCTAAATGTACATTAATTATCTCTAGTTGAGGTTGCTTTGCCTCTTATTAAGAAAAATTGAATATCACATTATGGGGGAGTAATATGCTTCTTTTGCATATCACAATCCTAGGAAATGTGAACATATGAGGTAGTGCCACTTAGAGTTGATATTGTTGATTATCTTGTTTCTAGGTGGCATGTTGGCTCAAACAAGGTCCTATTTTTGTTAGAAGCTTTTATTGCTCATCTTTTTGGTCTTTGTTTGAGTAAGAAATTATTAATGCGGTCTTCCTCAAATACATATCTCTATATATTTTTGGGAGACCATTTGCTTCAAGTTATTCTAATCATTGCTTTGCATGATAGTGTAACTAGATTGAAGCTATCATGAATCTCTATCTTTGCATAGTGCTTAATCTTTTTATTCCTATCCTATGTTTTTTATTGTGAAGATTTATCTTTAATATCCGTGAAATATACCATCGGAAATCAATTCCAATACACTCATTGTCTTCGACAATTGATATACTTATGTGTGGTAGCATTTGTGGATCATCTTCACCTTGGATTTCACCTCTTATTTCCTTATTTTCTTTTCAAAAAAAGTTTGTTGTGTCTCCCATTATCTTCCTTGGATTTTGAACATCTCTTTGATGATGTTTTTGATTATTATAAAATGTGTTTTAGTGGAAGACAAACCTTTTATTCTCGGAACCTTGTTCCATTGTGAAAAGTGTTAAGGGTTTGGTTTATTTGTGGAAACCTTGCTCTTTTGGGAGTTTGTTATCTCATTCTTTCTTCTCTATTTTATTTGCTTGAATGAGATAAATCTTTGAGTATTTTGTTTTATTTCATCTTTTTGCTCAATAGTTTTTGCTTAGTTCATTTGTTGAACTTCGTTGAACAAATCTTTTGTTGATTTTATTCTTTGATATAGTTTGGGCAACAAATGTGTTTTGTCACACCTTATATGCCTTCTCGAATATTTTGGTGTTTTTCCAAATTATATCTTATTTGGATATTGAAAGTCTCCATGTGTTTTCTTTCTTTGATCCAATATATAGGTTATACTCCATCAAATCCTTAAACGGCTAAGATGTGCATGGAATTCAAATTTCATCTCTAAATATGTACGTATTTTTATGGAGTGTGTCCTATGTCTAACCACTTTGGACCCAATAAGTTTGGGGACCAAGATGTACTTGAATGTTGTTTTAGGTACATTGGAGATGCAATGGATGCTTGCCTCGTCTATAATGAAAGTGTTGTCACCACATGACAATTGGAGCCAAGCTAGGATGATCAAAAAATTCTTATCTACTACATCCTACCATTGCTATCTCGGTAACAAGTATCTTATTCATGCATACTATTATTTCATCCAATCTATTTTAGGTTGTATCTTGGCATGAATTTATTCGTTTGTAAATGTTGCGGTTCTTGCAAGGATCTTTCAAAGACTTCTTTATCCTTATTTGATTATGTGAGTAATTTGTGATGATGCATATAATGGGGAGTATATAAAATCATGTTCATGATTCACCAATTCCAAATATGCCTTCTAGCAATTTATTACATATCAATTCCTCAAGGTACTCTCATGTGCAATATTGTTGAAATTGCTTTGAATCCTTCCTTTTGCTACCTGTTGCCTTTCTCAAAGTATCCCAACTAGTTGTGATGTTTTTGAGGTTTTTATTTTTTTCTTTGGTGAAGTTCATTGATATACCAAAAGAGAAAATAGAGCCATGGGCTATATATGCAGTTAAGCAAAAATTATCATGTTTGGTATATCTTATGATTTCCTCTTGGATATCATGTTTTCTTATTTTATTAACCTCTTATGTGTGGTTGTTTATTTATGGATTATTCTCATGTTTTGTCCACTTATAAACTTATATACATGAGAGTGTTAATCTCTAGCCTTGATATCATCGCTCTTTGCCGACCATATATCTTATCCTCTTGGTTTTTAATGGTATTGGTAAGGTATTTATTTATGAGTGCTTGGTTTACTTTTATTGCATCTTCACGCACTCATATCTCATATTTCGTTTCTTTTGGACTTAAGCTTGTCTTGACAAGTATATTTATTTATATCTACTCCGTGTATCTTGATTGTGTTCTAAATAATATAGAGGGAGTGAGTATTCCATGTTTGTGCATATTGTATTCAAATACAATAATTAAAATTTATGCATGAACCTTGGGGATCTTCCTTGTTTCATTTAGAGCACTATTTGTCCATTTGATTTTTTTGGATCATTGGATTGCTTGCTTCATCCGTTGAAGTTTCTTCACCGTTTTATCCTTGTAGAAATCTTTGATCCTTAATATAGCTTGATTTCCTCCAAATATTCGTCATTGGATACGTGCATTTGATTTCACTCAAATTCTGAGAAATGAACACCTTGGGGAGGAACTCATACTATATTGGCCGTCTAACTTTGTCATCCATTTTGGCACTTGTTGTCAATGGGGGAGAAGTTTAGAGGGTTTAAGGGAAATGGTTTTATACTTAAGATTGGTTTGTTCTTAAGTGTTTGCCTTTCATGCATTTCATCTTTATTATGTTTTGCATGGTTGTATATATAGTGTAAACTCTCCCAAAGTTTATTCTTGACAATGTATGCAATGAAATTCAAGTTCATCACACATGCATATATTGTGGGGGAGTTTGCTCTATATATGTTGGTTCTACTCACATCTCTTGCATTAGTTATAGTTTGTGTAAGTAGAATTAGTTTTAATATGTGCTAGTAGATTTGTGTTACTTTACCATATCAAATGCAACCTCTTGTACACAACTTATTCTCGGATAAGCTGCGTACTTGTTTCTAATATTCATTATATAAACCCTCTTGTTGTGATTGTAATCAATTACCAAAATGGGGGAGATTGAAAGAGTAATTGCCCCTATGTGTGGTTTTGGTGATTAATGACAATCCCTATGGACTAATGTTTTCATTGAGTTTTATATGAAGTAATATTCCATAGGTCATGCTTGTATTCTATGTTTTGGATTGAAGTATGGATTCCATGAAGATAAAAATATACCTTGAGTATTGGCATCAAGATCATCGAGTTGAAGAGAAGAATATGATATGATCAAGATCTTGAGAGTGTGATCTAAATAGAAGAATTCAAGATATGGCTCTAAGACGGTGTCATGATAGCCTCATTGGTTGAGCTATGATTGACTAAGATTTAGAGCATGTAATAAAATTAAGAGTTCTTTATGTACCTCAAGATATTGATATGGAGCATGAGAATATACATGGTTGACCTATACAAAGAGTAAAGAGTGATTTCAAGTTGGTCAACACATGAAGCATAAATAATGTACCACATGGATCTTGTGGTATGGTTGAGAAGGGCAAGTTCAAGATAAGCATCTCGAGAAGATCATTTGCTTGAAGCTCGCCGTCCATATTGGTGATAATGGACATGTGAAGACATGTATTAATGAAGCTATCCAACAGTGGTGTATGGGGGAGCAAATTAGGAGTCTTCACGAAGCAACAACTATCAAGTGATGCATTCCGGCTTGGATGGAGATTGAAGTATTGTCATCAAGATCAAGCGGGATGCGCAAGGCAAAGGTATGTCCTTGATAAGTTTTCCTTTTACCGGTCTCAAGGTGGTTGTTGGGATACCGGGTTATAGGATACATAGCCGCACTATTAAGAGGAGCTTTCGGTTGGGTAACTTGATCACATCGTCATAGTAAGCTCAATCCTTTGCATACTTTGCATCTTCCAATTTGGCTGCTTCTTGGTGTTTCTCTATGTGAGGTTCTTGATCTTGTTGCTAGCTCTTCAACAAACCCAAATTCATTGAAAACGGAATTCGTATGCATCTTCTATGGCATTTTCGAGTTTGAAGGTTTTATCGGTTCTTCTTACCTTTATTCATTTGGTTCTGTCCTCCTCTATTGGACTATGATTTTTCTCTGCACCATCTTGTAGGGATTGTTGTCCTCGTCAAAACAAGCCCAAGATCATCGAAATCAGAGTCCGGACGCAAAAGTTATCACTGTTTTCGTGTGTCCTGTTTGGTTCCAGCGGAATTCCGGCGGGAATTCCAGCGGACCGAGTCTGTGGCCGGAAATTCCGGCGACCGCCGGAAATTTCTGGCAAACCGCCGAAAAACTATTCTGTATGCTGTTTTGGTTTGTATCGGAACTTCAGAAGTTTAAACCGGAAATTCCGGCGGCTGATCCGGCGGCGCCGGTTTCGTCGCCGGAATGTGTTCGCCCAACACATCTTGCTTCCAACGATCATCCCCCTTGAAGGGGTATAAAAGGGGGGCTTCTTCCCCAAAGTTCTAAGGCTCTTGAGCATGTTTTTGACCTCCATTGTTGACCTTTTTGAGCTTTCTTCCTCTCCCTTCCCTCCTATGATTCTTGCATCTTTTTGAGGTCTTTGGAAGAGGAGATCTAGATCTACAATCCCCACCAATCAATTCCTCCTCCAAGTGAGAGGAACCCATTCGATCTAGATCTTGGAGTCATTTGTTGGTTTCCACCATTGTTCTTCCTCTCTAATTCCTCCCTAGAAATTTTTGCTTTGGTGGGATTTGAGAGTGAAGGATTTGAGCACCCTTGGTGTTTTTTGCTTTGCATTATTGCATAAGTGTTGAGCTCTCCATTACGATTTGTTCGGGTGAGAGACCGTGAGCTTGTTACTCTTGGAGGGTGACCTCCTAGTTGGCTTGGCGGTTGGTACCGTGGTGTCCTCTTCGTGGAAGATTGTGAAGAGACCCGGGCTTCTCCTTTGTGGAGCTTGTGAAGTGGTTGTGGAGCTTGCCATCTCCGGAGTGGAGGAAAAGCTAGCCATAAGGAAAGGGCCTATTCCTTCGTGGGATAGACTCGGAAAAGAAGGTGAGCCTTTGTGGCGCATGAGGAATCCTTCGTGGAATCTCACACCTCTCCAACGTGACTTAGCCCCCCTTTCCAAAGGTGGTGAACACGGGAATACATCTTCGTCTCCGCGTGCCTCGGTTATCTCTATATCCGAGCTTACTTTCCTTGTGATAGCCATCGAGCTTGAACTACTTATATCTTGCTTATCACTTGTGGTATATTTATCTTGTGCTATCTTGCTTAGCTTAATTTGTTGTTGGTGCACTTAGTTGAAAATCCTAGTGTATTTAGGTTTTTGGGCTTGTAAAATAAACATTAGTTTAATTCTGCATTCTATCAATCCAAAACCGTAATAGTTTTAAAATTGCCTATTCACCCCCTCTAGGCGACATCTCTATCCTTTCATTCACAAATGCATCCCAATAAGGCTGCTGCTTCCCTAGATAGCCTTCGAATTTTGGAGAAGTCTTATCCTTATGATACTTCAGCCATAATGCTTTCTTCCAGTTCTGGAATAGTTCGGCTATCTTCCTAAGAGTCCACTCATTGACTTTCTTCCTCAATGCAGTTGTGTCGGCATCATCCTCATATTCTGGCAGGGTGAAATGTGCCATAAGGTCATTCCAAAGACCCTCTTTGTAACTTTTGGCGACATACTCACTCTCTTCCGCCCCTTTGGGCTTATGCCACTCTCGAACGGTGATCGGGATGCGATCCCTAACCATAACTCTGCATTGTTGTACAAATACATTTCTAGCCTTTTTGTGTTCCAACGGTTCGCCGTATGCTAATACCGCCATAATTGTATAATTCGTACGCGCATCCAACTTTTTGGCCGGGCCACGTTTGGAATTTTTTCTCGACGTGGAGGCCTAAGAGAAGAAACATTTGTCAATATAATATATATACAACTCGGTATATATAGCTCCTCCCGGACATCATATATCTAGCGATCATCGGACATCATATATATACCTCGCCGGTCTTTTTTAAGCGTCCATCGGCTTCTCCATCATTGGAGTTGTCGGCTCCGCCATTATCGGAGTCGGCGGCTTCTCTCTCTCTTTGGTCGACCTCCTCTCCCTCACCGGATGGGTTCATATACCTTGAGGGAGATTCGGATGGATCAGCGTCGTGGATTATATCCTCGAAAATTTCTTCTTATGCTAGGTCTCTACGGATTGGACTAGGTGGATCCATAGTTTCTGATAAATGCGATATGCACACAATATTGTTTCAAAATGCACACACTATTTGACCATAGCAAACATATCCTATTTGCACACAATATTTTCAAAATGCACACAATATCTTTGCACACAATATTTACATTTGCAAAAAAATCCTATGCAATAAAAATATTGCTAGATATATATTTCTATTTCCTATAGTCTCGGCTGGTGAGTTGGGCCGGGACAAAAGGACCAAAATTGCACACGCTAGGCCAAAACTAGCGCGCTATACTGTTTTTTTCAAACATTTGAATTTGCATACTATTATATTTTTTAAACATTTGGATTATACAGTTTTTGCATACTTATGAATTTGAGAAAACTTTCAACAAGAAAAGTGCTTAAATTTGAATAAGTAATCCAAATCCATTTTATATTTTATAAAATAATTATTTTAACTAGTCAAACTATTAACCATTTTGCCACTTTCAATTTAAAAATGCTGCATTAACTATTATATTTTGCATATTTTTGAATCTCACAAAACTTTCAACATAAAAAGTGCTTGAATTTGAATAAGTAATCCAAATCCATTTTTTGTTTTATAAAATAATTATTCTAACTAGTCAAACTATTAACCATTTTGCCAGTTTCAATTTAAAAATGCATTAACTATTATATTTTGCATAATTTTGAATCTCACTAAACTTTTCAACATAAAAGTGCTTGAATTTGAATAAGTAATCCAAATCCATTTTCTGTTTTATAAAATACTTATTGTAACCACTCAAACTATTAACCATTTTGCCATTTTCAATTAAAAATGCATTAACTATTATATTTTGCATATTTTTGAATCTCACTAAACTTTCAACATAAAAAGTGATTGAATTTGAATAAGTAATACAAATCCATTTTTTGTTTTATAAAATAATTATTCTAACTTGTCGAACTATTAACCATTTTCCCGCCTTTCCCTTTAACCTGGGCTTTTAGTCCCGGTTGAAGCCACTAACCGGGAAGAAAGATATTTCACGCTATTTCCCACCGATTCCCACCATGTTTTCCCGTTGTTTCCCTCAAACCGGAGATTTTAGGCCAGGTTGGAGCCACTAACCGGGACTAAAGATACTTCCCGCCATTTCTCACCGTTTCCCGCCATGTTTTGCCGCACTTTCCATCTATATCTAGGCCGACCGCGCCATGGCTATCCACACATCCACACCTTCCTCTCTCACAACAATGGACACCGCATATTGGGCCATTCTGACTCCCGAGGAAACCGAGGCACTGTGCGCCTCCAGCTACCCATGCCCCCAGGCTACCGGCTGCCTATCGACTGGATGCTGAGTGCTGGAGGGGTTCCTGTCTCTACTGTGCCTCAAGGTTTCACCCGCCAGGTGGCCATCACGAACCACTTCTACCTCGAGATCATGTCGAAGCAGCCGATGGATCCCCATTGGGATACCGACAACTACGACACCTGGAATGCCTTCTTCGCTAACCGCCAGGAAAGGAAGCTCGCCGGGTACGAGGGTGATGGTCTACCCCCGGTGAACCAAAATGAAGTCGGCCACCATCTATGGTAGGCGAGCTGTACTATCATCGGTGTGATGTGATACATCTCCGGGGGATATCATCCTCGCATGCAGTGCCCGCACTTTGACCCTCCATAGAGCCACAAGAAGGGTGGCAGTGGTGAAGGCCGCGGGCGTATGATACATCCAATTTGCATCACTATTCTATATCATAATTTACTGCTATTCATTGATATATTTCATATTAAGAGGTGTTACTTATGTTATTTCATCTATTTTTGCATGTTGGATGACTTTTGGAGGATGAACTACAGGAGTCAGGATTCTGATGGAAAAAAGCGGTGTCCAGATGCACCACCAGGGGGTGTGGCCACCCTGGCCCATCTTGTGCTTCGCCCCTTCGCCTATATATTCCTCCCGAAACCCTAATACTCGGGGAGCGACCATAGAAAGATTCCGCCGCCTCTACGGGGCAGAAACTACAGAGAGAGAAAGAGCTCTCCGGCAGGCAGATTTCTGCCGGGGAAATTCCTTCTCAGAGAGGGGATATCGTTGCCATCAACACTGTTATCAAGCTAGACTTCATCGGGATCATCAAAATCCTCACCACCATCTCCACCAGCACCATCATCACCACTCCATCCCGCTGTAACAATTGTGTTGAAAGAATTGGGCCACTTGCTGCAATTATTGTTGTCTTTATTTACTTGCACTTTATTTCCTTGCATTATCAAAAACCCCTAAAAATTTTTTTGCTACGTATTTACAGAAAATTCCTACTCAGAACCACTAGTCAACACCTTCTGCTCCTCATTGGGATCAACACTCCTATTTATCAAAAGTACTATAATACACCCCTATACTTGTGGGCCATAAAGACTATTTTCTGGCGCCGTTGCCGGGGAGTGAAGCACTATTGAAGAGTGGAACTGGTAAAGGAAACTTTTACTGTGAGTATTGCTTTTTATTTCTGTTTGTAACTTTGTTTCCAATATGGATAACCCACTTGGTTTCCTATTTTGGAAAGCTACTACCACTGCTAGGGTAGTAGATGAACCGCCACCTGCTGAGATACATCCTTTTAAGATACCTACAAGAATTGTTGATCGTGTTATGGATAACTATTATTTTGGGGATGGAACTATCCATCCTGGTGATCACTTGCTTTTTATCCATGAATTATGCGGGTTGTTTAAGTGTGGAGGTATCACAATGGAACAATTTAAGAAAAAGTTACTCTCTATATCATTGAAAGGAAGAGTTGAAGAATGGTATAAGCCGCTAAAGAATGGACAATCTATGGAACGGAGGAAATTTTGCCTCTCTTTTATTCTAAATTCTATCCTCCCAGTGAGATTCATAAGGATAGGAATCAAATATATAACTTTTGGCCTCGTGATGGAGAGAGTACAGCCCAAGCTTGGGGGGATTGAAGTTACTAATGCTTAAATGTCCTATTCATGAACTCCCTAATAATATTATTATCAATAACCTTTATGCAAGGCTTTCTCTTCATGATAAAGATTTATTAGATGCTTCTTGTGCTAGATCATTCACACGTATGAAAGAAGAAGCTAAATGGGATATTCTAGACCGTATTCAAGAAAACACTGAAGCATGGGAGAATGAAAAAGGAAGAAAGTCAGGTATAAATTATGATTATGAATGCATTAAATATTTTATGGGAACTGATGACTTTCATGATATTAGTACTGAGTATGGTATTGATTCTCAAGTTCTTGCAAATTTAGTTAAGGCCTTTGCCTCTTATATTGAAATTCCTAAAAAGAAGTAGAACAAGTACCATGCACCTTATAAATATATTGTTGATCATGTTCCTATTAGAAATACTGAAGTTTGTACTGTTGATCATATTTTGCCTGAACCCTATATTGAGAAAATACCTTTCCCTTCTAAGGTAAAGGAACATTCTATTATAGTTAATGTGGTTAGCAAAAGTACAAAGAAAGCTGTAGAACCCGATGAACAAATAAATATTGAACCTGTAGTAGCCATTGTGAAATACCTTGTCACTAAGAATGTAGAAGATGGGCACATTATCTTTTGTGAAGATTATTCTAATATTGTCTCACATCCTAGTAATACTAGGAGAGCTAGTGTCCCTGTGTTTTCTTTTAGGATTGGTGATCATTGCAATTATGGTTTGTGTGGTATTGGTGCAAGTTCAAGTGCTATTCCTTATGAGCTTTACAAAGAAATTATGCATGAAATTGGTCCTTGTGAACTTGAGGACATTGATGTGGTTATTCACCTTTCTAATAAAGAAACCATTTGTCCAATTGGTATTGTAAGAGATGTGGAAGTTCTTTGTGGTAAGATTAAGCATCCTGCTGATTTTCTATTACTTGGTTCATGAGCTAGTAAAACTTGTCCTATCATTTTTGGTAGACCTTTCTTGAACACTCGTGGAGCTATTATAGATTGTAAGAAGGAGCAATTTTTAACTAAGTTTGATGGGAATCTTATGAGTTTAATTTTTCCAAATTTTCTAAAGCTCCTTATGAAAATGAATTGCCTAATGGGGATTTTAGGGTTGAACAACTTGCTTCTATTGATCCAGTTTATGACCTTAGACCTCTTTTTGATGATTTTAAGTATGCTCATTCAGATGATAAGAATGTTTCTTATGACAGTTATACTGTTAACTTTATTCAAAGTGCTACTGAAAGTTATTTTGAGAGAGGGATACATGGTTTTATGCATCTCAATAACATTAAGTTTCCCTGCTTTTTGTTGAAAGCTTTGAAGTTGCACTTGTTTTGTCTTCCTATGCTAGTAGCCTTTTGTTTCAATAATTTGTTTTCATACAAAACTCCCTTGCATAGGAAGTGGGTTAGACTCAAATGTGTTGGATATTTGCTTCTTGATGCTCTCTTTTATTTCAAATTCATATCTCCTATGAGAACATCGTTGAAATTATCATGCCCATCTTAATGGCTATAAAGAAAGAGCTTTTGGGAGACAACTCATTTTAGTTTGCTTTCGGTATTTGTTTCTTTGAGTCTTGGAAGTTATTACCTCTGTAATAACCGATCCTTATCTCTTTTTTGTTTGGTTTTTGTGTCAATATCAGCCTCTTTTGAGAAGCAGGTGAGTTGTGAGAAGTTGATGTCCCGGGACAGATTTTAGTGCTGCATTGTAAAAATTCGTGAAAAATCTCAGTACGTCGGATGGAGTTGTAATTTTATGTGCTTGTGCCCCAAGTTGTTATCCACCTTTCGTAGTTTTGCACTTTTTGATTTGAGCAACAGAAGATTTTCGAAAAAATCAATCTTTACCTACTGGTCTGTTTTGACAAATTTCTGCCATTATTTGCATTTGCCTCTTAAATCGATTTCCTTTTAGATTCGTGATGGCGCTCGGTGTTTACTAGGAGCGTTTCGTTGGAAAACCCAAGAGAAAGGTGTGAAGAGCACAACAGCAAGTCTTCCCTCAGTAAGAAATCGAGGTTATCGAACCAGTAGGAGGAAGGAAACGTCTCAAAGGTGTTGCAAGCAATGTGGAAACCTCCACAACACAAACTGAAGACTTTGCCCCAACGAATAGTGAGGTTGTCAAGCTCACCGGTTTGCTGTAACAAAGGATTAAATGTATGGTGTGGAAGGTGATGATGGTTTGCAGCAGGGCAATTGATAGGACTGAGCAAGGCATAACAATGCAATACTAGACAAAAATATCCTATGTGATTCAATTGGGCAATACAATAATATACATAGATCGCCATCCAACTGCATCTATGACTACAAGTCCACCTTCAGGTTATCATCCGAACCCCCTCAAGTATTAAGTTGCAAGCAACAGACAACTATTTTAAGCAAAGTGTGTAAGGTAAACAATCCACTTGTTCCATGAACAAGAGAACATTCTTTTCTCCCTAGTGGCAACCGCACATCTACAACCAAAGAGATTTCTATCACTTCCCTTGTTAAATAGAGGCATGAACCCACTATCGAGCATAAATACCCCCTCTTGGAGTCACTAGCAACTACTTGGCCAAGGTAGAAACTAACAACGGAGAGCATGCAAGATCACAAACAATACAGACATGATAGAATCAATAAGACAAAACCATTAATCAATCTGACATAGTAATCTCAGTAACCATCGGATCCACGCAAACACAACATGCATGATTACAAATAGATTAGATCTTGATCATGGACGGAGCTCACAATTTCTATACATGAAAGCACACGGAGGAGATACAACCATCTAGATACTACAGGGACCCGTAGTCCAAGGTGGAACTACTCACACTTCATACCGAAGGCTGGCATGATGAAGAAGAAGGCCTCCGGGATGATCTCCCTTCCGGCAGGGTGCCGGGAAGAGCTTTAGATCCCCCGATCTAGGGACGATGGTGGCAGCGGCTACAGATATTTTCGTGGAATTTTGATCGGGTACTTAGGGTTTTGGCATCGGGGGGACATTATAGGCGAATATGCGATGCAGGGGACCCACCAGGGCGGCTGCACCACCCCAGGCGTGGGGTGGGCCCGGGGGCTTCTTATAGGCGAAGATGGAGGCTGAGGGGGTGCCCTAGGCGGCCGCATCCCCCAGGCATGGGCCAGGCCAGGCCGCACGGCCAGGGGGTGTGCCCCCCTCGATGCCCTCCTCCGTCTCATCTTCTAGCTCCGTGTTCCCCACGGTAAATATTGACTTTGGCTTTTGTCCCGTCCAATTCCGAGAATATTGATTATCTGCCTTTCTGGAACCAAAAACAGAAGAAAACAGGGAACTAGCACTATGGCATCTTGTTAATAGGTTAGTACTAGAAAACATATAAAAACACCTCAAAGTGTAGACAAAGCAAAGCAAAGTTGATACTAAACAAGCATGGAACATCAAAAATTATAGATACTTTTCCGACGTATCAAGCATCCCCAAGCTTAACTCCTACTCGTCCTCGAGTAGGTAAGTGATAAAAGAATAATTTTTGAGGTGACATGCACCATCAAAACCAAGATCAAACCATTTGCAAGCATTGAAAGCTGGGATCAAAGAACTCTAAACATGTGCATGAAAGATGGAGTTCTAACAATAAGACAAAGTAACTATGCATGCAACATGAAAGGCTACAAACAAAGATCATGAATAACATGCATTGAAAAACGTTTTTTTTCACATACAGAAAACATGGCATAGTGGCATTCAATTTGTCCCTCATAGAGTAGCAAATAGATGCATAGGACACCTTCAAAGTTCATAAAAGTGACTAGATACAAATATCACAAGAAAAAGTAATATCAACAATATGCATCAATCAATAAGTTTTGGGACACTGCACATAGAACTAAGAATGGTAACTATGCTCTCTTAATGGTGCCTAAAGGTAGAAGGTGGAGACTCAAGATAATAGTGGAAGAAAGACCCTTCATAAAGGGAAGCAGGGATTTCAAGTTTCAAAAGGAGCTTCCAAAAATTATGGTACTTGTTAGCTTTTAGCCCTCATTGCCCCTATCATAAGCATCTTGAAGTGATTAAGGTTAAAGTGAACAAACTATGGAGTATATGCTTGAGAAAGTATAAGTTGGCAATCTCATGTCCCTTGAATACGAGGGCCGCACCTCGTGCTACTCAACTTCAGTCACCTGTAAGTTCGTTTCATAGTAAGTACATGTATATCATAGAGAACCACCAACGTGGTACCCCTTGAACATGGTACGTGAGCCATCCCATGAACAAAATGACAAGGAAAGCAGACAATGAGCATCTCAGCGATCTTTTTATTTACTATGTGCACAACTTTTTATTGAGGATGCTTCATAGATTGCTCATTATGTTGATGCTGCAAGTTTCCACCATGATTAGGCATGGATTAGGCTAGCGGCTTGTAACATCCCAAAATATAAAACAATGATCATCAAACTCTAATCACTAAAATTAGGGTTAACAAAAACTTTGAATAATTAAAATCATATGAATGCATGTGTGTATGTGGTGATTTGATAAATGCATGAATGAACTTGTGTGATTAACCTAAATAGCAAGAAATGGTTTAAATATGAAAATAACATCATATAAAACATTTCCAATCATGAACAAATAAAGAGAAAATAAAAAACAAATCAATTAAGGCAAATGGTCATTTTTGCCGATCTTGCTCACTAGGTCACTTTGAGTGTTTCTAGTCAAAGATTTCAAAAATAAACGTTTCCAATTATTTTCACCCCTTTCTAGACCAAGTAAAAGTGAAGAAAAGCCCACATTTCAAACTTGAAGAAACATTTGGCAACCTCATTCAAATGACAATCAAAATTGAATCTTTATCATATGTGAAGATCACACATTTTCAAAACCCAACCAAACCAGTGCCCCTTGACTAATCCAACTAACCAGAGACTCCCTAGTATGTGCCTAGAAAACCCACCAAGTTTGAATACAAAATTCAAATTCAAATTTCTTTCGGCCATTTCATCAAACACCTTGTTTGCAGCAAACAAACAAACAAACAACAAAAACTATAGTGAGCAGTGAATTTGACCAACCTTGTTCCCTCTCTAGCTCTCACTACACTCTCAATAGATGATCTAGCCCAATTAACAAGCCTTAGCACCACTGTGAGCTTGGCATAGCCATTAATGGTGACCATGCCGAGCCTAACTTGCCACCCTCATGTCGACAGCAAGCTAGGAGATGCACCAAGCCTAGCAAGCATGTCTAGCAGGCACTCCACCGTCCACCGCCACCCCCTGTCCAAGCCTCGAGAACTGCCAGCCCCTGGACCACATTTCCCGAGCTTGCCAAGCCTCTCTGCGTGCGAGCCAAGAGTGCGCCAGTGCGCCATGCTCGACCAGCACCACAGACCGCGCGCCGCCCTCTCCGCTTGCATACGTGATCGCGAGCACTCCAGCACCCCACCAGACAACCTCGTTCGCCACCGCGCGACTAGGAGCACCCGTGTGCCATTAAATTTGTCGTCGGACCCGCCCAGAGCGTTGACACATTCTGACCGATCAGAATGTCCCCACGCCTCGACACCACGCCATTGAGCTTCGCCAGGGAGCACAACACCGCCCCCTATCGTCGCCCATGTCATTAGTGTAGGGTTCGCAGCATAGAAAACAAAAATTTTCCTACGATGTGAACTATATACCAAGATCTATCTACTAGATACAAACAACGGGCGGATGTATATCCGTAGAGAACATACCCTTGAAGACCGACAAAGCTTAACGAGTTCAACTCGTGGTTGATGTAGACGATCTCTTGCCGATCTCAAGATCGAGAGGAAGTCCTAGCGCCGCAAATCATCAGGGCATCCGTGCTCGCACACACGTTCGAGGCACCGAGCAACCTCCGCCTCCTCGCTCCAGCGATGCAGCGGAAGCACAACTCTTTCTTGCCGAATAGCCACCGGGAACATGTATCTCGCTAGACCGAGACCATGGGGAATAAATTCTAGAGGGGGAGAGAGATCCTTCACGAGGAGGTGTGGGAGACAAGTGAGGAGGGGGGCTCCTTTTATAGGAGGAGGGGGGGCACCCAAGGGGGTGGCCGCCGGCCATGGGGGCATCCCCCTCCCCTCCTTCATTCATGTGGGTGGACGCTCCACTCACAAAATGCCCTTTAAAATCCCTCCACTCAAAAGTCCACTCAAATTCCCATTAAATTTCCCCCAAATTTAATGCAAACTCTCATTAAATAAAACTCTTTTATTTTATTCAGAATTTTGTCAATTACTTTAATGACAAACATTCACAAATAACCCCTTGCTAGAATTCTATTTCACATGCATAACCACTTTATGCAATTTCACCCAAAAACCTGTTTCGGTATCTAGTGAAATAAATTCCTGCGCTTGTTCATTCTTTCGGCATGAAACATTTGCTCCAATTGGATGTAGGTGTCACTTAAGTGTGTCACCCTATGGTTTGTGAATAATGCGGACATGATCGAGACCCCTCTCGGATCAATAATCAGAAGCGGGATCTGGAGACCCATACTGACTCCCACACATTCAACGATGACTTTCTTGTGATCGTCGGAACATTTTACGCTAGTATCTTAATCCCTTTGTTTCACGATATATTACATGTCCGAGATTCGATCATCGGTATCTCCATACCTAGTT
This sequence comes from Avena sativa, assembly GCA_916181665.1. Lineage (NCBI taxonomy): Eukaryota > Viridiplantae > Streptophyta > Magnoliopsida > Poales > Poaceae > Avena > Avena sativa. The sequence continues at coordinate 59,160,265 of OV702280.1, read as the reverse complement.
TGATCTTGTTACCGACATGCACTCTTTTCTCGTTCCTGTGATATAACATTCTAGTGATCAAATCACTTGCTTGCAAGCTAATCAATGTGATATCACCGAGAGGGCCCAGAGTATATCTATCCGTCATCGGGATGAACAAATTCCACTCTCGATCCATGAGCCTCAACATAACACTTTATTAGTTCTGAATCCATCTTTATAATCACCCTGTTACGGTGTGACGTTTGATGTTATCAAGAAACTCTTCCGGTGTTAGTGATTGACATGATCTCATGGTCTAAGGATTAGGATCACTTCGTAAGTTGTTATAGCAATATAAACTCAATGACTTTGATCGTAATGCTATACTTCGGATGAATGTTCATCACACCATTACACTCATGTTGTGATCCCGTTATTAACAACATCCAGTGTCCATGATCAGGAAACCTTGATCATCTTGTTAATCAACGAGCTAGTTTATGAGAGAGGCATAACTAGGAACTTTCTGTTTGTTTATTAAACACACATGTATTAACGTTTCCGTATTAATACAATTATAACATGCAAAATAAACATCTATCATATACTTGGAATACACATAATAAACACTTTATTATTGCTTCTCAGGGCATATTCCCTTCAGTCTCCCACTTGCACTAGAGACAATAATCTAGTTACATAGTGATAAATCTAACACCCATTGAGTTCTGGTGTTGATCATGTTTTGCTCTAGGGAGAGTTTTAGTCAACGGATCTGCTACATTGAGATCCGTATGTACTTTACAAATCTTTATATCTCCATCCTTGACATGCTCGCGGATGGAGTGAAACCGGCGCTTAATATGCTTGGAATGCTTGTGAGACCTTGGCTCTTTGGCATTGGCAATGGCACCATTGTTGTCACAATAGATCACCATTGGGTCCAACGCGTTTTCCACCACTCCTAGTTCGGATATGAACTCCTTCATCCAAACTGCTTCCTGAGCCGCTTCTGAAGCAGCAACATATTCGGCCTCCGTTGTTGATCCCGCTACCACAGGTTGTTTGGAGCTCCTCCAACTAACCGCTCCGCCATTCATGAGAAATACGTATCCGGATTGAGACTTAGAGTCATCCGGATCGGTGTCAAAGCTAGCGTCGACATAACACTTAGCGACGAGCTCTTCTTCACCTCCGTATACAAGAAACATATCCTTAGTTCTTCGTAAGTACTTAAGGATATTCTTGACCGCTATCCAGTGTTCCGAACCTGGATCCGATTGGTACCTACTAGTCAAACTAATAGCATGTGCCACATCCGGTCTTGTACATAGCATGGCGTACATTATAGAGCCTATGGCTGAAGCATAGGGGACTTTGTCCATTATCTCTCTTTCTTCCGCCGAAGCCGGACTTTGAGTCTTACTCAATGTCTTGCCTTGCAACATAGGTAAGAACCCCTTCTTACTTCCGTCCATTTTAAACTTCTTTAAAATCTTATCAAGGTATGTACTTTGCGATAGCCCTATTAGGCGCCTAGATCTATCTCTATAGATCTTTATGCCTAATATGTATGACGCTTCACCTAGGTCCTTCATTGAAAATTTGCTGTTTAGATAACTTTTAACACTCTTTAAAAGATCTATATCATTTCCGATCAATAATATGTCATCCACATATAATATCATAAATGCCACATTGCTCCCACTCACTTTCTTGTAAATACAAGCTTCTCCACAAGTTTGGACAAATCCAAAATCTTTGATCACCTCATCAAAGCGGAGATTCCAACTTCGTGATGCTTGCTTCAATCCATAGATGGAACGCTGAAGCTTGCACACCTTGTTAGCATCCTTAGGATCGACAAAACCCTTTGGTTGTATCATATACAACTCTTCTTCAATATTGCCATTGAGAAACGCGGTTTTGACATCCATCTGCCATATCTCATAATAGAAATATGCAGCAATTGCTAACATAATCCTAACTGACTTTAGCATCGCTACGGGAGAGAAAGTCTCATCGTAGTCAACTCCTTGAATTTGTCGAAACCCCTTTGCGACAAGTCGAGCTTTATAGACGGTCACATTACCATCAACATCAGTTTTCCTTTTGAAAATCCATTTGTTCTCCACGGCCTTTCGGTCGTGAGGTAATTCCACCAAGTTCCAAACTTGATTTTCATACATGGATTCCATCTCGGATTTCATGGCTTCTAACCATTTGTTGGAATCCGGGCTCATCATCGCTTCTTCATACGTCGCAGGGTCATCATTTTCATCAACCATGAAATTCATGACAGGATTTCCGTACAGCTCGGGAGCTGCACGCGTCCTGTTTGACCTGCGAGGTTCGGTAGTACTCTCTTTCGGAGTTTCATGATCATTATCATTAGTTCCCTCTTCAACAGGTGGAGCCAACTCCGGAACAACTTCCGGCGCTGCGCTACTCGCCATACTTTGAAGAGAAGGTTCCACAACCTCTTCGAGTTCTACCTTCCGACTACTCACACCTTTCGCGAGAAACTCTTTCTCTAGAAAGGATCCATTCTTGGCAACAAAAACCTTGCCCTCGGATCTGTGATAGAAGGAATACCCAATAGTTTCTTTAGGGTATCCTATGAAGACGCATTTTTCCGCTTTGGGTTCGAGTTTATCCGGTTGAAGTTTCTTCACATAAACATCGCATCCCCAAACTTTAAGAAATGACAGCTTAGGTTTGTTTCCAAACCACAATTCATATGGTGTCTTTTCAACGGATTTAGATGGTGCCCGATTTAAAGTGAATGCAGTAGTTTCTAGTGCATAACCCCAAAATGACAACGGCAAGTCCGTCAGAGACATCATAGATCGAACCATATCTAATAAACTACGATTACGATGTTCCGACACACCATTTCGCTATGGTGTTCCGGTAGGTGTGAGTTGTGAAACAATTCCACACTCTTTCATGTGAGTGCTAAACTCGTAACTTAGATACTCACCTCCACGGTCGGACCGTAGAAATTTGATCTTTCTATTACGATGATTTTCCACTTCATTCTGAAATTCCTTGAACTTTTCAAAGGTTTCAGACTTGTGTTTCATCAAGTAGATATAACCGTATCTACTCAAATCATCCGTGAAAGTAACAAAATAACGATATCCACCTCGCGCCGACACACTCATTGGACCACATACATCAGAATGTATGATTTCCAATAAATCTGTCGCCCGTTCCATTGAACCGGAAAACGGCGTTCTAGTCATCTTGCCCATAAGGCATGGCTCACATGTATCAAATGATTCATAATCAAGTGATTCCAAAAGTCCATCCGAATGGAGCTTCTTCATGCGTTTAACGCCAATATGACCTAGACGGCAGTGCCACATATATGCGGATATATCATCATTAAGTTTAATCTTTTTAGCATCAACATTATGAATATGTGTAACATTATCATCGAGATCTAATAGAAATAAACCATTCATCATCGGTGCATGACCATAAAATATTTCATTCATATAAATGGAACAACCATTGTTCTCGGATTTAAATGAATAACCACTTCACATCAAACACGATCCAGATACAATGTTCATGCTCAGTGCAGGCACCAGATAACATTTATTCAAGTTTATAACTAATCCCGACGGCAAGTGGAGAGGCAGCGTTCCGACGGCGATCACATCAACGCTTGATCCATTGCCGACACGCATCTTGACCTCACCCCTTGCTAGCGGTCGCTTGTTCCGCAGCCCCTGATTCGAGTTACAAATATTAGCAACTGAACCGGTATCAAATACCCAGGTGCTACTGCGAGCACTAGTCAAGTACACATCAATAACATGTATATCATATATACCTTTGTTTTCCTTGCCGGCCTTCTTGTCTGCCAGATACTTGGGGCAGTTGCGCTTCCAGTGGCCAGTCCCCTTACAATAGTAGCACTCGGAATCAGACTTAGGTCCAACTCGGGGTTTCTTTTCAGGCGCGGCAACAGGCTTGCCGCCCTTACTTCCCTTCCGTTTTCCCTTCTTGTCTTTCTTGAAACCAGTGTTCCTATTGATCATCAACACTTGATGTTCCTTTTTGATCTCCACTTCTGCAGTTTTAAGCATTGACAGAAGCTCGGGGAGAGACTTCTTCATGCCTTGCATATTATAGTTCATCACGAATCTCTTATAGCTAGGTGGCAGAGACTACAGAACACGATGGATGCCTAAGTCAATGGGAATCGATATTCCCAAGGACACAAGCTTATCGGTGTAACCCGACATCTTGAGTACATGCTCACTAACGGAGCTGTGCTCTTCCATCATGCAGCTAAAGAACTTTTCTGAAGCGTTGTAGCTCTCTACAGCAGCATGTGTGTCGAAAATCATTTTCAACTCACCCATTGTATCAAATGCATTGCCATTTTCGAAACGCTTTCGAAGTTTCGGCTCTAGCCCATACAATATGCCGCAATGAACTAAGTTGTGGTCCTCCTGACGAGTCTGATAGACATTCTTCTCCTCGTCAGGGGCATCATCAAAAGGTGGGGGGCCTAACGCGCTTCTAGCACATATTGCTTTTGTGCAGTAGAGAGGAGAATCCTCAAATTCATGGCCCATTCGGTAAAGTTGCTACCGTTCGTTGCTAGTTTCTCTTTCTCCATGAACACATTGAAATTAAAAGCAGGTGGTGCCATCTACAACAGAATTTGTAAAGTTTAGACTAAGTGTATGATAGATTGAGTTCAACTAATCTATATTACGAATGAACTCCCACTCAAAAACGACATCCCTCGTGCCTTTTTGGTGATTACATGAACCAAATCCACTACACCAAGTCCGATCATCACGTGAGTCGGTATAGATTCAAAGGCGAGCATCAAATGGGCATCATATCAACTATATGACTCATGCTTAACCTTTCGGTCCGTGTTCCAAGGCCATGTCTGTACATGCTAGGCTCGCCAAGTTAGAACCTTAGTATTCGCGTGTGTAACTGTTTTACACCCGAAATATGGTCGTGGATCCAAGAACACCCAATCATCACGTGATGTCTTGGAGCGACGAAAACATAATCGGTGCATACTAAAGGAAGAACACATTCTTATCTTGATATTTAAATGAGGGATCATCTTATTATGCTAACAAAGCGCTAAACAAGCAATATAAGATGCTATCAAACATCATATGTTTATTAGTGAAATGATATGGTTCCCGCAGATGATCTCTATCATGTGCATCGTGGTATGATCACTATCATACCTATATGTGTAAATCCAAGGTCTATGGATTTTACACGCTATGTGTGTTGTAAGAGTATCATATCATACTTCTACTTACAACACTACCATATCATAACACTAGCCCAGCAACAATCTAAACTAGACGCCTCTAATTTATCCATTGCAAGTTTTACGTGGCTTAGGGCTTTCGAGATAGAACCGTTCTTACCTACGAACATGAACCACAACGAGGATAATCAAATTGTTGACAACTCGCTTGCAAAATAGATATTGACTATAGTAGGAGAGACAGACACCCGCTAGCCACTTATGCAAACTAGTTGCATGTCAAGCGTGGAACATGTCTCATGTGCGAGGACATGTAAAGTTTGTCCGGACCGCTTCATCCCACTATGCCACCAATATCCAAAATTACAACAAAGGAGCAACAATATGATCATCATCGCCCACATACTCATATGTGTACTACCCGTGTAAAGTATCTACGCATAGATCCGGCTCTGATACCACTGTAGGGTTCGCAGCATAGAAAACAAAATTTTTCCTACGATGTGAACTATATACCAAGATCTATCTAATAGATACAAACAACGGGCGAATGTATATCCGTAGAGAACATACCCTTGAAGACCGACAAAGCTTAACGAGTTCAACTCGTGGTTGATGTAGACGATCTCTTGCCGATCTCAAGATCGAGAGGAAGTCCTAGCGCCGCAAATCAGCAGCGCATCCGTGCTCGCACACACGTTCGAGGCACCGAGCAACCTCCACCTCCTCGCTCCAGCGATGCAGCGGAAGCACAACTCTTTCTTGCCGAATAGCCACCGGGAACATGTATCTCGCTAGTCCGAGACCATGGGGAATAAATTCTACAGGGGGAGAGAGATCCTTCACGAGGAGGTGTGAGAGACAAGTGAGGAGGGGGCTCCTTTTATAGGAGGAGGGGGGCACCCAAGGGCGTGGCCGCCGGCCATGGGGGCAGCCCCCTCCCCTCCTTCATTCATGTGGGTGGACATTCCACTCACAAAATGCCCTTTAAAATCCCTCCACTCAAAAGTCCACTCAAATTCCCATTAAATTTCCACCAAATTTAATGCAAACTCTCATTAAATAAAACTCTTTTATTTTAGTCAGAATTTTGTCAATTACTTTAATGACAAACATTCAAATAACCCCTTGCTAGAATTCTATTTCACATGCATAACCACTTTATGCAATTTCACCCGAAAACCTGTTTCAGTATCTAGTGAAATAAATTCCTGCGCTTGTTCATTCTTTTGGCATGAAACATTTGCTCCAATTGGATGTCGGTGTCTCTTAAGTGTGTCACCCTACGGTTCGTGAATAATGCAGACATGATCGAGACCCCTCTCGGATCAATAATTAGAAGCGGGATCTGGAGACCCATACTGACTCCCACACATTCAACGATGACTTTCTTGTGATCGTCGGAACCTTTTACGCTAGTATCTTAATCCCTTTGTTTCACGATATATTACATGTCCGAGATTCGATCATCGGTATCTCCATACCTAGTTTGATCTCGTTACCGACATGCACTCTTTTCTCGTTCCTGTGATATAACATTCTAGTGATCAAATCACTTGCTTGCAAGCTAATCAATGTGATATCACCGAGAGGGCCCAGAGTATATCTATCCGTCATCAGGATGAACAAATTCCACTCTCGATCCATGAGCCTCAACATAACACTTTATTAGTTCTGAATCCATCTTTATAATCACCCTGTTACGGTGTGACGTTTGATGTTATCAAGAAACTCTTCCGGTGTTAGTGATTGACATGATCTCATGGTCTAAGGATTAGGATCACTTCGTAAGTTGTTATAGCAATATAAACTCAATGACTTTGATCGTAATGCTATACTTCGGATGAATGTTCATCACACCATTACACTAATGTTGTGATCCCGTTATTAACAACATCCAATGTCCATGATCAGGAAACCTTGATCATCTTGTTAATCAACGAGCTAGTTTATGAGAGAGGCATAACTAGGAACTTTCTGTTTGTTTATTAAACACACATGTATTAACGGTTCCGTATTAATACAATTATAGCATGCAAAATAAACATTTATCATATACTTGGATACACATAATAAACACTTTATTATTGCCTCTCAGGGCATATTCCCTTCAATTAGCCCTCTGTGTCGTCGACCACGATAAGCTCAGCCCGCGCCCATCGGTCCCCTTCAGCCACTATAAAAGGAGGCCTCCCCCACTCATTTTCTTCACACCGTTCACCACACCGTTCACTCCCCACTCCTCACTGATCACACCCACTCCCTCCCGTAGCAAGGCGAGCACCAGGTGGACAAATTTCCCGGAGTTCGCCGCTGTTGAGGAGGAGAGGCGCCGTCGACTGGAGCCATCCCAGGAGAAGCTGCTGGTACCAGGAGAACCACCATCGTCGACTTCATCGTTCGCCCCCGTAGCCGACCATCGCCTGAGCCCCGATGAGCCTCCCACGATCCCCACCTACCGCGCTAGGGTTCTATCTCGCCGGCGCTGCCCAACGTGGACAATGAACGAGAGCCATTCGATTAGAGTTAGATCATGCGGCCTAGATCACCCCGTACCACTTCGCCCCTCACTGTCTCACTGACGCGTGGAGATAGACACTTAACCAGCCCGTGCGTGCACTGCGCGTAGTGGTCCGGCCCAGTTAAACCTCCCGCGCGACCGAACAATTCAAATTTACTTTTATTCATTTAATTTCAAACACAGTTCTGTACCTAGATTCAAAAATCGACAAAGCTCGATTCACTGAACCAAAATGCATGAAACTAATTTTTTTAGAAAGGTATTGGAATGCTTAATCCAAGCCCGTTGGATTCAAACCATTTAGAATTGTAGATCACCCCTGGTAAATATAACAAGTCAGAAGCTTTTCTACATTCAAACATTTTTCAAAATTCAACCATAAAAGCTTTTGAGTTGATTCCAACTCTCAAAAATCACATTTGACCATACCTTTCAGAATATATAAAACATATAGGTTTACTCACAAAAATAATGATCAAGTAATAAAAGAAGGCCACATAGGCATTTCTATTCACTTTAATAAAATAAAATAAAAAGGTTAAACCTTATTAAATCGTGACACCACTTTAAATCACATTCCCATGTAGTGAAATATGTGGTGATGACATGTGTCAACATGATCCCATGTTTGAGTTGGAGAATATTAAATCTTAAGTAGTTTTTCAATGAGTAGAAATTACTTTTCTCAAATAAAATAAATGGGACAAGTGCTTTAATCCTTGTAATATTAGTAATAATGCTAGATCACCTAGTGTGAACCTTTGCGTGCTGATTAGAAATAGTTAAGTATTGTTTGATGATTTTGTACCTCGTATTTATTTATAGACGCTAGTACCGACCAAGGATACGAGGAGGAAGGAGGATACTACGAGGAAGAAGCCGAGGAGAACTTCAACCACTGCTCTGCACAAGGCAAGCCTATACTTGCAAGCTTGCAAGCCTAATACTACTAGTTGAATTAGCAAGCTATTAACTGAGCAAGCTTACACCACTTGATACCCAATCCTAGTTTTACTTGCAAGATTAATACTTTATTTTCTTTATCAAAGCTTCTCTTAGAGTTTACTTAGTGACTTGTAGATTTTAGAAAGATAATTGAAGGTAGCATAAAGAGCATAAAACTTGGCCTAAGTTAGATAATCTTAATGTCATCCTGAGGCATGAGATTTACTTAGACAAGATACACTTGTTTACCACCCCACATTAGTATTTACCCCCACTTGTAGATGCTAGTGCTAAGCATAAAACTTGATCAACTTAGATGGGAATACTTGGTGAAAATGGTTATGAAAACCCTAGAATGATGAGTCATTCTACTGAAATGTTTTGACATGTGTTCTTGAACACCAGATGATTTTTATGATGAAAATGTTGAGGCATGAGCCTTAGCCCTTTATAAAACTAATGGTTGTCTAGATGTGATACCATTCAAATTTTACCGTACAACCACAATACCCTAAATTTGGTTAGGGCTTGACTGGAAATTTATATACCTTAGTATGGGTTCCCTTGCGGCCAAGGTCTGAGCCGAGGCTACCTTGTGAAGATTGTCCACCTGTGTAGTTCCCAAGATGACAGTTGTTCATGGTTGGGATGCCAAACTCATAGGAGAGGTTCCTATACTAGGGCGTGTAATTGAAAGGTTAGGATTTATTATCCGCATACTGAGTATGGTGAATTCATGATTGATTCCTCACGGATGTATCGAATGTTGTGGTGAAAGTGTACAATCTCTGTAGAGTGTCAAACTATTCTAATAGCCGCGTCCGCTGTTATGGACAGTTGGAGTGGCCATACTGCTATATCGTCAGATGTTTTCAAAATGACTTATGAAATGATTCATGACTTTGACTTGACCACAACAGAGTTGTGATATGAACTTGAAGTTCCCACTTAGATGTTATAAAACTTTCAACTAGCTTTCTTTTGTTTTGAACTTAGTAGAGGTAAATCTGGCTTTTTGCAAAGCAACCCTAGAGCTTAGTATATCCTATTCAAAAACCCTTCGCTTGTTAGTATTAGTTTGCGAGTAATTAAAGAGTACTCATGGCTTTGTCCCTGGCTATTCCCGTGGCCAGACTATGAAGAGGAGTATCAGGATGACGGACCGCAGGAAGGTTACGACAACTAGGATCATCTCCCATCGTCAGCATTGCATGTGACCCTGAAGATCGAGCTTCGCCCATGTTATCCTTATCTTTACGTTATTCCGCTGCTTGAGTTGTATTAAGAACTGGATCATGAGATCCTTATTTGTGTAAGACCTTATGTATGGTTTGTAATGGATGATGTACTGTGATATCCAAATCTGTTATGTCTCGCAAAAATGGTAATCTTGGGATTGCGATGTATGGCATAACATGCATCTGGGATTAAAAATCCGAGTGTTGACACGGCCCAGGCGTTTCTCTAACACAAAATACATAACTCCATGGACTTACAAGATCCCTCTTTATTTCACATCAGCGACATCCATAGACAAAAGATCATGATATCAACTGTGTACAAAGTACAAGTGCAATGTTGAAAACGTTCCCCATGACAGCATGGTTCTGCTAATTCCAACGTATAAGTGCAAGCATACACAACTTAGATGACACAATGGTTCAAGTTTATTATGGGCAAAGAATAAAAAGTGTGCCATCAAGTTCGTGAGGGCTTTAATCACTAAGTTTTCACATAACAAAATACTTCTTAATTGGAAGATAGATGAAAACAAGGATATACTTGGAATGGTGTAACACACCATGCATAGGATTTTATAGTGGACACTTTGGAATAACTTGGTTTCTTGGGAGTTGGAAGCATGAGTAGATATTACTCATACAAGTGGGGCTAGCAAAAGACTGGGATCAACCAACTAAGAGAGTCATAATGGTCATAATCATGCATAGTGACAAAACATTACTAACCAAAGCATAGAGTGGTACTACAAGTCAAGGAATACATGATCATAGAGGCTATGGTGACTTGTTCATAGTCATAACATGGTGTGATCATGTGCCAAGTCAACCCAAACAAAGCATCAAAGGAGAATACCATAAAACTATGCTTTTGCATGCTAAAACAACGCATGATTCCTTCAAGGCACACTAAACAATCCCAATTGTTTGGAACAAGACATGCTACAGCAATAATCACTAAGCACAAGGTCAAAACAACACCTATCATGTCATGCAAAAGTCTAAGTCATAGTCAATGCAAGCTCCTCTTGCACTTTCAAGCATGAACTTTCTACTCCTTTCCAACACCAATCAACTTATTTGAAACAACACATCGAGAAAGAAGGTCCAAACTACTTTATTCAAGCAAACTAAACAACTAAGTAGAGCAAACGAAAACTAAAATGCTCCAAGAACAACACAACAGTGCATGAAACAATAAAAACGAAGTGTCTAGAAAGACTTGAGCTTTTTATTGATGAAGAAGGGGATGCCTTGGGCATCCCCAAGCTTTGACGCTTGTACCTCTTGGAGATTTATTGGGGTGACACCGGGGTGGCATCCCCAAGCTTGAGCTTTTGTCCATTCTTCATCTCATTACATCATTCTCTCTCTACACCTGAAATTTTCCTTCACACAAAACTTCACACAATATTTATTAGCAACATTAGTGTATTCAAAAGATAATAGACCCTTGGGTTTAGCTTTGGAACGGCAAAACTTTTCACTAAAAACACAAGATACTGTAGCAACTCCTTTAAAAAGCTCAATTCCCCAAAAGAGAACTCAAAAAGGAATCAATAAGAAGCAAATGCAAATAATGGCAGAAATCTGTTAAAATAGACCAGCAGGTAGAAACCGATTTTTTGGAAGACCTTCTGTTGCTCAAATCAAAACGTGTTGAACTAACGAAAGTTAGATAACATACTGGGGGATTTACTTATAAATTTTCAGCTCAATCCGAGTTACAGAGACTCGTCACTAATTTTTATGGTGGAGGACAGAAATCTGTTTCGGGACAGCAACTCCCCAAATCTTACTTCCCTCTCATTAGAGGTCATTCTTGGCACAAAAAGCAAACAAAAAGGATAAGGAGAGGTCATTACTTAAGTAATAACTTTCAAGTCTCAAGGAACCTCTTGGGTTATCTCCCAACAAGTACTTTTATTTAACGCCTTTAAGTTAGGCACAAGAAGCAAGAAATCAAGTATTTTCAAATGAAGAATTAAGATCAATACTTGAAAAGTCTTCAACTATGAAAGGTATCTCATCCAAATGAGTTTTGGAGGATCCCTTCCCATCTCTCTTTGGTTTACTACTTTCATCAAAAGGATTTTCAGGAAAAATCCAATCAAAATTCTTTTCAAAGGCCTCATGCATCCCAACAAGCTTAAAGGGTATAGGTATCTTAAATTCCACTCTAGGCTTGGTTTTATCTGAAGCACCCACAACATCTACACATGAGCCTAGCATATTAAAACGCACAAAGACCTTTTTGGATTCCTTAGCAAGATCATGGCACTCTTTGAGTAAAGTTTCAAGAATAAATTCTCTCTTCTCAGCATTCTTTTCTTCTTTTAGTTTTAGGAACAAAATTTGCATCATGAGGTTAAGGCTAACAAACCTAGCCTCCAACATATAAACTAAAGAAGCTACGACAATTTCATAATTAGGAGCAAGCTCTGCTATAGATTTATCCTCAATATCCTCATGCTTTCTAACATGATTAAAGAATTCTTCAATATTATCTTTCCCAATTATGAAGCCACTCCCTATCGAAAGGTCGTTCAGGGCGAACTTGGGGAACAACATGGTGAGCTAGAGCAAGGTGGCAACTAGAGTAGGAACTAATTTTTTGTGTTTTTGATAAGAAAAAGCAAACCAAACTAGACTAATTTTTTTTGGAGTTTTTGAAAAAAAGAGGCAAACAAAACCAAGCAAACGAAACTAAGCAAACTAAAAACAAAGTAAAGAGAAAGGTTGAGGAGGACTCCCCTTGTGAAGACGTCCTTAGCCTCCCCGGCAATGGCGCTAGAAAGCTTGATGGCGCTCGGTGTTGACGTGGGAGTGCATCGTTGGAAACCCCAAGAGCAAGGTGTGAAGAGCACAACAGCAAGTCTTCCCTCAGTAAGAAACCGAGGTTATTGAACCAGTAGGAGGAAGGAAACGTCTCAAAGGTGTTGCAAGCAACGTGGAAACCTGCACAACACAAACTCAAGACTTTGCCCCAACGAACAGCGAGGTTGTCAAGCTCACCAGTTTGATGTAACAAAGGATTAAATGTATGGTGTGGAAGGTGATGATGGTTTGCAGAAAGTAAACAGTAACAATGGAAGATGTATCAATGGTAGAGATTGGAACGGGGTCCATAGTTCACTAGATGTGCTCTCCTTAGATAAACAAACATGACATGCATGGTAAACAAATTACAACAAGGCAATTGACAGGACTGAGCAAGGCATAACAATGCAATACTAGACAAAAAGATCCTATGAGATTCGATTGGGCAATACGACAATATACATAGACCGCCATCCAACTGCATCTATGACTAGAAGTCCACCTTCAGGTTATCATTCGAACCCCTTCTAGTATTAAGTTGCAAGCAACAGACAACTGCTTTAAGCAAAGTGTGTAAGGTAAACAATCCACTTGTTCCATGAACAAGAGACCGTTGTTTTCTCCCTAGTGGCAACATCACATCTACAACCGAAGATATTTCTGTCACTTCCCTTGGTAAATAGAGGCTTGAACCCACTATCGAGCATAAATACCCCCTCTTGGAGTCACTAGCAACTACTTGGCCAAGATAGCTACTAACAACGGAGAGCATGCAAGATTACAAACAACACAGACATGATAGAATCAATAAGACAAAACCATTAATCAATCTGACATAGTAATCTCAATATCCATCGGATCCTCGCAAACTCAACATGCATGATTACAAATAGATTAGATCTTGATCATGAACGGAGCTCACAAAATCTATACATGAAAGCACAAGGAGGAGATACAACCATCTAGCTACTACATGGACCCGTAGTCCAAGGTGGAACTACTCACGCTTCATACCGAATGCTGGCAGGATGAAGAACAAGGCCTCCGGGATGATCTCCCCTCCGGCAGGGTGCCGGGAAGTGCTTCATATCCCCTGATCTAGGGGCGATGGTGGCGGCGGCTACAGATGGTTTCGTGGAATTTTGATCGGGTACTTAGGATTTTGGCATCGGGGGGACTTTATAGGCGAAGAGGCGAGGCAGGAGGGCCACCAGGGTGGATGCACCCCTAGGCGCGCGGTGGGCCCACCCGCGCAGCCAGGGGGTGTGGCCCCCTGGTGATCATCCTCCATCTCGTATTTTGGCTTCGTGTTGCCCACGGTAAAATATTGACTTTGGCTTTTGTCCCGTCCAATTCCGAGAATATTGATTTTCTGCCTTTCTAGAACCAAAAACAGGAGAAAACAGGCAACTGGCACTATGGCATCTTGTTAATAGGTTAGTACCAGAAAACATATAAAAACACCTCAAAGTGTAGACAAAGCAAAGAAAAGTTGATACTAAACAAGCATGGAACATCAAAAATTATAGATATGTTTCCGACGTATCAATTCGCTTTCGGATTTTGAAAGGAGTTGCTATAGTAGCTTATGTTTTGATGGATTTAAGTTGAAATTTGAACCCAAATGTTTATTGTTTTTGTATACACTACTATTGCTAATAAATATTGTGCGAAGTCTAGTATGAAAGGAACTTTGAAGTGTTAGAAAGAAGGAGTCTGCAGAGTCCGTTTTCGAATAGGTAAAAGTGCTGGAAAGTAAATGTTCGCGAAAAATATTTCTTTTTATATTTTTGTAGTTTTTATTACATACGGAAGATAACAAGACGAAACAGGGAAGGAAACGCAGCCCGGGTGGCCCACACCACGCAGTGGCGCCCCCCCTCTGGCCGTGCCACCAGGGCATGTGACCACCCCGGAGCCCGTCTCCGTCCCGTCTCCGTCCCGTTTTCTCCCAGTACCCTCCTTATGTTGTAAAATTTCATAATATATAATCACCCAGATCCCCCGAGGTTCATATATCGCGTTCTCGTCGTGTTTTTATTTCGATTTGTTTTGGTCAGGCAGATTCTTAGTTTGGAGCCACAATGTCTTCCTCTAGATCACCCATGGAGGATTCCTCCGCGTACGTCATCAACCCGTACATGTATGAGTTGAAGATTCACCCCAAGGAGTTGTTACTCAAGGATGGGAAGGTACAGATAAAAGAAGTTTAGGGCCCTAAAGGAGAAGGCAGTCTGGAGGATAGGATGGAAGCATTGGAGCAAGAAGTTTTTAGGTACAAGAAGATGCGGAACACGAAGTGGACGTCATAGATAAGATAAGTTCCGAACTCATCGCTGAGCACAAGAAGGAGACTGCCAAGCTTTGGGATGATATCCTCTCACTCCATCAGACCACCAACCAATTACAAGCACAACTCTATGACATGAAAAATCAAAACTGTGAGTATGAGGCTAGGTTTAAACGCATAAGCTCTGCTGCTAGTTTTAGGATTGTGGAAACCAAGAAATCCTTTGTGGATGGGGAGCCTTTACCTTGGAAGTCCGACGATGACAAGGGAACACCACCACCACCGAAGGAGTGATTAGTCATCAGGTTTTGGCATCCCCTTGGTTTGTTCCAAGCTTGGGGGAGTGTCGCGGTATCACATCATTATCTTTCTTGTTTTTACCTTTTTAGTAGAGTCATATCTTGAATAGAGAAGTTATCATATAGGATGGTTTGCATTGTGGAAGTATCTCTCCTCTAGTTGGTTATCTATGTATCCCTTGGTGTGAGTGCCTTTATGGAATATTAATGAGAAGTTTCATCATTTAATTTCTGCACTTCTTGTTTTTAGTTTGCAATCTCTATTATATGATTGCTATTGTTGATTAGTATTGGTATCACTTTGGGAGAATCAAGTAAATCTATTGTTTTTGGCAAACCGAGATCTGGTTAGTAGCAACACTTTTTGAGGTTTGAAAGGAAAAGAGAAAAGAACTTACAGGTATTTTATATCATTTTCTTTCTTTCTTGATTGGATGATAAGCTTAGTATTCTTTATTTAAGATCTTTTGTGTTTTCAAGGAAGATTGCATGTTTGTTTTTATCACTTGTATGTTTGCTTGCTTCCTTCAACTCTTTTGCTTGCTACCTAGCCTTGCTAGCCAAAAACCCGTACTGAGAGGGAATACTTCTCGTGCATCCAATCCTACCATATCTACCTATTAGCATCATTGCTATTCCAAGTAAATTCTCGAGTTTCATCTATCTTTTAGATTAAAAATTCTTTTGTTATGTGAAAACTAGTTAGTAAAGCTCTCACGAACTTGATGGCACACCTTATTTTCTTTCCCTTAATAAACTTGAACCATTGTGTCATCTATGTTGTATATGCTTGCACTTATAAGTTGGGATTAGCAGAACCATGCTGTCATGGGGAACGCTTTCAACACCTATAAATATCTACCCCGTTGATATCATGATCTTTTGTTTACGGTGACATGATTATACCCCACGGGTACACAACATTGGCATACCTAGTTCAGCCCAAGGAAGGCCCACGACAAAGTGTACTTTTCCGATCAGGTCCTTCTCGCTATGAAAGAATCTTGATACGCGGCCTATGGAGATTTCGAGTGGCCCAAGCCCATAACGCCTTCGGATCCTTGGAGAACAAGACTAGAGTAGATAGAATTTTAAAGGGAACAAACCCTAATCTGTAACCGACTTGACCTATGCCCAGGACCTCCCTATCTATATAAAGTCTAGGAGGGCACGGCGAGGAGGGCCTCAACTCACCTCATGCACACCTCACGCCAGATTGCATCTGTGCACCCCTGTAACCTTCGGTTCCGCCGTAATCAAGAGCAGACAAGCAGAAGTAGGGTTTTCCATCCGGGGGCCTGAAACTGGGTAAACCTCGTGTCCCCGTGTTGCTTGTTTGTTAACCGTTCTGCGATCTCTAGCATCCCCATCTTCTCCAAAACCCAAGTCCATAACGATGGGCATTGACGAGTCGAAACCTCGTCAATTGGCGCCGTATGTGGGAACTGGGGGCGCTGATTGTGCGATCGTGACGGTCCCATCCAGAGAGATCTACAACTCATCGGCGATGAAGAGTCATCTCCTCTTTGGCACCTTCGACTTCACCGCCCACTCGCTAGCCACCATGAGGGATTTCGAGTCCATAGGCGACGGGCTCAAGATTCTATTCGGGAGCTTCTGGTTCCAGGTGGGGCAGACCGGCACCCTCCGCCTGCCAGAGCGGGTGCCACCGCCATCCATCAGGACCGCTTCATGGGTCCCACCCATCGACGTGTTACGCATGTCAACGCTGACAGACGATTCATATGACAACAGTAGTTGCAACTCAGATCTGTGCGGCCCTCCCTCAGACGAAGGAATCTACAGTTCCGGAACCAAAAGCTGTGGCAGCAGCGACCCAATCCGCGGGCGTTACCAATGTGTCGTGGTCATTCAGGGCGAATCAGAGCTACCACAAGGTACGAGTGCACCCAACCCACCATCCAATCCACCGCCCAACCCGCAGGCTGGGAACGGAGGAAACAAGGGAAATCCATCCCTCCATCCCAATGAAGGCGATGCTAACACCTACCAGAAGATCAACCTCAACAAGAACGGGTGGCGCCAGGCACGCAAAGCCGTGGCGGGCAACATCATCCTACCTATGAATGCTTCACGGGACCTGCTGATGGCATACCACCTCCTCCTCATCGGCGAGCATAACCGACAGGTGAAGCTGATGGAGGATCTCGACAAACGCAAGAAGGCGGCTTCGAAGTCTAGTGCGCGACGAGCTGCGCTCTCCGCCGCTGGTGGCTCCCGCTTGCATGGCAACAATGCAAACAAGTATCGCTCCCGCACGGAGCACATGGACCCCGCCGCACGCCGCGACATCACGTGGACCCTCAACACGTCCTTCATGTCAATGGACGTGAACGGAAACGTCATACCAAAGATGCCGCATGCTGCGATCATGGTAGCCACCACGTACCTCGCGTCCCATCCACCTCCGGTGGGTGACCCAAAGAGCGCCATGCACAAGTCAGCGCTAGCCGGACTCGGACTCGTCGGAGCTGTGCTCCACGACGAGGCTCCTGCGGAGCCAAAGAAAAAAGGTACGGTCAAGTTCACCCGTAGCCCTACACCCTCATCCGACAAGGACGAGCATGATATGCCTCGACGTCGCAAGATCCCAAGGCATCGCAGCAGCGACTATGACGCTCGAAACGATCTCACCCAGCGCAAGGTCGACAAGGCACGCACCAAACACGTGTGTTCAACCGAATTCGACGAGGATGATGATGGAGAGCTATGCGGAGCTAGATGATTCAACAGATCCATTCAGCGAACGAGGATGCCAAAAAATTACAAGCTTCCTTAGGACACTCCGAAGTTCGATGGCACACAAGACCCGAAGGCCTGGCTCAGTGACCACCTCTCAGCCGTCAAGCTGCACGGTGGTAACAGGAACACCTCCCTACAATGCCTTCTACTGCAGCTGACCGGTGCAGCTCGAATATGGCTCAGCAGCCTATCCTCAGGCTCCATTCGAAGCTGGGAGGAGCTGGTGTACAGTTTCATCCGAAACTTCAAGGGAACCAGCAAGAGGCCAGCATCGATCGAGGAACTGCGGGCATGCACCCAACGTACTGGCGAATCTATTCGCTCATACATCATACGCTGGTCCCACATCAAGAACTCTGCCGTGCACATCTCCGAAGAAAGGACGATCAATGCCTTCAAAGACGGTGTCAAGCGCCCGGACTTCAAGGAAGAACTTGGGTGCGTCAAGCCTAAGACGCTCGACCACCTAATGGACATCGCCAACAGGTAGGCAGATGGCGAGGATTACCTCCACCGAATGCATTTGGATGATGAGGACGACTACGGCCGCAAGAGCGAACGCCGCAACAAACAAAGATCGCGCGTCTATGATGATCACGACGGAGTCGACATGGTTGTGGCTGGCTATGCCAACCGACACAATGACGACAACCATAGCAGCGGATACCGCGGAGGCAACTTCCGCGATGGAGGGCGCCCTGCGCAAACATGGCAACATCGCAGCCGCGACGACGAACCCTCGGCATACGACAAGTTGTCTGGCCCTTGCACCAACCACTTCTACATCGACAAGCAAGATGGCAAAAAGAAGGCCAGCCACATGCTAAAGGACTGCCGCGAGTTCCAGAAGCTGAGCGAGGGTCTCACCCAAATGCGATGCCAGATCGTGAACCCTGGGTTTGGGCCCGCACCTGCACCAGGTGATATCGCCCACGGAGCTCCTCCACCACCACCCATTGGACCGTCGAATACAGCCATCGGCACCTGAGCCTAACAACGACGCAGGAGGATATCCACTGCCAAAAGGATCCCTGATGATCCAGAAGGGATGCCCTACTAACAGGGTGCAAAAGAAGATCACCCGACATGTCAGCTTGGCCATGACCGCTCCACCTTCCATCCCTGAGTACCTCAGCGGCTTGGAGTCCTACATCACGTTCGATTGTTCGGATCACCCCCGCCAGATCCCTCGCCCAGGGTGCTCGAGGCACAGATCAGAGGATTCGAGATGAGCTGCATCTTCATGGATGGCGGTAGCGGCATCAACCTGATGTTCGCTAGCACCCTTGCAGCGATGCGGATCCCGCTATGCAGCCTGGAACAATCCGACACAACGTTCCAAGACATAGTCCCAGGGAAGGGAATATATCCCCTGGGAAAAATATGGCTCGACGTCATCTTTGTCCAGCCCAAAAACTTCAGGCGCGAGCGGCTGGAGTTTGAAGTGGTGGACTGGCCATCGCAGTACCACGCCATCCTCGGGCGCGTGGCATTCGCAAGGTTCCTGGCAGTACCACGCTACGCGTACCTAGTACTCAAGATGCTAGGGTCCAGGGGCATCATCACCATCCAAGGAAGCTTCACCCGATCGGACCACTACGATAGAGACTTCAACAGAATCTCCCAAATGTTCAGCATGCAGGAGGAGATCACGAGGCTCCGAGAGTTGACCGACAACGGGGCATCCCTAGTCTCTAGGCAAAACGCACCTGATATGTCGTTCGACTCCACAGTCAACACGAAAAAGGTGCAGGTCCAACCAACAGATGCCTCCAAGACGGAGTTGATCGCCAATGACCTCAGCCCCGCATAGGAAAGGGCGCTTGTCGAATTCCTCCATGAGCACTGGGAAATCTTTGCCTGGTGTCCTGCGGACATGCCAGGAGTTCCCAGGGAATTCGCCGATCATGCACTCAATGTGTTCCCCGAAGCGAAGCCAGTCATGCAGTCGATCCGACGATTGTCCGAACCAAGAGCTGAAGCCATTGGAATCGAAGTCAACAGACTGCTCGATGCCAACTTCATCCGAGAAATCAAGGAGAGTGAGTGGCTGGCCAATACTGTGCTGGTACCCAAGAAGGACACGGACATCATGCGGATGTGCGTAGACTTTACGTCACTCAACAAGTACTGTCCGAAGGACCACTTGTAGCATCCCAGTTGTCT
Source organism: Avena sativa (assembly GCA_916181665.1). Lineage (NCBI taxonomy): Eukaryota > Viridiplantae > Streptophyta > Magnoliopsida > Poales > Poaceae > Avena > Avena sativa. The sequence continues at coordinate 59,139,996 of OV702280.1, read as the reverse complement.
AACATCTGTAATGCTACTTGATCTAGTAATAAAATGGCCACTTCCTACATATAATTGCTGCATCATCATCATATCATGTTCATGTCATCATGCCACCTTGCATTTGAGAACCATACAAAAACCCTTGAGCTTTGGTTCTTAACTCATATGCATTGCTAATTGTATTTGCCTCTTGATATTGTAGTTGGATCTTGATATATTGTTAAATGCCCAAGTTGAGTTGGGGCATATCTTTTATTCCATTCCACCACCTTTTCTTCACCACCTTATAATTCCACCATCCAATTACTATGAGCTGGCATTCATTTGAGTTTACCTAGCTCATGTGGGTTGGGTGGATCCAACACTAGTCCTTTTTTTGCTTGGCCTTATTCCACCTTTTGGGAATGCATGGAATAATGCCATGTGATTTTATGTTGTTTTCACAATATGAATACATGGCATTTATTATTGCATGGGCCATGCAAGAACCACCTCATCTCTCTCCCTCTGTTTTGTTTTCTGCAAGCCTTGGGTCCATGTGAAGGTTCCCTAATTTTACGAATGATTTCATCTAATTTGCAAAAACCCCATATCTTCATCTTCTTGTAAAATGCCCCAATTGGCACAATTCATAAGCTATGTATGTGGGCATCTCCTTCTCCTCCATCTCTTTTGCCCCTTGCCTCTCCTCTTAGTCAAGCTACCTATTCAAAACTCAGAAAAAAGTTCAAAAGAATTGAAATTATAAGCTGGTTTGAAATTGTAATATAATAAAAAGAACAAACAAATAATTAATAAACAACAGAATTAAGAGAAGGAGAGAACCTACCTGGTAGCATCCCACCCTGGGCCCAGCCGCAACAGCCCAAGTGGGAGCAGCAGCAACCAGCCCACCCCCTGGCCCAGTACCCCTTCGCTACCGACGCCGTCGCCCTGTACCTCTTCTCCGTTCGCCCCTCCTCTCTGAAGACACGCAGACGGAGTAGGTCGCCGTCCCCTCCGTCAGCCGCGTCACCATAGCCATCCACCCCGCGGCCTTCTTATCCCAGACCGCCCCCTGCAACCCTAGCGACCCCTTCCTTCACAGCACGCCACCTTTTCCTCTGTCTCCCTACCTTTTCCCCACCTCTCTGTGAGCGTCTGAGGGCGGCACGGTCCGCACGGCTGCCTTCCCCAACCGCGCCCATGCCATGAGCTCCACAAGGCCGAGCTGAGGCCGGGAATCGCACCAGGACGCTTCCCTCTTCTTTTTTCGCCGAAGGAGGCAGAGCCGAAGCTGTTGCAGAGGACGCCAAGATCGTCTTACGGTACGCGGCCACTCTCGCCATCGACCTCTTCCTTCCGGTGTCGTCGCCCCGCCGCCTCTCCGGCAGCCAACCTCCTTCATCAGCCACTCTCGGTGAGCCCCCATGTCGCCCATCTCCCTGGCCTCGCCTCGCATCGGTGCCGCCTCGCTGCAGTTGCCGCGCCCACCGACGCTCGCCGTAGCTCCCGCTCAGAACAGCACGCGTGCACCAGCTACCTCGCGCAGCCTCCTTTTTCCCTCTGAATTCCGGCGCAAAACTCCAGGATTCAGGCCATATCCCGTCGAGCCCTTTTTAGCAAAGTTGTAGCCTGTAGATGGATCTATATTTTCTCTCGTACCGGCCTCGTCCGTTTCGGCCTCCAGCTCTCGCCATCATCGCCTGAAGTCAGCCGTCTCGCGGGCGAGCTCCGGCCGAACAGCAGCAGCCGCAGCGGCGCAACGACGTCAGATTGCCGCTCCATTCCTCCCTCCTTCCTGACGCGTACAGTCCTCCTTTGAAGAAACTTGTTTTTGCATAGTTGGAGCACTTCGGTAGATCTGCATCTTTTATTTTTGAAGCTCACCCTAATTCGTAGCCTTTTGCTCGACATCTTTCGGCTAAGATCGGAGTTAGCTAGCCTAAATCGCGATCTGTTCTTCAGTCCGTCAGGTTCCAATCGAGCAGCTCCTGGCAGATTTGCACATAACCCCTCCCCTTTCGAGAAGCTCAACCCGCGGCCCCTTCCTTCAGGGTTTTTTGTAAAAAGGCACCCCCATTATTTCTGTCCTCAACCCGCGGCCCTCAACCACCTGTCCTATGCCCAGTCAACGCCTGACCCCACCTGTCATTGGTAGTGGCTAGAATTGCTTGAGTGTAAAAAGTTTTCCCTGTATCTGTTTTGAAATTCTTTCCTTTTCAAATTAGATCAATTCAAATTCAAATCTCAAATCTGTTTAAATAGGAATTAATTCATAACTTTCAAATGGTTTATATTTTGAGTTCAAACTTAATATGAAAAATGTTTTATTTTTGAATGTTAATTCAAATCTTTAATCAAATAATTTCAGAATTAATTTAATTAGTCAACCTTTGACTTTGACCCTATTTAATAATTTTGACTATAAAATAAATTTAAATTCATAATTTCAAATAATACAAATAATATATGTTTTTGAATCAGAAAAATGTGAGGATTTCAAATGTGCCATTCAAAATATTATTTGAACACTTTAAATTTCAAGATGATTAAATTACAACAAAATGCCCCTCACCTTCATTAATTAATAACTTTTATTCTATAACTCCAAATTTAACAAATGATATGTCTAAAATGATCAGCTCGACGAGAAATTTCTGTTTATGCTATCCATGACTTCAATTGCAGCATGCATCATATAAATATATAGTATACAGCAACTACTATGACAATAAAATGTGACCAAAACCCAATAAAAATGTTATTTCTTGTATTCTACACCTCACCCATGCCATGCTACATTATTGCCATGCAACTTGTGCATCATTCATCATGGCATGATTGTTTGCTTGACGCATTTTATTCCTATGCTTGTGCACTTTATTTATGTTGGCCCTTGTTTGTTTGGTTCTTCTTCGAATAGACACTGAGCAGGGGATATATCAAGAGAACCAGGAGCACTACCCAGATCCGTCTCTCGCTTCAACTGAGTTGCCAGGCAAGCACTACCACATGCTTGCATACATACAGTACCTATTGCCTCTATCTTACTCTTGCATCATTGAGTCACGATTGCATTAAACTGAATCCCAAGTATTGCATAGCCTTTACTTTTAAACCCCACCAAGCTTGTTCCTCCATCCCATGAGCCATTACTACAGGAGTTGTTTGAGCCATGCGAGTCGTAGAACAGCATGTGTAGGGTTTGTGAGAGTCTGATGGATAACGAGGTACCTAAACAACTTAACCTGAGTAGTAATGGGATAACTAATGAAAGTGGCACCGGTGGGCAATATCTGCTATTTGGTTTTTCCTGCTCACTTGTGTCCCGTAGGACCCCGAGTACTTGAAACCTGTTCCTTGAATATTCGCGCTATCCACATCCGGGAGGCTTATGGGACCCCCCCTGAGCCAGAGCTTGATTCTGTCTTATTTCTTGGGGCCACAAACTAGTTTGAGGTTTTGTTACTATCCTGTACTTATGCCATGCTTTACTGCTTTATTAAGATTGTGTGAGGAGCACACTATACTGTTTAGGTAAGCGGAGTGTTTTCGCGGTTTCGACAATCCCAGTTTTGGGTTCCCAGTCGTTTACAGCCATTGACGCAAACCTTGAGTCCGTCTCGGAGTCAGCTAGCTTCGTTGCGGGTGTACTCGAAGGGGTGGCCCCCTGAAATATTTCTGAATCCTGTGATTGCTTTGTCATGAAGGCCTCGTTGGGTTTTGATTTGGTTTTTTCGAGGTTGATCGAGTGTGTGTTGCTATTTGTGCACCCCTAAAACTTTCTGAAAGCCGTGTCCGCGGTTATGGACGATTTGGAGCACAGTTTCTCGATCATAGACAAGCATAACTAAAGTACCGCTTTTAACTTGACGAAATAACTGACTAGTAAATAGTGCAACAGTCATGGAATGGTTAATAAAACTGCCAACGGATGGGGGGTTGTTCGTCCGCTTCCTCGTTGGTAAGCGAGGAGGAGGATGGATCTGGTGATATTACTGTTATAACTGTTGTCATTAATTCACGGACATCCGTCTATCTTTGGTTAGGCGGATGGTTAGCGAGAATCTATAGAACTGTTAGGGTTTATCTTTTGCTGCAATTGCGTCACCCCAGGTTGTGTCCCCTTTAGAGGCATAAAGACTTGCTGAGTACCCTTAGGGTCTCACACGATAAATTATTGGTTCAGATGAACAGGTACACTCGCAGGACGGATACTGGGTGGAGGAGGCTGATGATGTGGGCAACGATTGTTTGGTGTAGAGATTCCGGGAACGGGGATCCGTGAGATCTGTGGGCGGGATGTGCTTATTTATGGGGCATCTTATGCCAATTTGCTTCTTATCCGTACTCGGATTTTGTTTGTCGCTTCCGCCTGATACTCTGATGTGTGATGTATGAGGAATTATCCTAAAATATTATATCTATCTAGGTCATTTGAATCTTGCCGTATGGCGTTGCTATATTTCCTTTCTTTCTAGACGGTATGGCTCTGATGTACTATTGTATGGTGGCTTGCATACATACTCATTTGTGTATGTAGTTGATCCCTTCGCCTGCCGATTACGCCGCCCGTACTTGTCCCGATGATTGGAAATGGTTGGGACGGACGAAAGGTCTACCCGTGAGTGGCTGTTGGCCCCACCGTACTATTTCAACCATTTCCGCTCATCCAGGCTTGTATCTAGGAGCGTAATTCACCGAGGTAGTTACAATTGGTATTAGAGCCATCCCGACCTTCAGGGTCTCAGCCAAATGGTCGTTGTCAGTCTAGCAAATATTTTTGGTAGTTATGTATACTAGGGAAAAACAAAACGCGAGAGTAGGACTGCTTCCACTTTTCTTCTTACCCACCCACCCACCCTTTTCTGGTAAGGAAGTGTAACGTTTTCAATCCTCTTCTTAAAAATTTCAAACTAGGACTCACGTGTTCTGGGTTTCTGTAGTACCATAGGTTGTGTGTTTGTGTGTGTGTGTGTAATTCCTTGTCTATCTGTTGCATCCAAGTTGTTATCTAATCAGCCTTTTGGTTATCAACTGTTGGTACATTCCATACCGACAGGCTTTTGCAAACCGACGCGATCTGTCTTACTCTTTGTTATCCGATGTTATCTTGTTTGGGGTGTTCGTTTCCGTAGTTACTAATCTTTAGGTTCAACGTGAGAAGAAGGGATTAGGATATGTGTTCCACTTGTTCATGTGCAGAGTAATGATTTGAGTGCGGGATGGAGTCGCGACCATACCACTACTCTTATCATTCGCTTTTGTATATTGAATTGGTAGAGTCACTAATCTTGATTCGTTAAGTGATTTTGCGCATCTACTGGTATTTTAATGCCGGAATTTGTGGAATTTTTTTTCTTTGATATATTTGTGTACCACACTCCTTTTCAGTCGTGTGCGATATGCTTAATATCTTCTAGGTGCTTTGAACTTTGTTGATATTTTAATATCATCTTAGTAAATTGTATCCTTTAATCTTGGTTAATTCCATCTTGGTACTATTTTGGATTATTATTATTCTCCATTATAGTACTGACTTGTGTTTTATATCAATCACAGGATGGCTCCACCACGCCGTTCTGATGAGGACATTCCACCGGAACTGGGGTCCGCATTGTCAAACATCGCCAACGCCTTGGCAGCAATGCAGCAGAACCAGCAGCGCTTTGAAGAGAGTGTTCGGAGGAATGAGTTTGCTCCACTACCTCCACCTCCCAAGCGAGGAGACATCAAAAGCTTCCTGAAGTTCAACCCTCGCCAATTTGATGTTTCTGATCGACCACTGGATGCGGATGATTGGTTGCGTGAGATGTCAAGGCTACTCGAGACTGCTGTTGTTCCTGAGCAAGAGTGGGTAAAGTGTGCTACTCACCTTCTGAAGGGAGATGCAGCTCTCTGGTGGGAGAATTACCTGAAGGCAAACTGCACTGGTTTTCAGCCTACTTGGGAACATTTCACTGGAGCGTTCAAAGAGCAGTATCTATTAGAAATTGTCATGGAGAGGATGAAGGAAGCGTTTCTCAATCTCAAGCAGGGAAATGATAATGTCAACACCTACATCAGTAACTTCATGAATCTTTCTCGTTATGGTGGCGATGAGATACCTGATGACAAGAAGAAACAAAAGAGGTTCCGGCAAGGGCTCAATGCATCGATCAAATATGCAATCACACATGCAAGGCCGGCATCTTTCCTGGAACTGCAGCATACAGCTTTGCAGGAGGAAGCCAGTAGGCAAGTGTTTGAGGAGTCAAAGAAACACAACCGTGACGCACCAAGTTCTTCAGCTATGTCAGCTCCTTCTAAGCGGCGTGTCTGGGTTCCTAACACCCCACCGTCGCTCCCGGCTTCACCAAGACCGTCAAGCTACGCGGCAAGGCCACCAAACTTCATCACTGCTGCTCCCAGGGGCTACACCCACAACTACCCTGGAGCGCCTGGCGGAGTCCCTAGCTACGTTGCTCCACGTCCACCTGGTGCTTGCTTCACGTGTGGAGACCCTGGACATCTAAACTGGAACTGTCCGTTGAAAAACAAAGCTCTTCCGCCACCCCCTCCAAGATCTGCGGCAAGCTCTCCTATGGTTCGTGCACCACCACCTCGGGCTCTCAACATCAACACCAAGCCCGGGTCTACTGTTGCTCGTGCCAACTGTGTCAACGCCGCTCAAGCTGAGCATGCACCTGGAGTTGTGATGGGTATGCTTTCCGTTAACTCAGTCCCTGCACGAGTTTTGTTTGATTCTGGTGCATTGCATTCATTTGTTTCTCACAAGTTTGCAAATGAGAATGAGTTAGCAATGGATCCTCTTCTTAAGCGGTTAATGGTCCTTTCTCCTGGAGCAACAATGGCAGCTGCTAAAATCAGCCATGGCAATCAAATTGAGATTGGTGGCTCTTCGTTCTCGGCATCCTTAATTGTTCTAGGCAATTCTGACATTGATGTCATCTTGGGCATGGATTGGTTGACAGCAAATGCAGCTGTGATTGATTGTGCTGAACGCTCGGTTTCTCTGAAGATTCCTGAAGGCCATATAGTCTTTTCTCCAAGTCTGACTCCTGCTATTCAGCTTTTCTCTTTGGCGGCTCTGAATGATGATGCTATGGAAGCTATTCAGAGTGTACCGGTGGTCTGTGAGTTCCCAGATGTTTTTCCTGAAGAGTTGCCGGGTATGCCTCCGGATCGTGAGGTTGAGTTTGTAATTGAGCTTGAACCTGGAACGGCTCCGATCTCCAAGCGGCCTTATAAAATGGGTCCTGCTGAGTTGGCTGAACTCAAACGACAACTTGATGAACAAGAGAATTTGGGTTTCATTCAACACAGTACTTCTTCTTGGGGTAGCCCAACAATCTTTGTGAAGAAGCGTGACAGGACTGATAGACTTTGTGTTGACTATCGGGCTCTCAATGCTAAAACCATCAAGAATAAATATCCCCTTCCGCGGATTAATGATCTCTTCGATCAGCTAGTTGGAGCTGTGGTGTTCTCTAAGCTTGACTTGAGAAGTGGTTATCACCAAATCAAGATTCGCAAGGAAGATGTTCCTAAAACAGCTTTCACCACCCGCTATGGCCTGTATGAGTACACAGTCATGTCTTTCGGTCTCACCAACGCACCTGCTACCTTCTCGAGGCTTATGAACTCGGTTTTCATGGAGTACCTTGATAAGTTCGTTGTGGTCTATCTGGATGACATCCTAGTCTATTCTAAGTCAAAGGAAGAACATGAAGAACACCTTCGGTGTGTCCTAAACAAGCTTCGTGAGAACCGCTTGTATGCAAAGTTCTCCAAGTGTGAGTTTTGGCTGCCTCAAGTAACCTATCTTGGTCACGTTATCTCTGCCAAGGGCATTGCAGTCAACCCGGAAACTGTGAAGACAATTGTTGAATGGCTTCCTCCTGTTAATGTCAAAGAAGTGAGGAGTTTCATTGGTTTGGCTAGTTACTGCCGTCGCTTCGTTCAGAACTTCTCGAAGATAGCGAAGCCTCTTACCGATCTCCTCAAGAAAGGCAAGAAATACCTTTGGACCCCTGCATGTCAAGCAAGCTTTGAGACACTCAAAGAGAAGCTCACTTCTACACCAGTCTTGGTTCCTCCGGATACATCTAAGCCTTTCCAGATATTCTGTGACGCCTCTTTGCAAGGATTGGGTGCGGTCCTTATGCAAGAAAAGCAAGTGGTTGCTTATGCCTCTCGACAGTTGAAGACGCATGAGATCAACTATCCCACACATGACCTCGAGCTAGCAGCAGTTGTCTTTGCTTTGAAACTTTGGAGGCACTACTTGCTTGGCAACCGTTGTGAGATCTTTTCTGACCACAAGAGTTTGAAGTATATCTTCACACAGCCTGATCTCAACCTTCGGTAGAGGAGATGGATTGAAGCAATCAATGATTTTGATTTGACCATCAACTACACACCGGGCAAAGCTAATGTCATGGCCGATGCTCTCAGCCGCAAAGCTTATGTCAACAACCTCATGATGGAAGAACAGCAACCTCTTTTGTGCGAGGAATTCCGTCAGCTCAACCTGGAAATTGTGGATCAAGGGCATCTCCTGAACCTTCTGGCTACTCCTCTCTTGGAAGAAAAGATTCGCTTTCGTCAGCGTGGTGATCCGCACACCAGAAAGATCATCTCCAAACTTCAGCTTCCGAAGTATGAGTCCTTCCACGTCGATGATCAAGGCACGCTTTTCTTTGAACACCGGATGTTTGTTCCGAACTACCCGGGTTTGAGAGAGCAAGTTCTCAAGGAGGCTCATGATTCTGTTCTATCTATCCATCCTGGCAGCACAAAGATGTACATGGACTTGAAAACACAATATTGGTGGCCTGGTTTGAAACGATACTGTGCCAAGTATGTCTCGGAGTGTGATGTCTGCCGCAGAGTGAAAGTTGTCCATCAGAAACCTTTCGGTCTCCTACAACCATTGAAACCTCCGGAATGGAAATGGGAGAAAGTAGAGATGGACTTCATCACTGGTTTTCCAAGGTCGCAGAAGGGCAACAATGCAATCTTTTTTGTCATTGACAGGCTTTCCAAAGTGGCTCATTTCTTCCCCGTCAAGGAAACAATTTCTGGAATTCAGTTGGCTGAGCTCTATATCAACAGAATTGTCTCTCTGTATGGGGTTCCGCTTGAGATCAGTTCAGACCGTGGGAGCATCTTCACTTCCAAGTTCTGGGAGAGTTTCCAAAATGCTTTGGGAACAAAGTTGAACTTCAGCACAACTTACCACCCTCAGTCACAAGTACAAGTTGAAAGGATCAATCAGATTCTGGAGGATATGCTTCGTGCTTGCGTTATCTCTTTTGGCATGAAGTGGGAGGAATGTCTTCCTTATGCTGAATTCTCTTACAACAACAGCTTCCAGAAAAGTCTGAAGATGGCACCATTTGAGGCTCTCTATGGCCGCAAGTGCAGAACTCCGATTGGTTGGTCAGGTGCAGGAGAAAGAATTTGGTTTGGCCCTGACATTGTAACTCAAGCGGAGGAGAAGGTGCATATCATTCTTGAAAACCTGAAGATTGCTCAAAGTCGCCAGAAGAGCAATTATGACAGGAAGCACACGGACATGGTGTATGCCCCTGGTGATCTCGTTTACCTTCGTGTCACTCCCATGAAAGGCACACACCGTTTTGGTATCAAAGGAAAGCTGGCTCCTAGATACATCGGTCCCTTCAAAATTCGTGGTAGAAGAGGAGAAGTTGCTTATGCTCTTGAGCTCCCGGAGAAACTCAAAGTCCATGATGTTTTCCACATCTCTCAACTCAAGAAGTGCTTCAAAGGTCCCGGCAGGACCGTGGATCATGAGCTAATCGATCTCCAAGAAGACCTGTCTTATCAAGAACACCCCACAAAAAGCCTTGAGACCGCAGAAAGAAGGACTCGCAACAAGTCCATCAAGTTCTGCAAGGTGCAATGGTCACACCATTCTGTTGATGAAGCCACTTGGGAACGTGAAGATGAACTCCGTGCCAACTATCCTACCCTCTTTGTGTCTTCTTCTTCTTCCTAGAATCTCGGGGCGAGATTCCTGTTTAGTGGGGGAGAGTTGTAGCATCCCAGTTGTCTAACATCTGTAATGCTACTTGATCTAGTAATAAAATGGCCACTTCCTACATATAATTGCTGCATCATCATCATATCATGTTCATGTCATCATGCCACCTTGCATTTGAGCACCATACAAAAACCCTTGAGCTTTGGTTCTTAACTCATATGCATTGCTAATTGTATTTGCCTCTTGATATTGTAGTTGGATCTTGATATATTGTTAAATGCCCAAGTTGAGTTGGGGCATATCTTTTATTCCATTCCACCACCTTTTCTTCACCACCTTATAATTCCACCATCCAATTACTATGAGCTGGCATTCATTTGAGTTTACCTAGCTCATGTGGGTTGGGTGGATCCAACACTAGTCCTTTTTTTGCTTGGCCTTATTCCACCTTTTGGGAATGCATGGAATAATGCCATGTGATTTTATGTTGTTTTCACAATATGAATACATGGCATTTATTATTGCATGGGCCATGCAAGAACCACCTCATCTCTCTCCCTCTGTTTTGTTTTCTGCAAGCCTTGGGTCCATGTGAAGGTTCCCTAATTTTACGAATGATTTCATCTAATTTTCAAAAACCCCATATCTTCATCTTCTTGTAAAATGCCCCAATTGGCACAATTCATAAGCTATGTATGTGGGCATCTCCTTCTCCTCCATCTCTTTTGCCCCTTGCCTCTCCTCTTAGTCAAGCTACCTATTCAAAACTCAGAAAAAAGTTCAAAAGAATTGAAATTATAAGCTGGTTTGAAATGGTAATATAATAAAAAGAACAAACAAATAATTAATAAACAACAGAATTAAGAGAAGGAGAGAACCTACCTGGTAGCATCCCACCCTGGGCCTAGCCGCAACAGCCCAAGTGGGAGCAGCAGCAACCAGCCCACCCCCTGGCCCAGTACCCCTTCGCTACCGACGCCGTCGCCCTGTACCTCTTCTCCGTTCGCCCCTCCTCTCTGAAGACACGCAGACGGAGCAGGTCGTCGTCCCCTCCGTCAGCCGCGTCACCACAGCCATCCACCCCGCGGCCTTCTTATCCCAGACCGCCCCCTGCAACCCTAGCGACCCCTTCCTTCCCAGCATGCCACCTTTTCCTCTGTCTCCCTACCTTTTCCCCACCTCTCTGTGAGCGTCTGAGGGCGGCACGGTCCGCACGGCTGCCTTCCCCAACCGCGCCCATGCCATGAGCTCCACAAGGGCGAGCTGAGGCCGGGAATCGCACCAGGACGCTTCCCTCTTCTTTTTTCGCTAAAGGAGGCAGAGCCGAAGCTGTTGCAGAGGACGCCAAGATCGTCTTACGGTACGCGGCCACTCTCTCCATCGACCTCTTCCTTCCGGTGTCGTCGCCCCGCCGCCTCTCCGGCAGCCAACCTCCTTCATCAGCCACTCTCGGTGAGCCCCCATGTCGCCCATCTCCCTGGCCTCGCCTCGCATCGGTGCCGCCTCGCTGCAGTCGCCGCGCCCACCGACGCTCGCCGTAGCTCGCACTCAGAACAGCACGCGTGCACCAGCTACCTCGCGCAGCCTCCTTTTTCCCTCTGAATTCCGGCGCAAAACTCCAGGATTCAGGCCATATCTCGTCGAGCCCTTTTTAGCAAAGTTGTAGCCTGTAGATGGATCTATATTTTCTCTCGTACCGGCCTCGTCCGTTTCGGCCTCCAGCTCTCGCCATCATCGCCTGAAGTCAGCCGTCTCGCGGGCGAGCTCCGGCCGAACAGCAGCAGCCGCAGCGGCGCAACGACGTCAGATTGCCGCTCCATTCCTCCCTCCTTCCTGACGCGTACAGTCCTCCTTTGAAGAAACTTGTTTTTGCATAGTTGGAGCACTTCGGTAGATCTGCATCTTTTATTTTTGAAGCTCACCCTAATTCGTAGCCTTTTGCTCGACATCTTCCGGCTAAGATCGGAGTCAGCTAGCCTAAATCGCGATCTGTTCTTCAGTCCGTCAGGTTCCAATCGAGCAGCTCCTGGTAGATTTGCACATAACCCCTCCCCTTTCGAGAAGCTCAACCCGCGGCCCCTTCCTTCAGGGTTTTTTGTAAAAAGGCACCCCCATTATTTCTGTCCTCAACCCACGGCCCTCAACCACCTGTCCTATGCCCAGTCAACGCCTAACCCCACCTGTCATTGGTAGTGGCTAGAATTGCTTGAGTGTAAAAAGTTTTCCCTGTATCTGTTTTGAAATTCTTTCCTTTTCAAATTAGATCAATTCAAATTCAAATCTCAAATCTGTTTAAATAGGAATTAATTCATAACTTTCAAATGGTTTATATTTTGAGTTCAAACTTAATATGAATTTTTTTTTATTTTTGAATGTTAATTCAAATCTTTAATCAAATAATTTCAGAATTAATTTAATTAGTCAACCTTTGACTTTGACCCTATTTAATAATTTTGACTATAAAATAAATTTAAATTCATAATTTCAAATAATACAAATAATATATGTTTTTGAATCAGAAAAATGTGAGGATTTCAAATGTGCCATTAAAAATATTATTTGAACACTTTAAATTTCAAGATGATTAAATTACAACAAAATGCCCCTCACCTTCATTAATTAATAACTTTTATTCTATAACTCCAAATTTAACAAATGATATGTCTAAAATGATCAGCTCGACGAGACCTTTCTGTTTATGCTATCCATGACTTCAATTGCAGCATGAATCATATAAATATATAGTATACAGCAACTACTATGACAATAAAATGTGACCAAAACCCAATAAAAATGTTATTTCTTGTATTCTACACCTCACCCATGCCATGCTACATTATTGCCATGCAACTTGTGCATCATTCATCATGGCATGATTGTTTGCTTGACGCATTTTATTCCTATGCTTGTGCACTTTATTTATGTTGGCCCTTGTTTGTTTGGTTCTTCTTCGAATAGACACTGAGCAGGGGATATATCAAGAGAACCAGGAGCACTACCCATATCCGTCTCTCGCTTCAACTGAGTTGCCAGGCAAGCACTACCACATGCTTGCATACATACAGTACCTATTGCCTCTATCTTACTCTTGCATCATTGAGTCGCGATTGCATTAAACTGAATCCCAAGTATTGCATAGCCTTTACTTTTAAACCCCACCAAGCTTGTTCCTCCATCCCATGAGCCATTACTACAGGAGTTGTTTGAGCCATGCGAGTCGTAGAACAGCATGTGTAGGGTTTGTGAGAGTCTGATGGATAACGAGGTACCTAAACAACTTAACCTGAGTAGTAATGGGATAACTAATGAAAGTGGCACCGGTGGGCAATATCTGCTATTTGGTTTTTCCTGCTCACTTGTGTCCCGTAGGACCCCGAGTACTTGAAACCTGTTCCTTGAATATTCGCGCTATCACATCCGGGAGGCTTATGGGACCCCCCTGAGCCAAAGCTTGATTCCGTCTTATTTCTTGGGGCCACAAACTAGTTTGAGGTTTTGTTACTATCCTGTACTTATGCCATGCTTTACTGCTTTATTAAGATTGTGCGAGGAGCACACTGTACTGTTTTGGTAAGCGGAGTGTTTTCGCGGTTTCGACAATCCCAGTTTTGGGTTCCCAGTCGTTTACAGCCATTGACGCAAACCTTGAGTCCGTCTCGGAGTTAGCTAGCTTCGTTGCGGGTGTACTCCAAGGGGCGGCCCCCTGAAATATTTCTGAATCCTGTGATTGCTTTGTCGTGAAGGCCTCGTTGGGTTTTGATTTGGTTTTTCCGAGGTTGATCGAGTGTGTGTTGCTATTTGTGCACCCCTGCAGGGTAAAACTTTCTGAAAGCCGTGTCCGCGGTTATGGACGACTTGGAGCACAGTTTCTCGATCATAGACAAGCATAACTAAAGTACCGCTTTTAACTTGACGAAATAACTGACTAGTAAATAGTGCAACACTCATGGAATGGTTAATAAAACTGCCAACGGATGGGGGGTTGTTCGCGCGCTTCCTCGTCGGTAAGCGAGGAGGAGGATGGATCTGGTGATATTACAGTTATAACTGTTGTCATTAATTCACGGACATCTGTCTATCTTTGGTTAGGCGGATGGTTAGCGAGAATCTATAGAACTGTTAGGGTTTATCTTTTGCTGCAATTGCGTCACCCCAGGTTGTGTCCCCTTTAGAGGCATAAAGACTTGCTGAGTACCCTTAGGGTCTCACACGATAAATTATTGGTTCAGATGAACAGGTACACTCGCAGGACGGATACTGGGTGGAGGAGGCTGATGATGTGGGCAACGATCGTTTGGTGTAGAGATTCCGGGAACGGGGATCCGTGAGATCTATGGGCGGGATGTGCTTATTTATGGGGCATCTTATGCCAATTTGCTTCTTATCCGTACTCGGATCTTGTTTGTCGCTTCCGCCTGATACTCTGATGTGTGATGTATGAGGAATTATCCTAAAATATTATATCTATCTAGGTCATTTGAATCTTGCCGTATGGCGTTGCTATATTTCCTTTCTTTCTAGATGGTATGGCTCTGATGTACTATTGTATGGTGGCTTGCATACATACTCATTTGTGTATGTAGTTGATCCCTTCGCCTGCCGATTACGCCGCCCGTACTTGTCCCAATGATTGGAAATGGTTGGGACGGCCGAAAGGTCTACCCGTGAGTGGCTATTGGCCCCACCGTACTATTTCAACCATTTCCGCTCATCCAGGCTTGTATCTAGGAGCGTAATTCACCGAGGTAGTTACACCACTTCCCTCTACCGAGGATAGACCAGATCAGCGATTTGACTGCAGGATGTGAGAAACTCTCCTTCCTCGACGCCTACTCAGGCTACAACCAGATTCGGTTGAAGGTCGAAGATCAGGAGAAAACGGCGTTCATCACGCCGTTTAGAGTGTTCTGCTACAACACCATGCCCTTCGGGCTGAAGAACGCAGGCGCCACATACCATAGGTGCATGCAGGCGTTCCTGAAAAACCAGATCGGTCGAAACATCCAAGTCTATGTTGACGACATAGTTATCAAGACCAGGGAGGCTAAGACAATAATCGACGATCTCCGCGAGACGTTCGATAACCTTGATCACTACAAGATCAAGCTGAACCTTAAAAGTGCGCCTTCGGTGTCCCATCTGGCCAACTACTTGGATACTTCATCTCCCAACGAGGGATAGAGGCGAACCCTAAGAAAATCCGGGCCATACTGACCATGGAGAAGCCGAAGAACCTCAAAGGCGTCCAGTAACTAGCTGGGCGCATCGCGGTGCTGAGAAGATTCATAAGTCGCATGGGCGAGAAGGCCTTGCCCTTTTACTAGCTACTGCGCAAGACAGACAAGTTCGAGTGGACACCCGAAGCGGACGACGCATTCGAAGACCTCAAGCGTCTACTCTCCGCCTTGTCTGTCCTGGTCACACCCAAGGAGCGAGAACCTCTGATGTTGTACATCGCAGCTATGCACTAGGTGGTAAGCACCGTGCTCGTGGTCAAACGACCTGAAGATGGGAAGACCCACGGGGTCCAACACCCAATCTACTACCTCAGCGAGGTATTCACACCAACAAAGTAGAGGTACCCCTACTACCAGAAGCTCGCCTACGGCATATTCATGACGGCTCGACGGCTGAGCCACTACTTCCAGGAGCACCAGATAATGGTCGTCAACGAGGCACGACTGTCCAACATCCTGAACAACCCCAAAGCTACCGTACGTGTAGCCCTGTGGGGCATTGAGCTATCCCCTCTAGACATAGTCTATGAGCGGCGCAAGGCCATCAAATCTCATGTCCTCCCTGACTTCCTCGTCCACTGGATGGACCTCCAGCTGCCGGACACTCCGGACATGACGCAATCATGGACGATGCACTTAGACGGCTCCAAAATGTGAGGCTGGAGAAGGAGCTGGCATCATACTGACGTCCCCTCAAGGCGACAAGATGAAATACGTCCTTCGGATGAAATTTCGAGCCTCCAACAACGAGGCCGAATACGAAGCCCTCATCCATGGCATGAGGATGGCCAAGATCCGTGTCGGAATGCGCCTAGTCATCTACGGTGAATCGAACCTTGTCGTCCAGCAGACGATGAACGAGTGCGACGCTCACAGTGCCAACATGATCATGTACCGCACGCTCTACAACTCACTCGAAGGAGACTTCGACGGCTGCGAGCTTCGGCATGTTGGAAAAGAAAGCAACGAGGAAGCCGATAGACTCACGAACAACCGCTCCACCTACGCACGGGTGCCACCAGGTGTGTTCCTCGAACAAATCTGTGTACCCCTATCAAAAGGAGATTCCCCAGGGTTCACCCGAAGAAGCAGAGCACTCGGGGGCTGCGCCACCCGAAGGACATGAAGGACCCAAAAAGATCGACACCGAGGTCGAGCTGGTCAGCCTAATGCAGGTCATGGCGGTTGAAGAGACATGGACACAGTCATACCTTCGGTGCCTAATAAACAAAGAACTGCATGATGAACCGACAGACGCCCGATGCATATCTCGTCAGTCCAAGGCCTTCACCATCATCAATGGCGAGCTGTACAAGAACAACATTTTGGGTGTACTCCAACGGTGCGTCACCATCGGTGACGGCAAAACCATCCTTCAAGACATCCACGAGGGCATCTACGACCATCATGCAGGCAGCCGTGACCATCTGCAAGCTGGATTCTATTGGCCAACGGCCATGAACGAAGCTAGGGACATCGTCTGAAGGTGAAACGCCTTCCAGAGGTACGCGGACAAGCCGCACACACTAGGATCGGAGCTAAGGCCCATACCACTGGCCTGGCCCTTCGCCCAATGGGGCCTCGACATGATCGGCAAACTGCCCAAATCTTCAAAAGGAAGCCACGTCTACTCCCTGGTCGCAGTCGACAAGTTCACCAAGTGGATCGAGGCCATGCCCGTCACCAAGCAAAGCGGCAAAACAACCATCAAATTCTTCGAGTCTATAGTCTACAGGTTCGGTGTGCCGCACAACATCATCACGGACAATGGCTCGAACTTCATCTCGAAGGAATTCCAGGACTTCTGCGAGGGCCTCGGCATCAACATATGATACGCCTTCGTGTCTCACCCGCAAACCAACGGACAGGTTGAAAAGGCCAACGGCCTCATAGGGAGCGGCATCAAGAAACGCCTACTATGCCGACTCGAAAGGCTCGCGGGAGCATGGGTGGAGGAGCTACCCTCCGTACTCTGGAGCCTGCGTACAACGTCGAATAGTTCAACTAGATACACACCCTTCTTTATGGTGCACGGAGCCGAAGCCGTGCTGCCTGCAGAGGTACGCCACAAGGCCCCATGGGTCGTCTCCTACAGCGAAGCCGAATCAACAGTCGCACTCGAAGACGCCATCGACACACTCGACGAAGCACGCGACATCGTCGCGGCTCGCTCAGTGGTCTACCAACAGATCCTCGGCAACTACCACAGCCGTCGGCTACGCCCAAGGTCCTTCGTCGAAGGATACCTCGTCCTACGACTCAAGCAAGAGCGGCCGAAGAAGCTCGAGTCACCCTGTGAAGGGCCCTACATCGTCACTAAAGTCATCCCAGGTGGAGCCTATCGCCTCATGGACGTCAAGTCAGGAGTCGAATACTCCAACCCATGGAACGTTGCACAGTTGCGACGTTTCTACCCCTAGCTACCTCTATAATTTCAATAAGGCTACTCAGCCGAACAATGTACCTCCACGTTACAATATGAATAAAAGCTAAGTTCCTCAGCCGAAAATTTCTTTTCCCTCGCGTTACTTTTCGCTATAACACGCTCGGGGGCTACGCCTCACCTCACGACTTCGTCAACTGAGAATAAAGCATACCACCTGAGTAGCTGACGACGTCTGGCTAACGAAAAGGACATGCATATAATAAGGCACAACGTGCTAATACAAATAAACTTTACAAAGCGCACAACAAGCCCACTCGAATACATACAAATTTTACAGCAATCTGTTTTCTTTTCAGGACCTACCTATTTTGGAGTATCACACTCGCCCGTTGCTTGAACAGATCAACGATCTCTTAGGCATACTACCTCACAGCCGCATAATGCGGGCGCATATCCCAAAGACTACCATCTGATTGAAGGGGCAGCCCAGTCGCCACCGCCGGGAGATCGACATCACGGCGATGCAACCAAACAAGTGAAAGAGCGGCCTTCACCTAGCGACTAGCTGACGCCGTACCAACTCCTTAACGTGGCCCACGTCCCGAACCTTCGCCGCAGACCCCAAAGGTTGGAAGGTGCCGCATCCAAGGGAAACATGACGGCCCAGGTGGACGCTAGGGAAATCCTCGCCTGCCTCAGCACCCGAGAAACCTGATGCACACGATCTTGCATCATCGCAAGGACGATGGCCCGATCATGGTCCATCCAGAAGAATCCGCCAGCCTCTATGTCGTGTTGGGTCAGGCAATTCATCCGAACTGCAACGCGCTCCTTCTCTTCCCTCAGAACGAGATTGACGCCTGCACCAAACATCAAGAACAAGATGACTTACAAACAAGGTGCATCCGAAAAGAACAACAGTTCGCGAAGACTCACATTGCAGTTGCTCGCTCATCTGCCGCAGCTCCCCCATCAAAAATTCCTCCCTGGTAGCAGCTCATCAGCTTTCGACTTCCACACATCCGCGTGGCCTCGAATGCCAAGGATATCCTTCTCCAAGCTGCGGACGCGGTCGCGAAGAAAAACAAGATGCGACGCATCATCCAAAGATGGCCGCGGCTTAGAGACAGTCTAAGTATCAATGGGAGTCTCACCCGAAGGACCCTAAAGGCAAACAAGTAAGGACATGAACATCACAAACATCGCTGGCGATATCTTGAAACATAATTTATATACACCAAAGGCCACCTTG
Source organism: Avena sativa (assembly GCA_916181665.1). Classification (NCBI taxonomy): domain Eukaryota; kingdom Viridiplantae; phylum Streptophyta; class Magnoliopsida; order Poales; family Poaceae; genus Avena; species Avena sativa. Next base: position 59,121,148 of record OV702280.1, on the reverse strand, counting down.
TCGCATAAGGAGAGATTGTTCATCAACAAAAGCTTACATTACAAAAGGCAAAGGATAAACTATCCTAACTACAACACTTGAGCCTAGGCACCAGCATCCGGAGTGCCCTCAGAGCCAGACTGCCTACTCTTGGCCTCCTCCTGCTTCTTCGCCGCATACTCCGCTAGCAGATCAATAAGTTTCGGCCCATAACGCTTACAACGAGAGGCAAAGAGGGGGAATGCTACCTCTGAGCCATCTACAGCCGTCGGCATCTAGGAAGTAATGTGCGGCAGGTCCAGCTCCGCTCCGAATACCATCGCCAACCCCATGGAGGCGCTAATGCCCTTCTGCTTGTGCTTGTACGCAGCCGGAGCATCCTCCGCCAGAGCATCCGCCAAAGCATCGACATCCTCAAGAGCGGCTCCCTTGGGGATGACCTCCCTGTAGAAATGCTGGAGAACTTCCTTGGCCTTCGCCAATGAACCAACAGTAGTACCGCAGCGATCTTCAACCACTGTGGTGGCATCATCCAGAGCATCTCCATGCTCCAGCGCACCAGGATTGAACGTGATGTCTGAAGCATCTGAGATAAACAAGGAAGAAAAAGAACCAAATAAGAACAAGACAAGGAGCAGCCAAAAAAATACACGACCAAGACAAGTAAAGGAAGCTCACCGGAGAAGGCTTTGGCTGCAGCCATCAGCCTATCCGCCATCTCCTTCTCGCGAGTGGCCGCCGCAGCGACAAGCTGCCCCTCACGATCGGAAGCCTCCTTCTGCAGGCGCTCCCTGGCCTCGGCAGCATCAGCAACCTCCTTCTACAAGTGCTCCTTCACCTCCGCAGCATCCGCAGCTTTCTTCTCTGCTCGACCGAGGCTCTTTTCGAGAGCGTCCAACCGACGAAGAGCAGCGTTATTTTCATCTGCAACCACCAAGAAACATATGAGCAACATAAATGTCGTCCATGTGACAGACGAACTAAACAAGAATGGGAAATGTGTGTACCTCGAATCTGCTGCATGCTGGCCTCCAACGCTAGATGCTGCTAGATAAGAAGGTTCGCGCTATGCACAAAGGGCTGCAAGAAGAAATAGAAGCAAAAAATCAATAAAACATCAGAAAGGGCTCGGGGGCTACACCCCGCAAGAGCAAAATCGACCAATAGGTCATCCAAAAAAGGGCTCGGGGGCTCCCCCTACAAGATAAAGGTGCAAACTACTTAAATGTTTAGGCAGGGAATCCAAAGTTCCGCGTGTAGTCTTCTGAGTCACAACTACCCGATCCTCTCTCTTGGAGAGGTTCGGCTCATCGTCCTCAGAGTTAGCCACCACCTGAGATGGAGGAGCTGTCGGCTTTGACTCCCCTACGGCCTCTTGAGTGCCCTCACTAAGAGAACCCTCCGAGGAGTGGCTGCAAGGAAAATACTAATCAAGACAAGAAACTACATTACACACACAAGTGACAGAACAAAACACAGACGGAACAACTTACGAGTCAATATCTGACAAGTTGAAGACATGCGCAGTCTTCTCCTTCTTGGCCGGCGGCTGCGGCGCCATCGCCCAAAGCGGCACAGCAGGGAAAGGTGCAGAAGAAGCACCTTCATCCTCATCATGCTGCTCCAATAAGAGAGGACCCTGAGGAGTCGGCGGAGTCGACGCATCCGAAGACTCGCTCCGGGAGTGTTTTCGGATCTGCCTCTTGCTCGGCTCGGGGGCTTCCTGAGTCGAAGATTGCACCGGAGGAAGTTCGGACTCAGAATCCAAAGCCTCATTGTCCAGCGCAATCAGAATTTTTTTAGGAAGTGGGGACATCATCCCAGCTACCTTGCGGCCCTGCAAACCAAAGAAGTCAAAAGATTGTGATTAGTCACAATAGTCATAGGTAAACATCACTCGAAAGAAGGCGCAACGCGCATGACGCAATTCTACACCTGAGGGACTGCATTCGAAGCACTGAAGGGGGCGGTCAAGGACTTCCCCGGGAGGTCCTCATCGGCCTTGAACTTCAGCAGGGGCCGAAGGGCTCTATAGAGATTGCCCTTGGTCAGCTCCTCGGGTGCGACCCTTGTCGGGTCATTGCGGCCGGTGTAGAGAAACATCCCATGCGCCCTCGCTTGGAGTGGATGCACCCGACGTTTGAGGAAGTTGCGGATGATGTCCACACCATTGACCTCTTTCTCAGCAACCATCTGGAGCGCCTTCACACGACGGTAGAGCTCCTTCACTTCCGCTACTTTGCCCTCCAGGATGTGATTCTTCCAGGATCTCTTCGGAAAGATTTCCTGGGAGGAGTCGAAGGGAGCGAGGCCAAAATCTTGTCCTTCCACCTTGGCGTCACGGATGTAAAACCATTTCTTCCGCTAGTACTGGATGGACTCGCACATTGAAAAGGAAAATAAAAGAATGGAAGATCGAATGGAGATGATGCAGCCGCCGACCGGATAGACCCTGCCGGTGCCAGACTGCCTCTTCATGGAATAGAGCTTCCGGAAGAGGCCAAAGTGCAGCTCAATACCGAGACAACACTCGCAGAAAGTGATAAAGCAAGCGATGTGGAGGAGAGAATTGGGAGATAGATGATGAAGCTAGATCCCGTAGAAGAAAAGAAGTCCATGAAGAAAATCGTGGACAGGAAGGGAAAGGCCACGAAGAACGAAGGCAACGAACATTACCCGAAACCCTGCGGGTGGACGGGGGATTACCTCATCGCCAGGAAGCTTCACGTCCTCCTTGTTCTGCGGGATCAGCCCCGCGTCGTGCAGCTTGTGCAGATCAGCATAGCGCACCTCTGTGCGCCTCCATCTGTCGTCGGTGATGCGAGCAGCAGCGGAAACTTTCTTGCCGCCAGCGGCGGCGCTCGAGCCAGCACCGGTGGTGACCTTCCTGGACTTGCCCATCGCGCGGTGGCAATTGCGGTAGTGAGCACGGAAAAAGGAAGAAGGAAATTAGGGGAGAACTTCCAGTGCGCACAGCAAGAGAGGCAGTGCTCATGAAAATGGAGGCAATGGTGAGAAAGAAAATGGCAAAGGGTAAAACAGATTCACTGTTTACCCACGGTATTAAAAGACGAAGACGACAAAAATGAACCGTTCATCCAGAAGCCCTAGCGTGCAAGCCAAATTCAACCGTACCACGTGGCAACACAGCAACGAACCGTCACCAACACGCCGTCCACTACGCACGGAAACCAAGGAGACGCCATAATTCTCGGCACATTGCGCATGACTAGTCAACTCCAAGTTAGGAAGTGGGACCCACATTCATCCTGTCACGTCATCTCTGGCGCCGTAGACGGTTGAGATCATCGATCGTCAGCACTGACATCATCAAAACCAATCTAGCAATGGCTAGAAATCTTCGGCTGACAAATCAAGTACTTCCTCGAATCTACAATTCGAACAACTACTCGGGTGATACTCCTATCAGGAGCGCTGGCCGCGCACCTGAGACATGGTTAAGGTACTGCACTTCTCAACAATCTTCGAGTCCCACATCGAGTCTACGACTCCACTAAGGACTTGGGGGCTACTCCCATAGGGAGCATTGATCAAGCATCTGAAAAAATTGTGTCCTTCGGACCTTAAGCTAAAAATAACTGAAATAAAGTTTCTGCTCGAGTCTACGACTCGAACAGACACTTAGGGGCTACTCCCATAGGGAGCGCTGGTCGCGCACCCTATGTATTATTCGACTGTGATCCTTCGGATCAAACTACAAACTTTTTCTGGCAACTTTGCCCAAACAAACGCTAAGTGAGAACAATGTTGAGGATATCATTTATCGTTAAATTCTCGGTCAGCCCGAAATTAGTGATTTTTGGGTGTATCGGCCGACTTATCGGGCGATAAATCAATTTATTGGGCGATAAATTGATTATTCAGCTTATCGGTCACACAGTGATACGAGATAAATCGGACGATAAATCGGCATATCACACAATTTTTTGAACAGTGAGTGAGAAACATTCTCCTCACCCGAAACACCTCCGCGGTGATAACATTTCGGATGTTGTGTCTACGACGCAAGGATAAGACCTACAGATATCATCTGATGGCCTGGTAACGCACCTGACTACGCTCTGGCAGTAAAATACCATGTCAACAGACACGATGAAAAATCCTGACGGACGCGTTGGCTACATCGCCTGAAAACCACTAGGATTCGGTTCCTATAAGACCTCAACAGCCTGAGTCAAAATACGCCAGCATTAGTTCCAAATTCGAGTCCGGGGACTCGAATCTAAAGAAGATCGTGTTGTTTTGTCCTATGACAGTTAACTGGCCCTGATCCGTCAGGAGAGCCAGGCACGCGCATCAACAATCCCTACGAACTAAATTATTTTCTCTTACAAACAGGTCCAACTGCACCCGAAAGATTGAAGAGTCCTCAGCCGAATCTACGATTCGATTGAACACTCGGGAGCTACTGACATGGTTATACCCCACGGGTACACAACATTGGCATACCTAGTTCAACCCAAGGAAGGACCACGACAAAGATACGCACCCTATGGAGATTTCGGGTGGCCCAAGCCCATAACGCCTTCGGATCGTTGGAGAACAAGACTAGAGTAGATAGAATTTCAAAGGGAAAAAACCCTAATATGTAACCGACTCGACCTATGCCTGGGGCGTGCCTATCTATATAAAGTCTAGGAGGGCATAGCAAGGAGGGCCTCAACTCACCTCATACACACCTCACGCTAGATTGTATCTGCGCACCCCTGTAACCTTCGGTTCCGCCGTAATCAAGAGCAGACAAGCAGGAGTAGTGTTTTCCCTCCAGGGGCCTGAAACTGGTTAAACCTCGTGTCCCCGCGTTTCTTGTTTATTAACCGTTTCGTGATCTCCAGCATCCCCATCTTCTCCAAAACCGAAGTCCAAAACAATGGGCATTGACGAGTTGAAACCTCGTCATACGGATGTCGGCGATGTGAAATAAAAGGGGAGATGGTAAGTCCATGGAGTTATGTATATGTGTTAGAGAAACGCCTGGGCCGCTAGCCTAAGCCATGCCTAATAATGGTGGAAACTTGCAGCATCACCATAGTGAGCAATCTATGAAGCATTTTCTTATAAAAAAAGAGAGAGAGATAGAAAAAGAGAAGAGTAAAGAACAGAAAAAAGCACCATTTTCCCATGGTAAATAAGAAGATTGCTGAGATGCTCATTGTCTGTTGCCTTGTCATTTTGATATGGTATTACTCCTATGTCATCGGGCAAGGGGTACCCCGTTGGCAGCCTTCTCTATGATACACATATATTTAGAATGACAAGAACTTACCGGTAACTAAAGTTGAGTAGCATGAGGAACGACCCTCGTACTCAAGTGACATGAGAGTGCCAACTTATACTTTCTCAAGCATATACTCCATCTTTGTTCACTTTAACCTTAATCACCTCAAGATGCTTATGATAGGGGCAATGAGAGCTCAAAGCTAGTAAGTACCATAATCTTTTGGAAGCTCTTTATGAAACTTGAAATCCCTGCTTCCCTCTACGAAGGGCCTTTCTTTTACTTCTTAGTTGAGTCAGTAAGCCTATTCCTTTCTATCTCCAGCAAGCATTTGAGTTGTTGTGTTTCAATCATTCATATGATGATTTATTCAATCATGTTCCTTATCTTCTTTGTTTTGCACATTGTTCCTATCTAAATGAATATTACTTTGAAAGCTATCATTGTGAAAAACATTTTATTTTTGAGCAAAAGGAATCTTGTTATAGACTTCATTACAAAAGCTTTGATTGAAAACTAAGTATGATTTGTCATTTGTTCTCTGACCAAGAACAAAGTTTGCCATTACCAATTACGATTTGTCTGTATGCCTCTTTATTGTGACTCCCATACTCATTGCAAGTTAAGTTTTATAATGGTGAGTTGATTTCTATTATGAGTTGTGTATTGGTAAGTGTGATGCTTCTTGTCCATATTCTTTTTATAGAAACTTCACTCCATAGACATGTGGTCATGTTTATTTAGCTTAGTTTTCGCTTGGGGACAAGCGAGGTCTAAGCTTGGGGGAGTTGATACGTCCAATTTGCATCACTATTCTATATCATAATTTACTGCTATTTATCGATATATTTCATATTAAGAGGTGTTACTTATGTTATTTCATCTATTTTTGCATGTTGGATGACTTTTGGAGGATGAACTGTCGGAGTCACAATTCTAATGGAAAAAGCGGTGTCCAGATGCAATATTTGCAAAGATCATAAAATACCAAAAAACACATGGAAAATCATATTTTTCTAGAAGACGAAGGAAGCTAGAAGGGGAGGCGAAGATGGGCCACAGGGGGCCCACACCCCCCAGGCGCGGGCGCACCCTGGGCCGCGCTAGCAGTGGTGTGGCCACCCTGGCCCATCTCCTGCTTCGCCCCTTCGCCTATATCTTCCTCCCGAAACCCTAATACTCGGGGAGCGACCACAGAAAGATTCCGCCATCTCTGCGGGGTGGAAACTATAGAGAGAGGAAGAGCTCTCCGGCAGGCAGATTTCTACCGGGGAAATTCCTTCCCTGGAGAGGGGAGATCATTGCCATACACACCGTCATCAAGCTAGACTTCATCGAGATCATCATCATCCTCACCACCATCTCCACCAGCACCATCATCACCACTCCATCCCGCTATAACAATTGTGTTGAATCTTGCATAGTTATTAGGGGAAACTTTCCCGGTGTTGATTACTTTTGTAGTTGATGCTTGTGAGTGGAACCATTGAATTATTGTTAATGTTCAGATTTTTATTCATCATCATATTATCTCTGATCTTGATCCATATGATGTCTCGTGAGTAGTTCGTTTAGTTCTTGAGGACATGGGAGAAGTCATGTTGTTAGTAGTGGAATTGTGTTGAGGTATTATTTAATGGTTTGATATTTAAGTTGTGGTGCTATTCTTCTAGTGGTGTCATGTGAACATCGACTACATGATACTTCACCATTTATGGACCTAGGGGAATGCATTGTGTATTTGGCTACTAATTGTTGGGTTGCCGGAGTGACAGAAACCTGAACCCCCATTAGGAAACCTTTGCACAAGGGAGTGTAGGATCTCAGAGTTTAATGTTGTGGTTAGGTTTTTATCTTAATTACTTATTTAATCACAAGTATGTATTAGTCCAAGAAAGGTCAGTACATTAGCACAGATTCACCCACATAACACTTATCCAACCAACAAAGATTTCAACAATATGAAGCGAAAGCACTTGACAGTATTCCAATGTGTCCTCGAGAACGTTTGGTCCTCATTAGTATTACAAACGGCTTCTCCTTTGCTTAGAAAGGATTGGGACACTTGCTGCAATTATTGTTGTCTTTATTTACTTGCACTTTATTTCATTGCATTATAAAAAACCCTTAAAAATCCATTTGCTAAGTATTTACACAGAATTCCTGGTCCAAACCACTAGTCAACACCTTCTGCTCATTGTTGGGATCGACACTCCTATTTATCAAAAGTACTACGATACACCCCCTATACTTGTGGGTCATCAGCGTAGCATCGTCATCATTCGAGAGCCCCCTCCCCCACGTGTTGTGAATCCAAGGCCGGAGTGGCAGGTTCCCCCGGAATATGCTATGCCTGGGCTGAGGATTCAGTCGCGTGCGCCTAGGAACGACGATGTTGACGAAGACGAAGATGACCCTTAAGCTGTGTACTATAGGGCTAGATATGAGCACGACTAAAGGGGGGGGATTTAGTCCTAATTCCGTATTCCCTGGTTTTTAATATTAATAAATATATTGAGTGTTAGTCCCGGTTTGTTGCTGGACCAGGACTAAAGAGGGGCCTTTAGTCCCGATTTCGTAGTCCTAGTTAGGAAACCGGGACTAATGGACTGTTTCCTACTACGACTTTCCCGAACTATGACGATGTTGTTCTATTCTTGTGCCGGGGAGCTAACTAATTTCACATATAAGGGAGTGCCTCTATGACCAGCAATGTGGAGATGCCTGAGGACATCTCCACAGAGCTGGTCGTAGTGTTGTACCTGCTCTCGCAAACCATCTTGTAGTTTATAACTTCTCTAAATAGATCAATATGCCTTGGAGATAACTAATTTCACATATTAGGGAGTGCCTCTATGACCAGCAATGTGGAGATGCCTGAGGACTGGATCCTTAGGCATCTCCACAGAACTGGCTGTATTGTTGTCCCTGCTCTCGGACACCATCTTGTTTGAAGTTGATAACTTCACAAGGATGCCTATTTATAGATTAAGCAGCACGACATAGTGTCAACACTCATGACATAATATTAACACTCACCCCTGTCATGGCTTTTCGGGCACCAGCGCGCTTCACAGGCTTTAGTCCCGGCTGGTGACTTGGGCCAGGACAAAAGTACCAAAATTGCGCATGCTAGGCCAAAACTAGCACACTGTACTTTTTTTCAAACATTTGAATTTGCATACTATTATATTTTTTAAACATTTGCATTATACAGTTTTTGCATACTTACGAATTTGAGAAAACTTTCTGCATGAAAAGTGCTTGAATTTGAATAAGTAATCCAAATCCATTTTTTGTTTTATCAAATAATTATTTTAACTGGTCAAACTATTAACCATTTTGCCATTTTCAATTTAAAAATGCATTAACTATTATATTTTGCATATCTTTGAATCTCACAAAAATTTCAACATAAAAAGTGCTTGAATTTGAAGAAGTAATCCAAATCCATTTTATGTTTTATAAAATAATTATTCTAACTAGTCAAACTATTAACCATTTTGCCATTTTCAATTTAAAAATGCAAAAATTATTATATTTTGCATATTTTTGAATATCACTAAAATTTTCAACATAAAAGTATTTGAATTTAAATAAGTAATCCAAATCCATTTTCTGTTTTATAAAATACTTATTCTAACTAGTCAATCTATTAACCATTTTGCCATTTGCAATTAAAAATGCATTAACTATTATATTTTGCATATTTTTGAATCTCACTAAACTTACAACATAAAAAGTGCTTGAATTTGAATAAGTAGTACAAATCCATTTTCTGTTTTATAAAATAATTATTCTAACTTGTAAAACTATTAAACATTTGTTTTCCCTCCTTTCCCTCTAACCCAGAATTTTAGTCCCGGTTGGAGCCACTAACCGGGACTAAAGATATTTCTCGCCATTTCCCACCATTTCCCACCATGTTTTCCCGCACTTCCCATCTATATATAGGCTAACCGCACCATGGCTATCCACACATCCACACCTTCCTCTCTCACAACAATGGACACCACATACTGGGCCATTCTAACTCTCGAGGAAATCGAGGCGATGTGTGCCTCCAGCTACCCATGCCCCTAGGCTACCGGCTGCCTATCGACTAGATGCTGACTGTTGGAGGGGTTCCTGTCTCTACTGTGCCTCAAGGTTCCGCCCGCCAGGTGGCCACCACGAACCACTTCTACCTCGGAATCATGTCGGAGCAGCGGATGGATCCCCATTGGGATCCCGACAACTACGACACCTGGAATGCCTTTTTCGCTAACCGATGGGAAAGGGGGATCGCTAGGTACGAGGGTGATGGCCCGTCCCCGCTGAACTACAACGAAGCCGAATATCGCGGGAATGGCCACGGTAGATGCTACAGTCGGTAACGAATGGTACAACAAAGGGCAAGGGAGGCCAGCCATCTGCGGTGCGAGATGAGGGCGGAAACACTAGGATTTACCCAGGTTTGGCCCCTCGGAGGGTAAAGACCTGCTCCTGCTAGATTGTATTATGGAGGGAGTACAAGGGCGAGCTCGACGACTAGGCGGCGAGTCGCTGGGGTGTATGATGGAACGTGTCCTCTATCTGTACCCTAGGGAGGTTTATATAGGATCACCTCTGTAGGCTTTACAGATCTACAACCGAATTAGTTAAGGATTTGGAGGGTTCTTGACCTAATCCGACTGGGCCTAGCTACGCTTCTGGGCCTCCATCTTCCAGTCGCCTAGGTCCTTGCCAAGTCTCGATCCAGTCGTCGTCCTGCAGACCCACTCGCTGGCAGCTTGGGCCAGTAGGAAACGTCTTGCTGGGCATACCCCGGTCGGTTAATCCCCATCAGTAGTCCCCGAGGCCGTCATTGATTAGTCGTAGGTGTTCGTTGGCATTTAGAGTATGCGGGTGCAATTCGGACTCCTACTCGAGTCGGCGGTGGACTCCCTGAATAAAAGAAGGAACTAGTCATTTTAGTCGCAATAACGGCGAATAGCCAGATCGCAGCTTGGCGAATAGGTCGGCGAGTGGTTAAGTCACTATTATAGTGATCAGGTCGGCGAATCATCAAGTAGCTGAAGATAGCGAGTCGAATGGATGAAGTTGGACCGTCAGCGCTGGTCAAAGTAGCCGTTGGGTAATCCAACGGTAATATCGGCGTAATTACCGCGCGGTAACGGCTCGCCGAAGATGGCGGGTAACAACCGCTATATAAGGAGAGTGACCGGCGAGGGGAAAAAACTTCCCTCACTTCCTCCGATCTCGTGCATTCCCAATTCTCCATTCCGCGCAGCGACCCAGAGTGACTCATAGCCCTAGATCCCTCAATCGATGGCCCCTCCAGCGGAACCGTGGGTCAGATCCAAGTGCACAAAAGCGCTGTTGAAGTCATTCAAGGAGGCAGGGATCCTCCACGCCGGGAGATGGCGCATCCCCGTGGCCGGAGAGGTGACCCCAAATCCGTGCGAAGGAGATTCATCTGCTTCACCAGCCATCTGGAGCGGGGGCTCGGATTCGCCACTTCCCTCTTCGTCCGCCGCTTCTGCACCTACTATGACATCCAGCCATCAGATCTAGGGCCGCATAGCATCGAACATCTCGCCATCTTCGTGGCTATCTGGGCTGCCGGCCTTATTTCCCCCTATGGCAAGATCTGTTCCATGGGAGGATCAGCCGCAAAGAGGCAGGCGGCCCGATGTTGGCCGCGGGCAGCCCGACTTTTCAACTGAAGTCGAAGGCGTCCCTTTTCGATCCGATGCTGCCTGCCAAAGCAGCGAATGAGTGGAAGAAGAACTGGTTTTACGTGACCGAGTCGCCGCCGGGCGATGAGGTGGCGCTTCCGACGTACTCCGTTGACCGGCCCGAGCCGCGTCGGCTCCAAGTCACCAATCTTCCGCTGGACCAGCGGATGGTCGTTGATGAGATGCTGCAAACCATCCGCAACCTTGAGAAGCAGGGCCTCCAAACCATCAACCTTTACAACTACTGGCTCGGGCGACGACTCATGCCCCTGGCTAGCCACGCCCACTATATGTTCGAGTACACGGGCAAGGACGACCCGACGAAGTCCTTCCACAACGAGTGGAGACTCAACGATTACACCCTGGCCCTGACGAAGATTACCTTGGCGGGATATCTTGATGCAAAGGCCGGGGTTGCTCCTTACACTCCAAAGCGCGAGGCTCCAACGGTAAATACTTCCTTTCTTGTATATTCGCAGTCGTAGATTTGCATTCGCGGTTATGCTGATTTGTTTTATCGTTGTAGCTGTTCCAGGTGGTGGAAGGTTGTCTCCCGCCCACAGACAACGAGAACTCGACCTCGTCCGCGGAAGATGATAGCGAGTCTTTTCCCGACCAGGGCGGCGTCATAAGTGACAGGGGAGAAGATGATGATGACGATGACGACGGTGGCGACGAGGCTGTGGAGGTCGCTACACCTACGGTTCAAAAAACCCGCGGGCAGCACCAGCGCGAGCTTGAGGCCAGCAAGAGCCTCGAGGCTCACGGTGAAGACGATAGCAAACTCCCCGAACACACCTCATGGCGCGAAGCTATGTCGTTGAAGAAGAAACCACCGCCACCAAAGAAGAAGAAGAAGCCGGCTAAGCCGATATCACCGCCTTGGTCCGCGAGTAGCTCCGACGCTACCAGCGCAGCTCGAGGAAGCTAAAGTCGGCGCACCGACGCGTGCGGCCGCGGCGAGCGAAGCGGCCATTGCGGAAGGCGAGATGCCGTTGGCATCGCTGCCTCCGCCCTTTGTCCCAGTCACCGGGCTCATGGCTGCTGTAGCCACGGGGACCTCGCCACCGAGGGGAGTTCCCACGGCGATCGCCACTGAAGCTCCTGCAGCGGCCTCGTCCTCGAAGAAGCCGTCGGTGTCTTGGGCGCAGAGTGTGTTTGAGACGAGCCTTAGTCGGAAACTGGGGCCGGAGTTGGAGAAGCCGGCCAGCATTCGTACTGGCCTGCGTTTCATCCCAGTCGCCAAGTGAGTGTTTCTCACTCTTTTCATTTGTCTACTTGATTTATATCCGACTGGCGATTTCACTAACGGAGTCGTTCCGCAGGACTGGAGTGAAGAAGATAGGTCACCCTTCGGTGGCCAAGGTTCCATCGGGTGTCGCGGAGGCACCAGTCGACCCTTCGAAGAAGAGGAAGGGCGACGAGGTTGAGGTGCCTGCTAAAGGTGCGAAGCAAGCAAAGGGCAACGAGGTCGTCACAAATTCAGACTAACCGGCGGTCGCCCCGAGCGAGGCTCCACTTGCAGCTGACGCAACCCCGAGGGTTATGGTGGACACTGAGTCGCAGCGGGCGGAGCCCGTGGCCTCGGTTTGGGCGACAGGCCCCCCTTCGAGTGGTGCGGGAGCCTCGGTGGTGACGTTCCCTCGCTTTGTAGCGAGGGCCTCCGCGGCGAGTGCATCGGTGCTGTTGAACCAATTGCCCGAGGCCGCCGGCACGAAGGTCGAGCTGTGTCGCGGGCGTACTCCATTCGTGCTCCCATCGGTGGATGCAATGGAACTTCACGACATGCTGGGCGCCGCCATCCAGGTATGTCCAGTCCCTGAGGATAGGGCCACTGAATTTCAGTGGTCGGATTCTTATTTTTTTTGAGTCCAGTCCCCGAGTGGCTGGTCGTTGAATTTCAGCGGCTAGGCACTTAGGATTTTTGCTGCCCAGTCCCCGAGTGGCTAATCGCTGAATTTCAGCGAATAGGCACTTAAAAATTTTTGTTGTCCAGTCCTTGAGTGGCTAGTCGCTGAATTTCAGCAGCTAGGCACTTAGGATTTTTGTTGCTGACGCTTCCACGGGTGCGTAGGGCCTGCAGCGCGAGTCAGCGGAGCGTCTTGCCGCCAGGGAGCGTGTGGAGAGGGAGCTCCTCATTGTTCGGGACACGAATGAGCAGCTTCGAGCGACTGCGGGTGAGTGTTCGTTGTGCTTGATCCTGGTCATAAAGTTATTCTTCTCGTACTCATGGTGTTGTTGATGCAGAGAATAGCGCAACCGCGGTGGAGAAGGCTCGTCAGGGACTTGTTCCGGCTAGTGAACTGACAGATGCACGGTCGTCCTTGAGCGCCGCGGAGAAGCGAATCGCCGACCTGGAGCGTGGGCTCAAGGAGGCAAAGGCGGAGGCGACCTCGGCGGATGGGCGGGTCAAGGAAGTCGTTGCCTCTACTGCTGAAGAACGGAAGATGTCGAACGCGCTCGTTGTCGGGCTGCAAGATGACCTCTCCGGTCTTTAGGATTTCATCACGGAGCGCTGTCGCCCATTGATTGGTGATTTTTACTTTGGAGAGTCCCCGAGCGTGTGGGTCACGTTATTTTGCTGGAGCCTCCCTTACTAGTTGATTTGTATGTTGCAGGCCGGATTACTGATAATGCCGAAGAAGTGCAGTCGTACGATGCGCGGCAATGCGTCACCACTCTGGTTGATTCTGCCGCACTGTCAGCGACCTGCATCCGGGCGTATCTGCAGGAGATTTCGCCCACGGAGGTGATTCCCAGCGACCTCATCGAGGTTTGGCGCTATCTGGAGAAGGTGCCAGCGGTTGTGGAATTCATGACGCGGTCGGCTTTCCGTCGTGGTGCGGTGACTGCGCTGAGCCTTGGGCTCGCGCACTTTCTGGATGACTACGACCTCGACGACGTCACGAGCGGGTATCCTTCGTGGACGAGCGCAGTCGAAATCGCCGAGGTGCTGAAGCTGACCGAGCGGGCTGCGGTGTACGCCGATCGGGTGTGGGCGATGGGCGACCTCATTCCTTACTAGGAAACGGTCATCGCCCCGAATGACCCCGAGCCAGCGCACCGCGACTTCAAGGTGGAGCAGTCGTTCCATGCGGCCATGGCGGGTGAGATCACGACCTACCCATCGAACCCATGGATTCCTTTCATCCGCAGTCGCAAGGGCGGTGGCGCCTCATCGTCGGATCCTGCAGAGTAGAACAGTTTGCCGATCGGCATTAATTAGGATAATTACGTGACTATCCTTGAAAGCGAACAAATGTTGCCATTTGAAGGAAAGTAAGCGTGCTTTTGCCAATGTTTCGTGTTTTTATTGTTGGTTGTGCGAGTCCCCGAGCACGTCAGCCCTTTTATGGGGTTAATCTCCTTTTTGTGTGTTGTTTGAACTGTTAGTAAATTAAGGTCGACTCGCCATGGCTCGGAGAGCCAGTCGCATGGCGACTCAGGGGTGCTCCGTACTTAGCCATTTTCCCGGGCACAAACAGGGTCGGGTGGCCGAGTCCCGAGCGTGGTACTTGGCGGTTCCAGTCGCGTGCCTCGAAGGCGGTGGAGCCGCCACCCTCCGAGTTGGGATTCTTGAGTATGGTGGGGTCGTCATTGTTGACCCCGCTCGCGTACTTTGCGAGCTCTTCTGCGTGGTTGGCTTCTGCCGCTATGACGGTGTCGGCGAGCTCGGCGCCTTTGGCCTCGCACTCTGCGGCCATGTCGGGGTCGCCGTGGACGGTGATGATGCCGCACGGCCCGGGGAGCTTCATCGCGTTGTACGCGTAGTGGGGCGCTGCCATGAATTTGGCGAACGCCTGACGCCCCAGGACGCAGTGATAGGGGCTATTGAACGGCACTAGCTCGAAGACGATTCGCCCGATGCGGAAGTTCGCTGGTGTGCCAAAGGTGACTGGCAGCGTCACGTTGCCGATCGGGTACGCCTTCCGACCGGGGACGATGCCTTTTCAATCTATCATTGCCCCTCTAGTGAACTGTGGACCTTGGTCCATTCCTTTATCATTAATATTCCATCTACTGTTTAATTTTACTGTTTATTTTATGCAATTTCTATCTTCCACACTATACGTTTAATCCTTTGTTTTCAGCAAATCAGTGAGCTTGACAACCTCACTGTAAGCTTGACAAATCAGTGAGCTAGCAACACCTTGGAGTTGTTTCCTTTCTCCTACTGGTTCGATAACCTTGGTTTCATCACTAAGGGAAAACTTGTTGTGGTGCTCATCACACCTTTCTCTTGGGGTCTCCCAACAGGCTCTATGTCAACCGAGCCACCATCAGATACCCAGAGTAGTGAATCCCATAGCTTGTAGTACCTTTCAAATTAATAACGCAAAACCCTTTCAAGGTCCTACCGATGAACATCTCCAGGATTTGATACAAATTGACTCAACTTGCTTACATCAAAGGAGATGTTAGACCTCGTAGCGCTGGCTAAATACATAAGCGGGCCAATAATCTAGGAATATCTTAGTTGATCTTTAGCATCCTTAGGATCTCCCTGATTCTTTCGAACCAACATGCTAGGATCATATGGTGTAGGAGAAGATATGTAGTCGCTATACCCAAAACGACTCAAGATCTTTTGCACATAGTGAGATTGAAGCAGTGTTATCACACCATCATCATCTTTCAACAACTTGATGTTCAAGATCACATCAGCCACTCCTAGATCTTTCATCTCACATCAACGAGATAGAAAGTCGTTGACCTCCTTGATAACATTATGATTGGTCCCGAATATCTGTATATCATCAACATGTAGACATAAGATGACTCCCTCGCCCCCACCATGGCGATAGCACACACTTGTCATCTTCGTTTACAATAAAGCCTTCATCAGTTAAAGTTCTTTCAAACTTCTCATGCCACTGCTTAGGTGCTTTCTTAAGACCGTACAATGACTTTAGTAACTTGCACACGTTTCCTTGTTGACCATCTACCACGAATCCATCTGGCTGATCCATATAAATTTCCTCATCTAAGTCTCCATTTAGGAAAGCCATCTTAACATCCATTTTATGAATGAGAAGACCATGCGAGGCAAGCAAGGGTAGTAGTACTCGAATGGTGGTCAATCTAGCCACAGGTGAATAAGTATCAAAAGAAGTCTTCGCCTTCTTTCTAGGTATAACCCTTGGCAACAAGGTGTGCCTTGTACTTCTCAATAGTATCATCAGGTCTAAGATTCTTCTTGAACACCCACTTGCATCCTACAGGTTTGCACCCATAAGGATGATCAGTAATTTCTCAAGTTCCGTTTGCTATGATAGAATCCATCTCACTACGAACGGCTTCTTTCTAGTAGTCAGCATATTGAGATGCATAAGCTTCTGAAATATAAGTAGGAGTGTCATCCACAAGGTATATAATGAAATCATCACCAAAAGACTTCACAGTCCTCTATCTCTTACTCCTGGTAGGAGCTTCATTTTTATCCTCCGTAGGATTATTAAAGTGTTCTATCAAAATGGTGGCTTCAGGAATTGTAATTAATTGTTGACTAGATGAACTACGCATATCCTGATTTGATGAGCTAGACGAATATTTCATGGGAAAGATGTCTTCAAAGAAATTCGCATCATTCAACTCCATAATAGTACCAACACGCATGTCAGATACATCAAATTTTACTATCAAAAATCTATAGCCAATGCTATGAAAAGCATATCCCAGAAGAAGACAATCCATGGTTTTTTATCCAAGCTTACATTTCTTGGGTATTGGCACATTTATTTTTGCCAAACAACCCCAAGTTTATAAATAAGAGAGTTTTAACCTTTTATTTTCTCATTCCTCAAATGGTGTAATTTCTTTGTTCTCTTTGGGAACACGATTTAGGATATGACATGCAGTAACAATTTCCTCCCCCCACCATGCCTTGGAGAGACCCGATGTGTCTAACATGTCGTTAACCAAATCAGTTAGAGTACGGTTCTTTCATTCAGCCACCCCATTAGACTAGGGTGAGTAGGGAGGCATCCTATCATGGATTATAACATGTTCCGCACAAAAATAATCAAATTCGTTGGAAAAATAATGTCCACCATGATCAGACCTAAGCCGCTTAATCTTATGATCAGGATGATTTTCTGCTTCAACTTTATAGATTTTGAAAAAGTTCAAAGCTTCATCTTTGGATTTCGGAATATACACATAGCAGTATCTGGTGGAGTCGTTGATCAATGTCGTGAAATATTTCTCTGCACCTTTTGTCAACTCACCATTCATCTCACAAAGATTTGAATGTATGAGCTCTAATGGTGCCAAGTCTCTTGCCTCCGCAGTCTTGTGAGACTTGCGAGGTTGCTTTGCTCGCACACACACTTGACACTTTAGAGCCCTTGACATTAGTAAATTTCGGAATTAAACTCATGTTTTCTACCGCGTCATGCAACCAAATTTAATATGACAAAGTCGTGAATGCTAAATATTGGACCCATTATCATTCCAAACATGATTAATAACTTTAGTGCATAAGTCTGACAAAGAAAGGCGGAACAAGCCTCCGCACTTATAGCCTTTCCAAAAAATTATCCATACTTAGATATTACAACTTTATTGGACTCAAATACCAACTTAAAACCATCTCGACAGAGAAGTGATCCACTGACGAGATTTTTATTGCTGGAGGGGACGTGTTGCGCATTCTTCAGTTGTACGGTCTTTCCTGAACTAAACTTCAGATCCACCGTACCAACAGCTTGAAAAAAAGCACATGAGCCATTTCCCATCAGCACGGACCTAGACCGTGCAACCTGATAAGAAGAAAACATGGAAATATCAGCACATACATGTATATTGGCTCTGGTGTATATCCACCATTCAGTTGAATAACAAACTGAAAGGATAGTAGGAAACATACCGTACACAGCATCCTTCATCTCAGTATCACCAAGAACAACATTAGAAGACTTGCCATTGTTTCCATGCGAACACTTATCAAAGCGATTAGGGAAGCTAGGAGCCTAATGATTAGGATCACCACAGACATGGTGATACGTCCAAAACGTATCTACTTTCCTGAACACTTTTGCTATTGTTTCTCCTCTAAACTTGTGTGATTTGGATACAACTAACACGGTCTGACGTTGTTTTCAGAAGAATTACTTTGGTGTCTAGTTTTTGTGCAGAAAATCAACTTTCAGAAAAAATCCTAGAAAATACGCCAAAAATCCTATTTTACCAGAAGACTCATGGAGCCAGAAGATGAGGCGGAGATGGGCCACGAGGGGCCCACACCCCCTGGCCACGCCTAGAGGGGCTGTGGCCATGTCGGGCACCCCCTCAGCCTCCCTCTTCGCATACTTAAAGCCTTCTGACCTAAAAACTTCGGGGGGTTCGAAGTTTTTCCACAGAGAGTTCCGCTGCATCGCCACCACCAGAAATCGTGATTCGGAACCAGAAACTCCGTTCTGGCACCCAGCTGGGACGGGGAATTGGAGGATATCATTGCCATCATCATCACCGACGCCTCTCCATCAACCATCCTTGTTTCCCCCATACATGAGTGAGTAATCCCCCGTTGTAGGCTATGAGGATGGTACGGATTGGATGAGATCTATCATGTAATCGAATAAGATTGTTAGGGCTTGGTGCCTAGTATCTTTATTAGTGCTATTTGACTTTGTTGCAACTTGTTGTGCTTAATGCTTGTCACTAGGGCCCGAGTGCCATGATCTCAGATCTGAACTTATTATTGATTCATGATGATAGTATTGTTTGTGATCATATTTGCAAGTTGTGTACACATATCATTGTACGGAACCAAAGGCCCCGAAGTGACAGAAATTGGGACAGTGGGAGGGGATGGTTGTGATATGAGGATCACATGTGTTCACAGAGTGTTAGTTATTTGCTCTGGTGCTCTATTAAAAGGAGTACCTTAATTTCCAATAGATTCCCTTGAGGCCCCGCTACAACGGGCTGGCAGGACAAAAGATGTTGTGCAAGTTCTCATTGCGAGCACGTATGACTATGTATGGAACACATGCCTATGATTTTTTAGTACTTTGATGCTTTATATTTTTTATATGCAATTTCCCTAGATCTTGAAGTTACATGAGTAATCTCGTCCATGCAATGCCCGTCCATCCATCCCTATGCCTACCGCACTCATATCCTACTATTTGCTACTATTGTTACTATTGCTCTTGTTTTACTGCTGCTATTACTTTGCTATTGCTACTACACAACTGTTGCTACTGATAAACTGCTGTGAGCAAGACTATTTCTAGGTGCATCTGAATTGACAACTCAGTTGTTAAGGCTTATAAGTATTCTTTGGCTCCCCTTGTGTCGAATCAATAAATTGGGTAATACTACCCTGGAAGACTGTTGCGATCCCCTATACTTGTGGCTCATCAAGACTATTTTCTAGCGCTGTTGCCGGGGAGCATAGCTTTATTTGTAAGTTCACTTGGATCTATTATTGTTCAATACTATTCCTTTCATCATGGAGAAGTCTCGTGATGGAAAGTTTCCTATTTTACCATCCACTACAAGAAGAGGTATAGTCCTAAACACCTCTGCTTCTCTTGATTCACTGTCTGTTATAAGTAAGCATGTTACACCACCACCACATACACATGCTACACACACCGCTACTACTGCTGAATCTGAAATTGCTTCTGATACTCATGATGTTACTTCTACCTTGCTTGATGAGACTGGCTCATTAGGTCTTTTCCTAGATGCTACTATTGCTAGAACTATACTGGGAAACACTGAAACTCCTAGTGAAGACACTATTACACCTGAGAGTCTAGAGAGAGATATGATATTAATGATGGTTACATTCAAATGACTGATGAATTTATTGAAGATTACCAAAACACACGTGGTGCTAGTGCTATTAGTAGTCTCCTTGAGAGATGTACTATTATACCTAAACTGTCTCCTGATGCTAAGTTTGCTACTTATCCCATAGATATTAAAGATAAAGATTATGATTTCTCTCTTGATTTATCTTATATAAACATTGTTGAGAAAGAACCTTTTGTGGGATTGAGAATGAAAAGGTTGTGGCACATATGAATGAGCTTTCCACTATGGGTGCCTTATTTTCTGATGATGTTAATATGCGTACCTACTTTGTTGCTAAGATCTTCCCTTTTTCACTAAAAGGAGAAGCTAAAGCTTGGTTTAATAGTTTACCTCCTAGATCCATTGATAGCCCTGATTGCTTGATTGCTACTTTCTTTCAGAAATATTTCCCTCCTAGTGCTATACATGCTTCTTTGCAGAAACGTTTTGATTTTAAACATGGAGAAGAAGAGAAATTGCCTGAGTCATGGAAAAGGTTCCGTTCCTTGATCCATGCACATCCTGGATGTACTTTAACTAAAAATGAGCTTCTTGATATTTATTATAATGGACTAACTGATGAATCTAGGTCATACCTAAATAGTTTTGCTGATTATGTTTTCAGGAAGATAACTCCTGCAGAAGATGAAGAATTAATGGCTAAAATAAGAAACAATTATGATGATTGGACTTCAACTGAGCCAATTACACCTGAACCAATTGTGCCTGAACCAACTCCAACACCAACACAAAAGAAGAGGGGAGTGATTGCATTAAATAATGAAGTGACGAAAGAAGCTAAGAAATGTCTTAAGGAGAAGGGAATTAGATCTGGAGATGTGAAGAATTTACCTCCTATAGAAGAATTATGTAAGCCAAGTCTCCACTCATCCACTATTGAGGTACACTCTCTCCAACACTTTGATGAAGGTGATATTCCTTATGGTAAACCTCCTGATCAATCCTTATAGGAACTTGACATTTTTATTGTTAAACAAGGTAATTTTAATAAACAAGTTTAGAATCAATTATTGGAAAACTCTAGAGCTATTAATGAGTTGAAAGATATTGTGGAAAGAACTTCTAATGATGTAAAATGCTGTAAACACTTCCAAATCGTTCAAATCCAAATTGATCAACTTGCTAAGGTACAAAAAGATATGCTAGTTAATGTTTCTGGAGATAAACATGCTTATGGAATTAGAACTAGGAGTGGTACAACCACTCAAGATCCTTTATATCCTGAAGGACACCCTAAAATAATTGAGCAGGATTCTCAACAAGCTGAAAATAGTGCTAGTCCTCATAAGAGAAAGAAAAAGAAACATAAAATAGTTGAGGAACCTCCTAAACCTGCTGTGGATCCCAATAGTATATATGTCTCTGACGCTGAAACTGAAAGTGGTATTGATAAAAATGATGCTCCTGATAAGGAAGAAATTGAAGAAGAACCTGAGAAGCACACTAAGAACACTAGGTACACTAAGGAAGATTTTATTGCTAATAAACATGGTTGAAAGAGAACCTTGGGTGCGGAAACCTATGCCTTTTCCAAATAAGAAACACACGTCAAAGGAGGAAGAGAACTATAACAAGTTTTGTGAGTGGATGAAACCTTTATTTTTGCAAATTCCTTTGACTGATGCTATTAAGTTGCCTCCTTATTCAAAGTATATGAAGGATATTGTCTCTAATAAAAGGAAGATTCCTAATGAGGAAATTTCTACTTTGCTTGCTAATTATTCCTTCAATGGTAAGGTTCCAACGAAACTTGGTGATCCAGGTATTCCAACTATTCCTTGATCTATTAAAACTAATTATGTTAGAACTACTTTATGTGATTTGGGAGCTGGAGTTAGTGTTATGCCTTTTTCTCTCTACAAGAGACTTCAGCTAGAAAATTGATACCAACTGATATATCTTTGCAAATGGCTGATAAGTCTACTACTATTCATGTTGGTATATGTGAGGATGTTCATGTTCAAGTGGCTCATAATTTCTTGGTTTTAACTGATTTTGTTGTGCTTGAGATGCATGAAGATGATAATATGTCTATTATTATTGGGAGACCTTTTCTTAATACTGTAGGTGCTATCATCAATTGTAATCAAGGAAAAGTAACTTTTAATATTAATGATAAAGAGAATACTGTCTATTTCCCCAAGAAAATTGATAAGAGCTATGGCCTTAATTCCATTGAAAATATTGGAAGCATCAAAGTTGGAGAAATATATTGTCCCATTCCACAAGAAAGTTTTGAAACTATTATGATTGGGACTATTGCTATCAAGATTGAGGTAACATAATCATTTTGTGGAATGCAAAGTTTTGCTTCATATAAGATTGTTTTGGTAACAAGACTTGATCAACCTTGTTAACAAAGGGATTTTAATGAACAAAACAATGCTTTCAAAGTGGTTATACTTTCTCACTTTTATTTTTCTCCTTTCCAATCTTTTCTCTTCCTCTTGTTAGCTTTAGTTTTGCTAGTTGTTTTCTTTTTAGAGTGTCTTAGAACTTCTGTAGTTTTGGTTTTGGTTTTCTTTTTTTGTCTTTCAAAAATCTTTTTCTGCGAGAAAATCAATTTTCATAACCTGAAAATTGGCCAAAAATAAAGTTTCCCAAAAAATTTGAGAAAATTTATATTAAATTTTTCCTCGAAAAAGGGGGCAGAGGGACACCTGGATTGGCCCAGGGGGACCCACCAGGCCAGCACACCCCTAGGTGGCGCGACCAGTCCTAGGGCGCGCCTGGCCTGGGTGGGGCCCACCTATGGCCCTCCAGGTTGTCTCCTTTCAGCCACTTCTTTCTCTCTCCTGAAAAACACCGGAAAACTTTCTAAAGCTCGATTTCCTGCTGTTCTTTCTCCCGATTTTTGATCTCCTTGCTCATCCCATATTTGCTGCTGATTTTTGGAGGGATTGCTCTCCGGTATGTGCCTCCTCCGCTTGTCCAATTAGATTTTTGATTGGTGGATTCTATCTTGAGTATTTTTCTATTGTAGGTGACAGGTTGTGTGAGCTTGCATGATTGTTCTATGCTTAGACATTTCATTTTTATGCATGTTTAGACCTCTAGCAAGTTCCTATAGTAGTTCCTCATCATTTATCAACTTGGAAATCACTTGGTTTGATGTTTGTCTAAAAATTTCAGAAAAGAAGATGAGTGCATACCAGCTGAATCAACATGATTTGATGGTACTTGAGACAATGAAAGTCCATCACGATGAGGAAGTTTTCTCTTCCATATATCCATGCCCTGAATTTATGAGAGCTGCGGGGATCTTTCAGGATTTCCAAACTATGATTTCTAATGCAAGGTTGGAACACTTTGTTGAAGAGGAGCCATACCAATATGTTGAGCTAACCATGTCTGTGGTGCAGGACTTTCAGTTTAGTTGGTCCTTGTCCAATCCCATGGTCCACTATAAAATTTACAATATAGCTGTCGACCTCCCTTTTGTTGATTTTTGTGCAACTATTAGAGTGCCACAGTGGGGTTCATGTGAGAAGATTAGAGAGAGAACTAATCCACTCATGGACTTATATGCTGGAATTTGCCAAGGTTGCGACTTCTCAAAGGAAAGTGGTAAAATTCGAAACATTGAGTTCCCATCCATTAGATATTTTGCCTATTTCATTGCCAAGTGTGTTCTTGCTAGGAAGACTGCTAGAAAATTATCTTCATTTGATCTAGATTTTATCTCAGCTCCTTTGAATAGGAATAGAACTTATAACTTGGGTGCTTTGATAGCTTTCTGTCTTGCCACTAACCACGTGAAAGGTGGAATTTGTGGAGGTCTCATTGCTTCTCGTTTGCTAGATTTTCATGGTTTAGAGCCTTATCATTCAGACTTTCAGTTCCCCATAGAGAAACTTGATCTCAATTCCATGGTTCATCATAAATTTGTTTCTTCTTGGGCTACCTACCTTTGTCAAGCGTGGCTGGAGAGGGGGTGGAACTGAGAAAGTAGTCTCTTTGCCTGCACCTGCTTTGTTTAACTTTGATAACAGGCAACGATGGTCACTCAGGGAAGAAGAACTTGACAAATACGTGGCGGAGCTCTCCCATCAATACGAGAATGTTGGGGAGGATGCCGAAGATGATTCGGTTCAGCCCTCCAACATGGGGGAGTCTTCATACTAGCAGGCCTCCTATGATTGGGGCGCTTCTTCTTCTTCATCGCGAGGGACTGATTATGATCATTCCTACGATGACCTACCAGCTTGGGGGTACTACCCGCATTATTGATTTTCGTGGGAATGGCCACGGGAGATGCTGCAATCAGCAGCGAATAGTAGAACGAGGGGCAAGGGTGGCCAGCCATCTGCGGTGCGAGATGAGGGCGGAAACACAAGGGTTTACCCAGGTTCGCCCCCTGGAGGGTAAAGACCTACTCCTGCTAGATTGTATTGATGAGAAAGTACAAGGACGAGCTCGGCGACTAGGCGGCGAGTCGCAGGGGGTGTATGATGGAACTTGTCCTCTATGCGTACCCTAGGGAGGTTTATATAGACTTACCTCGCTAGGGTTTACATATCTCCAACCGAAATAGTTAAGGACTCGGAGGGTGTTTGACCTAATCCGACTGGTCCTAGCTACGCTTATGGGCCTTTAGCTTCCAGTCGCCTGGCTCCCCGTTGAATCTCGATCCAGTCGCCATCCTGCAGGCCCACTCGCTAGCAGCTTGGGCCAATAGGAAACGTCCTGCTGGGTATACCCCACTCGGCATATCCCCATCAGTAGTCCTCGAGGCTATTTGTCAACACCCGGATTTTTAATCCCAGATGCCTGTTATGCCATACATCACAATCCCAGGATTACCATTTTTGCGAGACATAACATAATTGGATACCACAGTACATCATCCATTACAAACCATACATAAGGTCTTACACAAATAAGGATCTCATGATCCAGTCTTAATATAACACAAGCAGCGGAATACGTAATGATAACGGTAGCGCAGGCGAAGCTCCATCTTCGGGGTCACAGGCAATGGTGACGAT
Source organism: Avena sativa (assembly GCA_916181665.1). Taxonomy (NCBI): domain Eukaryota; kingdom Viridiplantae; phylum Streptophyta; class Magnoliopsida; order Poales; family Poaceae; genus Avena; species Avena sativa. The sequence continues at coordinate 59,096,393 of OV702280.1, read as the reverse complement.
GGGAGATGATCCTAGTTGTCGTGACCTTCCTGGGGTCCATCTTCCAGGTACTCCTCTTCATAGTCTGGCCACGGGAACAGCCAGGGACAAAGCCACGAGTACTCTTTAAGTACTCGCAAACTAATACTAACAAGTGAAGGGGTTTTTGTAATAGGATACTAAGCTCTAGGGTTATTTTGCAAAAGCCATATTTACATCTACTAAGTTCAGAAGCAAGAAAAGCTAGTTGAAATTTTAGAACACCTAAGGGGGGGACTTGTATCTCATGCCACAACTCTGTTGTGGTCAAGTCAAAGTCTCAAATCATTTCACAAGTTATTTTGAAAACATCTGACGGGGGAACAGTATGGCCACTCCAACTGTCCATAACCGCGGACGCGGCTATTCGAATAGTTTGACACTCTACAGAGATTGTACACTTTCACCACAACATTCGATACATTCGTCAGGAACAAATCCTGAATTCACCATACTCAGTATGCGGATAATCAATCCTAACCCTTCAATTACACACCCTAGTATAAGCACCTCTCCTGTGAGTTTGGCCTCTCAACCATGACCAACTGTCATCTTGGGTACTGCACAGGTGGACAATCTTCACAAGGTAGCCTCAGCTCAAACCTTGGCCGTGAGGGAACTAATACTAAGGTATATAAGTTTCCAGTCAAGCCTTACCCAATTCTCGGGTATTGTGGTTGTACGATAAAATTGGAATGGTATCGCATCCAGACAACCATCAGTTTTATAAAGTGCTAAGGCTCATGCCTCAACATTTTTATCACCATAAATCATCTGGTGTTTGGAAACATATGTCAAAACATCTCAATAGAATGATCCATCATTCCAAGGTTTTCATAACCATTTTTCCACCAAGTATTCCCATCTAAATTTGATCAAGTATTATGCTTAGAACTAGCATCTACAAGTGGGGGTAAGTACTAATGAGGGGTGGTAAACTATTGGATTTTTAACTAAGTTCAATCTCATGCCTTAGGATGACATCAAGATTATCTAGCTTAGGCCAAATTTTATGCTCTTTATGAAACCTTCAGTTATCCTTCTAGAATCTACAATTCACTTAAGTAAACTCTAAGTAATAGCTTTGATAGAGAAATAAAATAGAAAGCTTGCAAATAAAACTAGGATTGGTTTATCAAGTGGTTATGATCACATATGCTTAGGGCATATGGTAACAAGTAAGGGTTTGTTTGCATCAGTAGAGTATCTTGCAAGTGTTAGCTTGCACATTCAACTAGTAGCATTAGGATTGCTAAATTGCAAGTGTTAGCTTGCAAGGTTAATAGCTTGCAAGTATTGGCTTGTCTTGACCAGAGAAGTGGTTGAAGTTCTCCGCGGCTTCTTCTTCGTAGTATCCTCCTTCTTCCTCGTATCCTTGGTCGGTACTAGCGTCTATAAATAAATACGAGGTACACAATCACCAAACAATACTTAACTACTTTCAATCATCACACAAAAGGGTCCTATAGATGATCTAGCATCATCTCTAACATTACAAGATTAAAGCTTGGTTTAATTCCTTTTATTTTTAGAAAAGTAATTTCTACTCATTGAAAAACTACTTAAGATTTAATATTCTCCAAACCAAACATGGGATCATGTTGACACATGTCATCATCACATATTTTAGTCCATGGGAATGTGATTTAAAGTGGTGTCACAATTTAATAAGGTTAACCTTTTATTTTTAATTAAATAAAGTGACTAGAAATGCTTATGTGGCATTCTCCTAGCTTGCTGTCCACACTGGGGTGACATGGTGAGCTTCGGTTGTTCACCATTGATGGCATTGCCGAGCTTACAGTGGGGCTAGTGCTTGGTTTAGTTAGCTAGATGATCTACTGAGGTTACTATGAGCTAGAGAGGGAACAAGTTAGGCTCCAATCACTGCTCACAATAGTGTTTAGATTTTATTTGATTTGAATCAGCATGGTGTTTAATGAAATGGCCGCAAGAATTCAAGTTTTGAATTTTGAAAAGATTTTTGGTGGGTGTGCTAGGTTGGTGCTGGTGAGTCTGCAGATGCTTGGGTTTTGAAAGTTGAGCTTGTTTGAGTGGTTTTTGAAAAAGTGGGATCTTCCCATATGATAAAGATTCAATTTTGAATTGTCATTTAAACTATGCATTTGAAAGTTTCTAGATGATCACAAGGTGGGCCTTGATACTTTGTTAAGAGTACTATCAAGGGGTGTAAAGATCCAAACAAGATTCTGTTAAGTTCTGAAAGTTTGGGACAACCAAAGTAGGCATAGGAGTTAAATTGGGCAAAATGACCATTCACCCAATTTGGCTTATTTTGATTTATTTGTCTTTGGGAAAAGTTTGGGAATTGTTTAGATGATGTTTATTTCACCTAAGAATCCTTTTACAAGCAAATAAACACATAAACAAGGTAATTCAAAAGAATTCAAAAATGGGATGCATACACACATGCATGCTTGCATAGTTTTATTTAGAAAAGTTTTTATTAACCCTAAATTTGATGATTAGAGTTTGATGTTCCAAGTTTAGTATTTTTGGGATGTTACAAACCTTACCCCCTAAACAAAATCTCGTCCCGAGATTTGAAAAAGGACGAAAAGATTACCTAGGATTTGAAGAGATCGGGAAATTCCGTCCTGATGTGATCTTCGCGCTCCCAGGTAGCTTCCTCTTCTGTGTGGTTGCTCCACTGAATCTTGAGAATCTTGATGCTTCGGGTTCTGGTGGTTCAGAAAGCTTCTTCCAAAATACGGATGGGTACTTCAGGATAGGTCAGGTCATCGTTGATCTCTATGGTCCAGTGATCGATATTCTTGAATACTTCAGTCTTCTCTGGAACTTCGAGGCACTTGCGAAATAATGAGATATGGAACACGTTGTGCACGGCTGACATCTCTTCCAGTAGTTCCAATTGATACGACACTTCTCCTCGACGGTTTAGAATCTTGAAGGGTCCGATATATCTGGGGGCTAACTTTCCTTTGATTTGGAAACGCTGCATTCCCATCAATGGCGACACTTTCAGATACACAAAATCTCCTATGTTGAAGGCGAGGTCTCGACGTCTCTTGTCGGCGTAACTCTTCTGTCTGGACTGGGCTGTCTTGAGGTGCTCACGAATCTTGTGAACCTTCTCTTCTGCTTCTCGTAGGATGTCGGGTCCGAAGATATGACTCTCTCCTACTTCCGACCAGTTCAAAGGGGTGCGACACTTCCTTCCATACATGAATTCAAATGGGGCCATTTGCAAACTAGCTTGATAACTGTTGTATGAAAATTCTGCAAACGGCAGGCAATCTTCCCACTTAGATCCATATTCTAACACACATGGTCTCAGCATATCTTCGAGTATTTGATTTACTCGCTCCGTTTGTCCATCGGCCTGAGGGTGATATGCGGTGCTGAAATCTAGGCGGGTTCCTAAACCTTCTTGGAATTTCTTCCAGAATCTCGAGGTAAATTGGGTTCCTCGATCCGATACGATGTTCTTGGGGACTCCATGCAAACTAACTATCCTAGCGATGTATAACTCCACTAGCTTCGAACTCTGATATGTGGTCTTGACGGATAAGAAATGGGTGACTTTGGACAATCTGTCCACTATGACCCAGATAGAGTCATTTCCCCTACTAGAAGTAGGCAATCCGGTGATAAAGTCCATTCCAACGGAATCCCATTTCCATTCTGGAATCTGCAATGGTTGCAACAATCCAGCGGGTCTTTGATGTCCTGCCTTGACTCGCTGACATATATCACACTTGGCGATATAGCTTCCGATTTCTCTCTTCATCTTATGCCACCAAAATTGCTCCTTCAAATCTTGATACATCTTAGTTCCTCTGGGGTGGACAGAATAAAGAGTATCATGAGCTTCCTTCAGAATCACTTCTTTCAACTCAGAATCTGCTGGTACACAAAGGCGTCCTTTGTACCACAGAACTCCTTCTTCGTCTTCGGTGAATCCGGGTACTTTGCCTGTACCAATACGACGCTTGATTCTGTCGATACTAGCATTTCCCTTCTGGACCTCTTTGGTCTGACTGATCAAAGTGGGTTGAAGTTCTATGATAGCCAAAAATCCTTCATTCAGTAATTCCATTCGGAAATATTCCATCTCTTTGTGCAAACTTGATTGCTCCTTTAAAATCATGGAGTTCAAGCGGCACGGCAATCTTCTAAGGGCATCTGCTACCACGTTGGCTTTACCGGGGTGATAGTGAATCTCTAGGTCGTAATCCTTGATTAGCTCAGTCCATCTTCCCTGTCTCATATTCAGCTCCTTCTGAGTGAATATGTACTTCAGGCTCTTGTGATCCTAATAAATCTCACAACGATTTCCCATCAGGTAATGTCTCCATGTCTTCAGGGCTAGAACTACGGCTGCGAGTTCGAGGTCATGGGTTGGGTAATTTGGCTCATGTTGTTTCAGTTGTCGAGATAGATAAGATATAACTTTGCCTTCTTGCATTAGCACACATCCGAGGCCGATCTTGGATGCATCACAATACACATCGAAGGGCTTCATGATATCCGGCATGATTAAGATTGGGGCTAAAATCAATCTCCTCTTGAGATCTTGAAAACTCGCTTCACATTTGTCGGTCCATTCAAACTTCTTGTCCTTCTTCACCAATTGGGTCATGGGTCTGGTGATACTCGAGAATCCTTCTACGAACTTGCGGTAATATCCCGCCAATCCGAGAAATGCACGAACTTGGGTTTGAGTGGTTGGGGCTTGCCAATCTTCGACATCCTTCACCTTTGCAGGGTCAACGGCAATTCCTCCGGCTGATACAATGTGACCGAGGAATCCTACTTCTTGTAACCAGAATTCACATTTGCTAAACTTGCATACAACTGATGCTCTCTAAGGGTTCCAAGAATGGTCCTTATGTGTATCTCATGTTCTTCTTCCGATTTGGAATAAATCAGAATGTCATCGATGAAAACAACGACAAACTTATCCAGGAAGTCCATACAAATCTTATTCATGAGATTCATGAAATAAGCGGGGGCATTGGTTAATCCAAAGGACATAACGGTATACTCGTATAATCCATATCGGGTGGTAAAGGCAGTCTTGGGAATATCTTTTGCACGAATCTTGAGTTGATGATAGCCAGTGCTAAGATCAATCTTAGAAAACACTTTGGCACCGGTCAACTGATCAAACAAATCTTCTATCTTTGGCAAGGGGTATTTGTTCTTGATGGTGACATCATTCAACTTCCTGTAATCCGTACACAAACGGTTACCTCCATCCTTCTTGTCCACGAACAAAATAGGTGATCTCCAAGGTGACGCACTTGGTTGAATCAATCCAATTTCCAACATGGAATCCAGTTGCTTCTTCAGTTCTGCCAGTTCCGACGGGTACATACTATAGGGTCTCTGGGCTATGGGTCTTGTTTCGGGGATTAGTTCAATGATAAACTCGATATCCCGATCTGGGGGCATACCGGGCAAAACATCTGGAAATACATCGGGGTATTCATAGACTATCCGGACTTGGTCAATGGTAGGTTGGGCTATACTCTTGTTGCACTTGAATTGGCGAGGTAAGGTTTCAGATATATGCTCGACTGATATTCCGGCTGTACTGGTCATGGTGATGGCTTTCTTGGCACAGTCAGTCAATCCTTTATGTTTGGACATCCAATCTATTCCTAGTACTACTTCCAAGCCTTTAGTTCCGAGTACTATCAGATTAGCATAAAAATCTATGCCATGGATTCGGATAGGGACGGCTTTGCAAATTTGCCTAGCTTTGGTGGTTGAACCGGGAATTTGGACGATCATAACATGCTTCAGTTTTGTTGGTTGAATTTTACTAGTGCATGCAAATTCTTCGGTGACAAATGAATCTGATGCACCAGAATCAAACAACACTCTTGCAAGTACTGAATTAACAGAAAACATACCCAGCACGACGTCTGGCGCTTCCTGAGCTTCTTCAGCATGCATGAGGAAAACACGGCCGTTGCGGTTGAGTGAATTCCCTGGGGAAAACCTTCTTCCTGGCTGAACACGACGCTGCTGCTGAGCTGGGGCATTTGCATTGGGGGCTGCGGCATTCTTCTTGTTGGGAACTCATTGGAATAGTGGCCCTTATTTCCACAGTCATAACAAGTCACTTGCGAATTGTCCTTTGCTGCTACAGGCACAGCATTGCTTCCAGTCCTCGGGGCAGTGTTGGTGTTGGTGGTAGCATTGTTGTTGAACTTGGGTGGGGCACGGTTGAAATTGCTAGAGTTGCCGGGGTTGTTGTGATTCCCTTCGGGCCTAGGGTTTCCACGGTTGGGGTAGGTGGGACGGTTCATCGAGGTTTTGTTGGTTCTTGGGGCAAATCCTGGAGATGGTCTAGGGCGATACTTTGGGGTCTAATGGGTTCCTGGCTGGTGCATCATGCGACGCTTGCGGTTCTCATTGGCTTGGTTGATCTTTCCTTCCATCTGGATGGCAGAGTCGACAAGGGCTTCAATATCCACAAAGGGGATATTGACTAACACAGTCTGCATCTCACCATGTAGACCATTCAATAATCTTTCTTTCTTCTTGGCTTCATTGTCGATCTCATCCGGGGCATACCTAGCTAATGACAAAAATTTGTCACGGTATTCCACTACGGTCATCCTTCCTTGCTTCAGTTCTCTGAACTCGTCTCTCATTCTCTTGATCAAACCTGGTGGCACATGGGTTCTGCTGAACTTGACCTTGAATTCCTCCCAGGTCATCATCTGGCCTCCGGTCATTGCGCGAACACTGTTCCACCATGCTCTGGCATCTCCAGCTAGATAGTGGGTGGCGAACAGAACTTTCTCATTAGCTTCCACTCCGGCGACTTCTAGGTTATTTTCCATGGTCTGCAGCCAATCGTCGGCATCTAGGGGCTCTTCCGACTTAGTGAAAACAGGTGGGTTGGTGTTCTTGAAATTCTTGAGCTTAGATCCATGGTTGTCCTGATTTCCATGGCCTTGGTTGTTGTGGGCAAGATGAGCTATCTGTTGCAGGATGGCTAGGTTGGCTTGACGTTCGGCTCTTTAAGCTTCGCGGTCAGAAACCAACATTTGCAGTATCTGCAACATCGGGTCCGAAGATGAACCACTCCCTCCACGTGGCATCTGAAGATTGAGATAGATCATGAGAAAAGAGGGAAATTTCTAAGGTTCTGGGACTTGGAATTTTTTTTCAGATTTTTCTAGCAACTTGCTTTTCATTCAATCATAGCACACGGTACAACACACACCACAACAAAGGGAAACAGATGGTTTTAAGAACCATTCTAGAAACTACGATATAGTGGGACCGAATACTACTCACTACGCTAGTGCTCAAGTGCTACTACTCCTCGGAGTCAGTATAGTCGTCATCCTCATCATCCTCGTCGTCATCGATGAAGGCGTAATCATCCTTATCGGTGAAGAAATCCATAGCCTGATCTTCCAGGAAATCATCATCATCACTGAGATAGGAGTGGGTGTCTCCACGAAGATCCTCTCCGGCATTCTCCCTTTCCTCCAACTGCATGTCTCTCTTGTGGATGGTCTCCTCCAAAGACGAGATACGGTGGCGAAGACGTGCAATGATGCGCTCCTTCTTGTCGAGCTGACGACGGCGAGACTTGCGATCCTTCGCTAGCATGGCGATGGTCTGATCCTTCGTCTTGATGATGGCAGACTTGTGGTTGGAGTAGTCACAACAGTTGTCCAATTCTTGCTGACGATCATACATCATGAAGCTAAGGTGATCCAATTGAGTCTTCAGATCATGGTGGTATGGGGCTTCCAGGGGTTGTCCATTAGCATCATGCCTTGGGCAAAACTCAAAGCGAGTACCTTTGATCTGGTTGATACTCTGCCCACACAGACGGGCAAGAGCTTCCTACATGGCCCTGGCAAGTCCATCGAGCCAGTTGTTCTCTCTTAAGGTGAACTGAATTCCCTCAGCAGTGGGGGGTTCAATCTTTCCTCGTAGACTTGCAACAATTAGGCACTGCAGATCTTCTCCTCCTTGATCATTGAGCTGGGCTCCGAAGAACTTGGGGTGTGGACGCTCCAGAAGTTCCGAAAGCTGGTCCAAATCCCTCTCAAAGATAAGGTCTCCGCCATTTCCCAACTGATAAAACTTGCTGTACTTCACGTCCATCTAAAAGAATATAAGATGAGTAAGTTAGTAGAGTGATCAAGTGTGTCAAATTTTATGTATTTTGCAAGAGTTTTTGAGGAACATGAATTTTTTTATGATAAGAATCAAAGTGATAAGAATGGGAATAAGTTCTTTGGTTTTGAAACTAAGTTTTTGATTCAATCGTCCAGTCTAACTAGGGTGTCCTATGATCAGGATGGCTCTGATACCAACTTGTCAACACCCGGATTTTTAATCCCAGATGCCTGTTATGCCATACATCGCAATCCCAGGATTACCATTTTTGCGAGACATAACAGAATTGGATACCACAGTACATCATCCATTACAAACCATACATAAGGTCTTACACAAATAAGGATCCCATGATCTAGTCTTAATATAACACAAGGAGCGGAATACGTAATAATAATGGTAGCATAGGCGAAGCTCCATCTTCGGGGTCATAGTCAATGCTGATGATGGGAGATGATCCTAGTTGTCGTAACCTTCCTGGGGTCCATCTTCCAGGTACTCCTCTTCATAGTCTAGCCACGGGAACAACCAAGGACAAAGCCATGAGTACTCTTTAAGTACTCGCAAACTAATACTAACAAGTGAAGGGATTTTTGTAATAGGACACTAAGCTCTAGGGTTGTTTTGCAGAAGCCAGATTTACATCTACTAAGTTCAGAAGAAAGAAAAGCTAGTTGAAATTTTAGAACACTTAAGGGGGGGAACTTGTATCTCATGCCACAACTCTGTTGTGGTCAAGTCAAAGTCTCAAATCATTTCACAAGTCATTTTGAAAACATCTGACGGGGGAACAGTATGGCCACTCCAACTGTCCATAACTGCGGACGCGGCTATTCGAATAGCTTGACACTCTGCAGAGATTGTACACTTTCACCACAACATTCGATACATCCATTAGGAACAAATCCTGAATTCACCATACTCAGTATGCGGATAATCAATCCTAACCTTTCAATTACATGCCCTAGTATAAGCACCTCTCTTGTGAGTTTGGCCTCCCAACCATGACCAAATGTCATATTGGGTACTGCACAGGTGGAACTAATACTAAGGTATATAAGTTTCCAGTCAAGCCCTACCCAATTCTCGGGTATTGTGGTTGTACGATAAAATTGGAATGGTATCGCATCCAGACAACCATCAGTTTTATAAAGTGCTAAGGCTCATGCCTCGACATTTTTATCACCATAAATCATCTGGTGTTTGGAAACACATGTCAAAACATCTCAATAGAATGATCCATCATTCCAAGGTTTTCATAACCATTTTTCCACCAAGTATTCCCATCTAAATTTGATCAAGTTTTATGCTTAGCACTAGCATCTACAAGCGGGGGTAAGTACTAATGAGGGGTGGTAAACTAGTGGATTTTTAACTAAGTTCAATCTCATGCCTTAGGATGACATCAGGATTATCTAGCTTAGGCCAAATTTTATGCTCTTTATGCAACCTTCAGTTATCCTTCTAGAATCTATAATTCACTTAAGTAAACTCTAAGTAATAGCTTTGATAAAGAAAAAAAATAGAAAGCTTGCAAATAAAACTAGGATTGCTTTATCAACTGGTTATGATCACATATGCTTAGGGCATATGGTAACAAGTACGGGTTTGTTTGCATCAGTAGAGTATCTTGCAAGTGTTAGCTTGCACATTCAACTAGTAGCATTAGGATTGCTAAATTGCAAGTGTTAGCTTGCAAGGTTAATAGCTTGCAAGTATTGGCTTGTCTTTAGCAGAGCAGTGGTTGAAGTTCTCCTCGGCTTCTTCTTCATAGTATCCTCCTTCTTCCTCGTATCCTTGGTCGGTACTAGCGCCTATAAATAAATACGAGGTACATAATCACCAAACAATACTTAACTACTTTCAATCATCACACAAAAGGGTCCTATAGATGATCTAGCATCATCTCTAACATTACAAGATTAAAGCTTGGTTTAATTCCTTTTATTTTTAGAAAATTAATTTCTACTCATTGAAAAACTACTTAAGATTTAATATTCTCCAAACCAAACATGGGATCATGTTGACACATGTCATCACCACATATTTTAGTCCATGGGAATGTGATTTAAAGTGGTGTCACAATTTAATAAGGTTTAACCTTTTATTTTTAATTAAATAAAGTGACTAGAAATGCTTATGTGGCATTCTTTTATTACTTGGTCATTATTTCTGTAAGTAAACCTATATATTTTATATATTCTGAAAGGTATGGTTAAATGTGATTTTTGAGAGTTGGAATCAACTCAAAAGCTATTATGGTTTAGATTTGAAAAAATTTTGAATGCAGAAAAGCTTCTGCCTTGTTATTTTTACCAAGGGTGATCTACATATCCAAATGACTTGAATCCAACGGGCTTGGATTCAGCATTTCCAGACCTTTCTAACAAAATTGGTTTCATTCAATTTGGTTCACTGAATCGAGCTTGGTTGATTTTTGAAACTAGGTACAAAACTGTGTTTGAAATAAAATGGAAAAGGTTAAATTCAAACGACTGGGCTGCGCGGGAAACGATACTGGGCCGGCCTGCTAAGCACAGCGCTTACACGGGCTGGTTAAGTTGCTGTCCCCACGCGTCAATGAGACGAGGGGGTGCGAAGCGGTATGGGGCGATATGGTGCGTTCGATCTAGTTCTAATCCAACGGCTGAGGGTCGTCGTCCACGTCGGGCTACGCCGACGAGACTGAACCCTAACGCGGCAGTTGGGGGTCGTCGGGGGCTCACCGGGGCTCAGGCGAGGGTCGGCGAGGCGGGCGAACGACAAAGTCGACGACGGCGAACCTCCTGGTACTGGCAGCTTCTCCTAGGGCGGCTCCAATCGCTGGCTCCCTTCTTCTCCAGCAGCGGCGGGCTCCGGTGAAATTCCGGCGAAGCGCTGCTCGCCTTGCTTTGGGAACGGGGTGGAACAATCAGTGAGGAGAGGGGAGTGAGATGGTGTGCTTAATTCGGCTGGGGGTGGCCTTTATTTATAGTCGCGACGATGAGACCGAACAGGATGGGCAAGCGACGGTGGCGACATGGCTACGGGCCGCTATAGGCATGGCCGGCGGTGGCGATCGCTTGGTGGTCTCTTGGCGATGCTCTATGGATTTAATGCGCATGTAGGGGCAGTGGAAAATGGTCTGGAATGTGCGATGCTCTGTGCGGCCGAGGCGGCGTCTTCGACGGTGAGCGGTGGCTGTGAGGCATGGGGTGGCAAACGGGGATGTCTGGCGGCCTCCTGGGACAGTGGTGATCGTGTATGCACGCGGTGAGGGCGGCGCGCGGTCTGTGGGCGTGTGTCGAGGGCGGCGCTTTGGCGCATGCTCGGCATGGTTGCTGGCGAGCTGGGCACGGTCTGTGCGTGTGGTCCAGGGGTTGGCAACGTTCGAGCGCTAGACAGGGAGTGGCGGTGGGGTGTTGGCTTGCTCGCAGACATGTTGGCTAGGCTTGTTTCTTCTCCTAGCTTGCTGTACACTCTGGGGTGACATTGTGAGCTTTGGCTGTTCACCATTGATGGCATTGCCAAGCTTACAGTGGGGCTAGTGCTTGGTTTAGTTAGCTAGATGATCTACTAAGGTTGCTGTGAGCTAGAGAGGGAACAAGTTAGGCTCCAATCACTGCTCACAATAGTGTTTAGATTTCATTTGATTTGAATCAGCATGGTGTTTGATGAAATGGCCGCAATAATTCAAGTTTTGAATTTTGAAAAGATTTTTGGCGGTGTGCTAGGTTGGTGCTGGTGAGTCTGCAGATGCTTGGGTTTTGAAAGTTGAGCTTGTTTGAGTGGTTTTTGAAAAAGTGGGATCTTCCCATATGATAAATATTCAATTTTGAATTGTCATTTAAACTATGCATTTGAAAGTTTCTGGATGATCACAAGGTGGGCCTTGATACTTTGTTAAGAGTACTATCAAGGGGTGTAAAGATCCAAACAAGTTTCTATTAAGTTCTGAAAGTTTGGGACAGCCAAAGTAGGCATGGGAGTTAAATTGGGTAAAATGACCATTCACTCAATTTGGCTTATTTTGATTTATTTGTCTTTGGGAAAAGTTTGGGAATTGTTTAGATGATGTTTATTTCACCTAAGAATCCTTTTACAAGCAAAGAAACACATAAACAAGGTAATTCAAAATAATTCAAAAATGGGATGCATACACATGCATGCTTGCATATTTTTATTTAGAAAAGTTTGTGTTAACCCTAAATTTGATGATTAGAGTTTGATGTTCCTAGTTTAGTATTTTTGGGATGATACACTATCGCCGATTCATCGCAGGTGTTCGTTGGCAGTCGGAGTATGCGGGTCCAATTTGGACGCCCAGTCGAATCGGTGGTGGACTCCCTGAATAAAGAGGGAACTTGTTATCTTAATCATAATAACGGCGACCAGTCGAATCGCAGCACGGCGAATGGGTCGGCGAATAGTTGAATCACTTCTACGGTGATCAAGTCGGCGAATGATGGAGTCGCAGCTAAGACGACCAGGTCAGCGAGTAATCGAGTTGCCGAAACTGGCGAGTCGAGTAGACGAAGTTGGACCGTCAGCATTGGTCAAACTAGCCGTTGGCTAATCCAACGGTAATATCGGCGTAATCACCGCGCGGTAATGGCTCCCCGAAAATGGCGGGCAGCAACCGCTATATAAGGAGAGTGATGGGCGAAGGGCAATCATTTCCCACACTCCCTCCGATCTCGCGCATCTCCAGTCTTCTGTTCCCCCCGTAGTGACCAGAGGGACCCAGAGCCCTAGATCCTCCAACTGATGGCGCCTTCAACGAAACCATGGGGGAGATCCAAATGCACGAAAGTGCTGCTGAAATCATTCGAAGAGGAAGGGATCCTCCGCGCTGGGAGATGGCACATCCCCACGGCCGGAGAAGTGGTGCCAGATCCGCATGACGGAGATTTTATCTGCTTCACCAGCCACCTGGAGAGGGGGCTCGAATTCCCCACCTCCCTCATCTTTCGCCGATTCTGTGCGTACTACGACATTCAGCCATCATACCTAGGGCCGCAAAACATCGAGCAACTCGCCATCTTCATGGCGTTTTGCGAGTGCTACCTAGGATGCCGGCCGTACTTCCCCTTGTGGCAAGATCTGCTCCATGGGAGGATTGGGCATGAAGAAACAGGCAGCCCGATGTTGGCCGCGAGCGGCCTCACCTTCCAATTGAAGTCGAAGGCCTCCTTCTTCGACCTGATGCTGCCAAAGAAGGCAGCAAACGAGTGGAAGAAGCATTGGTTCTACGTAACCGAGTGGCCGTCAGACGATGAGGTGGCTCTTCCAAAATATTCCACCGACTGGCCCGAGCCTCGTTAGCTCCAAGTCGCCAAGCTTCGCACGACCAGCGGATGGTGGTCGACAAAATGCTACAGATGATCCGCAGCTTAAAGAAGAAGGGCCTCCAGACGATCAACTTGTACAATTGCTAGTTTGGGCGGCGGCTAGTGCCTCTGGCCAGTCGCGCCCACTGTATGTACGAGTACACAGGCAAGGACAACCCGACGAAGTATTGCACTGTCGAGTGGAGGCTCAATGATTATACCTTGTCCCTAAAGAAAATCACCGACGCAGAATACCTCGATGTGAAGGCCGGGGTTCCCCCTTACACCGCGAAGCGCAAGGCTCTAACGGTAAGTCTGCACTTTGTTGTACATTCGAAGTCGAAGATATGCAGTCGTGGTTCGTGATAATCGCATTTTATCTTCGCAGCTGTTCCAAGTGGTGGAAGGTTGGCTTCCGCCGGGGACGAGAGCGAGTCCTTGTCCGACAAGGGAAACACCAGAGGCGACGATGCCGATGATGGTGACGATGACAACGATGACGATGATGACGAAGCCATGGAGGTCGCCGCACCCACGGTCCGTAAGACCCGTGGGCAGCGGCAACGCGAGCTCGAGGCCAGCAAGAGCCTCGAGGCTCACGACGGGGATGACGATGAGCTCCCCGAACACACTTCATGGAGCGTAGCCACGCCGTCGAAGAAGAAGTCGCCACAGAAAAAGAAGAAGAGGCCGGCTAAGGCGGTGTCGTTGCCTCGGTCCGTGAGTAGCTCTGAAGCTACCAGCGCGGCCGAGGAAGCTGCGGCCAGCGCGCTGGCTCAAGCGACTGCGGCAGTCGACATGGTCATGGTAGAGGGCGAGGTGCCATTGGGTCGCTGCCACCGCCTTTCACCGTAGTCACCAGGCTCGGGGCCGCCCGTCCGCGGGCGCCTCGGCACCGAGGGGAGCGCATGCGGCGATTTCCGCTGATCCTCCTACCGCGGCCTCATCCTCGAAGAAGACCTCGGTGTCTTGGGCACAGAGCGTGTTCGAGACGGGCCTCAGTCGAAAGCTGGGGCCAGAGTTGGAGAAGCCGACCAGCATTCGTACTGGTCTTCGCTTCATCCCAGTCGCCAAGTGAGTACGCTGTGGACTATTTGTTAGAACAACTGATTCATATTTGGCTGGCGAGTTTGCTGACGGAATAGTGTTGCAGGACTGGTGTGAAGAAAATAGGTCACCCTTTGGTGGCCAAGGTCCCGTTGGGTGCCATGGAAGCGCGAGTCGACTCTTCGAAGAAGAGACAGGGCGACGAGATCGAGGCGCCCGTTAAGGGCGCAAAGAAGGCAAAGGGTGACGAAGTCATCACAATCTCGGACGAGCCAGTCGGCGCCTTGATCGAGGCTCCGATTGGAGCGGATGCAGTTGCGACGGCCGCGGTGGACGCGGAGTCGCAGCGGGTCGAGCCCGCGGAACCAGTTGGTGCGACGGGCCCAACGGCGAGTGCCGTCGGGGCGGCGGTGGCCACCTTCCCTCGCTTTGTGGCGAGGGCCTCCACGGCGAGTGCTCCAGCGCAGTCAGCGTAAGTGGAGCAGCGTCGCGGGCGCACAGCTGTTGTGCTCCCGTGGTGGACGTAGTCGATCTCCACAACATGTTGGGTGCAGCGATCTAAGTATGTCCAGTCCCCGAGGATCTGGCCGCTAAATTTCAGCGGTTGGATCCTTATTTATTTTGCTGTCCAGTTCCCGAGTGGCTAGTCGCTGAATTTCAGCGGCTAGGGACTTAGTAATTTCTTTTGCTGCCCAGTCCCCGAGTGGCTAGTCGCTGAATTTTAGCGGCTAGGCACTTAGGAATTTCTTCGCTGATGCTTTCATGATTGTGCAGGGCCTTATCTCCGGTATGATGCGTGAGTAGTTCCACCTTGGACTATGGATCCATGTCGTAGCTAGATGGTTGTATCTCCTCCTTTGTGATTTCATGTATAGATATTGAGATTATTATGTTTGTTTGATTAATGGTTTTGTCTTTATGATTCTATCATGTTTGTGTTGTTTGTGATCTTGCATGCTCTCCGTTATTAGTAGCTATCTTGGCCAAGTAGTTGCTAGTGACTCCAAGAGGAGGTATTTATGCTCGATAGTAGGTTCATGCCTCTAGTTTCCAAGGGAAGTGACAGAAATCTCTTTGGTTGTAGATGTGTTGTTGCCACTAGGGAGAAAACAACGGAATCTTGTTCATGGAACATGTGGACTGTTTACCTTACACACTTCGCTTACAGCAGTTGTCCGTTGCTTGCAACTTAATACTAGAGGGGGTTCGGATGATAACCTGAAGGTGGACTTCTAGTCATAGATGCAGTTGGATGGCGGTCTATGTATCTTGTTATATTGCCCAATCGAATCTCATAGGATCTTTCTGATGACTAGTAATTGCATTGTTATGACTTGCTCAGTTCCTTTCAATTGCTCTGCTGTAATTTGTTTACCCTTCATGCCATGTTGTTTATCTAAGGAGAGCACCTCTAGTGAACTTTGGACCCCTGTCCAATCTTTACCATTGATACACCTTCCACTGTTACCTGTTTATATGCTGCAAAGCATTACCTTCCACACCATATGTTTAATCCTTTGTTACGGCTAACCGGTGAGCTTGACAACCTCACTGATTCGTTGGGGCAAAGTCTTGAGTTTGTGTTGTGCAGGTCTCCGCGTTGCTTGCAAGACCTGTGTGACGTTTCCTTCCTCCTACTGGTTCGATAACCTCGGTTTCTTACTGAGGGAAAACTTGCCGATGTGCTCCTTCACACCTTTCTCTTGGGGTTCCCAATGAAGCGCTCCTACACCAACTCAGTGATGCATCAAGCTTTTCGGGCGCCGTTGCCGGGGAGGCTAAGGCGTCTTCACTAGGGGAGTCCTTCATTTCCTTTCTCTTTACTTTGTTTTTAGTTTGCTTTGTTTCTTTTGCTTGGTTTTGTTTGCCTCTTTCCAAAAAAACAAAAAAATAGGCTAGTTTGGTTTGCTTGCTTTATTCAAAAACACAAAAAAATTAGTTCCTACTCTAGCTGCTGCTGCTGTTTTTGGCTTGCCCACCTTTGCCAAAATGAACTCTGCTGAGAACACCAAGTTGTGTGACTTCACTAGCACCAACAACAATGATTTCCTAAGCACACCCATTGCTCCACCTGCTCCTGATGCTACCTTTTATGAAATTAAGCCTGCTTTGTTGAATCTTGTGATGAGAGAGCAATTTTCTGGTGCTGGTTCTGATGATCCTGCTGCCCATCTTAATAGCTTTGTTGAACTTTCTGAGATGCAAAAGTATAAGGATGTAGATGGAGATATTATTAAGCTCAAGCTTTTTTCCTTTCTCCTTGAGAGGAAAAGCTAAATAATGGTTGCTTTCTTTGCCTAAAAATAGTATTGATTCTTGGACTAAGTGCAAAGATGCTTTTATTCGAAAGTACTATCCTCATGCTAAGATTATATCTATGAGAAGTGACATTATGAAATTTAAACAACTTGATAGTGAACATGTTGCTCCAGCTTGGGAAAGAATGAAGTCTTTGGTTAAGAATTGTCCCACTCATGGACTCACTGCTTGGATGATTATCCAGACTTTTTATGCAGGTTTGAACTTCTCCTCAAGAAACCTGGTGGATTCAGCTGCTGGAGGTACTTTTATGGGCCTCACTTTGGGTGCTGCAACAAGACTCCTTGATAATATGATGGTTAACTACTCTGAATGGCATGTTGAGAGAGCTCCACATGGTAAGAAGGTAAATTCCGTTGAGGAAACTTCCTCTTTGAGTGAAAAGATTGATGTTATTATGGCTATGCTTGTTAATGGGAAAGCTCCTTTAGATCCTAATAGTGTTCCCTTAGCCTCCTTGGTTGCTCAAGAAGAGAAAGTTGATGTGAACTTCATTAGAAACAAAAATTTCAACAACAATGCCTATAGGAATAATTTTGGTAGCAACAACAATTATAGTCCTTATCCTCCTAATAATGGAAATTCCTATGGAAGCTCTTACAATAATGCTAGAAGTGCCCCCTCTGAACTTGAAGTCATGCTCACAGGCTTTATTAGCAAGCAAACCACTTTCAATAAAACTATAGAGGAAAAGCTTTTAAATATTGAGAAAAGTATATCCTCTTTGTATGAAGCTCAGTCTTCCTTGATTAATAAAATGGCTGCTAAACCTGAAACTATCGAAAACACCTTTGCTACTACTCATGCCATACAAGTTACTATTGATGAAAATGTTAGGCTGTTAGCTCAACTTCATGCTAGGTGGGAAAGGGAAGCTAAAATTGATAGAAATAATAGTGTGTGCACTATCACCACTAAACCACAAGTAGTCCCTATAGCTACTCCTACTATGCCTAAGCCTATTGAGCCTACTACTAGTGATAATAAGTTTGATTTTGATATTGATGGTTGCAATATTTCTGAAGTGATTATGTTCTTGCAAAAGCTTGTTGGAAGTCCTGATGCTAGTGATATGCATGTTGCCTTTACCAAACATATTACAGATGCTCTTGTTAAGATTAAGGAAGAGAAGCTAAAACACAAAGCTTCTATTCCTAGGAAAGTAGAAGATAGTTGGGAACCCATTATTAATATGCAAGTGAATGACTTTGATATCAAAGCTTCATGTGATCTTGGTTCTAGTGTCTCTATTATGCCTAGGAAGATTTATGAAATGCTTGATTTGGGACCTTTGGAAGGTTGTTATTTGGATGTCCCACTCAATGATAATGCTAAGAAGAAACTCATGGGGAGTATTAATGATGTTCTCATTATGGTTAATAATGCTTATGTCCCTGTGGATTTCTATGTTTTGGATGTTGAATACAATGCTTCTTGTCTTATTACTTTGGGAAGACCTTTTCTTAGAACAGTTGGTGCCATCATTGATATGAAAGAAGGCACCATTAAATATCATTTTCCATTCAAGAAAGGTATTGAACACTTCCCAATGAGAAGAGAGAAGTTGCTCTTTGCTCCCCCTTTGAAAGCAAGGTTTGATGTTAATGCTTCTTCATTTGAAAATACTTGATTCTTCTTGCTTCTTGTGCCTAACTTAAAGGAGTTAAAGATAAGTACTTGTTGGGAGATAACCTAAGAGTTTCCTTGAGTCTTGGAAGTTATTACTTCAGTAATGACCTCTCCTTATCCTTTTTGTTTGCTTTTTGTGCCAAGAATGACCTCTAATGAGAGGGAAGTAAGATTTGGGGGGTTGCTGTCCCGAAACAGATTTCTGTCCTCCACCAAAACAATTCGTGAGGAGGCTCTGTAGCTCGAGTGAGCTCAAAATTTACAAATAAATCCCCCAGTATGTTAGCTAACTTTCGTTAGTTCAACACTTTTTGATTTGAGCAACAGAAGATGTTCGAAAAAATTGGTTTCTACCTGCTGGTCTGTTTTGACAGATTTCTGCCATTATTTGCATTTGCTTCTTATTGATTCCTTTTTGAGTTCTCTTTAGGTGAATTGAGATTTTTGAAGGAGTTACTACAGTAGATTGTGTTTTTAGTGAAAAGCCTTGCTGTTCCAAAGCTTTGCCAGAGGTCTCATATCTTTTGAATACACTAATGTTGCTAATGAAGATTGTGTGAATCTTTGTATGAAGGAAAAATTTCAGGTGTAAAGAGAGAATGATGCAATTATATGAAGAATGGACAAAAGCTCAAGCTTGGGGATGCCACCATGGTGTCACCCCAATAAATATCAAGGAGGTATAGGCGTCAAAGCTTGGGGATGCCCAAGGCATCCCCTTCTTCATAAATAAAAAGCTCAGGTCTGTCTAGACACTTCGTTTTTATTGTTTCATGCACAGTTGTGTTGTTCTTGGAGAGTCTTAGTTTTTGTTTGCTTTGCTTAGGTTGTTTAGTTTGCTTGAATAAAGTAGTTTGGACCCCCGTTCTTGATGTGTTGTTTTGCAAATAAGTTGCTTGGTGTTGGAAAGGAGTAGTAAGTTCTTGCTTGGAAGTGCAAGAGGAGCTTGCATTGACTGTGACTTAGACTTTAGCATGACATGCTAGGTGTTGTTTTAGCATTATGCTTAGTGATTATGGTTGTGGCATGTCTTGTTCCAAACAATTGGGATTGCTTAGTGTGCCTTGAATAAATTATGCATTGTTTTAGCATGCAAAAACATAGTATTGTGGTATTCTCCTTTGATGCTTTGCTTGGGTTGACTTGGCACATGATCACACCATGTTATGACTATGACAAGTCACCATTAGCCTCTATAATCATTTTTTTCTTGACTTGTAGTACCACTCTTTGCTTTGATTAGTATGCTTTGTTGCACTGCATGATTATGGCCATTATTGCTCTCTTAGTTGGTTGCTCCCAGTCTTTTGCTAGCCTCCACTTGTATGAGTAAGTTCTACTCATGCCTCCAACTCCCAAGAACCCAAGTTATTCCAAAGTGTCCACTATAAACTCCTATGCATGGTGTGTTACACCATTCCAAGTATATTCTTGTTTTCAGCTACCTTCCAATTAAAAACTATTTTGTTGTGTGAAAACTTAGTGATTAAAGCCCTCACGAACTTGATGGCACACTTTATTCTTTGCCCCTAATAAACTTGAACCATTGTGACAACTTTGTTGTATATTCTTGCACTTATAAGTTGGAATTAGCAGAACCGTGCTGTCACGGGGAACGTTTTCAACATTGCACTTGTACTCTGTACTCAGTTGATATCATGTTGTTTTGTCTATGGATGTCACCGGTGTGAAATAAAGAGGGAACTTGTAAGTCCATGGAGTTTGTATCTTGTGTTAGAGAAACGCCTGGGCCGCTAGCCTAAGCCATGCTTAATCATAGTGGAAACTTGCAGCATCACCATAATGAGCTATCTATGAAGCATCCTTAATAAAAAGCTATGCATATGGTAATAAAAAGATTGCTGAGATGCTCATTGTCTACTTGCCTTGTCATTTTGGTTATGGGAAAGCTCCTGTACTATATGCAAGGGGTACCCCGTTGGCGGTTCTCAATGATATGCAAATACTTACAATGACAAGAACTTACCTGGACCCAAAGTTGAGTATAAATGAGGTGTGGCCCTCGTATTCAAGGGACTTGAGATTGCCAACTTATACTTCGTCAAGCATATACTCCATCTTTGCCACTTTAACCTTAACCACATCAAGATGCTTATGATAGGGGCAATGAGGGATGAAAGCTAACAAGTACCATAATTTTTGGAAGCTCTGTTTGAAACTTGTAATCCCTACTTCCTTTACAAAAAGGCCTTTCTTCCACCACTATTGAGTCTCCACATTCTACCTTTAGGCACCATTAGGAGAGCTTCGTTGTCATTCTGTGTGTGGTGTGTTCCAAAGATTATTGATTGATGCATATTGTGATATTACTTGTTCTTGTGCTATTTGTTTCTAGTCACCCTTGTGAACTTTGTAGGTGTCCTATGCATCTATATTGCTACTCTATGAGGGACAAGCTGATTGCCACTATGCTATGTTTTCTACATGTGAAACAAACAAACAAACAAACGTTTTTCAATGCATGTTATTCATGATCTTTGTTTGTAGTTGTCATGTTGCATGCATAGTTACTATGTCCTATTGTTAGAACTCCATCTTTCATGCACATGTTTAGAGTTCTTTGATCCCAGCTTTCAATGCTTTCAAAATGGTTGGATCTTTATTGTGAGGGTGCATGTCACCTCAAAAATTATTCTGTTTATCACTTACCTACTCGAGGACGAGCAGGAGTTAAGCTTGGGGATGTTGATACGTTGTAAACGTATCTATAATTTTTGATGCTCCATGCTTGTTTAGTATCTACTTTTCTTTAATTGTCCACACTTTGAGGTGCTTTTTACATGTTTTCTGGTACTAACCTACTAAAAAGTTGCAACAGTGCCAAATGCCTATTTTCTGCTATTTTTGGTTTCGGAAAAGTTAGTAAAGAAATATTCTTGGAATTGGACAGGAAAAATGTCAAAGTCAATTACTTTCTGTGGGGAACAAGAAGTCCAGAGGGGAGCCGGAGGGGCCAGCCAGGAGGGCCAGACCCACCCCAGGCACGGGTGGGCCCTGCCCCGCGCCTGGCTAGGGTTTAGCCACCCTGGCCGCCTCCTCGGCCTCCCCCTTCGCCTATTAGAAGCCCCTGATGCAGAAACCCTAAGCACCCAATCAAATATCCATGAAACCGTCTATAGCCTCCACCACAATCGTCCCTAGACCGGGGGGGATCTGAAGTTCTTCCCAGCACCCTGCCAGAGGGGAGATCATCCCTGAGGCCTTCTCTCCGGTATGATGCATGAGTAGTTCCACCTTGGACTATGGGTCCATGTAGTAGCTAGATGGTTGTATCTCCTCCTTTGTGCTTTCATGTATAGATCTTGTGATCTCCGTTCATGATCAAGATCTAATCTATTTGTAATCATGCATGTTGTGTTTGCGGGGATCCGATGGATATTGAGATTATTATGTTGGTTTCATTAATGGTTTTGTCTTTATGATTCTATCATGTCTGTGTTGTTTGTGATCTTGCATGCTATTCGTTGTTAGTATCTATCTTGGCCAAGTAGTTGCTAGTGACTCCAAGAGGGGATATTTACGCTGGATAGTGGGTTCATGACTCTAGTTTCCAAGGGAAGTGACAGAAATCTCTTCGGTTGTAGATGTGCTGTTGCCACTAGGGAGAAAACAATGGTCTCTTGTTCATGGAACATGTGGACTGTTTACCTTACACACTTTGCTTAAAGCAGTTGTCTGTTGCTTGCAACTTAATACTGGAGGGGGTTCGGATGATAACCTTAAGGTGGACTTCTACTCATAGATGCAGTTGGATGGCGGTCTAAGTATCTTGTTGTATTTCCCAATCGAATCTCATAGGATCTTTCTGACTGGTAATTGCATTGTTATGCCTTGCTTAGTTCCTGTCAATTTCCCTGCTGTAATTTATTTACCCTTCATGCCCTGTTGTTTATCTAAGGAGAGCAACTCTAGTGAACTATGGACCTCGGTCCAATCTTTACCATTGATATACCTTCCATTGTTACATGTTTACTTGCTGCAAATCATTACCTTCCACACCATACGTTTAATCCTTTGTTACAGCAAACCTGTGAGCTTGACAACCTCACTGATTCATTGGGGCAAAGTCTTGAGTTTGTGTTGTGCAGGTCTCCGCGTTGCTTGCAACACCTGAGTGACGTTTCCTTCCTCCTACTGGTTTAATAACCTCGGTTTCTTACTGAGGGAAAACTTGATGATGTGCTACTTCACACCTTGCTCTTGGGGTTCCAAACGAAGCGCTCCTACACCAACTCAGCGCTACATCAGCGCACTATCATCCGGGCCTCCGTCTCGTCAGCGGGTAAGGTTCCTCCTTCTAGGTAGGCGACGTATGGGGCCGTCTAGTCGCTTGGCTCCGCGAGCATGCCAACCGTGGCTGCTTCTGGTTGTAGCGGAATTCCGATGTCGATCTCCCTCGGGGGATAGAAGGAAGTCTTGGTGATGGTGTCGAGGAAGACACCGGCGGGCGGCGCGAGGCGAGCCGACCCGATGCGAGAGAGAGCGTCGACCTCCTCGTTCTTGCGCCGATCGATCCACTCAACGGAGTACCGGCAAAATGGCCTCCTAGCTGGTCCACGGCTTGGCGGTATGCAGCCATGGTGGATGTGCTGGCGACTTGCCCGGCGACGAGGTCGTAGTAGCCATAGCAGCGCAGACGATTGATGTTCATTTCCTTGGCTGCTCGCATTCCATGGAATAGCGCTTCGTACTCGGCCATATTGTTGGTGCAGGGGGTGAAGTCAAGGTACAGGACATAGCGTAGCTTGTTGCCCTTTGGGGATGTGAGAATGATCCCTGCCCCAACGCCATCTGCGTTTTTGGAGCCGTCGAAGTGTAGAGACCAGTAGTGGAGGTACGTCATCTTATCTGGCTGTTGTGCCTCCTCCTAGTCGGCGAGGAAGTCTACCAAGGCATGCGACTTGATGGCCTTGCGCGGCTCGTATCTGATATTGTGGACTCCGATCTCCACGACGCACTTGGCGACTCGCCCGGTCGCCTCGCGGTTGCGGATGATGTCCTGCAATGGCGCTGAGGAGACGACCGTGATTGGGTGCTCCTGGAAGTAGTGCGGCAGTCGCCGCTGGGCTCGGAAGACCGCATATACCAGTATCTGGTACTACAGGTAGCGCTGGCGTGACTCGGTGAGGACTTCGCTGATGTAGTAGATAGGTCGCTGCACCGGGCGTTCCTTGCCCTCTTCTGGTCGCTCGACGACCATAACGGCGCTGACAACCCGCTCGAAGGCCGCGACGTAGACGAGCATGGGCTCCTTGTCGACGGGGGCGGCGAGTAGCGGGGCCACAAGTAGCACTTCCTTGAGTGAGTGGAGTGATGGGGATATGCCTACCGGGGTATACCCAGCAGGACGTTTCCACGGGCCCAAGCGTCAGCGAGTGGGCCTGCAGGACGGCGACTGGATCAAGACTTGGCGTGGACTCAAGCGACTGGAAGCTGAAGGCCCAGAAGCATAGCTAGGCCCAGTCGGACTAGGTCATAGAATCTCCGAATCCTTAACTAATTCGGTTGTGATCTGTAAACCCTAGCAAGGTGAGTCTATATAAACCTCCCTAGAGGACGCATAGAGGATACGTTCCATCATACACCCAAGCGACTCGCCGCCTAGCCGTCGAGCTCGCCCCATTGTACTCTCACCATAATACAATCTAGCAGGAATAGGTCTTTACCCTCCAGGGGGCCGAACTTGGGTAAACCCTTGTGTCTCAGCCCTCATCTCGCACCGCATATGGCTGGCCGCCCTTGCCCCATGTTCTACTACTCGCTGCCGATTGCAGCATATGCCGTGGTCATTCCCACGAAAGTGGAGCTCACCGTGGGGTCTGGCCGGTCAGGTCGGTGTTCTGCGGCGAGATCCAATCTGCCCATCAACGAGTCGATCGCCACCGCCGCATGATCGCGATCAGCAAGATGCTCCAGATCTTGCCAAGCAGCTACGTCCCGGCGGCGCAACCCGTCAACCATAGTGTGATCCTGCCGATCTGCACGATCAGCCTCTTCGTCGGCCTTGCCGACGTCATCGTCTCGGAGGACTCGGCTCGCATCCGCGAGTCGCCGCCATGCAACTGGCTCTCTGAGAGCCAGGTCCGCACGATTCACCGCCTCGCCTCCGAGTACGACTCGGCCCACAGCAACGTGGCCGAAACCACCGCGGCCGCGGAAGACGCGACCCTCAACGACGACGCCGATTCGGCGACCCCGGCGTCACTCGCCGGATCCATTGTTGTCGCGTCACCCGCAGGCTCCATCACCCAGGTCTCCAACATCGGAGACTTCGAGGATCCCTCTATCCTCGGGATCTTCGACTTCGACTCTGGGTCGGAGAACTCTGCCGACCTCCGTGATGGAACCAGTCGCCACGCCGCGACCTACATGGCGACTGGCGCCGACCCGCCGGAAGACCCATTCTCCACGCCGATCCCACCAAACGCGACAGCAACGAAGGTCGAGGAACTCCGCCTGAAGCTGGCGGAGGCAGTCCGCAAGGAACAAGCCGAGCGCGAAAAATTTCGCCTTGAGCAAGTGACAGCGCAGGAGCTGTCGCGCTACCACCAACTCCGAATCAGGTCGCGCCTGAACCCTACCGTCCAGGGGCGCGCCCTAAATTTTGACGACGAGAACGACCCGGCTCACGCGGCCGAGCGCGCGATCTGCGAGAACGCGCCGCCAGGAGGAAGCACTCGGCCCCCACCACGGGCAACGGCCAATGGTGCTCCACCACCACCCAACCGTGCACCCCCTAGGGACCAGCCAAGGACCGTGGTCTCCTCACGAGAGCGAGACGCGAATGGACTCCCGTTGTTCTCCACCCCAACGGACAACCTCGTCGCGGGCCGAGCAGCAGTCGACAACATTGCAGCCCCTGGGGAAGGCGCCCTGCAGATCCAGTACTCCAAGGCTCTGCTCGCCAAGCGGTCGAGCAACAAAACGCAGGCGCCGACTCACAGGGTCGAATGTACTCGCGTTCATCAGGCAGCAGAGCGGCCTCGAGCGGCCGCCCCATGGTGGCGAACACTCTCAACTGCCCGCCACCCGAATCCCTACAGCTCCAACACCGACCCGCGAATGCGGCACTCTCCACCAACGACCCTCGGTGGGCGAACAACTTCGTCGCTGCCAACGGACAACCCGTCGACACCCGCACCCACATCATCAACAACCAGAGCTGGCGCGCACGCCAGCCTAATGACCTGCGGCACACCCTCACCAACCGCCGCGACGGTGAACCAAGTGGATCGCTGAGCCGAATCGGGCCCCAATGCTTCAGACCGATGATCTGAGGCGAAAGATACCCGGCGAACATCAAAGCGCCGAAGGAAATAGAGAAGTACCACCCCTCATATGATCCCTCCGTGTGGCTGGATACCTACCTCATGGCGATGGGGATCGCCGGCCACACCGACCTACTAGCCGCCTGCTACCTCCCCCTAATGATGGAGGGGGCGTGCAGGCAGTGGATTAACACCCTCCCCGCGGATAGCATCGACTCCTGGGAGGAGATGCGTGATTCCTTCTTCAGGCACTTTGAGGGTTCATAAACCCGCGCTACCACCATCGAGGACCTGGAACGGTGCGTCCAGGGACCCAGCGAGTCGACCCGCAGCTGGGTCCAACGGTGGCAAGATCTGTGGTACAACGCGGTCGGAATCCACCCGGAAACCGCGATCCAATGCTTCAAGACCTCATGTCGCTACTAGCCCCTGGTCGCCAAGCTCAAATGAGCGTACCGCACACTCGACAACATACCGGACCTCCTGGAGATCGCAAAAAGGTACGCGGAAGAGGACCCAAACCAGGAAACCGACGACGTGTCGGGAGGACATCGCCGCATGAGCGGCCACGACAACGGGTGGCGGCCCGATCTACGATACAGCAGCACTCGCCTCACCGGCAAACGCCGCGGTAACGCGCGAGTCGACTTCGTCGCCAACGTAGGGTACGCGCAGCGCGAGCCCAAGAGCTTTCGCCGCGACGGAGGACAGCGCCGCGATGGCGGCAACTACAAGGCAAAGCCGAGGTTCGATCCCACGACCCTTCTCAACCAACGCTGTGTGTTTCATAGCAGGGAAGGAAAGCCCGCCACGCACACGACCGCCGAATGCCACTCTCTTAAGGAGATCGAGAAGGCACAACGCGCGCTGGAAGACCCCGACAATAACCCGCCAAACGGCGGAAAGTTCGGCAGCGTTGCTGGCTCGCTCCACACCTTCACCGGCTTCAACACGAAGCGTGAGAAGAAGGTCATCGCCTGCGCCGTCGCAGTCAACGCGGTGTCCCAGATAGACATCCCTCAGTTCCTCAACTGGTCCGAGCAACCAATCACCTGGATACGCGAGGACCACTCGCCATGGATCGAGTATCGGAGCCGAGTCGCCCTGGTGGTCAAGCCAAAGGTGGGGGACTACTGGCTCCGCAAAATGCTGATGGACGACGGCAGCTCCATCAACATCCTGTACCTGGACACCATCAGGCGACTGCGGCTCCCGCAGTCGATGATCGAGACGACCTACACCACTTTCCACGGCATCGTCCCCGGTCGGAAGGCGTACCCGATCGGCAAGGTGAAGCTGCCAGTCACCTTCGGCACACCAGCAAACTTCCGCACCGAGCGGATCGTCTTCGAGCTGGTGCCCTTCGACAGACCCTACCACTTCGTCCTGGGGCGCCAAGCGTTCACCAAGTTCATGGCAGCACCCCACTATGCGTACAACGCGATGAAGCTACTCGGGCCGTGCGGCGTCATCACCATCCATGACGACCCCGACATGGCCGCAGAGTGCGAGGCCAAAGGGGCCGAACTCGCTGACGCCGTCATAGCGGCAGAGGCCAACCACGCCAAAGAGCTCGCCAAGTACGCGAGCGGGGTCAACAACGACGACCCCACCGTACTCAAGAAGCCCAACTCGGAGGGCGGCAACTCCACCGCCTTCGAGGAAACGACACACACCCGCACCGTCGAGCTGGTCCCAGACGACTCCAGCCAGACGGTGACGATCGGGACGGGCATGAGCCCAGCATAGGAAGGCGAGCTCATCGAGTTCCTCCGTGAGAACAGGGACATCTTCGCATGGAAGCCATCCGACATGCCTGGTGTCCCGTGGGAACTCACTGAGCACAAACTCAACACCGACCCCAAAGTGCGACCTGTCAAGCAGTCGCTGCGGCCCTTCAATGAAGAGCGCCGTCGAGCCATTGCCGAGGAGGTGCAGCGTCTACTCACCGCAGGCTTCATACGGCCAATCAAGTACTCCTAGTGTCTGGCAAACCTAGTCCTGGTCGAGAAGAAAAATGGGACCTGGAGAATGTGTATCGACTACACAAACTTAAACAGCTCCTGCCCGAAGGAGCAATTCGTCCTCCCGTGGATCGACCAAATCATCGATTCCACCGCGGGCTCGGAGGCGCTATGCTTCCTCGACGCCTACTCTGGGTACAACCAAATCAAAATGGTTGTCGAGGATGAAGAGAAGACGGCGTTCATCACGCCATTCGGAGCCTTCTGCTACACCGCCATGACCTTCGGCCTCAAAAACGCCGGGGCGACTTACCAGAGGTGCATGCAGGAGTGCCTTGCGAGCCAGATTGGCCGCAATATCCACGTCTACATCGACAACGTGGTTGTGAAATCCGCTCGCCAGGGTGATCTACTCGCCGACCTGGAGGAAACATTCGCCAACCTGCGGAAGTACAAGATAAAGCTAAACCCAGGAAAGTGCACCTTCGGTGTGCCAACTGGACAGCTACTAGGATGCGTCGTCTCCAAGCGCGGGATCGAGGAAAACCCCGCCAAGATCAACACGATCCCTCGACTCGGCAGACCCGACTGCCTGCGCGACGTCCAGAAGCTGGCCGGGCGATTCGCGGCTCTCAGTCGCTTCATCCCCCGGCTAGGCGAAAAGGCGATGCCCCTTTACCGCCTAATGCGCAAGAACCCCACCTTCCAGTGGGACAAGGAGGCAGACGACGCGCTCCACGCCCTCAAGGAGGTGCTACTCGCAGGACCGCTACTCGCTGCCCCCACCGAAAAGGAACCCATGTTGGTCTATGTCGCGGCTTCTGAACACGTCGTCAGCGCCGTCATGGTCGTCGAACGGCCAGAGGAAGGAAAGGAGCGCCCAGTGCAGCGACCAGTGTACTACATCAGCGAGGTCCTAACCGAGTCGCGCCAGCGCTATCCGCAATATCAGAAATTGGTATACGCGATCTTCAGAGCACAGCGGCGACTTCCGCACTACTTCCAGGAGCACCCGATAACGGTCGTCTCCTCAGCACCGCTGCAGGACATCATCCACAACCGTGAGGAGACTGGGCGTGTCGCCAAGTGGGCCGTCGAGATCGGCGTCCACAACATCAAGTACGAGCCGCGCAAGGCGATCAATTCACAGGCTCTTGCAGACTTCATCGCCGACTGGGAGGAGGCCCAACAGCCAGAGAAGCTGCCATACCTCCATTACTGGAGCTTACACTTCGATGACTCCAAGAACACGGACGGTGCAGGAGCAGGGATCGTGCTAACATCTCCGAAGGGCGACAAACTCCACTACGTCCTCTACCTCGACTTCACCCCCTGCACCAACAACATGGCCGAGTACAAAGCGCTACTCCACGGCATGCGAGCTGCCAATGAGATGAACGTCAATCACCTGCGCTGCTACGGAGACTCCGACCTCGTCGTCGGGCAAGTCGCCGGCACCTGCGACGCCGTCTCCCCCACCATGGCAGCATACCGCCAAGCAGTGGATCGGCTGGGTGGACACTTCGCAGGCTACTCTGTCGAGTGGATTGACAGGCGGAAGAATGAAGAGGCCAACGCACTCTCTCGCATCGGCTCGGCTCAACTCGCACCACCCGCCGACGTCTTCCTCGACACCATCACCAAGCCTTCCGTCTCTCCCCCAAGGGAGATCGACATCGGAATCCCGCTGCAACCAGAGGCAGCCCTAGTCGCACTAATTGCCGAGCCAAACGACTGGACCGCGCCATACGTCGCCTACTTGGAGGGAGGCACCCTGCCCGCGGATGAAACGGACGCCCGGATGATAGCACGCCGATGCAAATCCTTCGTCATCATCAACGGCGAGCTCCACAAGCGCAGCGTGACCTGCGTGTTCCAACGCTGTGTTCAACCCACTGAAGGACGCAAAATCCTCCAAGATATTCACTCCGGCGACTGCGGCCACCACGCCGGCGCCCGCTCTCTGGTCGCAAAGGCTATGTGACACAGCTTCTACTGTCTCACCGCACACGTAGACGCTGTCGACATCGTCCAGCGGTGCATCGGATGCCAGAAATACGCCAACCAGACCCTTGTGCCGAGCTCGGCGCTCAAGACAATCCCCATCACCTGGCCGTTTGTCGTATGTGGCATGGACATGGTAGGCCCCTTTAAGAAGGCCCCCTCCGGCTTCACTCACCTCCTAGTCGTAGTCGACAAATTCACAAAATGGGTGGAGGCCAAGCCAGTCCGCAAATGCGACGGGAAGACCGCCACCAAGTTCCTACGCGAGCTCATCTATCGCTACGGGTTCCCAAACAGCATCATCACGGACAACAGCACCAACTTCGCCAAAGGAGCCATGGCTGAGTTCTACAAGGAATGCCACATTCGACTCGACCTCGCCTCAGTCGCCCACCCGGAGTCCAACAGCCAATCGGAACGTGCCAATCAGAGCATCCTCCATGGCCTGAAGCCACGGCTCCAAGTCCCACTTGAGCGCACCGTCGGGTGCTGGGTCGAGGAGCTACCCTCCGTCGTCTGGGGCATACGCACCTCCGTCAACAGGTCGACTGGATTCACCCCCTTCTTCATGGTGTACGGCGCTGAGGCAGTCATGCCCACCGACCTCAAGCATGATTCACCAAGGGTGGTCAACTACACGTAGGCCGCAAACGAACTCGCACGACAAGACGGCGTCGACCAGCTCGACGAGGCACGGGATCTAGCTCGCTCCCGCACCGCCATATACCAGCAAGGGCTCCGCCGCTACCATAGCCGGCGAGTAAGGACTCGCACTTTCTAGGAAGGCGATCTGGTACTGCGCCTAATCCAGGACAAGAAGGGCATGCACAAGCTCTCCCCCCTTGGGAGGGACCATTTTCCATCGGGCGAGTCCTAGGCAACGACGCCTACTACCTCACCGACGTCGGAGGAGACGGAAAACTCGACGTCAAGCGGCCATGGAATGTAAACCTCCTACGGAAGTTCTACTCCTAGAACTCCATACATGTACTCTCCACCCGCTATGAAATAAAACAGATCGGTTACCGAAAATTGTGTCTACTCTCCGTGTCTTGTGCCACTCACACTCGTAATAACAGCGTTATGCTATTCGCAGAAGTCAACCTCTGGTAAAGCGACCGGCACGGCCAAGTAGTGCGGTACGAGGGGACTGGGAAACTCCAGGCCACGTAACGTCCGTGAAAAACGCCAACCCGGAGCCCCATTGGAGTCACCTAGCCCGACTGGCTCACCGAGCCAAGACAACTACATTCGCTCCTCACAGCGACCAAGGTCCTCCGCATCCTTGGCACAGCGACCCGAACGGCCAAGTACCACGCTCGGGGAATGACACCCAGCTAAATATGAGCGACTAGGGAAAAACGCCAAGTATGAGAGCGCGCCCAGGACTCGCCACGCAACTGATCCTCCGGATCAGGCAGGAGAGACGCGCTAACAAAGATGCGCTTAGTCCTCACCTACCTTGGAGCTGCGACTAGAACCACCAAGTACCACGCTCGGGGACTCGGCAACCCGACCTCGTTCGCGCCTGGGAAAACGGTCAAGTAAAGAGCACCCCTGGGAGTCGCCTTGCGAATGGATTTCCGAGCCATGGCGAGTCGACCTCGACTCATTAAAAGTTAACAAACATATAACAACAAGGTAAACCCCATAAAAAGGGCGGGCACGCTCGGGGACTCGTTCAATCAAAATCCAAAATCACAAAACGAATGACAAAATAACACGAGTTTCCTTTATAGCAGCACAAAGTTGTTCCAAAATACAAGGAAAGTTCAATAGTTATCTTGTACTAACGCCCAAGGGCACAACACTTCTACTCCGCAGGTTTTGACGCAGACGCGCCACCATCCCTGCGGCTACGGATGAAGGGCATGTAAGGGTTCGACGGGTGCGTCGTCAGTTCGCCCGCCATCTCCGCACGGAACGGCTGCTCGACCTTGAAGTCTTGATGCTTCGGTTCAGGATCATTGGGGGCGACAACCATCTCTTGATAGGGGATGAGGTCGCCCATCTCCCAAACGCGATCGGAACCGCGGCCCGGTCCGTCAGCTTCAGCACCTCGGCAATCTCCACTGAGCCCGTTAAGAAGGGGTAGCCGCTCGTGACATCGTCTAGGTCGAAATCCTTCGGGAAGTGGGCAAGCCCGAGGCTGAGCGCCGTCGCTGCCCCACGGCGTAAGGCCGACCGCGTCATGAACTAGACGACCGACGGAGCCTTTTCCAGGTAGCGCCATACCTCGACAAGGTCACTGGGGATCACCTTCGTGGGCGATATCTCCTGAAGATATGCTCGAAGGAAAGTTGCCGACAACGCGGCCGAGTCGACCAGGGTGGTCACGCACTGTCGCGCGTCATACGACTACGTTTCTTCCACGATGTCAGTAATCCGGCCCGCAACACATCAACAAGCAGTAAGCGAAATATCGACATCACAATACAGTTAGTGCCGCCGAAAATTGGCTGAAGGAGAGTTTACCAATTAGCGGGCGGTAGAGGTCCATGATGAAACTTTGAAGAGAAGAAAGGTCGTCCTGCAGCCCAGCAACGAGCGCATCAGATACTTTCCATTCTTCAGCGGCAGAAGTAACAGCAGCTTTTGCTCGCCCTTCCGTCGAGCTCGCTTCCGTCCTCGCATCCTTGAGCTCATGCTCCAGGTTAGCGATT
Organism: Avena sativa; assembly: GCA_916181665.1. Lineage (NCBI taxonomy): Eukaryota > Viridiplantae > Streptophyta > Magnoliopsida > Poales > Poaceae > Avena > Avena sativa. The sequence goes on along the minus strand of OV702280.1, from coordinate 59,064,009 downwards.
CGCTTTTCGGCCGCGCTCAAAGAGGACTGAGCCGTCGTCAAGTCACCCACCGAGACAAGGCCCCGGTGGGCCTCCTTCACCTCGGCTGCAACCGCTTGAAGCCCCATGTTCGTCTCCTGGACGGCAACGAGCTCCTTCTCCAAGCGACACTTCGCAGCGTGCCGTTCGGTCCACTCGCACTGCAGGCCCTGAGCACACACTACAACGTCAACAACAAACAATTCATAAGTGCCCACCCAGTGAAATTCAGCGACTAGGCACTCGGGGACTGGACAATGAAATTCTTAAGTGTGCACCTGCTGAAATTCAGCGACTAGGCACTCGGGGACTGGACAATGAAAATCCTCAGTGCCCACACACTGAGATTCAGCGACTAGGCACTCGGGGACTGGATGATATAAAACATTAAGAATCCGACCACTAAAATTCAGTGGCCCAATCCTCGGGGACTGGACATACCTGGATGGCAGTGCCTAGCATGCCGTGAAGCTCCAGCGCATCCACAGACGCAAGCATGACCGGAGTACGGCCGCGACGCTGCTCCACCTCCACCTCGGCGACCCCAGGCATCCGGCTCGTCGGCGCCAAGGCAATCACTGCGGCCGCCTTCGCCATGAAGCAAGGGAAGGTCGCTGCAGATGCCGCTGCGCCACTTGGAGCCGGCTCGGCCACATCGGGTGAGTCAACACCCTCCTATGTCTTCGAGGCCACTTCCGCCGCAGTCGGAGGATCGCTCGGAGCAACCGCCAGGTCATCAGAGACCGTGACAATGTCGTCACCTTTCGTCCTCTTAACACCTTCAGCGGGAGCAGCGACGTCGTCGGTTTTCCTCTTCCGCGAGGAATCCGCTGACACCTCGGTGGCGACTGGCGGAACCTTTGCCACAGAAGGATGGCCGATCTTTTTAACACCAGTCATGTGAAACAATTTTACGAATAATACTGTCCGACTAAAACGGAAAACAAGAAGACAAACATCACTCACTTGGCAACTGGTATGAACCATAGACCGGTGCGGATACTGGCCGGCTTCTCCAGCTCGGGCCCTAGCCTCCAAGTAAGGCCCGTCTCGAACACGTCGTGTGACCAAGACACTGATGGCTTCTTCGAAGATAAAGCCGCGGCAGGAGCCTCCATGGTAACAGCCGCGGGAGCACCCCTTGGTGGCGAGGCCCCTGCGGCTAGAGCAGCCCCCAAGCTAACAATTGGGGCGAATGGCGGTGGCAACGACGCCAGCGGCACCCCGTCCCTGGGGCGGTAGAGCCTGTAGCCACGGTCGTGTGTGCCGCTGCGTCCTCAGCCGAGCTGGTGGCATCGGAGCTGCTCGCAGACCGGGGCGGAGATATCTGCCTCGCTGGCTTCACCTTCTTCTTTGGCGGAGCTTTCTTCTTCTTCGACGGTGTGGCCTCGCGATGTGAGGTGTGCTCGGGAAGCTCGTCGTTGTCGTCATCGTGGGGCTCGAGGCTCTTGCTCGCTTCGAGCTCGCGCTGGTGTTGCCCGTGGGTTTTGCGAACCGTGGAGGCAGCAACTTCCACGGGCTCGTCTTCTCCGTTGTCGTAGTCGTCGTCGCCTCCGTCGCTATCGGCGTCATCTTTGGCGGGAAATGACTCACTTCCGTCCTGGACGGACGAGCTCGAGTTCTCATCATCGGCGGGTGGAAGCCACCCTTCCACCACTTGGAACAACTACAACAAGAACAAACAAACTTAGCACGACCGTGAATGCATAAGCTGCGACTACGAGTGTTAACAGGATAACGACGTACCGTTGGAGCTGGGTGCCTTGCATTATAAGGGGCGACCCCGGCCTTCGCATCAAGATACACCGCCTGAGTGATCTTCTTCAGGGCCAGGGTGTAGTAGTTGAGTCTCCACTCAACGAGGCAGGACTTCGTCGGGACGTTCTTACCCATATACTCATACATATAGTGGTCGCGGCTAGCCAAGGGCACGAGCCGCCGCCCGAGCCAGCAGTTGTAGAGGTTGATGGTTTGGAGGCCTTTCTTCTTCAGGCCGCAGATGGTTTGCAACATTTCGTCAACAACCATCCGCTGATCCAGTGGGAGCTTGGCGACCTAGAGCCGACGCGGCTCGGGCCGGTCGGCGGAGTATCTTGGAAGCGCCACTTCATCGCCTGGAGTCGACTCGGTGACGTAGAACCAGAACTTTTTCCACTCATTCGCCGCCTTAGCGGGCAGCATCAGATCGAAGAACGACGCCTTCGACTTCAGCTGGAATGTCAGGCCGCCCGCAGCTAGCATCGGGTCGCCTGTCTCTTAGCGGCTGATTCTCCCGTGGAACAAGTCTTGCCACAAGGGAAAGTAGGGCCTGCATCCCAGATAGCATTCGCAGAACGCCACGAAGAAGAGGGAAGTTGGATTCCGTAGTAGGCGCAGAAACGCCGGAAGAAGAGGGAAGTTGGGAAGCCCAGCCCCCGCTCCAGGTGGCTGGTGAAGCAGATGAACTCTCCCTCGCGCGGATCCGGAGTCACTTCTCCGGCTGCAGGGATGTGCCATCTGCCGGCGCGGAGGATCCCAGCCTCCTCGAAGGATGCTAGTAGCACCTCAGTGCACTTGGATCTGCCCCACGGCTCGGTGGAGGGGGCCATCGGTTGGAAATTCATGGAGCTCGAGGATCTCTGAATTGTTCCGATCGCTGTGCGGAATGGAGAAACAGAGATGGGCGGAATCGGAGGAAGAAAGAAGAAGTGTTTCCCCGTTCGCCTTTCATCCTCCTTATATAGCGGTTGCTACCCGCCAGTTTCGGGGGCCGTTGCTACGTGGTAATTACGCCGAAGTTACCGTTGGATTACCCAACAGCTATTTTGACCCCAATTGACGGTCGAACTTCATCCATTCAACTCGTCGCTCCCAGCGACTCGACGACTCGCCGACCCGATCACTATAACAGTGACTAAGAATTTTCCGACCCGTTCGCCGAGCTGCGGCACGATTGGTCGCCATAATTGTGACTAAATGACTAGTTCTTTCCTTTGTTCAGGAGTCCGCCGCCGATTTGACTAGGCGTCCGCATTGGACCCGCATACTCCGACTGCCAGCAAACACCTGCGACAAATCAACGACGGCCTCGGGGACTACTGATGGGGATATGCCTACCGGGATATACCCATCAGGACGTTTCCTACTGGCCCAAGCCTCAGCGAGTGGGCCTGCAGGACGGCGACTAGATCAATACTTGGCGTGGAATCAAGCGACTGGAAGCTGAAGGCCCAGAAGCGTAGCAAGGCCCAGCCGGACTAGGTCATAGAATCTCCGAATCCTTAACTAATTCGGTTGTGATCTGTAAACCCTAGCGAGGTGAGTCTATATAAACCTCCCTAGAGGACGCATAGAGGATACGTTCCATCATACACCCAACCGACTCGCCGCTTAGCCATCGAGCTCGCCCCATTGTACTCTCACCATAATACAATCTAGCAGGAGTAGGTCTTTACCATCCGGGGGGCCGAACCTGGGTAAACCCTTGTGTCTCAGCCCTCATCTCGCACCGCAGATGGCTGGCCGCCCTTGCCCCATGTTCTACTACTCACTGCCGATTGCAGCATATGCCATGGTCATTCCCATGACATGGAGCGCGTCTTCTGCCTCCTTGTCCCACTTGAACGTGGGATTCTTGTGCATTAGGCGGTAGAGAGGCATTTCCTTCTCGCCTAGCCGGGGGATGAAGCGACTGAGGGCCGCGACTCGCCGGCCAATTTCTGGATGTCGTGCAGGCACTCGGGTTTGCCGAGCCGGGTGATCGTGTTGATCTTGGTGGGGTTAGCCTCGATCCCTCGTTTGGAGACGACGTACCCCAGTAGCTCTCCAGTAGGTATACCTAAGTGGCACTTTCCTGGGTTTAGTTTGATCTTGTACCTCCGCAGGTTCACGAAGGTTTCGGCCAGGTCGGCGAGTAGATCGCCCTGGCGAGTGGATTTCACCACCACGTCGTCGATGTAGACGTGGATGTTGCGGACAATTTGGCTCGCAAGGCACTCCTGCATGCACCTCTGGTAGGTCGCTCTGGCGTTCTTGAGGCTGAAGGTCATGGCGGTGTAGCAGAAGGCTCCGAATGGCGTGATGAATGTCGTCTTCTCCTCATCCTCGACTGCCATTTAGATCTGGTTGTAACTAGAGTAGGAGTCAAGGAAGCACAACGACTCTGAGCCCGCGGTCGAGTCGATGATTTGATTGATCTGCGGGAGGACAAACTGCTCCTTGGGGCAGGCGCTATTGAGATTTGTGTAATCGATACACATTCTCCAGGTCCCATTTTTCTTCTCGACCAGGACTGGGTTTTCCAACCACTTGGAGTACTTGATAGGCCGGATGAAGCCTACAGCGAGTAGACGCTGCACCTCCTCGGTGATTGCTCGGTGGTGCTCTTCATTGAAGGGCCGCATTGACTGCTTGATGGGTCGCGCTTTGGGGTCGGCGTTGAGTTTGTGCTCAGCGAGTTCCCTCGGGACACCAGGCATGTCAGATGGTTTCCATGCGAAGATGTCGCGATTCTCACAGAGGAACTCGATGAGCGCGCCTTCCTATGCTGGGCCCATGCCCGTTCCAATCGTCACCGTCTGGCTGGATTCGCTTGGGACCAGCTCGACGGAGCGCGTGTGCGTGGTCGCCTCAAAGGCCGTTGAGCCGCCACCCTCCGAGTTGGGCTTCTTGAGTATTGTGGGGTCGTCATTGTTGACCCTGCTCGTGTACTTGGCGATATCTTCCGCGTGGTTGGCTCCAGTGGCTATGAAGGTGACATGGATATGCCCTACGGGTATCCGATGTTAGCCTACCTGGTCCATCCCGACGGAAGTCCCACTCGACGACCTGCCAGGGTCCATGACGCCTATGACGGTTCGGCTGATATGAAGCCCATATCGACACGGACTCTCAAGCGCACAAGACAAGGAAAGCTCAAGACTAGAGTTTGAATACAACTTGTAACCTACTCGTATCGGTACCTGAGACCTAGCCTCCCCATATATAAAGGCTAGGAGGGTCCAACGAGGAGGACACATACGCAATAGACAGATCTACAGATCTAGATACTTCAGACCACAGCATACACACCTCCACGCCAGATTGCATCTACGCACCCCTATAACTTTCGGCTTCGCCGTAATCAAGAGCAGACAAGCAGAAGTAGGGTTTTCCCTCCGGGGACCTGAACCAAGGTAAACCTCGTGTCCCCGTGTTGCTTGTTTGCTAACCGTTCCGCGATCTCTAGCATCCCCATCTTCTCCAAAACCCAAGCTCATAACAATGGACATTGAAGAGATTAAACCTCGTCAATTGGCGCCGTCTGTGGGAAATCGGGGGCGTTGATTGTGCGGTCGTGACGGTTCCATCCACCATGATCTACGATTCGCCGAATCAGGAGATCAATGTCTACTCTAAATCTCGCTCAAGATGCGAAGAAATATATACTGCGAGCAATACAGATTCAAACTCATCGCCGCCCTCAAGCACAAGCTGATCCGATCTGCAAGATCAAGAATTCCAAAATATTCGACGACAGCTGGAGAGAATCGTCATGGGCAGTCAGCAGATTCAATGTCTCAGACTTATAGCCAACTCGCCAACATAGAAAAGATCTACCAGGATCCATTCTTCACACGCGACCGCTGTCGCGGTTGATCAAAAAGAAATTCCATGATGGCGTTGGTACTAATCTGTGACATGAAATTGAGACATGGTCGGTTTGCATGGCCTCATGGAGCAATAGCTAATGGATAATCCCGCTCTGCACGCGTGTACGAGTCCAAGTCGGATTGATCTGACTGCATATACGTGAGTGCCAAAGAATCAGATCGATCAACCTACTCCCTATTTCAGGTTATTAGAATAAAAAAGGAAAGTTATCTTCGCTACATGCCTACATCACGTGAAGACCAAGTCGTGCAGCAATTCAGGCAAAGAGGAAAAAAAGGACCTGGCAAAGAACAAGTCGTACAGCCAACGACGTCGTGAAATCGAGATACTTCGATGCTCGATGCGACCGCCCCGCTATATCCAATGAATTGCTGGATTGTTATGTTAAAGGCGACCCAACGCAGTATAGGCACATGCACATGATGGCCTGGAAAAAAAAGGTCGGACGCGTGTCTTCGGTCTCCCCGTCAACGCCGCCTCGACCACATCAACTCCAAGCTCGGGGACTACGCCCACTTTACCACACAACTCGTGATCATCGACCTGTTGTGGTTTTCGACTGCGACGATCCTCTACGGTCTTCAACGGTGGTGACCGCTGTATCTTTCGGATACGGCGACCCGACGTGATCTTCGATTGCGGCGACCGGCCGCATCAGCTTCAGCGACCGCGACTCGGGGACTCTTTCGACTCCAGCGATTCGCGGCGGTCTTAGGCTCCGGCGGCCCGGGGGCTTCTTCGAATTCGACGACCCTCCACGGTCTTCGGATACGGCAACCCACCATGTCTTCGACTGCGGTGACTCACCACATCCTTCGACTTCGACGACTCGCCATCACATCGACTCCGCCGCGTCGACTACGTCCGTGCGTGACCCGCTACCGCTTCAACTTTGCCACGGCAACCAACAAAGCTAAGTTTCCCTCTACTTAGAGCTAATTTCCTTTGTCACTCGCACTCGATACACTCGAGGGCTGCGCCCTCTTCGAGTAACCTAATGTGCCATCGGCTCCACGCACTCGAGCACCTCATACGCGACAGCCCGAGTAGCTGATTCTGCCAGATCGTCGAATCCTTGAACTCGGAGTGCCTCGGCAAGGTACTGATACTAAGGGTAATCAGGCTAACGAAAAGGCCTAGCATACAGTGCAAAAGTGTCGACTCGATCGGCAACATAATCTAGCTATACAAGCCGAAAGGCAAATATTCTTTACAAGTTACAAGTACTTCACAATTCTTCATGTTTTCTGCAGCTTACAAGGATGTCAAATGCGCCGAGCTATTCTATTAGGTCCTCCAACGGAGTCGACCAGCGCCAGTCACATCAACAGACGCCAAGACCCGAGTCTAAGCATTCCTGGGATGACCACATCAATGATCGACAAAATCAGCGCTGGCCGCGCACCTGACAGAAGAAACAGCGTCGACTTCACCCGCAATGTCGAGTCCTTCCGGCTAAAATGCCGCATCACTCCGCTACGTTGACTCCTGTCTCCTTATGCGTGAGACGCTGACTCGATGCACTTCTGGGTCAGTGGTTTCTCCTCGCATGAGTCTCCACTCGAGTCTGCGACTCGACTAGACACTCGGGGGCTACTCCTATCAGGAGCGCTGTTCGCGCACCCGATGTACTTCCGGGTCAGCGGTACGTCCGCGAGATTGTCGACTGCGTCTACAAGATAGAAGACTCGAGTCTCTGCCCGAGTCTACGACTCTGCCAGACACTCGGGGGCTACTCCAAACTGAAGTGCTGGTCACACACAAAAGATCTTCGAGTGGCATGCTTAGATTTCTCACTCGAATCAACGATTTGACTAAGGACTCGGGGGCTACTCCCATAGGGAGCGCTAGTCGCACACTCAAAAAAAATGAAGGCATTCAGGGCATCTGCAAGGTCATCCGAAGAACATTCTGGATCTCCATATCACGCAACCGACGACTATAAGTCTCTGCTCGAGTCTACGACTCGAACAGACACTCGGGGGATACTCCCATAGGGAGCGCTGGTCGTGCACCCTATAGTCCATTGTGTTGACTACGTCGATAATGCTGACTCCTTTACAACAACCGAACAAATTCAGCTGACCCGATGAACTTCCAGGTGAAGTGCTTCGCACTCGACACAACCTTCGACTCCGGATGCAACGCTCAAGACAACAGAGTCTCCACTCAAAACTTGTTCGGATGAAAGCACTCGAAAGATTTAAGAGTCTCCACCCGAATCTACGTTTAGGATGGACACTCGGGGTCTACTGACATGGATATGCCCTACGGGTACCCGATGTTAGCCTACCTGGTCCAGCCCGACGGAAAGCCCACTCGACGACCTGCCAGGGTCCATGACGCCTATGACGGTTTGGCTGATATGAAGCCCATATTGACATGGACTCTCAAGCGCACAAGACAAGGAAAGCTCAAGACTAGAGTTTGAATACAACTTGTAACCTACTCGTATCGGTACTTGAGACCTAGCCTCCCCATATATAAAGGCTAGGAGGGTCCAAAGAGGAGGACACATACGCAATAGACAGATCTACAGATCTAGATACTTCAGACCACCGCATACACACCTCCACGCCATATTGCATCTACGCACCCCTGTAACTTTCGGTTCTGCTGTAGTCAAGAGCAGACAAGAAGGAGTAGGGTTTTCCCTCCGGGGGCCTAAACCTGGGTAAACCTCGTATCCCCGTGTTGCTTGTTTGCTAAACGTTCCGCGATCTCCAGCATCCCCATCTTCTCCAAAACCCAAGCTCATAACAATGGGCATTGACGAGATTAAACCTCGGCAGACGGTGTCGGCGAGCTCGACGCCTTTGGCCTTGCACTCTACGGCCATGTCGTGGTCGCCATGGACGGTGATGATGCCGCACGGCCCTGGGAGCTTCATCGTTTTGTATGCGTAGTGGGGAGCTGCCATGAACTTGGCGAATGCCTGCCGCCCCAGGATGCAGTGGTAGGCGCTGTTGAAGGGCACCAACTCGAAGACGATCTGCTCGGTGCGGAAGTTCGCTGGTGTGCCGAAGGTGACAGGCAGCGTCACCTTGCCGTTCGGGTACGCCTTCCGACCGGGGAGGATGCCATGGAAGGTCGTGTAGGTCGTCGCAATCATCGACTGCGGGAGCCACAATCGCCTGAACGTGTCCAGGTAGAGAATGTTGATGGAGATTCCGCCATCCATCAGCGTCTTGGGGAGCCAGTAGTCTCCCACCTTGGGCTCGACCACCAAGGCGACTCGCCTCGGACATTCGATCTATGGTGAGTGGTCCTTATGACTCCAGGTGATCCGCTGCTCGGACCAGTTAAGGAAGCATGGGACATCAACCTGGGACACCACGTTGACGGCAATGGCGCGGGCGATGACCTTCTTCTCGCACTTGGTGCTGAACCCGGTGAAGGTGTGGAGCGATCCCACGTCGTTGCCGAATGCACCGCCGTTTGGCGGGTGGTTGTTGGGGTCCTACCGTGCGTGATGTGCCTTCTCGATCTCCTTTAGGGAGTGGCAGTCGGCGGTCGTGTGCGTGGCGGACTTCCCCTCCCTGCTGTAGAACACACAGGTCAGGTTGAGGAGAGCCGCGGGGTCGAACCTTGTCTTTGCCTTTTAGTTTCCGCTATCGCGGCACTGGCCTCCGTCACGGAGGAAGCTCTTGGGCTCGTGTGGCGCATAGCCGGTGTTGGCGACGAAGTTGACTCGCCCGTCACCACGGCGCTTGCCGGTGAGGCGAGTGTTGTTGTAGCGTAGCTCGAGTTGTCTCCCATTGTTGTGGCCGCTCATGCGGCGTTTTCCTCCTGACTCGTCGTCGGTTTCTTAGTTCGGGTCCTCCTCCACGTACCGCTTGGCGATCTCGAGGAGGTCCGGTATGTTGTCGAGTGTTTTGTACACCCGCTTGTGCCTGGTGACCAAGGACTCGTAGCGGCATGAGGTCTTGAAGCAGTGAACCACGGTGTCCGGGTGGATTCCGGCCGCGTTGTACCACAGGTCCTGCCACCGCTGGACCCAGCCACGGGTCGACTCGCGGGGTCCCTAGACGCATCGCTCTAGGTCCTCGATGGTGGTGGCGCGGGTGTAGGAGCCCTCGAAGTGCCCGACGAAGGCGTCACGCATTTCCTCCCAGGAGTCGATGCTGTCTGCGGGGTGGGTATTGATCCATTGTCGGCACGCTCCCTCCATCATCAAGGGGAGGTAGCGGGCGGCGAGCAGGTCGGTGTGGCCGGCGATTCCCATCGTCGTGAGGTACGTGTCCAGCCACACGGATGGGTCATACGAGGGGTCGTACTTCTCGATCTCCTTCAGCACTTTGAAGTTCGCCAGGTACCTTTCGCCTCGGATCATTGGTCTAAAGCACTGGGGGCCGACTCGGCTGAGTGATCCCCTTGGCTCGCCGTAACGGCGGTTGGTGAGGGTATGCCTCAAGTCATCAGGCTGGCATGCGCGTCAGCTCTGGTTGTTGATGATGTGGGCCTGCGCGTCGACTGGCTGCCCGTTGGCAGCGACCATGTTGTTCGTCAGTCGCGGGTCGTTGGTGGAGAGTGCCACGTTCGCGGGTGGCCGCTGGAGTTGCAGGGGCTCGGGGGTGGGTAATTGAGAGTGTTTTCCATCGTCGAGCGGCCGCTCGAGGCCGTCCTGCTTCCGGACGAGCGGGAGTAGACGCGTCCCCGCGAGTCTGCTCCCATAGCTTGTTGCTCGACGGCCTTGGCGAGTAAGGCCCTGGCGTACTGGATCTGTAGGGCGCCTTCCCCGGTCATGTTGATGTTGTCGACCGTGGCTCGGCTCGCGATGACGTTGTCCATCGGAGTAGAAAACAACGGGAGACCGTTTGCGTCCCGCTCCTGCGCGGAGATCATAATTCACGGTTGGTTTGGAGGGGGCGTGCGGCCGGGAGGTGGGGGAGCGCCGTTCGCTGATGCGCCTGGTGGTGGTCGAGCGCTTCCTCCTGGCAGCGCGTTCTCGCAGATCACACGATCGGCCACGTGGGTCGGGTCACTCTCGTCGTCGAAGTTCAGGGCGCGACCCTGAACGGTGGGGTTCAGGCGCGACATGATGCGGAGTTGGTGGTAGCGTGAGATCTCCTGCGCCTTTACTTGCTCGAGGAGAATTTTTTCACGCTCGGCTTGTTCCTTGCGGACCGCCTCCTCCAGCCGCAGGCGGAGTTCTTCGACCTCCGTCGCCGTCGCGGTAGGCGGGATCGGCATGGAGAAGGGGTCTGGCGGGGCGTTCGCGCCTCTCACCATGTAGGTCGCGATGTAGCGACCGGATCAGGTGTGGATGTCGCCGGAGTTCTCCGATCCAGAATCGGAGTCGAAGATCCCAAGGATGGAGGGATCCTCGAAGTCCCCAACATTGGAGACATGGGTGATGGAGCCCGCGGGTAATGCGGTGACAATGGATCCGGCGACTTACGCCAAGGTCGCCGAGTCGGCGTCGTTGTTGAGGGCCGCGTCGTCCGTGACCACACTGGTCTCGGCCACGTTGCTATTGGCCGAGTCGTACTCAGAGGCTAGGCGATGGATGGTGCGGACCTGACTCTCGGAGAGCCGGTCGCGCGGTGGCGACTCGCGGATGCGAGCCGAGTCCTTCGAAACGATGGTGTCGATGAAGACGACGAAGAGGCTGATCGTGCCGACCGGCATGGTCACGCTGTGCGTGATGCGCGCGACGCCGGGATATAGCTGTTCGACAAGATCTGGATGATCTCGCCGATCGCGATCATGCGACTGGTGGCGATCGTCTCGCTGATGGGCAGATTGGATCTCGCCGCAGAACACCGGTCTAACCGTCCAGGCCCCATGGTGGGCGCCACTATCGTGGGAATGGCCAGGGCAGTAGCTGCAATCGGTAGCGAGTAGTAGAATGAGGGGCAAGGGCGGCCAGCCATCTTCGGTGCAAGATGAGGGCGGAAACACAAGGGTTTACCCAGGTTCGGCCCCCCGGAGGGTAAAGACCTACTCCTGCTAGATTGTATTGATGAGAAAGTACAAGGACGAGCTCGGTGACTAGACGGCGAGTCGCAGGGGGTGTATGATGGAACGTTGTAACATCCCAAAAATACTAAACTTGGATCATCAAACTCTAATCATCAAAATTAGGGTTAACAAAAACTTTTCTAAATAAAATAATGAAAGCATGCATGTGAGTATGCATTTCATTTTGAATTCTTTTGAACCAACTTGTTTGTGTGTTCCTTTGCTTGTAAAATGTTTCTTAGGTGAAATAAACGTCATCTAAAACGTTTCCCAAACTTTTCCTAAAGACAAATAAATCAAAACAAATAAAATAAAGGAATGGTCACTTTGACCAATTTAACTCCCATGCCTACTTTGGCTATCTCAAACTTTTAGAACCTAACAGAAACTTTTCTGGATCTTTGCACCCCTTGATTGTAATCATAACAAAGTATCAAGGCCCACTTTGTGATCATCCAGAAACTTTCAAATTCATAGTTTAAATGACAATTCAAAATTGAATCTTTATCATATGGGAAGATCCCACTTTTTCAAAAACCACTCAAACAAGCTCAACTCTCAAAACCCAAGCATCTGCAGACTCACCAGCACCAATCTAGCACACCCACCAAAAATCTTTTCAAAATTCAAAACTTGATTTCATGCGGCCATTTCATCAAACACATTGCAGACACAAATCAAACAAAATCAAAACACTATAGTGTGCAGTGTTTTGAGCCTAACTTGTTCCCTCCCTGGGCACCACTAGCCTTAGTAGATCATCTAACAACCTTAACTAATCACTAGCACCACTGTAAGCTTGGCAATGCCATCAATGGTGAGCAGGCCGAATGCACCATTGTCACCCCCATGTCGACAGCAAGCTAGGATGAGAAACAAGCCTAGCCAGCATGTCTGGGAGGCAGCCCACCGTCCACCGCCACTCCCTGTCCACCGCTCGAACCTTGGCAACCACTGGACCACACGCACAGACCGCGCCCAGACCGCCAGCGACTAGGCCGAGCATGCGCCAGAGCGCCACCCTCGACGGAAGACCACAGACCGCGCGTCGCCCTCGCCGCGTGCATATACGATCACCACCGACCCAGGAGACCGCCAGACATCCCCGTTCGCCTCCCCATGACGCACAGCCACCGCTCACCGTCGAAGACGCCGCCTCTGCCGTGCAGAGCGTCGCATGTTCCAGACCAAACCGCACCGCCCCACGCCTCGAAACCATGTAGTTGAGCATCGCCAGGGAACACCGCACCGCCCCCTACTGTAGGGGTCCCAACCTTATATAAGATTGATCCCTCCTGTGTTTTACAATGCTAGTCCCTGGATCAATAGCTTGCATCCACAGTTAAGATGTAATATCAAGATACAAAGGTCATAATATAAATTTATAACCAGGAATAACATAAGTTTATTACATCAAACATAGCTCATTTGGCTATTACATTACATTTGCAGCGGAATAACTATAAGTATGGGTCCATCATCTTCAAAGTGCCACAGGCAGATGTTGGTTGTAGACTTTGTAGTCCTAGTCAATCAAACAATCTTCATTTAAAACAATCAACCTGCAACATTACAAGTTACAGCCACAAGGGTCAATACATTTTGATTTGTATTGGCAAGCTTCACTTCTATGTATTATAAGAGTGGATCCTATCATTATATGCATATTTGGCTAAGTAGAGTTTAAGGCTTCTTTGCATAAAGCAATATTTTATCCTATCTTTTCAAAAAGGGTTTTAAAGTCCTTTGTCAAATTTCTTTTCCAAGTTCCTTGAACTCCTTGGTAGAAACTCAAGTGTTTAAATCCTTGTCAAAAATCCCTTGAGCTACTTGGTAACCCCAAGTGCATCAAGTTTTATAAAATCTCATGAGTTCCTTGGTAAAACCCCAAGTACATCATGTTCTTGAGCACCTTGGTAACCCCAAGTACAACAAGCTTTACAAAAATCTCTTTGAATTCCTTGGTAGACACACAAGGGCATCAAGTTTTTATATTAGAAGTTGGAATGTCGAGATCTCCCATAGTTCAAACTTTAGTTGCTCAGTATTGTCCATAACCGGGGACACGGCTAAGTACTTAGATTTTATTTACTTCTGCAGAAGGAGTACACTTTACCCACATGACACAATCCCATCCTTTTGCCACCAGTGGCCTACTGGATTAGTGCTCACCAAGATGGAGTACTGGCAGATTGAGAATGTGACGAAGTCTTTCCAAAAGGTCCTCCCATACATCATTGCTAGCTTTGTCTTCAGCCCCCATGAAGCATTCCAGATCCCCATGTCCAGTAACTAAAGACAATGTATGGGTCTTCCTAATGTAGTTGACTAAGCCAGAGCCATAATAGCATGTGGTTGCACACGAAAGCCACAATTGGAGAAGCATGTTTGATCTCTAAGTTTCCTAGGTGGTTTTCTTTTGGAGCACAACACAAAGTGATTGCCATAGACATGGTTAACTTTTGTTGCCACCTTCTCCAAAACTTAAAGTATCCTCCACCTAGGTGGTTCATTGAGTCCTTGTTTTATTATTTAAAACACAAGTCCTTTTTTCAATCTTTGTAAAATCTCAACATGTATCTCTTTTTCAAATTATAGCATATAGCATGGCTAAGCATGTACAACTTCAATATTTTCACTAAGGAGTGTATAGGGAATCCTATTAGGATTGTAGCATAGCATAAGTACAGAAATATCTTTTCATGCATATTTTCAAAATCCACTAAGTATAATAAAATAGTAGGACTTTTGTATGATAGTGTAACTTTCCTTTTCGTAGGGAATGGGGTTCACTTCCTTGATCTTGCTAGTTTCACACTTTGTTAATTTCACTACAAGTCAATCAAGCAAATCACCAAATCAACTAACATCCCAAACCAAGGTTAAACAAATAATTTCACACACAAGGCAATGGAGTCTAAGTCATGCAAAGGTGGTTTATTCTTGCAAGGTTGGTCTCTACTAGGTTTATAAACTTTGTATGGTCCAAATTGGTCATTTACCAAAATGGCAAAGTCATTTGTAATTGGGTTTTATCTTAAGACCATTTTAAAATTCATTCATCATTTTATGTGGTGAAAATTATTCTTATCAAAGCAAAACTTTAGGTTTTTCACCAAGTGAGTTGCCTTTGGCAAGGTTTGATGTTTTGGGTCAGTAAGTTTTGGTCCAAAACATTTTCCCAAAGTTTTCCTTGCAACAACATTTCCATGATAAAATCAAGGGGTTTATTTGGTTAGAAAATGGCTAAGTTAAATAATTCAACTTATATTTTACCAAAATTATTTTTAACACCAAGGGTTGGTTCCTAGGGTCAGTATGGTCACTAAAAACCATTTTGCAAAAGTTTTAATCCTAAAATCAAATTTAAACAATTTTTATACTCTAAACAAGTACACAAAAGTTTCTGCAAATTAATCAAGCTAACAGATACTATTTTCAAAACTAAGGCCAGGGTTAGCTAGGGCTTGTTCTCCTGATTTCATTGATATAAAATTTGCCAAATTTGGACGTGTGGTTTGATAGTTACAAGGGTTTGAAGTTTGCAAATAAATCTGTTTTCAAATTTCTTTTTAAACGAATTAGGTGACACGCGGCGTGTTCTTACTGGTCGATACCGGTTCGGCCAGATCGGGCGATGCTGTCTGTTGGATCAAGTTAGATCGCATGGTCCAGATCACGTACCCCTTCGCGGTTAAGTGATCTATCGGGAGCGTCGGATCGTGATCCTACGGCGCTAACGTGCTCGACCATTTGCGAGCGGCGCCGGCGGTGGCTAGCGGCGGCGACGGTCAGATAGTGGCGGCACTGGCGAAACAGGAAACGAGGGAGAGGCTGGCAGGGCTTACCAGGCTCGCAGAGACCTGCTGATGCTCGTGGTGGGGTTGGCTACGCGAGGGGAGCAAGGGGTTGCTGCTAATTGCTCGTCGGAGAAGCTGCGAGCGGCGGTGCTCTCTGGTTGCTGTCGAGGACGATGCTGCAGATCACCAGGAGGTAAACAAAACCCATAGTCAGGAGCGCAAGGACACGGCGAAGGTGTGTGCGTGAACGAGAAGGCGCGGGGCGGTCTGGTTCACCTGGGAGACGTCGCCGGAGAAGAAGCAGACACAGCGGCGCTCTGTGCTTGACGATGGCGAGGATTGGGGCGCCCTAAGACAAACGGGAAGTGCCGTTAGGTTCGTATGAGCTTGGGGATCATCCTCGTGTTCTCGGGAAGAGGAAGGGTGACCGGAATCTACCTGCGGAGCTCGTCGGAGAAAGATGCAGACGGTGGTGATGGTGGTCGAGGTGGTTGCCAATGTTTGGGGTCGCTTGGGGGCAAGCTGGTGCTACGGGGATGATCGCCAGGAGGTGTGGATCACGAGAGCATGGTCGAGGAGGCAAGGGGCAGTGAGGCTTCGTCTGAATTGCTCGAGGAGGGTCGTCGGAGTAGCAGCGGTACAGAGGGAAATTGGGGCGGCCTGGAGGCAGAGGAGAGGCGGTGTCTGAGGGAAAACGGAGGAAAGAGCGGGGCGTTTAAAAGGGCGTGGTCGCGGCGAGGTTTAATGCACGGATTAACGCCGATTGATGGAGCTATCAACGGGCAGAAACTGCCGCGCGGTGAGGGGAGAAGGGGTCACGCGGGGAAGAAGAAGGAGGTGGCGGTGGGGTCCATCAGTCAGTGGAAAATGAAAAGAGAGGGAGGTCCACCGGTCATACTCAGTGTGGCTCAGGAATAGGGTGCGAATCGTTTTTCTCGCGGGGTGAGGAGCTGGGCTGTTTCCTAGGCTTGTTGGGCTGCCTGGGCTGGGTTGGCCAATCTCCATTTTTTTTATTCTGTAACTTTTTCCTTTTCTTTTTCTGATTTCTGTTTTGAATTTCCAATCAAACAAACATCAACCAAATCAATTCAAACAACACTCAAACTTTGTAAATATTGAAATTTGTTCTGTTTAGTAATATGGTCAAAAGTCCAAAATAAAATAATAATAACTTTATTAATCCATTCTTTAGTTAAATAAAATGGAACTTTACTTATTTAACATGGTTTGATTTATTTAATAAAGATTTTCATTTGAAAACACTTTTCAAATCTAAATCAGTAGGTTTATTTGAAAATAAAGAATATTTGGAAGATTTGTTTTAAAACAAAATAACCTCTTATTTTAGGGTCCATTAGTAATTAAAAAAAAATGGGCCTTAGTTATTAAATCAAATAGAGTTTGATTCTATTAATAAAATCTTTATTTGAAACTAAAATATCTTCCAAACCAAATCAGTAGGTTTTATTTGGAAGTATTAAATACTTGCAAAACATTTTATTATAGAGTCCATTAATATTTAAAAAAAATAGACTCTCATTATTAATTCAAACAAGTTTTATTTGATATATTTATTTTGAATCTAAAAATAAAGCCAGAACATTTTAGTAGATTTTATTTGTGATTTACAAATGTTTGGAAAACTTATTTAAATTAAACAAATAAGTTTTGATGGTTTATAAATGACAGAACTTTTATTAATAAAACTTGGATATTAAATCCTTATTATTTTATTTAAGCAATCCTTTATTATTTTTAATTTTGCTATTTTAATTAAAATAAGAATGTTTTAATTCAAAAGCTTTGGTCAAGGTTTAATTTGGCTTTATAAAATATTCTTGATTTATAAATTCATTCTTCTCTTTTGAACACCCAAATCCTTTTATTAAAAGATCTAGAATAGCATTTCCAAAATATTTTATTTTCCTTTATTTAAAATGTTTATCTTTTTAAATCCTTTTAGGATTTTATTTAATTCAAATGTGTTTAGGTTCCAATTTTGTTTCAAAAATTTTCTTCTAGCCTTGAAAATCAAACAAAGTTTTGTTTTATTAATTTATTTTCACATTACAAGATTTGGAAAATCTTGGGATGTGACAGGCTACCACCCTTAAAATAAATCTCGTCCCGAGATTTGGGAAGGCTGGGTACAAACAAGTTCAAAGCAATTAGGGTACTACCACCCTTAAAAGTTTTCAAACAAAAATTACATATTGGCCTTCTTGGGTCCTGGAAAACTTTTCTAAGCAAACTTTTGCTTTATTACTACACTTGACTCATGGGCCAAGGTTAAGTTTCTCCATAGGCTTGTTCAATTTGTTTTTCATCCTTTCTGGACAGTTGCTTGCATAGTGTCCTGGATTCTTGCAGTTGAAACAATTAATGTCCTTAAGTTCTTTGCGTTGCTCTTGTGGGCAAGTTGCTACATAGTGGCCTGGTTCCTTGCAGTTGTTGCACCACACTTGGTCAATCTCTTTATTCTTCTTGTTCCCTGGGCATCCACTGGAGTAGTGTCCCATTTCTTTACATTTACGACATTACACAAGGCTCATGTCTTGCTTGGGCTTCTTGATTTTCCTTGATCCTTTGAATTGGGTTGTCTTGTTTGGATGTAGAAGTGGTCCTTTTCCTTTAGTAGACTTGGATCCTTCTTGTTTCCTTTGTTCCACCATGGCACAGATGGGACATAAACCTGGAGTATGATCACTTCCTTCACACAGGTAGCAAGTAGCTTGAGAGGTAGGACATTGTCCAACAGGATGATCTTCTTCACAATTGGGGCATTGTCCTTCATGCTCCTTGGAGGTATGATCCTTGTCTCCACAAATAATGCAAGCTGGGGCTCCATCTAGAACAATATTATTTTCATCCTTGTTATCATATATTCTCTTTGGATAGTTTTCTTCCATGCTAATCATTTGATTAGTCACCTTAAGCATCAGTTGGGATTGCTCTTCCAAAAACCTTTGTAGTGCTGGATCCTTATCACTATTGTTGACTAGGAACTGAGCTGTTAATTGGTTCAACTGGTGTTGGGTTGCTATGAGCTCTTTCATGCTATCAGCTTGGTTGGTGTTGATGTCATCAACCTTGGGGTCCTTTGGAGTAGTCATCTGTTTAGGTTGGTTTGGGATTAGAGTAGGCAAAATAATCCTAAGGCATTATTTCTAACCACACACATCATAATTCACACAAATAATGTGCATGCAATCACAAACAAACATTTCACTCAAACAAGGTTCAAGCACATACTTAGGCAACAAAATATTTTTGTTATACTACCTAAGTTGGTGTGTTTGACTTAGCTATAAATGGTGGTCCATCTACATGGTTTACTTGTGATCTTTCCATCATTCTTGGTTGCTTCTTCTTATATGAGATCTTGGTTTCCTTGAGAAAAACTCTTGGTCACAATACTTCAAAGTTGTTGATGGTTCCTTCTTATTTTGCATTCCCTCAGTCTCTATATCTTGAGCAAGATTTCTTATTTCACTTGTAGTCCTTAGTGGTTTCCAAGTTGGAAGTCCTTGGTGATTATGCTGAAGATGTTGAAGTCATTAGAGTTGAAGAAGTTTGAAGAAGTCCTTTGCACATGGTGTAGTCTTTGGCCATGGGTAGGTTTTCCATCAAGTTGAAGTAGAAGAGATGTACAGTTAAACCAAAAATGGTTGAGGAAAGAGATTACAAGTGTTTTTTTTTTTGTAAATAAGTTTTGGAACAAAATATAACTCCTATTTTCCTAAGGGTTTTTTGTCCAATCCTAGGGTTTACAAATCCTACAGGCAACACAATGCTCTGATACCATCTGTAGGGGTCCCAACCTTAGATAAGATTGATCCCTCCTGTGTTTTACAATGCTAGTCCCTGGATCAATAGCTAGCATCCACAGTTAATATGTAATATCAAGATACAAAGGTCATAATATAAATTTATAACCAGGAATAACATAAGTTTATTACATCAAACATAGCTCATTTGGCTATTACATTACATTTGCAGCGGAATAACTATAAGTATGGGTCCATCATCTTCAAAGTGCCACAGGCAGATGTTGGTTGTAGACTTTGTAGTCCTAGTCAATCAAACAATCTTCATTTAAAACAATCAACCTGCAACATTACAAGTTACAGCCACAAGGGTCAATACATTTTGATTTGTATTGGCAAGCTTCACTTCTATGTATTATAAGATTGGATCCTATCATTATATGCATATTTGGCTAAGTAGAGTTTAAGGCTTCTTTGCATAAAGCAATATTTTATCCTATCTTTTCAAAAAGGGTTTTAAAGTCCTTTGTCAAATTTCTTTTCCAAGTTCCTTGAACTCCTTGGTAGAAACTCAAGTGTTTAAATCCTTGTCAAAAAATCCCTTGAGCTACTTGGTAACCCCAAGTGCATCAAGTTTTATAAAATCTCATGAGTTCCTTGGTAAAACCCCAAGTACATCATGTTCTTGAGCACCTTGGTAACCCCAAGTGCAACAAGCTTTACAAAAATCTCTTTGAATTCCTTGGTAGACACACAAGGGCATCAAGTTTTTATATTAGAAGTTGGAATGTCGAGATCTCCCATAGTTCAAACTTTAGTTGCTCAGTATTGTCCATAACCGGGGACACGGCTAAGTACTTAGATTTTATTTACTTCTGCAGAAGGAGTACACTTTACCCACATGACACAATCCCATCCTTTTGCCACCAGTGGCCTACTGGATTAGTGCTCACCAAGATGGAGTACTGGCAGATTGAGAATGTGACGAAGTCTTTCCAAAAGGTCCTCCCATACATCATTGCTAGCTTTGTCTTCAGCCCCCATGAAGCATTCCAGATCCCCATGTCCAGTAACTAAAGACAATGTATGGGTCTTCCTAATGTAGTTGACTAAGCCAGAGCCATAATAGCATGTGGTTGCACACGAAAGCCACAATTGGAGAAGCATGTTTGATCTCTAAGTTTCCTAGGTGGTTTTCTTTTGGAGCACAACACAAAGTGATTGCCATAGACATGGTTCCCTTTTTTTGCCACCTTCTCCAAAACTTAAAGTATCCTCCACCTAGGTGGTTCATTGAGTCCTTGTTTTATTATTTAAAACACAAGTCCTTTTTTCAATCTTTGCAAAATCTCAACATGTATCTCTTTTTCAAATTATAGCATATAGCATGGCTAAGCATGTACAACTTCAATATTTTCACTAAGGAGTGTATAGGGAATCCTATTAGGATTGTAGCATAGCATAAGTACAGAAATATCTTTTCATGCATATTTTCAAAATCCACTAAGTATAATAAAATAGTAGGACTTTTGTATGATAGTGTAACTTGCCTTTTGGTAGGGAATGGGGTTCACTTCCTTGATCTTGCTAGTTTCACACTTTGTTAATTTCACTACAAGTCAATCAAGCAAATCACCAAATCAACTAACATCCCAAACCAAGGTTAAACAAATAATTTCACACACAAGGCAATGGAGTCTAAGTCATGCAAAGGTGGTTTCTTCTTGCAAGGTTGGTCTCTACTAGGTTTATAAACTTTGTATGGTCCAAATTGGTCATTTACCAAAATGGCAAAGTCATTTGTAATTGGGTTTTATCTTAAGACCATTTTAAAATTCATTCATCATTTTATGTGGTGAAAATTATTCTTATCAAAGCAAAACTTTAGGTTTTTCACCAAGTGAGTTGCCTTTGGCAAGGTTTGATGTTTTGGGTCAGTAAGTTTTGGTCCAAAACATTTTCCCAAAGTTTTCCTTGCAACAACATTTCCATGATAAAATCAAGGGGTTTATTTGGTTAGAAAATGGCTAAGTTAAATAATTCAACTTATATTTTACCAAAATTATTTTTAACACCAAGGGTTGGTTCCTAGGGTCAGTATGGTCACTAAAAACCATTTTGCAAAAGTTTTAATCCTAAAATCAAATTTAAACAATTTTTATACTCTAAACAAGTACACAAAAGTTTCTGCAAATTAATCAAGCTAACAGATACTATTTTCAAAACTAAGGCCAGGGTTAGCTAGGGCTTGTTCTCCTGATTTCATTGATATAAAATTTGCCAAATTTGGACGTGTGGTTTGATAGTTACAAGGGTTTGAAGTTTGCAAATAATCTGTTTTCAAATTTCTTTTTAAACGAATTAGGTGACACGCGGCGTGTTCTTACTGGTCGATACCGGTTCGGCCGGATCGGGCGATGCTGTCTGTTGGATCAAGTTAGATCGCATGGTCCAGATCACGTACCCCTTCGCGGTTAAGTGATCTATCGGGAGCGTCGGATCGTGATCCTACGGCGCTAATGTGCTCGACCATTTGCGAGCGGCGCCGGCGGTGGCTAGCGGCGGCGACGGTCAGATAGTGGCGGCGCTGGCGAAACAGGAAACGAGGGAGAGGCTGGCAGGGCTTACCAGGCTCGCAGAGACCTGCTGATGCTCGTGGTGGGGTTGGCTACGCGAGGGGAGCAAGGGGTTGCTGCTAATTGCTCGTCGGAGAAGCTGCGAGCGGCGGTGCTCTCTGGTTGCTGTCGAGGACGATGCTGCAGATCACCAGGAGGTAAACAAAACCCATAGTCAGGAGCGCAAGGACACGGCGAAGGTGTGTGCGTGAACGAGAAGGCGCAGGGCGGTCTGGTTCACCTGGGAGACGTCGCCGGAGAAGAAGCAGACACGGCGGCGCTCTGTGCTTGACGATGGCGAGGATTGGGGCGCCCTAAGACAAACAGGAAGTGCCGTTAGGTTCGTATGAGCTTAGGGATCATCCTCGTGTTCTCGGGAAGAGGAAGGGTGACCGGAATCTACCTGCGGAGCTCGTCGGAGAAAGATGCAGACGGTGGTGACGGTGGTCGAGGTGGTTGCCAACGTTTGGGGTCGCTTGGGGGCAAGCTGGTGCTACGGGGATGATCGCCAGGAGGTGTGGATCACGAGAGCATGGTCGAGGAGGCAAGGGGCGGTGAGGCTTCGTCTGAATTGCTCGAGGAGGGTCGTCGGAGTAGCAGCGGTACAGAGGGAAATTGGGGCGGCCTGGAGGCAGAGGAGAGGCGGTGTCTGAGGGAAAACGGAGGAAAGAGCGGGGCGTTTAAAAGGGCGTGGTCGCGGCGAGGTTTAATGCACGGATTAACGCCGATTGATGGAGCTATCAACGGGCAGAATTTGTCGCGCGGTGAGGGGAGAAGGGGTCACGCGGGGAAGAAGAAGGAGGTGGCGGTGGGGTCCATCAGTCAGTGGAAAATGAAAAGAGAGGGAGGTCCACCGGTCATACTCAGTGTGGCTCAGGAATAGGGTGCGAATCGTTTTTCTCGCGGGGTGAGGATCTGGGCTGTTTCCTAGGCTTGTTGGGCTGCCTGGGCTGGGTTGGCCAATCTCCATTTTTTTTATTCTGTAACTTTTTCCTTTTCTTTTTCTGATTTCTGTTTTGAATTTCCAATCAAACAAACATCAACCAAATCAATTCAAACAACACTCAAACTTTGTAAATATTGAAATTTGTTCTGTTTAGTAATATGGTCAAAAGTCCAAAATAAAATAATAATAACTTTATTAATCCATTCTTTAGTTAAATAAAATGGAACTTTACTTATTTAACATGGTTTGATTTATTTAATAAAGATTTTCATTTTAAAACACTTTTCAAATCTAAATCAGTAGGTTTATTTGAAAATAAAGAATATTTGGAAGATTTGTTTTAAAACAAAATAACCTCTTATTTTAGGGTCCATTAGTAATTAAATAAAAATGGGCCTTAGTTATTAAATCAAATAGAGTTTGATTCTATTAATAAAATCTTTATTTGAAACTAAAATATCTTCCAAACCAAATCAGTAGGTTTTATTTGGAAGTATTAAATACTTGCAAAACATTTTATTATAGAGTCCATTAATATTTAAAAAAAATAGACTCTCATTATTAATTCAAACAAGTTTTATTTGATATATTTATTTTGAATCTAAAAATAAAGCCAGAACATTTTAGTAGATTTTATTTGTGATTTACAAATGTTTGGAAAACTTATTTAAATTAAACAAATAAGTTTTGATGGTTTATAAATGACAGAACTTTTATTAATAAAACTTGGATATTAAATCCTTATTATTTTATTTAAGCAATCCTTTATTATTTTTAATTTTGCTATTTTAATTAAAATAAGAATGTTTTAATTCAAAAGCTTTGGTCAAGGTTTTATTTGGCTTTATAAAATATTCTTGATTTATAAATTCATTCTTCTCTTTTGAACACCCAAATCCTTTTATTAAAAGATCTAGAATAGCATTTCCAAAATATTTTATTTTCCTTTATTTAAAATGTTTATCTTTTTAAATCCTTTTAGGATTTTATTTAATTCAAATGTGTTTAGGTTCCAATTTGGTTTCAAAAAGTTTCTTCTGGCCTTGAAAATCAAACAAAGTTTTATTTTATTAATTTATTTTCACATTACAAGATTTGGAAAATCTTGGGATGTGACACCTACCTTCGCCCATGCCAATAGCCGCCTGTACCATCGCCCCCGACGAGCTCACCGTGCGCCTCGTCGTTCCCCTCGCTCGACTATAAATAGAGGCCACCCCTCTCCTCACTGATCGTGCCACGCCGTTCCCGGAGCAAGGCGAGCAGCACTTCGCCGGAATTTCACCGGAGCCCGCCGCCTCTGGAAAAGAAGGGCGCCATCGATTTCGTCCACCCCAGGAGCTGCCGCGACCACCCCTGAGTTCGCCGTCGTCGACTTCGTCGTTCGCCCGCCTCGCCGACCCTCGCCAGCACCCCGGTGAGCCCCCAGCAACCCCCACTGGCCGCGCTAGGTTTCTTTCTCGCCGGCGTTGCCCAACGTCGACGATGACTCCCAGCCGTTGGATTAGAATCAGATCGAACGACCCACGTTGCCCCGTACCGCTTCGCACCCCCCTGTGTCACTGAAGAGTGGGGACACCCACTTAAGCAGCCCGCGGAAGCACTGCGCTTAGCAGGCCGGCCCGTTAACCTTTCCCGCGCAGCCCAGTTATTTGAATTAAACCTTTTCCATTTTATTTCAAACACACTTCTGTACCCAGTTTCAAAAATCAACCCAGGTCGATTCAGTGCACCAAATTGAATGAAACCAATTTCGTTGGAAAGGTCTGGGAATGCTGAATCCAAGCCCGTTGGATTCAAGTCATTTGGATCTATAGATCACCCATGGTAAAAATAACAAGGCAGAAGCTTTTCTGCATTCAAACATTTTTCAAATTTAAACCATAATAGCTTTTGAGTTGATTCCAACTCTCAAAAATCACATTTAACCATACCTTTCAGAATATATAAAAATATATAGGTTTACTTGCAGAAATAATGTTCAAGTAATAAAAGAATTCTACATAGGCATTTCTAGACACATTAATTAATTAAAATAAAATGGTAAAACCTTATTAAATTGTGACACCACTTTAATTCATATTCCCATGGACTAAAATATGTGGTGATGACATGTGTCAACATGATCCCATGTTTGGTTTGGAGAATATTAAATCTTAAGTAGTTTTTCAATGAGTAGAAATTACTTTTCTAAAAATAAAAGGAATTAAACCAATCCTTAATCTTGTAATGTTAGAGATGATGTTAGATCATCTATAGGACCCTTGTGTGTGATGATTGCAAGTAGTTAAGTATTGTTTGGTGATTGTGTACCTCGTATTTATTTATAGACGCTAGTACCGACCAAGGATACGAGGAGGAAGGAGGATTCTTCGAAGAAGAAGCCGAGGAGAACTTCAACCACTGCTCTGCACAAGGCAAGCTTAATACTACTAGTTGAATGTGCAAGCTTTATTAACTAAGTGGACCAATGCAAGCTAACCCTTGCAAGATTCCGTACTGATGCCACAAACCACTACTTGTTACTATGCCCACTATATGCCATAAGCATATGTGATCATACCCATTTGATAAACCAATCCTAGTTTTACTTGCAAGCTTCTTACTTTATTTATTTATCAAAGCTTACTTAGAGTTTACTTAAGAGATTGGTAGATACTAGAAAGATATGTGAAGGTTGCATAAAGAGCATAAAATTTGGCCTAAGTTAGAAACCTTGATATCAGCCTGAGACATAAGGTTGTACTTAGTTAAAACTCCACTAGTCCACCACCCCTCATTAGTGCCTACCCCCACTTATATATGCTAGTGCTAAGCATAAAACTTGATCAACTTTAGATGGGAATACTTGGTGGAAAAATGGTTATGAAAACCTTGGAATGATGGATCATTCTATTGAAATGTTTTGGACATGTGTTTCCGAACACTTGATGATTTTGGTGATGAAAATGTTGAGGCATGAGCCTTAGCCCTTTATAAAACTGATGGTTGTCTGGATGCGATACCATTCCAATTTTATCGTACAACCACAATACCCGAAGATTGGGTAGGGCTTGACTGGAAACTTATATACCTTAGTATTAGTTCCCTCACGGCCAAGGTCTGAACTGAGGATACCTTGTGAAGATTGTCCACCTGTGCAGTACCCAAGATGACAGTTGGTCATGGTTGGGAGGCCAAACTCACAGGAGAGGTGCTTATACTAGGGCGTGTAATTGAAAGGTTAGGATTGATTATCCGCATACTGAGTATGGTGAATTCAGGATTTGTTCCTGACGGATGTATCGAATGTTGTGGTGAAAGTTTAAAATCTCTGTAGAGTGTCAAACTATTCGAATAGCCGCGTCCGCGGTTATGGACAGTTGGAGTGGCCATATTGTTCCCCCGTCAGACTTTTCAAAATGACTTGTGAAATGAATTGAGACTTCGACTTGACCACAACAGGGTTGTGATATGAAATACAAGTTCCCACTTAGGTGTTATAAACTTTCAACTAGAATTCGTTGCTTCTAAACTTAGTAGAGATAAATATGGCTTTTTGCAAAATAACCCTAGAGCCTAGTGTTCTATTATCAAAACCCCCTTTCACTTGTTAGTATTAGTTTGCGAGTGCTTAAAGAGTACTCATGGCTTTGTCCCTGGCTATCCCCATGGCCAGACTATGAAGAGGAGTACCTGGAGGATGGACCCCAGGAAGGTTACGACAACTAGGATCATCTCCCATCGTCAGCATTGCCTGTGACCCAGAAGATGGAGCTTCGCCCCGCTACCGTTACTATTACGTATTCCGCTGCTTGATGTTGAACTGGATCATGAGATCCCTATTTGTGTAAGAACTTATGTACGGTTGTAATGGATGATGTACTATGGTATCCAATTCTGTTATGTCTCGCAAAAATGGCAATCCTGGGATTGCGATATATGGCATAACAGGCATCTGGGATTAAAAATCCGGGTGTTGACAAGTTGGTATCAGAGCCATCCTGACCATAGGAGACCCTAGTTAAACTGGACGTTTGAATCAAAAACTTAGTTTCAAAACCAAATAAAACAAATATTTACAAAAACTTATTCTCATTCTTATCCCTTTGATCCTTTCATGAAAATTCATGTTCCTCAAAAACTCTTGCAAAAATACATAAAATTTTGACACACTTGATCACTCTACTAACTTACTCATCCTATATTCTTATAGATGGACGTGAAGTACAGCAAGTTTTACCAACTTGGGAATGGAGGAGACCTGATCTTTGAGAGGGATTTGGACCAGCTTTCGGAACTTCTGGAGTGTCCGCACCCCGAGTTCTTCGGAGCTTAGCTCAATGATCAAGGAGGAGAAGACCTGCAGTGGCTAATTGTTGCAAGTCTCCGAGGAAAGATTGAACCTCCCACTGCGGAGGGAATTCAGTTTACCTTGAGGGAAAACAACTGGCTCGATGGACTTGCTAGAGCAATGCAAGAAGCTCTTTCCCGTCTGTGTGGGCAGAGCATCAATCAGATCAAGGGTACTCGCTTTGAGTTTTGCCCAAGGCGTGATGCTAATGGACAACCACTGGAAGCCCCATACCACCCTGAGCTGAAGACCCAATTGGACCACCTTAGCTTCATGATGTACGATCGTCAGCAAGAGTTAGACAACTGCCGTGACTACTGCAACCACAAGTCTGCCATCATCAAGACGAAGGACCAAACCATCGCCATGCTAGCAAAGGATCGCAAGTCTCGCCGCCGTCAGCTCGACAAGAAAGAGCGCATTATTGCCCGTCTTCGCCACCGCATCTCATATTTGGAGGAGACCATCCACGTGAGAGACATGCAGTTGGAGGAAAGGGAGAATGTCAGAGAGGATCTTCGTGGAGACCCCTACTCCTACCTCAGCGATGATGATTTTCTGGAGGATCAGGCTATGGATTTCTTCACCGATGAGGATGATTTCACCTTCATCGATGATGATGAGGATGATGAGGCCACAGATTCCAAGGAGTAGTAGCACTTGTGCACTAGCGTAGTGAGTATTATTCGGTCCCACTGTATCGTAGTTCTCAGAATGGTTCTTAAAACCATCTGTTTTTCTTTGTTGTGGTGTGTGTTGTATCGTGTGCTATGAATGAAAAAGCAAGTTACTAGAAAAATCTGAGTCAAACTTTAATTTTTTTTCAAAGGCCCCAAAACCTTAGAAATTTCCCTCTTTTGTCATGATCTATCTCAATCTTCAGATGCCACGTGGAGGAAGTGGTTCATCCCCAGACCCGATGTTGCAGAGTCTGCAAATGTTGACTTCTGACCGCGAAGCTGAAAGAGCGGAACGTCAAGCCAACCTAGCCACACTGCAGCAGATAGCCCAACTTGCCCACAACAACCAAGGCCACGGAAATCAGGACAACCATGGATCTAAGCTCAAGAATTTCCAGAATACCAACCCACCTGTTTTCACTAAGTCAGAAGAACCCCTAGACGTTGATGATTGGCTGCAAACCATGGAAAATAACCTAGAAGTAGTCGGAGTGGAAGCCAACGAGAAAGTTCTATTCGCCACCCACTATATAGACGGAGATGCCAGGGCATGGTGGAACAGTGTTTGCGCAATGACCGGAGGCCAGATGATGACCTGGGAGGAATTCAAGGTCAAGTTTAGCAGAACCCATGTGCCACCGGGTTTGATCAAGAGAATGAGAGACGAGTTCAGAGAGCTGAAGCAAGGAAGGATGACTGTAGTGGAATACCGTGACAAATTTTTGTCATTAGCTAGGTATGCCCCGGATGAGATTGACACTAAAGCCAAGAAAAAATAAAGATTCCTGAATGGTCTGCATGATGAGATGTAGACAGTGTTAGTCAATATCCCCTTTGCTGATATTGAAGCCCTTGTCGACTCTGCTATCCAGATGGAAGGAAAGATCAACCAAGCCAATGAGAACCGCAAGAGTCGCATGATGCATCAACCAGGAACCCATCAGACCCCAAAGTATCGCCCCAACCCATCTCCAGGATTTTCCCCAAGAACCAACAGACCCCCGATGAACCGTCCGACCTATCCCAACCATGGAAACCCTAGGCCCGGAGGAAATCACAACAACCTAGGCAACGCTAGCAATTTCAATCGTGCCCGTCCAAGTTCAACAACAACAATGCTACTGCCAACACCAACACTGCCCCTAGGACTGGAAGCAATGTTGTGCCTGTAGCAGCCAAGGACAAGTCGCAAGTGACCTGTTATGACTGTGGAAATAAAGGCCACTATTCCAACGAGTGCCCCAACAAGAACAATGCTGCAGCCCCCAATGCCAATGTCCCAGCTCAGCAGCAGCGTCGTGTTCAGCCAGGAAGAAGATTTGCCCCAGGGAATTCGCTCAACCGCAATGGCCATCTTTTTCTCATGCATGCTGAAGAAGCTCAGGAAGCGCCAGACATCATGCTGGGTATGTTTTCAGTTAATTCAGTACTTGCAATAGTGTTGTTTGATTCTGGTGCATCGCATTCATTTATCACCGAAGAAGTTGCATGCACTAGTAAAATTCAACCAACAAAACTGAAGCATGTTATGATTGTTCAAATTCCCGGATCAACCACAAAGGCTAGGAAAATTTGCAAAGCCGTCCCTATCCGAATCCATGGCATAGATTTTTATGCAAATCTGATAGTACTCGGAACTAAAGGATTGGAATTAGTACTAGGAACGGATTGGATGTCCAAACATAAAGGATTGATTGACTGTGCCAAGAAAGCCATAACCATGACCAGTATAGCCGGAATATCAGTCGAGCATATATCTGAAAACTTACCTCGTCAATTCAAATGCAACAAGAGTATAGCCCAACCTACCATTTGCCAATTCCGGATAGTCTGTAAATACCCCGATGTATTTCCAGATGTTTTGCCCGGTATGCCCCCAGATCGGGATATCGAGTTTATCATCGAACTAATCCCCGGAACTGGACCCATAGCTCAGAGACCCTATAGTATGAACCCGTCAGAGCTCGCAGAATTGAAGAAGCAGCTGGATTCCATGTTGGAAATAGGATTAATTCAACCAAGTGCGTCCCCATGGAGATCACCTGTCTTGTTTGTGGACAAGAAAGATGGAGGTAACCGTTTGTGTACGGATTATTGGAAGTTGAATGATGTCACCATCAAGAATAAGTATCCCTTGCCCAAGATAGAAGATTTGTTTGATCAGTTGACCGGTGCCAAAGTGTTTTCTAAGATTGATCTTAGAACTGGCTATCATCAACTCAAAATTCATGCAGAGGATATTCCAAAGACTGCCTTTACCACCAGATATGGATTGTATGAGTATACAGTCATGTCTTTCGGACTAACCAATGCCCCCGCTTATTTCATGAATCTCATGAATAAGATTTTTATGGACTTCCTGGATAAGTTTGTCATTGTTTTCATCGATGACATTCTGATTTATTCCAAATCAGAAGAAGAACATGAGCTACACCTAAGTACCATTCTTGGAACCATTAGAGAGCATCAGTTGTATGCAAAGTTTAGCAAATGTGAATTCTGGTTACAGGAGGTAGGATTCCTCGGTCATATTGTATCAGCCGGAGGAATTGCCGTTGACCCTGCCAAAGTGAAAGATGTAGAAGATTGGCAAGCCCCAACCACTCAAACCCAAGTTCGTGAATTTCTCGGATTGGTGGGATATTACCGCAAATTCGTAGAAGGATTCTCTAATATCGCCCGACCCATGACCCAATTGCTGAAGAAGGACAAGAAGTTTGAATGGACAGACAAGTGCGAAGCGAGTTTTCAAGAACTCAAGAGGAGATTGATCAGCCCCAATCTTGATCATGCCGGATATCACGAAGCCCTTCGATGTGTATTGTGACGCATCCAAGATTGGTCTTGGATGTGTGCTAATGCAAGAAGGCAAAGTTATATCTTATCTATCTCGACAGCTGAAGCAACATGAGCAAAATTACCCAACCCATGACGTCGAACTCGCAGCCGTAGTTCTAGCCCTGAAAACATGGAGACATTACCTAATGGGAAACCGTTGTGAGATCTATTCGGATCACAAGAGCCTAAAGTATATATTCACTCAGAAGGAGCTGAATATGAGGCAGAGAAGATGGATTGAGCTAATCAAGGATTACGATCTGGACATTCACTATCACCCTGGTAAAGCCAATGTGGTAGCCGAGGCCCTTAGCAGATTGCCGTGCCGCTTGAACTCCATGATTTTGAAGGAGCAACCAAGTCTGCACAAAGAGATGGAAGATTTTCGAATGAAATTAGTAAGTGAAGGATTTTTGGCTAGCATAGAACTCCAGCCCACTTTGATCAGTCAGATTAAAGAGGCGCAAGAAGGGAAATGCCAGTATGGACGGAATCAAGCATTGTATCGGTACAAGCAAAGTACCCGGATTCACCGAAGACGAAGAAGGAGTTTTGTGGTACAAAGGACGCCTTTGTGTTCCAGCAGATTCTGAGTTGAAAGGATTTATTTTGAAGGAGGCTCATGATACTCTTTATTCTATCCATCCCGGAGGAACTAAGATGTATCAAGATTTAAAAGAGCAATTTTGGTTGCATAAGATGAAGAGAGAAATCGGAAGCTATATCGCCAAGTGTGATATATGTCAGTGAGTCAAGGCAGGACATCAAAGACCCGCTGGATTGTTGAAACCATTGCAGATTCCAGAATGGAAATGGGATTCTATAGGAATGGACTTTATCACTGGACTACCTACTTCTAGTAGGGGAAATGACTCTATATGGGTCATAGTGGACAGATTGTCCAAAATCGCCCATTTCTTTCCCGTCAAGACCACATATCAGAGTTCAAAGCTAGTAGAGTTATACATCGCTAGAATCGTTAGTTTGCATGGAGTCCCCAAGAACATCGTATCGGATCGAGGAACTCAGTTTACCTCGAGATTCTGGAAGAAAGTCCAAGAAGGTTTAGGAACCCGTCTAGATTTCAGCACCGCGTATCACCCTCAGATCGATGGACAAACGGAGCGAGTAAACCAAATACTCGAAGATATGCTTAGAGCATGTGTGTTAGAATATGGATCCAAGTGGGAAGACTATCTGCCGTTTGCAGAATTTTCATACAACAACAGTTATCAAGCCAGTTTGCAAATGGCCCCCTTTGAATTCATGTACGGAAGGAAGTGTCGCACCCCGTTGAACTGGTCGGAAGTAGGAGAGAGTCAGATCTTCGGACCCGACATCCTACGAGAAGCAGAAGAGAAGGTTCACAAGATTCGTGAGCACCTCAATACCGCCCAATCCAGACAGAAGAGTTACGCCGACAAGAGACGTAGAGACCTCGCCTTGAACGTAGGAGACTTTGTTTATCTGAAAGTGTCGGCATTGAAGGGAATGCAACGTTTCCATCTCAAGGGAAAGTTAGCCCCCAGATATATCGGACCTTTCAAGATTCTAAACCGTCGAGGAGAAGTATCGTATCAATTGGAACTACCCGAAGAGATGTCAGCCGTGCACAATGTGTTCCATATCTTGTTACTTCGCAAGTGTCTCGAAGTCCCCGAGAAGACCGAAGTATTCAAGAATATCGATCACCGGACCATAGAGATCAACGATGACCTGACCTATCCCGAAGTACCCATCCGTATTTTGGAAGAAGCTTTTCGAACTACCCGAACCCGAAGCATCAAGTTTCTCAAGATTTAGTGGAGCAACCACACAGAAGAGGAAGCTACCTGGGAGCGTGAAGGTCACATCAGGACGGAGTTTCCCTATCTCTTCAAATCCTAGGTAATCTTTTCGTCCTTTTTCAAATCTCGGGACGAGATTTTGTTTAAGGGGGGGAAGGTTTGTAACATCCCAAAAATACTAAACTTGGATCATCAAACTCTAATCATCAAAATTAGGGTTAACAAAAACTTTTCTAAATAAAATTATGAAAGCATGCATGTGAGTATGCATTTCAGTTTGAATTCTTTTGAACCAACTTGTTTGTGTGTTCCTTTGATTGTAAAATGTTTCTTAGGTGAAATAAACATCATCTAAAACATTTCCCAAACTTTTCCTAAAGACAAATAAATCAAAACAAATAAAATAAAGGAATGGTCACTTTGACCAATTTAACTCCCATGCCTACTTTGGCTGTCTCAAACTTTCAGAACCTAACAGAAAAATTTCTGGATCTTTGCACCCCTTGATTGTACTCATAACAAGTATCAAGGCCCACTTTGTGATCATCCAGAAACTTTCAAATGAATAGTTTAAATGACAATTCAAAATTTAATCTTTATCATATGGGAAGATCCCACTTTTTCAAAAACCACTCAAACAAGCTCAACTCTCAAAACCCAAGCATCTGCAGACTCACCAGCACCAATCTAGCACACCCACCAAAAATATTTTCAAAATTCAAAACTTGATTTCATGCGGCCATTTCATCAAACACATTGTAGACACAAATCAAACAAAATCAAAACACTATAGTGTGCAGTGTTTTGAGCCTAACTTGTTCCCTCTCTGGGCACCACTAGCCTTAGTAGATCATCTAACAACCTTAACTAATCACTAGCACCACTATAAGCTTGGCAATGCCATCAATGGTGAGCCGGCCGAATGCACCATTGTCACCCCCATGTCGACAGCAAGCTAGGAGGAGAAACAAGCCTAGCCAGCATGTCTGGGAGGCAGCCCACCGTCCATCGCCACTCCCTGTCCACCGCTCGAACCTTGCCAACCACTTGACCACATGCACAGACCGCGCCCAGACCGCCAACGACCATGCCGAGCGTGCGCCAGAGCGCCACCCTTGACCGAAGCCCACAGACCGCGCGCCGCCCTCGCTGCGTGCATATACGATCACCACCGACCCAGGAGACCGCGAGACATCCCCGTTCGCCGCCCCATGCCGCACAGCCACCGCTCGCCGTCGAAGACGCCGCCTCTGCCGCGAGGAGCGTGGCATGTTCGAGACCAAACCGCACCGCCCCACGCCTCGAAACCATGTAGTTGATCATCGCCAGGGAACACCGCACTGCCCCTACCTTCGCCCATGTCAACAGTCGCCTATACCATCGCCCCTGACGAGCTCACCGTGCGCCCCGTCGGTCCCCTCGCTCCACTATAAATAGAGGCCACCCCCGCTCGAATTCTTCACACCATTCTAGTCCCCTCTCCTCACTGATCGTGCCACACCGTTCCCGGAGCAAGGCGAGCAGCACTTCGCCGGAATTTCACCGGAGCCCGCCGCCTCTGGAAAAGAAGGGCGCCATCGATTTCGTCCACCCCAGGAGCTGCCGCGACCACCCCTGAGTTCGCCGTCGTCGACTTCGTCGTTCGCCCGCCTCGCCGACCCTCGCCAGCACCCCGGTGAGCCCCCAGCAACCCCCACTGGCCGCGCTAGGTTTCTTTCTCGCCGGCGTTGCCCAACGTCGACGATGACTCCCAGCCGTTGGATTAGAATCAGATCGAACGACCCACGTTGCCCCGTACCGCTTCGC
Organism: Avena sativa; assembly: GCA_916181665.1. Taxonomy (NCBI): domain Eukaryota; kingdom Viridiplantae; phylum Streptophyta; class Magnoliopsida; order Poales; family Poaceae; genus Avena; species Avena sativa. The sequence goes on along the minus strand of OV702280.1, from coordinate 59,029,824 downwards.
ACCCCCCTGTGTCACTAAAGAGTGGGGACACCCACTTAAGCAGCCCGCGGAAGCACTGCGCTTAGCAGGCCGGCCCGTTAACCTTTCCCGCGCAGCCCAGTTATTTGAATTAAACCTTTTCCATTTTATTTCAAACACACTTCTGTACCCAGTTTCAAAAATCAACCCAGGTCGATTTAGTGCACCAAATTGAATGAAACCAATTTCGTTGGAAAGGTCTGGGAATGCTGAATCCAAGCCCGTTGGATTCAAGTCATTTGGATCTATAGATCACCCATGGTAAAAATAACAAGGCAGGAGCTTTTCTGCATTCAAACATTTTTCAAATTTAAACCATAATAGCTTTTGAGTTGATTCCAACTCTCAAAAATCACATTTAACCATACCTTTCAGAATATATAAAAATATATAGGTTTACTTGCAGAAATAATGTTCAAGTAATAAAAGAATTCTACATAGGCATTTCTAGACACATTAATTAATTAAAATAAAATGGTAAAACCTTATTAAATTGTGACACCACTTTAATTCATATTCCCATGGACTAAAATATGTGGTGATGACATGTGTCAACATGATCCCATGTTTGGTTTGGAGAATATTAAATCTTAAGTAGTTTTTCAATGAGTAGAAATTACTTTTCTAAAAATAAAAGGAATTAAACCAATCCTTAATCTTGTAATGTTAGAGATGATGTTAGATCATCTATAGGACCCTTGTGTGTGATGATTGCAAGTAGTTAAGTATTGTTTGGTGATTGTGTACCTCGTATTTATTTATAGACGCTAGTACCGACCAAGGATACGAGGAGGAAGGAGGATTCTTCGAAGAAGAAGCCGAGGAGAACTTCAACCACTGCTCTGCACAAGGCAAGCTTAATACTACTAGTTGAATGTGCAAGCTTTATTAACTAAGTGGACCAATGCAAGCTAACCCTTGCAAGATACCGTACTGATGCCACAAACCACTACTTGTTACTATGCCCACTATATGCCATAAGCATATGTGATCATACCCATTTGATAAACCAATCCTAGTTTTACTTGCAAGCTTCTTACTTTATTTATTTATCAAAGCTTACTTAGAGTTTACTTAAGAGATTGGTAGATACTAGAAAGATATGTGAAGGTTGCATAAAGAGCATAAAATTTGGCCTAAGTTAGAAACCTTGATATCAGCCTGAGACATAAGGTTGTAGTTAGTTGAAACTCCACTAGTCCACCACCCCTCATTAGTGCCTACCCCCACTTATATATGCTAGTGCTAAGCACAAAACTTGATCAACTTTAGATGGGAATACTTGGTGGAAAAATGGTTATGAAAACCTTGGAATGATGGATCATTCTATTGAAATGTTTTGGACATGTGTTTCCGAACACTTGATGATTTTGGTGATGAAAGTGTTGAGGCATGAGCCTTAGCCCTTTATAAAACTGATGGTTGTCTGGATGCGATACCATTCCAATTTTATCGTACAACCACAATACCCGAAGATTGGGTAGGGCTTGACTGGAAACTTATATACCTTAGTATTAGTTCCCTCACGGCCAAGGTCTGAACTGAGGCTACCTTGTGAAGATTGTCCACCTGTGCAGTACCCAAGATGACAGTTGGTCATGGTTGGGAGGCCAAACTCACAGGAGAGGTGCTTATACTAGGGCGTGTAATTGAAAGGTTAGGATTGATTATCCGCATACTGAGTATGGTGAATTCAGGATTTGTTCCTGACGGATGTATCGAATGTTGTGGTGAAAGTTTAAAATCTCTGTAGAGTGTCAAACTATTCGAATAGCCGCGTCCGCGGTTATGGACAGTTGGAGTGGCCATATTGTTCCCCCGTCAGACTTTTCAAAATGACTTGTGAAATGAATTGAGACTTCGACTTGACCACAACAGGGTTGTGATATGAAATACAAGTTCCCACTTAGGTGTTATAAACTTTCAACTAGAATTCGTTGCTTCTAAACTTAGTAGAGATAAATATGGCTTTTTGCAAAATAACCCTAGAGCCTAGTGTTCTATTATCAAAACCCCCTTTCACTTGTTAGTATTAGTTTGCGAGTGCTTAAAGAGTACTCATGGCTTTGTCCCTGGCTATCCCCATGGCCAGACTATGAAGAGGAGTACCTGGAGGATGGACCCCAGGAAGGTTACGACAACTAGGATCATCTCCCATCGTCAGCATTGCATGTGACCCAGAAGATGGAGCTTCGCCCCCGCTACTGTTACTATTACGTATTCCGCTGCTTGATGTTGTATTAAGAACTGGATCATGAGATCCCTATTTGTGTAAGAACTTATGTACGGTTGTAATGGATGATGTACTATGGTATCCAATTCTGTTATGTCTCGCAAAAATGGTAATCCTGGGATCACGATGTATGGCATAACAGGCATCTGGGATTAAAAATCCGGGTGTTGACAAACGTGTCCTCTATGCATACCCTAGGGAGGTTTATATAGACTCACCTTGCTAGGGTTTACAGATCTCGAACCGAATTAGTTAAGGATTCAGAGGGTGTTTGACCTAATCCGACTGGGCCTAGCTACGCTTCTGGGCCTTCAGCTTCTAGTCGCCTGGCTCCCCGTTGAGTCTCGATCCAGTCGCCGTCCTACAGGCCCACTCGCTGGCAGCTTGGGCCAATAGGAAACGTCATGCTGGGTATAGCCCACTCGTCATATCCCCATCATTGATTGTGCCCCACTTAAGCCAAAAGCCTAAGCTTGGGGGGAGGTATACCGACATCACACTCATCTATATATCATGTTTTGTCGGTTCTTTGCATATCCATGTTTCTCTTTCTTTTTGGTTTTTGTTTCTGCTTTCCCAAAACACAAAAAGAACAAAAATATTTTTCGTTGTTTCTCTTGGTTTGTTTCTTTGCTTTTTAGCTTTGGTTTTCCTTAAGAAAAATCCAAAAATATTTTTCTTTGTTTGTTTTTTCTTTAAAAAATCAAAAACACCAAAAATATTTGTTGTTCTTCTTTGGTTTTGTGAAGTTCGTTACAGGGTTCAGCATTCCTCAATAGATTATGGTTTCATGTTATTATTCAAGCCACACAAGTGAAGGGCAATAATGAAGATTAATGACAACTTGAGGTGTGGTAAGAGGCTGGTAATGAACTCTATTTGTTTTCATTTTTGTACATATACTCATCATTGTGGGCATGCTTAGTTTGTTCAAGTTAGGTGTATGTTATTTATGGATGTTTAGTAGTTCTTGATCTCTTTTGATTAGCTCCAGCATGCTAATAGTTTGTAGCATGTCATATGAACGTTTGCTTGCTTTGTTTTATTCATAACTTGGTATGACATTGTGGTATCCTCCTTTGAATGTTTCATTTGAATCGACTTGGCACATGCTCGTGCGTGCATATGACTGAACCAAAGTTAGTTAAGCCTCGATGATTTATTTTGCCTGAGAGTTCTTGTATCATTTTTATGCCATAATTAATTCTGTTTTGTTGCAAGCATGATTATGACAGTTATTGCTCTCTCGTTGGCCGCTCCCTTTCTATTGCTAGCCTTCACTTGCACTGAGTATGAGCTCTACTCATGCTTCCTACTCCTCAAAACTAATATTGTCAAAAGTGTCCACCATATCTACCTACTAGCATCATTTTCTATTCCGTGCATATTCATTATGCCCGTTTTCTTCCAAATAAAATGTTTGCTTGTTATGAGAAAGTTAGTTAGTAAAGCTCTCACGAACTTGATGGCACACTTTATTTCTTGCACTTAATAAACCTAAACCATTGTGACTGTCCATGAAAGTTATATGCTTGCAAATTATAGGCTGGGAGTTAGCAGAACCGTGCTGTCATGGGGAACGCTTTCAACACCTATAAATATTATCCTATTGATATCATGCTCTTTTGTTTATGGATGTCGTCGGAGCTTGTAAGTCCATGGAGTTATGTATATGTGTTGGAGAAACGCCTGGGCCGCTAGCCTAAGCAATGCCTAATCATGGTGGAAACTTGCAGCATAACCATAGTGAGCAATCTATGAAGCATTCTTCTTATAAAAAGAGATAGAGATTGAGAAAAGAAAGAAAAAAGATGAGAAGAGAGGAAAGAGAGAAAAAAGCACCATTTTCCCATGGTAAATAAGAAGATTGTTGAGATGCTCATTGTCTGCTTGCCTTGTCATTTTGATATGGGATAGCTTCTGTATCATGTGCAAGGGGTACCCCGTTGGCGGTTCTCTATGATACACATGTATTTACTATGACAAGAACTTACCGGTAACTAAAGTTGAGTAGCATGAGGAGCGGCCCTCGTACTCAAGGGACATGAGATTTCCAGTTTATGGTCTGTCAAGCATATAACTCATATTGGACCTCACATTCACCTTAACCATCTAAAGTTGCCTATGATAAGGGCAATGAGATCTCAAAGCTAATGAGTACCATACTTTCAGCATTTGGAAGCCTTTCAAAATTTTCAAAACCTTTTCACTTACTTGGTTGAGTCACCACTTATTCTTTGAGCACCTTCTTGAGAGCATAGTTGTCATTCTTAGTGTAATGTGCTTGTCTCAAAACTCGGTTAATTATGTTATGAATTTGATGTTTATATCTTTGATATCTTTACTTCTAGTCTTCACTTGAACTTTAGAGGTTCATTGGAATTCATGTTTTGCTCCACAATCAAAGGCAAGCGAGATACCACTTTATCATGCCTTTTTATGAGAATTGCAATGTTGCTTATGTTTATGTTTCATGCTACTTATTTTTATTGAGTTGGAATCTCTTCATAGCTTGCAATGACTATTAAGTAGACTTAGTTGCATACTCCTTATTATGAATTGTCTAAGTATCTACTCATGTGCTAAGAATATATACATCATATGAAGCAAATGTGTTCGTGAAAGTTTCTTTTATCACACTCAGTTTTCAACTGAATTGCTTGAGGACAAGAAATAAGCTAAGCTTGGGGGGAGTTGATACGTCCAAAACGTATCTACTTTCCCGAACACTTTTGCTATTAATTCTCCTATAAACTTGTGTGATTTGGATACAACTAACATGGACTGACGCTGTTTTTAGCAGAATTACTTTGGTGTCTAGTTTTTGTGCAGAAAATCAACTTTCAGGAAAAATCCCAGAACATATGCCAAAAATCCTATTTTACCAGAAGACTCATGGAGACAGAAGATGAGGCGGAGGTGGGCCATGAGGGGCCCACACCCCCTGGCCGCGCGGGCTAGGCCTGGAGGGGGTGTGTCCACCTCGGGCACCCCCTCGGCCTCCCTCTTCGCCTACTTAAAGCCTTCTGACCTAAAAACTCCGGGGGGTTCGACGTTTTTACAGAGAGAGTTCCGTTGCGCCGCCACCACCAGAAACCATGATTCGAAACCAGAAACTCCATTCTGGCACCCTGCCGGGACGAGGAATTGGAGGAGATCATCGCCATCATCATCACCGACGCCTCTACATCAACCATCCATGTTTCCCCCATCCATGAGTGAGTAATCCCCCGCTGTAGGCTATAGGGATGGTAGGGATTGGATGAGATCTATCATGTAATCGAATAAGATTGTTAGGGCTTGGTGCCTAGTATCTTTATTAGTGCTATTTGACTTTGTTGCAACTTGTTGTGCTTAATTCTTGTCACTAGGGCTCGAGTGCCATGATCTCAAATCTGAACTTATTATTGATTCATGATGATGGTATTGTTTGTGATCTTATATGCAAGTTGTTTACACATATCATTGTCCGGAATCAAAGGCCTTGAAGGGACAGAAATTGGGACAGCTAGAGGGGAGGTTGTGATATGAGGATCACATGTGTTCGTGGAGTGTTAATGCTTTGCTCCGGTGATCTATTAAAAGGAGTACCTTAATTGCCAGTAGATTCCCTTGAGGCCCCGCTGCAACGGGCTGGAAGGACAAAAGATGTTGTGCAAGTTCTCATTGCGATCATGTATGACTATATGTGGAACACATGCCTATGATTGTTTAGTACTTGGATGCTTTATCTTATTTATATGAAATTTCCCTAGATCTTGAAGTTACATGAGTAATCTCGTCCATGCAACGCCCGCTCATCCATCCCTATGCCTACCACACTCATATCCTACTGTTTGCTACTATTGTTACTATTTCTAATGTTTTACTGCTGTTGTTACTTTGCTATTGCTACAACAAAACTGTTGCTACTGCTAAACTGCTATGAGCAAGACTATTTCCAGGTGCAGCTGAATTGACAACTCAGTTTTTAAGGCTTATAAGTATTCTTTGGATCTCCTTGTGTCGAATCAATAAATTGTGTAATACTACCCTCGAAGACAGTTGCGATCCCCTATACTTGTGGGTCATCACATGGCAGGATCCTTTTTTTCTTATACTCAATCTTCTTCTTGAAGTTGGTAGTCTGTGAGGCCTTGTTCTTGCCATCAAACTTTCCCTTGCCATCAGATTTGTTCTTATTCTTGGACTTGTGGGACTGGAAGTTATTTTTCTGCACTACATGTCCGCTAGAACTTTCGTCAAAACCTTGAGCACGTGTATCTTTTGTTCTCTCCTTTTCTTCAACATGAAGAGATCCAATGAGATCCAAAATGGAAACTCCTGTCTCTTATGTTTCAGGGAAGTAGCAAAGTTCCTCCACGAAGGAGGAAGCTTGGCAATAATTCCCCCGGCCATGAACTTGTCCGGTAAGGTACACTTGAACTGCTCGAGTTCTTTGGCAAGTGACTGTATCTCAAGAGGTTGATCCACGATGGGACGATCATCAGTCATCTTGTAGTCATAGAATTTCTCCATGATATACAATTTAGTGCCAGCGTTCGAAACACCAAACATGGCATCGAGTGCATCCCACGCATCCTTGCCATTATCAAATGACATATAGGTGTGATACGTCGGAAACGTATCTATAATTTTTGATGTTCCATGCTTGTTTAGTATATACTTTGTTTTGCTTTGTCTACAATTTGACTTGTTTTTATATGTTTTCTGGTACTAACCTATTAACAAGATTCCACAGTGCCAGTTTCCTGTTTTCTTCTGTTTTTGGTTCCATAAAGGCAGAAAATCAATATTCTCGGAATTGGACGGGACGAAAGCCAAAGTCAATATTTTACCGTGGGGAACACGGAGCCAGAGTACGAGACAGAGGGGAGGCACCAGGGGGCCACACCCCCTGGCGGCACGGGCTAGGGTTAGCTGCGCCTGGGGGGTGTGACCTCCTTGGCCGCCCCCGCCTCGCCTATTCACCTATAAAGACCCCCGATGCATAAACCCTAAGGACCCGATCAATATTCCACGAAACCGTCTATAGCCACCGCCACCATCGTCCCTAGATTAGGGGGATCTGAAGCTCTTCCCGGCACCCTGCCGGAAGGGGAGATCATCCCGGAGGCCTTCTTCTTCATCATGCCAGCCTCCGGTATAAAGCGTGAGTAGTTACACCTTGGACTAAGGGTCCATGTAGTAGCTAGATGGTTGTATCTCCTCCTTTGTGCTACCATGCTTAGATCTTGTGAGCTCCGTTCATGATCAAGATCATATCTATTTGTAATCATGCATGTTGTGTTTGCGGGGATCCGATGGATATTGAGATTACTATGTCAGATTGATTAATGGTTTTGTCTTATTGATTCTATCATGTCTGTGTTGTTTGTGATCTTGCATGCTCTCCGTTGTTAGTAGCTATCTTGGCCAGGTAGATGCTAGTGACTCTAAGAGGGGGTATTTATGCTCGATAGCGGGTTCATGCCTCTGTTTAATCTAAGGGAAGTGACATAAATCTCTAAGGTTGTAGATGTGTTGTTGCCAATAGGGAGAAAAAAATGGTCTCTTTTTCATGGAACAAGTGGGTTGTTTACCTTACACACTTTGCTTAAAGCAGTTGTCTGTTGCTTGCAACTTAATACTAGAGGGGGTTCGGATGATAACCCAAAGGTGGATTTCTAGTCATAGATTCAGTTAGATGGCGGTCTATGTGTCTTGTTGTATTGCTCAATCCAATCTCATAGGATCATGAATGTCTAGTATTGAATTGTTATGCCTTGCTTAGTCCTATCAATTGTCCGGCTGTAATTTGTTTACCTAGCATGCCATGTTTGTTTATCTAAGGAGAACACCTCTAGTGAACTATGGACCCCGGTCCAACCTTTACCATTGATACATCTTCCACTGTTACTGTTTACTTTCTGCAAACCACTATTACTATCCACACCATATAGTTAGTCCTTTGTTTTCAGCAAACCAGTGAGATTGACAACCTCACTGTTCGTTGGGGCAAAGTCTTGAGTTTGTGTTGTGCATGTCTCCAAGTTGCTAGCAACACCTTTGAGACGTTTCCTTCCTCCTACCGGTTCAACCTCGGTTTCTTACTGAGGGAAAACTTGTTGTTGTGCTCATCACACCTTGCTCTTGGGGTCTCCCAACGAGGCGTCGACAACACGCCAACAAGGTCTCAACAATGTTGTCACCAAGAATGTTGAACAAAGCCCCCATAAACATGGTGTCGGCTTTTCTGAAATGCTTCCTCATGAGCAGGAGATTGGTCTCCCTCAGGTTTGCCAAGAGTGGTGCTATAGCAGCCTAGGTTTTTCAACCATAGAACTGCTCTCATGCACAATCTCTTATAATGGACACCAACCAAGGGAGGCGGACTTGTAGCCGCGGCTAAACCAGTTGAATTCAGTTGCCTATAGTCAGGTTTTTGGATTGTTGAGTAAGTAAGAAAATTACCATAATGTTTAATCCAAAATAACCAGTAATAAAGAATGACTATAATTGCAGGAATTAACCTAATCATGCATACTAGAAGAAAGAAAAACATATCACATTGAACCATGATAAACAGATCACATCTATACCAAAAGCTAGTACAAGAAACTGTAACCGAAACTGAACGAGATAGGAGAAAATTGCATACGGTGCTGCGGGGGGATTTGGGTCCGTGTTCAACTTGGCGTTGAGGTTTGCATTGACACCAGTGTCGTCAGCCATGTCATCGATGTAGAGGCTGCTGATGTTCGGGAAGAAGTCCGCATTGGGGAAGGAGTAGTCGGTCGACGTGATGCCATTAGTAGTCGAGTAGACACGCTCCCGAAAAACGTGATCGCCCCTCACCCATACAGGTTCACGAGAGGCAGAGGTTCCGGAGGCCTACTGTCGTTGTCCGGTGCATGCCCGAAGAGGGGATGGAGAAGATGTAGCGGCGGTGCAAGGTTCTAGAGGCAGATGAAAGGATGTGTGTAACACTCGTTAGGGTTTAGACCTAAGCCTCTTATATAGCGCCGGTCGGGTAAGACGTGGGGCGCAACCCACTTCCGAGTTAGTAACAGCCCATGTTTCGAAAATACTAGAAACGACTGATAGAAAATAACTTGCACAATAATTTTCCCGAGATGCAAAAAAGATAAGATCGGCACCGAGGCACAATTTCGCAAACCGCGTGCGCGCGAGTCGTGACGAGGAGAGGTGTGGCGAGGCAGGCGGCGGAGGAGGAGGAGCGCGAGTTTATGCCACTCATATTCACTCTCTTTACGAGGTAGTGAAACACTCCATTATATATATTGGTCCAACTCCCTCCAAATTAGCAAGGTAGGACTAAAATTTGGTGCCATCCCTTGCTAGGCATGAATGGGCCTTGAGAATTCAGAATTTCTATTAGGCCATGGGGGTGAATCCCACAACAAAATTTCAACAAGACTAGCAGGATTCCGGCCAAGAGCAACCGATGTGATGACCATCCCGTCGTCCTGAGCCCCGATGGCTTTCGATTCGGCAGTCTCCTCCGCCTCCCCGCTTATGCCATCCAGCGGAACAGGGGTAGGGGAGGTGGGGATTTTTTTATTGATTCAGTGTCCTATTCCCCTGCCACTTATCCTCCCTTCACGCAGGTGATGCAGCGGCTCATGGGAAGAGAAAGGCAGGTCCCAAGTGGCGGCTCTCCACTCGGGCAGGCGTGAAGGGGTTAGGTTGGCCGGCGGTGGCTGCCAAGAACACTATGGTGCAATACAAGGATGCCGTGGCTTGTGGGGCTGCAGGTCGAGGGCTTTCAGTGAGAAGTTTGGGACAAAGCCAAATCGGGAGGCGTGTGTAACACCCTCAGATCGGCCCTATGCAAGTTTTAGCGATTCGCACCAAATCTGCATAGAAACGATTCAAAGGTGTCCACCAGGCACTTGCGTGCGGGTGGAAAACGAAGTAACATCATTACACAATAGTCCACGATGGAACCCACATAACAGATATATACAACAACAACTCTATGAGTCAAGAAAACAGATATACAGTAGAAAGATCCAAATCACCTTGAAAATGATGCAATATATGACTACGAATAAGATGCAAATGGGGCTAAGAGCCCTGAAGAATAAACAATGGCGTCCATAACCCTGCCCAAGCCAAGCCAGAAGGTTACCCTGCAAACGACGTCGATCTCAAACTTGCTTAAACAAAAGGGGTGCCGATAAAGGGCAAAGGAAAAAGAGAGCGGTCAGTACAGAGGCCAGTACACGGCGAGTCTTAGAATTCGGTGGCCCTCGCCTACATAGGTATGGTGGACTGAAGCGGCAGCGCAGCATGCACTAAACAACCTATAGAGACTCGATACAACTGGCGGCTATCAGAGAGGGATAAGAAAGACCTATTTAGATGCAACCTGATACTAACACCAAACATACCCATCCTAGTATTCCCCCTCGAGACCAAACGAGGAAGTCATACCGAGGAAACTCACACGGTTGGCAATTTTATTATTTCATTAAAGTTGCAGTAATTACTAGTCATATATAGATAGCATGAGTCATCCTTATATCATAAGCAGTGGGCAGTTTTAGTTAACCATTCCATTGTAGTTGCAATACTTACTAGTCAGATACAGATAGCATGAGATATCCCAAAACCAGCAGCTGTTGATACTTTTATTTAGCCATTCCGTTATAGTGAAGCTGATTACTAGTCATTCCAAAGTCAAATTTATAGCACTATTTTAGTTATAGTTGTCTATGATCGAGATACCATGCCCCAAGTCGTCCATAACCGCGGAAACGACTATCAGAAAGTTTTACCCAATAGGGGGCACAAATAGCAACACACGCACGATCAACCTCGGAAAAACCAAATGAAAACCCAACGAGGCATCACGACAAAGCAATCACAAGATTCATATAATATTTCAGGGGGCCACCCCACCAAGCTACCCACGACGAAGTTGGCCGGCTCCAGAGCAGACCCAGAGGTTTACGTCAATTGCTATAAATGACTGGGAACCCGAAAGTGTGACTGGGCTTGTCAATACCGCGAAAACACTCTGCTTACTTAAACAGTACAAGCGCTCCACGCGCAATAGTAAATAAAGCATTAAAGCATGGCATAAGTACATGATAGTAATAAAGCCCAAACTACTTTGTGGTCCCAAGAAATAAGATACGACTCAAGATCTCGCTAAGGGGATTCATGGTCCCACATGCGGATAGTGCGAATATTCAAGGAACAGGTATCAAGTACTCGGGGTCCTACAGGACACAAGTGGACGGTTAAAAACCAAATAACATCTATTGCCCACCTGTTCCTCTATATTATTTATCTACTTTCAATATTAATTTTTAAACTATAATTGAAGCCATGATCATCTCTAACATAAAGCAGGAGACATTTCTCCAACAACTGTGGTACTTGAAGATATCGAAACAACACCAGAGCAAGCAACTACGACTCGCAAGGCCAACTATCTACCAAACAACAGGTAATAGGAGGTGTCCAAGTTAATATAATGGCTGCAAGGGATATCACGGATACGAAAACTAGAGCATCACAACACAGATAGCAATAGATCAACACGAGGTAATAAAGACTATAACATTAAGATAGGTAGAAAGGGGGAGAATGCTCGCCTGTAAAACATTGCCGAAGGTTCATATCCGAAGAACTTGTCGAATCTCACACATCTCATCGTGATATCCGAAGAACACTAAAAGAAACAAGTGATGCATAATTATAACTAATGCGAATAAATCGGCATGATCATGATATGATGCATGACATGTCAAGTTAATGATGCAAACTATGTTGAGAAGGTATCATGATCATAGCATATTGATGATGCAACATTAGTGAGGAATTACCAACGAAAATAATAATTTCCCAATTTTAATCATCATGTTTTCCCTACATAAACAATTATGATTTTTCAAGTTCTCTATGATGCATGATGCAATTACAAATATGGAATACACAGTTATAAAGGGATCGTCACGCTGATCGATTTAGACATATCATTGTCAAATTCGGAATTACGGATTTAAAGTTATGCAATATTTAAGAAATGGTGTTTATTAAGAATTAAATTATTTTGAAATTTTAAATTTCTCAAATGATATTATAAATAGCATAAACAGATTCCTCACATTTTTCTGATTCAAAATCATATATTATATGTATTATTTAGAAATATGAATTTTAAATAGTATTTAAGTCAAAATATTACAAAGGGTGTCAAAGTCAATGGTTTGACTAGTTTGAAATAGATTTAGGAACATTTGATTATATGGTTAGAGCATCTCCACTCGGCTACCCAGGACGCCGACCCGGACGCCGAAATTTTGCCCAGTCGCGTACCCATGAACCTGTCTTCGTTCGAATTTGGGCGAACTTTGGTCCGGGCTTCCCAGGTCGTACCCAGGATCCCGGGAACTCCCTGGAAACGTCGGACGAAGCGAATTCGGCGAGTGGACCCGCCCAGTTAACATATATTCGCCCATATCATCCAAAGTTTACCCAAAGTTCGCCCATATTCGCCCAAACTTCTCCCATATTCGCCCAAAGTTCGACCATATTCGCCCAAAGTTCGTCCATATCGCCATATTCGCCCAAAGTTCATCCATATCAACTATATCCGCCCAAAGTTTGCCCAAAATTCGCCCATATTCGCCCAAAGATCGTCCGTATCGCCCATATTCGCTCAAAGTTCGCTCATAGTTCGTCCATATCACCCATATTCGCCCAAAGTTCGTCCATGTCGACCATATTCTCCCGAAGTCCGTCCATATTCGGCCAAGTCCGCTTATATTCATCCATATTCGCTCATATTCACCCAAAGTTCGTCCATATCGACCATATTCTCCCAAAGTTCGCCCATATAAGCCCATGTTCGCCCAAAGTTCGTCCATATCGACTATATTCGCCCAAATTTTTCCCTTATATATCGCCCAAAGTTCGCCCAGCGTTTGCCGACATTTATTAAATTTTAGCCAAACGTGGGAACTCGCATGTGGAACGCGAGTGGGAAACTCGGCGTTTCCAGGCCAAAAACGAGTTTCGTCCGGCCAAAAAAAGGTCGATATTTTTGCCTGGGTTCACCCAACAAGTGGAGATGCTCTTACGTTCAAATTTGAAAACCAAACACTTTTCATGTTGAGCAAAAATTCAAATTCAAAAGCATTTGGAAGTTATGAATAAATTGGATTAAGTTTATATTGTGAAATTTTATTTGGTTTAGAAAAATATCTCAGGGTTTTTGTTACTCGGAATCAACCTACCCGTGCTCAATGACATGTGGGCCAGAGATGTTGACTGGGCACTGATGAGGCCAGGGCGTGTGGAGGTTACACGTGGGGCATGGGGGACTGCGGGTTGGGTATTTGAAAACTGCAGGGGCTTTTTTACAAAAGCGTCTAGAAGGTTGACTGAGATCTGAATTTTGGAGAGTTGAAACGAATGAAAACAGTCCGAGTTCCGAAGAAGATCGCGACCAAATGGGTGGGAATTTGAGAAAATTGTAAAAATGGAAGTTGTAGATCTCCTCAATATCTACAACTTTGATACATGGAGTTTCTTCACAAGAGGAACCGTTTCTCCGGAAATAAGCCGAGAAAAGGCTAGGTTCAGATTCACGTGACAAGATTTCCTTAAGGTTAATGGTTTTGGTCGATCTTTGACCGGCTACCCTGAGGGCTGTGGTGCTCCGTTATGGGTGTGGTTTTCGCAGGCGTGTAGAGGGATCAAGCTAGAAGATATCATATCACTATAGCATCACCGGAGGAGGGCTAAATCGCCTTGAAATCATTGACGAACAGAGGGTGCTCACACGGTGACAGAACTGTCTATACGAACTGAATTTGTTAAGTAGAAACTGTGATTTTTCCCAAACTTTCGAGGATGATGGCGATGAAACTGTTGCCAATTTGCGCATGCCACAAAAATGAAAATCGGAGAGAGTGTCACGGGCTACAACTCTTGTGTAGAAAGATTCCCAGGAGGTTCCGTGTTTTGGTCGTGGTGCATCGCTGAACAGGGAGGGTCTGCTACGCGCTGCTGCTGCAGTAGCTACCGAATCTCACGGGCTGTTATTCCTGTTACAATTGCGACGAGAAGATAACAAAAACGAAAAAAAAACACAGCAAGGGGACACATATTTAACGTGGAAAAACTTCTCCAACAAAGAGAGGAAAAAACCACGGGCGCCAGCCAGGGAAACTTCACTATATCGAGGAGTGTTTACAAACACCGGGGATTTCACAGATGCAACTCATCCCAACAGGCGGCTTACAAGGGGTTTATATATCGGTGGAAACCTAGGTATTCGACGATCCGTACTGTACCGCACTCCACCTTGAGACAAATTCCTCCTTGTAGCATCAACAACAACCACCTCCCTGAACAAACAAAGCAAATACTTTCGGCGCCAATAGCCACTTGGGCTAATCAGTTAAACCAACTAAGTTCGAGCAAAGCTCAAACTTAGCAACATGAACAGTTTTAGTCATCATATGAGCAGGATTATCATGAGTGCTGATCTTGCATACCTTTAATTTACCTTGAGCAACAATGTCTCTAACAAAATGATACTTGACATCAATGTGCTTAGTTCTCTCATGGAACATCTGATCTTTTGTAAGGTATATGGCACTTTGACTGTCACAAAAAAAAGTAATGCAAGAATCATCTCCACAAAGCTCACCAAATAAACCTTTCAACCAAACAGATTCTTTGCAAGCTTCAGCAATAGCCATGTATTCGGCCTCAATAGTAGATTGTGCAACAACAGGCTTCAATGTAGGCTTCCAGCTAACAGCACAACCACCCATAACCTGTGAGGGATCTTCTCTTATCCAAATCGGTAGCAAAATCGGAATCCACATAGCCAACGAGTCCCTCACCGGTCCTGCCAAACTTCAAACAAGCATTGGAAGTGCCAAGAAGGTACCTGAAAACCCACTGAACAGCCTTCCAATGTTCTTTACCAGGATTAGCCATGTATCTACTTATCAAACTCATAGCATATGATAAATTAGGACGAGAACAAACCATGGCATACATCAAAGAACCAACAGCACTAGAATATGACACCTTTGACATGTACTCAAACTCTTCATCAGTAGTAGGACATTGAGAAACTGAAAATTTAAAATGAGGAGCAATAGGAGTACTAACTGACTTAGCACCATCCATATTAAAACGATGAAGAACTTTCTTAATGTAACTTTGCTGACTAAGAAATAACAAACCAGATTTTCTATCTCGGGTAATCTCCATACCTAAGATCTTCTTAGCAGCACCAAGATCCTTCGTATCAAACTCACTACTTAGATGTGCCTTCAAAGTAGTGATTTCTTTCATTCCCTTGGCAGCAATTAACATATCATCAACATATAGCAGCAAGTATATAGGTGGCCCATCAACAAACTTGATATAAACACAACTATCATATTTAGACCTCTCAAAACCATGTGAGATCATAAATGAATCAAACCTTTTATACCACTGTCTTGGAGATTGCTTTAAGCCATAAAGAGACTTCTTTAATTTGCACACAAAATCCTCTTTACCAGGCACTATGAACCCTTCTGGTTGGTCCATGTATATTTCCTCATCAAGCTCTCCATGCAGAAAAACAGTCTTGACATCTAACTGCTCAAGCTCAAGATCACGCATAGCCACAATACTAAAGAAAGTGCGAATAGAACTATGTTTTACAACTGGGGAGAACACATCATTGTAACCAATACCTAGAATCTGGCTGAACCCTTTTGCTACTAACCTTGCCTTGTACCTTGAAGGCTCTTTGGGAGACAAACCTTCCTTTTTTCTTCAAGATCCACTTGCAACGGACCGCCTTCTTTTGTTTGGGCAAGGGCACAACATCCCATGTGCCATTTTTCTCAAGCGACTGCATCTCTTCTTGCATAGCAGAAATCCACTTGTCGCGGTCAACGGATGCAATGGCTTCATTGTATGTAGCAGGTTCAGAGTCGCGTTCTCCACCTGTTCAGCACAACTCAAAGCATAATGAACAAGATTACACTCTTCAATTAAACGAGGACGAGGACCACAGTTACGCCTCAGTCTATCAGCAGCAATGGACTCATGTGGCTGTTGCAAAACAGTAGGTGAGTGCTGAACAATAACATCATCAATGTTTTCCTCATGTGTATCTTCAATGATAGCATCATTATCAACAGTTTTCTGCAGGTTCTCCACCTGCACACTAACTCCCTCCTCTCCAATAGCAACGGGAGAGGTATCTGATGGCAAGATAACATGATACATAATGGACTCATTGAAAACAACATTTCTACTTAGCAAAATCTTTTTAGTTTCAGGATTCCATAGTTTATAAGCCTTAACTCCTGAACCATAACCAAGGAATATGCATTTAACAGCCCTAGGCTCTAACTTTCCATTATCTGTAGGGGTTCGTAGCATGGAAAACAAAAAATTTCTACCGCATACAAACAAACAATCCAAGATCTATCTACTAGATTGTAGCAACGAGTCGATGGAATAACTCACCCTGGAAGATTCCAAAGTGTTTAGCGAGAGCGGATTCTCGTGGGTGATGTAGTCGTACTCTTGCCGATCTCAACATCGTGTAGACGATCCTTCCGGCGTTGCGTTCCGGCAGCGCTCCCGCAGTCGGTCACACATTCGGTACTCGATGAAGACCTTCCTCTCCCTTGTTCCAGCAGGCAGCGGAGGATGTAGCACTCTCCTCGCGATTCCGGCAGCACAACGGCGTGGTACCGGAAGTAGAGGGGAGATCTCGCAGGGCTTCGCCTTAAGCCGGAGCGAGTATGGTGGACTATGAGAGAGGCCTCGGTGATCTAGGGTTTAGACACACCAAGGAGAGAGGGCTAGGCCGGCGGCTAGGGCTTGGGGAAGCCCAAGTCGGCGGCTAGGGTTGGCCCTAGGCAGCGGCGGCAGCAGCAGGAGGTGGTGGCGCCGGTGGCTTAGGGCTAGGTTTTGGAGAGGGCAAGGTGTGTCCTTGGAGGGGCAGCCCTGCCCCTCCTTATATAGGTGGGAGGGCGCGGCCAAGGGGAGGGGAGTCCCTCCCCAACTCTGCTTCCAAGGCCGGCGGTGGAGGGAGAGGGACTTCCTCCCCAAGTAGGTTTCCTACTCTCCCTCCACCAAGCAAACTTGTCGTTTGACTTTTCAAATTGGCGTTTGACTTTTCAAACTAGGATTTGATTTATCCCTTTATTTTGCTCAGCGATGACACCTAGTACATGATGCAACCATTCCAACTTGTTATGACACATTCATGTACCCTTCCCCTCCGGAGTGCCGGACCTTCCGGAACCTTCTAGAACATTCCCGATGAAAACACCGTAACCATTCTCCAACCCCGAAACAGGACTTTCCTTATATGAATCTTATTCTCCGGACCATTCCGGATCTCCTCGTGATATCCCGGATCCCATCCGAGACTCCGAACAACATTCGGTCTCTTACTCATCATTCCATAACTACTCAACAATCATCGAATCCTTAAGTGTGTCTCCCTACGGTTCGTGAATTATGCGGACATGACTGAGACACTTCTCCGAACAATAACCAATAGAGGAATCTGGAAATTCATATGGCTCCCACATATTTCAACGATTACTTTGCGATCGAATGAACCACTTACATACGATACCAATTTCCCTTTGTCTCACGATAGTTTACTTATCCGAGGTTTTGATCGTCGATATCTCTGCATACCTAGTTCAACCTCGTTACTGATAAGTACTCTTTTCTCGTTCCCGTGATATGTGATCCCTTGTGAGCCAGTCGCATGCTTGCAAGCCAATTGGATGACATTCCACCGAGAGGGCCCAGAGTATATCTATTCGTCATATGGATGGACAAATCCCACTCTTGATCCATGTGTCTCAACCCATACTTTCCGAACACTCAATGCCACCTTTATAGCCACCCAGTTACGGTGTGGTGTTTGATGTCATCAAAGCATCCTTCCAGTGATGGTGATAAGCATGATCTCATGGTCGAAGGAATTAGGTTACTATGTATCAGAAAGCATATAGCAATTGAACTATTAAAATGACTTGATCTTTATGCTACGCTTATCTATAGGAGTATGTCCATCATATCATTCTCCTAACGATATGATCTTGTTGTTAATAACATCTCAATGTTCATGATAGGGAAACCACAATCATTTATTATCCAACAAGCTAGTATTATGAAGAGGCTTTACTAGGGACTTCAATTTAAGTTTACAAATCACACAAGTATTAATGTTTCCTTGTTAATACTATTATAGCATGAATGTAAACATTTATCATAAACACAAAGATATAATAATAACCATATTTATTACTGCCTCTAGGGCATATCTCCAACAGTCTCCCACTTGCACTAGAGTCATCTAATCTAGATTACATGGTAATATACCGAACACCCATGACAGTTTTGTGTTGGTCATGTTTTGCCCTCGGGAGAGGTTTAGTCAACGGATCCGTCACATTCAGATATGTGTGTACTTTGCAAATCTTTATTTCACCATCTTGGACATGTTCTCGAATAGCGTGAAAACGCAGCTTCATGTGGTTCAGCTTCTTGTGTGACCTTGGTTCTTGCGCATTGGCTATGGCACCCATGTTATCACAGTAGATAGACATTGGGTCCAGCGCACTTGGTACCACACCGAGCTCTGTAATGAACTCCTTCATCCATATCGCTTCTTGTGAAGCCTCCGAAGCAGCCATGTATTCCTATTCAGTTGAAGATCTCGCCACAACGCTTTGCTTAGCACTCCTCCAGCTAACTGCTGCACCATTCAAAGTAAATACGTATCCAGATTGAGATTTAGAATCATCCGGATCGGTGTTCCAACTAGCATCGGTGTAACCATTAACAACGAGTTGTTCATCACCTCCATAAGAAAGAACAATATCCTTAGTTCTTCTCAAGTACTTAAGGATGTTTTTGACCGCTGTCCAATGATCCACTCCTGGATCACTTTGATATCTGCTAGTCAAACAAACAGCATATGCAATGTCGGGTCTAGTACATAGCATGGCATACATTAGAGATCCTATGGCTGAGGCATAGGGAGTCTTACTCATCCTTTCTCTATCTTCTGCCGTTGTTGGACTTTGAGTTTTACTCAATGTCGTATTGGGCAACATGGGTAAGAACACTTTCTTGCTATATTCCATTCCAAACCTCTTTAGAACTTTGTCCAAATATGTACTTTGTGACAATGATATTAGGCGTCTTGATCTATCTCTATAAATCTTTATGCCTAATATGTAAGCTGCTTCGCCAAGATCTTTCATTGAAAAACTATTATTCAAATATTCCTTGACACTATTAAGAAGGTCTACATCATTCCCAATCAACAATATGTCATCTACATATAGTATTAAGAATGCTACAGAGCTCCCACTCACTTTCTTGTAAATACAAGCTTCTCCATAAGTTTGTATAAAGCCAAAACTTTTGATCACCTTATCAAAACGCTGATTCCAACTTCGGGATGCTTGCTTCAATCCATATATGGACCGTTGAAGTTTGCATACCTTGTTAGCATCTTTAGGATCGACAAAACCTTTGGGTTGCATCATATACAACTCTTCCTCAATGTCTCCATTGAGGAACGTTGTTTTGACATCCATCTGCCATATCTCATAGTCATAATATGCAGCGATTGCTAACATAATCCTCACAGACTTTAGCTTCGCTACAGGTGAGAAAGTCTCATCGTAGTCAACTCCTTGAATTTGTCGAAACCCTTTTGCGACAAGTCGAGCTTTATAGACAGTAACATTACCATCAGCATCTGTTTTCTTTTTGAAAATCCATTTGTTCTCGACAGCCTTCCGGCCATCCGGTAAGTCCACCAAATTCCATACTTGGTTTTCGTACATGGATCTAATCTCGGATTTCATGGCTTCTTGACATTTATTGGAATCTGGGCTCATCATCGCTTCCTCATACGTCGCAGGGTCATCGGTGTTGTCCACCAACATGACACTCATAACGGGATCATACCAATCAGGAGTGGTACGAGTTCTCGTTGACCTGCGAGGCTCTGTAGCAACTACAACCGAAGTTTCATGATCATCATCATTAGCTTCCTCTCTTATTGGTGCAGGCACCATAGGAACTTCTTCCGGTGCTGCGCTGCTCGCAAGTTCGAGAGAAGGTTCGACAACCTCGTCGAGTTCTACTTTCCTTCCAGTCACTTCTTTCGAGAGAAATTCCTTCTCTAGAAAGGATCCATTCTTGGCAACAAAGATTTTGCCTTCGGATCTATGATAGAAGGTATACCCAATAGTTTCCTTTGGGTATCCTATGAAGACGCATTTTTCCGCTTTGGGTTCAAGCTTGTCCGGCTGTAACTTCTTTACATAGGCTTCGCAACCCCAAACTTTAAGGAACGACAATTTAGGTTTCTTCCCAAACCATAATTCATACGGTGTCGTTTCAACGGATTTAGATGGTGCCCTATTTAAAGTGAATGCGGCTGAACCCCAAAATGATAGCGGTAAATCTGTAAGCGACATCATAGAACGAACCATATCTAAGAGAGTTCGATTACAACGTTCGAACACACCATTACGCTGTGGTGTTCCCGGCGGTGTCAATTGTGAAAGTATTCCGCATTTCTTCAAAAGCTCGCCAAACTCGTAACTTAGATATTCACCTCCACGATCAGAACATAGAAATTTAATCTTCTTGTTACGTTGATTCTCAACCTCACTTTGAAATTCCTTAAACTTATCGAAAGTTTTGGACTTATGTTTCATGAAATCGATATACCCATATCTACTCAAGTCATCCGTGAAGGTAAGAACATAACGATAACCACCGTGCGATGCTACACTCATTGGACTACACACATCGGCATGTATGATTTCCAATAAGTCCGTAGCTCGCTCCATCATACCAGAAAATGGAGTCTTAGTCATTTTTCCCATCAGACATGCTTCGCATCTTTCAAGTGATTCGAAATCAAGTGATTCAAGAAGTCCATCGGAATGGAGTTTCTTCATACGCTTCACTCCAATGTGACCAAGAAGACAGTGCCACATATAGGTCGAGTTATCGCTCGATTTCAAACGTTTAGCTTCAATGTGATTAATATGTGTATTTCCACTATCGAGATTCAATAAGAATAGACCATCTATCAAAGGTGCATGTGCATAAAACATATTACTCATATAAATCGAACAACCATTATTCTCGGACTTAAACAAGTAACCATCTCGCAATAAACAAGATCCCGATATAATGTTCATGCTTAACGCAGGCACCAAATAACAATTATTTAAGTATAAAACTAATCCCGGTGGTAGATGAAGAGGTAGCGTGCCGACCGCGATCACATCAACCTTTGATCCATTTCCCACGCACATCGTCACCTCATTCTTTGCTAGCTTCCGTTTATGCTGCAGCACCTGTTTCGAGTTACAAATATGAGCAACCGAACCAGTATCAAATACCCAGGCACTACTATGAGTACTAGTGAGATACACATCAATAACATGTATATCGGATATACCTTTCTTCTTGATATTGCCGTTCTTCAAATCCGCCAAGTACTTTGGGAAATTCCGCTTCCAGTGACCTTCTCCCTTGTAGTAAAAGCACTCAGTATCAGGCTTAGGTCCAGCCTTGGTCTTCTTCATCGGTGCAGTAACTTTCTTACCACCCTTCTTGAAGGGTCCCTTTTGTTAGACTTGCCTTTCTTGAATTTGGTGGTCTTATTGACCATCAACACTTGGTGCTCTTTCTTGATCTCCACTTCTACAGATTTGAACACGGAGAAGAGTTTTGGCAACTGCTTGTTCATGCTTTGCATATTGTAGTTCATCACAAAGTTCTTGTAACTTGGTGGTAGTGATTGGAGGACACGGTAAATCCCCAAAGCATTAGGAATCACTATACCCAAGCTTTGGAGTTTGTTTGCGTGCCCAGACATCTTAAGCACATGCTCACTGACGGAGCTGCCCTCTTCCATCTTGCAGTTAAAGAACTTTTCAGAATCCTCATATCTCTCAACTGCTGCGTGAGTCTCAAATATCAGTTTGAGTTCACGGACAATATCATGTGGGTCTGAATTCTCAAACCTTTTCTGAAGCTCCGATTCTAAACCATACAATATAGCACACTGAACTGTGGAGTACTGAGTCTTCCGAGCGAGGTAAACATTCTTTACTTCATCGGTAGCAGTAGCTGCAGGTGGGTCACCCAGCGGTGCATCCAGCACATAGGTCAAATTACCAGCATTGAGGACAATCCTCAAATTGCGGAACCAATCCGCGAAGTTGCTTCCATTGTTTTTCAACTTTTCTTTCTCTAGGAACGCATTAAAATTGATGGTAGGGGGCGCCATTGATCTACAACATATTTTCAATAGTTTAGACTAAGTTTATGACAAATTGAGTTCTAATTAATAGTTAAATTAATCTAGGTGAACTCCCACTCAAAACAATATCCCTCACATTGTTTTAGTGATCACACGAACCAAATCCACCACATCAAAACCGATCATCACGAGAGTTGATGTAGCTTCAATGGCGAACAATCGACATGTTCATCATATCTACTATATGATTCATGCTTTACCTTTCGGTGATCCGTGTTCCGAGACCATGTCTGTACATGCTAGGCTCGTCAAGATCAAACCTTAGCTTCCGCATGAGCAAATCTGGCTTGCTCACGTTGTATACACTTGTAGAATCTAACACACCCGATCATCACGTGGTGCTTCGAAACAACAAGCTTTAGCAACGGTGCTTACTAAGGATGAACACTTTAGAACTTGAAATTCATGTGCATGAGGGATCATCTTATAATGCTACCATCGTTAACTAAGCAATACAAGATGCATAAAGGATTAACATCACATGCAATTCATAATATGTGATATGATATGGCCTTTCTTCTTTGTGCTTCTGATCTCCATCTTCAAGCACGAACATGATCTCCATCATCATCGGCATTGCATCAAGGTCAATGACGCTGCTCCATGGTTGTCGTCCACTGGCTTCAACTATTACAACTACTTTGAATAGACACGCGGGTCTTAACATAAATTAAAGACAACCATATGGCTCCTTCCGGTTGCCAACTTACAATAAGGAACATTGCATACATCAAATATAATCACAATCATGGCCATATCACATCACAACACACCCCTGCAAAACAAAGTTAGACGTCTCTAATTTCTTTGCATGTTTTACGTGGTTTGGGGCTTTCAATAAGTGTCGATCTAACTTATGAACAAGAACCACAATGTTGATGTTTGAACTATCAAGTGCCCGTTGTAAATTGGATCTTTACTATAATGGGAGAGACAGACACCCGCAAATCCACTTATGCAATACAAGTTGCATGTTGAGCGTGGAGCAAGTCTCATGAACGATGTCATGTAAGGTTAGCCCGGGCCTCTTCATCCCATCATACCGCAAGATGCAAAGTACACAAGAAGCAATTGATAATAAAAGCACCACCGCCCACAATGACCATTGTGTTCTACTCGTGCAACAGATCTACATATAGACACGGCTCTGATACCACTGTAGGGGTTCGTAGCATGAAAAACAAAAAATTTCTACCGCATACAAGCAAACAAGCCAAGATCTATCTACTAGATTGTAGCAACGAGTCGATGTAATAACTCACCCTCGAAGATTCCAAAGTGTTTAACGAGAGCGGATTCTCGTGGGTGATGTAGTCGTACTCTTGCCGATCTCAAGATCGTGTAGACGATCCTACGGCGCTGCGTTCCGGCAGCGCTCCCGCAGTCGGTCACACGTTCGGTACTCGACGAAGACCTTCCTCTCCCTTGTTCTAGCAGGCAGCGGAGGTTGTAGCACTCTCCTCGCGATTCCGGCAGCACAACGGCGTGGTACGGGAAGTAGAGGGGAGATCTCGCAGGGCTTCGCCTTAAAACGGAGCGAGTATGGTGGACTATGAGAGAGGCCTCGGTGATCTAGGGTTTAGACACACCAAGGAGAGAGGGCTAGGCCGGCGGCTAGGGCTTGGGGAAGCCCAAGACGGCGGCTAGGGTTTGCCCTAGGCGGCGGCAGCAGCAGGAGGTGGTGGCACCGACGGCTTAGGGCTAGGGTTTGGAGAGGGCAAGGTGTGTCCTTGGAGGGGCAGCCCTGCCCCTCCTTATATAGGTGGGAGGGCATGGCCAAGGGGAGGGGAGTCCCTCCCCAACTCGGCTTCCAAGGCCGGCGGTGGAGGGAGAGGGACTTCCTCCCCATGTAGGTTTCCTACTCTCCCTCCACCAAGCAAACTTGTCGTTTGACTTTTCAAATTGGCGTTTGACTTTTCAAACTAGGATTTGATTTATCCCTTTATTTTGCTCAGCGATGACACCTAGTACATGATGCAACCATTCCAACTTGTTATGACACATTCATGTACCCTTCCCCTCTGGAGTGCCGGACCTTCCGGAACCTTCTAGAACATTCTCGATGAAAACACCGGAACCATTCTCCAACCCCGAAACAGGACTTTCCTTATATGAATCTTATTCTCCGGACCATTCCGGATCTCCTCGTGATATCCCGGATCCCATCCGAGACTCCGAACAACATTCGGTCTCTTACTCATCATTCCATAACTACTCAACAATCATCGAATCCTTAAGTGTGTCTCCCTACGGTTCGTGAATTATGCGGACATGACCGAGACACTTCTCCGAACAATAACCAATAGAGGAATCTGGAAATTCATATGGCTCCCACATATTTCAATGATTACTTTGTAATCGAATGAACCACTTACATATGATACCAATTTCCCTTTGTCTCACGATAGTTTACTTATCTGAGGTTTTGATCGTCGGTATCTCTGCATACCTAGTTCAACCTCGTTAGTGATAAGTACTCTTTTCTCGTTCCCGTGATATGTGATCCCTTGTGAGCCAGTCACATGCTTGCAAGCCAATTGGATGACATTCCACCGAGAGGGCCCAGAGTATATCTATCCGTCATATGGATGGACAAATTCCACTCTTGATCCATGTGTCTCAACCCATACTTTCCGAACACTCAATGCCACCTTTATAGCCACCCAGTTACGGTGTGGTGTTTGATGTCATCAAAGCATCCTTCCAGTGATGGTGATAAGCATGATCTCATGGTCGAAGGAATTAGGTTACTATGTATCAGAAAGCATATAGCAATTGAACTATTAAAATGACTTGATCTTTATGCTACGCTTATCTATAGGAGTATGTCCATCATATCATTCTCCTAACGATATGATCTTGTTGTTAATAACATCTCAATGTTCATGATAGGGAAACCACAATCATTTATTAACCAACAAGCTAGCATTATGAAGAGGCTTTACTAGGGACTTCAATTTAAGTTTACAAATCACACAAGTATTAATGTTTCCTTGTTAATACTATTGTAGCATGAATGTAAACATTTATCATAAACACAAAGATATAATAATAACCATATTTATTACTGCCTCTAGGGCATATCTCCAACATTATCAACGTGAGCATATGCAGTGCAGCCAAAAACTCTCAACTGTGAATAATCAGCAGGCGAACCTGACCATACCTCAATGGGAGTTTTCTTCTCAAGTGGAATAGAAGGTGACCTGTTGATGAGGTAACATGCTATGTTGGCTGCTTCAGCCCAAAAACGCCTATGCATACCTGCATTAGACAACATACATCGAGCCCTCGAGATGATGGTCCCATTCATCCGCTCAACTGCAAAACTCCTCAAACTCATTAGAACAGAATTCCATGCCATTGTCAGTACATAGTACCTTTACCTTCTTCTCAGTTTGCTTTTCAACCATAACTTTCCACTTCCTAAAAGCATAAAAAACATCAGATTTATGCTTTACAAAATAAGGCCACACTTTTCTTGAGTAGTCATCAATAATAGTAAGCATGCAATTAGCACCACCAATAGAAGTCTTACGGGACGGACCCCAAACATCAGCATGCACATAATCTAATATGCCTTTGGTGGTATGAACGGAAGCATTGAATTTAACTCTTTTATGATTACCAAAAATGCAGTGCTCACAGAACTCAAACTTACTCAAGTTGCAACCATCAATCAGCTCTCTCTTGACCAATTCTGCCATGCCTTGTTCGCTCATATGCCCAAGACGCATATGCCACATATGTGTTTTACCACAATCATCAGAATCATTAGAAATAACAGCAGAAGTAGCAATACCAGGCAAAGTGCTACCTCTAAGAACATATAATTTAGCAGAATTCATATCACCTATCATGTGAATAAGAGAACCTTTTGATAACTTCAGAACTCTATGCCCACCGGCATACTTGTATCCATCAACGTCCATGGTACTCAGGGAGATCAAATTTCTGGCCATGCTTGGTATGTGCTTCACCTCACTCAATGTGTGTGTCACGCCATCATGTGTCCTGATCTTAACAGATCCAACTCCAACAATATGGCATGGGTTGTCATTCCCCACACACACAAAATATCCAGTCTGCACAGACTCATATGAACTGAACCAATCTTTGTTACAGCAAATATGAAACGAACATGCAGTATCAAGTATCCATTCATCATCACGAGAAGCACAAGCAACAAAAACAGCTAAGCATTCACCATCAGAACTATCAGAAACAACAGCAGCCTTACCAGTACCTTCGGACCTATCTTTCGATTGGTAAGTTCCGTTTCTTTTCTCCTTATTCTGCAACTTCCAACAATCATCAATAACATGATTAGATTTCTTAAAATACCTGCAGAATTTATCCTTTCCCTTGGATTTTGAACGACTTCTACCGTCCTTGCTCTTATCTCTGTTTCCATAGTTGTTATATCTCTGCTCGGTCCTGCCACGAACCTGCAGAGCCTCAGCCTTGGATGACGTCCCATCTGACCCTACCATAGTTTTCATCTTTTCCCTCTGTTTGAGGGCGTCATGTACTTCAGGAAGGGTTAGTTCATCACGGCTCAACAATATTGTATCACGAAAATGTGTATAGGAACTAGGCAACGAGCATAAGAGTAGAAGAGCTAAATCCTCATCATCATATTTTACCTCCATAGACTGCAAGTCTGAAACAATCTCTTTAAAAACAGATATGTGATTCATTACCGATCCACTTTCTTGCAGCCTGTGTGAGAACAACTTCATCTTCACATTCATCTTACTGGTTAGATCCTTTGACACACAGATCGTTTCCAGTTTTTTCCATAGGGCAGCAGCAGATTTCATCTCCAGTACTTCCTGCAAAATTGTTGGAATTATGCCCTAGAGGCAATAATAAAGGTGTTATTATTATAATTCTTGTTCATGATAATGTTTATATTCCATGCTAGAATTGTATTAAGCGGAAACTTTAATACTTGTGTGGTTTGTGAACAACACCGTGTCCCTAGTACGCCTCTAAGGACTAGCTCATTGATTAATGATGGTTAAGGTTTCCTAACCATGGACATGAGTTGTCGATTAATAATGAGATCATATCATTGGGAGAATGATATGGTGGACATACCCAAACTAAGCGAAGCAATTAGATCGTGTCATTGTGTTCGTCTTTGGAAGCTTTTCTTATGTCAAATATTGTATTCCTTAGACCATGAGATAATACAACTCCCTGGTATCGGAAGAAAGCTTTTAGGTCATCAAACGTCATCCTATGAGAGGGTGATCATAAAGGTGTCTCTCAGGTGATCGGAAAGTATCTGTTGGGTTGTATGTATCGAGATGGGATTTGTCCCTCCCAAGTTGGAGAGATATACTTCGGGCCCACTCGGTAATCGATATCAACACCGCTTGCAAGCATGTGGTTAAGGAGATAATCACAAAGTGATATCGGATTACGGAACGAGTAAAGTACTTGCTGTGAACGAGATTGAACTAGGTATGACGGTACCGACGATCGAATCTCGGGCAAGTAAAATATCGTGAGACGAAGGGAATATATATATGGGATTGATTGAATCCTGGCATCGTGGTTCATCCGATATGATCATCAATGAATGTGTGGGAGTCAATATGGGTTTCCAGGCCCCGCTGTTGATTATTGATAGAAGATCATGTCTGCATATTCTCGAACCCGCAGGGTCACACACTTAACGTGTCTCGACGCTAGGATAGATTGGATAATTGGTTTATGAGTTTTTGTTCGGAGTCTCGGATGGGATCCGGGACATCACGAGAGGTTCCGGAGTGGTCCGGAGAATAAGATTCATATAAGGCAGTGCAGTTTTTTGGAGTTCGGAATTGTTCCGGGTTAATCGGTATTGTACCGGAAGCTTCTAGAACCTTCTGGAAGGGGACCAACGTGGCCACACCTTCCGGGAGGGGGCACGGGCCTATGAGGGAGTGCCCTGGCCGCATTGGGCCAGGGGCACAAGGCCCCATAGGGCCCATCCGGTCCAGAGGGTTTTAAACTCGAGATAGATCTTCTAGAAGGGGGGGGGGGTTTCCTTGCCCCCCACTCCTTATCCTTTGGGGCCGCTGGTTTGGGCTTGGGGGAGGGGCTAGGGCTGTTCCCCCCTCTATATAAAGAGGGGTGGGGGCGCACCAACCCCCCACACCTTCCCCTCCAACCCTAGCCGCCCTGCTGCCCTTCCTCTCTCCCTCCCGACTGTTTGTAGGCGAACCCCTGCTGCAGAAATTCTCCACCATATACACCACGCCGTCGTGCTGTAGATCCAATCCATCTCTCCACCATACTTGCTGGTCCGAGGAAGGAGGAGACGTCAAGGTGTTGCACGTGTGCATCTCACGGAGGCACCCCCACTTGTGGTGCTAGATCGGATCGGATCGCGAGGAGGAGAAGTGAGTACGACTACATCACCCACGTTCCGACGAACGTTCCGCTGTGCAAATCTTCAAGGGTATGAATATGTAATCCAATCTCTCTCGTTGTTTGCATCTCCTAGATTAGATCTTGTCTTTCCCTCTGTTCGCATCCGTAGAAAATTTTGATTTACTATGCCGCGAAACCCTTCAGTGGTATCAGAGCTAGATCTATGCGTAGATGTGTTTCACGAGTAGAACGCAACATGGTTGTTGCGGGCGTTGATGTTTTTTGTTGCAAGCCTCTTGTTTGTGTTCTTCTTATGACGCGGGATAGTGAGATTGAAGCGGTCCAGGCCAACCTTACGCGACGTCGTTCGCGAGACCGGCTCCGCACTTGACGTGTGGCTTGTTCCACACATGCGGCTGGTGGATGTCAGTTTCTCTCACTATAGTTGTCATGGGATTAACACCGGAGTTTGGCAACCATAATATCACCGTTGTGGCTTTCCGTAGGTAAGAATCGTTCTTAGCATCTACTCCCATAAGCCACGTAAAACATGCAACAACAAAGTAGAGGGCGTCTAACTTGTTTTTGCAGGGAGTGTTTTCTGTGATATGGTATGGCCCAAGATGTGATGTGTATAATGTATGCGATGATCATGTTTTGTAATGTTTCACGACTTGCATGTCGATGAGTACACAACCGGCAGGAGCCATATGGTTGTCTTTATAATTGTGTATGACCTGTGTGTCAACTTCTTATGCGCCATGTAATAGTTTCACTTTATCGCTAAGTAGTTAGCAATAGTTGTAGTTGCTATTCGTGGTGGAGGCAATCATGGTGGAGTGATGGATATCATGCCGGAATGCACAAGATGGAGATCATTGCGCGAAGATTGGCTATACCATGTCACATTAAAGTTATATGCATGTGATGTTTATCCTTTTATGTATCTTATCATGCTTAGATCGCGACGGTAGCATTATAAGATGATTCCTCACTTAAAGATCAAGATAAAACTGTGTTCTCCCCAAGTATGCACCGTTGCAAAAGTTCGTCGTGTCCAAGCATCACGTGATGATCGGGTTCTATAGACTCTACGCTCACATACAACGGGTGCAAGCCAGTTTTGCACACGCGGAAATACTTGGGTTTTACTTGACGAGCCTAGCATGTACAGACATGGCCTCGGAACACATGAACCGAAAGGTTAAGCATGAGTCATATGAATGATATGATCGACACTTCGTTGTCCACCATTGAAACCACATCTCTTCTCGTGAAGATCGGATTAGGTGTGGTGAATTTGGATCGTGTTCACTAAACAACTTGAGGGATGTTGAATTTAGTGGGAGTTCATCTAGTAATTTGATTAAAAGTTGAACTAGTTATCATGAACATAGTCTAATTTGTACTTGCAAATATTGTAGATCACATGGCTAAGTCCAACTTCAACTTCAACGTTTTTGCCGAGAAAGAAAAGCTTAAGAACAATGGGTCTAACTTCACCAATTGGTTCCGCAATCTAAGAATCATTCTCTCTGGCGGTCAAAAGGACAATGTCCTTGGGAAAGCGTTAGGTGACCCCCCTGCTGCAACTGCGCCGGCTGATGAGAAAGCTATCTACCAGTCGCGCAAAGATGATTATGGTGTGATTAAGAGCACCATGTTGTTTGCTATGGAACCGGAACTTCAAAATCGTTTTGAAGACTATCCCGGGCCCTTTGAGATTCTCGAAGAGCTAAAAACCATGTTTCAGACTCAGGCCCGTTCTGAGAGATATGAGATCTCTGAGAAGTTCTTTAACTGCAAGATGGAGGAAGGGAGTTCCGTTAGTGAGCACGCCATTAAGATGACGGGCTACACTCAACGCCTTGAGCAACTGGAATGCACGATTCCAGAGGATCTCAAGATTGACGGGGTTCTGCAATCACTCCCTCTCAGCTACAAAAGTTTTGTAGTGACTCACAATCAGATTGGTTCCACTGATACGATCACCGAGCTCTTCGCAAAGCTGAAGCCCGCGGAAGTGGACATCAAAAATGATAATCATGTGTTGATGGTCAACAAGCCCACCTTTAAGAAAGGTAAGGGAGCAAAGAAGCCCTTCAAGAAGGGCGGCGGCAAGCGCGTTGCTCCTGCTGAGAAGAAGCTCAAGTCTAGTCCCAAGCCGGACACTGAGTGCTTCTATTGCAAGGACAAGGGTCACTAAAAGCGCAACTGTCCGAAGAACTTAGCGGACAAGAAGGCTGGCACCATCAAAGGTATATTTGATATACATGTTATTGATGTTTTCCTTACTAGCCCTCGTTGTAGTGCCTGGGTATTTGATACCGGTTCAGTTGCTAATATTTGTAACTCGAAACAGGAGCTACGGAATAGACGGCGGCTTGCGAGGGATGAGGTGACGATGCGCGTTGGCAACGGATCAAGAGTTGATGTGATGGCCGTCGGCACGCTCTCCTTAGTTTTACCTTCGGGGTTAGTTTTAAACCTTAATAAATGTTATTATGTGCCTGCGTTGAGCATGAACATTATTTCTGGATCGTGTTTATTGCAAGACGGTTATTCATTTAAATCGGAGAATAATGGTTGTTCTATTTATATGAGTAACATCTTTTATGGTCATGCACCTATTGTGAATGGTTTATTTCTTCTAAATCTCGAAAGGGATGAAACACACATCCATAACATTGAGGCTAAGAGATGCAAAGTAGATAGTGATAATACTACTTATTTGTGGCACTGTCGTCTAGGTCATATTGGAGTAAAGCGCATGAAGAAACTCCATTCTGATGGACTTTTGGAGTCTCTTGATTTGAATCATTTGACACATGCGAACCATGCCTCATGGGCAAGATGATCAAAACCCCGTTCTCCGGTATGATGGAGCGAGCAACGGACTTGTTGGAAATCATACATACCGATGTATGCGGACCGATGAGTGTTTCGACGTGCGGTGGATATCTCTACTTTCTCACTTTTACCGATGACTTAAGTAGATATGGGTATATCTATTTAATGAAACATAAATCTGAAACATTTGAAAAGTTCAAAGAGTTTCAGAATAAAGTGGAGAACCATCGTAACAGAAAGATTAAGTTTCTACGATCCGATCGTGGGGGCGAATATTTGAGTTATGATTTTCTCACGCATCTTAAAGCAAGCGGAATTGTTTCGCAACTCACGCCACCCGGAACACCACAGCGCAATGGTGTGTCTGAATGCCGGAATTGAACCCTATTAGATATGGTCCGATCAATGATGTCTCTTACTGATTTGCCGTTATCATTTTGGGGTTATGCATTAGAAACCGCTGCATTCACTTTAAATAGGGCTCCATCTAAATCCATTGAGACGACACCGTATGAACTGTGGTTTGTGCTAAACCTAAGTTGTCGTTTCTTAAAGTTTGGGGATGCGAAGCTTACGTCAAGAAGTTGATGCCGCACAAGCTCGAACCAAAGCGGAGAAATGCGTCTTCATAGGATACCCTAAGGAAACTATTGGGTATACCTTCTATCACAGAACCGAAGGCAAAGTGTTTGTCGCAAAGAACGGTTCCTTTCTTGAGAAGGAGTTTCTCTCGAAAGAAGTGAGTGGGAGGAAAGTAGAGCTAGACGAGGTTATTGAACCTTCTCTTGAGTTGGAGAGTAGCGCAGCACCTGAAATTGTTCCAGTGCCGCCTGCACCAACAATAGAGGAAGCTAATGATAAGGATCATGAAGCTTCGGACGATGCTGCTACTGAACGTCGCAGGTCGACAAGGTCGCATGCCCCTCCTGAGTGGTACGGCAACCCTGTCTTGACTGTCTTGTTAGTAGAAGACAGTGAACCTACGAACTATGAGGAAGCGATGATGAGCCCAGACTCTGAGAAATGGCTGGAAGCCATGAAATCTGAATTGGGATCCATGAGCGAAAACCAAGTATGGACTTTGGTGGACCCTTCTAGCGACCGAAAGGCCGTTGAGTGCAAATGGATTTTCAAGAATAAAACGGGCGCGGATGGCAATGTTACCGTCTATAAAGCACGGCTTGTCGCGAAAGGTTTTCGACAAGTTCAAGGTGTTCACTATGATGAGACTTTATCTCCCGTAGCGAAGTTTAAGTCCATTCGGATTTTATTAGCAATTGCTGCGTTTCATGATTATGAAATATGGCAGATGGATGTCAAGACTGCTTTCCTCAATGGCAACATTGATGAAGAGTTGTATATGATGCAACCCGAAGGTTTTTGTCGATCCTAAGGATGCTGATAAAGTATGCAAACTTCAGCGTTCCATTTATGGACTGAAGCAAGCATCTCGGAGTTGGAACCTTCGTTTTGATCAAGTGATCAAGAGCTTTGGATTTGTTCCAAATAGCTACGAAGCTTGTATCTACAAGAAAGTGAGTGGGAGCTCGGTGACATTTCTGGTACTATATGTGGATGACATATTAATTATTGGAAATGACATTAACATGCTTAATGATGTGAAGAGTTATTTGAACAAGTGTTTTTCAATGAAAGACCTGGGTGAAGCTGCTTATATATTGGGCATCAAAATCTATAGAGATAGACAAAGACGCCTGATAGCTTTAAGCCAGAGTACATACCTAGACAAAGTTCTGAAAAGGTTCAGAATGGATAAGGCAAAGAAAGGTTCAGTGCCTATGTTGTCAGGTAAGATATTGAGCAAGGCTCAGTGTCCAGCTACGGTAAATGATAGGGAAGCTATGAGCAAAGTTCCTTATGCCTTGGCCATAGGTTCCATCATGTATGCCATGCTGTGTACTAGACCGGATGTGTCCAATGCTCTTAGTTTGACGAGAAGATATCAAAGTGATCCAGGAGTGGAACACTGGACAGCCGTGAAGAACATCCTAAAGTACCTAAATAGGACTAAAGAAATGTTCTTAGTCTATGGGGGTGATGAACAGCTTGTCGTAAAAGCTTACGTCGACGCTAGTTTTGACACCGACAAGGATGATTCTAAATCTCAGACAGGATACGTGTATATTTTGAATGGAGGAGCTGTGAGCTGGAGAAGCTGCAAGCAAAGCGTGATCGCGGGATCTACAGTAGAAGCGGAATACATGGCTGCTGCAGAAGCGTTAAGTGAAGGAGTTTGGATCAGGAACTTCATCACTGAGCTTGGCGTGGTTCCAAGTGCATTGGACCCACTGGAGATATTGTGTGACAATTCTGGCGCCATAGCACTCGCTAAGGAACCAAGATATCATCCAAAGACCAAGCATATCAACCGCAAGTTTCATATAATCCGAGATTATATAGCAGATGGAGATCTGAAGATTAGCAAAGTACATACAGATCTGAATGTCGCAGATCCATTGACTAAACCTCTTCCACGGGTAAAACATGATCAACACCTCAGTGCCATGGGTGTGAGATTGTTGCCAAATGTAAACTAGATTATTGACTCTAGTGCAAGTGGGAGACTGTTGGAATTATGCCCTAGAGGCAATAATAAAGGTGTTATTATTATAATTCTTGTTCATGATAATGTTTATATTCCATGCTAGAATTGTATTAAGCGGAAACTTTAATACTTGTGTGGTTTGTGAATAACACTGTGTCCCTAGTACGCCTCTAAGGACTAGCTCTTTGATTAATGATGGTTAAGGTTTCCTAACCATGGACATGAGTTGTCGATTAATAATGAGATCATATTATTGGGAGAATGATATGGTGGACAGACCCAAACTAAGCAAAGCAATTAGATCGTGTCATCGGGTTCGTCTTTGCGAAGCTTTTCTTATGTCAAATATTGTATTCCTTAGACCATGAGATAATACAACTCCCTGGTATCGGAAGAAAGCTTTGAGGTCATCAAACGTCATCCTATGAGAGGGTGATCATAAAGGTGTCTCTCAGGTGATCGAAAAGTATCTGTTGGGTTGTATGTATCGAGAAGGGATTTGTCCCTCCCAAGTTGGAGAGATATACTTCGGGCCCACTCGGTAATCGATATCAACACCGCTTGCAAGCATGTGGTTAAGGAGTTAATCACAAAGTGATATCGGATTACGGAACGAGTAAAGTACTTGCTGTGAACGAGATTGAACTAGGTATGACGGTACCGACGATCGAATCTCGGGCAAGTAAAATATCGCGAGATGAAGGGAATATATATATGGGATATATATGGGATTGATTGAATCCTGGCATCGTGGTTCATCCGATATGATCATCGATGAATGTGTGGGAGTCAATATGGGTTTCCAGGCCCCGCTGTTGATTATTGATAGAAGATCATGTCTGCATATTCTCGAACCCGCCGGGTCACACACTTAACGTGTCTCGACGCTAGGATAGATTGGATAATTGGTTTATGAGTTTTTGTTCGGAGTCTCGGATGGGATCCGGGACATCACGAGAGGTTCCGGAGTGGTCCGGAGAATAAGATTCATATAAGGCAGTGCAGTTTTTTGGAGTTCGGAATTGTTCCGGGTTAATCGGTATTATACCGGCAGCTTCTAGAACCTTCCGGAAGGGGACCAACGTGGCCACACCTTCCGGGAGGGGGTATGGGCCTATGAGGGAGTGCCCTGGCTGCATTGGGCCAGGGGCACAAGGCCCCATAGGGCCCAGCCGGTCCAGAGGGTTTTAAACTCGAGATAGATCTTCTAGAAGGGGGGGTTTCCTTGCCCCCCACTCCTTATCCTTTGGGGCCGCCGGTTTGGGCTTGGGGGAGGGGCTAGGGCTGCGCCACCCCCTCTATATAAAGAGGGGTGGGGGCGCACCAACCCCCCACACCTTCCCCTCCAACCCTAGCCGCCCTACTGCCCTTCCTCTCTCCCTCCCGACTGTTTGTAGGCGAAGCCCTGCTGTAGAAATTCTCCACCATATACACCACGCCGTCGTGCTGTAGATCCAATCCATCTCTCCACCATACTTGCTGGTCCGAGGAAGGAGGAGACGTCGAGGTGCTGCACATGTGCATCTCACGGAGGCACCGCCACTTGTGGTGCTAGATCGAATCGGATCGCGAGGAGGAGAAGTGAGTACGACTACATCACCCACGTTCTGACGAACATTCCGTTATGCGAATCTTCAAGGGTATGAAGATCTAATCCAATCTCTCTCGTTGTTTGCATCTCCTAGATTAGATCTTGGCTTTCCCTCTGTTCGTATCCGTAGAAAATTTTGATTTACTATGCCGCGAAACCCTTCAAAAATATTATTGGACAGTTGAAGTTGAATCAAATACAAAGCCTTACGGTCCTCCCGCTTCTCTTCGGCGGACAAGGTCTTAGCATCCTTTTCACCGAATCCAACCAGCGCTTCATCTAGATCAGAAGTTTGGGCGAGAATCGCCCGCATCTTCACCTGCCACAAGGAGAATCTTGTGGTGTAGTCCAGCTGTGGTAGATCGAACTTCAATGACGACATATCGCAAACCCTAGATTAGAACCTGGGGCTCTGATACCACTTGTTACAATTGCAACAAGAAGATAATGAAGAACGAAAACGAAAAACACAGCAAGGGGACACAGATTTAACGTGGAAAAACCTCTCCAACAAAGAGAGGAAAAAACCATGGCCGCCAGCCAGCAAAACTTCACTATATCGAGGAGTGCTTACAAACGCCGGGGATTTCACAGATGCAACTCATCCCAACCGGCGGCTTGCAAGGGGTTTATATATCGGTGGAAACCTAGGTCTTCGACGATCCGTACCAAACCGGCGGCTTACACTCGGCCCAAACCTCCAGCGACGGGCCTCGCTCCACTCGTCAGAAGTTGGCCTATACTTTGTAGAATTTGGATCAACATATAACAATTCCGAACAGAAGAGAAACCAGGCGAGCGCGCGGCGAAGCGATATGGGAAGAGGTCGGACATCGGCAGCAGAGCAAGATGGAGAGGGAGGACAAGCGGGATTGGTTCACGGGCTCACCGAGAGGTTGTCGGCATAGGCGTTGGTGCTCGAGATCGAGGGAGTCGGCTGGAAAAATATGGAGACGGTGACGCGGTACACGGCAACGGTGTCCGTGGCTGCAGCAAGCGGCTTCCGCGTTCAGGAGCTTGATGAGGAGAGGTAGTCGGGGGCGCGGTCCTTCTTCCACTTATCTGCTGTAACCGGGCGGCGCCAGGGGCACCGACGGTGTGGCTCACAGAGGTGGTCTGCTCGCTGCCTCTGTTACGAGGTGAAAGAAACAGAGAGGAAAAGAGGGGTGGAGCGGCGGCGCGAGGAGGGGGAAAAGGAGCTAGGGTTTGCTGGGTTGTCAGGGGATAAGAAGGGGAGGCGTGCTTGGCAGAGGTGGAAGGTGACGAGGACAACGGCGGGGGGATGCCTACCTACTCCTCCGTTAGGCTACATAGAGAGGGGAGAAGGACGTCGAGAAAAGGGAGAAGAAGAACAGGAGCGGGGCTTCGCGAAGGAAAAGGGGACGCTGCGCTGCAGCAGGCTACTCTCTCTTCCTCTTCTCTTTGGTTTGGGTTTTATTTACTACTAGCAAAAATGCTCGTGCATTGCAACGGGTCTAAAATAAATAATGGAATGGCTTCGTGTTTAATGTCTAGAGCTGAGGAGAGAGGTTGTCACCTAATTGCCTTTTTCCACTCAGTTTTAGTTACCTAATTGGCAATTTCTGTCCCCAGTTGTATATGTTTTTGATCCATAGGCATGGTCCTCTTCATCGATGCCTACAGAGTCATATATGTCTTTGATCCAGCTATTATTTTTCATATTGCATGCAACATTGTAGCTTCCTTGCGGGGTCTCTGCAGATGTTCGTGCGTCAGCATGATCATGTTTGATTAGGGCCTACTATCATGATGCACCATGCGTGCAAGGAAGCCCACAAATGGTCCCCTCGATTCCCTTACTTTTAGTTAAGCCCACAATCTATTCCCTCGCAATCGGTTCTCTCACTTTAGACAAGGTGTGGCTGCTTGTTGATCAGCTTGCTGATGTTCAGCCAATTTGCGTTGTATATAAATTGGTGAGGCTCGGATTAGGGGGCAGGGTGGGACTAATTTTGAGTAAGCCATCTTGTCTTTTTCTTTTTGTTTATTTTTTCTTTATTTGGGCTTTTCTTTTCCACTTACATATTCCTTGTCATCGGGCTCATCTGGCCGACCAACCAAAGCCCACCTCGTGATCGTGGTGATTTTTCTTATCGTGCAAGACATGTACATGTACAGCACCGCCCTAAGCTTCCAAACTGTACTCCGTCTATTCTTGGCGCTGCATATATTCACATGTTGTTTCTATTGTTCCTTGATGCAATGCATAAAACTAAACGTTGGCCTTGCCATGCGTGAGTCCGGCACCGCAGACGAAGTAGAGCGTGTTGTCAAGCAGAAGCACGATGTACACACTCCTCTGAAGGATTTTGATGTGCCCGTTGGGTTGCTCCTAGATTTAGCAGATGTTGTGTATGGATCCGAGCCATAGCGCTGGACCGATGATGAGCAGGTTCAGGTCGTGCTTCTCTGGTCCGTGCCTCTCTCCATCTGCGATGTATTTGTTCCATGGACTGAGTTAAAGTAAAACACAACATGTAATCAAACTAGACCAGTTGGTATAAGAAAAAGATAGCAACTACAATCTTGACCACTGTTGAACACTGACGTTGTACCTGTAATTAAAAGATCGTAATCTGTTGCTACTAATTGTTTGTATGGAACTATGGATGAACTCCAACTGTCCTAGTCCATACGTGAATCTCGAAGAAGATCAGTGTGACCAAGGTGATTACAGCGTTGATGAGCTACACGGCAAGGCGGGGCGGCGAGCTCGATGCGACCAAGGTGATCATGGCGCCCGGCGAGTTGCATGGCAGGAGCGGCAAACTTGACATGGGCGAACTGGATGTCTAGCCTAGCGAGCCCGAGGTTGTAGTAGACATCCGCGATGTGCGCATCTTCTCGCGGGAGATCTCGGACAAACCAAAGAAAAAAACTACACATGACTTACGGGTGGCACAGTGGGTAATTTTTTGTGTTGGGCAGTTATTTTTCCGGTTGAGAATTTTTTGACTTACGGGTGGCATAGTGGGTAGTTGTTAACAATTTTGGAGGACAAAATCGTCTAAAAAAGTATTGGACCGGGAGAAACACTTCGTGTTTTATTATTATGTATAGATGTATAGATGTATAGATATAGATGTATAGATGTATAGACTAGCAAAAGTGTCCGTGCGCTGCACCGGAAAAAATAAATATATAACCACGTTAATTGACATAAGCTAAAAATACTTACTACATCGACATGACACCGGCTCGACCTCCCTCCTGCAAGACCGTTTCATGCTCGGTCCCTGCCTCACCGATGCAGCTCTGGTCTCCACGTGTCCGAGACCCTTGCTCCTCGACCTCGAGGGCCATGCAGCTCCGTGTCCATAGCCATCATGCTCGTCCCCGATCCTTCGCGCATGTCGTTGCAATCCGCCCTCTTTGAACATGCTTAATTAATACAAATTACATTATTTAAGAAGTTATATTTGGATCCATAGAAGGGAATACAAATGGATCTATAATCTGTGCAAGTAAATATACATGGAGTACTGTCTCTCGGCATTGAGCGCGTACAAAAGCTTCAGCAGCTTGTAGTCTAAATGGCAGGTAATGTACCGCCGCTGGTGTGCATGCATATGATGTTGGCCAGCGAGAATCAGGGTCGATCTTGCTACAATAGACGTCCTTCAAATAGGTCCTCCATCGTCGCCGATGTTGTCGAGAGGATAGGCAGCAGTGTGACGTGAGACGCGAGGATTAGGGTGTTAGGTGGGATCCCGCCTAAATTCCACTTCTAGTTTATTTCTCAAAATCAAGCGCAAATTTTTGCTCAAAATTTACACTAGAATTTGGCAAATGAACTAGAAGTGAGATTTAGGTAGGATCCCACTTGACACCCTAGCGAGGATGCACAGCAGCGTGGCTAGGCAGCGGCGAAAGTTTGAAAAGATTACAAAATCTTAAATTCTCGCGATAGAATATTGTAGCCCTGACATATGTGTATGTACACGTTCAACCAGAGGCCAGAACAAACACGTCTCAAACAATGATTATGCAATAGTTACTAATCATGCAGGCTCAAGGTTATGTTCCTTTGCTAGGCGACACGAAAACAAAAAAAAAGGCTCAACGCTAGTAGCCTTATGTGTACGCGTGGGAACGGACGTGGGCAGGCCAATGGACAAAGGCCCAATAAAATCATACGAAACGGTTTGTGTTCTTCACTGAAACCGGTACGCGTGGAAATGGACATGGGCAGGTGATCGAGGTTTTTTTATTTACCGGTGTCATCAGTTGTAATATGCGATTCGGTGTGAGGGCAAATTTGTCTAAAAAAGAGTTGGACCGGAAGAAACACTCCGTTATTTATTATTAGGTACTAGCTGAATGTCCATGTGTTGCCACGGTTCTTAACTATTTCCAATATTGCACATATCTAAATGTAAACATACAATCCACATAAATATTCAAAAATTTATATAATATAGCCATATACATAGTATTAAGAAATAAAATATGTTTGAAAGTAATACATTTTAAATACGCCACTGGCATTTGATCCACCGACTTACCGATGGGAGGTACATAATCTAGGAAGCTACTCAAATTTGATCCACCAACTTGAAGTGCTAAGGACTTCGTTGTAGATTATGTCCGGTATACACTACTAATATGCAGTGACCACTAATATAAGCTACAAATATGTTTATGGATATTTCTTATTATTGTTCTTCAATTATCTCTTTTAAATAGAATCAATGAGAAGGCACCATCAATTTTGTCTTAGATGGAAGTGTCAAAATAAATATATCCGTACCTAATAACTGTTGGAAATATAAGCCATTTAATCCGAATAATAAACTGATAAATCATGATCATACAGATAGTAGTAAAACCAATCATGCAG
The DNA here is from genome assembly GCA_916181665.1 of Avena sativa. Taxonomy (NCBI): domain Eukaryota; kingdom Viridiplantae; phylum Streptophyta; class Magnoliopsida; order Poales; family Poaceae; genus Avena; species Avena sativa. The sequence continues at coordinate 58,988,968 of OV702280.1, read as the reverse complement.
ATCAACAAAGTAGATGAACAGATTACATCTATACAAGATAAACCTATTACATCTACACCAAACGCTAGAACAAAGAACTCTAGCATAATCCGAAAGAGAGAAATCGAGATTACATACGATGTAGGCTGAATAGCAGCCGCAGCGGTTGCAGCAGCGTCGTCCATGTTGAGGTTGTCGAAGAGGTCGCTCACGTCCGGGAAGAAGTCGTCGTTCGGAAACTCGCTGTCGAACGACGTCGTGGTTGCCAGTAGCCGCGCTTGGGCGCTCCCCAAAAACCTGATCGCTCCTCACCCGTACAGGTTCACGAGAGGCGGGGTTCCGGAGGCCTACTGTCCCGATCTGCGGTGCACGCCGCAAGCCGGGATGAGGAAGACGAAAGCGGCGGCGCAAGATTCTGGAGGTAGGCGCGTGTGTGTATTGATTCGGTTGCCGATTAGGTTTAGCCCGAACGCTTATATAGTGCAGGTTAGGAGGATCGTGGGCTCAGCCCACGTCTAAGTAGGTAACAACCACGTCCATAAAAACTGGAAACGGCTGTAATTAACGCGTCCGTTAATGACTCATAATCAGTTTTCCCGACCAACAAAATAAATCTCGGCTCGGCGAGATTCCCGCAACCCGCGGCGCGCGCGTCGTGACGAGGCGAGGCGTGGCGAGGCGAGGCGGGCGGCGTCGGAGGAGGAGTGCGCGAGGGCTACTCTTCTTGTCACACCTTAGTGAGTGGTGCAACACTATGAGGTGGTCCAACTCCCCTTCAACTAGCAATGTGGGACTAAACTTTAGCACCACTACACAGCCATATGCTGCTATATACAAGTGGGCCAAAGATAATTTCAGAATTTGTCTAATGGGCCAACAGCCCAATATACCAACAATCCCCCACAAAGTCTCATTGGCACATCACAACACTTTTCTTCTAGAACATTGTTTTATATATCGGTGTGTAGTGGAGACTGTTAAGTTGAACTTCCATGTTAAACTTCATGCTACACTAGCTAGCAACTTGAATAGTGGACTATGCCTTAAACTACAAGTTTTCTGCGCGCTAGTTTCACACAAAATCTATACCGGTACAGGGCTACCGTCAGCTTCCCCGCGGTTTGGAGCTTATGCGTCATACTCCAGGGTCTTTCATGAGTTTATTAGAGAGCACCCAACTCTCACGGACTGCGATGTTTGACTGTCAGACTCATATAGGTGTGTTCCTCAAGAGATGTTCTGCAGGACAACATCTCCGCTTATAAAAAGCCACTTGGAACACATTAAGATAAATATCAACCTGCCATGCAGATTAAGAGAGTATTGCATCTTAATGGAGATGTAAATATAATATGGGGATAATCTCCTCTCAGCTGACCAACAGCTTGTCTCCCAGCTCTAATTCACGGGATCTCCGATCACATAGAGTGGGTTGCCACTGGGATCAACTCATAGCGTGGGTATCAAACACATCTCCCTCGATGCATTATCTATCACATTACGTGATAAACCCTTTGTGAAGGGATCTGCCAGGTTTTTAGATGTTTGGATATAATCCAACGCAATAACTCTAGAGTTTCTCAGTTTCCTGACAGATTTCAATCTCCTCTTCACATGCCTTGATGACTTCATATTATCCTTAGAACTGTTTACTTTGACGATCACAGTTTGATTATCAAAGTTCATCGGGATGGCGGGTATTGGTTTTTCAACCACAGGTAAGTCCATCAAGAGCTCACGAAGCCACTCTGCTTCAACAGTGGTTGTGTCTAATGCTGTGAGTTCTGCTTCCATTGTTGACCTTGTTAAGATGGTCTGCTTGCAAGACTTCTGGGAAACAGCGCCACCACCAAGTGTAAACAAATAATCACTTGTGGCCTTAATCTCATCAGCATCAGATATCCAGTTTGTATCACTATAACCTTCAAGTACCCGTGGATACCCAGTATAGTGAATACCATAACTCGCAGTGCCTTTCAAATAGCGCAAAACTCTTTCAAGAGCATGCCAATTATCATCTCCAGGGTTTGACACAAATAGACTCAGTTTGCTTACAGCAAAGGAGATGTCAGGTCTAGTAGCGCTGGCTAAATACATGAGCGAGCCAATAATTTGAGAATATCTCAATTGATCTTTAGCAAACTTTCGATTCTTTCGAAGTAGCACAATCGGATCGTAAGGCATTGGAGAAGAATTGCAGTCGCTATACCCGAAGCGACTCAATATCTTTTCCACATAGTGAGACTGTAGCAATGTAATCCCACCATTGTCATCCTTTAGTAGCTTGATGTTTAAGATTACGTCATCCACTCCCAAGTCCTTCATCTCAAAGCAGCGAGATAGGAACTCTTTGACCTCCTCGATAACAACGAGATTGGTCCCGAATATCAATATGTCATCAACGTAGAGACACATAATAACTCCCTCGCCCCCACCATGGCGATAGTACACACATTTGTCAGCTTCATTTACAACAAAGCCTTCAGTAGTTAAAGTTCTTTCAAACTTTTCGTGCCACTGCTTAGGAGCTTGCTTAAGACCATACAAAGACTTCACTAACTTACACACCTTTCCTTCTTGACCATCTACCACAAATCCGTCAAGCTGCTCCATATAAATTTCCTCATCTAGCTCTCCATTTAGAAAAGTTGTCTTAACGTCCATTTGATGAACGAGAAGACCGTGTGAGGCAGCCAAGGAAAGTAGTACTCGAATAGTGGTCAATATGGCTACAGGTGAGTAGGTATCGAAGAAGTCGTCACCTTACTTTTGGGTATAACCCTTAGCCACAAGACGTGTCTTGTACTTTTCAATAGTACCATCAGGTCTAAGCTTTTTCTTGAACACCCATTTACATCCTACAGGTTTACACCCATAAGGACGATCAGTGATTTCCCAAGTACCATTAGCTAAGATGGAGTCCATCTCGCTTCGGACAGCTTCCTTCCAGTAGTCAGCATCTTGAGATGCATAGGCTTCTGAAATGGAAGTGGGAGTATCATCCACAAGGTACACAATGAAATCATCACCAAAAGACTTACAGTCCTTTGTCTCTTTCTCCTTTTGGGAGCTTCATTGTCATCCTCCACATGATCATCAGAGTGTTCTATCGGCATAGTGGGTTCAGGAATTATAGAAAATTCCTGACTAGATGAACTAGTCATCTCCTGATTTGATGAGCTAGACATACCTTTCATAGGAAAGATGTCCTCAAAGAAAGTCGCATCATTCGACTCCATAATTGTACCAACATGCATGTCGGATACCTCATATTTTACTATCAAAAATCTATATCCAATGCTATGAAAATCATATCCCAGAAAAACACAATCAACGGTTTTTGGTCCAAGCTTTCGCTTCTTGGGTATTGGAATATTGACTTTCGCCAAAAAACCCCAAGTTCGTAAGTAAGAGAGTTTAAGCCTTTTCTTTTCCCATTCCTCAAATGGAGTCATGGTTTTATCCTTTACAGGAACACGGTTTAGGACATGACACACAGTCATTAGCGCCTCCCCCCACCATTCCTTGGAAAGACCTGATGTATCTAACATGGCGTTAACCAAATCAGTTAGAGTGCGGTTCTTTCTTTCGGCCACCCCATTTGACTGAGGTGAGTAGGGAGGCGTCCTCTCATGTATAATACCGTGTTCCATACAGAATAAATCAAATTCGTTTGAAAAGTACTCTCCACCACGATCCGACCTTAGCCGCTTGATTTTAAGATCAAGTTGGTTTTCTGCCTCAGCTTTATAGATTTTGAAGTAGTTCAAAGCTTCATCTTTAGATTTCAGGAGATAAACATAGCATTATCTAGTGGAGTCATCAATCAACGTCATAAAGTATCTTTTTCCACCTTTTGTCAACACACCATTCATCTCACAAAGATCTGAATGTATAAGTTCTAGCGGTGCTAAGTTTCTCGTTTCCGCAGCCGTATGAGACTTGCGGGGTTGCTTTGCTTGCACACAAACTTGGCACTTAGAACCTTTGACAGTGGTAAATTTCGGAATTAAACTCATATTGGCTAGCCGCGTCATGCAACCAAAGTTAATATGACAGAGTCGTGAATGCCAAACATTTGACTCATTATCATTACAAACATGATTAATAACTTTAGTACATGAGTCTGACAAAGACAAGCGGAACAGATCTCCGCACTCATAACCCTTTCCAACAAATTGTACATATTTAGAAATTACAACTTTATTGGTCAAAAACCAACTTAAAGCCATCTCGACATAAAAGCGATCCGCTGACGAGATTCTTATTGATGGAGGGAACGTGCTGCACATTCTTCAGCTGTACGGTCTTCCCCAGAGTAAACTTTAGATTTACCGTACCAACACCATGAACAGAAGCACGTGAGCCGTTTCCCATCAGCACGGAAGAGGTCCTTGAGACCTGATAAGAGGAAAACATGGAAATATCAGAACATACATGTGTATTAGCATCCGTGTCTATCCACCAATCAGGAGAATGACATACTGAAAGGATAGTAGGTAAAATACCGTACCCAGCATCCTTCATCTCAGTATCGCTAATAACAACATTAGCGGACTTGCCGTTGTTCCCATGTTGACGCTTGTCAAAGTGATTAGGGCAGCTAGGAGCCCAATGATCAGGATCACCACAGACGTGGCAAGAGCCTTTCCTTTTATCATTTTTATTCTTGAAGTTGGTAGAGTGTGTGGCCTTGTTCTTGCCATCAAACTTTCCCTTTCCTTCAGTTTTGTTCTTATTCTTGAACTTGTGGGATTGGAAGTTTTTCCTCTGCACTAAATTGGCAGTAGAACCTCCCTCAAGTCCTCGAGCAGTTTTGTCCTTTGCTCTCGCCTTCTCTTCCACATGAAGAGACCCAATGAGATCCGTAACGGAGTCTCTTATGTTTCAAAGAAGTAGCAAAGTTCCTCCACGAAGGAGGAAGCTTGGCAATAATGCCACCAGGCACAAATTTTTCCGGTAAGGAAGACTTGAACTGCTCAAGTTCTTTGGCAAGTGATTGTATCTCATGAGCTTGCTCAACGACGGAGCGCTCATCAATCATCCTGTAGTCATAGAATTGCTCCATGACATACATCTCAGTGCTAGCGTCCGAGACCCCAAATTTGGCCTCGAGCGCTTCCCACGCGTCCTTGCCATTATCAAATGACATATACGGGTCAACAATGTTGTCCCAAGAACACTGAACAAATCCGCCATAAACATGGTATTGACTTTCTTAAAGCTCGCTTCCTGCTCAGCAGAAAGATCTCCTTCAGGCTTGCCAAGAGTGGCGCTATAGCAGTTTAGGTTTTCAAACCAGAGAACTGCTCTCTTGAGCCATCTCTTATAGTGCATGCCATCAAAAGGAGGCGGCCTAGTAGCCGCGGCTACACCAGTGGAATTCAGTTGCCTATAATCAGTTTTTGGATTGTTGGAAATATAAGCAATAATCCATATGATTTAATCCGAATAATAAACTGATAAATCATGATCATACAGATAGTAGTAAAACCAATCATTCAGATCAACAAAGTAGATGAACAGATTACATCTATACAAGATAAACATATCACATCTACACCAAACGCTAGAACAAAGAACTCTAGCATAATCCGAAAGAGAGAAATCAAGATCACATACGATGTAGGCTGAATAGCAGCTGCAGCGGTTGCAGCAGCGTCGCCCATGTTGAGGTTGTCGAAGAGGTCGCTCACGTCCTGAAAGAAGTCGTCGTTCGGGAACTCGCTGTCGGACGACGTCGTGGTTGCTAGTAGTCGCGCTTGAGCGCTCCCCAAAAACCTGATCGCCCTTCACCCGTACAGATTCACGAGAGGCGGGGTTCCGGAGGTCTACTGTCCCGATCTGCGGTGCATGCCGCAAGCCGGGATGAGGAAGAAGAAAGCGGCGGCGCAAGATTCTGGAGGTAGGCGCGTGTGTGTATTGATTCGGTTGCCGATTAGGTTTAGCCCGGACGCTTATATAGTGCAGGTTAGGAGGATCGTGGGATCATCTCACGTCTGAGTCGGTAACAGCCATGTCCATAAAAACTGGAAATGGATGTAATTAAGCTCTCGGCTCGGCGAGATTCCCGCAACCCGCAACCCGCGGCGCGCGCGTCGTGACGAGGCGTGGCGAGGCGGGCGGCGTCGGAGGAGAAGTGCGCGAGGGCTACTCTTCTTGTCACACCTTAGTGAGTGGTGCAACACTCTACTATATAAGGTGGTCCAACTCCCCTTCAATGTGGGACTAATCTTTAGCACCACTACACAGTCATATGCTGCCATATACAAGTGGGCCAAAGAGAATTTCAGAATTAGTGTAATGGGCGAATAGCCCAATATACACCAAATTCCAACAATTACTGGATGACATCTTTTTAATTCCTAAATAAAATGTTCTGTGTAGACAATAATAATCTGTGGAGACTCATTTCATTATCTTACCTCAGTGATACATAAAGAAATAACAGTTTCTATCTTCAGTTGACCGATAGTTATAGTTGATTAACACGATTAATCAGGAAATAAATTTAATAAAGTAGTTGGTAAACATCACACGTTTGTGATTTCAAGAGGTTCTTGTCAGAAATTAGCTGAAAGAACTTGGCACGGTGTTGAGCATTGTTTTTTTTTTTGAGATTAACATGCTGCATTCAAATTAAGCCGTGGCTAAATCACGAGCCAGACAGTCACCGATACAATCCGGAGCTACAGAGAACCAAACTTTACATAATTTATTATTGCAGCCATACTTCGCTAACTGATGAGCAGCCTCATTCGCCGATCGTCTAACTGCTTGAACCTTGCATTCCTGAAATGATCGCATCAGGAATTTTATCTCCTCCACCAGGACGCCGTGTCCCGATCTTTCAAGATCATTCCCGACAAGTTTTGCAGCCACTCCAGAGCTATCAGTTTCCAACACAATCTTTTGGCAATTGATCTCCGTCCCGACCTGCAGTCCACGCTTACAGGCTAAGAGCTCCGCACAGTCGGCATCTTGGATTTGTGGTAAAAAATGGCATGCCCCTGCTAAGAAGCTACCATGGTAGTCTCTGATGACTACGCCCCCACCACCCGAGCAGCTAGCGTTAAAAGCCCCGTCGACGTTGATCTTACACCAATCCTGAGACGGGCTGGACCAAGGCTCCACCTTCTTTATTTGCGCAGCCGGCCTTGGCTGATGGACCAGTGTCCATTCCTCCAAAAACCTGACGGTCTTTCTTGCAGTTTGAGCGGGCTCCTCAATCTGGCCAGACTCCCTAGCCTCATTTCTGGCAGTCCATAACTGGTAGAGATGCATCATCATCAATGCCACCTTATCACCCTTCTCCTTTCCAATCCAGTCAAGTAACCAGCCTTTCAAATCCGAGTGACAGCATAAAGGCCGAGGTGGTTTCTGCAACCTGACGCCAGATAGCAAGGCAAGCTCGTGCCATGAGTTTGCTGAATGAGAACAAGACCAGAATCTGTGAACCGAACTTTCCTCTTTGTGGCACACAAGACAGGCAACCCCATCCTTTATTTTACGATGCGATAGTTCTGTTCCCACAGCTAGTCCGTTCTCAATTAGCCTCCAAACATGGACCTTCACTTTCCCTGGCACATTACAGTCCCATAGCGCCAGCCTCCCTTTGTGCAGAGATACCGAGTTAGATGACCCAGGAGAACCCTCCTTTTGCGCCTTTTTATCCATAGCTAAGTGGTACGCTGACTTCACGGAGAAAACACCATTTTTTGTGTAGTTCCAGGCCACAAAATCTTCCGTGCCCCCCCACCAGAAGTTAGAGGAGACTGAGCTCAGCTTATTGCAATGTTTCTTAGAAAAACGGAAACAGCTCATGGGGTACGTAGGGACAGACTGAACTACAGATTTAACCAGAATGCTCTGTGCCGCCTTTGACAGACCTTGGCCTTTTAGGCCCTTCACCTTGTTCCAAGAACGTTCAGTGACATATTTGAATGTGCCTTCCTTAGATCGCCCCACTACCGTCGGCAGTCCGAGGTAGCGCTCTGACAGTGCCTCACTTTCAATCCCAACCTGATTTTTCAGCTCCATCCTCAAAGCATTGTTGCAGCCCTTACCAAAGAAAATTGAGGATTTAGAAAGGTTAACCTTCTGTCCAGAGCAGGCCTCGTACTCCTGTAGAACCACCTTGAGAACTTGCATGTTTTCCATGGTGGCTTCAAGAAACACAACACTATCATCCGCAAAAAGAAGATGTGTAATATGAGGGCCTTGGGAGCCAAATCTAACTCCTCTGATCAGATTTTGAAGCTGTGCTTCCTTTAGAAGGGAAGAGAAACCTTCGACGCAAAACAGGAAAAGATACGGGGAAAGAGGGTCTCCCTGCCTCAAACCTCTAGACGAAGTGAACGATTCCGACAGTCCACCGTTGAGCTTGACCGAGAATTTCACAGTAGACATGCATCTCATGATCATTGTGACCCACTGCGTCGCAAAACCCATCTTCTTAAGAATACCCTCCAAGAAAATCCACTCTACGCGGTCGTAGGCTTTTACCATATCCAGTTTTACGGCACATAGCGGGATCTTCCGGCTCCTTTTTCTGATGGCGTGTGTACACTCATAGGCAATGAAGACGTTGTCAGTTATAAGCCTCCCCAGTACGAAAGCGCTTTGCTCTTCAGAGATCAGAATTGGCAAAATCAACTTAAGTCTATTCGCTACCACTTTGGAGGCAAGTTTGTACAAAACATTGCAAAGACTAATAGGTCGGAACTGTGTAAGGTTGACGGGCGAATTCACCTTTGGAATTAGAACCAGAACCGTATCATTAAAACCTTCAGGACAACATCTGCCTTCTAGGAAATCTCGAACTGCTACACAAACATCACTCCTAATCAGGGCCCAGTGGCGCTGATAGAACAGAGCTGGGAGCCAATCAGGCCCCGGGGCTTTTGTCGGACCCATCTAAAAAAGGGATTTTTCTATTTCATCATCACAGATAGGGGCCATAAGAGCAGCGTTCATCTCTGGGGAAACGAGCTCAACAACATTGTTCATAATTCTGTCCATGTTCGACGCCCCCTCAGATCGAAAAATCCCACTGAAGAAAACTCTCGACCAGCTTCTCATCTGGTCGTCAGTGGTACACCTAGTGCCATCATCCTTATCAAGAAACTTAACCGTGTTTTTTCTCCTCCGGTGTGTTGCACGATTCTGAAAGAATTTAGTATTTCTGTCACCAAATTTTAGCCAATCCTGTCTTGATCGTTGCTTATACATTATTTCTTCCCTCTCATAAATAATGTGGAGCTCTTTTTCAATTCCCTCTACTTCGTGGAAACAACTGGACACTAGGGCCTTTTGCTTTGCACAATCAAGCCTGGAGCGAAGATCATTTATTTGTCCCCTGATGGAACCAAACGTTTGGAAGCTCCATCTCTTCATATTGGAAGATAAATCTCTCATTTTTTCCCATAGATTAGCCAGCCCCTGGCCCTGCCAGTTAGTGTCATTCCATGCCGACGAAATCATCTCATCGTACGAATCGTGTGTAGTCCACATTTCTTCATACACAAAGCCCTGTGGTTTGTGCACTTGAACTTTACAATCATTTTGAATTTTGATCAATAACGCCAAATGATCAGTCTCCTCTGTCTCCACATGACTAACAGAAGTCATTGGGAACATTCGCACGAACTCACTCGTAGCTGTAGCACGGTCCAGCCTGGCTTGAACATTGGCAGCACCTTCCCTCCTGTTACTCCACGTGAACTGATATCCAGAGAAACCCAAATCGGCCAGACGGCAGTCCGTCAAGCATTGTCTGAAGTTCGCCATCTGGCAAGCACTACGACCATTGCCCCTCTGTGTTCCTCCTGAATCAGAACCTCATTGAAATCTCCCGCGCACAACCAAGGGATATTATCTTGAGCACTGAGGTATCGCAGGACTTCCCACGTTTTCCCTCTTAAGTGAGGTCTCGACTCCCCACAGATCCCAGTGAACCTCCACACCTCATTATCAAAAGAGATTTTTGCATCAATGTAAAATTGACACCATGGACGAACCTCCACCTCAATACCATCCTTCCACCAAAGGGCCAAACCCCCACTTTTTCCCTTCCCCTCAACACACACACCATTCCTGAAGCCCATGCTCCATTGAAGCTTCTCCATATACTTCTTTTTTTGTTTTGTTTCACATAAAAATACCACCTCTAGATTGTAAGACCTGATCAGGTCGCGAAGTTCCCCTACCGCCGGGTCCAATCCCAATCCCCGGCAGTTCAAGGACAAAATATTCATTGCTCCCGGCGGCCCTGTCTCGCAGGGTCCGTCGATATGTTCATCGGATCTTCGAGCCTGTTAAAAACAGAATCCTTTGGATCAGCGAGTCTTTCAAACACCGAGCCAGTGCGCTGCCTTTTGCCCGCCGAATTCGAATCTTCCTCTCCCACCACCTGAACTGGAACAGGCATCCATACCTGCTTCACGCTCCTCTTCTTTGTCATGTAGCCTGGTGGTCCAAGTTCCATCGGGATAGCCATCTCATTTTCCTGGTTTCTTGCTCTACGAACAAAGGTGCCACTGCCATTCCTTGACTTCTTCTTTGCCAGGGCATCCACAAGTCCATACCCTACGTGCCCTCCACCATGACCATGTTCTTTTGCTGGGCTTGACACCTCCTCCCCTTCCTTCTCTCCGTTCCTTGCTTTCCAACGTTCATACCCACCAGTGCGGGACGAACTTGAGTATTCATATTCCCTCGTTGGAGTTCTCCGAGGAGAGATGTTTCGGACTGAAATCCCATCCTTCCAAAAGTTTGAATCAGATCCCACGGACCTCGAACCAAAACTCCCAGAGGACCTAGCTGGGCGAGGAGGGAGAGGCTGTTTGAAGGATCTCCTAGGGGTCGTCCGTAGCCACTCTCCCCACTGCTTCAGCTCAACCTCCTTCTCTTTTTCTGGCACTGGACAACCAGAGCTGGGGTGAATCAAGCATCCACAGTCGAAACAAAAGTGTGGTATCTTTTCATATTGCATATCAAACCATCTCCCCTTGCTATTCTTATCATCAGCCTCCACCCCCTGAGCATCCTCTGAATCCTTAACCCATACCCCACGGGGTACAGGCTGATCAACACGCACAGCCACACGGATTCAAAGATCTTCACCCCACGCGATGCCCTCTTCATCCACCTCCACTGATAAAAATTTACCAATCCAATTACCAATCAGCTCACCATACACCCTATTCATCATATCCATTGGAAGATCCATAACATGAACCCACATATCGAGAGTTTCAAATTGCATCTCCGATGGTCTTGAAGAACCATCAAAATCCTTCAGTAGAATAGCACTAAAGTCAAATTGCCAAGGTCCATTTCTCATCACGTGCTTCCAGTCCCCCTCAGAATTAAAACGGACCACGAATCTGTTCTCCCCTATATCCTTAAACTGGGCAGTCCCATGCAGCCCCCATGCCCTCTTCATCGCCCTCTCCAGAGCACCAATTACCAATTTCCTCGGGGAGCAAACCCTACCCACTGCAGCCCACCTTGGCCTCAGGATCTGACTAGGAACGACGTCACGGATCACGAGCCCTGCTGCTTCCTTATCCGTCAACAACAGATCTCCCATCCTAGCCGATAGGCCCGCCGCCAGATCATCAGCTCCACTCTTGTTCGGCGACCTTGAAGTAGATCTTGAAGCACCACCATCCTTCCTAGCCGAACGAGATGGAGAAGACATCCTCGCACCTCTACAGCAGCTGTAGGGAGCCGAGAAACACACACCTGGCCGTCACAAGAGATCACGCCGTCGTGAAAGCCTGCGCCGCCAAGAGTCAACACCACCCTCGAGACGGAAAACCCTAGCTAGCGACGATCGCCCACACGATCGCCTAAGGGTTTCTCCGCTTTTGGTGGACCCGCCTCATACCATCTTATCACTTAGGTGCTAAAGTAATATTGTTGAGCATTGTTAGTAGGGCCGATACCTATAAGAGAAATCACACCTACAAATAATTTCTATATTAAAATTATCGAACCAGATTTGTGTAAGTAGAAACTTGTTGCTTAGATTTCCATAGGCAAAAAAATTACCGATGATATCTTTTGACATCCAAGGAAGTAAATCCCGATTCAACAATGACATATATCTGCTGCAGAGAAGGCTTGTGTTGTCGTCCTTCCATGATACATAAAAAATATAGCTGCATGCAGATGTAGCCTCGTTGAGTCCATAGATACCTCTAATCAAAAGCTGGACAGTCCCATTCACAAAATATGAATCATGGCACCTGCGCATTGCATGGCTGATGGTGCGACACTCTAGTTCCTTGTCCAAATTCTGTAGAATGGTGATACGGCAGAGGACAACGGGAACATGAGGCAGGGGAACCTTCTTCGCCTTGCGCCCGTCGCCTTGAACTCGAGGTCGACGCACCTGACAGAGTGGAGCCGCTTCACGCCGTCGATAGGAGGCAGCATATGCGCTGGACGACACAAGCAGTGGGTGGCATGCAGAAGTGGTCTGGCACGCACTGGAAGAATCCATCAGCAGATTGGGCTAAGCAGGCCAATGTCGCTCGGGACAAGGACTCAAGGAGCAGAGTTATTTACGGCGTGAGGACACGGCAGATAACTATCGGGACCGACGTACCAGAGTGTATCCAGATGGTTTAACTTGGCGGTGGCAAGCTCATGTAAATAATTAGAAAATCTAGGATAAATTTATAACGACGTACCAGACCATCAAGACCGTAAGCCTTTTAATATTATAGATAGATTTGTTTTGTTATTTAAAATTCAAACAAGCATTTGATTTCAAACTCTTTTGGAATTTGCAGGAACATTTGAATAGAGTAAGATGGCACAAAAAGGTGAGGCAAGAGGGACATAGAATAGAGGAAGAGTGATGCCCCCATATACTTAAATTGGGCATTACTATGAGATCTGGGATAGCGATTTTAGAAAAGGAGCATCAAAAGTATTTAGAAAATATTAGACCCTAACCAATGGATCCTTCTTAGTAAAACCAAAATACAGAGATAGACAAAATAGATAGAGGGGGTATATAGATAACAAGATCAAACACAATACATAAATACAAATGCAACAAAACACGACCCATGCAATGTGGCATGATGATCGATATGATGATTATGCGATGATGTGAAGATGATGCAGATAAATCAAATAACAAGCAATTTCTAGTAGTGGTTTTACCCGGGGTGCTACATCGTGGGGGAGGCTAGATTGGCCGCCGGACGACCTGGATCTCGCGGGATGTGGTATTGGAATCAGGTGATTCCGTTCCTCTCGCGGGTTGAGGGATGCGGCATGCGCTGGCGTAGAGCAGTTCTGCTCGGGGGAGGCCAGTCTCGCTCCGCGGAAGCAAAGCGGACAGGATAAGTTGACTAAGCGGTGGAAGGGGCGGGTAATTTGCTCCAACATGGGGGTAAAACGGTCTTTTTTTAATAGACGGAACACAGAAACACTCCGTAAGGTCCCGAGTGGTGGCGGCGGATCCACTCGGGTGGGTGTGAAGGGGCTAGGACGGCTGGTGGTGGCTGCCAAGAACGTCGTGGTGCAATACAGAAAGGTCGTGGCTCGTGGGGCTGCATGTCGAGGGCTTTTGGCGAGCAGTTTGGGACAAAGCCAAATCGGGAGGCATGGGGGAGGGAGGATTGGTCTCCGGACGACCTGGATCTCGCGGGATGTGGTATCGGCATCGGGTGATTCCGTTCCTCTCGCAGGTTGAGGGATGCGGCATGCGCTGACGCAGAGCAGTTCTGGTCAAGGGAGGCCCGTCTCGCTCAGCGGAAGCGAAGCGGACATGAGAAGTTGACTAAGCGGTGACAGAGGCGGGTAATTTGCTCTAACGTAAGGGGTAAAATGGTTTTTTCTATCCAGAAACGCTTTGTATTTTATTATTATTGTTACGTATAGACTGATGGACCCAGCGCTCTCTGTCGCATCGTCCTCTCCTAATGGCATTTAAAGTTTTTGACGGGAATGTTTATTTGCCTTTTATTTTCAGATGGCCATGACCTGGCCTTGGTCACAGTATGACACGTGTAACGACACACTAGGAAATGTGTCATCGCATACCCATACCAACCACCACAACAGCGAACATGGAGGCCAGCGAACCGCAGCACCGAAGCCAACCGTGCAAAAGAAAAATACAGAGCAAAGAAAAGAGGAAACGAACCAAAGCGGCGAACATCCAATTACTAATGTTGCATCACACGAAGTCAACTGAGTAAAGTGATGATTCAGTATATTTGGGATACAATACAAAAAAACGTCTAACCCATAATGCACCAAGTGGTAATGTATGGTGATCTACTGATCATCATCCTATGGCTATTTGTGGCATCTGAACTTAAAGAGAATTTGTTTATGTAAAGTGTGGAGCAGAAAAGTTCATAGATGAGAAAACTCAAATGACGAATAAATCCAAGACTTGGAGAAGACTATTTTTTTTTGAACTGGGAAGGGACCGGAAGGTCCCAGATTCTGCATTAAGTTAATAGCGGTGGGTACAATTTGCGGATAAGGCCCTAAAGAAGAGAAAAAATACACATGGCCTTTGAAGACTTGCACTAAGCACCCTACAAACGATTGCCTGAAAGCAATCAAGCCCTTGACCGCCGACGAAGCGCCGCCGCACCTGGCCACCTCTGCCTGCACCGGGGACAAGACCACTTGGGCCTGCAGAGGCGAAGAACGCCAGGACGACGAGGGAGGAGATCCTCTCTGTGGAGAAGATACAGCCAGCCCTATGGCCATGGATAGCGGCTGCCCACTGGTGCCGCTTGGAGAGCTCGAGATCTGCAGAATCGAGGCCCGCCGCCGCAGGCCTCCCCATCCTCGTCCCAGAACAGAAGCTTCAGCCTGCTCCTGTCGTCCCCCCTCGCCGCCACGGCCGGCCAGGGACAAGATGAGAAGAGAGGCTCCGTCCAGGATGAGGACCAGACGCTTATTGAAGAAGCTCGCAGAGATCACCACCTCCTCCATCTTCCACCTTGGAAGCAGATTGATGAGATCCCATGGCACCCGCCTAGCATCGCGTCCAAACGCCAAAGAGGTAAAGCTCCACAGCCAGGCCTTATTGTCGGAGATCTCCGACGCTCTCGCCACCGTCCACAACGCCTCCTGCCACCAGAGGAGTGCGACGGCGGGAAGAAACATCGACACGCAACCAAGCCGGCCGGCAGGGCCTGGTGCTCTACTCCCACACTCACCCACGACGGGGGAAAACAACCTACCACTACTACCTAAACCTAATCCGGCGCATCTGCCCGGCGCCGCTTTAACGACTCTCAACGGAGGGAGGGGTGGGAGGGGAGGGGGGGGTGGGGGAGTGAATTTCTTGGAGAAGACTATAAGAGGTTCTTTTATAAGAAAGAAGACCGGGACTGGACACATTTCTTAGCTACCGAGACAGGTACAGAGTCAAGATATTTAACTCCCCACACGATGCAGCTTAAAGTCAGGTCATAGCCAGCACAACACCAACACATCCAACCAGCTGATCTGGTTGCAGCACACGCCAGAGGCGACCCCACATGTTAGGCATCCTTCTCCGCCGTATATTCAAAAAAAAAAAAACTTTACAGTATGTTGCTACTTAGTTTGGATAATTAAGTAGGATTTTTGACATATTTCGTCTCAATAAACGAACTCTACAATTATCAAGTTCACTGCGTTACATTTTCTGGCCTTGTTAATAGATGCACTTCTCTTCAACAGAGTAAGTATCTGCATTTTAGCTTGTTCATACGTGATGAACTGTATATTTTTCAATCCGGCAGCTGTACTAACCTGTTCTATAATCTTATTTCAAAATTAATTTGCATCTACTATCAAAATATCGAGACCAAAATATGCCACGAACATGTGCACCATCATATTTTGCACACTGTCCCGACTCCAGCCAGAGTTTGACGCATCGGCGAGAAATGTGGACAAAATTATATATAAATCTGAAATTCAGAAAATAGGGTCCAAATTAACCTCTTCCTCTATACTGGCGTATACACATGCATGGGACTAAAAATCTAAACCAAAAAGGAATTTAAGATTAGTTAATCGCCCCAAGTGATTTTCTAATTGAGATAAATAGATTTTCCTAGATCAATGGCTTCTCGATGAATTGAGAAATGAGAACTCGTTGAGGCATTGTTTACCTTCCACCATCCTCGCTTCTTCTTCGTCGATACTCCTACCTTCCTCGTCCTAGCCGTCATCGGGTGGCGTATAGGTTTGGTTACCAGGCCGGTTACCGGCCGGTAACCTATTTTATCGACACCCCCGATAAATTGGGTTTTCGGGCAAAAACTTCCGAAGATGTTTGAATTTGGTCCATATTTATACAATGTTCAAAAAATTAGTGGTTACCAGACGTTAACAAAGAGGTAACCGTCTGGTTATCGGACACTTTAAATTTTCTCGGTTTTGACAATTTTTGTTTCGAAATTTTGGCCAGTAATTTCTGGTAACCACGGTAACCCAAAATACCGACCACCCCTGGTAAATTTTTCCAATCCGATAGCCAAAACCAATTCTTTAAATAGCGGTGGCGCAACATAATGTTTGAATAGCGGTGGAATACTCAAAAAAATGGATTTAGGAATTAAATTAGCAGAATTTTCCAGTCCCAGGTTGGAAATTATGTTTGGCTAGCATGTGGAATACTCCAATAGGTTCGGATGAGCACTTTTGGGCTTAATCAATTAGAAGATGACATGGCTTAAAGTTCCAAAGGTTGTTAGTCCACACGCATATGTGTGACATGGTGAATTCATGGTACTCAAGCATACGCATGGAGGCTTCCAGATTTGAAGGCTTGATCCCGAGAGATAAAATCCCAAGGGAATATACTACTTCCTAAGCAAACAAAAAATGCCTGAAGATTAACTCCACTGGTAGCATCTAGCAATCTGATGTGCAAACTACAAATGGGCATATCATGTCGAACATACCCATATCACAACAAATTCATCCCACTTACTGCCCAAAATTTATAATAGCATGTACATACGGCCCACATCTAGGGGCAATGCGCCCACGAAGCAGGAACGATTAAACGAATGACGGGAGAATAACGATCTGACCTAATTTTCAGAGGTTATGGGTGTTACTAATTCTCAGAGATTATAGGTGTTAGAGTATTAGGCATATACGGTTGTTATGGTAGTTTATATAAAGTTAGGATCTTTTACGTATAATCCTAACTTGACTTGTACTCTATGATTCCATGTACGCACATATACTCGCCCATGAGGCTCAATAATACATCTACGATATTCTGCCAAACTCATACTCTTTCATGGTATCAGCCTAACCGGTCTAAACCCTAGCCGCACGCTTCTGTCATGTCGCCCTCGGAGGAATCGATCTCCATGATCGCCGGGGGCCGCGCGATCCGCCCTAGTGAGTCTTTTCCGATCTCTAGATCGGTTTTTCTCTTTACCGGTCGCTTGGCCGGTCTTCTTTTTGGTTTTCCGATCATAGATCGGATTGAGTCGCCCACCGCCGTCGTTATTGCCGCGCCTCTACTCCGACCATCGGCATCGACGATCTACCTCGACCGGCTGCTACACCTTCCTCGGTAGGCTGTTGCGTCCGTCCCCCTCGGATCGTCTTCGTCATCATCACCCGGGACTTCATCGACAACATCGCCATTGTCTCCGATCTACGCGTCGTCCATGCTATGGCGCATACGGTGCATCGTCGGTCTGATCAACTGATCCCGCGCCCATCTACGCCAAGCACGTCCCCGAGCACGCGCCTACCACCAATCGAGCTACGGGCTGTCGCTGTGTCGACCCTTCGAGCTGCAGCGCCGCCGCCTTGGTCCTTGCCAACTGGCTGCAAACGCGCCTCACAAGCGTGTACGCGCCGGTGGCTCCAGCTGCTGCATCGACTCGCACCATGCAGCTATGCCGTCCCCTCGGGTCATAGTGTCGCTACACGCAGTCTACATCGCCGTTCCCACGCAACGACACCCTGGGCTATCTACCACGGTGTGGGTCGCCTACGTCTGGTTATGGTATTCGTCACGCTGGGTTCTTCTTCGCCTACATCGAGTACCGCCGCTGCGTCTCTCTAGGCATCTAGCATGACCACTCTAGGTCGCCGCTACTTTGGCTGTTTTCTACATCTTCGTCCACAACAACCTCATCGCCATCGTCATCTTGTCCCCTAAGACACCGGTGTACAGGTTCATGATGGTCCCTGCTCTTTCGTGCCCGGTTTTGGCAACACCGGTGCGTTCCTTTGTCCCCGACGCATCCCCGAGCCTGGCAATCTTGGATCGGCGCCTCGTCTTCGTTGGCCTCGACAAAGTCTTCTTCGGCATTGAAAACTTCCTCTACGTCTTCCTTGACCACGTCACCGACAAGTTCTTCTTTCCATACTCGGTTCTGGCAAAACCGAAATCTGCGTTCTTCATCATCGATACCCCCTCGACAATACTTCGTGGACCCTCGGCAAGCCTCCGTGGCCCTCGGCAAGCCTATGCGTACCCTCGACAAGCTACCACAGCCCCACGACAACTGCCTCGACGCGTATCCGTCATCTTCCTCGCGCACTATGCGCATGCGACTTCATGTGCGATTACGTCGACACCGGCATTCCCGGCCCTGACATCGACTATGCCCCCCCTCCCTCGCAATGGCTACTCTGACCTCGGCATCGCCTCAAGCTCTCGGCTCCCTTGACACTATCACCTCACTTGAGCATTTCACCAGCTTCATCTACAATCCAAGAAGTCGCGCCACGACACGCCGTCTACGACACTCCCGCTGCTACTATGGGGAATATCAGCCTACTGGATCCTACTTCGATTTTTTTCTCCAGTCTGACCGTCCACAACGTTTCTGTTGTTCACGACTCTACCGCTATGACTGCGGGGGAGTGTTAGAGTATTAGGCATCAGTTGTTATGGCAGTTTAAATAGAGTTATGATTTGTTTACATACAATCCTAATTTGACTTATACTCCAAGATAATCCCATGTACTCCTACATATACTCATCCATGATCCTCAATAATACCTTCATCATATTCTGCCAAACTTATACTCTTTCAGTAGCGTCGAGCCCCAAAGCAAGCGGGGTCAAATTCGAGTTCTATGAGATAAAAAGGTAGGGCGGGCTGGATACAGACCTTTTCAATCTTGGCGCCAACGAGGTACATGACCCAGACCTAGACGCGGCAGACGTCCCGTCCAGCGCCACTGCAGCATTCTATCATGTCCCCGTCGGCGGCGCGGCACACAACTAGGGTCATGGAGGCCTCCTGTAACTTCCACATCGTCTACTCCTCCAGGCTCTGGCATGTCGCCGCGGCTGCTTGCTCCTAGTCGTAGACTGGCGGGAGATGAAAGAGAGGTGGGGGTGTAGGTAAAGAGGTGGTACTTCCGTGTCCATGTTTCCATCTAACATCCTCTATTCTACTCTGTCAAACCGACTCGGTGTGAAAAGAAAATACCCTGTCAGGTGGGGTTGAACCCACCAAACACGGTGGAGCAAACCGTTGTTAGAAGATAGCAACATATTAGAAGGACCCTGCGCGCGTTTCCGCGCCATCTCCTGCTATTTGTGTTTTAAATTTTCGCAGTTGTGTGGGCATTTAGCTTCATCTGACAGGTGTTGTTCCCTCCAAGCACGACAAACACACAGACACACATGCTGTAAAAAGTTGCACCGCACAATAATATATGTTGATATGCATTATCTAATATATGGAGGTTTCGGTCAAGAACAAAATATGATATTAACCGATGTAACGGCAGAGGGTATTACTACAAAAAAGAAAGAGTGAGCTACAATATGGTTCATGTGTACCAGACGCATATAGTAGAAATTTATGGAATAGTCATCGGTTTTGCTTATTATGAATATTCTTCGTTGAGATAGACAATATTTATGGTAAATCCTCATGGAGATAGATGATATTAGGTAAATCTGTGACCTAAATTTTTCGGCTACCTTGCAGGATGTTTTTGATTTACCTCCAATAGTATAATTAAATAATAGCTTAAGAATGGTGAAATGTGAGCGTTTCTAGGCCATCTGCCATGCGAGGTACCGCTAGTTGTGTGGAGCTTTGTCCTTTGTCACTGTAGGTGGGTCGGCTGGTGCCTTACGTGCGGCAGTAGAAACCCTAACCACAGTCTCTCTCACTCGTGCTCCGTCTTCACGCAATTTCTTCTGCTGCCGCTGCCACTCCCATGCCTTCTTCTCCGTGGTTCGCTCCATCTCGCTCAGCTTACACCACCATCAAGCAACACCTCTCCCTCCCCCTTCTGCTCAATGGGAGGGCCAGATGTCGCTCACTTCTGCTGCTCCTTCCCACTTCCTCGGCAATCAAATGAGAAGCCAGGGCCATCGCGAGTGGTTGTTGTTTCTCTCCTCCTTCCTTCATGGCGCTCAATATAATTAAAGTACAAGAGAAATAATATTTGATAGATTTTTAACAAGTGACTCAATCCTACAAGAAACATACAAACATATAGCTCACCTGTAAAACAAGACTCTAGATTTTGTAGAAGATCTGTACTCACATTTGAATCACATAGTCCCAAGTGCAAAATAATACATATATACCATTAAGGTATCTCTGCTGTAAAACATAATTTACTATTGTAAGGAGATATTTTCTCTGACAAAGTTTTGTAAGGAGATCGAATATCACTTCTTCACCAAGTAGAAGTACAATATGGTAACACAACTACGAAATTTATTTCACACAAAAGGCCCAGGAAGACCAAGAACGTTGTCGCTTCCTTCCTCTATCCCTTCAACCCATCCTTGGTGTTGTAGATTGTTTCATAGCATGCCCTTCCCTAGCAGTTTGTAAAAACTTGATACGAAAGAGTTGTACCGAAAATGTTTTCACTGGATGATCATACCTAACTGCATGAATAATCTCATTACAAAGGCCCAGACAACCAGCACTAGGGGACATTATGTGTGCGCCCTGGATTCTGTCAGTTTCCTTCTCGGGCAGTAATTTCACCATCCCAGCCTCTTCGGCTTTTATGTGTAAGCATTGGTCCAAATATCGCATCCAGAATCGTGTCACACCCTTAACATTTTCCATAAAATCCTTGTCAACCAGGATCCTTCCACCCTTATATGTCTTGACACCAAAGGTGTCCAAAGCAAATGCTATTAGATAGATACAAAGGGGAATATCAGCTTCAATAACACTCTCCGCTCCACCAGCGAAAGGCTTTCACAACAGCCAAGCCACAAAACCGAAAAATTAGCAGGTTTGTAGTAGTGTTTGAGGGACCACCTCTTGGCGTATTTACACTGGATTTACCAAGATTTACGTATAAGTTTCACATGAACAGAAGAAAAATTAATGAAAATAACCTAGAAAAGAAATGACATATAGCTAACATGTGTACAATTAGCAAAAGGGATGAAACATTCTACGACTAAAAAATAACTTCAGAACAACAAGCACAACCTTTCAATGCAAATAAGCTTAAGCAATACGTAAGTGAATCAGAACACTATGAAGATTCAAGATAAGATATGAAGGCCCTATAGCAAGAAAGCAATAACTACCGAGGACAGAAACCGCTCCCATGAAAAATAGAACTGAAGCTAGAAAGTTGACATCTAGCATCCCTCCAAGAAAATTACAAATGGCCATCCTTGTAGGCACTTCCTGATGGCATTATCTAAACAATGGCCATAATTAGCGCTAGGATATGGAAACACCCTACAAGATGGGCACGCTGATGTCTACGCACTTCTATTCTTGTAGACAGTTATTGGGCCTCCAAGTGCAGAAGTTTGTAGAACAGCAGCAAGTTTCCCTTAAGTGTATTACCCAAGGTTTATCGAACTCAGGGAGGAAGTGGTCAAAGGTATCCCTCTCAAGCAACCCTGCAATCAAGATACACGAAGTCTCTTGTGTCCCCAACACACCAAATACACTTTTCAGTGTATAGGTGCACTAGTTTGGCGAAGATATAGTGCAATACAAGTAGTATGGATGATTATAAGTGGTAACGGTGCCAGAAAAGAGCTTTTGACGGGGAGGAAAAGATTGAAGCTGTCCTGTAGATTCCCCGGCAACGGCGCCAAAAAAGAGCTTTCTGGCTTGTTGTTGACATGGGAGAGACTAAAGAAAATCTAAAATAAAGATGAAAACAAGCAAACATGTAATAGATCTAGTTGTAAACGGTGTTTCAATGCTTAAAAACAAGGCCTAGGGATCATAGTTTCACTAGTGGACACTCTCATATAAATATCTTCTCTTCATGATACTACTCTGAACTACTCTCCGGTTGGACAACTCTAATCCACGGTAGGGCTACAAAAGCACTCCTTAAAGTTTGCAATCCCCATCTAGGTAACCCCATACTGTCACCTTAAGCACTATATGGTTCCTTCAAACACCACAATTTCATAGAGACATCCAACTCCAAATGTAACTTATGACAAGTATTTATGTAATCTATAGCCTAAGTGCCACACGGTGTGCATGCTGTCACTTTCACACACGTGGGGAGAGCCGGAGATCTATTAAAATACTTGAGTAGCAGAGTAGATCTACTTTGATTACAAAGCTCATGATCACAATAAGATCATGCATAGTAAGAGAGATGAACACATAGCTACCGGTAGAGCCCTTAGCCTCGAGTAAGAACTACTCCCTCCTCATCATGGGAATCAGCAACAGCGATGGAGATGGTGGTGGAGATCGATGGAGATGGCTCCGCGGGCAATTCCCCATCCCGGCAGGGTGCCGGAATAGAGACTTCTGTCCCCCGGATCTCCCCTTCGGTGGCAGCGGCGCTGCGGAACTTTTCATGGATGTATGCCAATTCCTCTAGGGTTTTCTCATCGGGGGCTTCTTATAGGGGAAATGGCAAGGTGGTTGGAGTCCCAGGGGGGCCACACCCCTGGTGGCGCGCCTAGGGTGGACATGTGCCACCCTAGGGTGTGGCCACCCTGGTGTCCCCCTCCGTATCTGCATCGTGTTTCCATATTGCTCCGGGAAAAATAGGCATATTGCCTTTTGTCCCGTCCAATTCCGAGAATATTCATTTTTTTAGCTTTTCTGAAACCAAAAACAGCAGAAAACAGGCAACTCACACTGCGTCATCTCGTTAATAGGTTAGTTCCAGAAAGTGTATAAAAATACCTCAAAGTGTAGACAAAGAATAAGACAAATGATATAAAACAAGCATGGAGCATCAAAAATTATAGATACGTTTACGACGTATCAAGCATCACCAAGCTTAACTCTAGCTCGTCCTTGAGTAGGTAAGTGATAAAAAGAATAATTTTTGAGGTGATCGACGACTGTCTACGCACAGCCTATTGGGAACCCCAAGAGCAAGGTGTGAAGAAGCAAGCAGCAAGTTTTCCCTCAGTTGAGACCGAGGTTATCGAACCATAAGGAGGAAGGAAACGTCACACAGGTGTTGCAAGCAACACGGAGACCTGCACAACACAAACTCAAACCTTTGCCCCAATGAACAGTGAGGTTGTCAAGCTCACCGGTTTGCTGTAATAAAGGATTAAACGTATGGTGTGGAAGGTAATGGTTTGCAGCAAGTAAACAAGTAATAGTGGAAGATGTGTCAATGGTAAAGATTGGACCGGGGTCCATAGTTCACTAGAGGTGCTCTCCTTAGATAAACATCATGGCATGAAGCGTAAACATATTACAGCAGGTCAATTGACAGGAACTGAGCAAGGCATAACAATGCAATTACTAGTCAGAAAAATCCTATGAGGTTGATTTGGAAATACAACAAGATACATAGACTGCCATCCAACTGCATCTATGACTAGAAGTCCACCTTTAGGTTATCATCCGAACCCCCTCTAGTATTAAGTTGCAAGCAACAGACAACTTCTTTAAGCAAATTGTGTAAGGTAAACAGTCCACATGTTCCATGAACAAGAGACCGTTGTTTTCTCCCTAGTAGCAACATCACATCTACAACCAAAGAGATTGCTGTCACTTCCCTTGGAAACTAGAGGCATGAACCAATTGTCGAGCATAAATACACCCTCTTGGAGTCACTAGCAACTACTTGGCCAAGATAGCTACTAACAACGGAGAGCATGCAAGATCACAAACAACACAAACATGATAGAATCAAAAAGACAAAACCATTAATCAAACCAACATAATAATCTCAATATCCATCGGATCCCCACAAACACAACATGCATGATTACAAATAGATTAGATCTTTATCATGAACGGAGCTCACAAGATCTATACATGAAAGCACAAAGGAGGAGATACACCCATCTAGCTACTACATGGACCCATAGTCCAAGGTGGAACTACTCACGCATCATATCGGAGAGAAGGCCTCCGAGATGATCTCCCCTCCGGCAGGGTGCCCGGAAGAACTTCAGATCCCCCAATCTAGGGAGGTTGGTGGCGGTGGCTACAGACGGTTTCGTGGATTTCTGATCGGGTACTCAGGGTTTCTGCATCGGGGGCTTCTTATAGGCGAAGGGGGAGACCGATGCGGCGGCCAGGGCCACCAAACCCTAGCCAGGCACGGGCCCACCTGTGGCCGCGCCTGGGGGTGTCCCCTCTGGCTCGTCTACCCGGCTCTCCTCTGGACATTTGTTCCCCACGGAAAGTAAATGACTTTTTCCTTTGTCCCGTCCAGTTCCGAGAATATTTCTTTACTAACTTTTATGAAACTAAAAAAAACAAAAAACAGGCATCTGGCACTGTTGCAACTTGTTAGTAGGTTAGTACCAGAAAACATGTAAAAAACACCTCAAAGTGTGGACAAGTGAAGCAAAGTAGATACTAAACAAGCATGGAGCATCAAAAATCATAGATACGTTTCCAACGTATCAACATCCCCAAGCTTAACTCCTGCTCGTCCTCGAGTAGGTAAGTGATAAACGGAATAATTTTTGAGGTGACATGCACCCTCACAATAAAGATCCAACCATTTACAAGCATTGAAAGCTAGGATCAAAGAACTCTAAACATGTGCATGAAAGATGGAGTTCTAACAATAAGACATAGTAACTATGCATGCAACATGACAAGCAACAAACAAAGATCATGAATAATATGCATTGAAAAACGTTTGTTTGTTTCACATGCAGAAAACATAGCATAGTGGCAAACAACTTGTCCCTCATAGAGTAGCAATATAGATGCATAGGACACCTGCAAAGTTCACAAGGGTGACTAGAAACAAATAGCACAAGAACAAGGAATATCACAATATGCATCAATTAATAAGCTTTGGAACTCTGCACACAGAATGACAACTATGCTCTCTTAATGGTGCCTAAAGGTAGAAGGTGGAGACTCAATAGTGGTGGAAGAAAGGCCTTTTTGTAAAGGAAGTAGGGATTACAAGTTTCAAAAAGAGCTTCCAAAAATTATGGTACTTGTTAGCTTTCAGCCCTCATTGCCCCTATCATAAGAATCTTGAAGTGGTTAAGGTTAAAGTGGCAAAGCTGGAGTATATGCTTGACGAAGTATAAGTTGGCAATCTCAAGTCCCTTGAATACGAGGGCCACACCTCATGCATACTCAACTTTGGGTCCATGTAAGTTCTTGTCACTGTAAGTATTTGCATATCATTGAGAACCGCCAACGGGTACCCCTTGCAGATGGTACAGGAGCTTTCCCATAACCAAAATGACAAGGCAAGCAGACAATGAGCATCTCAGCAATCTTTTTATTTACCATATGCATAGCTTTTTATTGAGGATGCTTCATAGATGGATCATTATGGTGATGCTGCAAGTTTCCACCATGATTAGGCATGGCTTAGGCTAGCGGCCCAGGCGTTTCTCTAATACAAGATACAAACTCCATGGACTTACAAGTTCCCTCTTTATTTCACACCGGTGACATCCATAGACAAAAGAACATGATATCAACTGAGTACAAAGTACAAGTGCAATGTTGAAAATGTTCCCCGTGACAGCACGGTTCTTCTAATTCCAACTTATAAGTGCAAGCATATACAACAAAGTTGTCACAATGGTTCAAGTTTATTAGGGGCAAAGAATAAAGTGTGCCATCAAGTTCGTGAGGGCTTTAATCACTAAGTTTTCACATAACAAAATAGTTTTTAATTAGAAGATAGTTGAAAACAAGAATATACTTGGAATGGTGTAACACACCATGCATAGGAGTTTATAGTGGACACTTTGGAATAACTTGGTTTCTTGGGAGTTGGAGGCATGAGTAGAACTTACTCATACAAGTGGAGGCTAGCAAAAGACTGGGAGCAACCAACTAAGAGAGCAATAATGGCCAAAATCATGTAGTGCAACAAAGCATACTAATCAAAGCAAAGAGTGGTACTACAAGTCAAGGACTA
Source organism: Avena sativa (assembly GCA_916181665.1). Taxonomy (NCBI): domain Eukaryota; kingdom Viridiplantae; phylum Streptophyta; class Magnoliopsida; order Poales; family Poaceae; genus Avena; species Avena sativa. The sequence continues at coordinate 58,962,667 of OV702280.1, read as the reverse complement.
AATGATCATAGAGGCTAATGGTGACTTGTCATAGTCATAACATGGTGTGAGCATGTGCCAAGTCAACCCAAGCAAAACATCAAAGGAGAATACCACAATACTATGCTTTTGCATGCTAAAACAACGCATAATTCCTTCAAGGCACACTAAGCAATCCCAATTGTTTGGAACTAGACATGCTACAGCAATACTCACTAAGCATAAGGTTAAAACAACACCTAGCATGTCATGCTAAAGTCTAAGTCACAGTCAATGCAAGCTACTCTTGCACTTCAAGCAAGAACTTACTACTCCTTTCCAAACACCAAGCAAAATTATTTTCAAAACAACACAGCGAGAACGGGGGTCCAAACTACTCAACAAAAATAAACAAACTAAGCTAAGAAAACGAAAACTAAGACGCTCCAAGAACAACATAACTGTGCATGAAACAATAAAAACGAAGTGTCTAGACAGACCTGGGCTTTTTATTGATGAAGAAGGGCATGCCTTGGGCATCCCCAAGCTTTTATGCTTGTACCTCTTGGATATTTCTTGTCCATTCTTAATCTCATTGCATCATTCTTTCTCTACACCTAAAATTTTTCCTTCATACAAAACTTCACACAATATTTATAAGTAACATTAGTGTATTCAAAAGATATTAGACCACTGGCAAAGCTTTGGAACAGCAAGGATTTTCACTAAAAACACAAGCTATTGTAGTAACCCCTTCAAAAAGATCAATTTACCTAAAGAGAGCTCAAAAAGAAATCAATAAGAAGCAAATGCAAATAATGACAGAAATCTGTCAAAAGAGACCAGCAGATAGAAACCGATTTTTTCGAACATATTCTGTTGCTCAAGTCAAAAAATGTTGAACGAACGAAAGTTAGCTAACATACTGGGGTATTTATTCGTACATTTTGAGATCCATCATAGTTATTGATCCTCCTCACGAATCTTTTTGGTGGAGGACAGAAATCTGTTTCAGGACAGCAACTCCCCAAATCTTACTTCCCTCTCATTAGAGGTCATTCTTGGCACCAAAGGCAAACAAAAAGGATAAGGAGAGGTCATTACTGAATTAATAACTTCCAAGACTCAAGGAAACTCTTGGGTTATCTCCCAACAAGTACTTTTCATTAACGCTTTTAAGTTAGGCACAAGAAGCAATAAAAATCAAGTATTTTCAAATGAGGAAGCATTAACATCAAATCTTGCTTTCAAAGGAGGAGAAAAAAGCAACGTCTCTCTCATCATAGGGAAGTGTTCAATACCATGCTTAAATGGAAAATGATATTTAATGGTGCCTTCTTTCATCCCAAAGTAATAGGACAAGAAGCATTGTATTCAACATCCAAAACATAGAAATCCACATGGACATAAGCATTATTAACCATGATGAGAACATCATTAATACTCCCCATGAGTTTCTTCTTAGCATTATCATTGAGTGGGACATCCAAATAATAATCTTCCAAAGGTGATAAATCAAGCATTTCATAAATCTTCCTAGGCATAATAGAGACACTAGAACCAAGATCACATGAAGCTTTGAGATCAAAGTCATTCACTTGCATATTAATAATGGGTTCCCAACTATTTTCTACTTTCCTAGGAATAGAAGCTTTGTGTTTTAGCTTCTCTTCGTTAATTTTCACAAGAGCATCTATAATATGTTTAGTGAAAGCAACATGCATATCACTAGCACCAAGACTTCTAGCAAGCTTTTGCAAGAACATAATCACTTCAGAAATATTGCAACCATCAATATCAAAGTCAAACTTGAGATCACTAGTAGTAGGCTCAATAGGCCTAGGCATAGTACGAGTAGGAATAGGGACTATTTGTGGTTTAGTGGTGATAGTGCACACACTATTATTTCTATCAATTTTAGCTTCCCTTTCCCAATTAGCATGAAGTTGAGCCAACAACCTAACATTTTCATCAATAGTAACTTGTATGGCATGAGCAGTAGCAAAGGTGTTTTCCATAGTTTCAGGTTAGCAACCATTTTATTAATCAAGGAATACTGAGCTTCAGACAAAGAGGATATATTTTTCTCAACGGTTAAAATCTTTTCCTCTATAGTTTTATTGAAAGTGGTTTGTTTACTAATAAAGTCCTTGAGAATGACTTCAAGTTTAGAGGAGGCACTTCTAGCATTATTGTAAGAGCTTCCATAGGAACTGCCATTATTAGGAGGATAATGCCTATAATTGTTGTTGCTACCAAAATTATTCCTATAGGCATTATTGTTGAAATTGTTGTTTCTAACGAAGTTCACATCAACTTTCTCTTCTTGAGCAACCAAAGAGGCTAAGGGAACACTATTAGGATCTAGAGGAGCTTATCCATTAACAAGCATAGCCATAATAACATCAATCTTTTCACTCAAAGAGGAAGTTTCCTCAACAGAATTTAACTTCTTACCATGTGGAGCTCTTTCAACATGCCATTCAAAGTAGTTAACCATCATATTATCAAGGAGCCTTATTGCAGCACCCAAAGTGAGGCCCATAAAAGTATCTCCAGCAGCTGAATCCAACAGATTTCTTGAGGAGAAGTTCAAACCTGCATAAAAAGTCTGGATAATCATCCAAGAAGTGAGTCCATGAATAGGGCAATTCTTAACCAAAGATTTCATTCTTTCCCAAGCTAGAGCAACGTGTTCACTATCAAGTTTTTTAAATTTCATAATATCACTTCTCAAAGAAATAATCTTAGAAAGAGGATAGTACTTTCCAATAATCTTAGCAAGAGGATAGTACTTAACAAACTCAAGATTTTTCCCCAACGAACAGTGAGGTTGTCAAGCTCACCGGTTTGCTGTAACAAAGGATTAAACGTATGGTGTGGAAGGTAATGGTTTGCAGAAAGTAAACAAGTAACAGTGGAAGATGTGTCAATGGTAAAGATTGGACCGGGGTCCATAGTTCACTAGAGGTGCTCTCCTTAGATAAACATCATGGCATGAAGGGTAAACATATTATAGCAGGGCCATTGACAGGAACTGAGCAAGGCATAACAATGCAATTACTAGTCAGAAAGATACTATGAGGTTGATTGGGCAATACAACAAGATACATAGACCGCCATCCAACTGCATCTATGACTAGAAGTCCACCTTCAGGTTATCATCCGAACCCCCTCCAGTATTAAGTTGCAAGCAATAGACAACTGCTTTAAGCAAAGTGTGTAAGGTAAACAGTCCACATGTTCCATGAACAAGAGACCGTTGTTTTCTCCCTAGTAGCAACAACACATCTACAACCGAAGATATTTCTGTCACTTACCTTGGAAACTAGAGGCATGAACCCACTATCGAGCATAAATACCCCCTCTTGGAGTCACTAGCAACTACTTGGCCAAGATAGCTACTAACAACAGAGAGCATGCAAGATCACAAACAACACAGACATGATAGAAACATAAAGACAAAACCATTAATCAAACCAACATAATAATCTCAATACCCATCGGATCCCTGCAAACACGACATGCATGATTACAAATAGATTAGATCTTGATCATGAACGGAGCTCACAAGATCTATACATGAAAGCACAAAGGAGGAGATACAACCATCTAGCTACTACATGGACCCATAGTCCAAGGTGGAACTACTCACGCATCATATCGGAGAGAAGGCCTCCGGGATGATCTCCCCTCCGGCAGAGTGCCGGGAAGAACTTCAGACCCCCCCAATCTAGGAACAATGGTGGCGGCAGCTACATATGGTTTCATGGATTTCTGATCGGGTACTCAGGGTTTCTGCATCGGGGGCTTATTATAGGCGAAGGGGGAGACCAAGGCGGCGGCCAGGGCCACCAAACCATAGCCAGGCATGGGCCCACGTGTGGCCGCTCCTGGGGGGGGTGGCCCTCTAGCTCACCTCCCCGACTCTCCTCTGGACTTGTTGTTCCCCACGGAAAGTAATTGACTTTTTCCTTTGTCCCGTCCAATTCCGAGAATATTTCTTTACTAACTTTTTATGAAACCAAAAACAGCAGAAAACTGGCATCTGGCACTATTGCAACTTGTTAGTAGGTTAGTACCAGAAAACATGTAAAAATCACCTCAAAGTGTGGACAAGTAAAGTAAAGTAGATACTAAACAAGAATGGAGCATCAAAAATTATAGATATGTTTCCAACGTATCAGTGACATGCACCATCATAATCTTGATCAAGGTATTGTAAAGCATTGATAGCTGGGATCATAGTACTCTAAACGTAAGCATGAAAGATGAAGTTCTAACAATAAGATATAGCAACTAAGTTGCAACATGAAAGGATACAAACAAAGATCATGAATAACAATGCATTGAAAGACGTTTGTTTTTTCGCATATAGAAAACATAGCATAGTGGCATTCATCTTGTCCCTTATGGAGTAGCAAAACATAAATGCATAGGACACCTTCAAAGTTCATAAGGGTGACTATATACAAATATTTAAATAACAAGCAATACCAACATTATGAATCAATCAATAAGTTTTGGGACAATGCACATAAAACTAAGAATGACAACTTTGCTCTCTTAATTGGTGCCTAAGGATAGAAGGTGGAGACTCAATATAAAAGTAGAAGAAAGGCCCTTCAAAGAGGAAGCAGGGATTTCAAGTTTCATAAAGAGCTTCCAAAAATTATGGTACTTGTTAGCTTTCAGCTCTCATTGCCCCTATCATAAAAATCTTGAAGTGATTAAGGTTGAAGTGAACAAAGTATGGAGTATATGATTGACAAAGTATAAGTTGGCAATCTCATGTCCCTTGAGTATGAGGGCCGCTCCTCATGCTACTCAACTTAAGTTATCGGTAAGTTCTTGTCATAGTAGTACACATAGAGAACCGCCAACGGGGTACCCCTATCCTCATGATACAGGAGTTGTCCCATATCAAAATAACAAGGCAAGCAGACAATGAGCATCTCATGAATCTTCTTATTTACCATAATTATGGTATTGCTTGTTCTTAAATTATTTGTATCTAGTCACACTTATGAACTTTCAAGGTGTCCTATGCATTTATGTCTTGCTATTCCATGAAGGACAAGATGAATACCACTTTTGCTATATTTTCTATATGTGAAACAAACAAATGTCTTTCAAAGCATTATTCATGATCTTTTGTTTGTGTTGCCTTTCATGTTGCAACATAGTTGCTATGGCTTATTGTCAGAAATACATCTTTCATGCTTATGTTTAGAGTACTTTGATACCATCTATCAATGTTTTAAAATACCTTGATCAAGATTGTGTTGGCGCATGTCACCTCAAAAATTATTCTTTTTATCACTTACCTACTCAAAGACGAGCAGGAGTTAAGCTTGGGGATGCTGATACGTTGCAAACATATCTATAATTTTTGATGCTCCATGCTTGTTTTGCACCAACTATCTTATGTTTTGTCTACACTTTGTGGCATTTTTATGCATTTTCTGGAACTAACATATTAACAAGTGCCACAGAGCCAGTTTCATGTTTTCTATTGTTTTTGGTTTTAGAAAAACTAGTGATGTCTACGCACTTCTATTCTTGTAGACAGTTGTTGGGCCTCCAAGTGCAGAGGTTTGTAGAACAGTAGCAAGTTTCCCTTAAGTGGATTACCCAAGGTTTATCGAACTCAAGGAGGAAGTGGTCAAAGATATTCCCTCTCAAGCAACCCTGCAATCAAGATACAAGAAGTCTCTTGAGTCCCCAACACACCCAATCCACTTGTCAGATGTATAGGTGCACTAGTTAGGCGAAGATATAGTGAAATACAAGTGGTAACAGTGCCAGAAAAGAGCTTCTAACTTGTTGTTGACATGGGAGAGACTAAAAGCAAACTGAAATGAAGATGGGAGCAAGTAAACATGCAACATATCTAGATGAAAACAGTGTTTCAATGTTTAGAAACAAGGCCTAGGGATCATACTTTCACTAGTGAACACTCTCTCATAAATATATCATCTTCATGATACTACCCTAACTACTCTCCGGTTGGACACTCCATGGTAGGGATACAAAAGCACACCTAAAAGTCCGCCTTTCCCAATCTAGATAACCCCACACTATCACCTTGAGCGCTAGATGGTTCCAACAAAAACCACAGTTTCATAGAGACAACCAACTCAAAATATAACTCATAATAAATATATATGTAATCTAGCTTAAGTGCCACACATGGCGTGCACGCTGTCACTTCACCCACGTGGGGAAAAGCATAGATCTATTAAAGGACGATGAGTATTTATGTAGACTCTAGCCTAAGTGCCACCATGGCGTGTACGCTGTCACTTTCACACACATGGGGAGAGCAGAGATATATTGAAGCACTTGAGTAGCAAGGTAGATCTACTTGATTACAAAGCTCATGACTAGAACAAGATCATGCATAGAGAGATGAACACATAGCTACCGGTAGATCCCTTAGCCTCGAGGAAGAACTACTCCCTCCTCATCATGGGAATAAGAAACGATGATGAAGATGGCGATGGATATCGATGGAGATGGCTCTGAGGGCACTTACCCGTCCTGGCAGGGTGCCAGAACAGAGACTTTTTGTCCCCCAAATCTCCCCTTCGGTGGCGGACGTGCTGCGGAACTTTTTGTGGCTTTCTGGTCGATTCTTTATGGTTTTCTCCCCGGGGGATTCTTATAGGCGAAGGAGGCAAGGTCGATGGAGGGGCAGGGGGACCACACCCCCTGTGGGATCCACGAGGGCTATCTCGCGCCTAGGGGGTGCGGACACCCTGGTGTCCTCATCCATTTCTGCTTTGTGGTTCCGTGTTGCTCCGAGAAAAATAGGAAGATTGGCTTTTGTCCCATCCAATTCCAAGAATATTCATTTTTTTAGCTTTTTGAAACCAAAAACAGCAGAAAATAGGCAACTGGCTCTGTGGCATCTTGTCAATAGGTTAGTTCCAGAAAGTGTATAAAAATACCTCAAAGTGTAGACAAAACATAGCAGAGTGGATACTAAAAAAGCATGGAACATAAAAAATTATACATACGTTTATGACGTATCAAGCATCCCAGAGCTTAACTCCTGCTCATCCTCGAGTAGCTAAGTGATAAAAAGAATATTTTTTTAGGTGACATGCACCATCAAAATCAAGATCAAACCATTTGCAAGCATTGAAAGCTGGGATCAAAGAACTTTAAACATGAGCATGAAAGATGAAGTTCTAACAATAAGACATAGCAACTATGCATGCAACATGAAAGGTTACAAACAAAGAGTCATGAATAGCAATGCATTGAAAAACGTTTGTTTGTTCCACATATAGAAAACATAGCATAGTGGCATTTAGCTTGTCCCTCATGGAGTAGCAAAACATAAATGCACATGACACCTTCAAATTTCATAAGAGTGACTAGATACAAATAGTTCATGAGCAAGCAATATCAACAATATAAATCAATCGATAAGTTTTGGGAGAATGCACATAGAACTAAGAATGGCAACTATACTCTCTTAACTAGTGCCTAAGGATAGAAGGTGGAGACTCAATATAATGTTCGAAGAAAGGCCCTTCAAAGGGAAGCAGGCATTTCAAGTCTCAAAAAGAGCTTCCAAAAATTATGGTACTTGTTAGCTTTCAGCCCTCATTGCCCCTATCATAAGCATCTTGATGTGATTAAGGTTAAAGTGAACAAACTATGGAGTATATGCTTGACAAAGTATAAGTTGGCAATCTCATGTCCCTTTAATACGAGGTCCGCTCCTCATGCTACTCAACTTTAGTCACCTGTAAGTTCCTGTCATAGTAAGTGAAGGGTTCGCAGCATAGAAAACAAAAAATTTCCTACGATGGGAACTAAGTACCAAGATCTATCTACGAGATACAAACAACAGGCGGATGTATATCCGTAGAGAACATACCCTTAAAGACCGACAAAGCTTAATGAGTTGAACTCATGGTTGATGTAGACGATCTTTTGCCGATCTCAAGATCGAGAGGAAGTCCTAGCACCGCAAAGCAGAAAAGCATCCATGCTCGCACACACGTACAAGACACCGAGCAACCTCCGCCTCCTCGCTATAGCAATGCAGTGGAAGCACAACCCTTTCTTTCCAAATAGCCATCGAGAACATGTATCTCGCTAGTCCGAGACCATGGGGGATAAATTCTAGAGGGGGAGAGAGATCCTTCACGAGGAGGTGTGAGTGAGAGAGAGAGGGAGAGGGGTGCCTTTTATAGGAGGAGGGGGCACCTAAGGGGGTGGCCGCCGGTCATGGGGCTGCCCCCTCCCCTCCTTCATTTATGTGGGTGGACACTCCACTCACAAAAACATCTTCAATTTCCTCCACTCAAAATCCCACTCAGAATTCTTATTAAATTTCCACCAAATTTAATGCAAACTCTCATTAAATAAAACTCTTTTTATTTATTCAGAATTTTGTCAATTACTTTAATGACAAACATTCACATATAACCCCTTGCTAGAATTCCATTTCACATGCAAAAACACTTTCTGCAATTTCACCCGAAAACCTGTTTCGGTATCTAGTGAAATAAATTCCTGCGCTTGTTATTCTTTCCGGCATTAAACTTTTGCTCCAATTGGATGTCAGTGTCCCTTAAGTGTGTCACCCTACGGTTCGCGAATAATGCGGACATGATCAAGACCCTTCTCATATCAATAATCAGAAGCGGGACCTGGAGATCCATACTGACTCCCACACATTCAACGATGACTTTCCTGTGATTGTCGGATCCTCTTACGCTAGTATCTTAATCCCTTTGTTTCACGATATATTACATGTCCGAGATTCGATCATCGGTATCTCCATAACTAGTTTGATCTCGTTACCAACATGCACTCTTTTCTTGTTCCCGTGATATAACATTTCTAGTGATCAAATCACTTGCTTGCAAGCTAACCAATGTGATATCCCGAGAGGGCCCAGAGTATATCTATCCGTCATTGGGATGAAAAAATTCCACTCTTGATCCATGAGCCTCAACATAACAATTTAGTAGTTTTGAAGCCATCTTTATAATCACCCAGTTGCGGTGTGATGTTTGATGTGATCAAGAAACTCTTCCGTGTTAGTGATTGACATGATCTCATGCTCTAAGGATTAGGATCACTTCGTAAGTTGTTTATAGCAATATAAACTCAGTGACTTTGATCGTAATGCTATACTTCGGATGAATGTTCATCACATCGTTACACTAATGTTGTGATCTCGTTATTAACAACATTGTAACATCCCAAAAATATTAAACATGGATCATCAAATTTAGGGTTAACAAAAAACTTTTCCATTTCAAATATGAAAGCATTCATATGTATGTGTATTCAAATTTAGAGTTCTTTTGAATTGCCATGGTTCTGTGATTCATTGCTTGTAAAATGGTTCTTAGGTGAAATAAACATCATCTAAATCATTCCTAAACTTTTCCCAAAGACAAACAACTCAAAATGAATAAATAAAGTGAATGGTCACTTTTGCCAAATTAACTATCATGCCTACTTTGGCTATTCCTAGCACTCAAAACTTAACAGAAACAATTGTGGATCTTTGCACCCCTTGTTAGTACACATAATAAGGTATCAAGGCCCACTTTGTGATTTTCCAAAAACATTCAAAGGCTAAGTTTAAATGACAGTTTAAAATTGAATCTATCTCATATGGGAAGATCCCACTATTTCAAAAACCACTCAAACAAGCTCAATTTTCAAAACCCAAGCACCCACAGAATCTTTAGTACATTCCTAGCATACCCACCAAAAATCTTTTCAAAATTCAAAATTTAAGTTCTTGCGGCGATTTCATCAAACACCTTGCAGATTCAAAACAAACAAACAACAAACACTATTTTTAGCAGTGATTTGGCCAACCTTGTCCCCTCTCTAGCTCACAGCAAACATTTAGTAGATCATCTAGCTTAGGTAGTAACCTCTAGCACCACTGTGAGCTTATCTTGCCATCAATGGTGAGCAGGCCGAACCTCACCATGCCACCCCAGTGTGGACAGCAAGCTAGAGGAAGAACCTCACCGACGCACACCAACGTGCACGCGCCGTTCCCACTCAACCCGACCACCTCGAGCCCTTGCCGCCCGCCAGCATGAACCCCACCGTCCTAGGAGACCACTAGACATGATCGTTTCCTCGCCCGTACCCCGTAGCTACCGCACGCCATGGAGTTTGCCGTCGGTACCGCGTAGAGCACCACACATTCCCGGCCGATTGCCACCACCCCTAAGCCCACATTTAAGTTCTAGAGCATCGCCAGGAGACCGCGCGTCGATCGCCACCCTTAGCCATGCCTCTAGCCCCCCGTAGCCATGTCTCCACCGTCACCTGCCCATCCCTCTCGGTCTCGCCATCGAGCCTATAAAAGGAGGCCACCCCCATCCATTTGAAGCACACCATTCCACTCCCCTCACCTCACTGATCGTCCCACCCCTCTTGTTGGAGCACGAGGAGCAGCAGCTCGCCGGAATTGCACCGGAGCAGGCCGCCTCTAGAGGAGAAGGGCGCCGCTGATTGCAACCACCGTCGGATCAGGGTGCAGGTGGGAGTGGGCTGCCCATGGATCCCACTACCCAAGCCCACATAAAAGGCTATGCGGGATACCCGCGGGTAAACAAGAAAAAATGGTGGGTTTCCGTGAAAAGCCCAGGATCGAGCAAAAATAAAAAAAACTACTTTGATCCAAATTACTATGTTCACATTTCTCTAGATTCGAATATATATAGTCATATTTAGTGCAAGATACATCCGATTCTAGCCAAATATGAGAACATTAGTTTAGATTGGAAGGAGTAAGAATTTCCCAAATCAAGCAAATATTATGTATAGTAGAAAGAAGGGCGAGTCACTTAGAAAATGGAAAAAACAATTAATACATTGAAGTGCTAAATATTAATCGTATTATGTACTAAAATATTTTTATAAACATTATACAAGCAACAATTTCAATAACGTATTTGCGGGTACATGTGGACATACGTGGGATAGTGAGCACCCGCATAAGTTTCGCGGACTTCCGTGGGACACCCACTTAAATTGTGTGGGACTGTACGGGCGTATGCGGGCCTCCCGCGGGCAGTCCCACCTGCACCCTTACCCCCGGATCCGCCTCGACCATCCCTGAACTCGCTATCGACCACTCGTTCGTTTGCCCGCCTTGCCGTCGTCACTGGAGCCCTGGTACTCCCCCTATTCACCCCCACTGAGCCGCTAGGGTTCGAGCTCGCCGGCGACAGGTCCGTCGTCGACGACGATCCCCAGCCGTCGATCTCCCTTCTAATCCAACGACCCACGGCCCCGTACCGCTTCGCGCGTTATGAGCCACTGACTGGTGGATCCCCCCTGTCAGCTGAGCCCCGCGCTGCGGAATGATACTGGGTCGGCCCATTAGCATCTCTCGCGCAACCCAACAGTTTGAATTTAGATTTTTTCCATTTATTTCAAACACAGTTCTGTACATAGATTCAAAATTCAACCCAGCTCGATTCAGTAAACCAAAATGCATGAAACCAATTTTGTTATGAAGGTACTGAAATGCTTAATCCAAGCCCGTTGGATTCAAATCATTTGGATCTGTAGAGCACCCTTGGTAAAAATAACAAGTCAGAAGCTTTTCTGCATTCAAACATTTTTAAAATTTCAAACATAAGAGCTTTTGAGTTGATTCCAACTCTCAAAAATCACCTTTGATCACACCTTTCAGAATATATAAAAACATATGAGTTTACTTACAGAAATAATGTTCAAGTAATAAAAGAAGGCCACATAGGCATTTCTAGTCACTTTATTTATTTAAAATAAAAAAGTTAAACCTTATTAAATTGTGACACCACTTTAAATCACATTCCCATGTACTGAAATATGTGGTGATGACATGTGTCAACATGATACCATGTTTGAGTTGGAGAATATTAAATCTTAAGTAGATTTTCAATGAGTAGAAATTACTTTTCTCAAATTAAAACAAATAAGACAAATGCTTTAATCCTTGTGATGCTAGATCATCTATAGTGCATCTTTGTGTGATGATTGAAAATAGTTAAGTATTGTTTGGTGATTGTGTACCTCGTATTTATTTATAGACGCTAGTACCGACCAAGGGTATGAGGAGGAAGGAGGATACTACGAGGAAGAAGCCGAGGAGAACTTCCACCACTGCTCTGCACAAGGCAAGCTAACACTTGCACGATACCCTACTTTAGCAATTTTATACTTGCAATTATGCAAGCTACTACTTGCTTGTTACCATGTCAAATATATGCCTTAAGCATATGTGATCATACCCACTTGACAACCCAATCCTAGTTTTACTTACTAGAATTATACTTTATTTCTTTATCAAAGCTTTCTCTTAGAGTTTACTTAAGTGACTTGTAGATTCTAGAAAGAAAATTAAAGGTTGCATAAAGAGCATTAAATTTGGCCTAGGTAGATAATCTTGATGTCATCCTAAGGCATGAGATTTAACTTAACTAATCTCCACTTGCTTACCACCCCTCATGTGTACTTACCCCACTTGTAGATGCTAGTGCTAAGCATAAAACTTGATCAACTTTAGATGGGAACACTTGGTGGAAATGGTTATGAAAACCTTAGAATGATGAGTCATTCTACTGAAATGTTTTGACATGTGTTCTCGAACACCAGATGATTTTGACGATGAAAATGTTGAGGCATGAGCCTTAGCCCTTGATAAAACTGATGGTTGTCTGGATGCGATGCCATTCTAATTTTACCGTACAACCACAATACCCGAAAAAATTGGTTAGGCTTGACTAGAAATTTATATACCTTAGTATGGGTTCCCTCGCGGCCAAGGTCTGAGCTGAGGCTACCTTGTGAAGATTGTCCACTTGTGCAGTACCCAAGATGACAATTGGTCATGGTTGGGAGGCCAAACTCACAGGAGAGGTGCCTATACTAGGGCGTGTAACTAAAAGGTTAGGATTGATTATCCACATACTGAGTATGGTGAATTCAGGATTTGTTCCTGACGGATGTATCGAATGTTGTGGTGAAAGTGTACAATCTTTGCAGAGTGTCAAACTATTCGAATAGTCGCGCCCGCGGTTATGGACAGTTGGAGTTGCCATAATGTTCCCCCGTCAGATGTTTTCAAAAGGACTTGTGAAATGAATTGAGACTTTGACTTGACGACAACAGGGTTGTGATATGAAATTCAAGTTCCCACGTAGGTGTTATCAAACTTTCAACTAGTTTTCTTTGCTTCTGAACTTAGTAGAGGTAAATCTAGCTTTTTGCAAAACAATCCTAGAGCCTAGTTTCCTAACTACAAAAACCCCCTTAACTTGTTAGTATTAGTTTGCGAGTACTTAAAGAGTACTCATGGCTTTGTCCCTGGCTATTCCCGTGGCCAGACTATGAAGAGGAGTACCAGGATGATGGACCGCAGGAAGGTTACGACAACTAGGATCATCTCCCATCGTCACCATTGTCCGTGACCCCGAAGATGGAGCTTCGCCTGCACTATCTTTACTATTACGTTATTCCGCTGCTTAAGTTGTATTAACAACTGGATCATGATATCCTTATTTGTGTAAGACCTAATGTATGGTTTGTAATGGATGATGTACTATGATATCCAAATCTGTTATGTCTCGCAAAAATGGTAATCATGGGATTGCGATGTATGGCATAACAGGCATCTGGGATTAAAAATCCAGGTGTTGACAAACATCCAATGTCTATGATCAGGAAACTGTGATCATCTTGTTAATCAACGAGCTAGTTTATGAGAGAGGCATAACTAGGAACTTTTTGTTTGTTTATTAAACACACATGTATTAACGTTTCCGTATTAATACAATTATAGCATGCAAAATAAACATCTATCATATACTTGGAATACACATAATAAACACTTTATTATTGCCTCTCGGGGCATATTCCCTTCAGTCTCCCACTTGCACTAGAGACAATAATCTAGTTACATAGTGATGTATCGAACACCCATGGAGTTCTGGTGTAGATCATGTTTTGCTCTAGGGAGAGTTTTAGTCAACGGATCTGCTACATTGAGATCTGTATGTACTTTACAAATCTTTATATCTCCATCCTTGACATGCTCGCGGATGGAGTGAAATCGGCTCTTAATATACTTGGAATGCTTGTGAGACCTTAGTTCTTTGGCATTGTCAATGGCACCATTGTTGTCACAATAGATCACCATTGGGTCCAACGCGTTTGCAACCACACCTTGTTCGGATATGAACTCCTTCATCCAAACTGCTTCCTGAGCCGCTTCTGAAGCAGCAATATATTCGGCCTCCGTTGTTGATCCCACCACCACAGGTTGTTTGGAGCTCCTCCAACTAACCGCTCCTCCATTCATGAGAAATACGTATCCGGATTGAGACTTAGAGTCATCTGGGTTGGTGTTAAAGCTAGCGTCAACATAACACTTAGCGACGAGCTCTTCTTCACCTTCGTATACAAGAAACATATCCTTAGATCTTCGCAAGTACTTAAGGATATTATTGACCGCTTTCCAGTGTTCCGAACCTGGATCCGATTGGTACCTACTAGTCAAACTAATAGCATGTGCCACATTCGGTCTTGTACATAGCATGTCGTACATTATAGAGCCTATGGCTGAAGCATAGGGGACTTTTTCCATTATCTCTCTTTCTTCCGCCATAGCCGGACTTTGAGTCTTACTCAATGTCGTGCCTTGTGTCATAGGTAAGAACCCCTTCTTACTTTCGTCCATTTTAAACTTCTTTAAAATCTTATCAAGGTATGTACTTTGCGATAGACCTATTAGGTGCCTAGATATATCTCTATAGATATTTATTCCTAATATGTATGACGCTTCACCTAGGTCCTTCATTGAAAATTTGCTGTTTAGATAACTTTTAACACTGTTTAAAAGATCTATATCATCTCCGATCAATAATATGTCATCCACATATAGTATCAGAAATTCCACATTACTCCCACTCACTTTATTGTAAATACAAGCTTCTCCATAAGTTTGGACAAATCCAAACTCTTTGATCACCTCATCAAAGCGGAGATTCCAACTTCGTGATGCTTGCTTCAATCCATAGATGGATCGCTGAAGCTTGCACACCTTGTTAGCATCCTTAGGATCGACAAAACCCTTTGGTTGTATCATATACAACTCTTCTTCAATATTACCATTGAGAAACTCGGTTTTGACATCCATCTGCCATATCTCATAATCGAAATATGTAGCAATTGCTAACAGAATCCTAACTGATTTTAGCATTGCTACGGGAGAGAATATCTCATCGTAGTTAACTCCTTTAATTTGTCGAAACCCCTTTGCGACAAGTAGAGCTTTATAGATGGTCACATTACCATCAGCATCAGTTTTCCTTTTGAAAATCCATTTATTCTCCACGGCCTTTCGGTCGTGAGGTAAGTCCACCAAGTTCCAAACTTGATTTTCATACATGGATTCCATCTCGGATTTCATGGCTTCTAACCATTTGTTGGAATCCGGGCTCATCATCGCTTCTTCATACGTCGCAGGGTCATCATTTTCATCAACCATGGAATTCATGACAGGATTTCCGTACATCTCGGGAGCTGCACTCGTCCTGCTAGACCTGCGAGGTTCGGTAGTACTCTCTTTCAGAGTTTCATGATCATTATCATTAGTTCCCTCTTCAACTGGTGAAGCCAACTCTGGAATGACTTCCGGCACTGCGATACTCGCCATACTTTGTAGAGAAGGTTCAATAACCTCTTCGAGTTCTACCTTCCGACTACTCACACCTTTCGTGAGAAAATCTTTCTCTAGAAAGGATCCATTCTTGGCAACAAAAACCTTGCCCTCGGATCTGTGATAGAAGGAATACCCAATAGTTTCCTTAGGGTATCCTATGAAGACACATTTTTCCGCTTTGGGTTCAAGTTTATCCGGTTGAAGTTTCTTCACATAAACATCGCATCCCCAAACTTTAAGAAATGACATCTTAGGTTTCTTTCCAAACCATAATTCATATGGTGTCTTTTCAACGGATTTATATGGTGCCCGATTTAAAGTGAATGCAGCAGTTTCTAGTGCATAACCCCAAAATGACAACGGCAAGTCCGTCAGAGACATCATAGATCGAACCATATCCAATAAAGTACGATTACGATGTTCCAACACACCATTTCGCTGTGGTGTTCCGGCAGGTGTGAGTTGTGAAACAATTCCACACTCGTTCATGTGAGTGCTAAACTCGTAACTTAGATACTCACCTCCATGGTCGGACCGTAGAAATTTGATCTTTCTATTACGATGATTTTCCACTTCATTCTAAAATTCCTTGAACTTTTCAAAGGTTTTAGACTTGTGTTGCATCAAATAGATATAACCGTATCTACTCAAATCATCCATGAAAGTAACAAAATAACGATATCCACCTCGCGCTGACACACTCATTGGACCACATACATCAGAATGTATGATTTCCAATAAATCTGTCGCCCGTTCCATTGAATCGGAAAACAACGTTCTAGTCGTCTTGCCCATAAGGCATGGCTCGCATGTATCAAATGATTCAAAATCAAGTGATTCCAAAAGTCCATCTGAATGGAGCTTCTTCATGCGTTTAACGCCAATATGACCTAGACAGCAGTGCCACATATATGCGGATATATCATCATTAAGTTTAATCCTTTTAGCATCAACATTATGAATATGTGTAACAATATTATCGAGATTCAATAGAAATAAACCATTCATCATCGGTGCATGACCATAAAAGATTTCATTCATATAAATAAAACAACCATTGTTCTTGGATTTAAATAAATAACCACTTAGCATCAAACACGATCCAGATACAATGTTCATGCTCAGTGCTGGCACCAGATAACAATTATTCAAGTTTATTACTAATCCCAACGGCAAGTGGAGATGTAGCGTTCCAACAGCGATCACATCAACGCTTGATCCATTGTCGACACGCATCTTGACCTTACCCCTTGCTAGCGGTCGCTTGTTCCGCAGCCCTTGATTCGAGTTACAAATAATAGAAACTGAACCGGTATCAAATACCTAGGTGCTACTGCGAGCACTAGTCAAGTACACATCAATAACATGTATATCATATATACCTTTGTTTGCGTTTCCGGCCTTCTTTTCTGCCAAATACATGAGGCAATTGCGCTTCCAATGGCCAGTCCCCTTACAATAGTAGCACTCGGTATCAGACTTAGGGCCAACTCGGGGTTTCTTTTCAGGCACAGCAACTGGCTTGCCGCCCTTACTTCCCTTCCGTTTTCCCTTCTTGTCTTTCTTGAAACTAGTGTTCTTATTGATCATCAACACTTGATGTTCCTTTTTTATCTCCACTTCTGCAGTTTTAAGCATTGACAGAAGCTCGGGGAGAGATTTCCTCATGCCTTGCATATTATAGTTCATCACGAAGCTCTTATATCTAGGTGGCAGAGACTGCAGAACACGATGGATTCCTAAGTCAATGGGAATAGATATTCCCAAGGACGCAAGCTTATCGGCGTAACCCGACATCTTGAGTACATGCTCACTAACGGAGCTGTGCTCTTCCATCATGCAGCTAAAGAACTTTTCTGAAGCATTGTATCTCTCTACAGAAGCATGTGTGTCGAAAATCATTTTCAACTCATCCATTGTATCAAATGCATTGCCGTTTTTGAAACGCTTTCGAAGTTCCGACTCTAGCCCATACAATATGCCGCAGTGAACTAAGTTGTGGTCCTCCTGACGAGTTCTTCTCCTCGTCAGGGGCATCCTCAAAAGGTGGGGGGCCTAGAGGCGCTTCTATCACATATTGTTTTTGTGCAGCAGAGAGGAGAATCCTCAAATTCATGGCCCATTCGGTAATGTTGCTATTATTTGTTGCAAGTTTCTCTTTCTCCATGAACATATTGAAATTTAAATCAGGTGGTGCCATCTACAACAGAATTTGTATAGTTTAGACTAAGTTTATGATAGATTGAGTTCAACTAATCCACATTACGAATGAACTCCCACTCAAAAACGACATCCCTCGTGCCGTTTTGGTGATTACACGAACCAACTCCACTACACCAAGTCCGATCATCACGTGAGTCGGTGTAGCTTCAAAGGCGAGCATCCAATGGGCATCATATCTACTATATGAGTCATGCTTAACCTTTCGGTCCGTGTTCTGAGGCCATGTCTGTACATGCTAGGCTCGTCAAGTTAGAACCTTAGTATTCGCGTGTGTAACTATCTTACACCAAAAATATGGTCATGGATCCAAGAACACCCGATCATCACGTGATTCCTTGGAGCGACAAAAACATAATCGGTGCATACTAAAGGAAGAACACATTCTTATCTTGATATTTAAATGAGGGATCATCTTATTATGCTAATAAAGTGCTAAACAAGCAATATAAGATGCTATCAAACATCACATGTTTATTAGTGAAATGATATGGTTCCCGCATATGATCTCTATCATGTGCATCGTGGTATGATCACTACCATACCTTTATGTGTAAGGCCAAGGTCTGTGGAACTTACACGTTATGTGTGTTGTAAGAGTATCATCTCATACTTCTACTTACAACAACACCATATCATAACACTAGCCCAGCAATAATCTAAACTAGACGCCTCTAATTTATCCATTGCAAGTTTTACGTGGCTTAGGGATTTTGAAGATAGAATCGTTCTTACCTACGAACATGAACCACAACGAGGATAACCAAATTGTTGACAACTCGTTGCAAAATAGATATTGACTATAGTAGGAGAGACAGACACACGCTATCCACTTATGCAAACTAGTTGCATGTCAAGCGTGGAACAGGTCTCATGTGCAAGGACATGTAAAGTTTGTTCGGGCCGCTTCATACCACCATGCCACCAATATCCAAAATTACAACTAAGAGGCAACAACATGATCATCATTGCCCACATACTCATATGTGTACTACCCTTGTAAAGCATCTATGCATAGATCCGGCTTTGATACCACTGAAGGGTTCGCAGCATAGAAAACAAAACTTTTCCTACGATGGGAACTAAGTACCAAGATCTATCTACTAGATACAAACAACGGGCGGATGTATATCCATAGAGAACATACCCTTGAATACCAACAAAGCTATAATGAGCTGAACTCGAGGTTGATGTAGACGATCTCTTGCCGATCTCAAGATCGAGAGGAAGTCCTAGCGTCACAAAGCAGCAGCGCATCCGTGCTCGCACACACGTACAAGACACCGAGCAACCTCCGCCTCCTCGCTCCAGCGATGCAGCAGAAGCACAACACTTTCTTGCCGAATAGCCACCAGGAACATGTATCTCACTAGTCTGAGACCATGGGGGATAAATTCTAGAGGGGGAGAGAGATCCTTCACGAGGAGGTGTGAGTGAGAGCGAGGGAGAGGGGTGCCTTTTATAGGAGGAGGGGGCACCCAAGGGGGTGGCCTCCGGCCATGGGGCTGCCCCCTCCCCTCCTTCATTCATGTGGGTGGACACTCCACTCACAAAAACCTCTTCAATTTCCTCCACTCAAAATTTCTATAAAATTTCCACCAAATTTAATGCAAACTCTCATTAAATAAAACTATTTTTATTTATTCAGAATTTTGTCAATTACTTTAATGACAAACATTCACATATAACCCCTTGCTAGAATTCCATTTGACATGCAAAAACACTTTCTGCAATTTCACCTGAAAACCTCTTTCGGTATCTAGTGAAACAAATTCATGCGCTTGTTATTCTTTCCGGCATGAAACTTTTTCTCCAATTGGATGTCAGTGTCCCTTAAGTGTGTCACCCTACGGTTCGCGAATAATGCGAACATTATCGAGACCCTTCTACGATCAATAATCAGAAGCGGACCTAGAGATCCATACTGACTCCCACACATTCAACGATGACTTTCCTCTGATCGTCGGAAACTTTTATGCTTGTATCTTAATCCCTTTGTTTCACGATATTTTACATGTCCGAGATTCGATCATCGGTATCTCCATACCTAGTTTGATCTCGTTACCGACATGCACTCTTTTCTCGTTCCCACGATATAACATTCTAGTGATCAAATCACTTTCTTGCAAGCTAACTAATGTGATATCACCAAGAGGGCCCAGAGTATATCTATCCTTCATTGGGATGAACAAATTCCACTCTTGATCCATGAGCCTCAACATAACAATTCAGTAGTTTTGAAGACATCTTTATAATCACCCAGTTGCGGTGTGATGTTTGATGTGATCAAGAAACTCTTCCGTGTTAGTGATTGACATGATCTCATGCTCTAAGGATTAGGATCACTTCGTAAGTTGTTTATAGCAATATAAACTCAATGACTTTGATCGTAATGCTATACTTCGGATGAATGTTCATCACATCATTACACTAATGTTGTGATCTCATTATTAACAACATTCAATGTCTATGATCAGGAAACTGTGATCATCTTGTTAATCAACGAGCTAGTTTATGAGAGAGGCATAACTAGGAACTTTCTGTTTGTTTATTAAACACACATGTATTAATGTTTCCGTATTAATACAATTATAGCATGCAAAATAAACATGTATCATATACTTGGAATACAGATAATAAACACTTTATTATTGCCTCTCAGGGAATATTCCCTTCAGTAAGTACATGTGTATCATAGAGAACCGCCAATGGGGTACCCCTTGCACATGATACATGAGCTATCCCATAATCAAAATGACAAGGCAAGCAGACAATGAGCATCTCAGCAATCTTCTTATTTACCATGGGAATATGGTGCTTTTTTCTCTCTTTCCTATTTTCAATAAGTCTCTTTTTTATATAAGAAGAAAGCTTCATAGATGTCAATATGGTGATGCTGCAAGTTTCCACCATGATTAGGCATGGCTTAGGCTAGCGGCCCAGACGTTTCTCTAACACACATACATAACTCCATGGACTTACAAGCTCCACTTTCATTTCACACCGACGACATCCATAGACAAAAGAGCATGATATCAAATGTGTACAACAAGGTACAAATGCAATGTTGAAAACATTCCCCGTGACATCACGGTTCTGCTAATTCCAACGTATAAGTGCAAGCATATAAAACATAGATGACACAATGATTCAAGTTTATTAGGGGCAAGAAAATAAAGTGTGCCATCAAGTTTGTGAGAGCTTTAATCACTAAGTTTTCACATAACAAAATACTTTTTAATTGGAAGATAGATGAAAACAAGAATATACTTGGAATGGTGTAACACACCAAGCATAGTAATTTATAGTGGACACTTTGGAATAACTTGGTTTCTTGGGAGTTGGATGCATGAGTAAAGCTTACTCAATACAAGTGGAGGCAAGCAAAAGACTGGGAGCGACCAACTAAGAGAGCAATAATGGCCATAATCATGCAGAGCGACAAAACATTACTAATCAAAGCATAAAGTGGTACTACAAGTCAAGTATTAAATGATCATAGAGGCTATGGTGACTTGTTATAGTCATAACATGGTGTGATCATGTGCCAAGTCAACTCAAAAAAGCATCAAAGGAGAATACCACAATACTATGCTTTTGTATGCTAAAACAACGCATGATTCCTTCAAGGCACATTAAGCAATCCTTAATTGTTTGGAACAATTCATGCTACTGCAATAATCACTAAGCATAAGGTCAAAACAACATCTAGCATGACATGATAAAGTCTAAGTCACAGTCAAAACAAGCTCCCTTTTGTACCACTATAAGCATGAAGCTTTCTACTCTTTTCCAACACCAATCAACTTATTTGAAACAACCCACAAAGATAATAATCAATAAAGATCAGTGAGCTTGTATCACAAATACACAAAGAATAACTAAAAAGTTCTAAGCTGAAAGCACAAGAAAACTAAGGCTAAACACAGTGCTAGCAAAAGTGAACACTCACAGAACAATAAGAATGAAAACTAGAGTGTTCTAGGCAATGAAAACAGGGTGTGTCTCTCTCCAAAAGAAGTGTGTTGTGATAAAACCAACTTACTCAAGCAAACGAAGCAAAAAAAACTAAAAAAACAAAGACGCTCCCAGAACAACACAACAGTGCATGAAACAATAAAAACGAAGTGTCTAGAAAGACCTGAGATTTTTATTGATGAAGAAGGGGATGCCTTGGGCATCCCCAAGCTTTGACGCTTGTACCTCTTGAATATTTCTTGGGGTGACACGGGGTGGCATCCCCAAGCTTGACCTTTTGTCCATTATTCATCCCATTACATCATTCTTTCTCTACACCTAAAATTTTTCCTTCATACAAAACTTCACACAATCTTCATTAGCAACATTAGTGTATTCAAAAGATAATAGACCTTTGGGGCTTAGTTTTGGAACAACAAAACTTTCACTAAAAACACAAGCTACTGTAGCAATTCCCTCAAAAAGCTCAATTTCCCAAAAAGAACCCATAAAAGGAATCAATAAGAAGCAAATGCAAATAATGGAAGAAATCTGTCAAAACAGACCAGCAGGTAGAAACTGATTTTTTCGAAGACCTTCTGTTGCTCAAATCAAAAAGTGTTGAACTAACGAAAGTTATCTAACATACTGTGGGATTTATTCGAAATATCAGCTCAATCCGACTTACAAAGATTCCGCACGAAGTTGTATGGTGGAGCACAAAAATCTGTTTCGGGACAGCAACTCCCCAAATCTTACTTCCCTCTCATTAGAGGTCATTCTTGGCACAAAAAGCAAACAAAAAGGATAAGAAGAGGTCATTACTGAAGTAATAACTTCCAAGACTCAAAAAAACTCTTGGGTTATCTCCCAACAAGTACTTTTCTTTAACGCCTTTAAGTTAGGCTTGATAGTTTGAGAAGATGCTCACATAAGAAATATGAATTGAAGTAACAGAGAGCATTAAGAATCAAATCAAACACATTTAAGTCTAACCCACTTCCTATGCATAGGAATCTTGTAAAAAACAAGTCATGAAAGCACAAAGCAACAAGCATAGGAAAGCAAAACAAGTGCAACATCAAAATTTTCAACATAAAGAGGGGAAACTTAATATTGTTGAGATAAATAATACCATGTTTCCCTCTCTCATAATAAGTTTCAGTAGCATCATGAACAAAATTAACAATATAACTATCACACAAAACATTCTTATCAAGAGCCACATGCATAAAATAATTATTACTCTCCACATAAGCATAGTCATTCTTTGTAGTGGGAGCAAATTCAACAAAATAGCTATCATTATTATTCACATCACCATAATCATCAAATATAGGAGGCATATTGTAATCACAATTAATTTCCTCCTCAATAGTAGGTGGACTGAAAATATCATATTCATCATTGTAATCATCATAGATTGGAGGTTTGGTCTCATCATAAGCAATATAATAGCTATCTTCCAAAGCTGGGGGACTAAAAAGATCATTTTCATAAAAACTAGCTTCCCCAAGCTTAGACGTTTCCATAGCATTAGCAATAATGGTGTCCAAAGAATTCATACTAATAATATTTCTATTAGCATGCAAATGAAGTTCCATAGGTTTTTTAATTTTATCTTCAAATACTTCATGTCCTAACTCAAGATAAACACTATAAAGCTCCCTGATTTTAGTTGTTGTTTTCCATTAAGCCTAACTAGTGAAAATAAGAAACAAAAAGATAAAATTGTAGAATCTAAAGGAAATAACTTCGAGCACTCACACACCAGGATGTGAGTACCTTTTACCTTACCTCCCCGGCAACGGCGCCAGAAAATAGCTTGATGTCTACGCACTTCTATTCTTGTAGACAGTTATTGGGCCTCCAAGTGCAGAGGTTTGTAGAATAGCGGCAAGTTTCCCTTAAGCGGATTACCCAAGGTTTATCGAACTCAAGGAGGAAGTGGTCAAAGGTATTCCCTCTCAAGCAACCCTGCAATCAAGATACACGAAGTCTCTTGTGTCCCCAACACACCCAATACACTTGTAAGATGTATAGGTGCACTAGTTCGGCGAAGAGATAGTGAAATACAAGTGGTAATAGCGCCAGAAAAGAGCTTCTGACTTGTTGTTGATGTGGGAGAGACTAAAAGCAAACTGAAATGAAGATGGACGCAATCAAACATGCAACAGATCTATATGCAAACAGCGTTTCAATGTTTAGAAACAAGGCATAGGGATCATACTTTCACTAGTGAACACTCTCTCATAAATATATCATCTTCATGATACTACCCGGAACTACTCTCCGGTTGGACACTCTAATCCATGGTAGGGATACAAAATCACACCTCAAAGTCCACCTTTCCCAATCTAGATAACCCCACACTGTCACCTTGAGCGCTAGATGGTTCCAACAAACACCACAATTTCATAGAGACAACCAACTCAAAATATAACTCATAATAAATATATATGTAATCTAGCTTAAGTGCCACACACGACGTGCATGCTGTCACTTTCACACACGTGGGGAAAAGTATAGATCTATTAAATCACGATGAGTATTTATGTAGACTCTAGCCTAAGTGCCACCATGGTGTGCATGTTGTCACTTTCACACACATGGGGAGAGCAGAGATCTATTGAAGAACTTGAGTAGCAAGGTAGATCTACTTGATTACAAAGCTCATGACCACAACAAGATCATGCATAGAGAGAGAGAGATGAACACATAGCTACCGGTAGAGCCCTTAGCCTCGAGGAAGAACTAATCCCTCCTCATCATGGGAATCAGCAACGGTGATGAAGATGGCGATGGAGATCGATGGAGATGGCTCT
The DNA here is from genome assembly GCA_916181665.1 of Avena sativa. Classification (NCBI taxonomy): domain Eukaryota; kingdom Viridiplantae; phylum Streptophyta; class Magnoliopsida; order Poales; family Poaceae; genus Avena; species Avena sativa. The sequence goes on along the minus strand of OV702280.1, from coordinate 58,937,995 downwards.
GGGGGCACTTCCTGTCCCCCTAATCTCCCTTTCGGTGGCGGCGGTGCTGCGGAACTTTTCGTGGCTTTCTGGTCGATTATTTAGGGTTTTCTCCCCGGGGGCTTCTTATAGGCGAAGGAGGCAAGTTTGGTGGAGGGCCAGGGGGCCCACACCCCCTATGGGCGCCACCAGGGTTGGCCCACGCCTAGGGGGTGCGGCCACCCTGGTGTCCTCCTCCATCTCTGCTTCGTGGTTCCGTGTTTCTCCGGGAAAATAGGAAGATTGGCTTTCTGAAACCAAAAACAGCAGAAAACAGGCAACTGACACTATGGCATCTTGTCAATAGGTTAGTTCCAGAAAGTGTATAAAAATACCTCAAAGTATAGACAAAACATAGCAAAGTGGATACTAAAAAAGCATGGAACATCAAAAATTATACATACGTTTACGACGTATCAACTAGTAAAGAAATATTCTCGGAATTGGACGAAACAAAAGCCGAAGTTCCTATTTTTCCCGACATGATACGAAGTACTAAGGAGAGACGAAGAGGCGCCACGAGGCAGCCACTCCAGGGGCCGCGCGGGCCCACCCTAGGTCACGACTGGCCATGGTGTGGGCCCCTCGAGCCTCCACCGACCTTGCCCCTTCGCCTATATAAACCCCGCGAGATGTAAACCCTAAGCACCTGATCAGAATTCAATGAAAAAGTCAATAGATGCCTCCACCATCGTCCCTAGATCGGGAGGGATCTGAAGCTCTTCCCGACACCCTGCCAGAGAGGGGAGATCATCCCGGAGGCCTTGCTCATCACCATGCCTACCTCCAGAGTGATGTGTGAGTAGTTAATCCTTGGACTACGGGTCCATGCAGTAGTTAGTTGGTTGTTTCTCCTATTTGTGCCACCATGTTTAGATCTTGTGAGCTGCCTATTGATACGTCGTAAACGTATCTATAATTTTTGATGTTCCATGTTTGTTTAGTATCGACTTTGCTATGCTTTGTCTACACTTCGAAGTATTTTTATACATTTTCTCGGACTAACCTATTAACAAGATGTCGCAATGCTAGTTGCCTGTTTTCTGCTATTTTGGTTTCAGAAAAGCTTGTAAGGAAATATTCTCGGAATTGGATGGGACAAAAGCCAAAGTCAATATTTTACCTGAGAGAACACAGAGAACGAACGGCAGCCGAAGGGGGGGCACGAGGTGGCCACACCCTAGGGCCGCGCGGCCCAGGGAGGCGCCTCCCTATGGTGTGGGCCCCTCGGGCACCTCCCTGCCTTGCCTCTTCGCCTATAAAGTCACCCCGATGTAGAAACCCTAATAACCCGATCAGATCTCCACGAAACAGTCCGTAGCCGCCGCCACCATCGTCCCTATATCGGGGGGGGTCTGAAGCTCTTCCCGACACCCTGCCGGAGGGGAGAGATCATCCCGGAGACCTTCTTCATCACCATGCCAGCCTCTGGTAAGATGCGTGATTTGTTCACCCTTGGACTATGGGTCCATATAGTAGCTAGATGGTTGTTTCTCCTCCTTTGTGCTATCATGTTTAGATCTTGTGATCTCCGTTCATGATCAAGATCATCTATTTGTAATCATACATGTTTTGTTTGCAGGGATCCGATGGATATCGAGATACTATGTCAGATTGATTATTGATTCTATCTTGTCTGTGTTATTTGTGATATTGCATGCTCTCTGTTTCTAGTAGCTATCTTGGCCAAGTAGATGCTTGTGACTCCAAGAGGGAGTAATTATGCTCGATAGTAGGTTCATGCCTCTAGTAATCTGGGGAAGTGACAGAAATCTCTAGGGTTTTAGATGTGATGTTTCTACTAGGGATAAAACAACAATCTTTTGTTCATGGAACAATTGTATTGTTTAATTTACACACATTGCTTAATGCAATTATCCGTTGCTTGCAACTTAATACTGGAGGGGGTTCGGATGATAACCTGAAGGTGGATTATTAGTCATAGATTGTAACATCCCAGCATTTAGGAACCAATGAAGGGTAGGTTTAGGAATCTGTGCAATTGCATGCATTCATCTGTAAAAATGTGGGTAAATTTTTCGCCAAATAAAAACCTAAAGTGATCAAAGTTTCTTTCACTCTTTACGATTAGGAATAGCCTTGGAGAATGATCGTTATAAACTTTGATATGTTCTTTGTGGATTAGTGTGTTTTGGGAAATAAAATTTTGAATTCAAACTTGAGTATTGGGTTTATAATTTAAAAGGATTTAGTATTATCTTTGAGTGATCTGATTTAATCAAGAATTAGCAATTAGTAACTAAAATTTTAAATAAGATAAAATAATCAAGAAAAAGAGTATTCATCCCATATCTTTATTCAATAAATGAGTTACAAAATGTAACTTATGAAAATAATTAAGAATCTTTACAATGGTAAATGAAATAAAAGAAGAACCTTTATATATTGAGTAATATTACAAAAGGATAAATAAAGATTACAAAAGAATAAAATAAATATTACAATGGAATATTCTATAAAGAAAAAGAAAACCTAATCTAAGTCTTGAATCTTCAAGTCTTGTACCTGCAAAACAAAACATAAACTAAAAGAAATAAAATTAAGGATTAAAATATCTTACTCTCAGTATTGACAGTGAGTTGCACTGTTCAAACTTTACATCACTGAGTAAACTTTAAGGGGCAAGTTTCACCAATATGAAAGAACTAAATCTTTCATCAATTTAAGCCATAAGTCAAATAACTCCAAACAGCCAGAAGGGGCCAGTTTCACTAGACAAGTAAGTGTAATCAGATAAAAGGTAACTTTCACTTCCTGAACATATCCAGAAGGTGCAGCAGGCACATAGGCAGCACACACACCTAAATGCATGGTGTGTGTTGTCAGCATAGCAACAACAGCTCTTACAACAAAACTGCTCAGCCCAGCCGTGGGAAGCACCCCAACACTATTCCTTGTTCATAAACATCAAGCACAGCAGCCAAACCAAACCAAACCAGATCACACCAACCACACCCTTGATCATCTCACCATGATAGTGACATAAGGAGGGGGTAGATCAGGTGGATAGAAATAACAAGGTCAATCCAACATGACCAGGAGGTGGATAGCAAGATCAAGGACAAGTCCAGGAGTTGGAAGTAGCAGGAGTAGCATCAGGTGAAGCACCAGATCAAGCTAGCCACACAACCAGCAAGATCAAGCCACAAGATCAACCAGTTGCAACCCCAACAACTCCACTATTGTGGTGAGTAGTAAAAGACCATCACATGATTTATCTGTCTAAGCTAGACAAGCATTCATGAGTTGTCTCATCCTCAAAATTCTCAGAAAAACACCCAAGTGGGGTGAGTCCATCATTGAAGTTTTTAAACACTAAAAAAACAATTAGAAAACTATATAGATCCAACTAGGATCTCAGGACAACCTCATTGATCCTAGCTATCAGGCTATATCTTATGTTTCAAGAATGAATATAGCTAAGATCTGAACTTCTAGGCACATCTCTTAAACAGGAGTAGCACCTTAGAGTTTCTACATCTTATGGTCTATATAACTTAATAAGCCTCCAAATCATTTTCCCAACTTTAACACAGGAATCAATAGTTGGTATCACTACCAGAACAGATCCATGAGAAACAACAAGATAAGAACCTAGTCCCTAAACCTCAGACCAGCATCATAGGCTTTAGGGATTCAAGGAAAGAAGTTTCCACTTATCTCTGATGCCAAGCTAATCTTAAGCTTAAACAAAATCAAGACAAGTAATAGAACCTAGTCTTGTGTGCCATATTAGGATGGTGTAACAAGAACAACTTCTAAACCAAGCAGATTAGGCATCTAGCTTTCACAGATACACTCACAGCCAACTATAAATCATTTTCCTGATACTAATCACATGAATCATTTCCAGGAATATACATATACATATACATAACATCACTGTAAGAGACAAGTTAATCTCAAACTGTATATGAATCCATAAGCCAACAGTACAGATACAATGACTGCATCACTCAAAAAATCACTGTTAATAACCAAGTAATGAAAGTGGTGAGCTCTCAAATCACTAGAATCTTTAAAGTAATGATTCTACAGTAACATTACCATCTGAACCATATCAAAATTAACCAGTGGAACCAATCTGGTAAGCCACTAGCCTCACCAAAGCCAACCATAAGCAGTAATCCACAACAAACAACCACTCATCATGCTTAGGGATCATCAATACATGATCCAAATCATCAGATATTTAATCAATAGAGGGATATGAACCCTAATCAGAACAAAAAACCGTAATTAGGATATGAACCCTAATCAATACATGACCACTAGCCAGGAGTTGCCACTACAAACACATATCCTAGGGTGGCATAGCACAAAGGACGCGATGGGAAGAAAGGACAAACTTACTGAAGGATGTTGTTGTGGGCGAGAAGAGGAAGAAGATGATGTCGACGAGCACTACGACACGGGGAGCACCCCAAGGAGGCGCTGCGACCCACACCACGCCTAGGCGGAGACCACAGCCACGCCTGACGGCGAGGAACACCACCATAGCACACGGGAGCAGCGCCGACGACAGCACCAGCACCACCCCAAACCCTAGGGTTCGGGACGGAGCCGGTCTGGCCACGGGGGGCTCCAGGTCCAAATCAAGTTGGACAGGAAGGTGAAGCAGGGTCAACAACCACCCTATACATCACGGCGGTAGCCGGGGAGGTCCATGGCAGCGTGAATCGCTGGTGGTGGCATCGCCGACCACGGGGTCAGGGGAGGAGCAGAAGAGAGATGAGAACAGGAGAGTGACAGAGAGAGTGTGGGCCGATTGGGCCAGGACCCCTTCGGGGAGTCATTTCGTTCTGCCCAATTAGGACACAAGGTCCCAATAAACCCAACACAGTCAGCCCAATCACTTAAAGCTAGTTTTTAATAATTAAGAAAAGACCAAAATGCCCCTGAATTTAAATAAATTCTAGAAAATAAAATAAAAATCCAAAAATTATAAATAAAATATTTTTGGATTCACAATAATCCAAGATATCTAAATCAATTAAGAAATATAATTTTAGACATATAATTTTTATCCAAAATTTTATAACATATATATTACTTATGGAATTTTATAAAATTATTGAAAGATGATAAAAAAAACATCACTTCCATTATATATTAATATGGTAGTATTTTAGAAAAATACTAAACAAATATTTAATATCAATTTTTGGTATTTTAATGATAATTCTTTAAGGAATTATTAAATAAATAAAATGAAATAAATTCAAAGAATACAATATTCAATAAATATTAAAAAATTAATATTTATTCTTTATTATTAAAATAATTTTTATAATTTTAATAATGGGGGGATAATACACACAAAGCTAAATAATGCATTATATTACTTTGCATAATCATTTTGCTTCTTTAAATATTGTCCTTACCGGGCAATAATGATGTTTTGTAGACATAGAAGTTGAAGGTCCAGTGCAAGCATCTGACTTCACTACCTTGAAATCACAAGGCAAGTTCATCACTTGCTCATGTCCTTTGAAGAGTCATTATCAAAGTATTTGCAAATTGTGTGTTATCATATATACTCCAAAGAAATAAAATATTGTTTTCTCAAATAAAGAAATCTTAGATATCATCCTAAGTGATGATATAATGGAGCAAAAGAACTTAGAGTTCTATTTGCAACAATGATGGTAAATTAGGGACTTAATAACCCATGACATCAGTGATTCTAGCGCCGTATATCACGCGTTAGCCATGAGATTTGAAATGGGACAGAGAAGTCAGCTGTATCTTCTTCCTCTCGCATGTAGCCGGATGTGCAGGTCGTGGATGTTATCACTCGTAGTGTGCATATTAATTGGTAATTCTAGAGGATATGCGACATATGGGTGGGAACCCTCAACGTCCCACGATAGTTCTGGCATCTAACTGTCTGTACAAACCATTGGCATAATTCAATATCTGGGCATGGTGTACACCAAGGAGGCATGCGAGGTCGCGAAGGGGGTAGTGATTGGCTTGGATCATCTACTGGGGCCCACATCAAGGAATTGTGGATGGGAAAGTACGCCCGGTTGTGCAACAAGGAGTTGATCTCTCATGGGTAAAGTAACGCACCTCTATAGAGTGTAAGAATTGTAACTTGTTACTCACTGTTCCGGGAAGGAGCTACGAACGCGGCAGGAAATGAACTCCATGAAAGTTCTGGTCAACCTGTGAAGGCTGATGGTCATAGATTTTTATAATAAAATCAATCTTTGAAGAAAGATTTACAAAAACTGCATAGTGCCAAGCACTTATAGTCTGAGGTGGTAGTTAGAGCATCAAACTTCCCATCTTGCATATAATGAACTTGTTGGGTAACGCTGTTACTCATACTTTTCTTTGATCCCTTGCTTAGACTCTGAGGAACCAGAAGATAAGCCAATGTATGCAGCCAAATGCAAAGAAGATGTGTTCTACGAGGAGCCTGACCTGTCAGGAGGTGTTGAAGGAGTGGATTACGAAATCCGCTATGGTGTCGATGACAACGAGTCCAACTAAGTACCCTAGTTAGTAGTAACCGACGGATTCGAGCAGCATGAACCATATAGAATAAGCTGATGATCTCAACTCCTAGTTGGAGTTGCTACTTTTGAATTCCGCTGAAACACTTTATATTTTGGTTTGTAAGTTGAATCTTTTGAAGTCTTGAACTTCTGGTATTGTAATAATAATAATGTGTGAATGTTGTAATATGGACCCACAATGTTTCTGTTGTACCACTCTGAGGGATGTGATATTTACAGAACGGTGTTCTGTGGATGTCATGTCAACGACTATAGTGTACTACACATGCAGTGGTATGCTGGGTCATCGCATAGATGAAGTTGGATTATGGTCTATGTATATTTTTGTAATGCCCAATCAAATCTCATAGGAGTCATGATGTCTAGTATTTGCATTGTTATGCTTTCTCAACCTGTCAATTGCCCCGCTGTAATTTGTTCACCCAGCATGTTATCTATCTTAAGTTTAACACGTCTAGTGAACTATGGACCCCGGTCCAATCTTTATCATTGATACATCACCTACTGTTACTGTTTACTTTCTATAAGCAACTATTACCTTCCACATTATATGTTTAATCCTTTGTTTTTAGCAAACCAGTGAGATTGACAACCTCACTGTAAGTTGGGGCAAAGTCTTGAGTTTGTGTTGTGCAAGATTCCAAGTTGTTAGCAACACCTTGCAGTTGTTTCCTTGCTCCTAATGGTTCGATAACCTTGGATTCATAACTGAGGGAAAACTTGATGCTATGCTCATCGCACCTTACTCTTGGAGTCTCCCAACGAGGCTCTACAGTCATCTGAGCCACCGTCACCTATCATGATCAAGATCATCTTATTGTAATCCTACATGTTGTGTTTGCGGGGATCCGATGAATATTGAGTATTATGTCAGATTGATTATTGTTATACCATGTCTATGCTATTTGTAATCTTGCATGCTCTCCGTTGCTAATAGTTACTTTGGCCAAGTATTTTATTTTGACTCCAAGAGGGAGTATTTATGCTCGATAGTAGGTTCATGCCTCTAGTAATCTGGGAGAGTGACAGAAACTTCTAAGATTTTAGATGTGTCATTGCTACTAGGGAGAAAACAACAATCCTTTGTCCAAGGGCAATTGTAATGTTTACATTACACACTTTGTATAATGCAATTATTTGTTGCTTGCACTTAATTCCCGAGGATTGTTCGGATGATATCCCGGAGGTGGATTATTAGTCATAGATGCAGTTGGATTACGGTCTATGTATCATGTTGTAATGCCCAAGTGAATCTCATAGTGATCATCATGTCATGTACATGCATTGTTATGCATTCTCTATTTGTCAATTTCCCTGATGTAATTTGTTCACCTAGCATGGTATTTATATTATGGAGAAAACACCTCTAGTGAATTGTGGACCCTGGTCCATTCCTTCCCATTGATATTCCATCTACTATTTAATGTTTACTTTCTACAATTACCACAAGAAATAACTATCTTACATACTATACGTTTAATCCTTTGTTTTCAGCAAAACTAGTGACCTTGACAACTGATAACCCACAAGTATAGGGGGTGTATCGTATTACTTTCAATAAATAGGAGTGTCGATCTCAACGAGGAGGAGAAGGTGTTGACTAGTGGTATGGAGCAGGTAATCTCTGTAAATACTTAGCAAGTGGATTTTTAGGGGTTTTCTGATAAAGCAAAGAAATAAAGTGCAAGTAAATAAAACAGCAAACAATTGCAGAAAGTGGCCCAATCCTTTCTTAGCAAAGGACAAGCCGGTGGGAATACTAATGAGGACCAAACGTTCTCGAGGACACATGGGAATACTGTCAAGTGCTTTCGCTTCATATAGCTGAGTAGTTTTCTTTGGTTTTATAAGTGTTGTGTGGGTGCACCTGTGCTAATGTACCGACATTACTTGGACTAATACATACTTGTGATTAAACCCCTTGCAAGATCTGCAACTACAAGATAGTAATTAAGATATAAACCTAACCAAAGCCTTAAACTCTGAGATCCTACACTCCCTTGTGCAATGGTTTCCTAACGGGGGTACAGGTTTCTGTCACTTCGACAACCCCCAAATTAGTAGCCAAATACACAATGCATTCCCCTAGGCCCATAAATGGTGAAGTATCATGTAGTCTACATTCACATGACACCAATAGAAGAATAGCACCACAACTTAAATATTAAACCATTGAATAATATCTCAACACAAATCCAATAATAACAACATGACTTCTCCCATGTCCTCAAGAACTAAACAAACTACTCACGAGTCATCATATGGATCAAGATCAAAGATGATATGATGATGGATAACAATCTGAACATAAACAAAAATTCAATGGTTCCACTCACAAGCATCAACTACAATAGTAATTAACACCGGGAAAGTTTCCCCTAAGTACTATGCAAGATTCAACACAATTGTTACAGCGGGATGGAGTGGAGATGATGGTGCTGGTGGAGATGATGGTGTGGATGATGATCCCAATGAAGTCTAGCTTGATGATGGTGTTGATGGTGACGATCTCCCCTCTCCGGTAAGGAATTTCCCCGGCAGAAATCTGTCTGCCGGAGAGCTCTTTCTATCTCGGTGTTTTCCGCCCCGCAGAGGCAGCGGAATATTTTTATGGTCGCTCCTCGTATATTAGGGTTCCGAGGAGAAGATATAGGCGAGTGTGCGGAGCCATAGGTGGGCCAAGGTGGCCACACCCCCTTTAGGCGCGACCTAGGGTGGCCCGCGCCTAGGGGGTGTGGGCCCCCTGTGGCCCAACTCCGCCTCTCCTTCTGGCATCCTTCGTCTTCTGGGAAAATAGGATTTTCCGTAGTTTTCTGGTATTTTTATGATCTTCGCGAAATTGCATCAAAATACCGCTTTTTCCATTAGAATCCTGACTCTAGCAGTTCATCCTCCAAGAATGATCCAACATGCAAAAACAAATGAAAATACATAAGTAATACCTCTTAATATGAAATATATCAATGAATAGAGGCAAATTATGATATAGAATGGTGATACAAATTGGACGTATTTGAGTCTAACCCACTTCCTAAAAGGGAATCAATATAAGAGGCAAATGCAAATGATCGCATAAATCTGTCAAAATAGATCAACAGGTAAAGATTGATTTTTTTCGAAAAACTTCTGTTGCACAAATAAAAAAGTGCAAAACTAATGAAAGTTGGATAACAACTTGGATAACAAGCATAGAAAAATACAGCTTCATCCGTTGTACTGAGCTCCTTCACAAATTTTTACAACACAGCACAAAAATCTATCCCAGGACAGCCACTTTTCACAACTCCTCTACTCCTCAAAAGTAGTTAATCTCGACACAAAAATCAAAACAAAAAGGATAAGGAGCGGTTATTACCGAGGTAATAACTTCCATGAATCAACGAAACAAAAACCAAAAGTAAACTAAAACGGGTTGTCCCCCAAAAAATCTTTCTTTATAGCCTTTAAGATAGGCATTGATAATTTTAAAGATGCTCACATAGGAGATATGGATTTGAAGTGAAACAGAGCATCTAGAAGAAAATATCCAACACATTTGAGTCTAACCCACTTCCTATGCAAGGAGGTCTCATGATAAAACAAATTATTGACACAAAAGGCCACTAGCATAGGAATACAAAATAAATGCAACTTCAAAGCTTTCAGCATAAAACGGGGAAACTTAATATTATTGAGATGCATAAAACCATGTTTCGCTCTCCATACTAACTTTTAGTAGCACTTTAAATAGTTGACAATATAACTGTCACAATAAACAACTTTATCATCAGAATGAGCATACTTACAATCATCAAAAAGAGGTCCAAGGTCATAAACTAGATCAATAGAAGCAAGTTGTTTAACCCTGAAATCTTCATTATGCAAGATATTTTCATAAGGAGCTTTAGAAAATTTGGAAAATTTAAACTCATTAGAATCTCCATCAAACTTAGTTAAAAATTTCTCCTTTTTACAATCTATAATAGCTCCACAAGTGTTCAAGAAAGGTCTACCAAAGATAATAGGACAGGTTTTACTAGCTGTTGAACTAAGCACCAGAAAATCAGTAGGATACTTAATCTTACCGCAAAGTACTTCCACATCTCTTACAATACCAATAGGGCAAATGGTTTCCTTATTAGCAAGGTGAATAACCACATCAATGTCCTCAAGTTCACAATGACCAATTTCATGCATAATTTCCCTGTAAAGCTCATAAGGAATAGCACTAGAACTAGCACCAATATCACATAAACCATAATAGCAATGATTACCAATTTTAACAGAAAGCACAGGGACACTTGTTTTCCTAACTTTTCTAGGATGAGAGACAATATTATAAGCGTCTTCATAGAAGACAATGTGCTCATCCTCCATATTTTTAGTGACAAGGTCTTTCACAAGGGCTACTATAGGTTCATTGTTTATGTGCTTATCAGGTTCCACAACTTTCTTTGTACCTTTGTTATTTGCACTAATTATCATAGAATACTCCTTTACCTTAGCTGGGAAAGGTGTTTTCTGAACATAAGGTTCAGGCAAAATATGATCAATAGTACAAACTTCAGTATTTGTAGCAGCAACATGATTAACAACATCTTTATAAGGTGCATGGTACTTATTCCACTTATCTTTAGAAATTTCTATATAAGAGGCAAAGGCCTTAAAATAATTAGCAATACTTTGAGAATCAAGACCATACTCAGTACTAATATCACAGAAGTCACCAGTTCACATAAAAGATTTAATGCATTCATAATCATAGTTTATACCTGACTTTCTTCCTTTTTCATTCTCCCATGCCTCAGTGTTCTCTTGAATACGGTCTAGGAGATCCCATTTAGCTTCTTCCTCATACGTGTGAATGATCCAGCACAAGAAGCATCTAGTAAATCTTTATCATGAAGAGAAAGCCTAGTATAAAAGTTATTGATAATAATGTTGTTAGGGAGTTCATGAATAGGAAATTTAAGCATTAGTAACTTCAATCTCCCCCAATCTTGAGCTATGCTCTCTCCACCAGGAGGCCAAAAGGTATATATCAGATTCCTATCCTTATGAATATCACCGGGAGGATAGAATTTAGAATAAAAGAGAGGTACTATTTCCTCCCATTCCATGGATTGTCCATTCTTCAGTAGCTTATACCATTCTTCAGCTCTTCCTTCAATGATATAGAGAGTAACTTCTTCTTCACCTGTTCAGTTGTGATACATGCACACTTAAACAACCCGCATAATTCATGGATAAAGAGCAAGTGGTCACCAGGATGGACATTTCCATCCCCTAAATAATAATTATCCATAACACGATCAACAATACTTGAAGGTATCTTAAAAGGATCTATCTCAACAGGTGGTGGTTCATCTACTACCCTAACAGTAGTAGTACTTTTCCCTAACAGAAAACCAAGTGGGTTATCCATATTGGAAACAAAGTAACAAACAGAAATAAAAGCAATACTCACAGTAGAAGCTTCCTTTACCAGTTCCACTCTTCAATAGCTCTTCACTCCTCGGCAACGGCACCAGAAAATAGTTTTGATGACCCACAAGTATAGGGGGTGTATTATAGTACTTTCGATAAATAGGAGTGTCGATCCCAACGAGGAGCAGAAGGTGTTGACTAGTGGTATGGAGTAGGAAACCTCTATAAATACTTAGCAAACGGATTTTAGGGGTTTTCTGATAACGCAAAGAAATAAAGAGCAAGTAAATAAAACAACAAACAATTGCAGCAAGTGGCCCAATACTTTCTTAGCAAATTACAAGCCAGTGGAAATACTAATGAGGACCAAACATTCTCGAGGACACATGGGAATACTGTCAAGTGCTTTCGCTTCATATAGCTGAGTAGTCTTCTTTGGTTTTATAAGTGTTATGTGGGTGAACCTGTGCTAATGTACTGATCTTACTTTGACTAATACATACTTGTGATTAAACCCCTTGCAAGCATCTGTAACTACAAGAAAGCAATTAAGATATAAACCTAACCACAGCCTTAAACTCTCAGATCCTACACTCCCTTGGACAATGGTTTCCTAATGGGGTATAGGTTTCTGTCACTCCGGCAACCCCACAATTAGTAGCCAAATACACAATGCATTCTCCTAGGCCCATAAATGGTGAAGTATCATGTAGTCGACATTCACATGACACCACTAGAAGAATAGCACCACAACTTAAATATTAAACCATTGAATAATATCTCAACACAAATCCACTAATATCTCCCATGTCCTCAAGAACTAAACAAACTACTCACGAGACATCATATGGATCAAGATCAAAGATGTGGATAACAATCTGAACATAAACAATAATTCAATGGTTCCACTCACAAGCATCAACTACAATAATAATTAACACCGGAAAAGTTTCCCCTAAGAACTATGGAAGATTCAACACAATTGTTACAGCGGGATGGAGTGGAGATGATGGTGCTGGTGGAGATGATGGTGTGGATGATGATGATCGCGATGAAGTCTAGCTTGATGATGGTGTTGATGGCGACGATCTCCCCACTCTGTGAAGGAATTTCCCCGGCATAAATCTGTCTGCCGGAGAGCTCTTTCTCTCTCGGTGTTTTCCGCCCCGCAGAGGCGACAAAATCTTTCTGTGGTCGCTCCCCATGTATTAGGGTTCTGAGGAGAAGATATAGGCGAGAGGGCGGAGCCAGAGGTGGACCAAGGTGGCCACACCCCCTTGTAGGCGCGACCTAGGGTGGCCCGCTCCTGGGGTGTGTGGGCCCCCTGTGGCCCAACTCCGCCTCCCCTTTTGGCATCCTTCGTCTTCTGGGAAAATATGATTTTCTGTAGTTTTTCTGGTATTTTTCCGATCTTCATGAAATTGCATCAAAACACCGCTTTTTCCATCAGAATCCTGACTCCGGCAGTTCATCCTCCAAGAATCATCCAACATGCAAAAACAGATGAAAAGCCATAAGTAATACCTCTTAATATGAAATATATCAATGAATAGAGGCAAATTATGATATAAAATGATGATGCAAATTGGACGTATCAACAACCTCACTAATAAGTTGGGACAAAGTATTTTGGTTGTGTTGTGTGCAGGTTCCACATTGCTAGCAACACCTTCGGAAGTGGTTTCTTTCTCCTACTAGTTCGATAACCTTGGTTCCATAACCGAGGGAAAACTTGCTGCTGTGCTCATCATACCTTCTCTTGGGGTTCCCAACAGGCTCTAGATCAACTAAGCCATCATCAATGACACTTAGAACGTTGACAAGCATCACACACTAAAGAATTGTTGTCTGGTGGAGAACAAGAAAGCTCATTGGTAGTAACCATATTTTGGACTGCATTATTTGATGGATGACCAAGACGTTGATGCCACCGTTGAGAGGTAGCATCATCTAACACATTACGGGATGATGATGAAGATCTTCCAAAAGGGACGGGGTACAGGCTGCCTTGACTCCTACCGAGAAGAAGGACCCTCCTCGTGGTTTTGTCCTTTAGACATAAAAAGTCACGATGAAACTCGACAAACAAGTGATATTCACAAACGAGACGATAAACGGAGAGGAGACTTAGACGAGCATCAGGCACATGTAGAATATATTTTAGATGAAGAGATGAACCGGCTAAAAGTGAATGACCAATATGCGAAATTGGCAAACCTGCACCATTGGCCACCTGCACCTAATCCTTTCCATCGTAGCACTCCAAGGCCTGAAGGCGAGCAAGCTTGTTAGTCAGGTGGTCTGTTGTCCCTGAATCCATGATCCAGGGGTAGTTGTTGTAGTTTATCGTAGCAGCGTTGCCTCCGTGCTGCTATGGTGGCTGGTAGGTGGCATCGAAGCCTTTGCGGCAGTCCTTAGAGACATGCCCCCAGTTGTCGCAAAGCTAACAACGTGGCCTCCAGCGGCGCTACCCGCCGTTCCCGCCGCCATTGCAGCTGTTGTTGTTGTTGTTGTTGTTGTTGTTGTTGTTGTTGTTGTTGTTGTTGTTGTTGTTGCTGCTGTTGCTGCTGTTGCTGCTGTTGTTGCTGTTGTTGTTGTTGTTGTTGTTGCTGTTGCTGTTGCTGTTGCTGTTGCTGTTGCTGTTGTTGTTGTTGCTGTTGCTGTTGTTGTTGTTGTTGCTGTTGTTGCTGTTGCTGTTGCTGTTGCTGTTGTTGTTGTTGTTGCGGCCATCGTTCCAGCCGCCGTTGCAGCCATAGCTGTTGTTGCCACCATTGCGGCCTTCATTAAGGCTGTAGCCACCGTCGTTGCGTCTGTAGCCTCCACCATTATTGCAGCCGTAGCCGCCGCCATCATTACGACCGCCATCGTAACGGCCATAGCCGCCGTTCCTGCCGTCGCTAGCCATCGCAGCCCCTGCTAGCCATCGTTGTCATAGGGGTGGGAGGAGGATCCACCTCCATGATATGAGAGGTTGGGGCGTCTAGCCGCATTGACAGAGGAGGTCCACCCCTCTGCGTGCGCCTGCTGCGCTTGGATGGACTCGAAGGAGAGCACGTTCGAGTAGAAAGTGGCATAGGAGATCGGCTCGGTGCTGCTGCCAAGGGTGAGTGGGGTGGTGACGGAGTTGTAGGCGGATCAGAGCCTGATGACGATGTAGTCGACGAGCTCGTCATCGGTGATGGGAACACCGGCTGCTGCCATGGCATCGGCGAACGATTTCATCTTGTGCATGTAAGCCGTGGTGGAGAGATCTTCCTTGCGTGTCGACACCAGTTGACGGTGGATGTGGTGGACATTGGCACGACTCTGGGCACGGTATAGGTCATGGATAGTTTTCCAGCGGTTTTGCAACCGATGAGCTGGTTGGCGATGTCGGGCTCCATGGAGACGAGGATAAGCCCGATGACGCGCTGGTCCTGAGTCCACCAGCGCTCATAATCGGGGTTGGCCATCGCAACGGCCTGTCACCCTTCCCCGTGGTGATGGTCTTCTCGGGCACTACGACAGAAGCGTCGAGGTGACGGTGAAGGCTGGCGCTACAGAGATTGGGGAGGATGACGCCCTTCCAGAGGTTGAAGTTCCCTGCCTCCATACGAACAGCGGTCGAAGGAACGACCCCTGCAGAGACGGACACGATCGACCAAGATGCGATGGCCCCGATAGCGGTGGAAAGCTGGAGGGCGGACGTCGTCATCGTGGCACGCGGAGGAGGATCTCTCGGCGGTGGCGATGGAGAGGATCTCGCAGTGGCTCTGATATCAAGATCAAAAACTGTTTTAGGGTTTGGTGCGTGGGTTTCAAGCCGGTCTCCACTTTATATATGCGTGATCATACAATTACATACGTATACAACTCGTATATGTGATACATGATAGGTGGGGATTAGAGTCTAATTACAATTCTAACAGTATTATCCTAACTAGCATAGTACCCATGCTTGCTACGGGTTAAAATAACTATATATAAAAAGTATTAATCTAATTTTTTTTAAAAATTGTGAAAAACTATGTTGTATAGTTTTTAACATCTCCAGAAATGATATACATATAAAAATATTAAACCAAAAATGCTATACTAATTGTGACATATGTGATATACTGCAACCATTTCTTTTAGCCAAAAAATGATTATCTTTACCATTAAATTGTTTGGTTGGATGGGAGTAGCGGAGCCGTCCCCAGGACAACGACTTCGCCGAGGCCGAGGACCGCACCAAGCGCCATCTCCGTATGGCGCTGAGGCATCGGGGATGGTGTCTCCGGCGACGATGTACTTCTTTTTAACACGCTATGTGACTTGGATAGTCTATTTTTTGTTACCAAGAAATTGCTGAATGATTTTATCTTCTTTTTTTCACTTCCTGATGATTTATTATTTAGTACCATTTACATTATCTGTTACAAAAGAGTGCACTGTCTTTTTCACCGACCTATGTTTCATAAAACATCAAGGATACTTTCGAGGTTTTTATATCATTTAAAGAATTTTGAATTTGCTAAAACGTAGCTAGCTGTAACGTATGTTATGTCACAGCTAAATCTTCTATCTTCCGGCCTCTCTAGGCTTTACAATCAGTGCTGATACTTGCTGACTTGCTTTTGTATGTTTGCTTGGCTCACGTTGGTTTTTTTCTTTTGGAGACCAACCCGCGTTGATTGTTTTAGCTCGGTTGGCCCACGTTTGCTCTATTCGGGTGGCTTTTTTGTAGTTTCCGCCTGCAGTTCAGGTTGGTTGTCTTTATTCTTTGTTTTCTCTCATGTGTGAGTGGTTTTTGTTTTATTTTTCTCATTATTGCTTTTTTTTATTTTTTTTCATAGAGGCTGATGAGAAATGTTATATATAGAAAGTCTATTTTTTCGGTATGGCTTTATTTATTTGTGTTCACACAACTCGATTTTTTAGAAGGAAAATATGATTCCGATATTAAACATAGGCTAGCTAAAATGTCTGCACGGTTCACTTTTTTTTTCATTGTGCCCCTTATGATTTTTTATGTGGATAAATTCATGTGTGGTAACCATCATTTTTAATTTTCAACTGTGAATTGTTTCGTGTTCAATTCTTAATATGAGTTGCATCAAGTTAGCTGAAGGGTTGCATTTAGACTTGAAACTACGGTTGCAACTGAGGATTGTTTTTGACTTACCCTTTATTTTTACTACGAGTTGCAAGTACACTCGCAACTGGCTTTTGTCACGAGAGGAGACTTTGAAATGGGGGATTTTTTTTGCAGGGGTTTGCAAGTACGGTTGCAACTAATGATTTTTCGAGGTCCCTTTTTATTTTACTACAAGTTGCAACTGGACTCATAACTGAATTTTCTCATAAAGAGGAGTTTTGCAACTGGATTTTCATCGTGGGGAGTTGCAACTGAGGATTGATGCAGTGGTCCTTTTCTTTTTACTACGAGTTGCGGCTGGGTTTCTCCCAAGGAGAGGGGGTTTTGTAGCTGAGGTTGCATTTGGATTTTTTTTCATGGGGAGTTGTAACTAGACTCGCAACTAGTTTTCTCATGGGAATTACAAATACAGTTACAACTAAGGATTGTTCTCATGGGAGTTGCATCTAGACTCACAACTGGCTTTCTCACAAGCGGGAGGGGGAGGGGGGAGGGAGAGGGGAGGTTGCAATTGGGGTCGCAATTGAGGATTGCTTTTGTTGTCCTTTTTCTTTTTTTACTACATGTTGCATTTGGACTTGTGAATGGCTTTATCGTGGGGAAGGGGAGATGCAATTGGGTCACAACTAAGGATAGTTTTCGTCGTCCTTCTTTTTTACTACGAGTTATAACTGGAAATGTAACTTCCTTTCTCATGGGAAGGGGGAAGGAGAGTTGCAACTATGGTCGTTTATGAAAATCAATTTTATTTTATTTACTTTTTTGTATGTATTGTCCTTTTTGTGTAATAATAGTTTTGATTTTTACACACAAAAGCTTTTTTATAAATTCTTGTATATTTTTAAAAGGTTAGGTTATATGTACTAATCTAAAAGTATAATTGGGGAGACCCCTGGCTTGATCCTTAGCAATTAGTCACTCTGAGCCATTCGATCGAGCTCCAGGAGCAGATCCGGTCCGTCCATTCACCTCTTGACGTTTTTGCCCAAGTCGATAGATCTGCTGTACGCACCCCTAATTGCACACCGATACGCCTGCATATACACTATTACTGTGCTAATTTTTCCCGGCAGCGCTGAAAATAACTTGGGCCCATACGTTGGCCTCACAGGTAATGTTTAACATGCTCTTTTTTGGGTGTTGCCGGTCTGGACAGGGGCAAATCCCAATCCCCTCCCGTGCTGCAAACTCGTGCCCCTCCCATCTCCTCCTGCTCTCGTACGTCTCCTCCCGCTCCAACGGCAAACCCTAGCCGCCTGTCCGCCCCTCCCCTTCCTGCCCCTCCTCCTCCTTCTCTTCCATAGCTGCGGCAGCAGCCGCCGTTGCACCGCCCCATCCACCCTCCTCCTACTCCTTGGCTCCCACCTGGATTGCCTCCCCTTTGCTGCAAGCCTGTGAGGAGGAACATCGGAGGGCGCCGCCGCGCTGTACGGAGGGGAGAGCCAGATGGCCGCCGTCGCCGGGAGGAGCTGCAGACCGCCCCTGCTTGTCGGCCGCTCTCCGTCTCTCCCTTATGCATTCTGGTACTCCCTCTTTCTGCCACCCTCGTACTCCTGCCTCTTCTCCTAATTTTGTTTACCTCCATGCCATGGTTGTCCTCGCTCAAAGGATTGGAGGGGAAAAGGTGGAGGTCATCGGGAGATGGGTTGGCAGTTGGGATTCCCTCATCTGCAAGTCGTTGGTGAGACAAATCCCCATATCCTAGATAATTTATTCATGTTTAGGCCACGATCCATCTTTTTACTCCCAAGACAATGGTGGGATTTTCCAATTGATCATATGCAATTCTTTCGATATTTGGTACTAACGATTGCAGGTTTGGGGAGACTGGAAAATTACCGAATTACTCTGATTGTTTAAGGATTTTGGGGCGGCGGCGGGGTCGAGGTGTTCTCGCTGGTCAGCCACACCCTTTTGGACCCTGCATAAATCATAGAGAAGGTAATATACCATTATTCAACAATGATGTTCATTTCTTGATAGAATGTTTGCAGTGCTTAGGCGATTTTTTTCTGTCGAATGTCAAATCTAAAGAATGGAGGCCGGCCACCATTGACGTACCAACCATTGACGTACCTGTCGATGTGTGGGAGGGCTGTCTGTCCACCATTTGATGATACTGAAACAGTTGTAATTATGACACGAAGAGAGACCATAATTTATCTCTGCCCTCTCTTGTTAATTCGGAAATACTTCTGACACGAAGATGTGTCCTGGTTTATTGGTCTAACCTATCGTAATTTTCTCTTGTAGGTGCATCTATATGAGAACCTTCTCAGCGGATGTTAAATGATCGAGTCTCCATAAGTACTTGATGTTCAGTTGAAAAGTTTTAATGTCATATTTCAACTGAAACTTAGCTGCGACATGCTGGCATTTCATTTAAAACATCTGGCTGATTATAGAGACTATGATCAGGTTGCTGCCATGTGCAGTGGAGCATTTAAATCCAGAGATTGTTTAGCTGATAGTGTCTTCTTTGAAGGACTCACGAGTTTTCCCGGTAGTACTTCTGAAGTTTTGTTATTTCAGCAAATATTTTTTAGCTGGGCTTCAGCATACGTTTGATCCATTGTTATGGATATTAACGAGCAAATGAACTATTAACTGTACCAATATAAGTAGGTTGACTGTCATTCGTTCTAATTTTATAGCAGGGTAGTCAATCAGTGAAATGCCCACCTCATGGAGCTTATCATCCGAGGAGCATGTGGCACATGGAAGATCATTGTTTCAGATTCTGTTACTTTCTATGGTCCATGATGCCGGCTGAAGTTCATCTACGAGCATACGCTTTTTTATTTTCCTATTTGATCGGTGAGTTGATTAATTGTATGTATGCTAGTGTGAAAGAGGAAGCTAGACATCAGCCATCAGGGTGTACATTTCAAAAGGTTTCATGGATAATACCGAATCGAGACATTTTCTCGAGGCAAAGCAGGTGAGAATCCTTCACATATTATTTGCGTCCTTAATTCATGTGAAGTTGTATGGAGATTACATCTCATTGCAATGTCCTTAGCTGTACCGTGCCCCCTATGTTTTTTTGGCAAACAACCATACATACTATTAAATTTCCTATTTGAATTTGTGGTTTCATCTACTAGATGCGTTCTATGTACAAATACTATAGGCATTTGCAGGCTTGAGCTATGTGTAATCTGGAAAGTTTCAGCTCCTAGCTGCTTGTATATTTTAGAAGTAACTTATTTAATGAAATTAAATGCTTCCTGAAACATGGAATTGTATTTGGTTTTAGAATTGTATTGATACTTCTATCGATATGGATTTTTATTGGTTTTATTTTCTTGTTTATTGCCCTAGCAAATTTTGTAATGCTCTTTTCAGAAAACAATAATATATATTCAAAATTTTCCTTATAATATATTTTCAGGTTTTTCTTTATAAGAGACTTTGGTACTTGGTGGTTCTGAAGAGTTTTATGGTTCTGAAGCTGGCATGACTGCTCCTCTATACAATTCGGTTTTCTGGATTTCTTATTACCGTATACAAGAAGCATATGTGGTGCACTAGGCGTAATTATGCATGAAACTATTAATGAAAGTGATGTTAATATTATCGTTAAGGAATTCACACAAAGCTTCAGGTATTTGGTTACATGTTGTAGTCAACTTGTTAATGGTATTGCTTTAGGCCAGAATAGCTGAAGTGAACAATCGGCAATAGCCACTATAACATATTATGTCTTCTATTTATCATCTATTTACACGTATTTTATTCTACCCCTTTGTAGCTTGCCTGATGCTGCAGTCTGCGTTGACAATAGCCACTATAACATATTAGCTTAGGCTTGAAGAATTTATTTATGTACTCTTTGTATTTTCTTAATCCTAAAATAATAGTTTATTTTACTTGATTTCTCTACTGCCCTATCTATCTTCTCAGTTATGTAAAAATATTTCATTGTGCTTAATTTCTCTACTCCCCATCTATCCTTATAGAAAATAAGATTTCTTTTTATCAGCTCTAAAATGCTCTTCGACTGCACAATCGATGGTCAATTACACTATACCTCACCTGGAAAAATGTTGCTTTGCTTTATTCCACTCTGTTTTTAAGAACAGTTAATACACCTCCCAAATCCCATCAACCTGCCCCTTGTCATTGTACCAAAGGGTCTAATGTATTAAAGGTGAGCTTTCTCAATCATTCAATGGACTCTTTGCACATATCATATACAATAAGTGTAACCTTTTAATTTTTTTGATAGATATATAATTATGGAGACATGGCTACAAGTTGGCAGTCAGAGTTGTTTCAGTTGTACTTTCCTCTGTTCCAAATTTAAAGGATTTAACTTTGCTTTGATTCATATCAGTTATGTGTATCAAAGGGATAGACAGTCCGAATCAGTAGACATGTCAATTTGGAATAAAGAATGATCACTAAGCATTTGGATATGGCATTGTCAACAATGGGGCATTATCTGTATAGACTAAAAATAGGGTACATAAGCTCAATTGGTCCACTTAATTTACTAACTTCGTCCTCCATCTATTGTCTCTGATGCAGCTCACGGGCATCTTGAGTTGTTGGCGTTGGGCACGACTGACCTAAACAAGGGGAGGTGCATTGAATTGGTCCAACACTGATCCGTGGACTCCCTATATCATTATCTGGCACGTATGGTAATAATATGATTGATTCATGTAGGCTGTAGCTAGCGTTCCTAATGATTGATTATGTTTGATTTTATTGCATATGTGGAGTAGAGAATCTCCTCTATTATTTTGATACTTCATTCTTTAGAGTGTGCTGCTATATGTGTTGTACTAAATAAAATGACACTGTTGGCATGAAAATTGGGACTTTTTTTTCTACATAGTCATCCATACTAATGTCAGAACTGGTGTGTCTTTACTGTACAGAACACAAAGATGTTTTTTCAGTATAAACTTTTTACAGAGACCAAATCATGTTTACTTGTTATATATTGAACTCCTACTGAAAACTTAACTTGGGTTCTCTATGGCCGAACTCTTTCTAGAAGTGTGTTTTGAATCTGTCAAAATAAATTTTTTTTTGTTCCAACTCCACCTATAGGCTGTTTAGGTAAAAGCATCAAAGATTTTATGTAGTCCATCACTTAGGATGTTCTAAGGTCTTGCTTCCTTTTCTGCATATATATTTATAATATGAGTTATCTGACTTACAAGGAGGATTTCTACCTATACATATGGGAGTGGTTTTGAAAAGGAGGTTGTTCTGTTTCATGAATCACATAAGTAGTATGGTGCCGAACAAAAAATGAAGTAACTTTACTGATGTTTAGGAGTTCGCCTTTTTCCAGTTACCTTCCTTAGAGGCTGGAAACTTGGAGGCATGCAGTCTTGGAAAACGGCCCGTTGAGCTTCATGATGGTATGATTCCCTTCCTTTTTTCTACATGAGTCAACAACCTCTGCAATCAAAATTAATGTTTAGAAAAATAGCTAGGCAGAAAAGCAAATAATTTTGATTACACATGCATCTTTAGTAAGCTACTGTTATATGTGTTGTCCAAATAGAACTTCCATGTTTTGCTTATACAAACCAAACAGAAACTCATAAATACTCGATATAGACCTATTTTGGTTGCATGTCAATGAATAGTAGTGAACATCACTCACCTTCTGCTTGAATCATTTAGCTGCCCATAATCTTCACCACCATTTGCTAAAAGTCATGATTCCTTGCTTGATTTTCTTTTGAACCCAGTTGCATATTTGCATATTGTCCATGCCTGATTTTACTCGTGTTGTGAGCCTGTGACAGAGATGCAAGCAAAGCAGAGAGAGTGTGTTTGTGTGTCTATATCGAGTATGTCAGTGATGAGCCATCCATAGCTCCGTGCTTCAGGAAGTTGGCCCTCACCATCGTGTGCAGCCGGTTGCTATTCTTGGGGATCCACTGTCGAGTCGCCGAATGCCATCATGGTCGTCCAACCGGGTGGAGGAGGAAGATGGGAACTATTGACATGGGCAGCGACCGGGGTCGCGCCGTGGTGTGGGAAACACATCAGCAGCTCGGAGACGAGTCCGGGAGGCCCATCCCTAGGAGGCAACCACGAGCTGGGGAAGACTAGCGAGGCAGCGCAGACAGGCCATGGTGGCACCGCCGAGCTCCATGGATGCCGAGGCACCACCGAACTGACTAGCGAGGCAGCGCAGACAGGCCATGGTGGCACCGCCGAGCTCCATGGATGCCGAGGCACCACCGAACTCCATGGATGCCGAGATGGTGGGAGCGCCCATCTGTGGGGATCTGCTGGATGCCCCACGCAAGGCCTTCAGTTGCCTCCACCGCTACTCAGGTCCGGGTCACTGCCACCGTTTCTCTGGTCCGGATCACTCCTGCCGCTTCTCAGGTCCATGTGAGGTGATGAATTGGCGTGTAAGCCAGGAAGAGCATTGTAGTGTGCTCACATGCGTCGGCATGTACTGACAGATGGTGCCAGTAGATTCACGGGAAAGAGAGCAGTGGTTCAGATGGTCTGTGCCAAGAGCCCCAAGGATGCTCGTGACCTTTGTCCTATTGCGGTCAATTTTGTCTAGCTGTAGATAATAATTATGGTTTAGATACCTTGCTACAGTCAATTTTGTACAGATTCTTTTCAGCCTTTATATACACATAACTTAGCTTGCCAGTATAGAGTTTCTCAAATAGTTTCTCAGATAGCTCAACCATTTTAATTTATATGGAAAGTGTGATGAATTACTCTCATCTACTGCATTCCAAGTACTGTGCTTTCTTGAGTCCCTCATCTTCTCCTATTTTTCTTATTGTACATTAGTGTTTGTCTAAAAACATATTATCAATGGGAATTCAACGAGGTTCGTTTGCCAAGGCGTCGCCGTTACTTATCTCTACGCATGCAGCTACTTAGCCGATGATTTATACACTAGCGTATATTATAAGAAAAAAATATAACCTTTAGAGTGGTTGGTATTTTTAATAACCGTTCATAGGCCTCGATCTAACGGCGAAAAAAGTGATGGAGCAAGCCCATCGGAAAGAGACGAAAAAATAGTATGAGGCCAGAACAAAATTAAGATGGACCGGAACAAAAAAAACTGTGTCATCCCTATTGTCTGTTGCAGTCGTTGGCGCCATACTTTTTCTCTGACCCATCCCTATTGTCTGTTGCAGTCGTTGGCGCCATTTTGGATTCTCGGATGTCATTCTGAAGATTCTTTTTCTTGGATGTGCATGGTTTCTAAAGTACTGCTTTAGAAAAAGCTTTTGACCGCAGTGGATGAAATATAGGGGTATTTTTTTATATACTGTAGTGTACTAGGAGGTGAGGATATTGCCGTTTCCATTTAAAGTATTTTCATGTTAGTGAAACCGAGAGAGGATATATTACTCCATAGATGTACCCATGTGTTGTGGTTCAGTGGGAATTTGAAATTTACACTACATATCCTACCCTGTAATTTCAGCAATGTCTAAGTATCACAAGTTTCTTGCACTTTCAGCAACTATTACAAGTACATCACTCCATATATTGTTTAAGTACAAATTTGATCTTCAGGTGGATTGAAGCACCATTGTTGTTCAGCCGCGATGGGATCGGGCGCCTCGACGACCTTGGAAGTGGGTGGCTTCTTCCTCCGCTGCTTTGTCTCGGCCACGGTGGCTGGCTTGTCGTGCTCGCCTTGGGCCTTCGCTTGCGCAACCATGATGGTTGGGGACGAGCTTACTGAAGCACATAACACTGTTGGCGCGAAGCTGAGGCAAGCTGTTGGCGCTGCCTCCTACACAACCTAGACGTTGGGGACGAGCTGTCGAAGCTGCCTCGTCTCCAGCCTGGACATTATATATCATTGTAGTTATATCTTCCTATTTACTTGATTGTATATAAGGTTTGTTATATATCATTTTCCCGCCCAATTTTTATCGTTGCTACAACACACTCCATTTGTATGTATTTATTTTTCGTTTATTTATTCCGCTAAATTGCTCCATCAGAATGATATGTGTAATATATTTCACTATATTCTCTATCATTTTCATTGGTTTATATTGCAAGTATCATTATATAGCAGAAGATAAGAGTGTGCTAGAATTAATCCAAGGAGTACTTCATCGTATATCTAATTTGGACAAAGATTCATCTGGTTTGCATTGCAAGACATGTTTTGCTACTATCAATCCACATGATATGTCACCCCGTGACTGACCATTCAGAAACCTCTATTTCTAGAATTTGTTTCCTTGGCATGGCTCTAGAGGTAAATACATGTATGCTAGATACATTTCCTCCTGGTTATTTGTACTCGACCTATTTATCTCTCAAGTTTTTCTTAACTACCCTACCAGCTTGATTATACTATGATTGATGATCCAGTCATCCATAGGAACCACCAACATCACATGTACTATGAAAAATGTCTGTAGGCGCAAGCAGTCATCTCTGAAAGACCAGGTGGACATGGACAGTCTGGACAGAGCAAGATAGATGTATCTATGTATCAATAGTCTCTAGATACATGAATTTAGACAAATCCGTGACATCCTTTTTAGGACAGAGGGAGCGTGAAACATGAAAAAAAAAATAGAAATATTCTTATGTTTAAACTTTGAATATGTTTCATTGAGGAATAACATAGTGAACCCAGTGTAGCCTTTGCTCTACCTGTATAGTGGGTACCAAGGAGTAAACGTGTTAGTGATAATGTATAGACATCTTGCCTATGGTCTTTGTTATTTGTTTGTTCAATCTTCAAGGTTGTGTCCGACTGATTCCTACATTGCTTTTCAAGGAGCGGCTACTTTGGTGATGCAAGTTGAAGTAAATGTTCTTTCAATGTTGTTATTTCACCTTTTAGTCGAGAGAAGTATAGTCCATCTTGGTCAGCTCACCTTTGAGTCTGATGTGCAAGGTAGACAAGTATCCCTACGGTCCATTTAGAATTTTGAGTTTCATGTTGGTTGTTAACAGAATTTTGAGCAGTGTACGGTGTGGTGTTAACTTAAATTTCCAGTTAAATGCAGTGTGCTTGATTCAGCAGGGCATAGTTGTGTTAGCGGATTTTTCAGTTTTTTTGTGTGGTACCTCAATTTTAGTGCATCTTGCAATGTCAACTGAAATACCTCAAAGAAATAGCAGAAATGCCCATTGTTTAGACAATTGACCTACACATTGATGTTTACATAGGTTATTTTCATTAGCACTAAACAAGTGCGAGACCCACGGGATGGTGCGCCAAGGCGCACCATCAAATCTAGTAGGAAACAATGAGAGCAATGACTACGGGCGCTTTTAAATGATGGTGTTTTCAGTCCACCACCTGATGGAAACATAAACGAACAATGACTAGTGGGCCAACAAACTTGTCGTTGTCCTTACCGTTCTTCTTCTGTTACTTTTCCCTTTCCCAAGCTGTTTATTCTAGAACACCTCATCTAGCTTCTCCCTTTTCAAAATAGCGGTGCTAAGCAAAAGGCGGCAGGGGAGGAGAGATTGAGAACGAGAAATTAGCCAACGGAGGGGGTCGAGAGAGACCCACGGGGAGCCCACCCGTGGTGGACGTATCTCCGTCTGTTGCCCCTGCTTGGGGGAGGGGAGGGACTTGTTGCACTCTAATCCACTGCGGAAGAGACTACGGATCGGGGCTAGCTCGCTCCAACGCAGATTCGAGTCGAGACGTTGTTCTAGGATTGTTTTTCATCCTCGTGCGTGATTTTCCGCTCAAGTTGCAAGTAAGTAAGCAGACATCCTCTTAGCCTCTTCAGTCGCCATGCGCGCACGCCCAATCGGAGCAGAGAGACGACCATCTGGGACGCATCAAACTGTTGTTAATGTTCGCTACTTTTAGTTGGGTTGTCCCAAGTTTTTGGCCTAGTTAGATCAAACAACCAACTAGCATGTATTTTTTCTCACGAATCGATGTGTACATTGTGGATATTTTTTACTTCCTCGGGGATACAGGATGTATTGTTAATGTCCGCTACTTTTAGTTGGGTTGTTCCAAGTTTTTAGCCTAGTTAGATCAAACAACAAACTAGCATGTATTTTTGCTCACCAATCGATGTGTAGGTTGTGGATATTTTTTACTTCCTTAGGCATACAGGATGTATTTGTGCGTGTGTTGCCTACATAGGTTGTTCTGCGTCTGCAAATTTTGTAACGATTCATCCATCGTTCAGTAGTTTTTTTTTAAATTGTAGTAGACTTGCATTGGCAGTTCAGGCCAACTAACGATATCGATGTTTTTTGAAGACTGATTGAAAAAAGGTGTTTAAATATATTTCATTTTTTTCTAAATTTGAATATATCTAGTACTATATATTGTTTAAATACATTTAAATTTAGACAAAATTTGAACAACTATTTTGAGACGAAGAGAGTACTAATTTATAAGGAACCCAAAATCTGGTCCAACAAAACAAAGACGGCAACCACAATAGACCAACAAAACAATGAAAATGAACAATAAGACAACTTTCTAGAACCGACGTGGCAACAAGTTGTAACTTACGTCGCAGTCGACTGCGCCATAGACATTCCTTAACTATACAAAAAATATTCAAACGGTACAAACAAAAATAGAGGTGAACACCCATGACATAACCCAGAATTTATAGTTCACGTTGAATTCATGAGTACAACAGTCTCTCCATTAGCATCGTCCTCCTTGTTCTCGTCACCGAGCTCACATGCCTGCTGGCAGTGGATATTGGAGGCGCATGTGGTTGTAAATATTGGTAGAAACAAATGTTATGCTAACTGCGAACAAGTGTTCTTGGTCAAACGGAGTATCTGCACTTCCCGTATTTCCATTACTCAATGTAGATGTTGACTTAGGTGGATCCACCCTCCCTACTTCCCGGGCAACGGCCCGGCCTTGCCGGCCTGTCGGCGTGTCTCAAGGACGTGCATGGCATGCTGTCACACGCGCACACGCACGCACGCACGTACGACAGACACACACGCACGCACGCACGCCAAGGAATTTAATTTTGGTAACATGGGGTGGGAAGGCTCCCTCTGGCCTAACAATTATGAGTCAATCTGGGAGCTTTGCCCTATTGCATGTCGACAGTACTGTCTAAAATATCATACCCAAGGCCAAAGACTAGGAAAATATCTATTGTTTATGCTATATTGAGTTGAAAAATTATTAGTAAAATATTTTGATCGAAGGGCACGGAAGAAAAGCGGAACAAAATATGGCTGGTAAAAAAATGACGTCGAAGGAGAAGGAAGAAAAGATGAAAACAATATTGTTCGTCTTTTTACTGTTTATTGCATTTTACTTTACGCTTTTATTGGACAAAACCGAGAACCTACAATACAATCATACATCGATCATTAAGGGGAGCGCAAATCTAACATGTCTTAAAAAATAGTATCTAGGAGGAAAGGCGTGGCAAAAATTACCATCGATTAGCTAGGAGAAAAGGATCTAAACAAATACCGTTTAGGTAACCTCATGTTTGAGAGGTAGCCGCAGTTAATTATAACCCGAAAATTGCAGCAGTCGAAGAGCCAAAAAAGATGAACCAAAAAAAGGGATGAAACGACTGTGTAGCATGGACTGAGATGAGTGGAGAAAATATATAATTTTTTTGAAACATTATCGACAAATCTTAAAAAACTACCGTTAATAAGCAATGGTAGATTTATCTCTATTTTGATCGAAGTTGGGCCCAAAATTGTCATCGAGGAGTCTAAAAAGAGGAACCGGTCTATTATAAAAATTGAGTTGAAAAAATTATTAGTAAAATATTTTGGTCGAAGGGCACGGAAGAAAAGCGGAACAAAATATGGCTGGTAAAAGAATGACGTCGAAGGAGAAGGAAGAAAAGATGAAAACAATATTGTTCGTCTTTTTACTGTTTATTGCATTTTACTTTACGCTCTCATTGGACAAAACCGAGAACCTACAATACAATCATACATCGATCATTAAGGGGAGCGCAAATCTAACATGTCTTAAAAAATAGTATCTAGGAGGAAAGGCGTGTCAAAAATTACCGTCGATTAGCTAGGAGAAAAGGATCTAAACAAATACCGTTTAGGTAACCTCATGTTTGAGAGGTAGCCGCAGTTAATTATAACCCGAAAATTGCAGCAGTCGAAGAGCCAAAAAAGATGAACCAAAAAAAGGGATGAAACGACTGTGTAGCATGGACTGAGATGAGTGGAGAAAATATATAATTTTTTTGAAACATTATCGACAAATCTTAAAAAACTACCGTTAATAAGCAATGGTAGATTTATCTCTATTTTGATCGAAGTTGGGCCCAAAATTGTCATCGAGGAGTCTAAAAAGAGGAACCGGTCTATTATAAAAATTGAGTTGAAAAAATTATTAGTAAAATATTTTGGTCGAAGGGCACGGAAGAAAAGCGGAACAAAATATGGCTGGTAAAAGAATGACGTCGAAGGAGAAGGAAGAAAAGATGAAAACAATATTGTTCGTCTTTTTACTGTTTATTGCATTTTACTTTACGCTCTCATTGGACAAAACCGAGAACCTACAATACAATCATACATCGATCATTAAGGGGAGCGCAAATCTAACATGTCTTAAAAAATAGTATCTAGGAGGAAAGGCGTGTCAAAAATTACGGTCGATTAGCTAGGAGAAAAGGATCTAAACAAATACCGTTTAGGTAACCTCCTGTTTGAGAGGTAGCCGCAGTTAATTATAACCCGAAAATTGCAGTCGAAGAGCCAAAAAAGATGAACCAAAAAAAGGGATGAAACGACTGTGTAGCATGGACTGAGATGAGTGGAGAGAATATATAATTTTTTTGAAACATTATCGACAAATCTTAAAAAACTACCGTTAATAAGCAATGGTAGATTTATCTCTATTTTGATCGAAGTTGGGCCCAAAATTGTCATCGAGGAGTCTAAAAAGAGGAACCGGTCTTTTAAAAACATTGTCGATAAACATTAAAAATACGGTTCAAAATCTATTATTTGAAAGGTATGCACAGTTGTGAACCGGAGATTTTAGCTTCTAAGAGTCACAACAATAATTATCGTTACAAAGTCTAAAAAGATGATAAACGTTAAGAAATAGCGTCTAGAAAATCTATTGTCGACAAATGTTAAGAAATATCGTCTAAAAAATCTATTGTTTTGAAGGTAGACGTAGTTAAATGCTGGTCGGTAAATACCGAGAAGTTCTAAAAATCACAATAGAAAAGTTTTTAAAAAGAAACAAAAATATGGAAAAAAAAACTGAGAAAGGTGACACGGTAGCAGATGAACTGTAGCCGCGACAGCACTGTATATCAGTGAACAATATGGAGAAATTGCGGTCGCTGTGCGAACCAGCAGTGGTACACTGTAGCAATCGTACTGTTCACGTTGGGGTTACTGTTCACATGAACAGTAACTGGAGCAAGGAAATGCCCGTATCTCCACGCGCTTTTACTTATAGTTATATATATTATATGTAGATGGATTGTGTGCCAGCGTTCAAAAATATTTGCACCTCTACTAATAAATCAGTTGTTTAACATGCAATGCAATACACCCCGTGTTGCAAAAAAATAGCTGTCAACTGCTCCTTTGTAAACCAGCAGTCTGAGAGGTTTCTAAACTCCGTAATTTAGTCATTTACCTGAACTTGTCCATGGATCGGAGGAATCAGACTCAGCACGGTAAAGTGCTTGATCCAAAAGCTGGAGTTTATTTTCTTCATCTCTTTGTGTGACCGTGTGAACTAAATGCACAGGCTGCACAAGCAGAGGGCCACGACCGACGACTTGTAGTATTGTCCCTCCACTACCCACACGATACAATGAATGTATCACAAAGAATGTTTTTGGCGGTGCACAAGTATTCAACACTTACATTCACATGGACATTGATGACCTGATGTTTTTTCTACTAATCTTCAACACATTAGCGATATCATTAAAAAAAAGTACTCACAGGAAAAATAAGAAAGAATACACACATTTGTTGCCTTAAGAGCTCAAGGTGCAGGAAGATGATCAAAAGTACCAAGCTAGGACAATGGTGTATCAATAATTTACTATTTATTTCCAAGCCTCCACTCCACCTATATATATGAATATCCTGGAAATCATCCCAATCTTCATTACAGTAAGCTGGCCAAGAGCGAAACTATAGTTACAGATACACCATTAAGGATTTCATATTCAGGGAAAACCGTCTTCAATAAACCTTTAACTGCAGCTGAGCCAAACTACCATCCATGAAGCTAAAATGCACTTCTCATTTCCATGATCTAAGGCGTAACGATCAAATGCAAGTCATATCAGGCTAATAGCCTAGCTCTACATTCTCAAGCAGAACATCATTTGTTACCTTTATAGCAGGATCATATCAATCACTCTGTAGATTCTGGACATGTCAATAGATAATAAGGAAATAAATAAAATAACCCTGGAGATATGTAGCACTGACATTAGCTGATACTTGACAAATCGAACGTGCTGTTCTGACGGAAGGACAACAGTATTTCTTATGATCTTCCCTACAAAGAGGCAATCATGTTTTGAGAATGGATTCAATATCTATGAATTTGGCATGATTACTATCCTATAGAGGATATACAAAGGAACACTATTGGAGGCTTCAGAAACATATTAGCATTACAATTATGATGCCTGCTTCTCAGGCTCATGATTTCCAATACACAGATCAAGAAATAGTAAGAATACAAACAGAATAAGGAACCGCTAAATAAAACACTCTAGCAAAATCTCATTTGTTGCATGGATACATTATCCTCTAATACATATATTCTCTCGTACACTCTGACCTTATAGTATTGTTACATTGCTTGTTTTTCCTAGTCACATGAAAAAACAAATTAATATCTATAGACTTGAGTCGAACCAGAAACTAGGGAGCCACCGTTAGACTCTCCATAGCATTCAAATGTTTCTCACCAAGCAAACAACAACTCAATAACTTAAAATAAAAAAACTATATCCCAACACCATATAATAGAGCCCCGATCCCAGTATTGTTTGAATTGAATTTATTTTCACATCTATCGCCAACTATGAGGTGTTAACTAAAATTTCAGTTGAAAACAGAACTGCTTATTTTCAATGAAGTGTGTAATAATCTCTAACTGCATGTATAATACAATCCAATCCTAATATACACTTATTGTCATTTTATCACAACATTTATGTCACATGCACCCTACTCGGAAGTCAGCGTTTGAGTTGCTACTTGGTAAAATAAGTTGAAACCAGAGTAGAACACATCAGAACAAGCAGAGTTGACTCACATTACTGCTACAGTTTTGTTAGCAATTTTACAATCTACACACCAACTGAACAAAAAGCACGCGACACTGAGGTTGAGACACACTTGAGCCGCTATCAAAGTAGGCCATCAGAACAATCACACCCTGATACAAACAACAACAGTGGCATCATCGGCCAGAAACAAGAAATTGGGGAGGTGTATTACCAAGAGGATCAGGGCGATGATGAGCACAGGTGGGGAGCACGACTGGGGAGCAGGTACACAGTAGAGACCCAGCGGCCAGGTTTGACTGACCTCCACGACATCCTCCACTTCTCAGATCCCACTCTGGTCCACCATCAGAGCAAGCTCTCCCCGACCGCAATGCCCCAAATCAAATTGAAAAAAAATGGCATAGAAAATACCCACAATGCCGCTCCAAATCCGACGCACGAAGGCCTCCCTCACATAAACAAACATGTTGGGCATAGAAAGGTGTCCTACTAATGTTAGAAATAATGGGGCTAATCCATTTAGGCCCATGAGTATTTCAGATTTTCCTTAAATCTCAAAGCCTAAATTTGTGGCAGCCCATATGTGTTTGGCCCATGTTTGTGGCAGCTCACATGAAAATGAAGTAGGAGCTCAAGTTTAGTCCTACATGGAAAGTTGGAGGAGAGTTGCACCACCTTATAAGGTGGAGTGTTGCACCACTTTGTAAGTAAGTGGCAATAAGAGAGATATACACGCGCGCTCCTCCTCCGACGCCGCTCACACGCTCGTCTCGTCTCGACGCACGCGCCACGGGTTGCAGGAATCTCGCCGAGCCGAGTAACCGACCCGAACGTGCGTAACGTGGACTCGGCCCACATTCGCCTCCGTTAGGGTTTCTGAGCTGCTCTATATAAAGTCCTGCGCGGCTATCGTCACAATACCACCGAAAACCAATCTAGGGTTTTGCCATCCTCTCTACTTGCACCGTCACCGTAGTATACTCCATCCCGCTTGCCGGCGGACGGGAGAGCAGGTCTCCGGAACCACTCGCCTTTGCGATCCTGTACAGGAGAGGGCGAATAAGGTTTTTGGAAAGTGCTTCGCGCGACTGCTCGAGTTCTCCATCACTGGTCGTCTTCCATCCAAGTCAGGCGGTGCTGCCTACCGCCGTCTTCGTCGGCATTTGCTGC
This sequence comes from Avena sativa, assembly GCA_916181665.1. Classification (NCBI taxonomy): domain Eukaryota; kingdom Viridiplantae; phylum Streptophyta; class Magnoliopsida; order Poales; family Poaceae; genus Avena; species Avena sativa. Next base: position 58,904,525 of record OV702280.1, on the reverse strand, counting down.
GACCACTCTTCCCCAAAGTTTCTACTACGACAACCGAACGGTACGTACTACGTGATCCTGTTTGGTTATTCATCATGTTCTGCGAGTACATGTTAAGCTGCTGTTTGTTTTCGATCATCCTGTTGTTTAGTACATCTAGTATGTTCGAGTTATATGAGCTAGTAGCTGGTTTTGTCATGATTTATATTCTGGAATTAATCGTCGAAATTATGCCTAATAATCCAACAATCCAAAAACCTTATTGTAGGCAATTTCCTGAATTAACAATGGCTGGTTTTACCGATGCACTGAGGCCGGATAAGTTTACCGGTGTGCACTTTAAGAGGTGGCAGTACAAGGCTGAGCTTTGGCTGACCACGATGAAAGTGTTCCATATCAGTAAAGGCAAACCTGAAGGAACTATATCTGACGAGGATCAGAAGAAGTTCGAGGATGCCAATATTGTCTTTGTGGGATGTATTCTGAGCATTCTTGCTGACCGTCTGTGTGATGTGTTTATGCACATAAAAGACGGAAAGGAGCTCTGGGATGCACTGCATGCCAAGTTTGGTGCTGCAGATGCTGGCAGTGAACTGTATATCATGGAGAGCTTTCATGATTTTAAGATGACTAAGGACCTTCCTGTGGTTCAACAAGCTCATGAGATACAGTGCATTGCCAAAGAGCTCGAACTCCTTAAGTGTACCTTACCCGACAAGTTTGTGGCGGGTTGCATTATTGCTAAGTTGCTCCCTTCATGGAGGAACTTTGCCACGACTCTCAAACACAAGAGACAGGAGATATCAGTTGAAAATCTGATAGCGTCCCTTGATGTTGAGGAGAAGGCTCGGGCTAAGGACACTACTGAGAAAGGAGAGGGTCTTGCTACTGCTAACTTTGTGCAGAAAGGCAAATCCGTAGGAAAGAACAAAGGGAACTTCAAACCCTCCTTTAACAAGCCTGTAAAGACTACAACCTTCAAGAAGAAGAAGGCGAACAGGGACAAGAGTGAACTGTCTTGTTACACTTGTGGAGAGCCTGGCCACTTTTCCAAGGACTGTCTAGAACGCGCAGACCGCAGAGGGAAAAAGGCCAAAGACTGTCAACGTCGTGACCGCTAGCAATACTGATGGGTATGGTAATTTATTTACTGTTCTTTCAGTATTTCAATCACCGTGTTGGTGGCTTGATACGGGTGCTAATGTTCATGTGTGTGCTGACATCTCTATGTTCACTTCTTATCAGGTCGCTCGGGATTCTTCCGTCCTAATGGGGAATGGATCACATGCTTCTGTTCGTGGTGTTGGCACGGTGACATGGTTATACCCTATGGGTACGTAACTTCAGCATACCTAGTCCAGCCCAAGGAAGGCCCACAACAGACATACGCTGGCCCATGAAGATTTTCGGGTGACCAAGGCCCAGGACGTCTTCGGATCCTTGGAGAACAAGACTAGTTTAGATAGGAAACTCAAAAGGGCAACGCCCTAGAACTTTTAACCGACTAGGACTATGCCCGGGACCTGCCTAAGTCTATATAAAGGCCAGGAGGGCACGTCCTAGGGCAACTCGACTCATACTTTCGCACACGCATCCACGCCAGATCGAATCTGCGCACCCTGTAACCTTCGGTTCCGCCGTAATCAAGAGCAGACAAGCAGGAGTAGGGTTTTCCCTCCGGGGGCCTGAACCTGGGTAAATCTCGTGTCCCCTGGTTGCTTGTCTGTTAACCGTGCCACGATCTCCAGCATCCCCATCTTCTCCAAAACCCAAGTCCATAACAATGGGCATTGACGAGATTAAACCTCGTCAATTGGCGCCGTCTGTGGGAATTGGGGCTGCTGATTGTGCGGTCGTGACGGTTCCGACCCGATCGATCTACAACTCCGCGGCGACGGAGAATCACCTCCTCTTCGGCGCTTTCGACTTCACCGCCCACTCGCCGGCCACCATGAAGGATCTCGAGCCCGTAGGCGACGGAATCGAGATTTTGTTCGGGAGCTTCTGCTTCCAGGTGGGACAAACTGGCACCCTCCGCCTCCCTGAGCGGGTGCCCGTGCCGTCAATCAGGCCCGCTTCGTGGGCTCCACACCCCGTGCTACGCACGTCACCATCAACAGATGAGTACTACAGCAGCAGCAGCTGCAACTCCGATCTGTGTGATCCACCTTCGGATGAAGGGACCTACGGTTCCGGATCCGAAAGCTGCGGCAGCAGCCAACCAATATGCAGGCGCTATCTGTGCGCCGCGGTCATCCAAACCGACGAGGAAACGCCTAACCCGCCGCCCAACCCCAACCCGCAGGACAGAAACGGCGAAAACGGTGGAAACGGCGAAAACGGGGAAAACAGAGGCCACCTCATCCAACTTAGCAAAGAAGGATGGGTCGAAGCACGCCGCACCGTCGCAGGCGAAATAGTCCTACCTCTGGACTCCCCACGTGATCTGCTGAGGGCATACCACTACCTCCTCATCGAGGAGCACAAGAAACAAGTCGAGATGCAGAAGACGCTCGACAAACGCAAGCAAGCAGCCTCTGAGTCCAGTGCGCGACGAGCTGCGCTCTCCGCCATGGGACCCGGCTCTAGCACAAACGGAAATCAAGGAAACAAGCACCGCTCTCGGGTGGAAAACATGGACCCCAAGGAGCGGCGTGAAGTAACCCGAACTCTCCATACATCGTTCATGGATATGGACTCTAACGGCAACATCACCCCGAAGACGCCACAAGCTGCGATCATGGCAGCCACTGCGTATCTCGCGGCTCACCCACCTCCGGAGGGGGACCCGAAAAGGGCCATGCATAGGTCCGAACTCACCGGACTAGGACTAATCGGCGCTGCGCTCCACGAAGACGCTCCTGCGGAGCCAAAAAAGAAAGCTCCGGCCAGGCGCGACCGGAGCCCCACCCCCTCATCCGAAGAGGAAGAGGAGCACGATCTCCCTCGAAGAAAGAAGAACTCGCACCGCCATAAACGCGACTACGATGCCAGAGACAATCTTACACAGCGCAAGATCGACAAAGCACGCGCCAAACGCGCATGCTCGTCCGAATCTGAGATGGATGAAGACGAAGGAGAACTCTGCGGAGCTCGATGCTTCAGAAGATCCGTTCGGCGAATACAGATGCCACGCAACTTCAAGCTTCCTTCGGATACTTCGAAGTTCAATGGCACGCAAGATCCAAAGTCCTGGCTTAGTGACCACCTGTCATCCGTTAAGCTTCACGAAGGCAACAAAGAAACCGCCATGCAATGCCTTCAGCTACAGCTGACAGGCGCGGTGCGAGTCTGGCTTAGCAGCCTATCATCAGGATCCATCCGAAGCTGGGATGAGCTTTCTTATAGCTTCATCCGAAATTTAAAAGGCACCAGCAAGAGGCCCGCCTCAATCGAAGAATTGCGAGCCTGCACTCAGAGAACGGGTGAATCTATTCGCTCATACATACTACGCTGGTCTACGACCAAGAACTCCGCAGCACACATCTCCGAAGAGAGGGCCATCGACGCCTTCAGGGATGGCGTCAAGCGCCCAGACTTCAAGGAGGAACTTGGGAGTGTAAAGCCCAAGACACTCGACCACCTCATGGAAATCGCCAACAGTTGGGCAGACGGCGAAGATTGCATCCAGCGAGCGCAATCAGATGAAGAGGACGACTACAGCCGAAGACGCGAACGCCGCAGCAAGAGGAGATCGCGCGTCTACGAGGACCGCGACGGACCCGACATGGTCGCGGCCGGCTACGCCGACCGCCGTAACGACAACAGCCGCAACAGCGGAGGATACCGCAGCGGAAACTTCCGCGACAACGGACGACCAACGCAGTCGTGGCAACGCCGCGACCGCGACAACGGACCCTCAACATTCGACAAACTTTCGGGTCCATGCACCATCCACTTCTACATCGACAAACAAGATGGCAAAAAGAAAGCTAGCCACATGCTCAAGGACTATCGCGAGTTCCAGAAACTCAGCGAAGGCATGATGCAGATGAGGCAGCAAGCTCCAATTCCTGCGTTCGGAAACGCACCTGCACCAGGTGAAATAGCACACGGAGCTCCTCCACTGCCGCCTATTGGAGGCCCAAATCAACCAGCGGCACCAGCGCAAAACAACGCCGGGTCCCATACCCCCCATCAAAAGGAGCACTCAATATGATACAGAAGGGACGCCCCACAAATAGGGTGCAGAAGAAAATCACCCGACAAATCAACTTGGCCGTAGCAACTCCGCCTGCAATCCCTGAGTACCTCAGCGGATCGGAGTCCTGCATCACATTCACTCGCGCGGATCACCCTTGCCAGATCCCTCGCCCAGGTCATGCTGCCCTGGTGCTGGAGGCGCAGATCGGAGGCTTCGAGATGAGTCGCGTCTTCATGGACGGCAGCAGTGGCATCAACCTAATGTTCGCAAGCACTCTAGCAGCTATGTGGATCCCACAATGCAGCCTGGAACAATCAGACACAACGTTCCACGGCATTGTCCCAGAGAAGGGCATCTTCCCCCTGGGCAAAATAGGACTCGACGTCATCTTCGGGAAGCCGGACAACTTTTGGCAGGAGCGCCTAGAATTCGAAGTGGTGGACTGGCCGTCGCAATACCACGCCATCCTGGGACGTGTAGCATTCGCAAGGTTCCTGGTCGTCCCACACTACGCATACCTACTACTCAAGATGCCAGGACCAAGGGGCGTCATCACATTCCACGGGAGCTTCACCCGATCGGACCAATGCGACAGGGATTTCAACAAAATCTCCCAGTCCTTCGGCATGCAAGACGAGCTCGTAAGGCTTCGCGAGGAGACGGACAATGGGTTACCCCCAGTCACAAGGCAGAACGCACCCGACATGTCCTTCGACTCCACCGTCAACACCAAGAAAGTGCAGGTCCACCCGACAGACGCCTCCAAGACGGCGCTGATCGCTAACGACCTCAGCACCGCATAGGAAGGCGCGCTCGTCGAATTCCTCCGTGAGCGCTGGGAAATATTCGCCTGGTGTCCTGCGGACATGCCAGGAGTTCCCAGAGAATTCGCCGAGCACGCACTCAATGTCTTCCCAGACACCAAGCCAGTCAAGCAGTCTATCCGAAGACTGTCGGAGCCACGAGCCGAAGCTATCGGCAAGGAGATCAACAGATTACTCGCAGCAGACTTCATCCGAGAAATGAAGGAAAGCGAGTGGCTGGCAAACACGGTGATGGTCCCAAAGAAGGACACGGACATCCTGCGGATGTGCGTGGACTTCACGTCACTAAATAAACACTGCCCAAAGGACCACTTCCCTCTACCTCGGATCGACCAGATAATCGATTTGACTGCAGGTTGTGAGAAGCTCTCCTTCCTCGACGCCTACTCAGGCTATAACCAGATTCGACTCAAGGTCGACGATCAAGAGAAAACGGCGTTCATCACACCGTTCGGAGTATTCTGCTACAACACAATGCCCTTCGGGCTAAAGAACGCGGGTGCCACGTACCAGCGATGCATGCAGGCCTGCCTCAAGGACCAGATCGGGCGCAACGTCCAAGTCTATGTCGACGACATAGTCATAAAAACCAAGGAGGCAAGAACACTTATCGACGATCTCCGCGAGACGTTCGACAACCTCGATCGCTACAGGATCAAGCTCAATCCAGAAAAGTGCGCCTTCGGCGTCCCCTCGGGTCAGCTGCTCGGGTACTTCATCTCTCAACGAGGGATCGAAGCGAACCCGAAGAAAATCAAAGCCATCATGACAATGGAGAAGCCGAAAAACCTCAAGGGCGTTCAGCAGCTGGCAGGGCGAGTAGCGGCACTAAGCAGGTTCATCAGCCGCATGGGCGAAAAGGCCCTACCATTTTACCAGCTGCTGCGCAAGGCAGACAAGTTCGAGTGGACACCAGAAGCCAACGACGCATTCGAAAACCTCAAGCGGCTCCTCTCCACCTCGCCCGTTTTGGTCACGCCAAAGGAGCACGAGCCCCTGCTGCTGTACATAGCAGCCACACACCAGGTGGTCAGCACCGTACTCGTGGTCGAACGACCCGAAGAAGGCAAGACCCATGGGGTCCAGCGCCCAATTTACTACCTCAGCGAGGTACTCACTCTGACAAAACAGCGGTACCCGCACTACCAGAAGCTAGCCTACGGCGTGTTCATGACGGCTCGACGACTGAGCCACTACTTCCAGGAGCATCAGGTGATGGTCGTCAACGAGGCACCCCTGAACAGCATCCTGAATAACCCAGATGCCACAGGACGTGTGGCCCTGTGGGGCATTGAACTATCACTGTTGGACATCGTCTACGAGAAGCGACACGCAATCAAATCTCAAGTCCTTCTAGACTTCCTGGTACACTAGATGGAGCTGCAACTGCCTGACACCCCAGACATGTCGCAGTCCTGGACAATGCATTTCGACGGCTCCAAACGCGAAGCCGGAGCAGGGGCAGGAGTCATACTGACCTCCCCGCAAGGTGACAAGATGAAGTACGTCCTTCGGATGAAATTCAGAGCCTCCAACAACGAGGCCGAATACGAAGCCCTCATCCATGGCATGAAGATGGAAAAAATATGCGGCGCAACGCGCCTGGTCATCTACGGTGACTCCAACCTTGTCGTACAGCAGACGATGAATGAGTGTGACGCACACGCCAAAAACATGATCGCGTACCGCGCGCTAAACAACGCACTCGAAGGAGAATTCGACGGCTGCGAACTTCGGCACGTTGGAAGAGAGAGCAACGAGGAGGCTGATAGACTCGCCAACATCGGCTCCACTTGTGCAAAGGTGCCACCAGGTGTGTTCCTCGAACAGATCTGCGTGCCATCCATCAAGCGGAAATTCCCCAAGGGATCACCCGAAGAAGCAGAACACTCGGGGGCTACACTACCCAAAGGTCATGAAGGACCCAAAAAGTTGGATACCGACATCGCCATGGTCAACCTGATGCAGGTCATGGCAGTCGAAGAAACTTGGACACATCCATACCTCCAGTTCCTGATAAACGGAGAATTGCCTGACAGCCCGACAGATGCCCGGCGCATATCTCGTCGGTCAAAAGCCTTCACCATCATCAACGGCGAGCTGTACAAACGCAGCATTACGGGTGTACTACAACGGTGCGTCACCATCGACGACGGCAAAGCCATACTCCAAGATATCCATGAGGGCATCTGCGGCCACCATGCAGGCAGTCGGTCCCTCGTTGCCAAAGCTCTGCGAGCAGGATTCTACTGGCCAACGGCCATGAGCGACGCGAAGGACATCGTCCGAAGATGCAACGGGTGCCAACGATTCGCCGACAAACCGCACGCACCTGGGTCCGAACTTAGACCCATACCCATAGCTTGGCCTTTTGCCCAATGGGGCCTCGACATGATCGGCAAACTGCCAAAAGCCTCGAAAGGAGGACACGTCTTCCTCCTGGTCGCAGTCGAAAAATTCACCAAGTGGATCGAAGCCATGCCAGTCACTAACCAGAAGGGAAAAACCGCCGTCAAGTTCTTTGAATCCATCGTCTACAGGTTTGGCGTACCGCACAGCATCATCACCGACAACGGATCGAACTTCATCTCCGAAGAATTCCAGGACTTCTGCGAAGGCCTCGGGATCAATATCACGTATGCCTCAGTGGCACACCTGCAAACAAACGGGCAAGTGGAAAAGGCCAACGGCCTAATCGGCGCCGGCATCAAGAAGCGCCTCATGAGCTCACTCGAGCACAAAGCTGGAAACTGGACGAAAGAGCTATCGTCTGTCCTGTGGAGCTTACGGACTACGCCAAACAGCTCCACCGGCTACACACCGTTCTTCATGGTGCACGGAGCTGAGGCCGTGCTACCAGCCGAAGTACGCCACCAGGCTCCATGAGTCGTCGCTTACAGCGAAGCCGAATCCACAAACGCACTCGAAGATGCCGTCGACACACTCGACGAAGCACGGGATATAGCAGCAGCTAGATCAGCGGTGTACCAGCAAAGTCTCCGCAACTATCACAGCCGCCGGCTGCGCCCAAGGTCCTTTGTCGAAGGAGACCTCGTCTTGCGACTCAAGCAAAAGCGACCGAACAAACTCGATTCCCCATGGGAAGGACCCTACGCCATCACCAAGGTCATCCCAGGTGGCGCCTATCGCCTCAAGCACGTGGAGTCTGGATTCGCATACTCCAACCCATGGAACATCTCGCACCTGCGACGATTCTACCCGTAGAAACCTACCCCCTTTTACTTTCAATAAGGCTTTCAGCCAAGGCTACTCAGCCGAACCATGTACCTGCTCCATTACGATATAAATAAAGCTAAGTGTCTCGCCCCAACCTTCGGTTGACTATTTTTCTGCAACTTTACTAAAATGCTACAAACGCACTCGGGGGCTCCCCCCACCTCACGATTTCATCGACTGAGGCCCAAACGTGTACACCTGAGTAGCTGACTACGTCAGGCAAACGAAAAGGGCACGTACTCAATCAAAGCACTGCGTGCTCACAAACCTTTACAACAAAGGGCACAGAAACGCCCAGCCGCAATATACAAATTTTACATCTATCCGTTTATTTTTCAGGTCCTACCTATTCTGAAGAATAACCTGAGCACGCTGCTCAAACAAATCCACAATCTGTTCGGCATACTGCCTTACAGCCGCGTAATACGGACACATATCCCACTCGCCACCATCTGGCCGAGGAGGTGGCCCAGTCGCCACAGCAGCTAAATCTACGTCAGGGCGGTGCACCCTCACAAGAGACAAGGCAGCCTTCACCCCTGCGACGAGCTGCTGCCGCACCAGCTCCTTGACATTGCTGGCACTCCGAAACTTCGTCAGAAGACCTGCAAGGGTCGTTGGCACGGCATCCAACGGGAACATGACGTGCAACACCGAGGACAGTGATGTCTGCACCTGGCGGAGCACCCGCGAAACTTGGTAGACACGATCCTGCACCGTAGCCAGAACTATGGCGCGATCACGATCCATCCAGAAGAAGCCGCCGGCCTCCATGTCCTGTTGAGTCAAGCAATTGACTCGAACATCAATACGCTCCTTTTCTTCCCTCGGAGCAATATTGGCACCTGCGACAACTGCACAAAACAAGAGTGAGGCCAGCAGGCTCACCCGAAGAACTGAGCTACAGCCCGAAAGAAGGATCAACTTACATTGCAGCTGCTCGGACAGCCGACCCAGCTCCGCCATCAAATACTCCTCTCTGGCTGCACCACAGTCTGCTTTGGATTTCCAAACATCAGCGCGACCGCGTAACCCAAGCAAATCTCTCTCCAAGCTGCGCACGCGATCTCGAAGAAAAGCGAGCTGCGAGGAATCATCCAATGACGCTCGCAAGGGCCTTTCGGATGAAGTGTCAACTGGGTCAGCACCCGAAGGAACCTATAGCAGCAGAAAAAAGAAAGGCACACAGACATTCAGCCAAGGACAGAGCACAACTCGGAGGAATTCATTAAAATATATAAGGCCACTACGTGGCACAAGGATGGTACTACAAAAGATATTTACAACAAAATAAGACTACAAACTACCCTACGTCTACTATGCCTAAGGTGCAGGACACTGAGTCGCCTCAGAGCCAGACTGCCTAGCTTTGGCCTCGCCTTGCTGCCGCAGTGCGTACTCAGACAGCAAATCAATGAGCTTGGGCCCATATCGTCTGCAGCGAGCGGAGTAGGCGGCGAAGGCTACCTCGGATCCATCTGCAGACGTCGGCATCCGAGAAGTTATCTGGGGCAGGTCCAGCTCCGCCCCAGCCGCCATGGCCATCGCCAGCCCGACGGACGCACCGATGCCCTTCTGCTTGCGCTTGTACGCCGCAGGCGCTTTGCCCGACAGAGCCTCTGCCAGGGCATCCACATCTTCAAGGGATGCGCCCTTCGGGAAGAGCTCCTGGTAGAAGAGACCAAGGACCTCTTTCGCCTTGGCAAGGGCGTTGACGACGGTGCTGCAGCGGTCTTCGACCGCTACAGTGGCATCCTCTAGAGCACTCCCGTGCTCCAGAGCACCGCGGTCGAACTCAATGCCTGCGGCATCTGAGACAAAAGAAGAAAACATCAAGAAAGGCAACATAGAAGAAGATCCGAAGAAAAAGAAGCAAGTCCAAAAGCTTGTACTCACCCGAAATAGCCCTGGCAGCAGCCATGAGCTTATCCGCCACCCCTTTTTCACGAGCAACCGCAACGGTGGCCAGCTGCTCCTCACGATCTGCGGCCTCCTGCTGCAGGCGCTCTTTCGCTTCGGCTTCCTTCGCCAGCTCCAGCTCAAGGCACTCTCTCGCACCAGCGGCAGCTTCGGCCTTCTGCTCCGATTGGCCAAGGCTCTTCTTCAGAGCATCGATCTCACGAAGAGAGTCGATATGCTCCTCTGCATTTACAACAAGCAAGTGTCAAAGAACAGGACCAGGATAAGCAAGAGAAGCACTACGAGGCATATGAATACCTTGGAGCTGCCGCAGTTTCGCCTCCAGCGTCAGGCGCTCCTCCACCAGCCGCTTGGCCTCTTGGACAAAAGGCTGCAGGAAAACGCAATAGCAGTAAGAACAGGACTTGGGGGCTACGCCCAACACAAATAAGCAAAAACAACATCAGCACTCGAAGACACTCGGGGGCTCCCCCCGTAAGATCAAGAAGAAAAACTTACGTGCTCCGAAGGCGAACCCGCAGGCCCGCCTGCGAAATTCTGGGGCGCAACCACCAGCCTCTCCTGCACAGGAGGAACTGGCGTCGCGTCGCCAGAAGTCGCCACCGTCTGAGGAGGAGGCGACGCAATGTTCGACTCCCCCATCATCTCGCCCGCACCATCACTAGAGCCGTCGGAGGATTGCCTGCATACGAACCAATCAACACAGGTGCAAAAATTACAAGGGAACAAAGAACAATAGTGGCAAGAAGAAAAATTACGAGCCCAAAGCGCTCAGGTCGAAGATAGGAGAAGCCCTTCGGGCCCTCTTCTCTTCCTTCTTTTCTTCCTTCTTCTCCTCCTTCTTTTCTTCCTTCTTCCGCTTTGCTGGCGGGTGCGGGGCAACAGCCCGCACAGGAATGGCAGGAAGGGGAGAGGAAGAACCCCCATGAACATCATCATGACGCTCAAGGCCCAGAGGATTTCTGGGAGTCGGAGGAGTCGAGGCATCCGAAAACTTGCTGGAGCTCCGTGATCGCTTGCGCGAATGATCCTCACTCGACTCATCGGCATCCTCCGCTGGAGATCGCGCTGATGGTAGCTCGGATACGGAATCCACCACTTCGTTATCCGGAGCATTCGGATACCTTTCGGGCAACGGTGGTGCCATGCCTGGCACTTTGAAGCCCTGCAAAAGGAAAAGGAACTTTGTTAGCAAACAAAGGAAAAAGTACACAGCTGACAAAAAATAAAGGGGAGCACTACATGCGCAAAATCTACACCTTCGGTATGGCCAACGTCGAAGAAAAGGGAGGAGTCTGCGACTTCCCCGGGATTTCTTCGTCGGCCTTGAACTTCAACAACGCGCGAAGAGCTTTGTCAAGTTCCACCTCAGAGATTTTCTCACTCGAAACCCTCGTCGGATCACGGCGCCCAGAGTAAAGAAACATCGGGCGCGCCCTCGCTTGGAGAGGCTGCACCCGACGCTCAAGAAACGTCCGGATGATGTCGACACCGTTCACCTCCTTCTCAGGAATCAGTTGGAGATCTTCCACCCGACGGTACAGAGCCTCTATCTCCGCCACCTCACCGTCTAAGATTTGGTTTTTCCAGGATCTTTTCTTCTCAATCAACTGGGAGGGGTCAAAGGGAACGAGACCAAAATCTTGCCCAGGCAGTACGGAGTCACGGATGTAAAACCGTTTCCTCCGCCAGTATTGGATAGATTCAGACATAGAAAAGGAAAATAATTGCACATTGGGACTGAGGGAGATGATGAAACCCCCAATGGGATACACACCATCCGAACTAGACTGCCTCTTCACGGAATAAAGCTTCCGGAAGAGGCCAAAGTGCGGCTCAATGCCCAGCCAGCACTCGCAAAGGGTGATAAAACAAGCAATGTGGAGAAGAGAATTGGGAGACAGATGATGCAACTGAACCCCATAGAAGAAGAGCAGTCCACGAAGGAAGTCATGGACTGGATACGAAAAACACGCAAGATGAAGGCAAGAAACATAACCCGGTACCCAGATGGGGGACGGGGGATTACCTCATTGTCGGGGAGTTTGACAGCCGTCGTATCCTGCGGGATCAGGCCCCGCTCGCGCAGTTTGCGGAGATCGCTCTCCCGCGTCTCTGATCGCCGCCAGCCACCATCGGTGACGCGAGCAGCGGCGGTGCTCTTCTTGCCTCCGGCGGCGCTGGTCCCAACCGCAGATGAGGACTTCTTTGTTTTCCCCATGGCGCTGCAGCGGTGGTGGCGATGACAACTCAGAAAGAACGAAGGAAATGTGGAAGAAAAGCTCAGCGCGCAGCAGGAATCGCTCAAGAAGAAGGAAGCAGTGAACAGATGAACTGATGCGGTGAAAAACAAACCACGATTTCACCCAGGATTATAACAGCAAAGACGACGCACGCTGGCCGTCCATCGAGAAGACCTAACGCCAACGGTAGATCTGGCCGTACACGTGTCAACACCACAACGAACCGTCGTTACCACGCCGTCCACTACGCGCGGAAATCGAGGATGCGCCGTAATCATCTCCACGCCCCCGCGTGACTGGTCAATTCAAAGTCAGCAAGTGGGACCCACGCTTCGTCCCGTCAAGTCATCTCTGGCGTAGCAGACGCTTGAGGTCATCGATCGTAAGCACTGACGTCATCAAAAGCTATACTAGCACCACTTCGGCTCCACAGCTAAAAGTACTCACTCGAATCTACGATTCGACTAAATACTTGGGGGCTACTCCTATCAGGAGCGTTGGCCGTGCACCCGACAGACAAATGAGGACAAAATTATTTCTCTGAGTCCTACGTCGAGTTTACGACTCCACTACGGACTCGGGGGCTACTCCCATAGGGAGGATGGATTTAAGCATCCGAAAATTTTCGAGTCCTGCGGACCTAATGATTGAAACAATGCTTGAACTGAAAGTGTCCGTTCGAGTCTACGACTCAAACAAACACTTGGGGGCTACTCCCATAGGGAGCGCTGGTCGCGCACCCTATGACATCTTTGACTGCGATCTTTCGGATCAGCACGCTAAAACTTTTTGGCAACTCTGCCCCAACAAAACGCTGAGCGACAATCTCCTTGGCCACCCGAAACACCTCCAAGGTGATAAATGTTCGGATGCAGCGTTTACGACGCAAAGATAAGACCTACAGATATCGTCTGATGGCCTGGCAACGCACCTGACTGCGCTCTGCTAGTATGAATCCGTACCAGCAGGTGCGATGAAAAATCCCGACGGACGCGTTGGGTACACCAATTAAAATCACTGGAATTCCACTCCTGTAAGTCCTCCGCGGCCTGAGTTGAATTGCGCCAGCATATGTTCCAGGCCCGGGTTAAGGGACCCGAACCTGAAGAAGATCGTGTTGTTTCGTCCTAAGACAGTTAACTGGCCCTGATCCGTCGGGTGAGTCAGGCACACGTATCAACAATCCCTACACATTCTCTTGAAAGACAGAGTTGCACCCGAAGGATTGAACAGTCCTCAGCCGAATCTACGATTCGACTAATCACTCGGGGGCTACTGACATGGTTATACCCTATGGGTACGTAACTTCAGCATACCTAGTCCAGCCCAAGGAAGGCCCACAGCAGACATATGCTGGCCCATGAAGATTTTCGGGTGACCAAGGCCCAGGACATCTTCGGATCCTTGGAGAACAAGACTAGTTTAGATAGGAAACTTAAAAGGGCAACGCCCTAGAACTTGTAACCGACTAGGACTATGCCCGGGACCTGCCTAAGTCTATATAAAGGCCAGGAGGGCACGTCCTAGGGCAACTCGACTCATACTTCCGCACACGCATCCACGCCAGATCGAATCTGCGCACCCTGTAACCTTCGGTTCCGCCGTAATCAAGAGCAGACAAGCAGGAGTAGGGTTTTCCCTCCGGGGGCCTAAACCTGGGTATATCTCGTGTCCCCTGGTTGCTTGTCTGTTAACCGTGCCACGATCTCCAGCATCCCCATCTTCTCCAAAAGCCAAGTCCATAACAATGGGCATTGACGAGATTAAACCTCGTCACACGGTGGATCTGAAGTTTACTTCCGAAAAGATCATGCAGCTGAGGAACGTGCAGCATGTCCCTACTATGAACAAGAATCTCGTTAGTGGCTCCCTTCTTTGCAGAGATGGGTTTAAGGTTGTCTTAGAGTCTAATAAAGTCGTTGTTTCAAAACATGGACAATTTATTGGTAAAGGTTATGAGTTCGGAGGCTTGTTCCGGTTTTCACTTTCAGAGTTTTGTAATAAATCCGTGAATCATATTTGTGGTGGTGTTAATGATGATACCAGTATTTGGCATTCTCGTTTATGTCACATTAATTTTGGTTTGATATCTCGGATGTCCAGCATGAGTTTAATTCCGAATTTCACTATTACCAAAGGTTCTAAGTGCCATAGTTGTGTGCAATTAAAGCAACCTCGAAAGCCTCACAAGGCTGCCGAAGAGAGAAACTTGGCACCTCTAGAACTCATACATTCTGATCTATGCGAGATGAATGGTGTGTTGACAAAAGGTGAAAATAGATATTTCATGACGTTAATAGATGATGCTACTAAATTCTGCTATGTTTACTTATTGCAAACTAAAGATGAGGCTTTAGACTACTTTAAAATCTATAAGGCCGAAGTTGAAAATCAACTAGAGAGAAAGATCAAGCGTCTTAGGTCGGATCGTGGTGGTGAGTATTTTCCCAAAATATTTGATGAATTCTGTCAGGAACACAGAATTATTCATGAGAGGACGCCTCCCTACTCGCCCCAATCAAACAGGGTTGCCGAGAGGAAAAACCGCATGCTGACTGACTTGGTGAATTCCATGTTAGCCACCGCTGGTTTATCAAAGGCATGGTGGGGGGAGGCTTTGTTGACTTCATGTCATGTCCTGAATAGAGTTCCTAACAAGAATAAAGAAAAGACCCCTTATGAGGAGTGGGTTGGGAGAAAACCATCACTTTCGTATCTGCGCACTTGGGGGTGTTTGGCGAAGGTCAACATACCGATCCCTAAGAAACGCAAGCTCGGACCCAAGACAGTGGATTGCATCTTTCTAGGATATGCTCCACAGAGTGTAGGCTATAGATTTCTAGTGGTTAAATCTGAGGTACCTGATATGCATGTTGATACTATAATGGAATCTCGTGATGCAACATTCTTTGAGAATATTTTTCCTATGAAAGATATGCATAACATTGGTAGGATTTCTTCTGAAATACTTCCTGAATCTAGTGCATCTATTGAGAATTCTGAACAACCACATGAGGAATTTCTTGAGAAGGATGACGATGAACCTCTCACGAGGAGTAAGAGACAGAGGGTTGCAAAATCCTTTGGTAATGACTTCATCATGTACCTTGTGGATGATACTCCCAGATCCATTACTGAGGCATATGCATCTCCTGATGCAGATGATTGGAAAGAAGCTGTACAAAATGAGATGGACTTTATTCTTTCTAATGGAACTTGGGAATTATCAGAACGACCCTATGGTTGTAAACTTGTGGGATGTAAGTGGGTGTTCAAGAAGAAGCTAAGGCCTGATGGTACTATTGAGAAGTACAAGGAACGGCTTGTAGCTAAGGGCTACACACAGAAAGAAGGCGAAGATTACTTTGACACCTATTCACCTGTCGCTAGACTGACCACCATTCGAGTACTACTGTCCCTGGCTGCCTCTTATGGTCTTCTCGTTCATCAAATGGACGTGAAGACAGCTTTCCTTAATGGAGAGTTGGAAGAGGAGATCTATATGGATCAGCCGGATGGGTTTGTGGTAAAAGGTGAAGAGACAAAGGTGTGTAAGTTATTAAAATCTTTATATGGTCTCAAACAAGCACCTAAGCAATGGCATGAGAAGTTTGATAGAACTCTACTTTCTGCTGGCTTTGTCATTAATTGAGGCTGATAGGTGTGTTTACTATTGCCATGGTGGGGGCGATAGTGTTATATTATGTTTGTACATGGATGACATTCTGATCTTTGGTACAAACATGAAAGTGATAAATGAGGTCAAGTCTTTCCTGTCAAAGAGTTTTGATATGAAAGATCTGGGAGAGGCTAATGTCATTCTGAACATCAAGCTTATTAAGAACGAGAATGGGAATACTTTAACGCAATCTCATTATGTTGAGAAAGTCTTGAGCCGATTTGGCTTTAATGATGGAAAGACTTCTCCAACACCTTATGATCCCAGTTTGACATTACGAAAGAATAAGAAGGAACCAACATATCAGCTGAAATATTAACAAGTTGTTGGTTCTCTCATGTACTTAGCAAGCGCTACAAGACCCGATATCTCTTTTGCTGTGAGCAAGTTGAGTAGGTTCATGTCTAACCCGGGTATTGATCATTGGCATGCACTTGAAAGGGTCATGTGCTATCTATGTGGTACAATGAGCTATGGGATTCACTATTTAGGGAATCCTGCTGTGCTTGAAAGATATCGAATTGGATCTCTGACGTTGATGAACTCTACGCCACGAGCGGGTATGTGTTTACCCTTGGAGGTGGCGCAGTGTCATGGAGGTCTCGTAGACAAACCATATTGACGAGGTCAACTATGGAAGCAGAACTTACTGCTTTAGACACAGCCACTGTTGAGTCAAAATGGCTGCGTGAGCTCTTGATGGACTTGCCTATGGTTGAGAAACCTGTGCCAGCAATCCTTTTGAATTGTGACAACCAAGCTGTTATTGTCAAAGTGAACAATTCTAAGGATAACGCGAAGTCATCAAGACACGTGAAAAGACGTTTGAAATCTATCAGGAAATTGAGAAACTCCGGAGTAATAACTGTTACGTATATTCAAACAAACAAAAACCTGGCAGATCCCTTTACAAAGGGACTATCACGAAATGTGATAGAAAGTGCATCGAGGGAGATGGGGTTGAGACCCATGGATATCACACCTTAGTGGTAACCCAACCTATGTGATCGGAGATCCCGTGAATTAGGACCTGGGAAGAATAAGCTAGTGGTTTGACTGAGGAGAGTATTTTGTAACCCTCTCTATGTGAAGATGCATGACTCTCATAATCTGTAAGGAAGGTTGGCAACATGCCTTAATGTGTTTCTGTTGGCTTTAATTAGCAAAGATGCCGTCCTACAGGGCATTCTTGAAAGAACACACCTATATGAGCTCGACTGTAAACGTCGCGGTCTATGAGATTTGGGTGATCTCTAGTAAACTCATGAAGAGACCAGGGAGTATGACGCATATGCTCCAACCCGCGGGGTAGGTTATTGACAGCCAAGTACTAGTTATGATCTTGAGCGAAATCTATTGGCACCAAACTTGCAATTCAAGGTTCATCCATTGTTCAAGTTGTTGATAGACGTAGTTCAAGATTCTAGGCGGAAGTTCAACTTAACAGTCTCTGCTGAAATACTGGTATATAAACAAGTAGCAAGGATTGGCAAATCTTCAAATGGGCATTTGAGATCTGGTGGGGGATTGTTAGAAATAATGGGGCTAATCCATTTAGGCCCATGAGTATTTCAGATTTTCCCTAAATCTCAAAGCCCAAATTTGTGGCAGCCCATATGTGTTTGGGCCCATGTTTGTGGCAGCTCACATGGAAGTGGAGTGGGAGCTCAAGTTTAGTCCCACATGGAAAGTTGGAGGAGAGTTGCACCACCTTATAAGGTGGAGTGTTGCACCACTTTGTAAGTGAGTGGCAATAAGAGAGATACACACGCGCGCTCCTCCTCCGACGACGCTGCTCGCACGCACGCCTCGTCTCGTCTCGTCTCGTCACGACGCGCGCGCGCCGCGGGTTGCGGGAATCTCGCCGAGCCGAGAACCGACCCGAACGTGTGTAACGTGGACTCGGCCCACGTTCGCCTCCGTTAGGGTTTCCTGAGCTTCTCTATATAAAGTCCTGCGCGGCAACCGCCACAATACCACCGAAAACCAATCTAGGGTTTTTCCATCCTCTCTACTTGCGCCGTCATCATAGTCTACTCCATCCCGCTTGCCGGCGTGCACCGGCGGACGAGAGAGCAGGTCTCCGGAACCACTCGCCTTTGCGATCCTGTACGGGAGAGGGCGAATAAGGTTTTTGGGAAGTGCTTCGCGCGACTGCTCGAGTTCTCCATCACGGGTCGTCTTCCATCCAAGTCAGGCGGTGCTGCCTACCGCCGTCTTCGTCGGCATCTGCTGCGATCACTCTTCCTCAAAGTTTCTACTACGACAACCGAACGGTACGTACTACGTGATCCTGTTTGGTTATTCATCATGTTCTGCGAGTACATGTTAAGCTGCTGTTTGTTTCCGATCATCCTGTTGTTTAGTACATCTAGTATGTTCGAGTTACATGAGCTAGTAGCTGGTTTTGTCATGATTTATATTCTGGAATTAATCGTGGAAATTATGCCTAATAATCCAACAAGTAATACACACACTACTGGCTCAATGCCTCAACATCGATACTATTGAACATCTGATTGTTGGCCGATTGAAGCGACGGTGCATCCTTGCCTCACGCAACTTCTTCGCATGCAAGATCTGCAAACATGCTTAGAGAAATCTTATAGAATAGAAGTATAAGTAAACCTTAGAGACGCAACAAAATGATTGGGGCTAGATTTTGAAATAAAGGACTGAGGTTGGTAGGTACCTTTGCCTGAGGTTGTACTCATGATCCTTCTCCTCAATTTTATTAGGTACCTAGAGTTGTAGAGAAAGCAAAGCAAAAGAGGGTTAAAATTACTACACACTTTGTAGATAATACAACACTCAGGTCTGTGCCTACAAAGCTTTATTCCATTTAGGATTCAGCTAAAGCAAAAAAAATAAACCTCGTTTCGATGTATAGGTCTGCATAAGAGCAGCACAATTTTCATATATGAAGTGGTACTTCATTAGTCTTGATGCAAGATAAACATAGAAGCCACAGCGGTCCAGGCTACAACATCCTTCTCTGTCAGGGTTCTTATCCAAGTCAACGTGACCACTACTTCCAATTACATATTCATCAAAAATTGAATAGAAAGAGAACCATGAGATACCTAGATTTTAGAATAGTGTACCTGCATTGCCTCTAGGTCATCAAAAATTGACTAAAAGAGAACCATGAGATACCTAGATTTCAGAATAAAGGAGTGTACCTGCATTGCCTCTAGGCCAGCAAACCATTTAGGAAAGTGGCAAAGGTAAGATCAACTCGTCAGGCCAAACCTCCAAACCTCATACCACAGCCCCGAGAACATTCCACAACATCAAATCTTTCAGCAGCATACAATCAAACAGCTTCCACGCTTCCTCCATGACGCGCAGCTCCGTACATAGTCAGACTAAGCCAGCACCAATGCCAGACAAAGCCATCACCAATGAAAGTGTCCGCGACACGAACACCCCGGACTCGAGAGCCCTACCGACGGGGCACAAGGGCAAGAGGGGAACCAATGGTTGATGCAGGATGCGTGGAACGCGTGGCTGCAGGGGGCAACGCTCGACACTGCTTGTCGGCGCATGATGCAGCTGGATTGGAACTCAACAACCATTCATTGCATCAGTTACGGGAGTACATATACGAGGAGTACAGGTCGTGGGCATATGGTGTCGCACGTAAAGGAAAGTGATCCTATGACTAAGGAACTAACCGAAGACTAGGGGGAGGAGGTTACAGACGCGACAGTACATACCCCCCCCCCCCCCCCCCCGCAGTCAGAACAGCGCTGGGAGCGACGTTCAGACTGTTCCGAAATTCTTCAAAGACAATGGTTGGGAGTCCCTTCGTGAAGATATAGAGCAAAGTGAGAGCTGGTAGGAACATGAAGGACCCGAGCTTCACCAAGTGCCACACGATCACGAATAAAATGCAGGTCAATCTCGATATGTTTAGTCCTTTGGTGCTGAACTGGATTGGTGGTCAAATACATGGTTGAAACATTGTCACAATAGACAACTGTAGCACAAGTGGGAGGTCGGTGAAGCTCCTAAAGAAGTTGGTGTAGCCAACATGACTCGGCAATACAATTGGCAACTGCACGATATTCAGCTTCCGCACTAGAACGAGACACAGTGGGTTGGCGGCGAGAAGACCAGGAGACCAAATTGTTGCCGATGAATACACAAAACCCAGAAGTGGACTTAAGAGTGTCGGGGCACCCTGCCCAATCCGCGTCGGAATATGCAATAAGATCCATAGAAGATGTCTTGTGTAGCGTCAAACCATAATGAGATGTGCCCTTGATGTACCGCAGAATGCGTTTGATCAGCTGAAAATGTGAATCCCGGGGAGCATGCATGAACAAGCACACCTGCTGAACGGCATAAGAAAGATCCGGCCGTGTAAGGGTGAGGTACTTATGTGCGCCCGCAAGACTCCGATAGAGACTCGGATCTGAAAAGGGCGAACCATCCATGGCAGAAACTTTGGACCGAGTATCAATAGGTGTAGATATAGGGTGACAATTGAGCATCCTAGCCCTCTCCAAAATCTCCAAAGCATACTGTTGCTGCGACAAAAACAAGCCCTCGGGTGTACGGTGGACATCAATGCCAAGAAAGTGGTGTATATCACCAAGGTCACTCATCGAGAATTCCTGGTTAAGAGAGGTAATGATGCTGTCGATAAGGTGGGTGGTGTGGGCGGTAAGGGTGATGTCATCGACATAGAGAAGTAAATATGCAGTGGAGGACCCTTGGAGAAGAATGAAAGGGAGGAATCACACTAAGAGGGCGAAAAACCAATGGAAGTAATGAATTTGGTAAATCGATGAAACCAAGTGCGAGGTGCTTGTTTGATACCATAGAGGGATTTATGCAACCGACACACATGAGAGGGGCGAGTGGGGTCAACAAAGCCAGAGGGTTGTTCACAATATACCGTTTCCTCGAGATGACCATGGAGAAATGCATTCTTGACATCCATTTGGTGAATGAGCCAAGGCTGAGTGACAGCGATGCTTAGCACAGTGCGAATAGTGGCGGGCTTCACCACGGGGCTGAAAGTTTCCCCATAATCCACGCCATGCTGCCGTGTGAATCCACGGACGACCCATATCGCCTTATACCGAGCAAGAGTATCATCGGGTTCAGCTTGTGACGAAAAATCCACTTCCCGGTCACCACATTAACACCTGCAGGACGAGCAACTAGAGACCAAGTGTCATTCTGCATTAGAGCATTAAATTCATCAAGCATAGCAGCATGCCAGTTTGGGTCTTTTAGGGCAGAACGGTAGGTGGAGGGGAGGGGAGAAATAGTGGAGGAGGGTGTAGTATGCAGGGAAAAAGTCTGCTTAGGCATGAAATATCCTGCCTTACCGCGTGTAACCATTCTGTGTGGATTTTGGGGTGGTTCTACCGGAGTCGATTTGGGTGGAAGATGTGGTCGTAGCGTTTTTGGGGGGCTGGCGGGTGGCGGCTGGGGTCCAGGCGACGGGGACAGATGGGAGGCGCTGGGTGTGGTGTTGTCTGGCGGGCTGGTGGAGGCGTGGGTTGGTGATGTCGTGGCAGGAGCGGGTAGGCGCGGAGGGGTGGACGAGGTGGGTCGGGTGGAGTCAGGGGCCACGCGGTCGGCCGACGCAGCAGGCGAGGAGGATGCGGTCGGGGCAGGTGGCGCGCACGGGGAGGTGGGCAAGGACGAGGTTGGTGGCGCACGCGATCCGGAGCGGATTGGATTTGCAGGTTCGGTTTCCACCGGATTGTCTGCAGAATTGTGATCTGTGACAACAGAAAAATAAGGAAACGAGGATTCATCAAATATTACGTGCCTGGACACAATAACTCGCCGTGTTTCCAAGTTGAGGCAACGATAACCTTTATGTTCACGTGGATAGCCTAGGAAAACGCACCGCGCCGATCGGGGAGCCAACTTGTGAGGTGCGGTAGCAGAGAGATTAGGGAAACACAAGCACCCAAAAACTCTGAGGTGATCGTAGGTGGGATGGACTCCATATAAACGGTATTGGGGGGTGTCGAAAGTGATGGCACGGGAAGGACGACGGTTTAGGAGATGCGTCGCCGTGTGCAAGGCTTCTACCCAAAAGGGGGGCGGTAATTGGGCTTGAAGGAGTAGCGTGCAGATGATATCATTGGTGGTACGAAGAAGGCGCTCAGCCTTACCATTTTGGGGAGAGGTGTGAGGGCATGAGAGGCGAAACGAGACACCATGGGAATCAAATTAACCACGCAACTCAGTAGTGAGAAATTCCCCTCCATTGTCACATTGCATACAACAAATGGTAATGTGAAATTGAGTAATAACAAACTGAAAGAAGCGTTGCAAAGTGGCACAAGTGTCGGATTTATTATGCAATGGAAAAGTCCAAGAGTAGTGAGAGAAATCATCTAAAATAACAAGGTAATATTTGTAGCCAGAAAAACTAACAATTGGAGAGGTCCACAAGTCACAATGTATGAGTTGAAAGGCAGCGGTAGTGTAAGATGATGATGTAGGAAAAGGCAAGCGAGGTTGGCGTCCAAGTTGGCACGCCTCACAAATGGGAGATGGACGAGTGGTAGCCTCAATATCATTATTACATGGTGAAAGAAAATCTAGAGGAATGCGAGAGAAAGATGCATTGCTAGGGTGTCCAAGTCGTCGATGCCACAAGTCGCCGGTGGTGGTGGTGAGAGCCGTGGGGATGTTGTTCTTGTCGCCAAAAAGGGGGTATAAGCCATCATCACTATTGGAGCATAGAAGTGTAGTCTTGGTGGCTAGATCCTTCACGGTGAAACCAAAAGGGTCAAATTCAATAGAGACATGATTATCACAGGTAAATTGACGAACATAGATTAAGTTTTGGACAATTTTTGGCAACACGAGAACATTTTGCAGAGTGAAAGGTAAATCTGATATTTGGACGGATCCGACCTCTACAATAGGAATTTTAGACCCATTACCAACAGTGATATACTCAGAATTTAATTGATCTAAATAGGAGTGAGAGGTGGTCAAATTACCCGTCTTACCGGTGACATGGGAGGAAGCGCCGGAGTCCATGACCCATTCGGGTTGAGGCAGCTGGTACCCTGAGTTGCTGGCAGCACCGTGTATCATCGCAGCATGATCAAAGGAATATGGCACGGGGGCCGCCTGTTGAGGGTATGACGATGAAGCGGAGCACAGGACGGGGAACTGCTGCTGCTGGTACGGCTGCGGCACCTGCGACGAGGTGGAGTACATGATGGGATAGGCGCTGGAGGGCGCGCCCGGGCGAGCACCGAGAATGCTAGAAGCGTTTGGGGTCACCCATGGCGCCCGAGTCGGTGGGAAGGGGGCGCCCACAGGAGCGAAGTACCCAAACCAGGGCTTTTGTGAGGAGCCTCCGCCATGGGAGCCTCCGAACAGCTGCTGCTGGACACCACCACGACCGCCGCCACCACGCCCGCCACCGCCAGATTGGTGCTGATGCTGGCCACTGCTTCCCGTGGCTACCACCCTGCCCGTACCCGTTGTAGCCAGAAATCGAATTTTTTCCACGGTAATTCGGGCTGACTCCAGGAATACGTGGGTGCCCACCGCTGGTTTGGCCACCAGTTGGGGGCGGGCCACGGCCTCCACCACCGTGGCAACGAAGGCGGTGGAGCCATGAGCCTGCTGGCGCGAGTTGAGCTCCACCTCGGCGAGTTGGATCCACGAGAAGCAGTCTGCAAATGGAGGCAGGGGCATCCGCCCTTTTAGGATCTCAGACTGCAGATTGAACGCATCGCCCAGCCCATCTAGGAATTGGTGAGCGAGATCGAGGTCGTCGACAGGCCGCCCGATGGCCGCCAGTTCATCGGCGAGGGACTGGAGCTTGTTGGCGTAGGCCGCGACGGACATGTCGCCACGAGGGGAGCTGCGGAAGGCCTTGCTGAGGAAGAGGTACCGAGAAGACTCGTTGTCGAGGAAGAAGCGCTGCAGGCGTGTCCACGTGGTGAGGGCGAGGCCGTCGGTGCCCTTCACGAGACGATAGATATCATCGGTGAGGGTTGCCATGAACCAGAGGCTCAGATGGATGTCGACGGCGCGCCAGTCGTCGTCGGGATCACGAGGCGCAACCCCCTCATTGACATGATCCAGAACATTGTACATAGTCATGATGGAGAGAAGAATTTGTCGCCATTTGGAGAAGTTTGCCCCGGAAGAATTCACCTGAAATTTGATGTAGTCGCTAATATGGATGCCGAGAATTGGGTGGGAGGGAAATTGGGTGGCTCGCCGGACGGGAAGAACGGCGGCAGGCTGTGTGGTGGCAACCGGCAACGCAGCAGAAAAGTCACCGAAATGGAGAGGATTGATGTGGGGAGTTGGTGGGGCTCGGGGCATTGTTTGGCATTGTTGCAGGGGTGTTGAGGGATCTGTATCTAGGGGATTAGCAGGAGGAGCTTGGGCGCTGGAGGAGGAAGGCATGGTGGCCGGAGAGAAGGAAGAAGAGGACATGGAGAAGAACGTTGCTCTGATACCAAGCTGGATTGGACCTCAACAACCATTCATTGCATCAGTTACGGGAGTACATATACGAGGAGTACAGGTCGTGCGCATATGGTGTCGCTGAAGGGAATATGCCCTGAGAGGCAATAATAAAGTGTTTATTATGTGTATTCCAAGTATATGATAGATGTTTATTTTGCATGCTATAATTGTATTAATATGGAAACGTTAATACATGTGTGTTTAATAAACAAACAGAAAGTTCCTAGTTATGCCTCTCTCATAAACTAGCTCGTTGATTAACAAGATGATCAAGGTTTCCTGATCATGGACATTGGATGTTGTTAATAACGGGATCACAACATTAGTGTAATGGTGTGATGAACATTCATCCGAAGTATAGCATTACGATCAAAGTCA
The DNA here is from genome assembly GCA_916181665.1 of Avena sativa. Taxonomy (NCBI): domain Eukaryota; kingdom Viridiplantae; phylum Streptophyta; class Magnoliopsida; order Poales; family Poaceae; genus Avena; species Avena sativa. The sequence continues at coordinate 58,879,640 of OV702280.1, read as the reverse complement.
TTGAGTTTATATTGCTATAACAACTTACGAAGTGATCCTAATCCTTAGACCATGAGATCATGTCAATCACTAACACCGGAAGAGTTTCTTGATAACATCAAACGTCACACCGTAACAGGGTGATTATAAAGATGGATTCAGAACTAATAAAGTGTTATGTTGAGGCTCATGGATCGAGAGTGGAATTTGTTCATCCCGATGACGGATAGATATACTCTGGGCCCTCTCGGTGATATCACATTGATTAGCTTGCAAGCAAGTGATTTGATCACTAGAATGTTATATCACAGGAACGAGAAAAGAGTGCATGTAGGTAATGAGATCAAACTAGGTATGGAGATACCGATGATCGAATCTCGGACATGTAATATATCGTGAAACAAAGGGATTAAGATACCAGCGTAAAAGGTTCCGACGATCACAACAAAGTCATCGTTGAATGTGTGGGAGTCAGTATGGGTCTCCAGATCCCGCTTCTGATTATTGATCCGAGAGGGGTCTCGATCATGTCCGCATTATTCACGAACCGTAGGGTGACACACTTAAGAGACACCGACATCCAATTGGAGCAAATGTTTCATGCCGAAAGAATGAACAAGCGCAGGAATTTATTTCACTAGATACCGAAATAGGTTTTCGGGTGAAATTGCATAAAGTGGTTATGCATGTGAAATAGAATTCTAGCAAGGGGTTATTTGTGAATGTTTGTCATTAAAGTAATTGACAAAATTCTGAATAAAATAAAAGAGTTTTATTTAATGAGAGTTTGCATTAAATTTGGTGGAAATTTAATGGGAATTTGAGTGGACTTTTGAGTGGAGGGATTTTAAAGGGCATTTTGTGAGTGGAGTGTCCACCCACATGAATGAAGGAGGGGAGGGGGCAGCCCCCATGGCCGGCGGCCACCCCCTTGGGTGCCCCCCTCCTCCTATAAAAGGAGCCCCCCTCCTCACTTGTCTCTCACACCTCCTCGTGAAGGATCTCTCTCCCCCTCTAGAATTTATCCCCCATGGTCTCGGACTAGCGAGATACATGTTCCCGGTGGCTATTCGGCAAGAAAGAGTTGTGCTTCCCCTGCATCGCTGGAGCGAGGAGGCGGAGGTTGCTCGGTGCCTCGAACGTGTGTGCGAGCACGGATGCGCTGCTAATTTGCGGCGCTAGGACTTCCTCTCGATCTTGAGATCGGCAAGAGATCGTCTACATCAACCACGAGTTGAACTCGTTAAGCTTTGTCGGTCTTCAAGGGTATGTTCTATACGGATATACATCCGCCCGTTGTTTGTATCTAGTAGATAGATCTTGGTATATAGTTCACATCATAGGAAATTTTTTGTTTTCTATGCTGCGAACCCTATAGTGGTATCAGAGCCGGATCTATGCGTAGATACTTTACACGGGTAGTACACATATGAGTATGTGGGCGATGATGATCATGTTGTTGCTCCTTTGTTGTAATTTTGGATATTGGTGGCATAGTGGGATGAAGCGGCCCGGACAAACTTTACATGTCCTCGCACATGAGACCTGTTCCACGCTTGACATGCAACTAGTTTGCATAAGTGGCTAGCGGGTGTCTGTCTCTCCTACTATAGTCAATATCTATTTTGCAAGCGAGTTGTCAACAATTTGATTATCCTTGTTGTGGTTCATGTTCGTAGGTAAGAACGGTTCTACCTCGAAAGCCCTAAGCCACGTAAAACTTGCAATGGATAAATTAGAGGCGTCTAGTTTAGATTGTTGCTGGGCTAGTGTTATGATATGGTAGTGTTGTAAGTAGAAGTATGAGATGATACTCTTACAACACACATAGCATGTAAAATCCATAGACCTTGGATTTACACATATAGGTATGATAGTGATCATACCACGATGCACATGATAGAGATCATCTGCAGGAACCATATCATTTCACTAATAAACATATGATGTTTGATAGCATCTTATATTGCTTGTTTAGCGCTTTGTTAGCATAATAAGATGATCCCTCATTTAAATATCAAGATAAGAATATGTTCTTCCTTTAGTATGCACCGATTATGTTTTCGTCGCTCCAAGACATCACGTGATGATCGGGTGTTCTTGGATCCACGACCATATTTCGGGTGTAAAACAGTTACACACGCGAATACTAAGGTTCTAACTTGGCGAGCCTAGCATGTACAAACATGGCCTCGGAACACGGACCGAAAGGTTAAGCATGAGTCATATAGTTGATATGATGCCCATTTGATGCTCGCCTTTGAAGCTATACCGACTCACGTGATGATCGGACTTGGTGTAGTGGATTTGGTTCATGTAATCACCAAAAAGGCACGAGGGATGTCGTTTTTGAGTGGGAGTTCATTCGTAATATAGATTAGTTGAACTCAATCTATCATACACTTAGTCTAAACTTTACAAATTCTGTTGTAGATGGCACCACCCGCTTTTAATTTCAATGTGTTCATGGAGAAAGAGAAACTAGCAACGAACGGTAGCAACTTTACCGAATGGGCCATGAATTTGAGGATTCTCCTCTCTGCTGCACAAAAGCAATATGTGCTAGAAGCGCCGTTAGGCCCCCCACCTTTTGATGATGCCCCTGACGAGGAGAAGAATGTCTATCAGACTCGTCAGGAGGACCACAACTTAGTTCATTGCGGCATATTGTATGGGCTAGAGCCGGAACTTCGAAAGCGTTTCGAAAACGGCAATGCATTTGATACAATGGGTGAGTTGAAAATGATTTTCGACACACATGCTGCTGTAGAGAGCTACAACGCTTCAGAAAAGTTCTTTAGCTGCATGATGGAAGATGACAACTCCGTTAGTGAGCATGTACTCAAGATGTCGGGTTACGCCGATAAGCTTGTGTCCTTGGGAATATCGATTCCCATTGACTTAGGCATCCATCGTGTTCTGCAGTCTCTACCACCTAGCTATAAGAGCTTCGTGATGAACTATAATATGAAAGGCATGAAGAAGTCTCTCCCCGAGCTTCTGTCAATGCTTAAAACTGCAGAAGTGGAGATCAAAAAGGAACATCAAGTGTTGATGATCAATAGGAACACTGGTTTCAAGAAAGACAAGAAGGGAAAACGGAAGGGAAGTAAGGGCGGCAAGCCTGTTGCCGTGCCTGAAAAGAAACCTCGAGTTGGACCTAAGTCTGATTCCGAGTGCTACTATTGTAAGGGGACTGGCCACTGGAAGCGCAACTGCCCCAAGTATCTGGCAGACAAGAAGGCCGGCAAGGCAAACAAAGGTATATATGATATACATGTTATTGATGTGTACTTGACTAGTGCTCGCAGTAGCACCTGGGTATTTGATACCGGTTCAGTTGCTAATATTTGTAACTCGAATCAGGGGCTGCGGAACATGCGACCGCTAGCAAGGGGTGAGGTCAAGATGCGTGTCGGCAATGGATCAAGCGTTGATGTGATCGCCGTCGGAACGCTGCCTCTCCACTTGCCGTCGGGATTAGTTATAAACTTGAATAAATGTTATCTGGTGCCTGCACTGAGCATGAACATTGTATCTGGATCGTGTTTGATGCGAAGTGGTTATTCATTTAAATCCGAGAACAATGGTTGTTCCATTTATATGAATGAAATCTTTTATGGTCATGCACCTATGATGAATGGTTTATTTCTATTAGATCTCGATGATAATGTTACACATATTCATAATGTTGATGCTAAAAGGATTAAACTTAATGATGATATATCCGCATATATGTGGCACTGCCGTCTAGGTCATATTGGCGTTAAACGCATCAAGAAGCTCCATTCGGATGGACTTTTGGAATCACTTGATTATGAATCATTTGATACATGTGAGCCATGCCTTATGGGCAAGATGACTAGAACGCCGTTTTCCGGTTCAATGGAACGGGCGACAGATTTATTGGAAATCATACATTCTGATGTATGTGGTCCAATGAGTGTGTCGGCGCGAGGTGGATATCGTTATTTTGTTACTTTCACGGATGATTTGAGTAGATACGGTTATATCTACTTGATGAAACACAAGTCTGAAACCTTTGAAAAGTTCAAGGAATTTCAGAATGAAGTGGAAAATCATCGTAATAGAAAGATCAAATTTCTACGGTCCGACCGTGGAGGTGAGTATCTAAGTTACGAGTTTAGCACTCACATGAAAGAGTGTGGAATTGTTTCACAACTCACACCTGCCAGAACACCACAGCGAAATGGTGTGTCGGAACGTCGTAATCGTACTTTATTAGATATGGTTTGATCTATGATGTCTCTGACGGACTTGGCGTTGTCATTTTGGGGTTATGCACTAGAAACTGCTGCATTCACTTTAAATCGGGCACCATCTAAATCCGTTGAAAAGACACCGTATGAATTGTGGTTTGGAAACAAACCTAAGATGTCATTTCTTAAAGTTTGGGGATGCGATGTTTATGTGAAGAAACTTCAACCGGATAAACTCGAACCCAAAGCGGAAAATGCGTCTTCATAGGATAACCTAAAGAAACTATTGGGTATTCCTTCTATCATAGATCCGAGGGCAAGGTTTTTGTTGCCAAGAATGGATCCTTTCTAGAGAAAGAGTTTCTCGCGAAAGGTGTGAGTAGTCGGAAGGTAGAACTCGAAGAGGTTGTGGAACCTTCTCTTCAAAGTATGGCGAGTAGCGCAGCGCCGGAAGTTGTTCCGGAGTTGGCTCCACGTGTTGAAGAGGGAACTAATGATAATGATCATGAAACTCCGAAAGAGAGTACTACCGAACCTCGCAGGTCAAACAGGACGCGTGCAGCTCCCGAGCTGTACGGAAATCCTGTCATGAATTTCATGGTTGATGAAAATGATGACCCTGCGACGTATGAAGAAGCGATGATGAGCCCGGATTCCAACAAATGGTTAGAAGCCATGAAATCCGAGATGGAATCCATGTATGAAAATCAAGTTTGGAACTTGGTGGAATTACCTCACGACCGAAAGGCTGTGGAGAACAAATGGATTTTCAAAAGGAAAACTGATGCTGATGGTAGTGTGACCGTCTATAAAGCTCGACTTGTCGCAAAGGGGTTTCGACAAATTCAAGGAGTTGACTACGATGAGACTTTCTCTCCCGTAGCGATGCTAAAGTCAGTTAGGATTATGTTAGCAATTGCTGCATTTTTCGATTATGAGATATGGCAGATGGATGTCAAAACCGCGTTTCTCAATGGTAATATTGAAGAAGAGTTGTATATGATACAACCAAAGGGTTTTGTCGATCCTAAGGATGCTAACAAGGTGTGCAAGCTTCAGCGATCCATCTATGGATTGAAGCAAGCATCACGAAGTTGGAATCACCGCTTTGATGAGGTGATCAAAGAGTTTGGATTTGTCCAAACTTATGGAGAAGCTTGTATTTACAAGAAAGTGAGTGGGAGCAATGTGGCATTTCTGATATTATATGTGGATGACATATTATTGATCGGAAATGATATAGATATTTTAAACAGTGTTAAAAGTTATCTAAACAGCAAATTTTCAATGAAGGACCTAGGTGAAGCGTCATACATATTAGGCATAAAGATCTATAGAGATAGACCTAGGCGCCTAATAGGGCTATCGCAAAGTACATACCTTGATAAGATTTTAAAGAAGTTTAAAATGGACGGAAGTAAGAAGGGGTTCTTACCTATGTTGCAAGGCAAGACATTGAGTAAGACTCAAAGTCCGGCTTCGTCGGAAGAAAGAGAGATAATGGACAAAGTCCCCTATGCTTCAGCCATAGGCTCTATAATGTACGCCATGCTATGTACAAGACCGGATGTGGCACATGCTATTAGTTTGACTAGTAGGTACCAATCGGATCCAGATTCGGAACACTGGATAGCGGTCAAGAATATCCTTAAGTACTTATGAAGAACTAAGGATATGTTTCTTGTATACGGAGGTGAAGAAGAGCTCGTCGCTAAGTGTTATGTCGACGCTAGCTTTGACACCGATCCGGATGACTCTAAGTCTCAATCCGGATACGTATTTCTCATGAATGGTGGAGCGGTTAGTTGGAGGAGCTCCAAACAACCTGTGGTAGCGGGATCAACAACGGAGGCCGAATATGTTGCTGCTTCAGAAGCGGCTCAGGAAGCAGTTTGGATGAAGGAGTTCATATCCGAACTAGGAGTGGTGGCAAACGCGTTGGACCCAATGGTGATCTATTGTGACAACAATGGTGCCATTGCCAATGCCAAAGAGTCAAGGTCTCACAAGCATTCCAAGCATATTAAGCGCCGGTTTCACTCCATCCGCGAGCATGTCAAGGATGGAGATATAAAGATTTGTAAAGTACATACGGATCTCAATGTAGCAGATCCGTTGACTAAAACTCTCCCTAGAGCAAAACATGATCAACACCAGAACTCAATGGGTGTTAGATTTATCACTATGTAACTAGATTATTGTCTCTAGTGCAAGTGGGAGACTGAAGGGAATATGCCCTGAGAGGCAATAATAAAGTGTTTATTATGTGTATTCCAAGTATATGATAGATGTTTATTTTGCATGCTATAATTGTATTAATATGGAAACGTTAATACATGTGTGTTTAATAAACAAACAGAAAGTTCCTAGTTATGCCTCTCTCATAAACTAGCTCGTTGATTAACAAGATGATCAAGGTTTCCTGATCATGGACATTGGATGTTGTTAATAACGGGATCACAACATTAGTGTAATGGTGTCATGAACATTCATCCGAAGTATAGCATTACGATCAAAGTCATTGAGTTTATATTGCTATAACAACTTACGAAGTGATCCTAATCCTTAGACCATGAGATCATGTCAATCACTAACACCGGAAGAGTTTCTTGATAACATCAAACGTCACACCGTAACAGGGTGATTATAAAGATGGATTCAGAACTAATAAAGTGTTATGTTGAGGCTCATGGATCGAGAGTGGAATTTGTTCATCCTGATGACGGATAGATATACTCTGGGCCCTCTCGGTGATATCACATTGATTAGCTTGCAAGCAAGTGATTTGATCACTGGAATGTTATATCACAGGAACGAGAAAAGAGTGCATGTCGGTAACGAGATCAAACTAGGTATGGAGATACCGATGATCGAATCTTGGACATGTAATATATCGTGAAACAAAGGGATTAAGATACTAGCGTAAAAGGTTCCGACGATCACAAGAAAGTCATTGTTGAATGTGTGGGAGTCAGTATGGGTCTCCAGATCCCGCTTCTGATTATTGATCCGAGAGGGGTCTCGATCATGTCCGCATTATTCACAAACCGTAGGGTGACACACTTAAGAGACACCGACATCCAATTGGAGCAAATGTTTCATGCCGAAAGAATGAACAAGCGCAGGAATTTATTTCACTAGATACCGAAACAGGTTTTCGGGTGAAATTGCATAAAGTGGTTATGCATGTGAAATAGAATTCTAGCAAGGGGTTATTTGTGAATGTTTGTCATTAAAGTAATTGACAAAATTCTGAATAAAATAAAAGAGTTTTATTTAATGAGAGTTTGCATTAAATTTGGTGGAAATTTAATGGGAATTTGAGTGGAATTTTGAGTGGAGGGATTTTAAAGGGCATTTTGTGAGTGGAATGTCCACCCACATGAATGAAGGAGGGGAGGGGGCAGCCCCCATGGCCGGCGGCCACCCCCTTGGGTGCCCCCCTCCTCCTATAAAAGGAGCCCCCTCCTCACTTGTCTCTCACACCTCCTCGTGAAGGATCTCTCTCCCCCTCTACAATTTATCCCCCATGGTCTCGGACTAGCGAGATACATGTTCCCGGTGGCTATTCGGCAAGAAAGAGTTGTGCTTCCGCTGCATCGCTGGAGCGAGGAGGCGGAGGTTGCTCGGTGCCTCGAACGTGTGTGCGAGCACGGATGCGCTGCTAATTTGCGGCGCTAGGACTTCCTCTCGATCTTGAGATCGGCAAGAGATCGTCTACATCAACCACGAGTTGAACTTGTTAAGCTTTGTTGGTCTTCAAGGGTATGTTCTCTACGGATATACATCCGCCCGTTGTTTGTATCTAGTAGATAGATCTTGGTATATAGTTCACATCGTAGGAAATTTTTTGTTTTCTATGCTGCGAACCCTACAGTCGCACGTAAAGGAAAGTGATCCTATGACTAAAGAACTAACCGAAGACTAGGGGAAGGAGGTTATAGACGCGACAGTACAGATGTACAACATTTATTCAACAGATGCATCGAGGTAGACAACGCAGACTGGCGGCGCAGTGGATGGTACGTCGCAGGGAGAGGACTGAGAGGTTGCTGATTTAGGTGGACGAGACGTGGTACCGCCTGCCCTCCAGCCACCGTCCTGGTCGTGCTGGGTCCTGCCACCGTTGAACCCCGATAGTCAATATAGGTCCGCTACCATGGTCAGAGAGAGAGAGAGAAAAGGAGAGGCGAAGCAGGATAGGGCTTGGGGTTCTCACGGTGATGGTTGGAAGGCAAGCGAGACTGACTCCCGGTGAATCGAGGCTATTGGGCTTGGCCATTTGAACGCGTTCGTGGAGAGCAAAGTGCAGCGCGACAAAAGGAAGAGCGAAACGCTCCTGGGCAGGAAACAGAAGGCTTTATTCTTTTTAGGTAAAAAAATAGAGATTTGTTTAAAAAATGGCATCATAGGCTCACCAGCCTAGAATTCTAGAAAGTTCTGGGTTCGCCGCTGGCTGGTTTGCCAGTCGGGTCTTGTCTGTTCCCTCTTCAGATCTGTCTTGAGGTTTTCGCATCCGGCTACCCTCAGCCGGCTGACGTGTTGGTGCTTTGCATCTTGTCTAGTTAGTCTATCTGGGGGCAGTCCTTCCGACACTAGCCCCCGAGCGTGTGTAGATTCCGTTCTCAGACGAAATATGCGCGCGCTCAGAAAGTTAGGATTTTGAAAAATTTCCGGGTTGAATCTTGGCGGTTGAGCAGCCCCGGATGCGTCATCACTGACGCCAGCCACACGTGATGATGGTTGTCGGAGGGCGTGCGTCGTGGGGTCACGTCGGCTGTCGCTTCGGGAACTGTCGCCGGTGCCTCGCCTCCCGCGCCGGGATCTTCTGTGCGTGGTGCGCGACCGCAAAAGATCTAGACGTCGTTGGGGCCGTGGGGGGTCGCCATGTGGCGGGCTGGCGGTTTGCCTCCCTGGCCCCTTTAAGTAGGAGCCGCGGCGCCGCGCCGCCCCTACTGGTCATTTGCCCCCCTCATCCTTGCCTTCGACGCCGCTGCTCTCGCTGCCTCTTTGCGTCCGCCCCTTCTCTGTGCCGCCGACGAGCTCGCACTGTCCGCTCCGCCCGCGACGCCAGTCCGTTTCCTTGCCGGAGTGACAGGCAACCGCTGCTCCTCCGCCGCTCCTCTTCCACCTTCTCCCCCTCGCTCTCCTTCTCCCACTCGCTCTCCTTCTCCCCTGCGCTCCGCCGCCGCCATGCCGAAAGCCGAGGCGCCTGGTGCGGTTCCTGCGTGACGGAGGCACAAGTGGAGAAATACCGGCGGTTGCGCCTCCTGCCGACCGCCGGCGAGGTCAGGGTCCGCCTGGCCCTGGCTGACGAGATCTCGCCGGCTCCGCAAGCCGGCGAACGAGTTATTTTCCTTGCGCATATGGCGCGCGGCCTGGCCTTTCCAGCGAGCCCCTTCTTCTTGTCCTTCCTTGCCCACTTCGATCTCCGCCTCCACCATCTCGGGCCAAATGCAATCGGCACCTTGGCCCACTTCGTCGCCTTCTGCGAATGCTATCTCGGGATCCTACCGGATCTCGGGCTCTTCTGCCGGCTCTTCTTGATCCGGCCTCAGGTGCAGTTCGCCAAGGGTCCGCTGGTGACCTGCGGTGGCGCCTCAATCTAGAGCCGGTCGCAGACCGGCTACCCCAAGTTCAAACCGCACGACACAGTTAAACTGTGGCAGCAGGCGTACTTTTATGTACGGAACTTGGGGTTTGAGGAACGGCTGAACCTCCCGGCCTTCCAGGACACCGAGTCCAGCCGGGCGCACCGGGAGGAGAAGATCTTCGGCTCCAAGGCAGAATCGGACGCGCTCCTCCACCAGATGAGGGGCTTGATGACGGCTGGTATAACTGGCGTCGCTGGCGTCGACGAGACGCTGAGTTGGGCCAGCCGGCTCATGATGTTCCTGCAGCAGCGAGCACGCAAGATGTGCTATTACTCCGGGCGGCTCGACCCCACCCGGCTCTCCCGCCACGACCCCTCCTTCGCCAACCTCTACGAGTGGGTCTGGATGATCACCAAGGAGAAGGTCGCTTCCAACTGGAAGTTTGGCTTCACTCCTTACATCCGCAAGAACCGCGCGCCCCGGGTGAGTATATTTATCTGCCTCTCTTTCCATCTATCGTTCTTGCGTTGTCCGGCTAACTCCCTTATCCGGTCTGACTTGCGTTTTGTTCCGCGCAGATGTTCCCTTGCATCATCCGGGAGGAGGGCGATGCACCCCTCCAGGTTTTTACGGCCGACCGTTCCGAGCCGCGCCCGCGCCGGAACATCGGCGAGGGCTCAGACGGCAAGGAGGGCTTCTTCCCCAGCTAGGGTGACGAAGCGGTGGAAGACCCGCACGGCCCCGAGCCGGAAGAGAGCGACAGCACCGCCACGCTCGAGCCTGTCCGGAAGAGTGCGAGCAAATGCACTTCCAGCAGCAGCGCCGCGCCTGAAGAGTCAGCTTCCAAGCGCAACCGGGCAAAGGGGGTTCCTCCGCGTCCTGGCCGGACCGCGGGCGGCCGGAAAAGATCCCCGCCCGTGGTGCAGGGGTAAGTCCTCCATCTTTTTCTCTTTCTCGTTCGTTTCTTTCTTCGTGTCAGTCCACGGCCTTTCCTCGATCTTGTTTTTGTATTGACATTGCATTTGCTTCCACGCAACGCCGTTCTGTCCTTTGCTGCGAGCCCGGCTAGCAATGCGCCCGCCGCTTCACCGCCCCGCGACCTTCCTCCTCCACCCATTGCCCCCTCGGTGGCTACCACGCCCCCTTCGACCGAGACCATGCCCCCGCGAGAGCCGGCGACCACGGTCCAGCCGATTGCTCCTGCGCCTGAGCGCACGGAGAGCCGGCCAAATGCGGCCGGGTGGGGGCTCATCAGCCGACGCGGGGGGCTCGGGCGCCAACAGGGACATGGTCATCGTCGGACGTGGACTCCGATGATGAGGCGACCACATAGTGGTAGGCGGCAATCCCAGACGCCCCGACCGCTCTAGCCGGCCCGCCGGCGCCTCTGCCCGCGGAGGCGGGAGCCTCGCTGCAAACCCTCGAGGTCAACCTCGAGGTCGGACTGGCGGAGGTGAAGCAGCTCCGGGCTACGCTAGCCGGCGCGAACGAGAAGGCCGCCAAGCAGCTGGCAGCGGTGCACAGGACTGCGCGAAGTAAGTTTTCCGGAGGCTTTTTCTTGCGCTCTTTTCCTTCTTGTTTTGCTTCTGGCTTCTGGCTTTCTCATTTGCGTTGTTTTCCTTCACCCATAGCTATTATGGTTTGCAGGAAGCAGGAGATTGACCGGCTAAAGCGCTCCAATGCGCGCCTTAGCCAGGACAATGCCTCCCTCTGGCTCCAGAATAAAGAATGGCATGGCAAGGTAAACCAGCTAGAGGCCACCATTAAGGAGCAGGAGGCGACTCTCGCCAGTCGGGCTAGCGCCTTTGACCTTCTGGACATGGAGGCCACCCGGCTGAAGGAGCACGCTGAGATGCTTGACAACGAGCTGATGGACATCGACTTTCTGGTGAAAGGTGAGTCCATCCGCTGGTGTCGTATGGTTTATCCGATTGCATTTTCCGGGTCGTCTTTTGACTTGCCCTTCTGATCACAAGGCTTCTACCCCCAAGTAGATGCTCTTGCCTATGACCGGGTGCAACAGGTTGCGCCGGGTGAGAAGGCAGCCGTCAAGGACTTGGTGGGCCAGCTCGTTGAGGATGCTTCCAACCTGCGCAAGGCCGCGACCGGCATCCACAACCTGGTTTTCCTGGGGGAGCTCCTGCCGGTGACCATGGGGGCCTGGCGATCAAGCTGGGTGGTGCGCCAAACGCGATCGACCGGCTGCGCGATCTGGCTACCCGCATCGGCTCCGAGATGGCGCTAGCCTTGATGCTTTTGTGGTACAAGGACGCCCGTCTCGACAAGCTGGTGGACGGCTTCCGAGTCGGCGCGGATCTTGAAGCCATGCGCCGGGCCTACCCGGACCTCCACTCCGTCGCGATCATGATTGCCGGCTACGCCGACATCGACGAGGTGCTCACGGACGACGAGGGGAGCTTGGGGGTTGATGGCGCGGGAGCGGATTGGCGTGGAGGCGTCCTCCTAGGCTGGCGGAGCTGGCGCGGCTCCTCCTCACGGCAAGGGTCCGGCCACTTGAAGGTGAAGACCCCAGGATGCCGGGTGAAGTTGTAGTTATCTTTCTGCTTTTGGTACTTGTGTTGTCTGAATAATCTGGATGCGCGGGGGCTTCGTCCCCCGATGTTTAAGTAACTTTTCTGGTTGGGTTTGCCTTCGAGCACCCATTTACGCTTATGCCTTGGTCGACTAGTCTTTCCGGCTGGTCCGCTCTAGCCGGACTTATCTTGCATTTGTTTTGCGCTTTGTTTTTTCTGGCTTCTTGACGGTCTGTCGACTTGCTCTGGCCGGTTGGCGCATCTGCCAACCGGATACTACATCCTTCGAGGGGGGGTGCGCCAGCGCACCCACTAGGTGTAGCCCCCGAGATTCGGAACAGCTGGAGTAGCCATGTGTTTCAAATCTTCAAAAAATTCTTGTCTGTCACCTTTGTCTGCCGAGTGTGACCTGCTTAGCCGGACCAGGGGAGCTGCACCGTGATCCGGCTAAGTATGTCCGACATGCTTTTCTCTATTACTTTCCTTTCTCCTCTCTTTCCATCTTTCCTTCTTCATATTTCTCTTCTTTCTCTTTCCGACTAGGTTTGTCTGACGCGTCCGACTAGCCGCGGCTAGCCGGCTTGGGCGGGTGGTGCCCTTGTGTTATGTCCGCCTTTGTCTTTCTCCTTGTCTGGCTGATGCACCCTTTAGCCGGATGCCGCCTACTTCCGGTGGGGGTGCACCAGCGCACCCACTGGGTGTAGCCCCCGAGATTCGGAGTGGCTACCGCAAATAGGTACTTCGAATCTTCACTGCTCTTGATTTTGACTCGGTGCGATTTGTGCAAAAAGAAACATACAAAAATTACTCCTTGTCAATATGTTGCCTTGTTAAATGTCTCTCTATTACCCGACTAGAGTTTTTCTTTTTTCAAAAACTAGCTCGTGCTCTTCTGGACACTTAGTCACTTTCTCGTGTGGGGTGCTGTTTACGCTGCACCTTGCCGGACAGCCGGGTTGCGGTCTGGAGCTGGAACCGAAGGGAGCTGACAATACACCGGGCATGGTACTAGGGGCTTCATAGCCAAAAAAGAACCAACTAGGCACATGGCTGGAGATTCCCGATCTGACACATCTTTCGCCGTTTTTCGTGTGGGATGCCCTCGGGCTTTTGCTCTTGCTAGCTGGACAGCCGGGTTGCGGTCTGTAGCTGAGACGAAGAGTGGGCCTCTGGCACCATTTCACACTACTCAGTCGGTTTACAGAATTGGCAAGGCGGGCCAACCGACAAGCCCCCGGGTAGGGTTCGACAGAAGCTGGAAAAATCATTGCAGGAATTTAATCGGATAAGAACGACAATCTGACTATCCGGTAAGGAGCCCCCGAGCATCAGCCGGGGTTCCGCATCTTTCATTCATTCAGGGATCTGGATACATACACTGATTTTTGTGACTAGGTGTAAAATGGTCGGAGGAGGTCCGCGTTCCATGGCCGCTCGGTCTCCTCGTCCGACTTATCCATCTTGTTCTTGCGCGGATGCTGCGCGTCGATGAGGTAGTAGGATTTGTTGTGCAGCGCCTTGCTGATGATGAAGGGTACCTCCCATGGAGGGGACAACTTGTGGATTCCCTTCGTGTCTTGTATCAGCCGGAGCACCAGGTCGCCCTCCCGGAATGCGACTGATCGGATGCGGCCGGAGTGATACCGGCGCAGCCCTTGCTGGTAGATGGCCGATCTGGATAAGGCCAGCTCGCGGGCCTCCTCGAGGAGGTCTACACTGTCCTCCATTGCCTCCTGGTTCTCCTTCTCCGTGTATAGGAGCTTGCGGGGTGAGTCGAACTCGATGTCTGCCGCGAGAACTACCTCGGAGCCATAGGTGAGGAAGAACAGGGTGAAGCCGGTTGATCTGTTCAGGGTGGTGCAGAGGCTCCACAGCACAGCCGGCAGCTCCTCGATCCAGCAACCGGGTGATCGCTCTAATGGCTCGATCAGTCGGGGCTTGATTCCGGCTAGCACCAAGCCGTTGGCTCTTTTGACCTGCCCATTGGACTGCGAATGTGCGACGAATGCGAGGTCCAGTCAGATCCCTTTGTTGTGGCAGAACCGAGCGAAGCCCCCCTTGGCGAAGTTCGTGCCGTTATCGGTGATGATGCTGTGGGGGTAGCTGAACCAGATGATGATGTCGCAAAAGAAAGTGACGACCGTGGCCCGGTCTAGCTTCCGGATCGGCTTTGCCTCGATCCACTTGGTGAACTTGTCCACCGGCACCAGCAGGTGGGCCATGCCGGCTCGAGCTCGCTTTAAGGGCCCGACCATGTCCAACCCCCAGACGGTGAAGGGCCAGGTGATCGGTATCGTCTTGAGCGCAGAAGCCGGCATGTGCCTTAGCCGGCCGAACCGCTATCACCCATTGCACGCGCGAACCAGCTGGTCCGCGTCCTCCGAAGCAGTCGGCCAGTAGAATCCGTGGCGCATCACTTTCGACACCAAGGCCTGCGAGGAGGCGTGGTGACCGCACTCCCCCTGGTGGATCTCTTTCAGCAGCCGGTAGCCAGTATACGCATGGAGGCACCACTGGAAGACGCCCGCGGTGCTGCGCTTGTACAGCTCTTTGTTGATGATGGTGTACGTGTGCGCACGGCGCCGGATCTGCCTTGCCTCCACCTCGTCATCTGGAAGCTCATCGTTGAGGAGGTAGTTCATGAAGGGCTGGGCCCAGGATGGAACTTCCAGGATGGTGAAGACACTGGCCGGCACGATCTAGAGCTCATCCGGGGGCGGCCGGGCGGGATTCCTGAGTCAGCAGCCCCCAGACCTTTTGCCTTGCTCGGTGATGGTTTGCCCGAAGAGGAGGCAGCCCCCGGGTCTTTCGAGCCAGAGGTCACAATAGCGGGGCCCGACTCTTTCGAGCCGGCAACACCCGGGTCTGCTACCTAGATGATGGATTCGGACTCCGGAGAGGGAGTGATGCTGGGCTTGCGGAGATGCTCCAAGGATACTCTGGGCGGAATGGCTGCTCTGGTGGATCCGACTCGCGTGAGCGCATCGGCCGCCTCGTTGTTGGCGCGGGGATGCTGGCTCCCAAGCCCCCGCGCATTTTCGAGCCGTCGAAGTGCAACCTGCAGTAGTCAAAGTCTGGGACTGGCAGTAGGTACTGGTTCTCCGCCCAGTCAACGAAGAAGTCCGCCACCGCCTGAGACTTGATGGTGATCCGGGGCTCGTACCGGATGCAGTAGGCGGCCAGCTCGATGGCCCACTTGGCTACCCAGCCCGTGGCATCCTTGCTGCCGGAGATCTCGCCCAGCGGCGCGGTGGACACGACGGTGAGCGGATGCTCCTGGAAGTAGTGCTTGAGCTTCTTGCAGGCCAGGTACACCCTGTAGCACATCTTCTGGTAGTGGGGGTAATTCTGCTTGGAGAGGGACAACACCTCGCTGAGGTAGTAGACGGGTCGCTGAACCGGCTACGCCTTTCCCGGTTCGGGACGTTCGACCGCCAAGACGACGCTGACGACCCGGTTGGTTGTGGCTATGTAGAGCAGCATCGGCTCCTTCGCAGCCGGCGTGGCGAGAATCGGTGCCGTCGATAGCATACGCTTGAGGTCGTGGAAGGCCGTGTCCGCCTGAGCCATCCAAGTGAACTTGTCCGTCTTCTTCATCAGCTGGTACAGGGGCAGGGTTTTCTCTCCCAACCGGCTGACGAATCAGCTGAGGGAAGCCAAACAGCCGGTGAACTTCTGGATACTGAGCAGGCTCTTGGGTGGCTGCATCCTCTCGATGGCCGCGATCTTCTCCGAATTAGCCTTGATACCCCGGCTTGACACGAGGAACCCGAGGAGCTATCCTGCTGGCACGCCGAACACGCACTTCTCCGGGTTCAGCTTCATTTGGTACCGGCGGAGGTTCGTGAACGTACGCGTGCACGTTCCGGCCGATCTGCGAGTGCAAGCATTTCTGCATGCAACGCTGATAGGTAGCACCTGCATTCTTCAGGCCGAATGGCATGGTTACATAGCAGTAAGCCCCGTATGGGGGTGATGAACGATGTTTTCAGTTGATCAGCCGGATTCAGCCGGATCTGATTATAGCTAGAATAACAATCAAGGAAGGAAAGCAGGTTGCAGCCGGCCGTAGAGTCAATCACTTGATCAATACGGGGAAGAGCGAAAGGGTCTTTCGGGTAGGCCTTGTTCAGGCTCATGTATACACATGCGCCAGGTCTTGTTCTTCTTTGACACCAGGACTGGGTTGGCCAGCAAGTTTGGGTGGTACACTTCCATGATGAAGGCGACAATAAGTAGCCGGGCGATCTCGTCGCCGATGACCTTCCTCTTGTCTTCTGCGAAGCGATGGAGGGGCTGCTTGACCGGCTTGGCATCCGAACGCACATGAAGCGAGTGCTCAGTGAACTCCCTTGGCACACCTGGCATGTCTTTGGGATACCATGCAAAGATGTCCCGATTCTCATGGAGGAAGTCGACGAGCGCTCTTTCATATTTGTTGTCCAAGCTGGCGCAGATTGTGACGTACTTGGAGGGGTCAGCCGGGTCGAGCAGGATCTGGCAGGTCTCCTTGGACGGCTGGAATGCCATGTCCCCAGCCGGCTTCATACCAGCCGACACTTCTTGCTGCAGCATGGCAACATTGTGCAGCATTTCGCGCTTCTCCTCGGCGATGAGCAGGGCCTCGGCTATCTAGGCGCCTTCTTTTGCACAAGCCATGGACCGCCTATAGCAGCCAACCACAGTAATCACACCATTCGGCCCCGGTAACTTCATCTTGAGGTATGCATAGTGGGGGACCGCCATGAACTTTGCGAGGGCAGGGCGCCCGAGAAGGACATGGTAGGTGCTAGCGAGGTTGACTACCTCGTGTTGGGCCACGTAGAGATAAAACAAAAACTTTTCCCTCTAACGTGGTGATCCCAAGATCTAGCTGAGGTAGAAGGCCACGAGGTTTACCACTAGACGCGCAGTTGCGGATTACTGATGTAGTATGTCAGTTGATGCAGTGCAGTACTTTGCGATCCAATAATCCTGGTGCTGATCGTACAACACCTCTGCTGGTATCCACACGTACAAGGAGGAGTGCTGGCGGGGAACTTCTAGATTCGTTACGGCGGTAGGACTGCTGTTGAGCTAGGGTTTCCAACACATGGAATGACCTAACCGAACAACGATTAACCCTTCTGGGTTACTGTGCTCCACTATATATAGGGAGTGAACGTGGGCTCCACTCTCGTGGCCCATTCACTAAAGCCCATATAAAACCAGTCACCATGAGTCCGACTCACTGACTCAGTCCAAATCCGGCTCGGGTCCAACCCAACCAGATTTCCGGTTCAGATCCAATCCGAACTTGCTCCCGCTCTTAAGTGTGTGACCCTGCAGGCTCTTGGCAACTTGGACACGATTAGAGTCCGACTCTCAATCGATCAGTCAGTAGCGGCTCCTAGCAAAACGTTCCGACTCCCAAGTACCAAAGAGTCATAACGACTTGCCTTTCCAATGTGACGTACGTCCGAGTCCCTTTTGCCTCAGGATATACCTTGTCAGACTATAGGCGAATAATTGTCATCCCTTAAATAGTCCGACTCTCTTCTCGATCCGAGATAAGTGATTCACCCGACTAACTCTTAGTCGATCGCCTCGGTTAACACTTAACCGAGTCATGCATGGCCATGCTTTGCAAATCATATCATCCGAGAGGTCCTAGAGAATATCTCTCCAAGTGGAGGGGCAAAATCCCGTCTTGGTTATTCACATGACGCAACTTGATTCTCAGTCGACCCGAACTCTGCCTTTATGACTACCTAGTTACAGATCAGCGTTTGACAGAACCTAAGTCAGTGATCCTCAACTCGGACTATGAAACAACCTCAGGTCTAAGGATTACATTGATTGAGATATACAAATGAAAACTTGTTCGTTGTACCTCAATATGGTTCAATCCGACTTGCTAAACTCTTTAGCCGAATCCGTGTAAGTCGAAATAGCATCTCCATGCCCATGACAAGTGGAACCGAGTCATCAAGGCAACTTTCACATTGGTCTAAGTTGTGTGTCCAGCACAACCTCAATGACCAAAGATATTTAGTGCAAAGAACATGAATGTATAGTTCCACAACCGAATCACATATTCAATGATACACATCAGATGTTTATACAAGGATAACTTTATATCTTTATGAATACAATGGAAATATCATCATACATGATTGCCTCTAGGGCATATTCCCAACAGTCTCCCACTTGCACTAGAGTCAATCTTCCGACATCACATGTCTAAGCATCTAATGCCCATGGATCTCAGGTGCGCCTCATGCTTTGGATGTGGTAACTTCTTTGTCAACGGATCCGCAATGTTTGCATCCGTGTGTACCTTGCATAACTTGATATCACCCTGATCCACGAATTGGCGAATCAGGTGGTACCGCATGAGTATGTGCTTGTTCTTCTGGTGTTGTCTAGGTTCCTTGGCTTGTGCAATAGCACCATTGTTGTCACAATACACGTCTAACGGATTGGACGATCCCTGAACCACACCAAGATCCATGAGGAAATTCCTCATCCAAACAGCTTCCTTTGCTGCCTCCGAGGCAGCAATATACTCATCCTCTGTTGTAGATGTCGACACAGTGTCTTGCTTGGAACTCTTCCAGCTCACAACACCTCAGTTTATAATAAACACGTATCCGGATTGCGAACGAGAATCATCAGAGTCGGTAAGATAACTTGCATCCGTGTAACCCTTTACACTGAGTTCATCTTCACCACCATAAACCAAAAACATATCCTTAGTCCTTCTCAAGTACTTTAGGATATTTTTAGCCGCTGTCCAGTGGATTTCTCTAGGATCAGCCTGGTATCTTCTCCTAACACTTAGAGCATACGAAACATCCGGCCTAGTTCAAATCATGGCATACATGATGGATCCGACTTCAGAATCATATGTAATCGCACTCATCCGACTTCGCTCATCAGTTGTCGAAGGACACAGAGTCTTGCTAAGTTTTACACCATGGGACATCGGTAGAACCCCTTCTTAGACGATTCCATGTTGAACTTCTTCAACACTTTGTCCAAATAAGTACTCTGACTCAATCCAATGAGCCATCTTGATCTATCTCTATAGATCCGGATTCCAAGGATATATGTTGCCTCACCCAAGTCTTTCATTGAGAAACTCGTTTCCAATGATTCCTTGGTTTCTTGCAACATCTGGACATCATTTCCAATCAATAATATGTCATCCACATATAATATTAGAAAGTTCACTTTGCTCCCACTAAACTTCTTGTATAAACAAGAATCGTGATCACTCTTGATGAAGCCAAATGATTTGACTACCTCATCAAAGCGAATATTCCAAGTCCGAGATGCTTGCTTCAACCCATAAATGGATTTGTGAAGTTTGCACACTTTGTCAGCATTAGCCGGATTGACAAAACCCTCGGGCTGTATCATATACACGTCCTTAGTTAAATTTCTGTTAAGGAAAGCTGTTTTGACATCCATCCGCGATATCTCATAGTCGAAATGGGCTGCTATAGCTAACATGATCCGAACTGATTTAAGCATCGCTACGGGCGAGAAAGTCTCGTCGTAATCAACTCCTTGAACTTGTCGGAACCCCTTCGCGACAAGACATGCTTTATAGACAGAAACATTTCCATCCATATCAGTTTTCTTCTTAAAGACCCATTTGCATTCGATGGGTCTTGCACCGTCTGGCAGATCAACCAAGTTCCAAACTTGATTTTCATCCATGGAATTTAACTCGGACCTCATGGCTCCAAGCCATGACTCAGAATCATATCCCACCATCGTTCCAAATAATTTGCCGGCTCATCACTGTCTAACAGCAATACATCATGAACACTTCGTAATCTCGCTGATCTTCGTAGTACAGGTGCTGCTGCCGGCTCAGCTACCACAAATGTATCAACCTCCAATGTTTTTGCCGACTCGCTACTAGCCGGTTGCTCTCGAATTTCTTTGAGCTGCACCGTGCTCCCACTGACTCCCCGACTGAGAAACTCTTTCTCAAGGAAGACACTGTTCCGAGCGACAAACACTTTGCCCTCTTCTTAGTTGTAGAAGTAGTAACCCAAGGTTTCCCTCGGATACCCCACGAAAATACACTTATCCGACTTGGCCGTAAGCTTGTCGGACTGAAGTCGCATGACAAATGCTTGACAACCCCAAATCTTAAGAAAAGACAAACTCTCCTTTTTGCCTGTCCACATCTCATGCGGTGTCTTCTCTACCGATTTTGATGGTACTCTGTTTAGTGTGAACGCCTCTATTTCTAGACAATAACCCCAAAATGATAAAGGTAGATCTGTCTGACTCATCATTGATCGTACCATGTCCAACAAGGTCCGATTCCGCCTTTCCTAAACACCATTCCTTTGCGGCGTTCCTGGCGGAGTAAGTTAAGGAACGATTCCACAACTTTTCAGATGGTCATCAAATTCATGGATCATGTACTCGCCTCCTCGGTCTGACCGGAGAAACTTTATTTTCTTGCCGAGTTGATTCTGTGCTTCATTCTGGAATTCTTTGAACTTTTCAAAAGATTCTGACTTATTTTTCATAAAGTAGATATATCCATACCTACTCAAAGCATCAGTGAAGGTAATGAAGTATTCATAACCACCCCTGGCTGTCGTGCTCATTGGTCCACATACATCACTATGTACTAGTCCCAACAACACTACTAGGAAAACGGCCTTTAGTGGCGCACCTGAAACCATCATCTGTGGCACACCTGCAGTGCGCCACGGGCCTTGCGCTACGGCTATCTCTCAGCCGTGGCGCACTGCCTAGTGCGCCACGGTTGTGTAGAGATAGGCGTAGCGCACCTCCTAGTGCGCCACAGAAGTTTGGCATGGTGCGCTACCCCTTGGATCTTCTGTGGCGCACTACCTAGTGCGCCACTAAACTTCCATGGTGCGCTTTAGGTGTAGTGCGCCACAGAAGGTAGACCATGTGCGCCACAGATGTATTTTTTGTTTTTTTTTAATTTCCAGGCCATATTATATGCAATACAGATTATATACAATATTACAGCAGATATACACACACAGATACAAGATATACAATTATATATATAAATACTCAATATGAAAAACAAGATTGAAACAAATACATATAGATAAGTCTCATACATGAATACATAGTCTAAGTTACATTGTTTTGATCATGTTACAAAGTAGTAGTTGGTGACATGCGAATACATGTGTCGATCGAACAAGTTAGAGCTCAGAAGCTCGCCTAGACATCTAAACTAGCTAGCTAGACACAAACGCAGGATAAATAACCAAAGAAGATAAGCATGATCACCGCCGCGACGAAGGTGTAGGTCTTCATCCGGTTCCTTGTCCTAACTACCGCTAGATAGCGCGTGTATCTAGCTTCCGCCTCCGCCATAGTGTTGTACCCTTTGTAGCTATTGCCGCTGAAACGGTGCACCTGTCTCCGGCAGTCTTCCCAATCATCGTAGACTCCGGGAACCCGTCCCTTGTACACGACGTACCACGTCATCTACAAGTTGACAATAATAACTAACCGGTGATTGAAAAAACATGTATAATTAAAGTCGCATATGAAGATACACTTATAGAAAGTACTCTTAAATCAAAAAGAGCAAACTCAAAAAGCATGCCTCATATATAACTAGGTTGTTGGACACAGGAATATGCTATGACGGGACTGTTAGCCAAGTAGGTTGCACAATTCCTGGACTTGTGCATATCACAAGGCTAACAATCCCGTCATAGCACATTCACATATATATTGTGCCACGACATTTCAATCATCGGCATATTCTCGAAAAAGACAAAAATAACTCGAAAAGAATGCCTCATATATAACTAGCTAGGTCGTTGGACACAGGAATATGCTATGACGGGACTGTTAGCCAAGTAGGATGCACAATTCCTGGACTTGTTCATATCACAAGGCTAACAATCCCGTCATAGCACATTCACATATATATTGTGCCACGACATTTCAATCATCGGCATATTCTCGAAAAAGACAAAAATAACTCGAAAAGAATGCCTCATATATAACTAGCTAGGTCGTTGGACACAGGAATATGCTATGACGGGACTGTTAGCCAAGTAGGATGCACAATTCCTGGACTTGTGCATATCACAAGGCTAACAATCCCGTCATAGCACATTCACATATATATTGTGCCACGACATTTCAATCATCGGCATATTCTCGAAAAAGACAAAAATAACTCGAAAAGAATGCCTCATATATAACTAGCTAGGTCGTTGGACACAGGAATATGCTATGACGGGACTGTTAGCCAAGTAGGATGCACAATTCCTGGACTTGTGCATATCACAAGGCTAACAATCCCGTCATAGCACATTCACATATATATTGTGCCACGACATTTCAATCATCGGCATATTCTCGAAAAAGACAAAAATAAGTCGAAAAGAATGCCTCATATATAACTAGCTAGGTCGTTGGACACAGGAATATGCTATGACGGGACTGTTAGCCAAGTAGGATGCACAATTTCTGGACTTGTGCATATCACAAGGCTAACAATCCCGTCATAGCACATTCACATATATATTGTGCCACGACATTTCAATCATCGGCATATTCTCGAAAAAGACAAAAATAACTCGAAAAGAATGCCTCATATATAACTAGCTAGGTCGTTGGACACAGGAATATGCTATGACGGGACTGTTAGCCAAGTAGGATGCACAATTCCTGGACTTGTGCATATCACAAGGCTAACAATCCCGTCATAGCACATTCACATATATATTGTGCCACGACATTTCAATCATCGGCATATTCTCGAAAAAGACAAAAATAACTCGAAAAGAATGCCTCATATATAACTAGCTAGGTCGTTGGACACAGGAATATGCTATGACGGGATTGTTAGCCAAGTAGGATGCACAATTCCTGGACTTGTGCATATCACAAGGCTAACAATCCCGTCATAGCACATTCACATATATATTGTGCCACGACATTTCAATCATCGGCATATTCTCGAAAAAGACAAAAATAACTCGAAAAGAATGCCTCATATATAACTAGCTAGGTCGTTGGACACAGGAATATGCTATGACGGGACTGTTAGCCAAGTAGGATGCACAATTCCTGGACTTGTGCATATCACAAGGCTAACAATCCCGTCATAGCACATTCACATATATATTGTGCCACGACATTTCAATCATCGGCATATTCTCGAAAAAGACAAAAATAACTCGAAAAGAATGCCTCATATATAACTAGATAGGTCGTTGGACACAGGAATATGCTACGACGGAACAGTCAGCCAAGTAGGATGCACAATTCCTGGACTTGTGCATATCACAAGGCTAACTATCCCGTCGTAGCACATTCACATATATAGTGTGCCACGACATTTCAATCATCGGCATTATTCTCGAAAAAAGAGTAAGGACAAAAAGAAGGACCAAATTGAGCAAAGGACCAAAGAGTAAGCAAAAAAACCAAGCATTGATTGATATATAATAATAATAAGCAAAATAAGTAAGCGGTGATTCATAAACCTAATAAGATAAGTACACTTGTCGTCCACACACACACACAAAGGTCATCTATAGTTTGCAACTACAACTAGGCCAACATCAAGCCTTCTGGCTCGGCTTAGGGAACGGGAGGACGCCCTGTCTCATCATGAACTTCCTATAGTCACCCTGCATCTCTAGGCGATCTTCTATGTCACGGTTATTCGGGATATTTCCTCCGTAGAAGATCCCCCCCCGAAGTCATGACATCACGAAAGATGATTGCCCCAAACTGCTGCTGGATGCGATACATCTCTTGTCTAATATCCGAATCATTGATCTTGGCCTTTTCTTCGGCCCACTGTTTGAGATGATCTGGCAGCGTAGAATTCTGCTGGTCAAGTAGGAACGCCCTCATGTGATGGAGTGCGTAGTAGGCTTCCTTCTTACTGTTTTTCGGCTGCTTCACGCAGGGGAACTCTGTTACGTGGTTGAAGACGTGCCTGCCGAACTTGACCTTCTTACGCACGAAGCTGGTGCCTTCCGTCGAAGCAAAGCCAGTGAGAGCATCATCCAGAACTTCCTTGATCTTGTCGTAGTTTTTCTTCTTTTCTAGACTCCCCGAGTCGAAATACGTGGCGTGGGAATGCTTCGGCGATAAGGAGATGAGCGTGCAGTGTTCATCTCTGCGCAAAAAATTCAAATGGAATGTGTTGAAAAAAGAATGATGATGATCTAATAAAGCCAATCGACGGTGGCGACTGAATAACGACTTACTCGGGAAAGTAAGGCACGAGAATGTATTCCTTTGTCTTGTTCGCCACGAGGATTCTTTTTAGGTACGAGGCCACGATACGTCGTTCGGCGGGGGAACCCAAGTAGCCGTCACGCATGTAGTAGGGGTCCACTATAGCGATGCCCGGTGTGTTCTCTCTAATGATCTGCGTGGCCAGGCTGAGAGAAAAGAGACGGACCATGGTATAGTGCAGCGGGTATAGGTGGAACATATTGAAGATGTCCTCGAACCGCAGGAAGAACAGATCCGCGGGGGCAGTGTCGACGAAGCCCAAGCCTGGTGGCACCTTAACCACGAATACTGGGTGCGATGGATCTTTCTCCGATAGAAGGCGTCTCTCTATCGTCAGCACGCCGTCATGCACACTCTGCAGTTCCGAACTGGCGAGCTTCCGCAAATTCTTAGGTAGCATGGGCTCACCCGCCACATGAATCCTCCACATAATACCCTCGGGTCTTGGTGGCCCGTCCCGAAACCTGATCGGATTCGCAGTTGTTGACGCCACCGGCTGGCTCGAGCTGCTAGATTTTCTTTTCCTTTCCTTTTTTCCTTTTGGAGAGCGGGCAGGCACCGCAATCTGAGCACCGGTCGCCCTATGTAGTGTGTCAGGGCTTAGAATAAAGGGCCGGTTGGTTGTATCAGCTGGCTCTGTAAAGGCGCAAGCTGGAGGCGTCTCCTGAGAACCAAACAGACGCTTGGTGATAGTGGCTTTATCTGTGGGGCCACCAGCTAGGTCTTCTTCGTTGCCAAACTGAGTGCTGAAGAAGTGATCATTCCAGTCTTCGTCGTCCTCGGCCGGATCCTGCGCCATGTGCATATCATCAACATGATCATCCGACCCACCGCGTGGAGGTGACGGCGAGGGCGGTAAGGGGGCCTTGCCACCGCTTGTCGCTGGCACGACAGGCGGTGCTGTTGTCTGTGGCGTGATGGCCCCCGCCGTCCCCAAACGGATCATGCTCTTTGGCCATAGCAAGAACAAGCCGAAGCAACTTCTGAGGACAGACAGCTCTTCTTCATCCGCTCCTAGGGGTTGAATGGGAGGTTCCAGGTCGTTGCAGCCCCTTAGCACCCGACTAATTTTAACCCTGTGCACGCTATCTGGCATCGGCTTTGAGTGGAACGTGCGCTGCAAGGGTTGAACGATGGTACCCTTGGCAACATCCCTCAGCTCATTGTTCACGTAGCATAAGAGAGTGCAAGGAACATCCGTCTGCAGAAAACATGTACGGCGTCGTCAGAGCGAGATGCCACAAGAGTAATATATAGATGGCATGAAAGGCGGTAATTAAAGCAATTTGTTTACCGTGATGGCGTCGAGATCGGCTAATGTCGACGCACCGCATACGGCGACGGGCGTGCAAGAGACGGAAGGGATGCTTGATGGCGCGGTGCTGGCCGCCGGTGTATTCTCCCTACCGACGGGTGCTTGGAGCTCCGGTGCCACCGCGACGATGGCAGGGGGGGCACCAACATGTACTCCGGCGCCGCGGTGATGGCAGGGGGAGTCACCAACACTTGCGGCACCGCGGTGCTAGCGGGCGGAGTCACGAACACGT
Source organism: Avena sativa (assembly GCA_916181665.1). Taxonomy (NCBI): domain Eukaryota; kingdom Viridiplantae; phylum Streptophyta; class Magnoliopsida; order Poales; family Poaceae; genus Avena; species Avena sativa. The sequence goes on along the minus strand of OV702280.1, from coordinate 58,853,493 downwards.
AGTTCGCCTGATTCGTCGGCGCCGTGTTGTTCGAGTGGCTGCTGACCATGCTTGGAATCGGGCACGGCCCTACTCGACCACCCGCACTCCAGTTCGCTATTGACTCCACCAAGGTAGGCAGGAAGGACGTGAGGGTGATTGCCAAGTTGTCTTGGACGATCTGCGGGATCCGCGCCACTTGTGCCTTAAGTTCTTGAACCTCTCGGTTTTCCTCCTCGCTCCTTCCCGACGGCGCCACATGCGTCCTCGGCGGTGGACCAAAATGATCCACCCAATTCTTACCCCCGAGGCCGGCCAGACGGCCAGCCGACGACGGCTTCTTCGTAACCGGCTCTATTTTCTTGGCCCGGTTCATCGCCCTGTTAAAAGGGTTATCCCACCGGGTGGCCGCCGTCGACCCCTGGGATGAGGAACCCTGGGATCCATGACTAGCAACAATTTCCTCCTCCTGCAGAAGAAGTAACAGTGAATCATTTAGATCATCGATTAGATTGCAATCGTGTTGATCCGCGGTAATTAGATTATACTTACCATAATTTCCTCGAATTCCTTCACCGCAGGATCCGCGGTGAGTTGTTTGGTTTTTGGGTCCACATGGTAACGGGCCCTGATGAAGTTTCGAACCTGCCCGGGTTCGAATTTAGCAAAGGGGTTTTCTATCCCCTTGGATCTATACTCTTCGTCCTCCTTAATCCATTTGGCCTCCGCGGTTCTGTATCCACCAGATCCGAGATGGTGATGACCTATATTCATCGCCTGCAGCACCTTTCCCCGATTACTATTGGCCAGGGCTCTTTCGGATTCACACCTCTCCTTGAACTCCCGGAACTGATCTTCGGTGATCTGCGGGTCAATCTTCTGGATCTCCTCGAGACTTTTGCCTTCTTTATAGATCTTCTTCTTTATCCGGGTTCTCCAGCTGGCCAGGGCGATGCTCATCTTTGTGAGGGCGGATTTGTTTACTTCGTTCCCATGATAATTTGTGTTCTGATACTTAGCGGGGAACTTGTATCTGGCGTGCAGCTTCTCGAAGAGGAGTGTGCGCAAGTGGCCATTATCTTTATGCCGGAGATTCTCGGTGTTGATCGAGATGGTTGTCCGGGTGATCGCCGCCACTTGCCCACCGTACCCTTTGACGACAAGGGCGGGCTCCAAAGGAACCCCTGATGGGCTCACTTCGGTAATTTCCTCCCTGACCGTGCCGATCGTGTTCGGGCGCCGGTCCTTCGGCTTCTTCTTCTTCTTAGGAGGGTTGCTACCACTCCCTATGCCCTCGCCGCCATCAGTGGTTTCATCGTCCGCCGTTCCTTCGGCTTCTTCCTCCGCGTCTTCCATCTCATCATCCTCGCTCTCCAAAGGATGGTATTCTTCATCGTCTTCTAGACGCTGGGCCGCCTCCCAGAATGTCAATTGTTTATTCGGAGGTCTGAGTTCTCCTTCAGGGCTGATGCGCTTAGAACATCCAGCCTCGTCGTTGTCACACATCTTTGCACTAATAAAAAACAAATAATTGGTTAAATGCACGGAAAAATCCGGCATGACCTTTGCTAATTTTCTTAAACTAGGAGTGCCCGATTTCTGCCAAAACAGAAGTTAATCAACATTCCGGCAAAAATCGGGACTCATTTCATACAAGAACCTGCATATATATAGCCAGCATAGCTAGCACACAATAAATGGCCATCATAGCCAGCACAACCAGAAAACAATAAATGGCCAACACAGCCAGCACATAATCTGGTCACATAGGATAATCTGGCCAACAAACCCAGCACATAAACATCTAGGTAGAAAACACATTGGTTAAGAATGCATCAACATGCCCAGCCACATCAAGCAATGGGCATTTACAGTTATCATCTGGATTCACCAGGCACCAAGCATATGATGGAAAGAAAATAACTAAAGCCTGCTATAGGTCTCTTGAAAAAAGAAAATAACACATATGAGCATACACAGCAGCAACTAAAACCCAAGCATACATGTTCTACAACCCAACTGATGTTCTACCAGAGGCTGGCTACTATATGCCTGAGTGGTTTCAGGGTCCACTATATAATAGATCAGGTCACTATTCGGCAAAAGGATCATATGCTCAAAATATTATAGCAAAACCCATTAAAAGCTCAAAACAAGATGAAGAAGTTTGCTGAAACTCACAGAACTGAGAGATCATTCTATTTACAAAACTACATCACAATAGAATCAGAAGAAGCTACATGGGCACACAATCCGGTGAAAGCTCAACACCGCTAACCCGTATTGTTTCTTATTCAACTCAACTAGGAGAAGGGAATTTCAAGTCAGACTTGTCCAGGAATGTATAGCATTTGCCACCAACAGAGACATTTGTTTTTCTGGCCCAAAACTAGTTTCAGGAATGTTTGTATAGAGAATCATGCCACATTCACACACAACACAATAATCAGAGCCGAAGACTGCACACAACTGTCATTAGCAGTATTGTAAAGGTTACTATTCAACTCAGCTGACACGGTCATTAGCAGTATTGTAAAGGTGGTCTTGCATTTGCAGCTGACAACCGACAGGAGAGGAGAGGGAATTTCAAACCGAACAACTAAACCAAGAATGTACTCTTGCTTGCACCGTTTGACTCAAGTTGAGCCTGCTAAATCCACAGACGAGTTCACACCTCACACACAAAAAGCTGAGCCTGCTAAATCCAGCTCAAGCTGTTTGACTAGCCGGTTCATGCCACCACACCCACACACACACACACACACACACACACACACACACAACAAAAAAAACTGATTTTCCACCACTTCTAATTCATTGTACATTCAACTGGGTTTCGTTAATCCACTGCTTAACTCAATCAATCCACCTATATTTTACACAACAATGAGAAGAAGCTACATGGGCACACAATGAGCACACAATGAGTTCACCAACAAAACTGAAAATTGTTTTCAAGAGAAAAAATTAGCTACAGGGATCATTCTATTTACAAAATTTACAGCACAGCACCACCTATCATGTCGGGTTTATCGTCATCACCGCAATCTACATCATACCATGTCAAATGCTTGTTTGCTCTGACAGGAAACCCGAGTTATTATCCGCAGCTCAGGAACAGCGAACAGAGAGGGGAGAGAGGGAGAGAGGGAGAGAGGGGAGGGGCGACGCTGACCTCTGAGATGAGGACGACGATGGCGGGCAGGCGGGCAGACGACGATGGCGGCGGGCCTCCTCCTCGAGCGGCAGCGGGCCTCCTCTTGCTCCTGCTCCACGGCCTCCTCCTGCTCCACAGCCTCCTCCTCGAGCGACAGCGGCTGGCGAGACGGTGGATGGAGAGAGCGGCGGCGGGGGCTCGGGATCGGGATCGACAACGGCGGCGGTGGGCACGGTTGAGAATGGGGATGAGGCCGACGTGTGCCTGCGTGAAAGTGGATAAGGCACAGATACGCGTAGCGCACTCTGGCATAGTGCGCTACAGATATCCGTAGCGCACTATGCCAGAGTGCGCTACAATTGTCTCCCCCAGCAATTGTATAAGAAAGGAGCGTCCCACTATCTAACAGAATCACTATCCTATCCCACTGGTTCTGCCCACTGCTCTATTCTAAACTTCAGAGCACCCAGGTTCGAATCCTGGTGCCCCCTTTTTTTGTTTTTATTTTAAAAATACTTTTAAATGTTCCAAAAATTCCCAAAAGTGGTAATATATGTCATATTTGTTTTGTTTTTATTTTATAAATACTTTTAAATGTTCCAAAAATTCCGAAAAGTGATAATATATGTCATAAAAGTGGTACAAATAATATGATTTAAATTATAACTAAATTTTATAATAATTTGTCCATAATAATATGAATCGGGCACGGCCCTACTCGACCACCCGCACTTTACAATCTTTTTCGACCACGCGTTTTACAATATTTTTTGAGCTAGCGTTTTACAATCTTTTTTCCCTTCTTTGTCGCGGTTGAATAATTTAGCCCCGGCACTTTAATGTTTCTTCTTTCGAACGAGCTACCTTTTTTGGGTAGGGTTGTCCTTTTTCTTCTTGTGATGTATGTTGCTGCATCGTAGTCGTCGTCATCTTCAATCTTTGGATCGCCGTACTGGTCGAAGTCTTGCTCGTTGGCGACTCCATCCATTCCGATGATGTTTCTTTTTCCTCTCCTCACGACAACACGGCTAGGCTTTGTCGGGTCGGTAATGAAAAAACATTGGTCCACTTTGGTAGCCAGTACCCACGGTTCATTTTTCGCGGCCACGTTTGCACCGGCGGCCTTGGATTTGGCTGCTTCGGGTATAACCATGGTTGTGAAATACCGGTCTTCTCTTTCGACGCTCTTTGCCCATCTGACACGGAACATCGGCACCTTTTCTCCACAGTAGTCGAGCTCCCAGATCTCCTCGATTCTTTCGTAGAATCTTTCCTTCACGTTGTCATCGGTGTAGAATTCCGACGTTACGCCTGAGTTCTGATAATCACACTTGTTGTCCTTTTCCTCCGTGTAGAATGTGTAGCCGTTGATATCATACGCCTGATAGATCACCAGGTTTTGCATCGGTCCCTGCGACAAGGTGAATATGATCTTTTCCGTGTCAGAAGAATGCGAGCGCGGGGGATTATCAAGGAGCGTGTGCCTAAACCAACGCGTGAAATCTGAGTTGTGCTCTTTGATTATTTCTCCCTGCGTCCTCTGTATGCCCCGGTCACTGTACTTCTTCTCGATTAACCTTTTGTGCTTCTCTACCCAAGGATCGACCAGTTCTAAATGCTGTAGCGCGACGAGGTTTGCTCGATCAAAGTCTGCGCGTCGAAAATTGAAGTCTGCATGCAGTATGCGACGACCCTCTCGGTGACCAGATTCGTCGAGCTTGCCAAGGTGTCTGTTGACGGGAAGACCGACAGGGTTCTCGATGTCTAGATAATTCGTGCAGAAAGAGATGCACTCTTCGGCCAGAAAGCCCTTGGCTATGCTTCCATCTGGACGGGACCTGTTGCGAACGTATCCTTTGATGTGTCCGTTCATCCTTTCGAACGCCATCATGCTGCGGAGGAACATCGGCCCGAGTTGTACGATGTCCTCCACGACATGGACCAGTAGATGCACCATAATGTCGAAGAATGCGGGTGGGAAGTAGACCTCAAGCTCACATAGTATCACCACGATCTCCTCCTGTAGCCTTCCGAGCTGATTCAAGCCAATCGACTTCCTAGAGATGACGTCGAAAAACTTGCATAGGCCAAATAACGTTTCACGGACGTGCTCGTCCATTATCCCTCTTAGTGCGACTGGAAGTACCTGCGTCATTAGCACAGCACAGTTGTGAGACTTCATGCCACTGAACCTCTGCTTCGCCTCGTCTAGGTATCTGCTTATCTTGCCCGCGTAGCCGTAAGGAAATTTGACTCCTAGAAGGCACTTGAAAAACTGTTTGATCTCATCCTGGCTTAGAGTGAAGCAAGAAGGAGGGCAGTAATATTCGTCCTTCTTGAACTTTTTACCCTTCCGACGACCTTGTGTCGTCTCCGACTCATGATCATCGTCATCTTCCTGATCATCAGGAGTAGTGCGTCCTCCGTGAAGCTCCTTCCGGATACCCAAGCATATCAGGTCGTGCCTTGCTTTCGGACCATCTTTCGTCCTATCTGGCATGTTGATTATGGTGGCGACCAGACTCTCGCACACGTTTTTCGTGATATGCATGATGTCGAGGCTATGAGGCGTGCGGAGAAACTTCCAGTATGGCAACTCCCAGAAAACATACCCTGTTTTCCATACCTTCATCAGCGGCTTGTCTTGTTGCTGCCTCTTTCGCTTCTTTCCAGGCTTAGGACAATCTTTCCAGTTTTTCAGCAACTCTTCCACTTCTTCGCTGCTCCTACGCTCTGGGATTCCTCGGGTCTCTGATTTGCCATCGAACAGGTCTCCACGTTTTCTCCATGGATCATTCTTGCCGAGCCACCTCCGGTGCGCCATGAACACGGTTTTCGATGACCCTGGATCTTTCTCTAGTTGGAGATAGCTTGTGTTATCCATGCACCTAACGCATGCGCAGAATCCTTGGATAACCTGCCCCGAGATATACCCGCAACCTAGATAGTCTTGCACCGTAGTGACCAACGCGGCTCTCATAGTGAAATAATCTTGTGCGACGGCGTCGTAAGTATTGGCTCCAGATTCCCATAACGTGGCTAGCTCCTCTTTCAACAGCCCGAGATACAGATTGATGTCGGTACAGGGTTGTTTCGGCCCTTGAATTAGCATACTCATTTGTATGTACTTCTTCTTCATGCACAACCATGGAGGGAGGTTGTACATCCATACAAACACGGGCCAAGTGATGTGCGTGCTGCTCTGGCTACCGAACGGATTGAGTCCATCGGTGCTCGCACCAAGCCTGATGTTCCTCGAATCTCCACCGAATTCTGGGAATTCGAGGTCCAATGCTTTCCACTGGCTAGCATCTGAAGGGTGCGTCAGCAGCTCATCCTTTTCGGGGTCATCATCATCTTCTGGCTTCTTCCTTTCCGCATGCCATCGCATGAGCTTCGCTTCCTTAGGGTCCGCGAAATAGCGCTGCAGACGAGGAGTGATAGGAAAGTACCATACCACTTTTCGAGGTGCTTTCTTCCCTTTCTTGTATCGACTCACGCCGCACACCGGACATGTGGTTTTCTCCGCGTCCTCGCCCCGATAAATGATGCAATCGTTGATGCATACGTGATATCTAACGTGCGGTAGATCGAGAGGACAGACGATTTTCTTGGCATCCTCGATACTAGTTGGACATGTGTTCCCCTCCGGGAGACGATCGTGCCAGAATGCCATCATATCGTCAAAGCTTGCGTCGCTCAATTTGTGCTTTGCCTTCATCTCCATAGCCTTGAGCGTTACATTCAACCGGGTATCATCGGGCCTGCATCCTTCATACAATGGAGTAACCGCGTCTTTCTCAAGTTGCGCAAGCTTGGCTTTCTCTCTAGCGGCAGCCCTGGCGTTACTCGTCTGCTTGAGAAGCAGCTCTTGCACATAAGGGTCCCGCACCCAGCCTGACGTTGTTCCATCGTCGTCTGCTCCTCCGGCATCTAGATCATCATCATCCCGGTCTGCTTCCGCACCTTCACCATCTCCAGGAGACTCTTCATCATCTCGCCCGTTCTCGCCGTGATGATGATCATCGTCATGTTGGCCACCTTCTTCACCGTCTCCATCATCTACGCCATCGCTTATCCAACGAGTGTATCCATCCATGAAACCATGGCGGAGCAGGTGCGCCTGCAGATTCCCGGAATCTAGGTCGATCACCCAGTTGAGTTTGCATCTTCTGCACGGACATCTTATATCTGTCTTGTTATTTCGTATCATGTCGGCCGTCGCACATTTCAAAAATCTAGCCACAATGCCTTCGCTCATTATGCGGACCATTTTTGCCTGCACGATGTACACGGTACAATTTTGAAGTCTATTAGAACCACATAATGAATGCATGCATGCAATGGTCGATAGAAAATTTCGGCATGACCTATCCTAAAATTAGGACCTTTGCGAAATGCCAAAGTCTTGCCAAAATGGAAATGAATCAACATTTTGGCAAAAGAAATGGCAACTTGTTCACATACAAACACAAGAGTGAGAGAGAGACCGATCCATACACACATGAACATATCATTATCCTCTCCATACACACATGCATGAGCATCATCGATACTCTCCATATACACACACATATGACCATCGATCCTCTCCACACATACACACATCATGAGCATCGATCATCTACATACATATGAGCACATCATCCATATAAACATGAACACATCCTTACATGGACAACTTACCGAGATGAGAGACCGATCGCGAGAAAGATGGAAAGGAGAGGTGCGCGCGTCGACCGGAGAAGGATAGATGAGAGACCGGAGACCTCCTCTATTACTTATGTAACATCCAAAGCAAGTTTTACATGCTAAAAATGGTGAATGTGTGGAGAAATTGAGGTGGGAAGGAGAAGATCCCGACTAGATCTAAGGAGGAAGAAGAAGGGGAAAGTGAAGTGTGGGGTGGTGGATGTGTGGGCACACATGTGCACATAAAGTGCTGTCCTATAAGAATCGACACATCCGTGGCGCACACGGCCCTAGTGCGCCACAGGGAGTACAAACTTCTGTGGCGCACTCGGCCGAGTGCGCCACAGATGTTTGTGGCCGTTTCACAGCAGAGGGGGGCGTGCGCTTAGGCGTAGCGCACCCGCCCCATGTGCGCCACAGATGACACAAACAACCGTGGCGCACATGACTATAGTGCGCTACAGATGTTTGGCGTGCGGCCAACAGGGCCCTGGCCCACACACATCTGTGGCGCACTATAGTCATGTGCGCCACGGTTGTTCTAGTTACTAGTAGGGCACTGCCCACAGGTGCGCCACGCCTGTTTTAGCCGTGGGGCACTTCAACCATGTGAGCCACGGATGTGCTGATTACCTATAGCCATTTTCCTAGTAGTGCAAGTCGGACGCCCTTTCACAACTCTTTGCAAAAGGTGTCTTGGTCATTTTTCCGAGTAGGCAAGATTCGCATGTCTCGAACGACTCCAAGTCGAGCGAAGTTAGGAGTCCATCATCATGGAGCTTCTTCATGCGTTTCCAACTTATATGACCAAGCCGACAGTGCCAAAAGTAAGTCATATTCAGATCATTTGGTTTCAACCTTTTAACATTTATGTTGTAGACTGACTCACCATCAAGATTCAAAATAAATAACCCGTCCTGGACGGGTGCAAAGCCGTGAAACATATCATTCAAATACAAAGAACAACCATTATTCTTGATATTCGACTCATAGCCTTGCCTCATCAAACATGAAGCAGAAATAATGTTTCGACTGAGCACTGGAACATAATAACAATTATTCAGTTCCATAATGAATCCAGAAGGTAAATGAAGCTGCATCGTGTCGACTTCCAACGCAGCAACTCTTGCTTTGTTGCCGACTCGAATATCAACCTCGCCTCTTGCCACGCTCCTAGTTCTTACCAGTCCCTGCAACGAGTTGCAGATGTGAATAACTGATCCGGTATCATATACCCAAGAACTATTAGGTGCATCAGCAAGATATATGTCTATAACATTGCAAACAAGTGTACCTGAGTCGAAAGTCATACCTCCACTCTTGACCTTGTCGGCCAAATACTTGCTGCAGTTCCTCTTCCAGTGGCCATCCGCCTTGCAGTAGAAGCAAGTGGATCCGTCTGAAGAAGATGGCTTAGTCCCTGAGGAAGCGCTTGGGACCGAGTCCTGAGCCTGCTTTCCTCCCGACTCAGTCTTCTTCTTAGTCCAAGAACTCTTCTTGAACTTAGCCTTATTCTGCACCATCAACACTTGACTGGCGCCCTTCTTGAGATCCGCCTCTGCCTGCTTGAGCATCCCATGTAATTCAGTGAGCTTCTTATCCATACCATGCATGTGGTAGTTCGAAATGAACTACCCATATGCACTAGGAAGAGAGTTCAGAATTATATCCGTAGCGAACTCTTCGCTAATGGGGTAGCCAAGCCTCTCCAGAGACTGCACATAACCAACCATTTTGATCACATGCGGACTCAGTGGATCACCATCCTTAAGCTTGCAACTCAGCAAATCCTGAGAGACTTGATACCTCTCAGTCTTCGCCTGAGCCTGGAACATACTTTTGAGGCTTTCGATCATATCTTAGGCCTCAACATCCTCGAACTGCTTTTGCAAGTCTGGTTCCATGTGAGCAAGCATAAGACAGATAATATCCATGGACTCATCCTTAGCCCAACGGTAGGCATTGGTGGCAGCGATAGTCGCATTCTCATTTGGCTCATCTGGAAGTGGGTTGTCTAGGACATGGTCCTTCTTTTCTTGTTTGAGAACAATTCTCAGATTTCGATACTAGTTGGTAAAATTAGTGTCGTTCAGTTTATCTTTCTCAAGAATGGTTCTCAACGCAAAATCGGATATCTGAGAGTGACTGCTACTTGGTTCCATGATCTACAACAGAAATATGCAAAACACTTAAGACATGTATTCATAAAAGAGCAAGCATATTAAACACTTTAATATTTTATGCTCCCACTATAACCAACACCCCTCCGATGGTTACTTAGTGATTCAGGATCCTAAATAAGCAAGTCGGCTTGTGAGATTTAGCATCACCACTAGCCGCCAAGTGATCTAGGTAGACAACTCCTTGTCAATCGTATCTCATACGACTCCTGTTGGACGGGTGGCATCACATGCCCTGGCTCCGATCCGACTTTTCCCTGATCCCCACAGCCGTTGTGATAGACCCGTCTAGCTTACCGAGTGTTTCCACAGTAAGAGTCCGACTCGAACCCACCTAGTCGAAATTAATTGGCAGCACCTCAATTTTATGAGCCCACTACCAAAAATGTCCGACTTGTGATGGTGCAAACACTGGCGAGAAAACCGACTAGACCTTCTTTGAGGGATTAAATTTTACCGACTATCTAATAGAGGTAAAATAGAGACATAACAATAACACATAATAAAATAATCATAATGTGAAATGGTATGGCTCTCTTCATGACGATCTCCATCTCCACAAAGCCTGTAGTCCGGCTCGTGCCAACTCTTGTCACTTGCCGTCTTACTCCATGTAGCCGACATGTACAACGCCTTGCATGCCTTCCGGGTTCTCCAAATAGCTACACTAGCTTAGTAAAGTAAATTACAATGAGAATCCGACATGCTGGTCATTATACAATAATATGACAACACGTAGGCTTCAGCCGGCTGACAAAATCGTGATTCGCAGATCACGTATGGATTACACACATACATCACATGCACATAAACCATACCATTCACTACTTCCTCCAAAATAAAGTTATGCATAGATACAATATCTACCAGAGTTGTGAAACTCGCAACAAAATCTAAGGCCCTACGACAGGGCGAAGCCGGTGGTCCCCGATTCGATCAAACTTTTTGATCTTCGATCATCGCATCTAGATTTACGTGTCACAGTCTACCTCGATGGTGGAAGCCGACCGGTAGGGGTATATCGTTCCACGACCTCAGCAGTATGATAACGGAAATCATATCTACCATTCCCCGAGTACAGTTGATCCAATCAATCTCGTACAAAATCGATCTATCTCATAGATCGACCACCAAAACAGCACATAGATCTCATCTACAGCCAACCACATATCATATATGCGAGATCTCGAGCCTAAAACCAGAAGCTATCGCTTTGATACCACTGTTGGGCCACGTAGAGATAAAACAAAAACTTTTCTCTCTAACGTTGTGATCCCAAGATCTAGCTGAGGTAGAAGGCCATGAGGTTTACCACTAGACGCGTAGTTTCAGATTACTGATGTAGCACGTCAGTTGATGCAGTGCAGTCCTTTGCGATCCAATCGTCCTGGTGCTGATCGTACAACACCACTGCTGGTATCCACACGTACAAGGAGAAGCGCCGGTGGCGAACTGCTAGATTCGATACAGCGACAGGACTGTTGTGGTGCTAGGGTTTCCGACACATGGAATGACCTAACCGAGCAACAATTAACCCTTCTGGGTTACTGTGCTCCACTATATATAGGGAGTGAACGTGGGCTCCACTCTCGTGGCCCACTCACGAAAGCCCATATAAAACCAGTCACCGTGAGTCCGACTCACTGACTCAGTCCAAATACGGCTCGGGTCCAACCCAACCAGATTTTCGGTTCAGATCCAATCCGAACTTGCTCCCGCTCTTAAGTGTGTGACCCCGCAGGCTCTTAGCAACTTGGACACGATTAGAGTCCGACTCTCAATCGATCAGTCGGTAGCGGATCCTAGCAGAACGTGCCGACTCCCAAGTACCAAAGAGTCATAACGACTTGCCTTTCCAATGTGACTTACGTCCGAGTCCCTTTTGCCTCACGATATACCTTGTCATACTATAGGCGAATAATTGTCATCCCTTAAATAGTCCGACTCTCTTCTCGATCCAAGATAAGTGATTCACCCGACTAACTCTTAGTCGATCGCCTCGGTTAACACTTAACCGAGTCGTGCATGGCCATTCTTTCCGAATCATATCATCCGAGAGGGCCAAGAGAATATCTCTCTAAGTGGAGGGGCAAAATCCCGTCTTGGTTATTCACATCACGCAGCTTGATTCTCAGTCGACCGAACTCTGCCTTTATGACTGCCTAGTTACGGATCAGTGTTTGACAGAACCTAAGTCGGTGATCCTCAACTCGGACTATGCAACAACCTCAGGTCTAAGGATTACATTGATTGAGATATACAAATGACAAATTGTTCGTTGTACCTCAATATGGGTCAATCTGACTCGCTAAACTCTTTAGCCGAATCCTTGTAAGTCAGAATAGCATCTCCATGCCCATGACAAGTGGAACCGAGTCATCAAGCCAACTTTCACATTGGTCTAAGTTGTGTGTCCAGCACAACCTCAATGACCAAGGATATTTAGTACAAACAACATGAATATATAGTTCCACAACCGAATCACATATTCAATGATACACATCAGATGTTTATACAAGGACAACTTTATATCTTTATGAATACAATGGGAAATCTCATCATACATGATTGCCTCTAGGGCATATTCCCAACACCTCGAACCAGATTGGCTCACGCCGGAAGTTCTCTTCCGAACTTTATATCGCGGCACCCTTCGATGAAGAAAACGATTGCCTGGTTCTCCACCACCCCTTCACAGGAGTAGCGCAGCTCGGTCTAGCGGGCGAGGTACGTGCGATCCGACTCGCGGTCTCCCTGGACACACAGAGAAAGATCACGGGGCCTGCCTGGGCGCTTGTATTTTCCGTTGAAGTTCTGGATGAAGACTTTCTCGAAGTCTGGACAAGCGTTGATGCTATTGGGCGCAAGGATGTTGAGCCAGGTTCTTGTCGAGCCGGTTAGCATGAGGGGGATGTAGCGGATCGCGAAGCGCTTGTTTCCGTGAGCTATGCCGATTGCGGTGATGTAGTCGGTCAGCCAGTCCTCCGGCTTCATGCTGCTGTCGTGCTTGGGGGTGTCCCGTGGCAGGGAGAACTTGTTGGGAAAGGGCTCCTTCCGGATATGTGGTCCGAAACACACGAGGCCGGTTGCATCCTCCTCCTCCGTGAGGCGAGCTTCCATCAGAAGGTCGATGCGAGCATGTGTGTATGGCTCAAACGGATTGGGAGTTCCCACCCAGCCGGTGAGGCGAGATGGTGGAGGGGGTGGAGGGAGGTTCTGGCCAGTCGAGGGAGGGTGGCTCGTGGCGCCCTGCTCGCCGCGAGGCTGGCTGCTGCCGGACTGGCGACGCTTGGAGCGCGGGGGTTGCTGTCCCGGAGACGCGGAGCACTCGGTATGACGAGGTCCGCCCCGACTATTGCCAGCCGGGCGATTCCCTCTAGAGCCGGCTCCAGCCACGAATGCGATCCGAGCGGCCTCAGCCTGCTCGTCGGCCACGCGCAGCAGGCACTGTACGTGCTGGAACTAGCGCATCATGTCGTCCCCCTCCAGGTGGGGTAGGTCCTCCGCGACGGCTCGCGCCATCCGGACATTCTTGACCGTGGTGTCGTAGACGGGCGGGGGGAAGTAGGTGTGGGAGTCCGGCTCGAGGTCGTGCTCGAAACGGGCACCCCGCTCTCCCCAGCGGCGCTGCATGGATCCAAGCCGGCTAGGATCCTCGTTAGTCAGGGTGAGGCCGTGCGCGCGATTATACTCGCGGATGTTGCTCTCCATCCGGTACTTGGTAGAGGCTAGGCCTTGGGCCTACTGGAGCAGACGCTCATGCGCCGCCTCGATCTTGGCCATGGCCGCATCCGGGTCGTCCCCAGGGTGCACCGGCTCGCGGAGCTCTTCGATGACCTCGTCCACCGCGCCCTTTTCACGCACCGGGGTAGACGAGCCGGCATGGTCGCTACCACGCTCAAGGGGAGGACGACAGCTGTTGCTTGAGCCAGCCATCATCACATCTACGGCGCCGGGCGTAGTGAGGACGCTACCGGCTGAGGGAAACAGCTCGGCGAAGGAGACGATTTCCCAAGGGAAACGCTCTGGCATGGTGGCGACGTAGACGGGCAGATCTCGGAACAGCAAGATGGAGCCGCCTGCCGGAAAGCTGGATCCGGCGAAGCAGCTGGTGTTGTCAATGACGCAATCGAACTGGCCAAGCGTGAGCACGAGGCCGGAAGCCACACGCTTGCCTGACGAAGTGCGGGGTCCCATGTGGAACGTCACTCCGGTCGTCGCCATCTCTGCCCCACGGTGGGCGCTAACTGTCGTCGTTATGGAAACGGCAGAGCCTAAGCAGGCTAGAAAGAAGTGTGGGAGCAAAGCAGGGAAGCGTGCGACGGCGTCCGCAGGCGGGATTGGATACAAGCAAGCGTCGGGGACCCAAGAAGTACCTAGTTTCGGGGCCCTCGGGTTGAGGTAAAGCCCCTACTCCTGCCGACCTGACTATGAGGATGATCACTAAGGGCTACAAGGCTCCTCAAGCTGTATCGGGTCTGGCTAGTAGTAAAGGAGAGTCCAACCCTTGCTCAGTTGCCCCTGCCGCCCCTTATATAGCCGAGGCGGCGTGGGCAACGACCTGGCCGACTGGCGGGTCCCACAGGCGGGCCCCAACCGGCTAGTTCATCTATAGTGGGCGGCATGGGGAGTGCATAATCACAGTCAAGCCCATGCCGCCACGCCATCTACAGTGGCCGCCGTGTGAGTAGTTATGCACAGTGCCACCTACTGTCTACTGTTGCAACCGTCATCGGTGAAGTCGTCGGTATGGGCCGAGTGTCCGGGTCTCCTTTTTGTCTTGTTGGTTGTCCTGGTTGTACTGCGCACTATGCCCTACGTCATCTGGTACCTTGCCTGTCTTGAGTGGCCGGCTAGAGTGATCTATCCAGTTGGCCTTCCTGGGCCGGATGGTCGGATCCATCCGGCTACTCTTTTGCCCTTTCTTGCTTCATCCGGCTGATTCTTCTGCCGGTTGGCTCTTGGTCTGTCTTGCTTTGGCCGCCTGTCTTAATCTAGCCGGCTGGCGGTTTTGCCGATAGTTCTTGTCTGACTGGCTAGTTTGCCAGTCGGGTCTTGGTCTGTTCCCTCTTCTAATCTGTCTTGAGGTTTCCTCATCCGGCTACCCTCAGTCGGCTGACGTGTTGGTGCTTTGCATCTTGTCCGGTTAGCCTACCTGGGGGCGGTCCACCCGACACAATTCTTGGAGCAGTTATACTGGAGAGAAAAGGAGCCACAAAATACATAAATTGCTTATTTGGGAAATATTGATAATACCAGAAGAAAACCCAAAGCAATTGGAGGATACAGAGAGGTAAATGACCAACTATATGGGCCACCGCCGTATAGTTGCCATCGTATAGTTGGTCCCGCCTCTGCCTCCTCAAATAGTTTCATCCCGTGCAACTGGTTCAGGGAGACGACATACAGAACACCTAGAAATCGCCAAACCCATCCTCCGGAAGGAATCTGGAGGGGTAACTTGCCCTAGGGATCCATCTTCACCCTACGTAGATCTGGGAGGCCAAGGCATCGATCTCGATCTTCATCAACCGCTGCATCTTCATCACCACCATCATCTCCATACATCCCATCTAGATCTTTTTGTAAAACTTGCACTAGTTGTGGATTTATACAAGTACTATTCATCGATAATCGTTTCCATTACCATTACTATGATGATGTATGCCTCCATGTATGAGTAGATCATTAGTTCTTAGGGAGATGGAGAAACCCTAGCATGAGATTGAAATAAGATAAAGTTTATTATGATATTCATCGCTGTGACCATGTGTTAGATTGTCTACATCTTGATGTTAGGAGAATTCGACCTCTCCAATATTTGCCTCTTGTGGGGACTTGATGTAGGGAACTACTTGTTGGTAAAAGGAGGGATGTTAGCACTTATAGTAACTATAAAGCTATTGGCAACCCCTATGTATCAACTTGGAAATATAGGAAACTCACAAAACACTATCCATGCCATGGGATACGTCCTGCAGGATTATGTCCCTTAATAGCGCAGTAATTCAATTGATGTTGATTGCTGTCTGTTGTGGTTATGAGGATGATTTGAGAAGTGGTTGCTGCCTCTTTGTCCAAATACGGAGTTCTTCCCACTCATACATAGTTGATAATGTTCATGATAATAATCTTTACCTTAGCCCTTTATAATGCTAGTGGTGTATCCACTAATCCCTGATAACGCTTTTTCCCACTGAAGTTTCAAATCTCTTTTACATACGCGATACTTATTTTCTGTATTCAGTCTTGTTTAATTTACTCATTACTCTCTTATACAAAAAACCCAAAAACACATTTTTACACACTACTCGCATTTTATCTTGTCACCTAGAATTTTATTTAGCAATTCTATTTTTAGTATTTACTTTAATAATTCTTAGACTTCAGACTCCTTCTCGCTGTGGTATCGATATCTTTATTTCGAAACTAGCTACATCCAATCTGTGCACTTGCATTCCTCAAGCTATGTTCTGGTGCTGTTGTCGGGGAGCTAAGCGTTGTAGGTCTTTTAGTTTTTGCTTATTTACTTTAGTTTTGTTTTGAGTTACATGTTTCCACCAACATGATGGCATTTGAGCATATACTAGTGCTAACCCACTCAACCACTTTGGGAAGCCCTATGATAATTATAAAAGAGATAACTCCAATGAGAAGACAAGGGGGTTTGAAATAAATCCTCTACTATTTGGTATTTTAAACAAGAAGTAATTTTCTGGAGATGAAGAAGATCCTGATCTATATGAGCATATTGCATGTTTTAAATATATATATGGCACGTTCCAATTAACGGGGTATACCGCCGATGAGGTAAGGATTAAACTTTTTAGTCAAACTTTGACAAGTACAGCTCTCTCATGGTATAGATCTCTACCCTCAGAAGCCACTACTACTTGGGATAATTTATCTTGCGAATTCCTATCTAATTAGTACCCATTATCAAAATCTTTTGGAACCAGGCGCCTTATAATGACTTGGAGGAACTGTCCCAATAAAGGACTAGTAAGAGCTTATATAAGATTTAAATATTTACTTAGACAATGTCCTCATCATGATTTACCTGAATGGTATTTATTTCATATCTTTTATGGAGGTTTGATTGAACCTAATAAAATTGAACTAGACTCTTGCGTGAGAGGATCTTTTATGGTTTTACCTATAAGTAAATATTGGGTTTTACTTAATAGAATTCGCGATCATAGAGTTTCATGGAATTTTTGTCTAGGAAGTGAAGGAGGCACATAAATAGATCATGAATGTATTCATGACTATAATAAAAAAGGCCATGTTAATGAATTATCTAAAGATCTTTATTTAGATTCAGACCTTGTGTTGCAAGTTGTTAAAGCTTTTACAGAACACATTGAAGCTCCAAAAGATGGTTCGATCAAGTTTGATCCACCACCTAAACCTAAGAAGAAAACAGAAGTTAAAGCAACACTGGCCTCCCTAGAACCAATGTATGAGATAACTTTCCCTAACACTACACAAAATCATATTTTGGAATATGAACATGTCAAAGAAGTACATGAGGTGAAAGAAGAGGAAAGTGTGCCAATAATTGAATAACATATAGATGAAACCAAAGATGAAGAGGTAACCAAGGAAGCAATCATGGCTATGTATGCACATTGTAACATAGTTGAACTTGATGAAGATACTTCTATATTGGTTGAAGGTAAAATTAAGTGCTAAAATTTTAGGGGAAGAAGAAGAACTTATGAAGGTACTAAAGGAGCACCACAAGGCCTTTGGGGTACTCAATGGATGACTTGAAGGGTATTAGTCCCATGATAGCCTCCCATTGAATATTTATGGAGGAAGGTGCTAAACCAGTTGCCGAATTTAATAGAAGACTAAAGCCTGAAACGATGGAAGTGGTAAGAAAAGAAATAGTATGCCTACTTGATGCAGGTATAATCTATCCTGTAAAAGAAAGTGAATGGGTAAGTCATGTTCATTGTGTTCCTAAGAAAGGCGGCTTTACTATTGTTCCTAATGAAAACAATGAATTGATACCTACTAGAACTGTTGTTGGACATATGATGTGCATATATTCCAGGAAATTGAATAAGGAAAGCTCACTATCCTTTACCGTTCATAGATAAAAATTTAGAGAGGTTAGTAAACCACACTCATTTTTGTTACTTGGATGGATATTCTGGTTTTTCCCAAATAGCTGTTCATCCTGATGACCAACTTAAAATAACTTTCATTAGCCCTTATGGATTACATGCTTATCGACGTATGCCTTTTGGTTTATGTAATGCTCCAGCTAATTTTCAAAGATGCATGACTTCTATATTTGCAGATTTTATAGAACTGATAATGAAAGTATTTATGGATGATTTTTCTCAACTGTTCAAAAATAGGCCGAATCATTGATTAATAGGCCGATTAATCAGTACTAGGTACCTAACCGTGTTGATTACCACTAATTGTTTGTGTTAATAATTTAGCCCGATTAATATCTCTGACACTCCAATTACTACGTATGTTCCCGATTAACTACTACACTTGGTCAAAAAATTTGCAAAATTATCAACACATATCGCCCATCCATCCGCTAGCCCGTCCCAATGAAGTAGGGTTTTTGAAGCTCCCGCTCGATCCCTGCCTCTAGGAGATTGATATTTGCCATCACCAACCAGTTCCTTGTCGTTGTTGACCAATTCCTTGTAGTTGCCGATCAGACCTCAGATACAAGAGCTAAAGCGCCTTGGGGATCTCATCCGGGAGCTCGAGGTTGCCTTTAATAGGGTAGGTGGTTGAGGTGCAAGAGGAGTCATATGTGTTTTAGGTGCTAATTTTTTAATAGGGTATGTGTTTGAGGTGCAATAGACCGACCAAACCTCAGATACAAGAGCTGGAGTGCCTTGTTTTTTATAAGACAAAGCAAACCAAATGAAACTATTTTTTTTGGAGTTTTTGATAAAAATAGGAAAACAAAACAAGGCAAAATAAACCAAGCAAAACAAAAACAAAGTAAAGAAAAAGGTTGTGAAGGACTCCCCTTGTGAAGCCGTCCTTAGCCTCCCTAGCAACAACGCCAGAAAAAGCTTGATGATGTGTAGCTCAGATCACTACAGAGCTTCATTGGGAAACCCCAAGAGGAAGGTATGATGAGCACATCAGCAAGTTTTCCCTCAGTAGAAACCAAGGTTATCGAACCAGTAGGAAGAAGTTAATGACCCAAAGGTGTTTCTAGCAACTTGGAAACCTGCACAACTCAAACTCAAGACTTTACCCCAACGAACAGTGAGGTTATCAATCTCACCGGTTTGCTGAAAACAAAGGATTAACTGTATGGTGTGGAAGGTAATGGTGGCTTGTAGAAAGTAAATAGTAATAGTGGAAGATGTATCAATGGTAAAGATTGGGCCGGGATCCATAGTTCAGTAGAGGTGTTCTCCTTAAGATAAACAACACAACATGCTGGGTAAACAAATTACAGCGGGGCAATTGACAGGACAGAGCAACGCATAATAATGCAAAACTAGACATTCATGATCCTATTGGATTTGATTGGGCATTACAACAATATACATAGACTGCCATCCAACTGCATCTATGACTAGTAAGACACCTTTAGGTTATCATCCGAACCCCCTCCATTATTAAGTTGGAAGCAATGGATAACTGCTTTAAGAAAAGTGTGTAAAGTAAACAATACACTTGTTCCATGAACAAGAGATCGTTGTTTTCTCCCTAGTAGCAACATCACATCTACAACCTTAGAGATTTCTGTCACTTCCCCAGATTAAATAGAGGCATGAACCCACTGTCGAGCATAAATACTCCCTCTTGGAGTCACTAGCATCTACTTAGCCAAGATAGCTACTAGAAATGGAGAGCATGCAAGATATCAAACAACACAGACATGATAGAATCAATAAGATAGAACCATTAACCAATCTGACATAGTAATATCAATATCCATCGGATCCCCGCAAACACAACATGCATGATTACAAATAGATGATCCTGATCATGAACAGAGCTCACAAGATCTAAACATGGTAGCATAAAGGAGGAGAACAACCATCTACCTACTATATGGACCTGTAGTCCAAGGTGGAACTACTCACGCTTCATACCGGAGGCTGGCATGGTGATGAAGAAGGCCTCCGGGATGATCTCTCCCCTCCGACAGGGTGTCGGTAAGAGCTTTATATCCTCCCCGATCTTGGAAGATTGATCGGGTACTTAGGGTTTAGGTACCGAGGGCTTCTTATAGGAGAAGAGGGAGGTTGAGGAGGTGCCCTAGGCGGCCGCACCCCCTAGGCGCGGGCCAAGCCAGGCCGCACGGCCAGGGGGTGTGGCCCCCTTGAGGCCCTCCTCCGTCTCATCTTCTAGCTCCGTGTTCCCCACGGTAAATATTGACTTTGGCTTTTGTCCCGTCCAATTCTGAGAATATTCATTTTCTGACTTTTCTGGAACCAAAAACAACAGAAAACAGGCAAATGGCATAGTGGCATCTTGTTAATAGGTTAGTCCTAGAAAACATATAAAAATACCTCAAAGATAAGACAAAGCAAAGAAAAGTAGATACTAAACAAGCATGGAATATCAAAAATTATAGATACGTTTACGACGTATCAAGAATCCCCAAGCTTAACTCCTTCTCGTCCTCGAGTAGGTAAGTGATAAAAAGAACAATTTTTTAGGTGACATGCACCATCAAAATAAAGATCAAACCGTTTGCAAGCATTGAAAGATAGGATCAAAGTACTCTAAACATGAGCATGAAAGAAGAAGTTATAACAGTAAGAAAAAGTAACTATGAAAGCAACATGAAAGGATACAAACAAATATTCATGAATAACAATGCATTGAAAAACGTTTGTTTGTTTCATATATAGAAAACATAGCATAGTGGCATTCAGCTTGTCCCTCATGGAGTAGCAAATAAATGCATAGGACACCTTCAAAGTTTATAAGAGTGACTAGATACAAATAGTTCAAGAACAAGCAATATCAACAATATGAATCAATCAATAAGTTTTGGGACAATGCACATAGAACTAAGAATGGAAACTATGCTCTCTTAATTGGTGCCTAAGGATAGAAGATGGCGACTCAATATAATAGTGGAACAAAGGCCCTTCATAAAAGGGAAGTAGGGATTTTAATTCTCATTAAGAGCTTAAAAAAATTATGGTACTTGTTATTTTTCAGCTCTCATTGCCCCTATCATAAGCATCTTGAAGTGATTAAGGTTAAAGTGAACAAACTATGGAGTATATGCTTGACAAAGTATAAGTTGGCAATCTCATGTCCCTTGAGTACGAGGGCCCCTCCTCATGCTACTCAACTTTAGTCACTGGTAAGTTCTTGTCATAGTAAGTAGATGTGTATCATAGAGAACCGCCAACGGGGTATCCCTTGCACATGATACATGAGCTATCCCATATCAAAATGACAAGGAATGCAGACAATGAGCATCTCAGCAATCTTCTTATTTACCATGGGAAAATGGTGCTTTTTTCTCTCTTTCATCTTTCTCATTTTTTATTTTTCTCAATCTCTATCTCTTTTTTTATAAGAAGAATTCTTCATAGATTGCTCATTATGGTGATGCTGCAAGTTTCTACCATGATTAGGCATGGCTTAGGCTAGCGTCCTAGGCATTTCTCTAACACACATACATAACTCCATGGACTTATAAGCTCCCCTTTCATTTCACACCGACAACATGCATAAACAAAAGAGCATGATATCAACTGGGTACAATGTACACGTGCAATGTTGAAAGCGTTCCCCATGACAGCATGGTTTTGCTAATTCCAACGTATAAGTGCAAGCATATACAACATAGATGACACAATGGTTCAAGTTTATTAGGGGCAAGGAAAATAAAGTGTGCCATCAAGTTTGTGAGAGGTTTAATCACCAACTTTCACATAACAAGTTTAATTTGGAAGATAGATAAAACAAGAATATACTTGGAATGGTGTAACACACCATGCATATGAATTTATAGTGGACACTTTGGAATAACTTGGTTTTTGGGAGTTGGATGCATGAGTAGAGCTTACTCATACAAGTGGAGGCTAGCAAAAGACTCGGAGCGACCAACTAAGAGATCAATAATGGCCACAATAATGCAGAGCGACACAAAATTACTAATCAAAGCATAAAGTGGTACTACAAGTCAAAAACTAAATGATCATAGAGGCTATGGTGACTGGTTCATAGTCATAACATGGTGTGAGCATGTGCCAAGTTAACCCAAACAAAGCATCAAAGGAGAATACCGTAATACTATGCTTTTCTATACTAAAACAACGCATGATTCTTTCAAGGAATATTAAGCAATCATAATTGTTTGGAACAAGTCATTATACAACAATAATCACTAAGCATAAGGTCAAAACAACATCTATCATGACATGATAAAGGCTAAATCACAGTCAAAGCAAGCTCCTTCTTGTACTACTAACCAAGAACTTCCTACTCCTTTCCAACACCAATCAACTTATTTGAAACAACACGGCGAAATCGGGCGTCCAAATACTTAATTCAAGAAAACTAAGCAAACAAAAATCAAAAACGAAAACTAAGACGCTCCAAGAACAACACAACTGTGCATGAAACAATAAAAACGAAGTGTCTAGAAAGACCTGAGATTTTTATTGATGAAGAAGGGGATGCCTTGGGTATCCCCAAGCTTTGAAGCTTGTACCTCTTGAATATTTCTTGGGGTGACATGGGGTGGCATCCCCAAGCTTGAGATTTTGTCCATTCTTCATCTCATTACATCATTTTTTCTCTACACCTGAAAATTTTCCTTCATACAAAACTTCAAACAATCTTAATTAGCAACATTAGTGCATTCAAAAGGTAATAGACCTTTGGGTTTAGTTTAAAAATAGCAAAACTTTCACTAAAGACACAAGCTACTGTAGAAATTCTCTAAAAAATCTCAATTTCCTAAAAAGAACCCAAAAAGGAATCAATCAGAAGCAAATGCAAATAATGGCAGAAATCTGTCAAAACAGACCAGTATGTGAAAACCGATTTTTTCGAAGACCTTCTGTTGCTCAAATCAAAAAGTATTGAACTAACGGAAGTTATATAACAACCTGGGGGATTTATTCAGAAAATTACAGCTCAATCCGACTTACAGAGATTTTACACGTATTATTACAGTGGAGCACAAAAATCTGTTTCGGGACAGCAACTCCCCAAATCTTACTTCCCTCTCATTAGAGGTTATTTTTGGCACAAAAATCAAATAAAGTGGATAAGGAGCAGTTATTCAGAAGTAATAACTTCCAAGACTCAAGAGAACTATTGGGTTATCTCCCAAGAACTACTTTTCTTTAACGTATTTAAGTTAGGCACAAGAAGCAAGAATCAAGTATTTTCAAATGAAGAAACATTAAAATCAAACCTTGCTTTCAAAGGAGGAGCAAAAGGCAACTTTTCTCTTATCGTAGGGAAGTGTTCAATACCTTTATTGAATGGAAATTGATATTTAATGGTGCCTTCTTTCATATCAATGATGACACCAACAGTTCTAAGAAAAGGTCTTCCCAAAGTAAAATGACAAGAAGCATTGTATTCAACATCCAAAACATAGAAATCAACAGGGACATAAGAATTATTAACCATAATAAGATCATCATTAACACTCACTATGAGGTTCTTTTTAGCATTATCATTAAGTCAGACATCCAAATAGCAATCTTCCAAAGGTGGCAAATCAAGCATTTCATAAATCTTTCTAGGCATAATAGAGACACTAGAACCAAGGTGACATGAAGCTTTGAGATCAAAGTCATTCACTTGCATATTAATGATGGGTTCCCAACTATCTTCTACTTTCCTAGGAATAGAGGATTTGTGTTTCAACTTTTCTTCCTTAATTTTAATGAGAGCATCTGCAATGTGTTTGGTGAAAGCCACATTCATATCACTTGCATTTGGACTTCTAGCAAGCTTTGGTAGGAACATAATCACTTCAGAAATATTGCAACCATCAAGATCAAAATCAAACTTAGCATCACTGGTAGTAGACTCATTGGGTTTAGGAATTGTGGTAGGAAGAATAGGGACCTCTTGTGGTTTGGTGGCATCCATATTGGTGGTGGTAATAGTGCAGACACTATTGTTTCTAGCAATTTTAGCTTCTCTTTCGCATTTATCATGTAGTTGAGCTAACAGCCTAACATTTTCATCAATAGTAACTTGTATGGCATGAGTAGAAGCAAAGGTACTTTCCAAAGTTTCAGGTTTAGCAGCCATTTTATTAATCAAAGAAGACTATGCTTCAGACAAAGAGGAAATATTTTTCTCAACATTCAAAAGCCTTTCCTCCATAGTCTTGTTGAAAATGGTTTGTTTATTAATAAAATCTTTAAGTATGACTTCAAGTTCAGAAGGAGCACTTCTAGTTTTGTTGTAAGAGTTTCCATAGGTATTGCCATTATTAGGAGGATAAGGCCTATAATTATTATTACTACCAAAATTATTCCTATAGGCATTGTTGATAAAATTGTTGTTTCTAATAAATTTCACATCAACTTGCTCTTCTTGAGCAACCAAAGAGGCTAAAGTAACATTATTTGGATCTATATGAGCATTTCCATTAACAATCATGGCCATGATAACATCAATCTTATCACTCAAAGAGGAGGTTTCTTCAACATAATTTACCTTCTTACCATGTGGAGCTCTCTCAGTGTGCCATTCAGAATAGTTGACCATCATATTATCAAGGATATTTGTTGCATCACCCAAGGTAATGGTCATAAAGGTACCTCTAGCAGCTGAATCCAACAGATTTTTTGAAGAGAAGTTTAAACCTGCATAAAAAGTATGGATAATCATCCAAGAAGTCAGTCCATGAGTGGGACAATTCTTTACCAAAGATTTCATTGTTTCCCTTGCTTGAGCAACATGTTCATTATCAAGTTGTTTAAATTTCATTATTTCACTTCTCATAGATATAATCTTAGCAGGAGGATAGTATTTTCCAATAAAAGCATCTTTGCACTTAATCCATGAATCAATACTATTTCTAGGCAAGGATAGCAACCATTCTTTAGCTTTTCCTCTCAAGGATAAAGGAAAAAATTTGAGCTTAATAATATCACCATCTACATCCATATATTTTTGCATCTCACAAAGTCCATGAGAAGTTATTGAGGTGGGCTACAGAATCATCAGAACTAACAACATAAAATTGCTCTTTCATCACAAGATTCAACAAAGCTAGCTTAATTTCATAAAAGGTAGCATCAGGAGCAGGTGGATCAATAGGTGTACTTAGGAAATCATTGTTGTTTGTGCTAGTGAAGTCACAAAACTTAGTGTTCTCAGCAGAGTTCATTTTTTCAAAAGTGGAGCAAACCAACAGCAGCACCAACTAGAGTAGGAACTATTTTTTTGTATTTTTGATAAGAGAAAGAAAACCAAACGAAACTATTTTTTTTGGAGTTTTTGATAAAAATAGGCAAATAAAACAAGGCAAAAGAAACTAAGCAAAACAAAAACAAAGTAAAGAGAAAGGTTGTGAAGGACTCCCCTTGTGAAGCCGTCCTTAGCCTCCCCGGCAACGGCGCCAGAAAAATCTTGATGATGTGTAGCTCAAATCACTGTAGAGCTTCGTTGGGAACCCCCAAGAGGAAGGTATGATGAGCACAACAACAATTCTCCCCTCAGTAGAAACCAAGGTTATCGAACCAGTAGGAGGAAGAAAATGACCCGAAGGTGTTGCTAGCAACTTGGAAACCTGCACAACACAAACTCAATACTTTGCCCCAACGAACAGTGAGGTTGTCAATCTCACCGGTTTGCTGAAAACAAAGGATTAACTATATGGTGTGGAAGGTAATGGTGGCTTGCAGAAAGTAAACCGTAACAATGGAAGACGTATCAATGGTAAATACTGGATCGGGATCCATAGTTCACTAGAGGTGTTCTCCTTAAGATAAAGACCACAACATGCCAGGTAAACAAATTACAGCGGGGCAATTGGCAGGACAGAGAAAGGCATAATAATGCAAAACTAGACATTCATGATCCTATGAGATTTGATTGGGCATTACAACAATATACATAGACCGCCATCCAACTGCATCTATGACTAGTAATCTACCATCAGGTTATCATCCGAACCCCCTCCAGTATTAAGTTGCAAGCAACGGATAACTGCTTTAAGCAAAGTGTGTAAAATAAACAATACACTTGTTCCATGAACAAGAGATAGTTGTTTTCTCCCTAGTAGCAACATCACACCTACAACCTTAGATATTTCTGTCACTTCCCCAGATTAAATAGAGGCATGAACCCACTATCAAGCATAAATACTCCCTCTTGGAGTCACTAGCATCTACTTGGCCAAGATAGCTACTAGAAACGGAGACCATGCAAGATCTCAAAAAACACAGACATGATAGAATCATTAACCAATCTGACATAGTAATCTCAATATCCATCGGATCCCCGCAAACACAACATGCATGATTACAAATAGATGATCTTGATCATGAATGGAGATCACAAGATATAAATATGGTAGCACAAAGGAGGAGAAACAACCATATAGCTACTACATGGACCCGTAGTCCAAGGTGGAACTACTCACGCTTCATACCGGAGGCTAGCATGGTGATGAAGAAGGCCTCCGGGATGATCTCTCCCCTCCGGAAGGGTGCCAGGAAGAGCTTCAGATCCCCCCGATCTAGGGACGATGGTGGCTGCCGCTATGGATTGTATCGTGGAAGATTGATCGGGTACTTAGGGTTTAGCTATCAGGGGCTTCTTATAGGTGAAGAGGGAGTCTGATGGGGTGCACGAGGCGGCCGCACCCTCCCAGGCGAGCGCCAATCCAGGCCACGTGGCCAGGGGGTGTGGCCCCCTCGAGGCCCTCCTCTGTCTCATCTTCTGGCTCTGTGTTCCCCACGGTAAAATATTGACTTTGTATTTTATCCCGTCCAATTCCAAGAATATTCATTTTCTCAATTTTCTGAAACCAAAAACAAAAAAAAAATAGGGAACTGGCACTGTGGTATCTTGTTAATAGGTTAGTTCTAGAAAACATATAAAAATACCTCAAAGAGAAGAAAAAGCAAATAAAAGTAGATACTAAACAAGCATGCAACATCAAAAATTATAGATACGTTTACGACGTATCAGTCGCTACTCCCAAGAAAACCAAGAAGTTAACGATTACCGATTTCCTTACCATTTCTATTGAATTTTGTTTACTAGTTGCTTGGATAATCTCAATAGAATCTTTCAGCGTTGCGAAGCAACTAATCTTGTCTTGACCTGGGACAAGTGCCATTTTATGGTGAAAGAAGGCATAGTCCTTGGACATAAAGTATCAGGTAAGGGTATTGAAGTAGATAGGGCTAAAGTTGAAGTAATATAGCGAATGCCATAACCAAGGGACGTAAAAGGTGTAAGAAGTTTTCTTGGTCATGTAGGGTTTTATAGAAGGTTCATTAGGAATTTTTCTGGAATTTCTAAACCTTTGAATAATCAGTTGCAAAAGGAGTAAGATTCAATTTTGATGATAAATGCCTTATTGCCTTTGATAAACTTAAATATGCTTTATCTCATGCTCCCATCATTAAACCACCTATACGGGATATGACTTTTGATTTAATATGTGAAACTAGTGATGATGCTGTAGGAGTAACTTTGGGCAAACACATATGTCGCAGATTTAGTATTATACATCATGCTAGTTGAACTCTCAATAGTGCTCAAAAGAATTATCCTAAGGAAGAAAGAGAACTCTTTGTTGTATTTTTCTCTTGTGATAAGTTTTGTTCTTATATTATTGATGCAAAAGTAAGAGTCCATACGGATCGTGATGGTTTAAAAGAACTCCTCGAGAGGAAGTTTCATAAACCAAGACTTATACGATGGATCCTTTTACTTCAAGAATTTGAGTTGCAGATTATGCAGAGACAAGAAGCAAAGGTAGTAGATGCATCATCTATATTTACACAACAAGGCATCGATCTTATTGAGAGGTGCTTTAGTCTCGGTGATTTTTTTTGGAAGAATTACTATATGAACTAAGAACAAATCCTCCCACGAAGAAGAAGTCATTGTTGTTGGAGGAGCTTGTCACTCCCGACTAAAATAACAGTAAGTGGAAGGTAAGCTTTCTTACTCAAATAAGTGTTTTGTTTTCATAGTTTTTGATTCTAAAAATATTGAATTTGTTTTCCTCTTGTTTTTCTGAATTTTTTGAGGGATTTATATATCTATACGACCGGAAAAAACTCTCCCGCCGTATAGTTGGTCGTCAAACGTTCTGTATCCCCCTTGCGAAATAAATTACGAGTGCTGTAACTATAAGGGTGCAACTATATGTCTGGAGAAAATTCTCTCTCTGTATAGTTGGTCGTTAAACGTTCTGTATCCCTTTACAAAAGAATTTTCGAGGTACCGTATCTATACGGCCGGAGAAAATTCTCCCGCTGTATAGTTGGTCATCAAAGCTTCAGTATCCTTGATCCGCTTTTGTTATCAATAAAAAAACATCTTTGTCGGTTCCTAGTCGGTCATCTAAATGACCTAGGCTCGAGATATTTGGAAATATCTGCCTGGAACCATCTATATGGCCGAAACTATACGAGCCGCAACCGTATAGTTGGTCGTTACGACGCAGTACTACTCCAAATCTGTGATTTCGTTTTCTAGTTGGTTTGGATTGTTTTCTTGGACGATAATTTGGTGTTTCTCGCGATTTTTATCGACCTCTGACCCCTCTTATATACTGCCCTTGTGCCTCTCTCTTATCACAAATCACCAGGAACAAATCCAGCTTTGCGCTATCCCGTCCTAGGCCATGGAAAACCAATGGGGCTCATTGCCCCTAGGGAACTTTCTAGCACCCCGTCGATGGAGGACTGCGATGAGGAGGTGGAGAGGTTTAGGCTAGGGTACAAAGAGTACGTCGAGCCAAGCTTCTACAACAGCAACTCCGGTGAAGGCTGGGGCGACGTTTACATCTGCCGCGGCGTCTATGACCCCCCCGGAGGTCAACTGGAAAGTGATGAAAAGAACTCAAGAAGAGAGAGAAGGCCGCAAGCCGCACGGAATAGGACGTGTGGAGACGGTCAAGTTCGTCACTACAGATCCAAGGCCGCATAAGCGTAAGGAAATACCTAACATTGGTGCAGGTTCTAGCAAGGGACCAGTGTTGCCCTGCTTGAGGCCTACCACTGGCGCCCGTATGAGGGTGAAGCCCCAAGAGGAGTGGAAGAGCAGCTTCTACTTCCCTGATCCATCAATAATAGATGAGGAAGAGGAAGTTGTCCCAGGACAAAGGTTCACGTGCGTCACTAGAAGTATAACATAAGCAGGAGCTACTCCATCGCGTGGAAGTACGTCACTGCCTCAAGAGATAGAGGAGAAGGGTGATCTTCTCCTGATGGTGACCAAGCTCGTTGATAGGATGGATACTCTGCAATATGATTTGTGTAGGTGCTACAGCCGCATCACCGCCTTGGAGGATACCAATAGGAAGCTACGCACCATGGTTCTACACGCCATGGCACCACAGTGACCTTCGAATAAACATGGTATCAAATATTCGCGAGGGATTATTTGATCCTGCCTGGCTTGATTCCAAGCTTAGGGAGATCTTTAAGACCTTGTAATATATCTTACAAGTTTTTATTTCTATTCTAGTTTTGCATTAGTTCGAGCTCATAAATAAAGTTTGCATCATTAGATTCCCTTCAGGAATAGTTGATCCCTCTTATGAAATTCTGAGTTTATTATAATATATGGAGCATTATTGAGTTTGAGTTTGTCTTACTCGATATAGGAATGACTTGAGTATGATTTTACTTGCACTTGATGATAGCAATAGGAGTCTTCCACACCATTGGTACTAACGGAACATGTAAAGATAATTTGATCAACATATTTTAGGTCAATGGTTTGATTTACAAAAAGGAGAGATTATCTAATTAATTAAATTGAAAAATAAAAACCTTGAACAAAGGAGAAATTATAAGTGCTATCAAATAGAGTGAGAACAAGATGAGGTAGAGTACTCAAGTTATAAATATGCTTCATATATATTTGGAATTTGATAATTGAGATCGTTAAACTTTGAAATTCCTACATGAAGTAAATATATGGCTAGATCCTTTGCACAACACTTAAACAAAAGTGTGAGAACAAATATATATAGAAAAAGAAAGATGAATAAAAAGAGCGAATGTGCAAAGAGAAAATAGGAATATACCACTATATTGTAGTAATACAAAGAGACATTTGAGATTTTGAATCCCAAGTGAATATGTTAATCCTAAAAACACTTGGGACTACCTCACTAACTCATTCGGTTGAACCGAATACTTGAGATTTTGAATCCCTGCCGGTTTCTGATGTTCCGCCTTCACTCGACTACACACATCACACAAGGCAATATGTTCCGCGACATCCTTCTTGAGATTTTTCCACTAAAATATTTCCTTCACATCCATGTACATTTTGGTGTTACCCAGATGAATAGAATATAGTGAATTGTGTGCTTCTTGTATAATCAATTTCCGAAGTTCCGGATCTTGTGGAATGCAGATACGCTTTCCATACCATAAAGTCCCTTGTTCATCTTCAAGGAATCCTTTCTCCTTTCCTTTACTAATTTTACTCTTAATATCCTCTGTTTCCTTGTCCAACTTTTGGGCTTCTTTGATCCAATCCAACAGTGCTGGTTGAACTTCCAATGACATGATATATCCTTTGGGCACTATCTCCAATCTTAGCTCTTTAAATTGGGCACACAAATCATCTGGCAAATCTCCTTTGGTGAGGCTATTCACATAAACTTTGCGGCTTAATGCATCCGCTACGACATTCGCTTTACCGAGATGGTATTACAAACTCAAGTCATAATCCTTGGTAAGTTCTATCCACCTTCTTTGTCTCATGTTGAGCTCTTTCTGAGTGAAAATATATTTCAAACTCTTGTGATCTGTGAACACTTCACAACACTTTCCAAAAAGGTAGTGTCTCCATGTTTTGAGTGCATGGACAACAGAGGACAACTCTAAGTAATGTGTAGGATAGTTTACTTCATGGGTATTGAGTTGTCTCGAGGCATCAGCCACAACCTTTCCATCTTGCATCAATACGCCACCCAATCATTGGTGATATGCATCACAATAGACCTAAAATTCTTTCTCTAGATCTGGCAGACATACAACTGGCGCTGACACCAATCTTTTCTTCAACTCTTGAAAACTGGTTTCACATCTTTCAGTCCAATCAAACTTCTTCTCTTTCTTAATTAAATCCGTCATTGGCTTAGCCACTTTCAAGAAATTCTCGATGAACCTTCTATAGTACCCGGCCAAGCCTAGGAAACTACGGACTTCTTTAACCGACTTGGGAGATTCCCACTCAGTTACAGCTGACACCTTTGCGGATCGACAACTATACCATCTCCAGACACAATATGCCCAATAAATCCAACTTCATTCAACCAGAACTTGCACTTACCGAACTTAGCATACAACTTGTGCTCCCTGAGTTTCTCAAGAATAAAACGCAAATGTTCTTCATGCTCTTCATTGCTCTTGGAATAAATCAATATGTCATCGATGAATACCACAACAAAATTGTCTAGAAACTCCATGAACACCTTGTTCATCATGTTCATGAAATAAGCTGGTGCATTTGTTAGTACAAATAGCATCAACGTATACTCATACAATCCATACCTAGTGCTAAAAGTAGTCTTAGGTATGTCTTGTTCTCTAATCTTTAGCTGAAAGTAGCCTAATCGGAGATCAATTTTTGAGAACACACGGGCTCCTTCTAGATGATCAAATAGATCATTGATTCTAGGTAAGGGATACTTGTTCTTTATGGTCACTTTGTTGAGTGATAGATAATCTATGCATAGCCTCTGACTTCTATCTTTCTTCTCAACAAACATAGCTGGTGCACCCCATGACACAGAACTTGGTTGGATAAATCCTTTCTGCAACTATTCCCCAAGCTGATTCTTGAGATCTTTCAACTCATCAACTGACATCTTGTAGGGTCTCTTTGCTATTGGTCCAGATCCTAGCAGTAAGTCAATCAAAAACTCCACATCTCTATCTCGTGGCATTCCTGGTAATTCCTCCAGAAACACATCCGGATACTCTTTCACTACTAGTACACTGTCTATGCTAACCCCCTTAAGAGAATTTAGCTTACTCCCTTTGGGTTCAAAGTTATACTTGAACCTAATCCGTTTCTTATCCGGGGTTGTGAGTGTAACAGTACGATTGGCACAATATATTACTCCCTCATACTTAGCCATCCAATCCATGCCCAATATTACTTACAATCCTTGGGATTCTAGGATTATTAGACTAATTGGAAACTCATATTTTCCAAACTCTATTACTAGATCATGACATCCAAAATTTACTATCATCTCTCCACCTGGGGAGCTTACTTTAATAGGACATCCAATTGTTTTAGTTGGGTGTCTATTTTTGTCTACGAATGCTCTTGATATGAATGAATGCGATGCGCCGGTATAAAAAAGGACAAGTGCTGGAAATGAATTAATCTTGAACTTACCAGCCACAGCATCAGACTCCTCATGGATTTCCTCCACATTGATGTGGTTCACATGACCCTTCTAAAAAGGGTTTGGCTTGTTGGCTCCATCAGTCTTCTTTTCTAGGCATTAATTTGCATAATGCCCAGTTTTCTTACACTTGAGGCATTCAACCTGACTGATGTCTTTCTTTGCTGGCTGACTTCCATTGCCATTTCCACTATGGTGACTCTTGTACCCACTGTTGTGGTTCCTATGTCCACCATTGTCATGACCACGATGATTCATATTATCATGGTGTAGATGTTGTTGCGATGGTTGTTATGACTCCCATGCTTGTGGGATCCAGAACTTCCACCTCCTTCACCATAGGAACGCTTGTGTGAAGATCCTGAACTATGCTTATCAATATGGTGCTTCCTCTTCCTGTTCTCCACTTGCTTCATATTGCTTTCCAAGATGGTAGCTTTGTCACACAGAGATTGATAAGTTGGAACATATGCAACAGATAGTTGCATGCACATCTCATCATTCATCCCTTCAAGGAACTTCTCCTTCCTTTTTGCATTAGTGTCAACATCATCAGGTGCATAGTGTGCCAGATTGTTGAACTCCTCAATATATTCTGCAACACTACGGTGGCATTGCTTAAGGTTGTGAAATTCCTTCTTCTTCAAACTCATCACTCCTAAAGAGATATGAGTAGTGCAGAATCCATCCTCAGACATTTCCTAAGTCACTTCTTCAATAGGAGTAGTGATTTGCAAGTTGTCCCACCAAGTAGTTGCTGGTCCTTCTAGCAGGTGTGCTGCAAATCTGACCTTCTCCTCATCAGTGCAACCAACTGTGACCAATTCCTTGTTCACAGAACATAACCAGTCATTGGCTACCATAGGATCAGTGGTTCCAGAAAACTTTGCAGGCCTCAACCTTAGAAACCTTGTGAGCATATCAAAAGCTGGTAGGTTGTTGTTGTTGTTGTTGTTGTTGCTGTTGTTGTTGTTGCTGTTGTTGTTGTTGTTGCTGTTGCTGTTGCTGTTGTTGTTGCTGTTGTTGCTGTTGTTGATGTTGTTGTTGTTGTTGTTGTTGTTGTTGTTGTTGTTGTTGTTGTTGTTGTTGTTGTTGTTGTTGTTGTTGTTGTTGTTGTTGTTGTTGTTGTTGTTGTTGTTGTTGTTGTTGTTGTTGTTGTTGTTGTTGTTGTTGTTGTTGTTGTTGTTGTTGTTGTTGTTGTTGTTGTTGTTGTTGTTGTTGTTGTTGTTGTTGTTGTCGTCGTCGTCGTCGTCGTCGTCGTCGTCGTCGTCGTCGTCGTCGTCGTCGTCGTCGTCGTCGTCGTCGTTGTTGTTGTTGTTGTTGTTGTTGTTGTTGTTGTTGTTGTTGTTGTTGTTGTTGTTGTTGTTGTTGTTGTTGTTGTTGTTGTTGTTGTTGTTGTTGTTGTTGTTGTTGTTGTTGTTTTGGTTCTGATTCTGATTGGCCATAAACTGAGTCATTATTTGCATCAACTGAGTCTGGGTTGTCATCAGCTGCTGCATCTCATTGCCATTGTTGTTATTGTTGGGATTGGTACAACGGGGAGGCATCTGTGGTTTCAATAAGGATAAGTAATGAGATATAACCCATAGATACTAACATGCACATCACAACACATAGCTACAATCACAAATAAGCAAGCACATTAAAATTTAGGATTCAAAACGAACAACAAGTTTGCAAAGTAAACACACTAGCATAGTCATCCACATGTTGGATGATCAATGCGACTCAATGAAATAAAAGATGATAAATAGATAGATAGCCAAGTAGTCAACACTACTCCATATCGACTTCCACCTCCACTAGAGCAAGTCCTGCCACATCGATTCCTTCCTTGTACTCCTCCACACTGGTGGTCAAAGCATTGACCTTCGCCTAAAGCTCTCTCTTCTGCGAACACAACCTCTCAATCACCTCCTGCTATGTCTCTAGCTAAAGATCCTTGAGCTCCATCTCGGCCTTCATCTCATTGATCTTCTTATTCCTATCCTGCACTCTCTTTTCTTGGTTCTTGAACCTCTTGTCTTTCTTCTCAAACCTAGCCTCCATCTCCTTGATGCTCTCCTCCTGCTCCTCGAAGGCCTTGTCCTTCTCCCACAACTGGATGTGTAGCTTGTCATTGCTAAGCATGACATTGGTCCTATCAGTATCGAGCTGCCTAAGAAGGCTCTCTAGGTCCTATAGATAGAGGCGCACTGGCTCAATAGTCTCCCTAGTTGTCTCGACATACACTATAGACTCTCCCTCCTCATCACGTCTCCCAAATGGGTGGAAGTAGAGGCCCCTGAGCTCGGTGGAGTAACATCCATATAGACGTCCTAGTAGCTCCTGCATGGCAACGTCGAGTCCCTTCTCCTTGTCATCATGGAGTATCTTGAAGGCGATGTCCTCGGTGGGAGGCTCTGACTGGCATCCTGGACGTGAGACTCGAAATCCCCATAGGTCCTTCCTCTCGAACTTCCTGAGCTGAAGTCCCTTAATGCTAGGGAGGGGAAGATTGAGCACACTGACGAGCTCCACGATACAGGATCCAAAACGAGTTCCCTTGAACTCCTCGGCGATGCTGAAAACAAAGCTAGACATCTATTGCATAGGATAGAGAAAATTATAAACAACACAAGTAAATAGAAAAACATAAAGTAGTGAAACAAAAGCCAAAAGCATACATTCATCTATAAAACACACAAGTCATGGCATACAATATTCTATCACAAGCACCAAGGTTCAAACATAACTTAGAATTTTTTTTGCCATACCACATAGGTTGGTATGATCAAAATTATTAACGCGAGAAAACGACAAGTGTGGTGGTCCATCTGTTGTAGTACGTCACAACTCTCACTCAATAGTCAAGGAAGCTATCTGCGCATGCTTGGAGGCAATCTGTTTGTCTTGATCACAAGACTCCCATGCTAAGTCTATGATATCTTCCCTTAGACGTTTTATGGTAGCCTCTAAGTCTTGAGTATGCTTCTTCTCCTCTCTAAGGTCATTTTGAGTGTTGAGCATTCTACACTTGAGTCTTTCACCAAGCTCCTTGATGGCATTCCATGGTGCATTACTTGCAGAGTCAAAGAATGATATGTGCATTTCAGAGTTGGTGACCATGCAGAATCCCGACTATTTGTGGTTGTCCTCCTTGTTTTTGTACAAGTGGAGTTGTACCCACCAATATTCTTCTCCTTCATCCATCACTAGGAATCCCTTGTACACGGCTTCACCATGTATCCCCAAGCTAACCATGAGGTTTTTTAGTGCCTTGGGAAACTCCGTCTCACATTCTAAGGTCATGGTCATGAGTGGTACCTTCTTAATGTCTTCGTTGATGGCGGCCATCTACAAATAGAGATGAGAAAGAAGATTAGGAGAAGTTTTACGAGATGAAAATAGACAAGTGTGGAAATTTTACAAAGGAGTTTGCATTTTCCTAGTGGTTTCCTTAGTATTATCCATCTTAGGGTCATAAACCTACAGGCAACACAGTGCTCTGATACCATCTGTAAGACCTCACGCTTTAAGGTAAAGGCTCGTGTGATTGCAATGCTAGTACCTGGATCGAAATGCTAGCATCCATAGTTTAAGATGAAGTACACAGATACAAAGGTCTTTATTATGTCGTAATTCCAGAGATAAAATATTTCTTACAACTCATTAGCCCAAGGCTAATACACAGAGTTCTCAACACATAACAAAATAACTACAGTCTTCATCTTCATGTGCCATAGGCAAAAATGTTGAGTGTAGACTCATAACCCTACTCACCATCAGAATAACCTGCAACATAATAAGTTACAGCCACAAGGGGTCAATACATTTGGAATTCTATTGGAAAGTGATTACATTGTTTATATAGTAGAGGCTATCATCCATATGAATTTGGCTAAGTGTGGTTTCAGGCTAGCTTTGCAGAAAATAGTTTTGTCCTACTAGTTGAAAACACTAAGTTTTTCTTTACAAAAACTCTAAGGTACCACCAATAGAAATTGGTGAACCACTACCCTTGTTCACCCACCATTTTTAACTTAGAGAAATTGGGATGAGGGGATCCTTGATCATTTCAATGTCTTTGATGCTCAAATTATCCGTTACCGGGGACATGGCTAAGTACTAAGGTTTTACCCTCTCGAGAGGTGGTGCACTTTCCCCACAAGACTCGACATGCATCGAGACGAGACTTTTCAGAAGCATTCCCTTAGACCACCATGGACGCATTCCATCCTATCAACCCTACCACCAACTGTCCATCCGGCTGAGTTCTTGCAACCTAGTTGGTCAAGGCAGAGCCCATATGCCATGTGGTTGCACTAGAAGCTTCTCAACACTAAACATCTCAAATCCCTTTGTTCCTGGGTGGCCATCCACAAGTGTGATACACAAGGTAAACCATATAAATGGGCCTTGTGTAACCACTCAACATAAACCATTCTTCCCATTCCATCCAGGTGTTTCATTAGCAAGTTGTTTTCTTAGTCAAAAACACAATGGCATAAACTTGCCATAATATCATAACATGAATTTTCTCCCTTGAATTCTAATAGCTAGGCTAAGCATACTATCATAACATGTCTCTTGAATTAGGAAATTCCTACCAATATATCATCTATAGGATCTACCATAGCATATCATATACTTTGAAATTTACCATGCAAGTCCTACTCAAAATATCACCCGTGCATAGATAAAATAATAGGACAAAAGATGAAGTATCACTTGCCTTGGTAGCTAGGGGAATAGACACAATCCTCACAATCACACTCTCCAAATTCCACAAAATCTACACATAAATTCATACAACAAAATTCACAATCAATATACAAACAAAAATATAAATGAATGCATGCAAAATGCCATGATATGATTTGCCACACTTTTCAAAACAAACTTTTCAGTACTGAACACAAGGCATACTTTCTAAAGTCTAAATAAACCAAAAACCACCCTAAAATAATATTCTAAATAAATTTATAGCCAAAATAAGTCTACAAATGCTTCTACATATAATCCTAATTTTTCAGAAGCAAATAAACAAAACAAGGCAATAGATGCAAATGACTTAATTTTATCCATCCATAGATATAAAATTTGTAATTTTTGGATAAACAGAACAAAACTTTTTGAATTTACAAGTTTAAATAACTAACAGTTGAAAATCCAGATTTTAAATCTAAAACCTAGCCACGCGGCAGCGTCTAATTGGCGCGTACCGGTTCGGGCGGATCACGCTTGCAGGCCGTAGGATATAAGTGACGATGCACGGTCCAGATCAAATCGTACCTGTTTGCTACTGAATCTAATCTAAACCGCTAGATCTAGATCCAATGGACTAGATCTGCCCGACCAAAACTCACCGGCGCACATGGCTCTGGCGGCGGCAACGCCACTGGTGGTGACACGCCAGCGAGGCCAGAGGGGTAGGGGGTGTGCTGGCACTTAACGAGGTCGCGAGGACACGTGGAAGCTCAACATGGACGCGGCTGGGACGGGGGCGCATGGACACGACATATACACCTCGTCGGAGTTTGTCCTGGCATTGGGTGATCACTGTCAGAGACAAAGACGGCGACCTAGGGTGCAAGAGGGAAAACGGATGGCATTAGAGGATGCGCAAGGTCATGGCGAATACAATCTTGTGAAACAGGGGTCGAGGGGAGCACGGGGTTTACCGGAATTACGCGCCGGAGCTGAGCTGCACCTCAGTTGCTTGCAGACGTCGACGGGGGCGACGACCTAGGGTGAAATAGGACAAGACAAGGGAAAGCAGATGCGCAAGAGCAAGGGGAACACGCCCGCATGAACGAGAGGCAGAGGGGCGCACTGGACTCACCAGAATAGCTTGTCGGAGCGGATCGGTACTGCGGCGGTGTGAGGGGAAATTAGAGGAGCCTGGCGGCACTCTGTGCTGGCTGTGTGATGGGAAATGGTCACGAGGAGGTGGGGATTACGTAGCCAGAGCGGGGAGGGGAATTACTCGGCGAATCAATGATATTTACACGTGCATTCATCGGCGATGATAGGGGAGGAAACGTCCAGCGGCGCGGTCATCGCGAGGGATTTGGGGAAGAAGGGTGAGGTGGCAGTGGGGCCTGGCTATCAGTGGGAGGGGTGCGTGCGCATGTGACAAACTACGAGGAGAGAGGGGGAGGTTCTCGGGTAGGCTGTGGGCTGTATTGGGCATGGGCCAGAATAGCTAGTTGGCCTCTATTTTTTCCTTTGGTCTTTTTCCTTTTCTGTTTTGATTTTCTAAATAGGATTTTAATGGCTATTTCAAATCCAAATCAAATCAAATCTTTACTAAACTTTTGTGCTGTGATCCTAGTGTCCAAAAGTGTGTCAAACACATCTAATCACTCAAAAATCATTTTGAGGTCATAAAACAAAATAAAACCATGCCCCATATATATAATATAAGAAGGGATTTAAATATGGTTCTATTAGGGTTTTTGTTTTGAAATTTTTTGTGCAAGATAAATATGCCATGATGATATGAATGCAACAACATGTTTTTGAATTTGATGAAATTTGGGATGTTACAAGTAAAGTTTTAAACTTTCAATTAAGTTTTAGTTAAGTTTGTGTTGAATAAGTAACACTTAAAGCTCCAGTGAAGTAGAAGAAGTTTGGTAATGCTAAAATACCTTTCAATGGATGTTAATGTTGGCCGAAAATTGAAGCTGTTATTTTTTTGTCAAAACCTGTTGTTTTATTAAATTTCAGATTAATAAAGAATTCTCGGAGAGACAGGTAAATTTTGGTGACTCCAGAAGGTTTAAGGACCAACTATATGGCGGGAATAAAAATTATGGCCGTACAGTTCTAGTCGTATAGATGTTTTTACATCTTCTCTTCTATTTTCGGACAGTAAGTTTAACGACCAACTATACAACGAGAATACATTTTTTCTGGCCATATAGTTGCGGTCGTTTAGTTATCTACCCATCTCCGAATTTTTATTCCAGGTTACCGAAAGTTTGACGACCCTATACGGCGGGAATAAAATTCCTGCCCGTATAGTTGCGGTCATATAGTTGGTACCGTCGTAGAAGTAAAATCTAAGTTGGTTCACAACTATATGGCGGGACGTATACAGGTCGCCCCCGTATAGTTTCTCGTTATGAGCGGCGGCTAGGGTTTTCAACCTCCCCTTTTAAAGCTTATTGCATCTAACATTTTTCATTAAGTTTTCACAGAGCTAAAGCATCCAGCCTCGAAAAATCATCGCCATCCCTATACAAGCTCCTTCTAACAATATCTGTGCAGCGAAGTCATGCAGCCTTTTCATGTGAACAAGGTTTGGAGGAAGAAAGAAGAGAAGCCCATGAAGAGGATCAAGAAGTAGAACGTAAAGAAGCATCATCGCCATCCAGCCCGGAGATCAAGGAAATCGAGCCTCTCCCAAATTGGGAGGACATGTTCCTGCAGAGGATGGACATGATGAGGTAAGCAGAGCAGAGAAAAACAAGGATGAGTTTCCCCCTAATCCTTATCATCACAACTTAATATCTTATTATAAACCTCATCTTGGTCTATCACCTCTCAAGCCTAAGAAGGTGCAGCTAGATGGGATTCATGATAAGATCTATCAATTGGAAAAAGCCTCGAAAGCATGTGTTGAAACTATTGGGGAAGGGATTGACTCCTACTAGATGATGAGCAAAGACCTTGAGCAAAAGGTCAATGACATCGATGTTACAGTTGGTTTCTTGATTAAAATTATTTTTGAGTTGACAGATGAGAAGAAATTCCTCCAGAAGAATATTTTGAAGCTTCAATTCGACATGTTCGAGCTCAGCAGCCGCCTTGCAAGCATAGATAAGGCTTGCAACACAGAAGAAGGCGGTGTTCTTCTCACCCATGAGAAGGAATAGGTACCAACAAGGAGTTATTTGATCCCTCCTAGCTTGATTCCAAGCTAGGGGACATCTTTAAGACCTTGTAATCTATCTTATAAGTTTAGTTTTTTGCATTAGTTCAAACTTAGAAATACATTGTGCATCATTAGAATTCCCTTCAGGAATATTCAATCCCTTTATGAAATTCCGAGTTCATCATTATATATGGAGTATTATTGACTTTGTGGTTATCTTATTAGATATATGGACAAGATTGGGTATTATTTTACTTGCACTTGATGATAGTATTAGTAGTCTTCCACACCCTTGGTATGAATGGAAATGCAAAGGTAATTTATTTGATATGTTGTGAGTTCATGGTTTGATTTACAAAGAAAGAATTATCCTAGTAACAAAGTTGGGAAAGAAACCTTGAACAAATAAGAATTAAAAAGTGCTATCAAATTAGAGTGAGAACAAGATGAGGTAGAATATTCAAGCCATGAAGATACTTCATATAGAATTAGAATTTGATAATTGAGATCGTTAATCTTTGAATTCTCTCATGAGGTGGAATGCATGGCTAGTTTCTTTGCACAACACTTAAAGATAAAATTGTGAGAAAAAAGAAAAGAAAATGTGCAAAGAGAAAATAGGCATACACCATTATCTTGTGGTGAGACAAAGAAACATTTCAGATTTTAAATCCCAAATGAATATGTTAATCGTAAGACACTTGGGAGTACCTCGCTAACTCATTTGGTCGAACCAACACAATCTTACATCATATCGAGAGGTAACCTTTTGTGAACTATTAAATGCTAAGGTGTGGAAGTCTACTAATATTATTCGGATAGTTCAAGTAAGGTACTATTCATGAATTTAGTCTTATACATCTTGTATGATAAGCACATGCTGCAAATGACCCATTTATTTTATTGACTTAGCTTCATGAATATGAGGATCAAATCCATTAATCTATATTCTTGCTCGGGACGAGCAAGAGTCTAAGATTGGGGAAGTTGATGAGTGCATATTTGCACCATGTTTTATATTATTATTTTGCACTGTAGTGGTAGGATCTTGGTATTTTACGGTGCTCACGCGCATCTTTTATGTCTATTTTCACCAGGATTAGGACAAATGATGAATACAATGGACACAGTTCTTGGATCAGTTGTACTGAAGTGAAAAGGAGCCAAAACAGTGTAAAACGCTAAATTGGGAAATATCAATAACACCAGAAGAAAACCCACGGCGATCGCAACAAGCAAAGGCTTTAACGACCAACTATACAACTGGAATACTTTTCTGGCCGTATATTTCCCGTCGTATAGTTTTCACCGCCACCACCTTCTCAAATAGTTTTGACCCGTGTAATCAGAAGGGAGAGACGACATACAAAACGAGCATAAATCACAAAAACCCTCACCTCTAGAAGGGATCTGGAGGGGGAACTTGCCCAAGGGATTCATCTTCGTCCTATGTTGGGGTTATGCTATATGGGTATGCTCATTGCATCTCTCCTATCCGGATAACACGGGTGGCCCACAGTTAGTAGCATGGCCCATGGCCTGCTGGGCGGCCCAGTTAGATGGATCCATAAGGGAGGCCCATGCCGAATAAAGGAAGGCTACGGAGGAGTCATCGACTTACCCGAAGCCTTGGAGTGCAAGACACGCTAGACTAGTTGTAAGCAGTGTAGGACTCTGTAACCTGTCCGGCTAGGACTTTTCTCTGTAACCCTAGGACCTGGCGACTATATAAGTCAGGCTTATGGGAGCCTTTGGGGCATAACGTAAGACAATAACTTAGACTTCCTAGTCACCTCGCACAGCGAACCAATCCCTGTAACTCGGCGTATTGCCCTTATAGTGATTTATAGCAGGAGTAGGATTCCGCCACCGTTGTGGGATCTAAACCTGGGTAAGCTGTGTAACCTCGTACCCGTCAACCGTCCGCCTTCCCCCATGTCTCCAAACACGCACTGTGAGGATCCCTCCATGGCGTACTTGTCGACAATACCACGACAGTTGGCGCCCACCATGGGGGCAAGAGGCGCTTCACGCTCTTCAGCGGGCGAGGACCAAGATCTTCGCGGGAATCGGCGAAACCGTAGCCATCGGCCGCGTTATCTTCTCCGACAACATTTTGATCGTCCCTCCCGACGAGTTCTGGATCCCGGCAAAGACGAACCCTACATGGTGCTCGATCGTTCCCATCGGAGATATCCACCTCTTCATCGGTGAAACCGACTCGGGCACTAGTTCCCTGGGAGTCGGAGGAGCATCAAGACCCGCACAGACCTCCTACGGGCAGGATATGTTCGTGGATGGATCGATGTTGGATCTCTCCTCGGAGTTCCCGGCAAAGATCGGAAAAATTAAAGACCTGCACGGACTGCCTACAGGCAGGATACGTTAGCGGAAGGATCAATGTCGGATCTCTCCTCGGAGTTTGCCGGCAAAGATTGGAAAAATTCAAGGCCCACCCAAACCGCCCCTGTGCAGGATATAACGGTGGAAGATCACTGCAAGTCCGCTGGCTTTGCCCGAGCGTCTGGACAACAGAGATGCAAGTTCGTCAGAGTGGTGACCATCTTTGATCTGGCGCGTTGCGTTCAGAGAGAGGGCGAAAACCCCCGTGATTACCTTTCCAGGTGGCCCCGTATACGGGCCGACCTGGCCCATTACCCCAATGATGATGCCATGTATCACTTTGTGGAAGGACTGGACCAAGGTACGCTCCTCCGGCATACGCTAAGGCGACAGCAGGCTTCAGGACGCCTGAACTTCGAAAGCATGGTGAACACCGTCAATAGCTATGCGGAGACTGACAAGGAAGCTCATATGGAAATCGCGCTTGTTAACGGAGCTCCTCCGCCTCAGCCATTGCCACCGCCGCCCACGGTCGTCGTTGCCGTGGCTACGCCACCACCTTTAGTCATCGTCGTTGCTGTTGCACCTCCACCCCCCGTCATCGAGGAAGCCCCAGCACCCTCCGACTCCGTGCTCGACGCGCTCCACGCCGACATCAGCGCAGATTCAGAGGAGATAGACTTCAGCCTGGAGGAGCTAGACTATGCCATGCAGGAGTTGGAGGAGGATTACAAGCGCGACGAGCAGGCCAACAATGTCGTCACGTCCTGAGAGGTGTTCGTCGCCATTGGGACGGCGATGGACGAAGATCAACCCAGACGAGCTCCGCCTACAACGCTGGACAAAGGGAAGGTACCACCTATTACTGCTGACAATGATCGCGCAAAGGTCATGACCCCTCCGCCTAACCCAGTGCAGCAGCCGCAGGAACTCGGCACCGGCCCGAGCAATAACAACACCGCAAACCCGCCGCCTCCGACATCTACGTCTGCTGCTGCCCAAGTCACCCCAATTGATAGAGTGATGTATGGCAATATCCTTGTCGAGCCTATGACCGTGGCTCATATTCACAATGTAGTCCAGCTTGACGAGAAGCGCCAGCAACTGCTGGAGGAAGAGCAGGCAATCGCGAAGCAAGGCGCTAAGCTAGATCGAGATCTGGCCAACACACATAAGTCAATAGAGAAAGCTAGAGCAATGGAGGCCGAGTACAAGACTGTGCTACATAAACAGAAGGCTAAGAAGGCTCCAGCTCGCGTCATCAACGATCCTAGCATACGACGAAACCTAGGATGGGCTCCCTCAAAGACGGCACAGGCCAAGCCATACATTGACAGTGAAGGCAGGTAGGTGATGCCCACTCCTCTTCTCAACCTCGCCGTCTCCAAGACCCTTCTGCAGCAGGATAGATCACCCGAAGCGGTAAAACACGTCTATGACCTAGTGGCCAAGGTGGTGAAACAACAGGAAAAGGCCACCTCTCAGAGGCTTGAGTCTGAGCCAGCATTTTGCCAGTCTAGCCAGCATAAGCTGCCAAGGGACAGATCTCCTCATGATGTCGGATCCCAGACGGGTTCGTCAGAACAAAGACGGAGGGATGCGTGCAACATGAAGGACGCTATCCCCATATCCTCCGATCATGGAGGCAAGGCTCAACTTTGTCGCCCATCTCCACCGCCCCGCTCTCCCCGACATCACAAAGATACCAAGGCTCACTGTTGTACGGATATGCCTCCGCCAAGGCAGAGCGGCATCATCAT
The DNA here is from genome assembly GCA_916181665.1 of Avena sativa. Classification (NCBI taxonomy): domain Eukaryota; kingdom Viridiplantae; phylum Streptophyta; class Magnoliopsida; order Poales; family Poaceae; genus Avena; species Avena sativa. The sequence continues at coordinate 58,808,945 of OV702280.1, read as the reverse complement.
CTGCGACAACAGGGAGCAGAACCGCCACGACAGAGAACGCAACCAAGGACACAAGAGCAGGTTGCGCCATGAGCCTCCGCATCCGACAAGCAACCGTGACAAGCATGAGGTGTCACAGTAGGGTAACATCAAGAAGGCTAACCCACTTCCACCTCCTCCTCCGTCGCCACCTAGCAGCCACCATGGCGGAGGAGGCCCGCGTCGTTCATGCAGCCCATCCCCTGATGGCAAGAAGAAGAAAATAAGCCCGGAGCCATACGATACACGTCCACATCTGGACAAGATCCACAAGGCCCGGGAAGAACCATACTCGGGACCACGTTTCTTTGGACCTGTGATACGGTCCGCAACTTACCCCAAAGGTTTCCGGATTGACAAGACCATCAAGCCCTATGACAGCACCGCCAAGCCAGCTACATGGTTGCAGGATTACGGTAACACGGTGGAGATCGCCGGGGGTAACCCCAACGTCGCCGTCAAGTACCTCCCATTGATGTTGGCGGGCACGACCCGTCAATGGATTGATGACTTTCCGGAAAGGTCCATCCGCAATTGGTTAGATATTCAAGAGGCATTCACCAAGAACTTCGAGGGTATGTACAAACGTCCCTGCACTGTTGGTGATCTATAGCGGTGCATGCAAGAGAAAGACGAGACATCTCACGCCTACCTCTCTTGCTGGCTGGATATGAAGAATTCCTGCGCAGGAGTGCATGCTCAGACCGCCATGTCCGCCTTCATTGATGGGTTGGAAACGGGCACGTTGCTCCGACATAAGCTGAAGCGCCTGCAGGACAATCACCAGCTAGATCTGAACCAGATGATTCAGTTGGCCAGTGAGTTCGCAGCTGCCGATGACGATGCTCGTGGCTCCCTTCCGGCAACGGCTGTTCCAACTCAAGCTTGGAGGAACAACAGCACCAAGCGGAAGACCCCGCCATAAGAAAAGCAAACCTCCGACATGGTCGCTATGACTTTTGCAGGACAAGGTGATGGCGGATAGCGTGGCCGAGGACGGGGAGCTGGTCGTGGGCAGCAGCGAGGTAGCGAAACTACCTCGGCAGCGCTCTGCGTTCCCCAGACCTACGAGGAGTACCGCTATATGCCGTGCCTCGTACACCTCGACGCCAGCGGCAAGGCCACACACAACAATTGTCATTTTGAGTTTGTCAACGACCTCAAGGAGGACCCGGAGTCCGGCTACAAGCAAAGTCGGAAGAACAGACCGCAAGGAAGGGCAAGGGGAAGAAGAAGGAGGAGGAGTCCAAGGATTCAAGTGACATGGACGAGGACGTTGACCCCAAGCACGTAGCCAAGAGCGGCGGCAAGGGAAAAAACCCCTTCGAGAAGATGGAGGCAGTTTTCCACACTTTCCTTGGCACCCCCACCGTCCGACAACAGAAGACCTCCATGAGGATACTGATGGCCACACTACCCCCAGTTCCCCAATACCTGCGCTGGTCGGAGATTCCAATTACTTGGGACAGGAAGGATCACCCAGACCTCATCCCTATGGAGAACCAATACACCATTCATCAACCCCTGATTGACGACAACGAGTTCACCAAATGTATGGTGGATAGTGGAAGCAACATCAACATCATGTACCTAGATACACTGCACAAGATGAACTTGATGGAGGCAAACCTAAGGCAGACCAGCACCATCTTCCACGGCGTAGTTCCTAGTCGGGAGGCTCGGTCCCTTGGGTGCGTCACACTTCAAGTCGCTTTTGGCGATGTCAATAATTACCGCCAAGAATGCATGACCTTTGAGGTGGTCCGCTTCAAGAGAGTGTACCACGTCATATTCGGCCGTGACATATTCCACACCTTCATGGCCAAGCCATGCTTCGTCTACAACAAGCTCAAGATACCCGGACCAAACGGTGTCATCACCGTATCCGAAAGCTTTACCAAGGCAAGGGACTGCGAGATTGGAGAAGCAGCCTTTGCGGAAGCTGTCCTCTACGGCGAAGAATTCAAGGAGATCCAGAGCAAGGTCGATGCCTCAGAGATGCCCATGTCGAAGAAACAGAAATCTGACTCCGCCCCAGCATTCAAGGACGCCATCGAGACCAAGCAGGTGGAACTTGTGGTAGGCGATGCCTCCAAGACCACCGCCATTGGGACAAACCTGGACCCTAAATAGGAAAGCGTTCTCGTCGAGTTCCTCCGCGAGAACAGGGACATCTTTGCTTGGCAACCTGCCGACATGAAAGGTGTACCTAGGGAACTTGCCAAGCATATCTTGAATATTGATCCAAAATGTAAACCAGTGAAACAACCTCTACGATGCTTCAGAGACGAGAAGAGACGCGCCATAGGCAAAGAGATAGCTAGGTTTCTTAAGGCTAGTTTTATCCGAGAAGTCCTTCACACTCGATGGGTGGCCAATCCTGTACTTTTCCCCAAAAAGGGAACCAAAGAATTAAGAATGTGCATTGATTACACCGGCTTGAACAAAGCATGTCCCAAAGATCCGTTTGCTTTGCCTCACATTGGCCAAGTCATTGACTCGACGGCTGGCCCGGAGCTTTTGAGTTTTCTCGATGCATACTCAGGATACCACTAGATCAAGATGAGGAAGTTGGACCAATTGGCCAGTTTGTTCACTACACCCTACGACACGTTTTGCTATGTCACGATGCCCTTTGGGCTGAAAAATACAGGTGCTACGTACCAGCGGAAATGCAGCGTTGCCTACACGATCAAATTGGTTGGAACGTTCACGCCTATGTGCACGATATAGCTGTGATGTCCAAAAAGTCAAACAACTTAATCTCCGACTTAAAAGAAACCTTTGACAATGTCCAGAAATACAACATGATGCTTAAACCTAAGAAGTGCGTCATTGGGGTTCCAGCCTGCAAATTGTTGGGCTTTATCGTTTCCCAGCGTGGAAGAAAGGTCAACCCGGAGAAAATCAAGGGCATATTAAACATAAACCGTCCAACATGCCTAAAGGACATATAACGGTTAACAGGTTGCATTGTAGCGGTTAGTCGGTTCGTCAACCGACTTGGAGAGAAGGCTTTGCCGCTGTACAAGTTGCTGAAGAAGGCGGAGAAATTCACATGGACGGATGAGGCAAATGCAGCATTGAAGCAGCTCAAGGAGATACTCTCCTCAGCACCTATACTTGCAGCACCCGAGCCTATGGAGCCCATGTTAATCTACATGGCGGGCACCAACCGGGTAATCAGCATCGTCGTCGTGGTAGAGCGGAAGGAACCAGGGCATGAGTATGGAGTTCAATGAACAGTTTACTATGTAAGCGAGGTCTTGACGGTGTCCAAGTAGCGTTACCCGCACTACCAGAATCTAGCTTATGGAGTGTTCCTTGCTTCTCGGAAGCTGAGGCACTACTTCCAGAAGCACCCTATCACAGTTGTGAGCAAGGCTCCACTATCCGACATCATCAACAACAGCGACGCTACGGGAAGGGTCACGAAGTGGGGCATTGAACTTGCCGCCTTCGAGATCACCTATAAGAGACGCGACTCTATCAAGTCACAAGCCTTGGCGGATTTTATCGCAGACTGGACGGAGATGCCTGATGATACCCCTATACCAGAGCCAGAATACTGTGTGGGATCAAAGATACTCAATGGCTCGGGGGCTGGTGTACTGCTACAGTCACCAACTGGGGAGAAGCTACACTACGTTCTGGAGATCCACTTCGAGGCTACGAACAACATGGCGGAGCATGAAGAACTCATTCACGGACTACGCGTAGCCAAGGATATTGGCATCAAGCACATAGTTTTCTATGGAGATTCCGACTTGGTTGCCCAGCCGGTGGCTGGCACCTGGAACGCGCGGAACCCTATGATGGCGGCATATCGCGGTGAAGTGGACGAGATAACCAATAGCTTCTTGGGATACGAGGTCAAGTATGGACCTAGGGAACAAAATGAGGCGGCTGACCTGCTATCAAAGCTTGGGTCAAGGCGCAAACAAATTCCGCCAGGCGTTTTCCTGGAGCATCTATGAACACCATCTGTGAAGGGAGCAGACACAGACAACCCGGAAAGAGTTGACTCTTTCGTTCACACGATGACAAAGGTCCCTCCGGCTTGGACCAAACCGTTCATGGCATATCTCATAGATGGAACTTTTCCCGACGACGAAGTCAAAAGACGGCAAATAGTACGTCGAGCAAAGGGCTATACCATAATCAATTAAAATCTCTACAAAAGAAGCACCATTGGTGTATACCTTAAGTGTGTTTCCCAGCAAGAAGGTATTGAAATCCTCCGCGAAATCCATCTCAGAGATTGTGGGCATCACGCCGCTCCTCGATCATTGGTCGCTAAAGCCTTCCGACAAGGATTCTACTGGCTGGCCGTGAAGGCGGACGCCGACAAGCTAGTGGAGACATGCATGGGATGCCAGTATTATGCCCGACAACCACATGTTCCAGTTGAAGAATTGCGAACAATACCAATAACTTGGCCGTTTGTAGTTTGGGGGCTGGACATGGTTGGTCCGTTGCAAACGACACCATGTGGGTTTACGCATCTGCTAATAGCAGTTGATAAATTCACCAAATGGATATAAGCTAAACCCATTAGAAAGCTTGATGGGGCAACTGCCCTTGAGTTTGTCTAGGATCTAGTGATGAGATTTGGTCTCCCACATATCATTATCACCGACAACGGAAGCAACTTGTCAGTCGGAGAAGTGGAAGCTTACTATTGGAAGAAGGGCATCCGACTTGACCTTGCATCTGTGGCACATCCATAGTCCAATGGTCAGGTTGAGCGGGCCAATGGATTAATTCTACAGGGAATCAAGCCACGTCTGGAAGCACCGTTGCATAGAGCAGCTGGAGCCTGGGCGGAGGAATTACCATCTGTTCTGTGGAGTTTACGAACTACACCCAACAGATCTACCGGCTACACCCCTTATTTCATGGTATATGGAGCAGAAGCCATCGTGCCTTCTGACATCCTTCACGATTCACCAAGATTTGCCGCCTACGACGAAGATGACGCTGAAGAATCTAGACGCCTAGATGTGGACCTTCTCGAGGAGGAGCGCGTATTGGCATGCCAAATATCCATCATGTACCAGCAGAAGCTATGCAGCTACCACAGTCGCCGTGTTCGGCATTGCTTGTTTAAAGAGGGGGACCTAGTGCTCCGACTTAAGCAGAAGAAGTCACACAAATTATCCCCACCATGGGAAGGACCGTTCATCATAAGCAAGGCGCTAATCGATGGGTCTTACTACCTCGTTGACAATCGTGAACTGGAGGATAGACCCATCGAGGATCATACGCGTAAGCGACGTGACCCGAATGATGACTACTCGGAGCTTGATCGGCCATGGAACATAGCACAGCTACGTCCTTTCTACACTTAGCATTTTTTATCTATTGTGTACCTCTTATATGATCAATGAAATAAAGCTCTCTGTTGAATCATATTTCTGAGTCTTTTACCTCCTTCAGTGTTCATTTTTGGATCATATAAAACCTTTATGCACAAGCTTTGCGATTGCACTTGTGAAAATTCCGCCTATGGGCGTTAGCTTAAGTTTTTTGGTCTACACGTTCTTTGTTGTTTTTATGTGGATTCTGGAGTAGTGACTTTTGGCACTTATTGTCGGCTTTTTGTGCTTAGGTTATTGACGGTTCCATTGGGCATCATCGCCTGAGCGCATAGTTCCGACAATGAGTCTTCCGACTCATGAAAAATCAAGCATAAAAACCAGAGTAATGGATAAGCCAGCACTTGCTTAAAAATATATACATGTTGGAACCAATTATTGAGTAGAAGGAAATAACAACCATTGTGTTTTCCGCCTTAAGTTAAACAAGTAGTTTTTCCGCATACAAATTCTAGAGGAAACAAGTATTACATATTATTTTTTCATTCCTCTAGCTCAGGCGACTTGGACGCATCGCCATCAGCAGCAGGAGAGCCATCCTCCTCGAAGTCGGTGGTTTTGAGGGACTCGGAGGAGCTTTGGTTGTCACCGTCAATGATCTCCATGGGCACGAATATGTTAGGGTCGACCAACTCGGCGACTCTAGTATCAAAACCCGCGACCGACGGCAAGATAGCTTTATGATCTATTGTTTGGCCATCGTCATCCACGTCGTAGATACCAGAGGTCACCGTGTCAATGTCGGTGTTTTCGTAGTGCGCCTTGACCATTGACAGCGCCATCCTCGCGCCATCCCGGGTACATGAAGCTTTCTAGCTTACAATACGCATGGGGGCTTGGCGCAAGATCTCTCAGAACTTCATCACAGAATCCACTACTTTGATGTTGATCTGGAGTTGCTTGGCTATCTCCTTGGCCTGCTTGATAGCGGTGTTGATAAAGTTGCCGGCAAGGACCATGCATTCTTTTGGCGGAGGAGGCGACTAGGTCAAACCAATAGGAGCTGCAAATTTTCGACAAAGAAACGTATGATTTCAATAACACAAAAAGTTCAGAGTATCTAGTTTACAGAAGTACAAAGCGGAGAATCACTTACTGAAGATGCTAATCTCATCCTGCTAGAGAGTTTTCGCCATGGAGTCCCGTTCTTGTAGGAAGATCTTGTATGCTTCAAGATTGCGCTGATTTTGCTCATCGACGGCTTTCTTTTGCTCTTTTAGCATCGCGATCTCCTCCTTCAAGTGGTTCATCTCTACGTTGGCGGACTCCTGCAGAACATTCATGGAGCCTCATGCATCTTCAGCATATCCTTCCTCTCTTGCTTAAGGATCATGTTTTCGCTATCCAGCTGCTCAATATGCTTGGATTGCTCAACAATATCCTTAGCCTTGGCAATGGTTTCTACAAGTCGGAGAAAGAATAGTACATAGTGAGTACTCGGAGAATGATTGGCACAAGACCAAGTCGGAATACGAAAAAGAAAGGCAGTTTTACCCTTTTCGGCTTCCAAATCCGCACGCATCTTCTGGAACTTCTCGTTGGCCACGCCCCTCCGAGCATTCTCATTCTATGGAAAGGAAATTCAACGCTGTTTAGTCTACTTGGAGCATCTAGCCGGATAAATATCCACCTAGAGGCTTGGGGGCTACAGTGAGAGTTTTTTAACTTGGCAATATACTTAGTCTTTCTTTAAGCATCTAGTCGAAAATGGTTCAGTTTTCAATTAGAAGCTTGGAGGCTATAGTACAAAGTTTTTTAACTCACTCATACGCTTAGTCTTCCTTTAAGTATTGTCGTGGTGGTGGCACGACAGATGCCATGGGTAGGCTTAAGTTGGGGGCCGAATGGGTGCTTGTGGTCACCGGGGAGGAAGTGCATGGTCGAGCCATGCACGAAGAACAAGAAGAACTCACCACACTTAGTGATTTGATTGATACCCGAGGATTACAAGTGCTCCTTGAGCTATATGAACTAGGGTTCGGTGCACTAGTTCCCTACTTGGTCCAACCTCCTTCTACTACAACTATGCCCTTCCTTATATAGGCAGTGCTAGCTAGCTTATACCCCTTTGGGTTCTAGGGTTTACTGTTTGGATCTTGGTCCCTATAATGTGGGCGGGGTCATGGGCCTTCCCTAAGCCCAATGGCCCAGTCCACAAAGCTTGACAGCTAACGGTCTTCTGGTACGCTGCTTCCTGTTCCTTTTGGCGTCACGCAGTAACTTTGTACGTCAGCGTTTGCTTTGGGAGTCACCCGTCTCCTTTTGTGTCACCCGGCATCGCCCTTATCTTTTTACCATGATTTGCCATGGTCCCTCCTGAACCTTACCCGGAAAGGTGCCATGCGTCCTATTAGACTCAGCCCTTCCTCAGTAGAACCGGCTCGTTGGTTCCTACAAGAATAACAACTTTGTCTTATGCGGGCCAACATAGTTCATATGTCGGCCGCATATGCTTCTCTCTCTCGGCTGTCCTTACGGCCTGGTTCTTTCTTCACTCGGAGCTTACCTAGCTATGCTACGTTTCACCCCTCGTGACCCTACCGGGGGTTATCCCCCCGACATTAGTCCCCGAAGCTGGTGAGGTCTTGCAGTTCAAGCTGTTAGGCGTCTCCAGGTTCATTTTATGTGTCTAGAACTTAATTTTTGTCTTTATTTGCCACAATCTCGCACCTTGCCGGGTTTGTTTGACAATTTTCGGATCCCCTCTTTGACTTCCTGACTCGTTTTTGCCTCGAGCCGAGTCACTTTCCCCAATTCCGGGTTATTTTAGGCGTGCTTTAGTCACTGACATCTGGTAATCATGATTACTTGCCTCAAATTTTGTTCCAAGCTCTGGCGGCACAGTGACGGCTGCGCAATTATTCCCCATCACTGTGGCAGTCCCATCGTCCTGTGCCCCTTGTCCTTCCTTTCATGACGTGGCACGGGATTTTTCGTGTATCTCTAGCTACGTGGCGCCCGCTGATTGGCTTACTCGGCCTGGTACACGGCCACACGCTGGCCGCACGGCACAGATCGATCCCACGACTAGGGTTTTTATGCCCTGAAGTAGGGGTTAAGGGTTTCCACTTCCCCCACACCCGTTTAGTTTTCCCTTGCCTCTTCTTCTTCCTCGCGCCTGCGAGATCAAACCGCTCCCTTTGCGGTTTCCTCTTCCTCCTGTTCTTGCCCTGCAATTGCTCCTCTTCTCTTTCCATTCCACCATGGGTCCGTGTTTTTCCAAACCTCTTCCAATGGCGGAGGAGACTGAATCTGCGAAGCTCATGGATGCTCACGACGGCGCTGATGGTGCTGAGGAGCAGGAGTTTCTCGTAGGCGAGCGCGGTGGCTGGGAAGGCTTGGAGTGTTGGGGAGGTGACCCCGGATAGAGTCAAGACAGGGGAAAGAAGAAAGGAATCTCCCTTGTCATGAGCCAAGTTATTGTTTGTGTCGGCCGGGTCATATAAGAGTCGGCCGAGATAAGCAGGGCCATGGAAAGTGTAGAATGAGTAACACCTTATTCGGCCGACATATGAGTTAAGTCGGCCGAATGAGTCTGGCTAACTTGAGTGCAGGTGAAGGCCGAGCCGAGTTATGCGAGACAAGGCCGAGTAACACAAAGCTTGCAGGAGAAGGAGGTGCCTATAGTCAAACCCTAGTCACTGGCTAAGGAGGAATCTAGACAGAGCCAAGCACAAAGGATAAGGAGCAGAGCAGCAGAAGGGCAGAAGAAGGTCATGGAGGTGACAGTGAGGGAGCCCGAGGCGCGCATATGAAGGTCTCTGGAACATTGCCGCCGATAGAAGGGGGACACGGAAAGGAGGCCGCCGAGTTACCATATTGGGACAAGCATATTCCAAGAATATGCTTGCCACGTCAGCCCTAGAAGGAACCAATGCACCTCTTTATAAGGGGGGACGCTGGATCCTGAGGAGGGGATCGATTCATTCTACGCCGTAAGGCTCGTGTAGTAGCTCTCTTCTTCCTAGAAACAACTCAAGGAGCATTTGTAGTCCCTAAGAGGAGAAATAAAGATCTACATGTTAGTCATTGGAGTGTAGAAATCACTACATCTTCCCTCCCCGGATCCCTCTAGCATCCATTGGCCCCATACTTTAGCCTACCCATGGCATCTGCCGTGCCACCACCACGACAGTTGGCGCCCGGTGCTAGCTGGAGTCAAGATCCGGACAGGAAACTTCATCCGCACCGGCGAGCGCGTTGTCTCTGGCTTAGTCCAGAGATTTTATCTCTGGGATTATGTCAGCGATAACGCAGGTAGCTTAAGGAGGAAAGCACCACCGCGCAACGACGTCTTCATCAACTTGGGCACGCACAAGGTCTACGTCGGCGTCGACACCTCCTGCGTTTATCCTCACCGAGTTATTGATGCAGGAGAGCCTCCCCTCAGTGCCGCTAACAGTCCGCGTGGAGCGCTCCCCGTCGGCAGCGTCGAGGTGATGGTCACAGCCGCGGTACAGGCGGCAGGAGCAGGCGACGGATCGAGCAAGGACCCGACGGCAGGAGGACATGTGACCACGAAGGAAGAAGTTCCATAGCCCACCGAGGTAGATCCGTCGGCAGCCAAGTCAGCCGAGGTGCAGGAGATAACCCCAAAGGCAGCAAGAGTAAGATGGCCACCTCTCGAAAGGCCAGAGAATATTCTCCAGGCAACTATAGATAATATAACCACGCCTGTGGCGCTGATACTTGATCCGATTAACGCTCAGGAGGAGTTACAAGAGACTAGGCAAAAATTACTGGTAGAGGCAAAAAAGGTGTCGGCCTTGCAGGAGTACTTGAACATGACCCTGCGAGAATATGCTAAGGCAAACAAACTAGATGTGGCCCCCGAGCGGGTATATGAATTAAGATTGAGAGGAAAAAACCTCATGAATGATATCAACAAAGAGCACGAGACTCATAAGGCTGATTCAGTTGATCTAGGTTTGCCGAGGTATAGCACCCCGGCAAAGAACCTAAGGGCGGCAAATGTCGCTGCATTGGAGTTAGAAGGATTAACCGGCGTAGCCCGGCAAAAACAGCAATAAAGAGTGAATGAGCTGGTACGCATTGCGAACCAGCAGAATGATGAAATGCTTAGGGCTGACCCGGCAAGAACAGGAGCCTCGCGTATGGTTCATTCGGCTGGAGCAGCGCCCGCACTGTCAGCGGCAGCAGCATCCTCACCCGAAAACAACACGCGAAAAGATACAGCAGTAACTTCAGGAAAAAGAAATAAACAAATTGTTCCGTATGATCCGGTAGTAGCCGGAAAGGTCAATGAAAACAGAGGCAATGGAAGCTGAGGTAACAGTGGCGATAGAAACCCCGGCCATGCCAACAAAGGCAACGGAAGCCGAGGTAATGGAGACCTCAGAAGAGGAAACCATGAGAACAATAACCCGACAGAGGGAAGGAGAGACCCACCGCCCGAACCTCAGCCGAGGTATGAGCCTCGGCAAGAGCGAGAAATGAGACCAGATCACCATAATCAGGCAAACGAGAGGTACAATGATGGTTACTCGGATATGGAGTATGCAGGACATGGTGGGAATAACCATTATGGAATACAAGAGAGAATCATTTATAGAAACTTGCCATCAAATGATGCAAGGTTAAAAATCGATAGGTTATATCGGTCCGAGTTATTGGAGGAACAGGGCCCGCCTGGTCCGGCGTGTTTCAGACCTCGAATCATGGGTGAACCACCGGTGCCAAACTTTCAACTAGCAAGGGGCATGAAAACATACAATGGGAGAACAAAACCACATGATTGGTTGATTGACTATGCCACTACAGTGAAAATAGCTAGTGGAAACTTACGATGGGCGGTGAGATACGTCCCACAGATGCTGGAAGGACCAGCCAGAGTGTGGCTGAACAATCTTCCAGCAAGCAGTATCAACTGTTGGCTATATTTTGAAGAGATGTTTGTGATCAACTTCACCAGTACCTATAAAAGGCCAAACAGGCCACAGCAGATCGCTATGTGCAAGAAGAGGCCGAATGAAACAGACAGAGAATTCTTGACTCGGTGGTGTAACCTCAGAAACTCATGCGAAGGAGTCATAGAGTCTCAAGCGATAGCTTGGTTTGCTCAAGGCTGCCGATATGGAAGTGTGTTATGGCAAAGGCTGCAAAGAGATATGCCGACTACATTGGCAGAGACCATCAGGATAGCAGATTCATGTGCATTAGGGGATCCGGCGCAACCAGAATTAATGTTGGCAGAACATCGGGAGCATCAGGATCAATACGCAAGAGATGTAGCTGGATCATCGAGGCGCAACGAGTTCCGATGTAGAAGAAGGGAGGAAAGACCGGATTATAGATATGCTTCCAATCAGGTGGCAGCTGTAGTACAAGATCAGCCGAGTCATAGAAACAGTCAGCGACAGAAAAAATGGTCCTCAGCAGTGGACACCGAGGAATGATGGGAAGAGACAGTGGACACCAGAACAGAAGAAGCAGTGGCAGGAAAGGCCGAAATACATGTTTGAGTCCATGTTGGATCAACCGTGTAAGTTTCACACTCCAAACCCGACCAAGCCGGCTAAGCATACAACTCGTCAATGTGCTTGGATGAAAAATGCAATGGGGAACCCGGCGGGCATGCAAGCGCCCCCTCATCAAGCGCATCATCATCAGCAGCAGCCACAGCTAACTGGAGCAAATGCGCAACAGTTCATGTTACCACCACCTCCGCCGAGGTATGACAACACGGACCGGAGAGATGCAGTGCAGCAAGTGATAAATCAAGGTCAGGATGGAAGGACAAACCCCGGAAACAACGGACGTAATGATTACAGGGAGCATCATCAATCATATTGTGTGTTCACAACAGAACAGCAAGACATGCAAAGTGTACAACGTCGGCATATGGAAGTGAATTCTGTTATGCCTGCGGTACCAAGATATGTGCCTTGGTCCGATCAGGAAATAACCTGGAGCAAAAAGGATCACCCGAAGATAATGCCAAATGCAGGGTCGTACGCACTCGTTCTAGATCTGATGTTTGTCGGGCCCAGCATCAATGTAAAATTCTCAAAAGTACTCATTGACAATGGCAGTAGTTTGAACATCATGTACAAATATACAATGCACAAACTCGGAATAGCACCGAATATGCTGCAATCCACGAGAACCACGTTCCATGGAATAGTCCCGGGACTTTCATGTGAACCCATTGGGAAAGTCCGGATAGATGTATTATTCGGCACAAGGGAAAATTGCAAAGCGGAAAATTTGGAATTTGAAGTGGTGGACCTAGAGAGCTGCTATCATGCTTTACTCAGACGGCCTACATTGGCAAAATTCATGAGTAGCTGCCACATTACTTATTTGAAAATGAAGTTACCCGGACCACAAGGGGTGATAACAGTAGCCGGAGATTACAGAAATTAAATGGAGTGTGCTTCGGCCAGATCAAACCTGGCCGAGTCATTGGTGATTGCAAGAGAAAAAAGAAGGATTCAGGAGGTAGCGGTTCTCGCTCAGTCGGCACAGCTGAATATGCCGGCATTAGCCAACCCACATGGAAGTGTTTCCTTCCAGCCGACTAAAGAGACAAAAAAGATCCAGATAGATGAGCAGTTCCCAGAGCGCACCATCACGATTGGTGCCGTCCTAGATGCCAAATAGGAAGGCGAGCTCACCAACTTCCTCCATGAGAATTGGGATATATTTGCATTGTCAACTCAAGACCTGCAAGGTGTGCCGAGGGAGTTGGCTGAGCACTCTTTGCACGTAAGGCCAGGAGCAAGGCCGGTGAAGCAACCTCTCTGCCGCTTCGTCGAAGACATGAGAAAAATAATAGGGGATGAGATTGCTCGGCTCCTTGCGGCCGGGTTCATCATGGAAGTGCTTCATTCGGATTGACTATCAAATCCAGTGTTAGTGGAAAAGAAAAAGGATGACCCAAATGTAGCCGTTGTATGGCAAATGTGTATCGATTACACGAACCTAAACAAGGCGTGTCCCAAATATCCTTTTCCTTTACCTAGGATAGACCAAGTCATTGATTCGACCGCTAGTTGTGAGCTGTTGTCATTTGTAGACGCGTATTCTGGTTTCCACCAGATACCGTTAAATCCAGCCGATCAAATAAAGACTGCGTTTATTACCCCATACGGGGCTTATTGCTATCGCACCATGCCATTCGGCCTACGTAATGCAGGAGCAACACATACCAGAGATGCATGCAAAAGTGTCTACATGACCAGATAGGAAAAAATGTACAAGTATATGTAGACGATGTGGTTATAAAAACCAAAGAGAGCAAAACGCTCCTGGATGATATTCGGCAGACATTCGCAAACTTGAGAAGGTTCTGAATGAAGCTTAACCAAGAAAAATGTACCTTCGGTGTGCCGGCTGGAAAATTACTCGGTTTCCTCGTGTCCAGCCGAGGTATAGAGGCAAATCCAACTAAAATCTGAGGAGATGAAAAAATGGAATTGCCGAGGTGTCTAAATGATGTACAAAAATTCACGAGCTGCCTGGCCTCGCTGAGTCGATTTGTATGTCGGCTGGGGGAAAAGGCATTACGTCTATATCAACTGATGAAAAAGTCTGATAAGTTCATTTGGACACCGCAGGCAGATAATGCATTTCATGAGTTAAAAAAGATGTTGGTCACAGCACCAATCTTGGCCTCTCCACTGTCGAAAGAACCTATGTTACTTTATGTAGATGCCACTAACAGAGTGGTAAGTGCGGTGGTTGTAGTGGAACGGAATGAAGGTGATAAGTCAATACAAAGGCCGGTATATTACCTAAGAGAGGTACTATCAGCCTCAAAACAGAACTACCCGCACTACCAAAAGATGGCTTATGGAGTATACATGTCGGTGAAAAAACTTAAACATTACTTCCAAGAACATCCGATAAAAGTGATTTGTGAAGCGCCCATAGCCGAGATATTGAGCAACAAAGATGCAAGTGGTCAAATAGCAAAATTGGCAATCGAGTTATCACCTTATGCTCCACAATTCGATAGGCGAGATGCAATCAAATCTCAGGCAGTGGCCGACTTCTTTGTGGATTGGGCCGGGGTACAATATGAGACGCCATTACCAGATCCAAATTATTGGACAATTCATTTTGACGGATCCAAGATGAGAAATGGCTTGGGGGCAGGGATAGTGTTAACTTGGCCGAAAAAAGATCAGCTGAAGTATGTGCTGCAAATACATTTCGCCGCATCAAACAATGTAGTCGAGTATGAAGCACTCATCCATGGGTTAAAGGTGGCAAAAGAGATTGGTATACGTTGGATCCTATGCTACGGGGATTCATATCTAGTAGTACAGCAAGTATCAGGCAATTGGGACGCATTAGATGCGAATATGGCCCTATATAGATTCCTTGTGCAAAAAATCAGTGGATACTTCGATTGATGCGAGTTTCATCATATACCTCGGGCGGAGAATGACGCTGCAGACACACTGTCAAAACTCGGATCAACTAGGCAGTCAATTCCCCCAGGTATCGTTCTAGAGCACCTGAGAAAACCATCGATTACACCATCACCAGAGTCCGAGTCAATTCGTATCTCGGCAGAATTGAAAGAAGGAAGTGTGCCAATGGAGATCGACAAAGAATGCAACCCGGACTTTCTGAAAGTGAACCCGACCATCGCACGAGTGAACACAGAAAAATCCGAAGCTGTTATGTCGGCGGAAAATATGGAAATCGACAGAGAAACTATCCCAAAGAAAATCACGCCGATATGGGCGCAACCCATATTTTCATTCCTTAAGGAGGCAATCTTGCCAAGTAATGAAGTACTGGCCAGACAAACAGTAATAAGAGCAAAAGCTTACACAATCATAAACAATGAGCTGTATAAGAGAAGCGTCACGAACGTACTACAAAGATGTGTTGATTCGGCAGAAGGACAGGAAATACTCCTGGATATACATCAGGGAGAATGCGGGCATCACGCCTCATCAAGAGCTTTAGTGGCTAAAGCATTTAGGCAAGGGTTTTCTTGGCCGACGGCATTAAAGGAGGAAAAAGAATTAGTGGAAAAATGTAATGGTTGCCAGAGATACGCCAACAAGATACATCTGCCCTTGTCCGAGTTAAAGACAATACCAATCACTTGGACTTTTTTGGTATGGTGTTTTGATATGGTAGGACCGTTCAAACCAGCCCGAGGCGGAATGACTCACATTCTAGTCATGGTTGACAAGTTCACAAAGTGGATCGAGGTAAAACCAATAAGAAAATGTGATGAACTAACAGCGGTAAAATTCCTAAAAGATATTATCTTGAGATATGGATATCCACACAGTGTTATCATAGATAATGGCACAAATTTTGCTGAAGGAGCCTTCGCTAGATACTTCCAAGAAAAGCACATAAGACTAGATGTTGCCTCGGTGGCTCACCCAGCATTAAATGGGCAAGTAGAAAGATCAAATGGACTGGTATTGTCAGGAATAAAACCCCAGCTTATCGAACCACTACAAAGGTCGGCAGGATGCTGGATTGAGGAGCTTCCGGCAGTATTGTGGAGCCTCAGAACCACCCCGAACAGTTCCACAGGATATACCCCTTTCTTTCTGGTATACGGGGCAGAAGTTGTACTTCCATCCGACATAATGCACGACTCGCCAAGAGTAATCCAATACACAACGGCCGAAGTAAATGAAGTATCACGGCAAGACGATGTGGATCTGCTAGAGGAAGCAAGGGAATTGGCATTATCAAGATCAGCCGTTTATCAGCAAAACCTCAGACGATACCATAGCAAAAAAGTAAATCCAAGAGTTTTTTAAGAAGGAGACTTGGTTCTTCGACTAGTGCAACGCACATCGGGCATGCACAAACTCTCACCTCCATGGGAAGGACCATTCATTGTGAGTAAAGCACTGCACAATGATGCATATTGCCTGATTGATGCTTAGCCACCAGAGAAGAATAAGGCAAATAAGGCCCGAGACGAATCAAAAAGACCATGGAACATAGCTTTACTTCGCCCATTCTACACTTAGAAGCCATATGTTGTACGTCGTGATGTGACGCATCAAGTTGGAGTATCAAGCATGTATTGAACCTCGGCACCTCGAGCAGCGACTCGGGGACTGCACAATGTTGTTTCTATTTTTAAGACTATGTAGTAAACCTCGGCACCTCGAGCAGTGACTCGGGGACTGCACCGTGTTATTTCCTATTTTGAATTATGTGTTAAATTTCAACACCTCGAGCAGTGACTCGGGGACTGCACTGTGTAATTTCCTATATTGAATTATGTGTTAAAATTTAGCACCTCGAGCAGAGACTCGGGGACTGCACCGTATTATCCCTTATTTTAGATTATGCATTAAACCTCGATACCTCGAGCATTAACTCGGGGACTGCCCCATGATTGTTTCTTGTTCTAAAAATGTGTATTAAACTTCGGCACCTTGAGAAATGACTCGGGGACTACCCCGTAGTATTATTTTCATTGAGCCATGAATTATATTTTGGCAAACCAGTTTGTAACTCGGGGACTGCTGCATGATCCTAGATATTCTTTGAGCACACACAAGAACTCGATAACCCGAGTGATAACTTGGGGACTGACTTGTATTACCCACTGTTTGTCGCTAGACACATAAAAGCTCCATAGCTCAGCTAAAGACTCGGGGACTTCCCAAAATTGTTGATCATAACTTGCAAGATATGATATAAGCTTGTCTCGGTAATCAGAGGAACAGCCAAGCGGAAACAAACAAAGATCTCTAAGGATAATTCAAGAAAGAATAACAACCCCAGCAAATCGAAGTATGATAAGGGATGCAACTTATGGTATCACTTTACCAGATATGGGATTCGGGCATTGTACTTCAGATAGAAGTTGAAAACAACACAGCTACGCACGAGTTTACAAAGGGAAAGCAAGATAAATGCCGAACGAAGGTCAGCCACATGGAAAAATACAATGCTAACTTACGAAATCAAAGTTCGCCAAAGCAAAGATATAAAGCAATGAGATTTGTTTAGATAGAGTAATAATAATTACCATCACCCATGCCTCAGCGGCGAAAGGCAAAAAGGTTCACACCACACCAAAAGCCAGACAATTGTTCCACAAACATCATACGCCCAGCATACCGGGGACTGAAAATAACTTAGAGTTTTTTGAACCTAAATAGGGAAAAGGTCCAGAGCACCCTTAAGGGGCATCAGCATGATTAGGAGCATTGGGAATGGGTATCTCGAATGATGGCGGGGCGACCTCGGTCTCCTGCGCAGGGGTATTTTCAGGAACTGGGCGCTCCGAGGTAGCTGGCGCCTCAGCCGAAGTTACTTCGCCTTCAACAGAAGCAATAGTAACCTCGGGGGCAAGCCTCGGATGCTGCGAAACATTAGCTTGAGCTCGAGAATTATCAGTCCCTTTAGAGGACGATCGCGCGTCGCCATCCTCATCCGAGCTTGCATTTGAGTCACGAGAGTTATCCGAGTCACCCTCTGCTTCATCCTGATCGGCTGAATCATCATCAGATGCATCTTCAACTTCGACATCATCCGCCGGATTGGGAAGAAAACTCGGCCCTTCAATCCAATTATGCACGTCAGCATACTCAATAAGCTGGAAGGCACGAGCTTCGCGGCGAGCGACGAACTCTGGATCCTCAACCCAGCGAGAGCCAGTGCGCAAATTCATCAGAGTATCGAGTGAGATATCCTCGTACCAAGACAAAACGGTTGTCAGTGCCATATCAGCACTAGCCCTCCCAGCAGATTCCCTCCAGAGATTTAACTGGGTCTGAGATGCCATTAATCTCTCCACAAGTATTTTGACTTTGTCATTATCAGGCGTTCCAGAGGTATTCGGCCAAATAACATGGTAGGCCCGAATGGCTGCTTGCACCAGATCTCTTCCCATAATCTTCATTGGTCCAATGGCAGCACTGACGGCAATCAGGAAGTCTTCCATTGAGTATTCTGGACTCGAGTCTACGGGACAACTCGGCGATGACGATCAGAAATCACTGCCTTAGAGCTCATTGGTTTCGCTTCCGGAAAATGATCTAAACGAAAGGAAAACATATCAGATAAAAATAATAAAGAGAAGAAAATAACTCGGCCACGGTCGGAAACTTACGATGAATGTAACTCAACATTTTCTGGAGATCCTGGGTCCAGTCGGCCTTATTCTTCTCAAAGCGAGTGATTTCCTCGCTCATCGTCCGGTTCCTCAGCTCGGCAGCATCGAGGAGTTCCTTATCCTTCTGCAACTGCAGGCTCAGTCGATTCTTTTCTTCAGAAAATTCCTAATCAACCTTTTCCAATTTGGATTTCTGCGCAAGCTTGAGAGACTCAACCTCGGCATGTAACCGGGTTATCTCATCATCATTTTCTTTAAGTTGCTCCGAATGAGTGGTGGCTTGTTCTAAAAAATGCAGCATCATATCAGGCATGGATATGCATTCTTGATGAGACGCTGCAAGTGTTTGTAACTCGGCTATACCAAAGTCGGAAGGTTATAAGAAACCCAGGATTTGTCTCGAACGAAATTCAACAAATCACAAGACGAAACGGATAACTAACCTTCCAGAGTGTCAACCTTCTTGGTAAGGCGGGTATTAAGATTATTGATACTAGCTGCATACCAGCAAAGAGTAAATTAGCATGTCAAGCCAAAAATATTAAGAACTCAAGGAACAATACAAAGATTTATTAAATTACTAGTTTTCTTCACTACGGGGACAACCTTCTCATATTTCTCTTGCATTTTCTTGTGTGCAAAGAGAAACCTTTGAAATTCTGCTGTCCGCCGATCATGGGCAACCTAAGTACCAAAGTGAATTACACAACTGGATATTCAAAGCTAAAATAGATCCGAATCAAGTAAAACTTAACTCGGATCTAGGTGGCTGGATATTCAAAGCTAAAACAGATCCGAATCAAGTAAGACTTAACTCAGATCTAGGCAACTGGATATTCAAAGCTAAAATAGATCCGAATCAAGCAAAACTTAACTCAGATCTAGGTGGCTGGATATTCCAAGCTAAAACAGATCCGAATCAAGTAAAACTTAACTCGGATCTAGGCAAATGGATATTCAAAGCTAAAATAGATACGAATCAAGTAAAACTTAACTCGAATCTAGGTGGCTGGATATTCAAAGCTAAAACAGATCCGAATCAAGTAAAACTTAACTCAGATCTCGGTGGCTGGATATTCATAGCCAAAATAGATCCGGATTAAGCAAAACTTAATTCGGAATATTAATGGACCATGGTCAATCTAAGTCATGCAGGAAATTGACTTAGCAAATAATGCATTTGAAGCCTAACAAAGCTTCCAAACGAAGTACAAATTATTCGGTTGCAAGCTTCGGGGACTAGTGTATATATACTATCATTTGAATAACAGACAAAGTATCAATAGAAGCGCTTAACTCGTTCATCTTATCACTATCAAGAACAATCTTAGCAGCCATATGCAAACGACTGCTGATGTCGGGAAGCTGAAATGGCTGGCTACTCGGATTGCCCTCAAGCTATTTGCGTATTCCACCAAAGAGCCGAGGTTGTTCCCACTCTCAGTACGGGTCAGTACTTTACCTCGGACCCGTTGTGTAACTACCGCCGTCCCAGGACTCTTGTGAACAGTAAGCTGAGTGTCGGCGGCTGGGGTGACAACAGGCTTAGCAGAGGAAGCCCCCTTGCGAAGTGCATCAGCTATGTTGGGTTGAGAAGAGCTAGCCGGCCCCTTCTAAGATACTGAAGATTTGGTAATAACAACCTTCCTATTCTTAGGAGAGGCTTCGGCAGGGGCAACAACCTCGGCATTAGGAATCACAGCCTGAGGGGCAGGGGGAACTATGATTTCCAAGGGGGCCGAGATGGTGATACCTTTGGCTGGAGCGGGAGTAATAGCTGGGATCATGGTGATCAGAGGTTCGTTGGGGGAAACCGTGACGGTCTAAAGAGGGGCAACAGGTTCAACAGGATGATCTACTGGCAGAGTTATGTCAGCGTTAATGGTGGGAGCTGTGGGTACACCTCGCTGAGGCGATGTATGAGTCGGCGCAGGAGGAGAGTCAACACGAGAGGGACTGGGAGCCCGAGTATCCTCCGGGGGCGGAGGAGAAGGCTGCCTAGTTGTATGGCTTGTCATACTCGGACCGCTTGGCTTGGCAGAGAGAGGAGCTCTGCAAAGGACAAAGAGTCGAATCAAAAGACAGAAAGAGAGAAACAAGAAATACGAATGAAAATAAACTCACCCAGTAACCCCAGGCATGGTCTTACGCCTCGGAATATGCTGGGCAGACTTCTTCATTCGCTTCTTGGGAGCAGCGTCGGAGGGACCTGCCGGAGCGGTGCGCTTCTTCGAGGTAGCAGGAGCTCGAGAAGCAAGAGGCTCGGCGTCGTGCACCTAACCGGCTGGATTAGCTGGGAAAGTAGGAGCCGGAAATGCGTAAGAGATAGGCATTGCGGCAACTACCTCAAGAATTTGGACGTCGTCCGAGTCACCTTCATCCCCGTGGGCCGAGGTCTTGCCACGGGCGCGAGCCAGAGCAACATCCGACTTAGGGACAAACTCTTCCGAGTTAGGTTCCCCGCTATCCGGGGTATTCCGATCTGCAGTCCACGGAAGAGCCAGAACCTCGGCATCCTCGATCTTTTGCTCCGTAAACCTCTGCGAGAGAAGAAACAAAGTAGAGTTAGCAAAAGAACAGTCACAAACGCGACTCGGAAACAAACACCAATGCGTAAACTTACCTGAGGAGGGGGATTCCCGCGAGTGAACGGCTTCAGTCCCCATGCCCAATCCTCCAGCATATCAGTCTTGAAGATAGCTCGGACACGCTTATAAATATGATAGTCGTCGAGCTCAACCGTCGAAACTCGGTTGGGATCGAGAGGACCACTCATGTAACAAAGCTTGTGAGAGCGAAGCTGGAAAGGGCAGATTCGGCTGCTGATGAATGTGGTCATCAGATCCTCACCACGGAGCCCGACGCAGATCAACTCCTTGAGCCGAATCTCGAAAGCCTCGGCCAAAGCATGGCTCTTACTAGGATTGTAGTTCCAATTCTTCTTGGAAGGGGTGCCAATAGAAAAGGCGGGGAGCCGAATCTTATCTTCTTTTCCAGTGTTTTTGACATAAAAAATGATCTATGCTATTTCTTGCAAGACTCGAGGCCGGCAACACGAGGGAACTCGGAGTTTCTCCGAGGTGTAATGGACGCGGCCCCGCACTGGGTAAGGGACTTCTCGGAAGGGTGAAGACATTTGTCCGGTACGACATTAGATCGGATCTGGAAGAATTTAGACCACAAAGGAACGTAGGGCCAGAGGCCGCAGTACCCCTCCGAGGCCGAGATGTATGCTGACAAGGAGGCAATAGCATTGGCTGGCAGGTGATGCGGCTGGAGGCCGAAGTAATCCAGGAACTCCCTGGCGAAATCGCTAAGGGGGAGGCCGAACCCACAAGCAAAATGGGACATGAAGACTACGTATTCTCCCTCGTTGAGCACGGGAGAGGATTCATTGCCGGGCAAGCGACAGCTTACCTCGGCAGGGATTCAGCGCGTCTTGATAAGCCACTCTACCTCACGGCGAGTGACAGTGGAACCCTGTCAAGAACTTCGTTCTGGACCGGATGCGAAATCATCCTCCTCGACGAGGGCTCCGCTGGCAGAACTAGACATGGGCTCACCGGAGGAATCAACGGAGGAGAAACTAGTGGCGGAGGGATGCCTAGAAGCGCAGGGCCCCGTCGTGATTCTAACGAGCGCGGCGGCGCGACAAAGAAGAACCACCGCGAGGAGTCTGGGAAACCGAGAGATAACCTAGGGCGGAAATCTAGCGGCGATGCTGTAGAATAGCTCAGCCGTGGAGGCGGCGAAGAAGGGCACATCGGTGAGGCCGTCAGAGCAGAAGAACTGCAGTGTCACTGTCGAGGAGATCGACAATGGCGCAGCCGCCAGCACACGAACAGAGGCACGGGCGCGAGAAGGAAGAAGAAGGGCAAACGAAGGGGCAAAGTAAAACCTTCTAGCCCTTTCCCCTCCTTATAACCGCGCAGTCCTGGCGATAGTGGGATCGTGGGTGCGCACGATAACCGTGTAAATCATGTGTGCGGAGGAACCGTTTGCTACTAGTGGATCCAGACCGAAGACCACACTGCGCAGGAGGGGATCGGGCCTCCTGACCGATGTGGTACTCGAGGCGTCACTGCGCCGATGCGACGGGCGCAACAATCACTATAGCTTGTCAGTGGGCACTGTAGAGGAACAAAAAACTAGAAGAATAATGATGAGTGGTACACGTAGGAGGAGGCGTGCTCAGGAAGCTGCACGGAAACCTCGAACAGAAAGAAGTAGCTCGTAAAGAAGGAGAAAAGTATGTTGGGAAACTGATGTGGCCCGGCCGAGGTTTCAGGCAGGACCACACCAGCTTCGGGGACTAATGTTGGGGAGGTGACCCCGGATAGAGTCAAGACAGGGGAAAGACGAAAGGAATCTCCCTTGTCATGAGCCGAGTTATTGTTTGTGTCGGCCGGGTCATATAAGAGTCGGCCGAGATAAGCAGTGCCATGACAATTGTAGAATGAGTAACACCTTATCCGGCCGACATATGAGTTAAGTCGGCAGAATGAGTCTGGCTAACTTGAGTGCAGGTGAAGGCTGAGACGAGTTACGCGAGACAAGGCCGAGTAACACGAAACTTGCAGGAGAAGGAGGTGCCCATAGTCAAACCCTAGTCACTGGCTAGGAGGAATCTAGACAGAGCCAAGCACAAAGGACAAGGAGCAGAGAAGCAGAAGGGCAGAAGAAGGTCACGGAGGTGATAGTCAGGGAGCCCGAGGCGCGCATGTGAAGGTCTCTGGAACATTGCCGCCGATAGAAGGGGGACACGGAAAGGAGGCCGCCGAGTTACCATATTGGGACAAGCATATTCCAAGAATATGCTTGCCATGTCAGCCCTAGAAGGAACCAATGCACCTCTTTATAAGGGGGGACGCTGGCTCCTGAGGAGGGGATCGATTCATTCTACGCCGTAAGGCTCCTGTAGTAGCTCTCTTCCTCCCGCAAACAGCTCAAGGAGCATTTGTAGTCCCTAAGAGGAGAAATAAATATCTACACGTTAGTCATTTGAGTGTATAAATCACTACATCTTCCCTCCCCGGATCCCTCTAGCATCCATTGGCCCCATACTTTAGCCTACCCATGGAATCTACCGTGCCACCACCACGACACGGAGGTCTCCACCGAGGAGTTGGAATGGCTCCGCTCCACCAGGCGCATTCCGCTGCAAGTGGATTGCCGTCTCCCCGCCGGTGAAATCTCTACTAAGCCCGATGTTAATGAGCGGGTGGTTTTCCTTTCTCACTTTGAGCGCGGTTTTGCTCTTCCAGTGAGCACCTTCTTTTCCTCGTTTCTCCCCACCTTCCATCTGCAAACCCATCATCTCCCTGCCTATGCCATTGGCTCTCTTTCTTGCTTTATTTCTACCTACGAGGCTTACCTCGGGATTTGGGCTGCAGTTCTTCTGTGGGGCAAATATTTTAGCTTTAAGGTTCAAGTTGTTCCCTAGCCTGGCGCTCCTCGATCCGAGAAGAGGCCGACCCGTTGCGGTGCTGCTAGTATCATGCCCAGGAGAGACTCCATCTTTCCTCGGGTTACTGGTATCGATTCCTGCAAGAAATGGCATAGGACTTTCTTCTATGTCAAAAACAGCGGGTCCACCGATAACATCCGGCTCCTCCCTTTCTCGGACGAAGTCCCGAACAAGAATTTTTGGCAGCTTGACCAGCATGACCAAGACGCTTCGGTGAATGAGGCTAACGTGATCTTGGAAAGCTTGCTGTCGCCGGATGAGCATTTTCATCTTGCCGAGAGGGACCTCATGTGCACCTTCATCTCACGCTGGGTCAGCCCCATCCAAGCTAGGAGCCACAAGATGTCCTTCATGAGTGGCTCCCACGATCCCACTCGACACTCTACTAAGGAGCTCACCCATGACTCCATTGCTCACCGAGTAAGCTCAATCTTTAAACTGAACTTGGCGAATGATTGGGCTTGGAGTTGCCCTCCGTTTAGCCGGGTCAGGCCGTCCCCTGGGTAAGTTTTTCGAGTCACTTTCCTTGCCGAGTCGGCTTTAGCTCTTTTGCCATTCTCAGTCTAGCTTTTGTTACTCATTCTGTTTGTCTCTCGCAGAACCTCCTTCACCAGGTTGATGACAGTACTGTCCCTCCCTGTGGTTATAACGGGGATCGCTCTGACTCTGAAATGACCTGGAGTGCTTCATGCCCATCCCGCACGTTGTGGCTGCTTCAGCTACGGGTAAGAGTCGATCTCGCAATCCCTTACAAGATTGGTCTGACGATGATGAGGATGATGATTGTACGCTTTTGGAGGTACATGCCTTGTGACCTTAGTCTCCCAGATTATCCGAGTAAGCTTATTATTTACTTATGCAGATGGCCACGTACATGACACTCCTCCTCTCGCCGTGGGTGGAGTCGGCAAGATCCCCGTCGCCAAGCCGAAGCGATGCAGAGCCTCTTCCAGCACTCAGCGGCCTAGAAGAGCAAGCCCACTCCAGCAGCTCCTGCTACCTCTGCTGCTGCCACGCTGGCTGAGACTCGTCAAGCCGCTGAGCGCCGAGTCACACGTCGAGTCACTCGTGACTCGGTCGTCACCGGGTAAGTTTTTATACTATGCTTTCATTGTTCTTTCTTTTTTGTCAGTATTGTTTTCTTATACATGTCTCATTTTTTTCAGCGCCGCACCTTTGTCGGCGAACCAGGATGCTTCTAGCATCGCCTCGTCGCTATGGCCTGCGCCTCATCCAGCTGGTTCGACGGCGCCGGATCCTGTCCGGGTCAAGGATCCCACTATTGAGGCTCACGCTTCTCAGTGTCAGTCAGACCCAGTGGATCACTCAGCTAGCGTCCCTGGTGCTGGCCAGGAACAATTTTCTGATCTTGGTGCCAGTGACTCTGGTGACGAGAAACCTTTCGCCACCAGTTCCTCTGGCATCAGCCCTCAAACTGGTGCAAATGAACAACTTCCTGATCTTGGAGCCAGCAAAACTGCTGAGCCCTGTCAGCCGGCTCCACTTTCTTCTCCAAATCCTCCTGCTCGCTCTCCTATTCTGTCAAAGGGCTAGACCCAGCCCAAGGCCTCTGGCTCAGCTCGCCCGTTATCCGGCAAGTCTAACTCCACCAAGCAGACAACTTTGGTCTACGCTCCGGGTACTACTCCTCAGATCCGCCCCCGATGTTGTCAACAATGCTCGCTTCAACGGGCAAAGCGGGCGAGTCTGCGGCTGCCGGGTCAGGTGATGGCTCTAAGGCTGTTACCCTCCATACTAGTGCTGCTGCGACCCAGGCCAATGTGGGAACTACCCTGAAAACGGGTCAACTTCTCACTCAGATGCTCAGCGGGAAAAGCCTTGGTTCGGCTGAGCCTTATGCTTTGGCATGGAATGCAGCTGGCGAGCAGGAGGTCAGCACCCGCGCTGGCAAAAAACTGAAGCTGGGCCCCAAGGCCGTCTCTGACATGACCCAACAGGCCATTTCCCTAATGGCCCGCGCCGACGAAGTGAACGAGGTAAAGTAGCTTCTTACTTTTTTTTCTTATTGAGTACTTCTGTTATACATATCACCTAGTCCCCAAGGTTACTGCCGAATGAAGAACTTATTCGGCCGTAAGCTCTCAATAATCACTTTGTCTTTAAATTTTCACGCCAAGATTGTATGTTAGAGCTTCGATCCCTAGCCCTCGAGGTTACTGTCGAGTGATGAACTTACTCGGCTGTAAGATCTTAAGCTTTTTTATTTCCTTGTGCCAAATTCATATGTTAGAGCTTCAATCCCTAGACCTCGAGGTTACTGTCGACTGAGGAACTTACTCGGTTGTAAGCTTTCAAGCCTTTTTATTTTCTTATGCCAAACTCATATGTTAGAGCTTCGATCCCTGGCCCTCGAGGTTACTGCCGAGTGAGGAACTCACTCTGCTGTAAGCTCTTAGATAGGAGCCACTTTTTATCCGGCCGGCTCCTTAACCTGTCCCTTATTTACTGTCTGTTTGCTTTGTACAGGTCACACATAACGAGCGCACCAAGGTGCACCAAGTTCTTGTTCTGGCGCATCGCAAGCTCGAACTTGCGTATGAGAAGCTGCAGACTGACACCCAAGGCCAAGGTAATATTTTTACTCGTCCTTTATTTATTCGGTGTACTTTTATTTGGTTCATTTTCTCAATCTTTTCTTGCTCTTTTTTCACAACCTCTGCTCAGTCCACCATCAAGGCTCCTCACTCGCAGATCAGCGAGGCAGAGAGTAAGTTTCTTGGCTCATTAATCTAACAGCTGAAAATATTTCTTTCGGTGCTGACAAGTAATTTGTTCCGAATAAGCAGAGAAGCACCAAGCCGAACTCCAGAAGGAGCGAGGCAAGGTGACTCGGCTAAAGAAGCTGATGGCCGAGACAGAGCAGAAGCACTTGACCAAGGTGAAGGGGCCGAAGGAGGAGCTTGCCGAGAAGAATGAGCAGTAGGCCGCTAGCGCCGAGCAGACCAAGAGGCTGCTCGACGAGGCTGAGTCATCAGTTGAGTCAGCAAACCTGAACTTTGACGCCCTCCAAGCCTAGGCCAAAATTTGGCATAGCAAGCTCGCCGCTATCAACTTCTTTCTCGGTAGTGAGTTCTTACTCTTTTTGCACTATATAGGTCGCTCTGGACTTCTTACCTCTACTTTTGTCATTTTGCTGACTTTCTCTTTTTGCTTGCAGAGAATTTTCCTGAGGCCAATATGTTTGCCATCCGAGCCATGAAGAAAGTGAGGGCCGAATTGGCGCTCCGGTTGATGGCGAGGTGACCATGGAGGAGCTTCTCAAAGCGGTGTTCGAACAAGTCAGGACCCTCAAGTCTTGCGGTGTGGACCTTCTTAAGTCGGCTATTCATGCGTTTCGCATGCTCTGGCCGGATGAAGACCCACCTGAACTCATCGAGCCACTTGCTGAGAGACTGCTCCTTACTAAGGACCGGCTGGATCAGTGGTGTGAGTCGGCCGGCCGAGCTGCAGCGGACAAGGATCTCTCCTTCGTGCTTTCATGGTACGAGGACATCAATATTGATGTTCTTGCTCGCATTAGAGGAGATGGCAAATGGCTGAATGACCCGGAGCTGATCAAGAAACGTCAGGAGCGAGCGTACGCCATGATCGAGTACACCATGGTGCACGCTTGGTGCGACGGGCCCAGCTTCCTCGACCTCGGCGACCCGCTTGTCGAAGTTGCTGGTGAAGAGGGTGCTGACAGTGAAGCAACCGAGTCAGATGGTCCAGATGACCCGGCCACTGAAGCCCCTGACTCGGTAGATCCTCCAAGCGATGCTCCTAGCTCCAAGGGTGCTCCTCTGAGTCCTGCTGCTTCTTAGGCTAACAAGTACTTGAGATTTTGATTAGATCCCCGGTATGCCGGGTACAGATGTCACATATATTGCACTTTAAGTTAGATTATGCGCCTTTTGATAGGTTTTATATATTTGCGTTATGTTCTGAGTTTGAATCATTCAAGGGCAAGTCCCTGAGTCTCAGTTTGTCGTTTCACCTTTCCTTGACTTTGGCCCCTGTCTACCTTTTTTGGTGTTCGACATTAGAGTCTCAAAGTACTAAGGATATAGTTAGCGGATATGAAACTTGGATCACTTGGCCGAGATTATTCAACGCGCAGTATAACATGACCTGCAGTGGGTTAGGCAAAACCTTAAATCCGACTCGCGTTTCTCCTTTGTACTTATCCGGTGTTCATGTTTACCCGTCATACATCCTTTCCTCTTGCTTTCCATGAAGCCTGTTTTCGGAAAATAGCATAGTCGAAGAGTTGATTTTTTCCGAGTAAACACTACTTGTTCCGAGATAAATTTCGGGTGTCACGCCAGCCGACATAAAATAATTGAGAGGGAAAACTTAAGGGGTAGTCCCGGAGTCAGTTTTTCGAATCATATCATTTTGTTATCAGCGCATAGCCGACACACACGTCCGACATATGAGAGTTCTAGTGATACATGCACTACTTCTCCTAAGTATAGAAGGGACGAAGTAGCGCCACATTCCATGGCCTTTTTGTCTCATCTCCTGACCTGTCCGCCTTGTTCTTTTGCGCTTGGCGAGCATCTATGAGATAATAGGAATCATTGTGCAATGATTTGCTTATAATGAATGGACCTTCCCATGGGGGTGATAATTTATGAATTCCCGCCGTGCGCTGTATCAACCTTAGCATCGTATCTCCTTCTCAAAAAATGCGAGGTTGGACTTTCCGGCTATGGGAGCGTCGGAGATTCTATTGATATATAGCGGATCTAGATAATGCCAGTTCCCTTGATTCTTCGTGTAAGTCTACTCCATCTTCTCGGGCCTCTTTTACCTCGGCTTCCGAGTATTGCCTTATCCTTGGCGAGTCATACTCTATTTCGGCAGGCAAAACTGCTTCTGCCCCATATACGAGGAAAAATGGCGTATAGCCCGTTGATCGATTCAGAGTTGTTCTTAGGCTCCATAACACTGAAGGCAGTTCCTCTATCCAACAACCAGGTGACCTCTGGAGTGGTTCCATTAAGCGGGGTTTTATCCCAGAACTAAGCCATTAGACCGTTCAACTTGTCCATTTGATTCTGGATGGGCGACTGATGCTACATCGAGTCTTATTCGGTGTTTCCCACAGAAACGAGCAAAAGCTCCTTCAGCAAAGTTTGTGCCATTATCAGTTATTACACTGTGTGGGTAACCATATCTTAGGATTATATCCTTTAAGAATGTAACAGCTGTTTTACCATCCAATTTTTTGATTGGTTTCACTTCTATCCATTTGGTGAACTTATCAATCATCACCAAAATATGAGTCATGCCTCCCCTTGCTGGTTTGAATGGTCCTACCATATCTAGGCACCATTCTTAGAGACAATCTCAGGACACAACAACAGCTAATCTGCGAGCAGCAGAAGTAGCAATGGCAGAATTACCTGACTTGGAGGGAGAAGCAAAGAAAAGACAACAAGAACGAGTCAATGAACTAGTAAGAGCAGCCAGCATGCTGAATGAAGCGTATTATAGAGCAAATTCGGGTATAGCAGGAAGGTCACAACTGAATATGGTGTTGTTGTTTTGTCCTTAGACCTGAGATTGTCGCATGTACTTGAGATGTGGATCGACCTACTTTGGGGCTATCAAACGCTACACCGTAACTGGGTAGTTATAAAGGTAGCTTTCGGGTTTGTCCTGAAGCATGCTGCAAGGCATGGTCAATCAAGATGGGATTTGCCCCTCTCTACTTGAGAGAGATATCTCTGGGCCCCTCGAGTGATCGGATCCAGAAATGCAAGGCCATGCTACATAAGGTTAATAGTTAACCTAGTAAAGGGATTCCGAGTTACGGTATCGAGAAAGAGAGGTCAGCTTGGAGCTAGACCGAATATCGTGAGGCAAAGGGAAAGACATGTACTAAACCTTGTGATGGTTCTTCCAATATGATCTTTGTATGCGTTTAGGAGTTGGCACGTCTTGCTAGAGGACGCTACCAACTATTGACAGAATAAGTGTATTCGTGTCATGTCTACACGTTTATGAACCTATAGGGTCACACACTTAAGGGGCTGGAAGCCTAATGAGGATGGGATACGAATTAGACCACGCTTAGGCTACTAATGGGCTGCTAATGTAGAAGCCCACTAGGGACGCCTATATAAGAGAGGGTGGGGTGAGCTGACCAGGGTTAGACCTTAGACCATTCTCCTCAGCCGCCACTCCTCACGCCTGTGTTGCACGCGCGGACCTAGCAGTCCGGCGTCTGACGCTTCCACCCTGTATGTGTGGATACCTTGGAGGCGCTGTGTCACATCCCAAGATTTTCCAAATCTTGTAATGTGAAAATAAATTAATAAAATAAAACTTTGTTTGATTTTTAGAGCCAGAAGAAACTTTTTGAATTCAATTGGAACTTCAAACCCATTTGAATTAAAATAAAACCTAAAGGGATTCATAAAGATAAACATTTAATAAAGGAAATTAAAAATGTTTTGGAATTACTATTATTGGATCCTTTAATAAAAAGATTTAGTTTTTCAAAAGAAAAGGTGGAATCATAAATAAAGATTATTTTATAAAGCCAAATTAAACCTTGGACAAGCTTTGGATTTAAAACATTTTGTTTTGAATTAAAACAGCAAAAGTTGATTTAAATAAATTAATAAGGATTTAATATCCAATTTCATTTAAATAAAAAGGTTTTACCATTTTAAATGAAACATCAAAACTTATTAAATTATTTTAAATAAGTTTTCCAAATATTTATATTCTCTAATAAAACCTACTAAAGTGTTTTTGGCTTTATTTTAGATTTCAAAATAAATATCTCAATAAAACAAATCCTATTTAATTTAATAACTAAGGTCCATTTTATTTAATTATTAATGGACCCTAAAGTAAAAGGATTATTTTATTTTAAACAAGTTTTCCAAATATTCTTTATTTCCAAATAAAACCTACTGAATTGGTTTTGAAAATATTTGGGTTTTAAAAGAAGATTTTATTAATTAAAACAAACCCTATATTATTAAATAACTAAAATATCCATTTTATTTAAATTAAAGAATGGATCTTCAAAAGAATAAAATTATTATTTTATTTTGGATTTGGATTATGTTGACAAACAGAACCAAATTCAAAGTGTAAAGTTGAGTGTTTGTTTGAATTGTTTGATTTGTTTGAATGTTTGAATAATTGATATGAATTTCAAAACAGAAATAGTTTTGGGAAATAGAAAAGTGTTTAGACAGAAAAAAATAGTGCAACAGACCCAGCCCACTAAGGCCCAGCAAAACCAGCCCAGTATTCTCCTCGAATAAAACAAGTGGCACCAACTTTCTTACCCACTCAGTCACAGACAAACGGGACCCACTTCTCCCTCTCACTCACTCGCTGACAACAGACCCCACCTCCTCTTATTTTTCCCCGAACCGTTTTCTTCACCGCAGAAAGAACCCGCTGAGCAGCGGACAGGTGGACCCCCCCCCTCTCCCTCTTTTTCCCACTGACGCAACGGCCCCACTCCTCCTGTTCTTCCTCTCCACCCCGCACGACCTCTTCTTCCCCCTCTCCTCGCCGTTGCAGACTTAATTTCTCGGCTTGATTACGCCTTAACGCGACAATCTTTACTCGCAGTGATCACGCACCTTAAAGCGCCAGCCTCTCCTCTCCGTTTCCCCTCTGCCTCCTTCCCCGAGCACGCCTCCAGGCCGCCACAATCTCTCCTCGACTGTCTCTGTCTCCGGCGACCATTCTCATCAATTTCGGCAGCCTCTCACCGCCCCTCTCCTCCCCGACCAAGCTCACAGCTTCCCCACTCTCAGGCGCATCTGCTAGTGCATCAAACTCGACCGCGGGTACCCTGTAACCTCGCCTTCGACAACGACCACCGTCGCCACCGTCTGCTTCATCTCCGGCGAAGCCCACACGTAGTATCTGACCACCCCGCGCCTTCTAGTTCACGCACACGACTCTGTCTTGTTCGTGCGCATCTAACCGTGTCGTCATTTCACTTTGAGGTGATCCACAGCGCCGTCCACGACGACCACCTGACGCGCCCGACGCCGTCCTCTACTCCGGCGAGCAATCGCAGCTGCCCCCGAGCGCCCCTCGTCCGACCAACACCTCCTCGAGCATCACCGTGACCTCCTAAACCTGGTGAGCCTTTTCTCCTCCTCGCTCGCTTCCTAGACCACCGGCACCATCCTCACCTGACCGCGCCGCCAGTCGCCGCCCATTTTAGGTCAAACTCGCCAGCACCGTGCGATCTAGATCCAACGAGCATGATAGACTCACTTAACCGAAGGGGCATCGAATGATCTGATCCGCGCGATGATAATTAAATCCAACGGCCAGCGTCGCCCGATCCGGCCGAACCGGTATCGTCCAGTAGAATAACGACGCGTGGCAGGATCTGTTTTAAAACAGAATTTGAAAAACAGATTTAAGTAGCAATTTGAAAACCCTATAACTTTCAAACCACACGTCCAAATTTGGCAAATTTTATATCAATGGATTCAGGAGAACAAACCCTAGCCAACTGTGGAATTAGTTTAGCAAATAGTATTTGTTTGTTCGCTCATTTTTGCAGATTCATTTTTATGCTTGTTTAGAGTATAGAAATTGTTTAAAATTGAATTTAAGGATAAAACCTTTGCAAATTGGTTGTTGTGACCTTACTGACCCTAGGAACCAACCAATGTTTTGGAAAATGAAATTGGAAAGGGTTAGGATGGATTAATTAGTTTAGTCCATTTCTAGCCAAACAAAACTATTGTTTTGTTTATGAAAATGGTTTTAATGGAAAACTTTGAGAAAATGTTTTGGACCAAACCTACTGACCCAAAAACACCAAGCTTTGCAATAGCAACTCATTTGGTGAACAACCTAAGAGTTTTGCCTTAATAAAAACATTTTTCACCACATGAAATGATGAATGGATTTAAAAATAGTTTTTGGACAAAACCCTCTTGCTAATGACTTTGCCACTTTGGTAAATGACCAATTTGGATCTTACAAAGTTTAGAAACCCCATAGAGACCCCTTTGCAAAATAAAACTATCTTGTGCATCCTCCCATGCATGAATTGGTTTCCATTGTCTTGTGTGTGTGAAATTGCTTGAGTGATTATTGGTTTGGAATGTAAATTGAATTGGTGTTTGCTTGATTGACTTGTAGAGAAGTGTGAGACTAACAAGATCAAGGAGTGAACCACCATTCCCTACCAAAAAGGCAAGTGATGCTTCATACTTTTGTCCCATTACTTTTTCTATGCATTAGTGATTTTGCTAAATATAACTTGCATGGATTTTGTTAAGTATAGATCATGCTATAGTAAAACCTAGAAGATGAATCCTTAGTAGGATTTTCCTAAGTTAGAGATTCCTACTACTACCAAGCTTAGCCTAGCTAATAGAAAACATGGGTGGAATATATATTCACACTATGGAAAAATATTCTAAGTCTGAGGACTTAAGTTTTGTTTAATAAAACAACTAAGTTAATGAATCACCTGGGTGGAATGGGAAAGCTTGGTGGAGAATGGTTGAGTGGTTCACAAGGCCATGGACTTGGATTGTGTATCTCACTTGTGGATGGCCACCCAGGAAACAAAGGGATTTGAGATGTCAAATGTTGAGAAGCTTCAAGTGCAACCACTTGGCAATATGGGCTCTGCCATGATCATATAGGTTGCAAGAACTTAGCCAAATGGACAGTGGGTGGTAGTGTTTGATAGGTTGGAGCGCGTCCATTTTGGTCTAAGGGAAGGCTTCTGAAAGATTTTGTCTTGGGAAACCAAGTCTTGTGGGTAAAGTGCACCACCTCTGCAGAGTGTAAAATCTAAGTACTTAGCCATGTCCCTGGTAAAGGACAATTTGAGCATCAAGACATGGAAGCAATCAATAATCTCATCATTCCAATTTCTAAATTAAAATCTTGTGGTTTGAACAAGGGTTGTTTGAATTCTTCAATCATTGATGGAGAGATGGCTTGGTACAAGGATCTTGAAATCTTTGATTGAGGAAAATGATTTTGTCAAGCAAAAACTTAGTATTTTCAAAAGTAAAGGAAAAATCTATTTGAGCAATGCAAGCCTCAACTCCACTTAGCCAAATGCATATAGATGATAGACTCCACTATACTACCATAGTATCACTTGCCAATACAATTCAAATGTATTGACCCTTTGTGGCTGTAACTTGTATGTTGCAGGTTTTGAATGTTTTTAGTGAAGATTGATTGATTAGGATTACAAAGTCTACAACCAACATCTGCCTGTGGCACTTTGAAGATGAAGGACCCTTACTTATAGTTATTCCGCTGCAATGTAATGTAATAGCCAAGTGAGCTATGTATGATGTAATAAAATTATGTTATTCCTGGTTATAAATTTATGTTATGACCTTTGTTTCTTGATATTACATCTTAACTGTGGATGCTAGCTATTGATCCAGGGACTAGCATTGTAAAACACAGGAGGAATCTACCCTATTAGGTTGAGGCCTCTACACGCTGCATTTGTGGCGTTTGGACGAGCCGTGCAAGGGGACTTGCTCGTGGGACGAGAACAAGGAGGAGACGTGGAACGTCTGCACCGCCTTGACGCGCTTCATCAATTCCGCAACTGCGCGTCTAGTGGTAATCCCGTGATCTATGACAACAGTAATCCTGGTTTACGCGGTAGAATTTTTTTGATTTGCGCTAGTGTAGCCTACCCGTATGCCTTCAGTGGTATCAGAGCCGATGCTGTTCAGTTATAGGTTCGGGATTTTGCATATGGTGATATGCAGATTGATATGAATGATGTGATCGTTTATATGGCGGTGGTTCAGGATTAATCTATGATCTTGCTTTCCGTGATCGTGATTCTTAGGTTGTTGAACGACTTACCCCTACCGGTTGGCTTCCGCCATCGGGGTAGACAGTGACACATTAATCTAGTTGAATCACTCGAAGATCAATATGATTGATCGAATCGGAACCTAGATCTAAAATCGTTGTACCGTGATCAAAGGAGTTTGATCAGATCGGAACAACAGACGGTTTATGGTAAATTTGATTTGCCGATCAAAATACTTAAAGAAAATTGTGTTGATTTGATCTCACATTTTTCACAGGGGAGACCCCCTAGACCCCCCTTTATCGTAGCCCCTTTTGTATCTCGTTAAGGTAACTAGGTGCTACGAGGTCACATGATCCGGTAGAATGCGATTCTTCGCATAACTGGTTTTTGCAGGATGTATGTGATAAGTATGGCCCATATATGTATGTGATGCATCTATGAAAATTTGCATGACCTGTGTGTCGTGAGTAGGGCAACACGGCTGGAGCCATATGTGTTGTCATTTATTGTAATGGCCTGCGTGCCAACTTGTGATGATCCAAATTCTATGTAATTTTTGATTACTAGCTGTTAGGAGTAATAGCTTGTATTAGTTCTTGGAGGACTCATCACTTGGAGGATGGCTCACATGGAACATGCAGATGGAGATCATCATGGTGGACAGGTTCCATGGCGATGGAGATCACCATGAGAAAATGGGCCATACCGTGTCACATTTATGTGAATGCTATTCTTTCGTGTTTTACTACTATGCATGCATAGATGATAGAAGTAGAACGATCCCTCACAAAGTTTAAGTTAAACCATGCCCTCCCAACCAAACCTTGCACCATCCTATGCCATGTACAATCGTTGGTGGGCCTATGAAATTAGGGTGCCGCGGTTTTCCTTGGCTGGATGGGTTTGTATCGGATACCTACACGCATAAGGGTTGGTGAGCTTGACAAGGTCATCTTAACAGTTAAGGACCTTGGGGCATAAAGGTTGGGCGCCTAGTTTTGACATAGAGATGTCACCCAACAACAAGAGTCATATGTGATATGATTAGTAAGTGTTGCTTACCGTCTTACCTTGTCTTCTAGCAGTGATGCTAAAGCTCACTAGTCGACTTATTAATTGTGGATCTTGAATCACTTAGTATAAATAGAGGGATATTGATTCAAGTGGGAGTATATGCTATTAAATTATTTAATATGTTTTACTCTTTCATGGTTACATGGCTTAGTATTTTGCATGTTTTCTGTTGTAGATCAATGGCACCAAACACTACATCACCTTTTTCTTTGCGTTCGATTCTTGACAAAGATAAACTTAATGGAACAAACTATACGGACTGGGTCCGTAACCTGAGAATTGTTCTCAGGTCTGATAAAAAGGAAACGGTTCTGGTTACCCCAATCCCCGATGAACCTGCTGATAATGCATCTACTGCCCTAAAGAATGCCTACAAGAGAGCATGTGATGATTCTCTTGAGGTTAGTTGTCTTATCCATGCATGCATGGAACCTGAACTCCAAAAGAAGTTTGAGGATTAGGATGCGTACGATATGATCGTTGCGCTTAAGGACATGTTCCAAGATCAGGCAAGGACTGAGAGGTACAATGTTGCCAAGTCTTTTGTCGAATGCAAGCTAGCAGAGGGAGCTTTAGGCCCCCATGTGATCAAAATGGTTGGTTACAGTCAGACTTTGGAAAATCTTGGTTTTCCACTAGGCCAAAAATTGGCCACTGACTTCATTTTGGCGTCTCTTCCATCCAGCTATGGGCAGTTCATTTCGAACTACACCATATGCATGGGGTGGAGAAGGGCCTTAATGAATTATGTGGGATGATTAAAACAACAGAAAGTGACATGAAGAAGTGTGCAGGGCAATAGCCATGTGATGGCTGTGCAGAACAAGCCTAGCTTCAAGAAAAAGGGTACTTCTTGGAAGAAGAAGGGCAAGGCTAAGGATACAATCCCTAAGCCTGCACCCAAGCAAAAGGCTGGACCTGTAGAAGACACTAAGTGCTTCTTCTGCCATGAACATGGCCACTAGAAGAGAAACTTCAGCAAGTACCAGGCTTCTTTGAAGAAGAGTGGAAGTAAGAGTACTTCCCACTCAGGTACGCTTGTTGTAAATGTTGTGGACATTCTTCTCGCTGATTCCTATGTTAACTCTTGGGTATTTGATACCGGATCGGTTGCTCATATTTGCAATTCGATGCAGGGGCTAATAAGGACTACAGAAGTGCAGAAAGGCGGAGTAGATTTTCGCGTCGGAAATAAAGCAAGGGTTGCTGCGTTATTCGTCGGCGTCATGCAACTTCACCTTCCCTCAGGATTTATTATGGAGTTGAATAATTGTTATTACATTCCTAGTATGGGTCGAAACATTTTATCACCTTCATGTTTGATGAGGGATGGTTATTCATTCGCGAGTGCAAACAATGGTTGTGTAATCTCTAAGAATGATATGTTTATGGCTAATGCTCCCATTGTGAATGGGTTATTTATTTTAAATCTTGATGATGCATCTGTTTAAAATGTTAGTGCTAAAAGGCTTCGGCCTAATGATTTGAGTCCTACCTATTTATGGCATTGTCGTTTGGGGCATATAAGTGAAAAGCGCATGAAGAAGCTCCATGGTTATGGTCTTCTAACTTCGTTTGATTTTGAATCACACGAGACATGTCAGGCTTGTTTACTTGGAAAGATGACCAAGTCACCTTTTTCAGGTGTACCCGAGAGAGCGACAGTCTTATTGGAACTCATACATACTGATGTAGGTGGACCAATGAGCACAACAGCCAGAGGAGGATATCACTACTTCATTACTTTTACTGATGATTTCAGTAGATATGGTTATGTCTACTTGATGATGCATAAGTCTGAAACTTTTGAAAAGTTAAAGGAGTTTTAGAGTGAAGTAGAGAATCAACGTGGCAAGAAAATAAAGGCCTTGCGATCTGATCGTGGAGGTGAATATTTGAGTCACGAATTTAGCGATCATCTTAAGAGTTGCGGAATTGTTCCACAACTTACGCCGCCCGGAACGCCTCAAAGAAACGGGGTCTCCGAACGGCGTAATCGAACTTTGTTGGATATGGTTCGATCGATGATGAGCCAGTCATATTTGCCATTCTCATTTTGGGGTTACGCTCTAGAAACAGCAGCTTTCACACCTAACAGGGTACCATCTAAATCCGTAGTTAAGACACCATACGAGATGTGGACTGGAAAGAATCCCAGTTTGTCTTTTCTAAAGATTTGGGGTTGTGATGCATTTGTCAAGCGACTTCAGTCGGACAAGCTAACACCTAAATCGGATAAGTGCATTTTCGTGGGATATCCGAGGGAAACCTTAGGGTATTACTTCTACAACCGAGAGGAGGGCAAAGTGTTTGTCACTCATAGCGGCGTTTTCCTAGAGAAAGAGTTTCTCACAAAGGGAACAACTGGAAGGTTGGTGCGACTTGAAGAAGTTCAAGATGAGCCAGTTGGGGATGCTTCTACAAGTGATGCTATTGTAGCAAAACAAGTTGAGGAACCCATGGCAACAGAAGCACCACAACCACGAAGGTCGGCTAGGCTCCGCGAAGCGCGAGAATTATTATTGTTAGACAATGATGAGACCTATGCAGAAGCGATGGTGGACCCAGACTCTGAGAAATGGCTGATCGCCATGAGATCCGAGATAGAGTCCATGGGAGACAATCAAGTTTGGAACTTGGTTGACCTGCCTGATGGTTTTAAAGCCATTGAGTGCAAATGGATCTATAAGAAGAAGATTGATATGGATGGAAATGTTCACATCCATAAAGCTCGACTTGTTGCAAAAGGTTTTCGACAAGTTCAAGGAGTTGACTACGACAAGGCTTTCTCGCCCGTAGCGATGCTTAAATCTATAAGGATAATTCTAGCCATTGCTGCACATTTCGACTATGAAATATGTCAGATGGATGTCAAGACGGCTTTCCTAAATGGAATCCTAACTGAGGACGTGTATATGATGCAGCCCGAAGGTTTTGTCGATCCAAACAATGCTGGAAAGGTATGCAAACTTCTGAAGTCCATTTATGGGCTGAAGCAAGCATCTCGGAGTTGGAACATTCGATTTGATGAAGTTGTAAAGGAGTTTGGCTTCATCAAAAACGAACAAGAACCTTGTGTTTACAAGAAGGAAAGTGGGAGAGCGCTAGTATTTCTAATATTATATGTAGATGACATATTGCTGATTGGAAATGACATTCCTATGCTCGAGTCTATAAAGACCTCATTGAAAAATATTTTTTTGATGAAGGACTTGGGAGAAGCGGCATATATTCTAAGCATCAAGATCTATCGAGATAGATCAAGAAGGCTAATTGGATTAAGCCAGAGTACATACATTGACAAAGTGTTGAAACGGTTCAGCATGGAAGAGGCTAAGAAAGGGTTCTTGCCCATGTCTCATGGCATAAAACTCAGCAAGACTCAGTGTCCTTCGACTACTGATGAGCGTGAGCGCATGAGTAGGATTCCATATGCTTCGGCTATTGGATCCATCATGTATGCAATGATATGTACTCGCCCAGATGTTTCCTATGCTATAGGTGTTACGAGCAGATACCAGGCTGATCCAGGTGAAGGTCACTGGACAGCGGTAAAGAACATCCTTAAATACTTGAGAAGGACTAAGGATGTGTTCCTAGTTTATGGAGGTGAGGATGAACTCAGTGTAAGGGGTTACACAGATGCGAGTTACCTTAACTACTCAGATGATTCCAAATCGCAATCTGGTTATGTGGTTGTCATGAATGGTGGTGCTGTGAGTTGTAAAAGTTCCAAGCAAGATACGGTGACCTCCTCTTCAACAAAAGCTGAATATATTGTCGCCTCGGAGGCTGCAAAGGAAGCTGTTTGGATTAGGAACTTCCTGATCGCTCTTGGTGTGGTTCAGGGCGCGCCCAATCCCATGGACGTTTATTGTGACAACAATGGTGCTATTGCACAAGCCAAGGAACCTAGACAGCACCAGAAGAACAAACATATTCGCATGCGTTACCATCAGATTCTAGAGTTCGTTGAGGATGGTAGTGTCATGGTATGAAAAATACATACGGACTCAAATGTTGCTGATCCTTTTACCAAGCCACTCCCGTAGCCTGCGCATGAGGCGCACGCAAGAGCAATGGGTATTAGATACAATATATATTGACCTAGTGCAAGTGGGAGACTGAAGGAAATATGCCCTAGAGGCAATCATAGAGATGATTATATTTCTTATGTATCCATGAGTTATTGTAATGTTCCTTGAATATCCATATCAAGCAACTTGTATTGATTGGCAATTATGTGAATTGTTTGTGAAACTCTTTACTTGTATGGTTATTTAATAGTTGTCCCTAGTCAGAGTTCATGTGAGGACACACGTGAATATTAGATTAGCACATCGATTGGTTGATGACTATGTTTCGCAAGTCATAGACATGGAGATGTCAAACCAATGATGTGGGCACATGTTATGAACATGGGGTTGGACTGACCCAACTTGAGACTGGCAATTTTTTGCAGCTCTCTCTCTCTACACATCGTGTACGTTTTGTCCTTAGACCTGAGATTGTCACATGTACTTGAGATGTGGATCGACCTACTTTGGGGCTATCAAACGCTGCACCGTAACTGGGTAGTTATAAAGGTAGCTTTCGGGTTTGTCCTGAAGCATGCTGCAAGGCATGGTCAATCAAGATGGGATTTGCCCCTCTCTACTTGAGAGAGATATCTCTGGGCCCCTCGAGTATTTGGATCCAGAAATGCATGGCCATGCTACATAAGGTTAATAGTTAACCTAGTAAAGGGATTCCGAGTTACGGTATCGAGAAAGAGAGGTCAGCTTGGAGCTAGACCGAATATCATGAGGCAAACGGAAAGACATGTACTAAACCTTGTGATGGTTCGTCTGTTATGATCTTTGTATGTGTTTAGGAGTTGGCACGTCTTGCTAGAGGCCGCTACCCACTATTGAAAGAATAAGTGTATTCGTGTCATGTCTACACGTATATGAACCTATAGGGTCACACACTTAAGGGGCTAGAAGCCTAATGAGGATGGTATCCGAATTAGACCAGGCTTAGGCTACTAATGGGCTGTTAATGTAGAAGCCCACTCGGGACGCCTATATAAGAGAGGGTGGTGTGAGCTGACCAGGGTTTGACCTTAGACCATTCTCCTCAGCCGCCACTCCTCACGCCTGTGTTGCACGCGTGGACCTAGCAGTCCGGTGTCTGACGCTTCCACCCTGTACGTGTGGATACCTTGGAGGTGCTACATCTGTGGCGTTTGGACGAGCCGTGCAAGGGGACTTGCTCGTGGGACGAGAACAAGGAGGAGACATGGAACGTCTGCACTGCCTCGACGCGCTTCATCAATTCCGCAACTGCGCGTCTAGTGGTAATCCCATGATCTATGACAACAGTAATCCTGGTTTACGCGGTAGAATTTTTTTGATTTGCGCTAGTGTAGCCTACCCGTATCCCTTCACCCTAGGACCTGGCGACTATATAAGTCGGGCCTATGGGAGCCTTTAGGGAATAACATAAGACGATAACTTAGACTTCCTAGCCACCTCGCACAGCAAACCAATCCATGTAACTTGGCGTATTTCCCTTATAGTGATTTATAGTAGGAGTAGGATTCCGCCACCGTTGTGGGATCTGAACCTGGGTAAGCTGTGTAACCTCGTACCCGTCAACCATCTGCCTTACCCCACGTCTCTAAACACGCACTGTGAGGACCCCTCCATGGTGTACTCGTCGGCAATACCACGACACCCTACACAGATCCGGGAGGCCAAGGCATTGATCTTCATCATCATCAACCGCTGCATCACCACCTTCTCCATCCATCGCATCTAGATCTTGTTGTAATTCCCGTACTAGTTGTGGATTTATACAAGAACTATTCATCGATGATTGTTTCTGTTATCATTGCCATGGTGTTGTTTGCCTTCATGTCTGATTAGATCGTTAGTTCTTGGGGAGATGGAGAAACCCTAGCATATGATTGAGATAAGATAGATATTATCATGTTATATATTATTATGTGTATGTGTTAATTGTATTCATCGTGATGTTGAGAGTTGTGCACCTCTTAATATTTGCCTCTTATGGCGACTTGATGAAGGGGATTACCTGTTGGTAGACAGAGGGATGATAGCATTTACTGTGACTATAAAGTTGTTGTCATTATTTACGTACTAACTTGGGGAAACAAGGAGAACTCATTAAGCCATGTCCATGTCACGGGAGAAATGCCTTAATAGAGAGATAATACGATTGATGTCGTTTACATGGCTTCTGTGGTCATGATGGATGATGTGAGCAGTGGTTGCTGCCTATTTGTCCATATATGGAGCTCCTCCCACATAGCGTATATGTCATGAGAATATTTGTTATGATAATCTTGATTTCTCTATCTAAATTGCTAGCGGCGTATCCACCACTCTCAGAAACGCCTTTTTCCCCTATTGCAGTTCCAAGCTCTCTTACATACGCGATTCTTACTTTCTGCATTAAGTTTTACTTTAGTTTAAATTAATTGATTTTTTCAATCAAAAACCCAAAAACAATTCTATCTTTCTTACATCTTAAAATAATTTCTTAAGTACTTCATTTAGTTTTAGTTAAAAGCATTTTAGTATTTTTCCTGCTTCTCCATGTGGGATCGATATCTTTATTTAGAAACTAGCTACAGACGATCTGTGCACTTGCAGTCATCATATATGAATAAAGTGCATTTTTTAGCACACACAACTATCATACATCGTCTTGGGAAACATGTGTAGAACCAATTATTAACGGTGAAGAGCGATGTCGGTGTCCTGCCAATCCGGAGGCGTAGACTGATAGAGACCAAATTGTCTCATAACCTGTCGTGGCATATAATGCTCAACAACCCACATGCATATCATGGGGCACTTCATATACCATAGATTGCATTCCGTGTCGCACTATGGGTTAAGAAGGAACTCCTCACAACCAAAATTGTCCCTAGGACCATATACCTCCCATACAACCTTAATCACACACAAGATAGTTCAATGAGAAAAGTACTTGAAAGGAATGTTAAATGGTATATGGGTTGGAAATTCTTACTTGCTCCGGGAGAAGGTTGTCAAACTCATTAGTGTATCTTAGGTACGCTATTTGTTGGTCGGTTGGAGGCTTTCAGACCACGTCCCAATTGTAAGCCCATGTGGGCCACCTCGACCGGTCCCCTCCATCGGTATAGGGCTGGTGAGGCACATGTTTTTGCCTACCAACTAGAAAGCGTTCCCACATCCACACCGAGAGGAGTAGCAATGGACCACCGATGTAAGCCTCGGCCCTAGTACTTCGACAACCCTCTTCCATCTATGAACAAAAGCAAACGAAGTTTAGTCATGGGTAAGTTTGAAGAGCACATGTTAATATGGGAAAAATAGAAACACTTCATTACCTGTCGGTACAAGAAGGCCAATGCCGCCGAACCCCAGCTCCATTTTTTATCCATTACAATCAAGGTCTTCTGTCAGGGATATAACCCCAGGTACCCTAGAGTTGAGGTATAAAGAGACCTCTAGAGAATAGTGAACATTTCCATAGAAGAATATAGATATATGAGGAATTAAAGCAAGAAATATAAAAGAGAAAAGGGACCCTGGCCGAATTACCACTACAAGGAATTTTGCTATGTATGACCCTCCTTTTTCGTCATAGAATCGTCATAGTAGTCCATTTATTACGATTCTATG
Source organism: Avena sativa (assembly GCA_916181665.1). Classification (NCBI taxonomy): domain Eukaryota; kingdom Viridiplantae; phylum Streptophyta; class Magnoliopsida; order Poales; family Poaceae; genus Avena; species Avena sativa. The sequence goes on along the minus strand of OV702280.1, from coordinate 58,765,429 downwards.
ACGATTTTGAGATCGTCGAAAGCTGAGCGTCGCAAATGAACTATAACGACGTTTTTGGTAAAATCGTCATAACCGTCTATGACGATATTGGATCGTCATAACGTCTATGACGATCCAGTATCGTCTTGGGCCATCTAGCCAGGCCAGCTCAGATCCTACGTGGCCGATCCTACGTGGCAAAATTGTGACGAAATGAAATTGTCGTAATGTGAATTCAGCCCGGTCCAGTTCAGTCACTTATATGGGCCAAGCCCAATAATTCAGCCTTTTTCTTTCTAGGTCATGGCCTTTTACACTGCAGTTTTTTTGGGCCTACAACTTTGTAGGATCAATTTTGTATTCTATTTTTCAGCATTTTTATTGCCAATATTATTTGGGCCCTAGACTTTTTACAATCCTTTTATTATTTGGTACTACCTATTTCTTTATGGATTTCAGCCTTTTTCGTAATTCATTTTCCACCAAAATATCACTCTGATCCAACACCAAGAATGGGCCATAGCCTTGTTACAATATTTGATACAGAACATTACATAGTCAACCAGTCATGCTCAATTTTACTAAATAAATATTCTTATCACAACATATAAATGAACCAGACTTTGGAATAGCGATACTATATGCACTCATTACATCAAAATAAAATTCAGTTCACAAAACAGAGTTGCATAAGGCATCGCTTCTTCCATCTAGGCTTCAATCATATCATCCAGAACTTGCGTCTTGATCATCTGAATAAAGGCCAGCATATCAGCCTATGAAATTATTCACAAAAATAAAAATGAGTAAGAAAGCATTCAAAAAAATAGGTTCCTTTATGGTCAGCCTAAATTGACAAATACTATCTAGAATACAGTCACCAGAATTTAGCAGTACTGAATCTTTCACCAGAAAAAGCAATTTTTCATTGAACATTTCATTGATATTTAATAGCATTTGATGTTCAGCATGAACAGTAGTGGCATTCATAAACAATTTTACAGAGCTAATCCAACGAAAATAATATACAAAACAGTTGATCTAACCAAGCACACAACTAAGAAGAGCCAGCCATTTTGGTCACACAACTAGCAGTTGGCAAAAAGTAGGAATTTCTCGAGGAATGGAGAGCCCAGCTTACAAGGGGGAGATAGACAGGTGGAGCCACTGAGGACTGATTCTTGTGTGATAGTGAAGATTATGTGCTCTCTCGATAATCACATTGCGCCCCTACAGAACAACACAGAACGAGTAAACAACAGACACACACTCAGTCAGAAAATCAAGCCAAGATACTACCCTAGCCTAGTGTTTCCTCACTAGATCCATGCCCCAATCAACGCTTGGTCAGGAACGAGAGGGAAAGGGACAAACCTTGGGGACCATCATGACCTTGACGGCGTCTTTGTTGATATACAGATTTGAATTTTCTGGTAGGATACTTGACCAAGTCCACTTGCCCTGTGCTCCTACCAATGGAGGTGAGGAATACCTAGACAGACAACCAAAATCAGGCGATCAACATCAAGCATAGAACATTTTAGTGTTAGGTACATGTGAGTTTGATTAATTCTACTACCCACTTGAGTTACAAGGACATGAGAGAACATTGTATAAAATCCAGGAGCGAAGCATAGTCTACATACACACTCATATAGAGTATGTTTTATGCCCACTTGAGTTACAAGGACATGAGAGAACATTTTAGTGTTAGGTACATGTGACTCTACACAAAACTATGGCATTTAATTCGGGACAGAGGGAGTACATTTTTGTAAATAATTCTAGACTCAACTATGGCATTTAACTATCGCTGCGTGTATCAATTTATGCAGTAAGGAATTACAGCAAATTATTAGTAGGTCTTGCACAGTTTAAGATACTTTTACTAGTAAGTGAACATAAATGAATCAGCCGGACATAGTAAATCAGTGAGAGAAGATCAGAAGAGCATCCATTGGTCACCTTGTAGAGGTAGGAGTTGGGCAGCATCTAGGACTAATTGGCGTGATCGAAGATGCCGATATCTGCATACAAAAGATGGAAATAAAACCCATAGGAGGATCAGATCGAGGAGAGGAGCGGAGGTGTGGAGGTGCGGAGAAGAGGGGGCAACTCACCTGGCTGTCCCTGATGACCTGGAAGACGGGGAAGGCAAGGATGGCGAGGATCCTGCGTCGTGACGGCTGCAGCACCGCGGACAGCGACGATGTGTCCCTGCTTGAGCTCAGTACAAATAAATATTCTTAGCATCTCAGTACAAATGAACAAGTTATTTTAACTAGTTAACTAGCCAACATACATATGCAAAATACAGGGAACCATAATAACATGTGTCTAGGCTATTCAAAATACAGTAATAGAAACACACCATTCAACATATATTAGGAATATTACTCATCCATCCGCATTTCACCATAGCCCTGACATGATTCTGATGGTTATTTCAAAAGGCAGCACTACAACACTACACCAGCATCACTACACCAGCAGCACACACGCTAGCTATTTCAAAAAGAAAGCACACTAGATATTATAAGTGGGTAACTATTTTCTGATGACATACTATTAAACTTGATACTAGCTATAGTACTAGTACAGTACATAGATATATTCGAGAATAGATTAATCGTTTATGTGTGATGAGCAGTAAGCAAATCCAATTGACCGGTGCCGAATTCAGAAGTATTACTAGTGATTACTTGACCTGAAGCAGATGAAGGACTTGAGGCGGGAGGAAGACGCCGCAGACAATGGGGAGGCTGAGGTACATCATGCGGACAAGGTGGATGGGCTTCGGGAGCTTGCGGTTCAAGTGGAGAATCACCGGGCACAGGCAGGACAGTGACCGGCTTGCGGTTCAAGTGGAGGAACATGTTCAGCCAAGAACGAGGTCATCACAAGAATCAATCCAGCATTCCCTCCTAGAGCAACACACTTCCTCACTTTTAATATCCCTGCTATCCTTCACAAGTTCAAGTTCTCAGGTTCCTCACGAAATATTGCACCATATTATCTATGCCCTTGTTAAACTCCACTCCAGGGTTGCCGAACTCGCCAAGGCAATGTTTCCTTCATGTAAAATCAATTAATGAGAAAATATATTTAAAATTAACATAGTCAAACAGATTATAGCAGAAATGGAACATGGTCAGATAGATTATATATATAAGAAATAATTGTTTTGATAACAGACAAGGTAACTAAATTTCCACAAACCAACTTAGTCTGTAATATACACAAATGTCTGCCTAAGCAATTCGAAATCCAAACCAGAAGGCATCCTTAAACTATCAACTCGAGTCTCACGTAAGATAAATGTCGAGATACTACAAAAAATGCAATCATCCAAATGAAAGGTAACTAAGAACTTGCTAGATTAGTTCAAGGATAATTATATTCCATTAGTCAAGAGTTATCAAAAGGGTAATTAACCAATCATGATTGTGAAGTTCACAGAAACTAAAAACAACTAAATAGTTTTTCTTGAGAAGATAGATGTTCGGTAAATGAAGGTGATATACTAGATAACCAAATCAGAAATTTCAGAAGTTTTGTTTAAGATACTTCAATGATGTAGCATCTAAGTAAAATCTCCTTCTAACATCATAGGCTCAGCTGCAAATGATTTCACATGTAACCACCATTTAACTGGAGATCATACAACACAGAAAACTACCCCAAGCGTTTTCGTTGTAATATTGAGCGCCATCGCCAAGACTGTCTGGCTGGATCTGCTGGAGCAGAGAAAGCAGATGGACATGCCAACTTTTGGCTATAAGAGTATATCGAGGAGGACCGGAATAACATTTCTAGCTTCAGGAACAACAAAATAAATGGCAGGTTATGACACATAATGAAGAGGATAAAATTTGACCTGGGATAGGCAGCGGTGCGGCACGAAGAGCGTCGTCGATCCAGCGTGCAGAACCGCGAGGGTTGGAGGAGCAGGTATGAGGGCTGGTGCGCAGCGGTGTGTGGGATCTGGATCACGGGACAGAGAAGATGATCCTGAGATAGAGCAATGAATAAGGGTCGGTCGTCGTTCAATGCCCCAGCCGGCTTATGTCCGTACAGGAACAAAAAAGCACATATATAGACCATGAAACAAAAAAAGGTAAAACAAGGAAAACGCGGCACAACAAGAGATAGGAAGCCCAACCTGAAAAATAGCAAGGGGATACTGCCCTTGTAAGAGAAGCCGCCGGCAAAACCCGCAGTACGAACCAACATGAAAGGAAACACAAAAATAAGACCTCCACCGTACAGGCAATGCAATAGATGAAAACCATGTACATATTAACAAAGAACGCAAGAGAGGAAGAGATGGTAAAACGTACCCTGAACAAACAAAGAGCACCACCACTGGGAAGGAGAGACAGCAGTAGGAAGCTACAACAGCAGGCAGCCTGGGGATAGAACAAAATCGAGTAAATACCCCTCTATACTCCATACAGACTTTTAGTAAGATAAGAAACCGAAGAACACACATCTGAATAAACATAATACATCAGACCAGTAGGTAGGATTCATATCCTGAAACAGAGAGAGAGCACCAGCAAGCTAGGGAAAGGCTACACGAAAGTACGCAGCAGCAGGCAACCTGAAATAAAGAAAAGCATGGTAAAGGCATGAACAAAATAACACCTCGACCACACAAGTAATACAATGGATAAAAATTTGGGATAAATTTCTCTCCTGCTAATTTGGGATAAAATAACACCTCGACCACACAGACTATAGCAAATGAGGCTGCGAGTGAACACAAAAATAATGCTACTCTCAACACGGAGCTTGAAGAGCTCTTGAAGCAGACTTGGACGAGGCCACCATTTCACTAAATGAGATGAATGAGAATACATTGTTTCTATCTAACAAACTCGGTAGCACCAATTCTAGGATTTTTCTATTAAAGAAGAAAAGAGGTGCTTTCAGCGGCTGTTGCAGATGCTAAGAACGGATATCTATAGACCTGAAACCTGGCTTCTGCATGCTAAGAGCTGAATAAATAAACAAACAAAGCAAAAGCTACACCTAGAACCCGGCACAACCAAATCCTAGGCAGAAACAACAGAGATGTCTCACCGCCAGACTCCTCTCTTTATTCTAAGAAGATTATTACATATTTATGTTTAAACTACAGCTGAAGTTACATTAGGGGCATCGATGGTTCTTGTCAATCATTTCTAAAAAAATATAGTTTTAGTTTTTACCTAATCTTTTCATACCTGAAACCTACACAGACCTAATAATGCATTTGTTTATCATCATGTATCCAATCTCGTATTGATAAATCTAATAATGAACATTTCATGGGACAAGAACAGAAAAAATGGAGCTAAACTTGTGGAGGACACAGAAACAAGGATTAGTAGCTCTCTTGATGGGAAGGGGAAAAAGATTGGTACCAAGATTTGAGGCTGCCGTAGGTCTAATCTGGAGAGAGAAACATTTTTTGATTTTTCCTGACATCTAAGCTTGTACACTGCGGACCAGATCACAACATCTATGCAAATCTTTGTTTAGTTTTGGGCTCTTGGCTGACATAGGAAAAGGGCAGAGACACCGGATCTTGCCCAGATCATAATAAAATTTGTGCATGCATAATGGAAACGAACAAAACATCATGTACCTTGAAAGGGGATGCGGATGTGCGTTGAATCTGGCCGCCGAAGTCACCGGTTGAAAGTTCTACCGCCGCCCACCAGCCACTCGATGAAGAGGAGGAGGGACGCTCGCTGCCATGCCCCTGCTCCGGTGTCGCCCCGCCTGCCTGGGAGCTCCTGCTCCGATGCGGCCTCCCTGCGGTGGAACCTGTGGAGGATGGCCTCACCAGGGATTGTAGGAGAGGAGGAGGAGCAAGAGGGATGCGGCACGGCGACGACCTATGCTGAACGGGAGGCGGCGGCATGGGGGATTGGGAGGAGGAGGACGTGGTGGGTGTGGCATGGAGGATGTCCTCGTCGGGGCTGGTAGGGGAGGAGGAGGGATGAGGCGCGGCGACGACCTGTGCTGGGGAGCGGCGGCGCGGGGGATTGGGAGGAGGAGGACGTGGGGGTGTGGCTGGGCCAATAGCGGGGCTAGGTTTTCACCCGGTCGACGCGCGCGCGGGGCTAGGTTTGGGGGCGATGAATGGTGCCAGGTCATCGATCCATGAGAACTTTCACCACTTCACAATCTCAACCATTCATTGTGTTCATATCCAACGGCCGGTGTTTACATCTCTTATATCTCATTGGTTATGACGATTTCACGTATTGAAATCATGAAGTTTTTTTAGCTAAAACGTCTTAATTATTCTGAGTTTTGACTCTCCCAAACTAATTATCACCATCTGGTGTAAAATCGTCATAACTCTATGACGATTTTATCCATGGTCACAATTAAAAGGTCATAGATTGACACATTTCTTGTAGTGTACAGCTAATTTGGCCCAATTCAGGTATTCCTCCTAGGCCAAAACAGCACCTGCAGGCCGAATCAACCTCCACTTGGCTGTAGTGGGCTAAATCACCTTAGATGCGGCCCATCCCGCCAAACCATCTCCCTGAACTCCCTCCGTTCCTGCCAACTATCGCCGAATCAAACCACCGCCGGGTCAACGCGCCCACAACTCCACCTCGTCGTCATTTCCCGCCAACGCACCATCTAGACCACGCCATAGTGCGCCAAGAGGAGAAACCCGGGTGGGCCGACGTTGGCCGTAGCGGCCCACCACGGGCTGGAGTCCCTCAGCATCCAGGAGCTCTTCCCCCGGGTGGGCCGGTAGGAGTAGCGCGGCCCATCGTGGGGCCTCCTTCGGCATTTGCGCAGTACCGGTCTTCCTTAACTAATTCGGATGGGCCGACGCCGACTAAATCTGCCCACCACGCACCTGCAGGCACCGGACCAATGTGTATCTCGGCCTGGGATGCTGCCACGCCTCTTGGGCCGAGTTATGCAAGACTCGGATGGGCCCCAAGTCATTTAATTCGGCTGAGGCCGGAAATGATCTAGCTAGGCCTTTATCTCTAGCAAATAAGACTAGGCCGAATCAGCTAAGAAGAAGGACGAGATGCCACTTCGTCAGGGGAATCCGGGCCGAAGTATTTCACCTCGTACGTCCCCATATTCATCTCCTGAAGCTCCCTCGATCACTATAGCGACGCGTCATCAAGTCAATACAAGGCTCGCCAGTACCGTGCCAGTCTTGGGACGCCCATGGCTCAGACTGACACATGCTATATGGAATATGCCATTGGCATCTTCGGATATACTAGAGAATATGCCTGGCATCTCCAAAGATGCCAAGGCATATGCTGAGCATGTTAGGAAGATGCCGGGAATATGCCGTCTAGATGCCAATCGTAGGGAACAAGACTTGTACCCTGGTCTCCCCTTTATAAGGAGCACCAGGGGGATCGTTATCAAGGAGGTCCTGAAGGGCTCCTCTCCTCTCTTCTACCTAGGAGATCTCCCTCTCTCTTCCTCCTCCACTCTCATAGAGAGATCTAGATAGAGGCATAGGGAATACAGCTCAAGGAGCATCATTGTAGCCACAAGTATGGCAAGATTATATGACATTAGATGTAGGGAAAGAGGTGTTATATCAATATGAGACTCTATACCCTAGATATGTTATGTTTCTCTTTGTTCTTACGAATGCGGTCTTCACTGCATCATCCCTCCCCGGATTCCTCCACGTCCATCGGCCCCAACTTTAGCCTACCCATGGCATATGCCGTGATATCACCATGATATTTGGCGCCCACCGTGGGGCCTTTTAGTGGCGTTGGTTGGATATCCATTCGAACGGGGGCATCTTCATCAACTTCTACTTCGTAGAGCACCTTCAGCTCCTCCAAGCGAACAGTGAGCAGAGAGGTAAGACTCGGTGAATAAGACTCAGCGAGCATGACTCAAACTCTTCTCCAAGCATACTGTAAGTACTAGATAACTCAGTCAACAACACTCAGTCATTCGCCCCGGGAAGAAAATAACTCAACCCGGGGACTAGCCAACGTATCCATAGAGTCACGTTTAGATGGAAAAAACATCATTATGATTCGGCTGGCTTAATCTTTGACTCAGCTTGTCAGCTTATTTATGATTTGGATTAGAATTTGACTCAACTTATTTATGATTCGGATTAGTCTGTGATTCAGCTTATTTATGATTCGGATTAGCCTTTGACTCAGCTTCTCAGCTTATTTATGATTCAGATTAGTATTTGATTCATCTTATTTATGATTCGGATTAGCCTTTGACTCAGCTTGTCAGCTTATTTATGATTGGGATTAGAATTTGACTCAGTTCATTTTTATTTAGATTAGCCTTTGACTCAGCTTTCCAGCTTATTTCTGATTCAGATCAGTATTTGACTTGGCTTATTTATGTTTCAGATCAGAATTTGACTCAGCTTACCAACTTATCTTTGATTCGGACTAACATTTGATTCAGCTTGCTAGGGTATATTATAACTCGGATTTGTATTCTCACTCAGCTTACTGGCTTATCTCTGATTCGGGCTAGAGTTTGATTTAGCTTCAGCTTGCCAGGTTATATTATGACTCGGATTGATATTTAACTCATCTTGCCAGGTTATCTTATTTCTCGGATGGCTATTTGCCAGAATATCATATCTCAAATCTATATCTCGGATCTATATCTCGAATCACATCATTTGGCGATTAGCCCTATTATCATACCCCAAAAATTTATCTCGAATCCATATCAAAGACAAGTTGCCATCATCAGTTCAAGTTATATCTCAGTAATCATATAAGTCGGATTTGAATCATATAACTCGGATTTTGAGTCAGATGACTCGGATTTGACACATAAGTCAAATTTGAGTATTATAACTCGGATTTAAAATCCGATGATTCGGATTTGGAATCATATGACTTGGATTTAAGTCATATAACTCGGATTTTGAGTCAGATGACTCGGATTTGAGACATAAATCAAATTTTAGTAATATAACTCGGATGTAAAAATAGATGATTTGAATTTGGAATCAGATGACTCGGATTTGAGTCATATAACTCGGATTTTGAGTCAGATGACTCGGATTTGAGACATAAATAAAATTTTATTAATATAACTCAGATGTAAAATAGATGATTTGGATTTGGAATCAGATGACTCGGATTTGAGTCATATAACTCGGATTTTGAGTCAGATGGCTTGGATTTAGACATAAATCAAATTTGAGTATTATAACTCGGATGTAAAAATACATGATTTGGATTTGGAATCAGATGACTCAGATTTGAGTCATATAACTCGGATTTTGAGTCAGATGACTCGGATTTGAGACATAAATCAAATTTGAGTAATATAACTCAGATGTAAAAACAGATGATTTAGATTTGGAATCGGATGACTCGGATATGAGTCATATAACTCGGATTTTGAGTCAGATGACTCAGATTTGAGACATAAGTCAAATTTGAGTAATATAACTCGGATGTAAAAACAGATGATTTAGATTTGGAATCAGATGACTTAGATTTGAATCATATAACTCGGATTTTGAGTCAGATGACTCGGATTTGAGACATAAGTCAAATTTGAGTAATATAACTTGGATGTAAAGTCAGATAACTCGGATTTGGATTCAGATGACTCGGATTTGATTCATATAGCTCGAATTTTGAGTCAATGACTTAGATTTGAGACATAAGTCAGATTTAAGTAATATAACTCGGATTTAAAATCAAATAACTCAAATTTGGAATCAGATGACTCGGATTTGAGTCATATTGTTTGGACTTTGAGTCAGATGACTCGGATTTGAGACATAAGTAATATAATTCGGATTCGGGTCATATGACTCAAATTCAGACTCAGATAACTCGAATTTTAGACATAAGTCATGACTGGGCCATAAGACTTAGGTGAGATGACTCGGATACATAACTTACCCAAAGAGGTTATAAGACCAGTCCCAAGAAGGCCAGAAGTCACAACTTACCCAAAGGGGTTAAAAGACCAGAGCCCAAGAAATCCAGAAGTCAAAACTTACCCAAAGGAGTTACAAGACCAGTGCCAAAAATGGCCAGAAGTCACAAGTTACCCAAAGGGGTTAAAAGACCAGAGCCCAAGAAGGCCAGAAGTAAAAACTTACCCTAAGGGGTTAAAAGACCAGAACCCAAGAAGGCCAGAAGTCAAAACTTACCCAAAGGAGTTACAAGACCAGTGCCAAAGCAGGCCAGAAGTCACAACTTACCCAAAGGGGTTAAAAGACCAGAGCCAAAGTAGGCCAGAAGTCAAAAAACTTACCCAAAAGGGTTAAGACCAGAGCCAAAGAAGGCCAGAGGTCTGAAAATTACCCAAAAGGGTTAAGACCAGAGCCAAAGCAGGACAGAGGTCAAAAAACTTACCCAAAAGGGTTAAAAGACCAGTGCCAAAAAAGGCCAGAAGTCATAACTTATCCAAAGGGGTTAAAAGACTAGTGCCCATGAAGGCTAGAAGTCATAGCTTACCCGAAGGGCTTAAAAGACTAATGAGCATGAAAGCCAAATAACAAGACTTACCCAAAAAAGTTACGTAACAACCTAGGGAATATTTTATTAGGAAGCCTATGCGCGACTCTACGAGTCCCACATTTACTCGGGGACTAATGTCGGGGATATAACCCAGGTACCCTAGAGTTGAGGTATAAAGAGACCTCCAGAGAATAGTGAACATTTCCATAGAAGAATATTGAGATATGAGGAATTAAAGCAAGAAATATAAAAGAGAAAATGGAGAAAGGGACCCTGGGCCGAATTACAGCTAATTCGGCCCAATTCTGATATTCCTCCTTTGCCGAAACAGCACCTATAGGCCAAATCAACCTCCACTCGGCCATAGTGGGACGAATCACCTCAGATCCGGCCCATCCCGCCAAACCTTCTCCCTGAACTCCCTCCGTTCCGGCCAACTATCGCTGACTCAAACCACTGTCGGGTCAACGCGCCCACAACTCCACTTCGTCGCCGTTTCTCGCCAACGCACCATTTGGACCACGCCACAGTGCGCCAAGAGGAGAAACCCGGGTGGGCCGACGTCGGCCGTAGCAGCCCACCGCGGGCTGAAGTCCCTCAGCATCCAGGAGCTCTTCCCCCGGGTGGGCCGGTAGGAGCAGCGCGGCCCACCGCGAGGCCTCCTTCGGCATTTGCACAGTACCGGTCCTCCTTAACTAATCCGGGTGGGCAGACGCCGACTGAATTGGCCCACCGCGGACCTGCAGGCGCCGGACCAATCTGTAGCTCTGCCTGGGATCCTGCCACGCCTCTTGGGCCGAGTTATGCAAGACCCGGATGGGCCCCAAGTCATTTAATTCGGCTGAGACCAGAAATGATCCGGCTGGGCCTTTATCTCTAGCAAATAAGACCAGACTGAATCAGCTAAGAAGAAGGCCGAGATTCCACTTCGTCAGGGGCATACGGGCCGAAGTATTTCACCCCGTACATCCCCATATTCATCTCCTGAAGCTCCCTCGATCACTACGGCGACGCGTCATCAAGTCAATTCAAGGCTCGCCAGTACCGTGCCAGTCTTGGGACGCCCATGGCTCACACTGACACATGTTATATGGAATATGCCATTGGCATCTAAGGAGATACTAGAGAATATGCCTGACATCTCCAAAGATGCCAAGGCATATGCTGAGCATCTTAGGAAGATGCCGGGAATATGCCGTCTAGATGCCAATCGTAGGGAACAAGACTTGTACCCTGGTCTCCCCTTTATAAGGAGCACCAGGGGGATTGTTATCAAGGAGGTCCTAAAGGGCTCCTCTCATCTCTGCTATCTAGGAGGTCTCCCTCTCTCTTCCTCCTCCACTCTAATAGAGAGATCTAGATAGAGGCATAGGGAATATAGCTCAAGGAGCATCATTGTAGCCACAAGTATGGCAATATTATATGAGATTAGATGTAGGGAAAGAGGTGTTATCTCAATATCATACTCTCTACCCTAGATATGTTGTGTTTCTCTTTGTTCTTACAAGTGCGGTCTTCACTGCATCATTGCTCCCCGGATTCCTCCACGTCCATCGGCCCCAACTTTAGCCTACCCATGGCATACGCCGTGATACCACCATGACATCTTCAGCCAGTGCTAGTGAGCCATGTTGCCCTTACCATCAGGAAATATAGTCTTCATGATGGCATACCACACATAAACATGTGCATATATAATAATCTCCTCCTCACTAGCATTCTTAGGACAGGTGCTAAAATTCTAAGCTATCCACTTGAAAGTAGCCCCGGCTGTGACTCTCAATTTTCCCTCCTTTAAGTTTATAGTGTCACTAGGACACTTACCACCAGTAAGGTCATACATCCGGTCACGCCAGTTGTCAGAGGATGTGTTAATGAAGAGAGGATACCCCTGGATAGGGAGTGCAAGGATCATGGACATGTCCTGAAGAGTACGGTCATCTCACCGGTATGGAGGTGAAAACAATGCATCTCCGGCCTCCAGCGGTCGACAAGCACGGTGATGGCAGCAGGGTTCATATGCGGTGTACCACGGTTGACCATATGGATGAATGAGAGCAGTCCTAGATCTCGAATGTGCACCGTGTACCGATCATTGTATGGCATCATCTCTTGGAAATACCTGTGATACCTCAGTCATAGAGGAACAAGAGGCTACACACATACAAGCTCGATTATAACATGTCCATTCAACTTGAGCATACAAGTAAGAATTGGAGGGGTTTATTTTTCCTACCTTGGTCCCCTCGGCGATCATGTAGCCACGGTGATGCTTATCGTACGCCGTCTCAAGAAGCAACATGCCTTCGACGAACCCGGTTTATACATGGGGTGGTGTACGGGTTTATTCCTCTTTTGATTCCGACATCCTAGATAAAAAAGGAAAGTACAACTAAATATGTGAGTATGTTATAAACCACCTACTAATATGAATAAAGTGCTTTCTATATGGTCATCTCCTTGTGAGCTAATTTTATAAACCATTCTTCCTATATGGGAATATCTTTGTGAGCTAATTTTATTTTATAAACCTTAGTTCCTATGTGGGCATCTCTATGTGACCAAGGTTCCAATAGTTTCAAACTAACAAGTATATGAGGAATTCCTACCAAATTATTACTAACAAGTGGGCATCTCTATGTGAGCAATCATCTCTATTGCTAACAAAGTACATGATAAATTCTTACCAATTCTTACTAACAATTATTTTCAAGCTACAAGCACAAACATATTTTCAAGCATAAATATTCCCACATTATTTTCCACAACAAACATACTATGAATTTATATTCCTACTATTTTTCCAACCTCAATCATACTAGAATATCATCCTAGCCCTAAACATACTACCACAATATCTATTCCCCATCTAAATCATCAACAAAACAACTATATTTCTAGATTTTTAGTTGAACTAGGGTTTCTCTAAAGTATCAAAATTAGGGAAAAAGAGGGAGATTTCTTGGAAAAATCGGAGAGGATTATGATAACCTCGATCCGTATTATGGATGTAGTATATATCTTTTTCCCTAGTAGACCAAGGTTATCGAATCCTCGGTAAGCATAAAGCATAGTAAAGTTAACTTAACAGACCTTCGGGATCTTTAGAATTATTTTTTTTGTTTTACCAGGCCATGAGTTTGCTGTCTTTTGTTGTTGTCGATGATGGAGAGAGAGGACCAGGGGATTTCAGTGTCACCTGTAGCTTTGCAAAACATCTGATGGGAATAAAAGATAATAATAAAGTATGCATGTAATTGTTGGAGCAAGATAATTATATATGGTAGTGCATCCATAATTTCTATTGCCTCTACAACCTATTATAGAAATAACCTACTAGTATCATCCATAGAAGTAAGAGAACTAATGATATTCATAGTGACATTGAAACAGTAATTTCCCCTATGTGTGGTTTTGGTGATTAATGACAATACCTATGGACTAATGTTTTCACTGAGTTTTATATGAAGTAATATTCCATAGGTCATGCTTGTAGTCTATGTGTTGGGTTCAAGTATGGATGCCATGAAGATAAAGATATACCTTGAGTATTGGCATCAAGATCATCGAGTTGAAGATAATAATATGATATTATCAAGATCTTGAGAGTGTGATCTCAATAGAAGAATTCAAGATATGGCTCTAAAATGGTGCCATGATGGCCTCATTAGTTGAGCTATGATTGACTTAGATTTAGAGCATGTAATCAGATTAATAGTTCTTTATGTACCTCAAGATATTGAGATGGATCATGAGAAGATACATGGTTGACCTATACAAAGAGTGAAGAGTGATTTCAAGTTGGTCAACACATGAAGCATAAAGAATGTACCACATGGATCTTGTGGTATGGTAAGCCTTGTCAATTGTGCATCATGAACTAAACCATGATATATGTGCCTTTGCATTTTCTATATGGGATACGTATATTTCCATGGGCATGCTTCAAAAGTGAAGATCTTATATAGCCCATGAGAGGATGACATCAAGTGGTGATCGTCATCAAGGTTGAGAAGGGCAGTTCAAGATTAGCATCTCGAGAAGATCATTTTCTTGAAGCTTGCCATCCATATTGGTGATAATGGACATGTGAAGACATGTATTAATGAAGCTATACAATAGTGGTGTATGGGGGAGCAAATTAGGAGTCTTCACGAAGCAACAATGATCAAGTGATGCATTCCAGCTTGGATGGAGATTGAAGTCTTGTCATCAAGATCAAGCGGGATGCGCAAGGCAAAGGTATGGCCCTGCTAGGTTTTCCTTTTACCGGTCTCAAGGTGGTTGTTGGGAGACCGGGTTATAGGATACATAGCCGCACTATTAAGAGGGGCTTTCGGTTGGGTAACTTGATCACATCGTCGTAGGGAGCTCAATCCTTTGCATTCTTTGCATCTTACTATTTTGTTTCTTCTTGGTGTTTATCCATTTGAGGTTTTTGAACTTGTTTCTAGCTCTTCATCAAGCCCAAGTTCATCGAAAACGGAATTCGTATGCATCTTCTATGGCGTTTTCGAGTTTGAAGGTTTTATCGGTTCTTCTTATAGGGAGGCTTCTTATGTTAGACCCCTCCTTTGTAAAGGAAAGGATCCCTGTGATTGCAATGCTAGTCCCTGGATCAATGCTAGCATCCACAGTTTAAGATGAAGTACACAGATACAAAGGTCGTTTATTACAATCATTCCAGAGATAAAACATAGTCTTTTACAACTCAGGGCCAAAGGCCTAATACAAGAGTTTATGGAATAAGTAAATAAACACAAGTCCTCATCTTCATGTGCCACAGGCAAGCATGTTGAGTGTAGACTCATGACTCCTACTCATCATCGGAGTAACCTGCAACATCACAAGTTACAGCCACAGTGCGTCAATATTTTGGAATAGTATTGGCAAGTGATACCTTAGTAAATTTTAAGTGGACTAAATTACTATATGTATTTTGGCTAAGTGTAGCTTGGCTTGCTTTGCTTGAAAATAGGTTTTCCCTATTAGTTGAAATCACTAAGTTTTTCTTTGTCAAAAACTTCCCAAGAAACCACCAATAGACATTGGGGTCCTTCACCCTTGTTCACCCACAAATTTTACTTAGAAGTTGGAGTGATGAGATTCTTGTAGCTTCCATGTCTTGATGCTCAAGTTGTCCATTGCCATGGACTTGGCTAAGTACTTAGATTTTCCATCTGCAGAGGTTGTGCACTTTCCCCACCAGACTTGGTTTCCCAAGACAGGACCTTTCAGAAGCCTTTCCTTAGTCAAATGGACACGCTCCAACCTATCATTCCCACTACCGCCAACTATCCAAGTGATTAAGTTCTAGCAACCTATATGATCAAGGCAGAGCCCATATTGCCAAGTGGTTGCACTGTAAGCTTTCTCAACACTTGGCCTCCAAATCCCTTTGTGCCTGGGTGGCATACCACAAGTGAGATACACAAGCCAAGTCCATGGCCTTGTGTAACCACTCAACATAAACCAATCTTTCCATTCCACCCAGGAGGTTTATTGACTTAGTGGTTTTATTAAGAAGAGCATGAGTCCCCAAAGGACTTAGAATTATTTCACCATAGCATGTACATATTTTACCAACCCTTGTCTTCTACTAGCTAGGTTAAGCATGGCATAGTAACTTAACTTAGGAAAATTCCCTAGAAATTCTACAATTCTACACTACATAGGATTTCCCAACATAGTATTTGGTAAAAGTAGCATGCAAGACTTAGCAAAAATAATTCTAATGCTTATTCAAAACAAAGGGTGGAAATATCATGAAATATCACTTGCCTTGGTAATGGGGAGAGTAGCACTCTTCACAATCACAGTCACTAGCAAAATCTACACAAAATTGGTAGCATACAATTACACACAATTTTATACAATCAAAAATATGAATGCATGCATGCAAGATTTACTAAGTGATGAATTTGAAAACTCTACCAAACATGTGCATGTTACAGAAACTTAACAAGTCACAAAGTTTGCCAACTAAATTTATTTGGCACTAATACAATTTACCAAAATAAATCTATACTTAAAATAGCCTTAAACATGTTTCTGTATAAAACGCCATTTTAACAGTTACTATTTGTTAAACACATTGGATATTCAGAAAGGTATTGATTCACTGAATCCAACGGTATAAAGTTTGCAAAAATCCAACTTGTGGATCAAAAGTTATAGCTAGTTGAAATTTGGATCAAATTCTGATTTGCAATCTGTTTTTAGATCTAACCCTAGACACGCGTCGCGTTGTTATTGGCGCGTACCGATTCTAACCGGATCGAGATCTGCAGCCGTAGGATCTAATTAAATCGCACGGCTCTGAACGCATACCTCTTCGCTGATAAGTGAATCTATCCTATCGCTTGGATCTAGATCCAACGGTGCTCGAGCACGCGACCATGTCCTGGCGGCGCGCGGCGTCAGTGAGCGGTGGAGCGCTCAGTCTACGGCGGCGCTAGCGTTCCAGGTCATCCGCGAGAGGGAGAAGGGTCATACCAGATTCGCAAGAAGCTGCTGAAGCTCAAGGTGGCGTTGGTTTGTGAACGGGCGTGCTGACTCGGCGATGATTCCTCGTCGGAGTTGAGTCTGGCGACAGGTGGTTCTGTTCGAGGTCGAAGACGACGTTGTAGATCGCTAGGAGGCAAACGGAGGGTGTGGTCAGATGCAGAAGATCACGGAGAACACGTGTGTGTGAAAGACAAGGCTTGGGGCGGTCTGGACTTACCACTGGAGGTCGTCGGAGTTGAAGCCGAAGACGGTGGCGGCCAGTCGTCGACGTTGATGGAGCTACGGGTCATGCGAAGGTAAGTGGGGTGTGTCAGTAGATGCGCCGAGACTCACAGAACAAGATAGCATGAATGAGAGGTAGAGGGGAACACGAGGCTCACCGGAATTTGCTGGTGCGGTCGTCGGAGCAGCGGCGGAGTCGTGCGAGTCGTGGACAGCCTGGTGGCGTGAAGGCAAAATTGACTGGGGAAAATTGGTCGGGAGGAAGGGGGGATCTTATAGCCCGAGGCTCGACAGGTAACGCTCGCTGAATCAATGTCAATTAAGCTCGCGTGATCAGCGCTGCAACGGCCAGCGGCGGAGGTCGTGCGCGGAATCAGGGGGAAGACGATGCTGACGTGGAGAAGGCCCGCTCGTCAGTGAAGTGCATGAGGTGGAGGTGGGGTCTGGCTGTCAGCGACTGAGTGCGTGCGCTCGCACGTGAGAGAGGAAAAGAAAACCCCCGGGTGGGCTAACTGGGCCTATTCAGAAACTGGGATGGAATCCTGGCGCACGGCCTTTTCCTTTTGTTTATTCCTTTTCCTTTTCTATTTCGATTTTCTGAATACTTTTTCAAATGAAATCAAGTTCAATTTGAATTCAAATTTTTCTGGGATTTTTGCAGTGGGCAGTAGTCTCAAATATAGTCATAAAATCATAGGGTTGCTTTGCAAAGGCTTGGTTAAGCTTGGAGAACAAAATAACAGAGACTAGGCACTTGGTTTGGAAATGTTTGAAATAGGGAATTTGGAATTATTTCAAATTTGAAACCTTTGGTCTAAATTCTACACACAAACTTTTCAACAGTGAAGGCAAGCAACCAAGTTCCTAAACTTCCAAACTTTCAAATGGTGTTGGTCATTTGAATTAAATCTGTCCACATAAAATCATAACATCAAATGCTTCTGTTTTTCTGAAGGGAGTTTGAAATTTTGATCTCAAATCTATATGCATGGATGAATGATATGCAGGCTTTGAAATCATGATTTTAGGGATGTTACAAATCTAACCCCCTTAAGATGAATCTCGCCCTCGAGATTCAGATTGGCTAGCAAATAGGTGAGGGTGGTCTTTCCGAAGATCATCTTCTCTTTCCCAGGTTGCTTCCTCTTCGGAATGATGATTCCATTGTACCTTGCAAAACTTGATAGTTTTTGTCCTTGTGACTCTTTCTGCAGTCTCAAGAGTCTTGACAGGCTTTTCTTCATAGGTGAGGTCACTTTTAGTTGAACCTCTTCCAAAGGTATGGTATCCTTCAAAGAAGATTCTTCCATCTCTGGGTGACATTTCTTAAGCTGACTCACATGGAACACATTATGGACAGCTGACATAGATTCTGGCAATTCAACTTCATATGCAACTTCTCCCTTGCGACTTAGAATTTTGAATGGCCCAACATATCTTGGTGCCAACTTTCCTTTGACTCCAAATCTTTTCACTCCACGAAGTGGTGATACTCTGAGATAAGCTCTATCCCCAACTTCGTAGGTGACTTCTCTACGCTTAGAATCCGCGTAGCTTTTCTGTCGGGACTGTGCTATCTTCAACCTGTCCTTAACCAATTTGACTTTCTCTTCGGCGCCTTTGATAAGATCGGGTCCAAATAAACTTCTTTCTCCCACTCCATTCCATAGCAATGGGGTGGTACACTTCCTTCCGTAGAGAAACTCAAATGGTGCCATCCCAATACTAGATTGATAACTGTTATTGTAAGAGAACTCTGCGTAGGGCAGACTTTCATCCCAACTTGCTCCATAGTCTAAAGCACATGCCCTCAACATGTCTTCAAGAATTTGGTTAGTCCTTTCTGTTTGTCCATCAGTTTGAGGATGAAAAGCAGTGCTGAATTCCAATATCCTTCCCAAAGATTCATGGAGCTGTCTCCAAAAGTGAGAAGTGAACTGGGTTCCTCTATCAGACACAATACTCTTAGGCACACCGTGAAGGCATACAATTCTGTTCATGTAGATTTTGGCTAACTTGGCACTTCTATAAGTTGTCTTCACGGGTATAAAATGAGCCACTTTAGTTAGGCGATCCACTACTACCCATATAGAATCATACCCTGACCTGGTCCTTGGTAATCCGGTAATGAAATCCATACCGATATTTTCCCACTTCCATTCAGGAATAGGTAGTGGTTGAAGCAAACCTGCTGGTTTCTGATGTTCCGCTTTCACTCTACTACACACATCACACAAAGCAATATGTTCGGTGATGTCCCTTTTTAGATTGTTCCACCAAAATCTTTCTTTCATATCCATGTACATCTTGGTGTTTCCTGGGTGAATAGAATACGGAGAGTTGCGGGCTTCCTGTAAAATCAGTTTCCGCAACTCCGGGTCTTGTGGAGCACAAATACGTTTCCCGTGCCATAAAGTACCTTGTTCGTCTATATGGAAATTTTTAGCTTTCCCCTGGCTAATCCTTTCCTTAAACTCTTCGATTTCTTTATCCGTCTTTTGGGCTTCTTTAATCTTATCCAACAGAGTAGGTTGAACATCCAAAGACATAAGATGTCCTTCTGGTACAATCTCCAATCTGAGTTCTTTGAATTGCTTACACAAGTCATCTGGCAATTCACCTTTGGTAAGGCCATTTACAAACGCCTTACGACTTAGAGCATCTGCTACTACATTTGCTTTACCGGGATGGTACTGCAAACTTAAGTCGTAATCTTTGATAAGTTCTAGCCATCTCCTTTGTCTCATATTGATTTCCTTCTGGGTGAAGATATATTTCAAACTCTTGTGATCGGTGAACACTTCACAATGCTTTCCCAAAAGGTAGTTTCTCCATGTTTTGAGTGCATGGACAACAGAGGCTAACTCCAAATCATGAGTAGGATAGTTTACCTCATGAGTTTTGAGTTGTCTCGAGGCATAAGCCACAACTTTTCTGCCTTGCATAAGTACGGCACCCAAACCTTGATGAGACGCATCACAATAAACTTGGAAATCCTTTTCCAAATCTGGCAGACATAGAACTGGTGCTGTCACAAGTCTCTTCTTTAATTCTTGGAAGGTGACTTCACAACCTTCAGACCACGCAAATTTCTTGTCCTTCTTTAACAATTCAGTCATTGGCTTAGCAACCTTTGAGAAATTTTCAATGAACCTTCTGTAGTATCCTGCTAAGCCAAGGAAACTACGAACTTCTTTCACATTCTTTGGAGATTCCCATTCTATCATAGCTGAAACCTTAGCAGGATCAACTGCTACACCATCCTTTGTCATAACATGACCAAGAAAACCAACTTCTTCTAGCCAGAACTCACACTTGCTGAATTTGGCATAAAGTTTATGTTCCCTTAGTTTCTCAAGTATCAAGCGTAAGTGTCTTTCATGTTCTTCCTTGCTCTTGGAGTAGACTAAGATGTCATCGATGAAAACGACCACAAACTTGTCAAGGAATTCCATGAACACCTTGTTCATCATATTCATGAAGTATGCTGGAGCGTTCGTTAAACCAAAAGGCATCACAGTGTACTCATACAATCCATACCTTGTGGTGAATGCTGTTTTAGGTATGTCTTGCTCTCTTATCTTGAGTTGAAAATAACCTGACCGGAGATCAATCTTCGAGAACACACATGCTCCTTCTAGATGATCAAACAAGTCGTTGATTCTTGGCAAAGGATATTTGTTCTTGATGGTTACCTCGTTGAGAGAACGGTAGTCAATGTATAATCTTTGTGTTCTATCCTTCTTTTCTACGAATAAAACTGGAGCTCCCCAAGATGAAGAACTTGGCTGGATGAATCCTTTCTGCAATTGTTCTCCAAGTTGTTTCTTGAGTTCTTTTAGTTCGTCCACTGACATTTTGTATGGTCTGTTGGCTATTGGTCCTGAACCTGGTACCAAATCTATCAGAAATTCCACATATCTATATGGTGGCATTCCTGGCAACTCTTCCGGAAACACATCCGGATACTCACATACAATTGGCACGCTGTCCATGCTAACCCCCTTAAGAGAATTCAGCTTACTTCCTTTGGATTCAAAGTTTGACCTGAATTTTATTCTTTTCCTTCTGGGGTTGTGAGTGCAACAGTACGATTAGCACAATCTAGTACTCCTTCATACTTAGCCATCCAATCCATTCCCAATATTACGTCTAGTCCTTGGGAATCTAGGATTATCAGGCTCACTGGAAACTTATGCTTTCCGAACTCTATGACAAGATCCCGGCATCCAAGACTTACTATCATATCTCCACCCGGAGAACTAACTTTTATTGGACACCCAATGTTTTCCGATGCAAACCCATTTCTATCAACAAATGCTTTTGATATGAATGAATGAGATGCACCAGTGTCAAAGAGTACAAACGCTGGAATGGAATTGAGTCTGAACTTACCAGCAACAGCGTCAGGCTCATCATAGACCTCCTCCACATTGATGTGGTTAACCTGTCCTTTCTGAAAAGGATTGGGCTTGTTAGGTCCTTCAACTTTCTTCTCAAGGCACTCGTTAGCATAATGCCCCAGCTTCTTGCATTTGAAGCACTCAACCTGACTGATGTCCTTTTTAGCAGGCTGACTTCCACTTCCACTACCATTCCCACTATTGTGGCTCTTATGTCCACTCTTGTGGTTCTTGTACTTGTCATTGTCATGACTGCGGTGATGCTTGTTGTCATGACGGTTGTGGTTGTGGTATTTGTTGAATTTCCCATGCTTATGGGATCCTGAGCTTCCACTGTCATCATAGTGAGATCGTTTGTGCGACGACCCCGAGCTGTGCTTGTCGGAGTGTTTCCTCTTCCTACTGTCGACTTGCTTCATTTTACTCTCCAAAATAGCAGCCTTGTCACATAGAGACTGATAAGTTGGAACATATGCCACAGACAACTGCAAGTTTAACTCATCATTCAGGCCTTCCAGAAACTTTTCCTTTCTTTTGGCATCCGTGTCAACCGCATCCGGTGCATAGCGCGCCAGATTGTTGAACTCTTCTATGTATTCAGCCACGCTGCGGTGGCGCTGCTTCAGGTTGTGAAACTCCTTCTTTTTCAGACTCATCATTCCTGATGAGATATGAGCAGTGCGAAAGCCATCTTCAAAGATAGCCCAAGTCACCTCATCCAAAAAAGTGGTGATTTGGAAGTTGTCCCACCATGTGGCGGCTGGTCCTTCCAACAGATGCGCTGCGAACCTGACCTTTTCAGCATCCGTGCAGCCCACAGTCACTAAGTCTTTGTTCACAGAACGTAGCCAATCATTGGCCACCATGGGATCAGTTGTCCCCGAAAACTTAGCTGGCCTCAGACGCAGAAATCTGGTGAGCATATCAAAACCCGGAGGGTTGTTGTTGTTGCTGTTGTTGTTATTGTTGTTGTTGTTATTGGGGTTGTTGTTGTTGTTATTCTAGTTTTGGATGAATGTCGTCATCATCTGCATAAGCTGCGTCTGAGCATTCATCATCTGTTGCATTTCTGGAGTGATGTTGTTAGGGTTGGGGTTTGCGCGACGGGGAGGCATCTGTCGTTTATCCAAATAGATAAGAATGAGATACCCATAGATGTTTTATGCACAATACATCACAAGCAAACACAAAGCATGTAACTCAAGGATAAAAGCTCAACAATAGAATAACAAAGTTCTCGAAATAAAACACACAAGTGGCAAGCCATCCACATGTCGGATGGTCCAATAACAAGTTCAAGAATAACGAGTACGATAATGAAAGATAAACGAGTAGTCAAGTCTACTCATCAGCATCAATCTCCTCCTTGACAAAAGTAAGACCTGCGTTCTCCATCGCGGTCTCGTTCTCCTCAATAGTAGTGGTCAAGGAATCGATCTTGGCCTTGAGAGCACTCTTCTGGGAGCGAAGCCTCTCGATCACCATCTGCTGCTGCTCTAGCTCGAAATCCTTGGACTTCAGTTCCTCGGTCATGTCCCGGATCTTCTTGTTCCTATCCTGGACACGTTTCTCCTGACTCTTGAACTTGCGGTCCTGGGCCTCGAACTTCGTCTCCATTTCCTTGGCCATCTCATCCTGCTGTGCGAAAAGCTTGTCCTTCTCGCGAAGCTGCACCTGGAGCTCGTCATTGCTGAGCATGACGTTCGTCCTATCCATGTCCACGTGCCTGATGAGAGACTCTAAGTCCTGGAGATATCGACGTATCGGCTCCGCCGCGTCCCTCGAGTCGTCCTCAAAGTCGATGGACTCTCCATCAACATCACGTCTCCCGAAGACGTGGAAGTGGATGCCCCTAACCTGTCGGGAGTGACGGCCTAACAGACGTCCTATCAGGTCCTGCATGACTACCTCCATGCCTCTCTCCCTGTCGTCGTGCATCATCTTGAAGACGATGGCCTCCGTAGTAGGCTCCGTCTGGCGTCCGGGCTGGTTCACCTTGAAGCCCAGAGGTCCTTCCTCTCGAACTTGGTGAGTGGGTGCACCATGATGGTGGGAAGAGGGAGATTGAGCAAAGTGGTAAGCTCAACAATACGCGGACCAAAACGGGTACCCTGGAACTCCTCAACAGTGCTGATGGTAATAGGCATCTATTTATAAGATTGAAAAGTTAGAACAGCACAATTTAAGATAAAACAAGACAAACATTTCATACATATCCATGGAACACAAAAATCCCACAAGTCATGCATACATAAATCCATTACATGAATCAAGGTCCAAACTTATTTAAGGTATCATTTTGGAAAATAAGGTGATAGGTGGTGGTCCAACTAACGAAGTGTGCTCACAATCCTATCTCACTGGATCTGGTGGCTAACATAATGTTCCTAGAGGCAATCCACCTATCTTGTTCACATGATTCCATCACTAAGTCTACAATATCTCCCCTTAATTCTTGGTTGGTGGCTTCCAACTCTTGGGTAAGTTCCTTCTCTTTCTCTAAGTCTTTTTGGAGGTTGAGCATTCTGCACTTGACTCTAGCACTTAGTTCTTTGATAGTCCTCCAAGCTGCATCTCTGGCTGACTCAAAGAATGTGGTGTGCATTACTATGTTGGTGTACATGCAGAAACCTCTTTCTTTGTGGTTGTCTTCCTTGTTTTTGTACAAGTGAAGTTGCACCCACCAGTACTCCACTCCTTCATCCATCACTGGAAAGCCCTTGTACACAGCTGCTCCATGTGCTTCCATTGCCACCATGAGGTCCTTGAGGATTTTGGGAAACTCAGTTTCACACTCCAAGGTCATGGTCATGAGTGGTCCTTTCTTCACGGCTTCGTTGATGGAGTTCATCTACAAATAGAGATGAGAATGAGAAGATTAGAAAAGTTTACGAGAAGAATAGACAAGTGTAGAAGTAGTTAAAATTTTTCCTTAGTGGTTTCCAATTCTACGGTCATAGTCCTACAGGCAACACAGTGCTCTGATACCATCTGTTATACCCCTCCTTTGTAAAGGAAAGGATCCCTGTGATTGCAATGCTAGTCCCTGGATCAATGCTAGCATCCACAGTTTAAGATGAAGTACACAGATACAAAGGTCGTTTATTACATTCATTCCAGAGATAAAACTGTTGGAGATATGCCCAAGAGGCAATAATAAAGTGGTTATTATCATATCTTCATACTTATGATAAATGTTTACATACCATGCTATAATTGTATTAACCGGAAACATTAATACTTGTGTGATTTGTAAACATAAAAGAGTCCCTAGAAAAGCCTCTTGTTAAACTAGCTTGTTGGTTAATATATGATCATGGTTTCCTGATCATGAACATAGAGATGTTATTAACAATAGGGTCATATCATTAGGAGAATGATGTGATGGACATACTCCTATAGTTAAAGCGTAGCATAAAGATCAAGTCATTTAATATAGTTCATTTGCTATAAGCTTTCTGATACATAGTAACCTAATTCCTTCGACCATGAGATCGTGCTTATCACCATCACCGGAAGGATGCTTTGATGACATCAAACACCACACCATAACTCGGTGGCAATAAATATGGCATTGAGTGTTCAGAAATTATGGGTTGAGACACATGGATCAAGAGTGGGATTTGTCCATCCATATGACGGATAGATATACTCTGGGCCCTCTTGGTGGAATGTCATCCAATTAGCTTGCAAGCATGTGACTGGCTCACAAGGGATCACATATCACGGGAACGAGAAAAGAGTACTTATCGGTAACGAGGTTGAACTAGGTATGCAGAGATACCGATGATCAAAACCTCGGATAAGTAAACTATCGTGAGACAAAGGGAAATTGGGTATCGTATGTAAGTGGTTCATTCGATCGCAAAGTAATCATAGAAATATGTGGGAGCCATATGAATTTCCAGATTCCTCTATTGGTTATTGTTTGGAGAAGTGTCTCGATCATGTCCGCATAATTCAGGAACCGTAGGGAGACACACTTAAGGATTCGACATTGTTTGAGTAGTTATGGTATGATGAGAAAGAGACCGAATGTTGTTCGGAGTCTCGGATGGGATCCAGGATATCACGAGGAGATCCGGAATGGTCCGGAGAATAAGATTCATATAAGGAAAGTCCTGTTTCGGTGTTGGGGAATGATTCCGGTGTTTTCATTGGGAATGTTCTAGAAGGTTCCGGAATGTCCGGCACTCCGGAGGGGAAGGGGTACATGAATGTGTCATTACAAGTTGTAATGATTGCATCATGTACTAGGTGTCATCGCTGTCCAAAATAAAGGGTTTATTCAAATCCTAGTTTGAAAAGTCAAACGGCTAGTTTGAAAAGTCAAACGGGAGTTTTTGGAAAGAGGAGGAGAGGTGGAAACCGAGTTGGGGAGGAGTTCCCTCCTCCAACCGGCGGCCCACCTCCAAGCCGAGTTGGGGAGGGACTCCCCTCCCCTTGGCCGCACCTCCCACCTATAAAGGGAGGGGCAGGGCTGCCCCTCCTAGCACACAAGTTGCCTCCCTCTAAACCTAAACCCTAGCCACAGCCTAGGGATTTCTCCCAAGCCGCCGAGTTAGAGCTTCTAATTGCCCTAGCCGCTGGTTTAGCCCCTTCTAATTGGTGTTTCTAAACCCTAGATCACCAAGGCTCTCTCATAGTTCACCATACTCGCTCTGGCTTAAGGCGAAGCCCTGCGAGATCTCCCCTCTACTTCCGGTACCACGCCGTCGTGCTGCCGGAATCGCGAGGAGAGTGCTACAACCTCCGCTGCCTGCTGGAACAAGGGAGAGGAAGGTCTTCGTCGAGTACCGAACATGTGACCGACTGCGGGAGCGCTGCCGGAACGCAGCGCCGGAAGGATCGTCTACGCGATCTTGAGATCGGCAAGAGTACGACTACATCACCCACGAGAATTTGATCTCGTTAACCGCTTTGGAATCTTCGAGGGTGAGTTCCTCTATCGACTCGTTGCTACAATCTAGTAGATAGATCTTGGCTTGTTTGTTTGCATGCGGTAGAAATTTTTTGTTTTCCATGCTACGAAACCCTACAGTGGTATCAGAGCCGTGTCTATATGTAGATCTGTTGCACGAGTAGAACACAAATGGTCATTGTGGGCGTTGATGCTTTTATTGTCGATTCCTTCTTGTGTACTTTGCATCTTGCGGTATGTTGGGATGAAGCGGCCCGGGCTAACCTTACATGACATCGTTCATGAGACTTTCTCCACGCTTGACATGCAACTTGTATTGCATAAGTGGCTTTGCGGGTGCCTGTTTCTCCCAACATAGTTAAGATTCAATTTACAACGGGTGATTGACAATACTAGTATCAATGTTGTGGTTCTTGTTCGGAAGTTAGAACGACACTTATTGAAAGCCCCAAACCACGTAAAACATGCAAAGAAAATTAGAGGCGTCTAACTTTGTTTTGCAGGGGTGTGCTGTGATGTGATATGGCCATGATTGTGATTATATATGATGTATGCAATGTTCCTTATTGTAAGTTGGCAACCGGCAGGAGCCATATGGTTGTCTTTAATTTCTGTTAAGACCCGCGTGTCTATTCAAGGTAGTTGTAATAGTTGAAGCTGGTGGACGACAACCATGGAGCAGCTTCATTGACCTTGATGCAATGCCGGTGATGATGGAGATCATGTTCGTGCTTGAAGATGGAGATCGGAAGCACAAAGAAGAAAGGCCATATCATATCACATATTATGAATTGCATGTGATGTTAATCCTTTTATGCATCTTGTATTGCTTAGTTCACGACGGTAGCATTATAAGATGATCCCTCAAGCACACAATTTCAAGTTTTAAAGTGTTCATCCTTAGTAAGCACCGTTGCTAAAGCTCGTTGTTTCGAAGCACCACGTGATGATCGGGTGTGTTAGATTCTGCGAGTGTATACAACGTGAGCAAGCCAGATTTGCTCATGCGGAAGCTAAGGTTTGATATTGACGAGCCTAGCATGTACAGACATGGTCTCGGAACACGGATCACCGAAAGGTAAAGCATGAGTCATATAGTAGATATGATGAACATGTTGATTGTTCGCCATTGAAGTTACATCAACTCTCGTGATGATCGGTTTTGATGTGGTGGATTTGGTTCGTGTGATCACTAAAACAATGTGAGGGATATTGTTTTGAGTGGGAGTTCAACGGCAATATGATTAAAAGTTGAACACTATTTATCATAAATTAAATCAAAGTGAATTTGCATAATTGTTGTAGTCATTGGCATCCGTTTACCACCTTACGCTTAGTTATAATTGAGATGATAGAACTATATAATTCTGGTTAGTTACTTTACGAACTGGTATCGTATTGTTTTGAAGTGTTAATCTAAAGTTTAAAAGTCCTATTGCAAACTTTCAGTAAGTTCCGGTTACTCCATGAAGTTTAATAATTGGTATTAAAACAGGAGTGAAAATTCCAAGAGTTAGTGTATAAGTATCATGTTTGTTTCCATGATTCTTGATATTCAAAGGATTGTCTTAATATCAAGGTTATCTAGGATCTGAAAGAGTTGTTTCAGAAACCATGATGTGTGGAAGATATTGTGATATCTGAAACGAAGTTTTGGTTACAACATGATATAGTATAATATGGCAAAAGTCATGTTTTCATATTTGATGAGAATTTGCAAAAGGTTGGAGACACTAGTTGTCCTAAATCCTCCAAAAGGTTTTGGAGAGCAACATTATACTCGCGATTCACTGGTACAAGCTAAAAGTAGCTTGATCATGGATAATTCCATGATGAGGGTGAATATTTGATGTAGGTAAAATGTTTACTACACCAAGAGATTACTAAAGAAAGGAATTTGAAAGAACACCAAACATTTGATAAAGGTGATCTACTTCAAAGTGCAAGTCCAAAGACATTGGTATTTAACTATACACGCTTTGGACTATGTGTCATATGTATGACTCCACTATTGATGTTGATAGATTCTTTCAAACAGAAAAGGAAATACTGAAAGAGAATCTCATAAATATATGGCAGAAAAGAAAAGACTAGAATTGTTCAGTTTAAGTATATAGATGATATACATGTTATGGCTATATTCTTTGCTTATTAAACAATGTGGTTCTTAAGTATTTGATACTGAATTTGTTGGTGTGAATCGTCATACGAAACAACACAATTCACGAACTACAATGGCCTAACTAACTAGCAAAACAATATGTGATGATGTTCATCGAGAACAAATAAAGGGTTATTGTGTTGCTCGAAGCTTGCCTTCAAGATTTGTTTTATCAGGTATTATGAGAACAAAAGGGTTGTTCAAATAATTGCCGTAATCCATAAAAGATGGATGATTCACAAATCTTGTTGGAGAAATCACATCCATAAAACTAGTGCTAAAAATGTCGAAAGACAAATTGATTGAAAGATCACTTCGGAAGTGACATCGCCGTTTAAATTATATTGGAAAGAAAACATGAAGAAACTCCATGTGGATGGAATTTTGGAGTCTTTTGATTTTTGATCAAATGACGCTTATGAAACTTTCCTAGAGATAATTAAAACTTCGTTCATAGGCCAAAAGGGAACGAATGACTAGCTTATTGGAACTTGTACATATTGTTGTACAAAATCCATTATGTGTAGTCAAGAGCGATGGATTTCAACTTCATATGCTTTCTCCGAAAATTTGAGTGAATATATGAATATTTACTTAATAAGGATGAAGTGTGAAATATTTGAAAAGTTCAAAGATTTTCAAGATGAAGTGCAAAATCATTGTAACAAGAATATAAATAGTTTATGATAAGATCATAAAGGAAGATATTTGAGTTACAAGTTTAGCATAATACCTAAGATCTAAGGAATCGTTCCGTGGATTTGCATTTTCCCGAAACACCATAAGAGTATGGAGCGTTCGAGATATGTAATTAAACCTTGTTTGACATGGTAAGATCGAAGGTGTAATTCATAAAACTGCCATTGTATTTTAAAGATTAAAAGCTTTAGAGATTACCGTTTTTTCACTGAAAAGAGCTCCATCATAATCCGTTGAAATGACACCATATAAAGTTATGGTTTGGGATAAAACCCAAGTTGTACTTTCTTAAACATTGGTATGCTATGCATAAGAAAGATGTTTGCAACCAAAGTCGGATGAACCTGTCTTTGTTAAGTATTCCTCCATAACACCGGAGACAAAAGTGTTTGTCGCTTAGAACGTCAAGTTTCTTTGAGAAGGAATTTTTCGTGAAAAGATAAGTGGGAGGACAATAGAACTTTGATAAGGTTAAAGGAACCTTAGCTATATGTGCAAAGTTGCGCAGCGCCGAAAAGTGTTCCGGAGGCAGCAACAATGCTCATGGCTCACGTGCCTCAAAGGTTGTGGTTACGAAGGTCAAAGTTTCTATTGAAACAAGTAGGTCGGGTAAACAATCAAATACCAAGATTTGAGAGTTAAATCATTATTTGACAATAATGATCTGACTACATACAAAGAAGCGATGATGGGCCCTGACTCCGTCAAATGGCTTGAAGCCATAAAATCCGTGATAGTTCCATACACGAGAAATCAAGTTTTGAACTTGAAGGACCCTCGAGAAAGGTGTAAGACCTTACAGTTGTGTTTGGATCTATAAAGAAATAGACATGGATGTTTCACATCTATGAAGTAGTCGACATGTTGGGAAAGAGTTCACAACAATGTTCAAAGGTTGACTATGACAAGATTTGATCTTTCATAGCGATATTTAGTCTAGACGGATTAATGTAGCAACCACAACATATAATTTTGTTATGTGTTGGATAAATAAAACAAGTTCTTCTAATATAAGGGTTATCTAGGACGTGTGCATGACATGGTCCATAGGGTTTTGTTAATTCAAAGGATGCTAAATGCATATGCAAACTTCAATGGTTGAAGTAAGCATTGCGGAGTTGGAATCTTCACTATGATGAAACTGTTAAAGAGTTTAAATTCATCAGAGACAATGAAGATGCTTGCGTTTGCAAGAAATTAAGTGGGAGCGCTAAGACATGTTTCTAATACATTATGTGGAAGACATATTGTTGATTGGAAATGATGTATCTTTTATTAACACAAAAATAAGAATTTCATCTCGATGAAAGGCTTAGGCAAAACCCAAATATTTGGCATCAATAGACGCTAATATGGTTGTGCCAGAAGTACATAGACGAGATATTGAATGAGTTCAATATAGAAGCTACAAGAAAGTTTCTTGTCGCACAGAAAGGATTGAATGAGTTCAATATTCATGATATATTCAAATGTATTGACATTTGGTAAGTGAAACAAGATTCAAGTATAGATTGATACTTGATCACAAAGAGTATTTATATCAATCATACTGTGATATGTACAAATCCAGATATATCCTATGCTCTAAATGTTGTGAGCATATACCAGAATGATTCATAAGATGATCATTGGACAATATTAAGAATATTCTTATGATCTTTTGGAAGAACTAAGAGTATATTATTTGTAGAAGTGACAAATAGATGGTTAGTTCATTGTAAAAGTACTACATTGATACTAGTTTTGTCACAAAGTACAAATTAAGTTTATCTCAATCTAAACCAAGGGTGGCACAATATAATGGAAAGTGAGTTCCATAATGGATTTGGATGAGTTCCAAAGTTAAAGACATTGTGACAGATACTACAACAAAAGGCTAAGTGTATGACTGCTATTTTAGCAGCAAAAGAGGGCATTTGTGTCAAGTAGTTTGTTATCAAACTAGGTGTAGTTCACAGTGGGATAATACTATGAAGATATATTGTACGACAATATCATCAACATGTTTTTAACCCCAAAGAACTAAAGGTCACACCAAAGGACCAAATTTGTACGAAGCTATCTCATTAGAGAATGGGTGATGCGTAGAGACGCAAAGACATGCAATTACACACGGACCTGGAAGTGTCAGATCCGGAGATCAGTTGACCACTAGCAATCGTGTACATACAACACTGGAAAGCCATAGGTGTTGAATACACAAAGGTTTGAAACTAGATGATTGACTCTAGTGCAAGTGGGAGACTGTTGGAGATATGCCCAAGAGGCAATAATAAAGTGGTTATTATCATATCTTCATACTTATGATAAATGTTTACATACCATGCTATAATTGTATTAACCGGAAACATTAATACTTGTGTGATTTGTAAACATAAAAGAGTCCCTAGTAAAGCCTCTTGTTAAACTACCTTGTTGGTTAATATATGATCATGGTTTCCTGATCATGAACATAGAGATGTTATTAACAACAGGGTCATATCATTAGGAGAATGATGTGATGGACATACTCCTATAGTTAAAGCGTAGCATAAAGATCAAGTCATTTAATATAGTTCATTTGCTATAAGCTTTCTGATACATAGTAACCTAATTCCTTCGACCATGAGATCATGCTTATCACCATCACCGGAAGGATGCTTTGATGACATCAAACACCACACCGTAACTGGGTGGCTATAAAGATGGCATTGAGTGTTCGGAAAGTATGGGTTGAGACACATGGATCAATAGTGGGATTTGTCCATCCATATGACGGATAGATATACTCTGGGCCCTCTCGGTGGAATGTCATCCAATTAGCTTGCAAGCATGTGACTGGCTCACAAGGGATCACATATCACGGGAACGAGAAAAGAGTACTTATCGGTAACGAGGTTGAACTAGGTATGCAGAGATACCGACGATCAAAATCTCGGATAAGTAAACTATCGTGAGACAAAGGGAAATTGGTATCGTATGTAAGTGGTTCATTCGATCGCAAAGTAATCGTAGAAATATGTGGGAGCCATATGAATTTCCAGATTCCTCTATTGGTTATTGTTCGGAGAAGTGTCTCGATCATGTCCGCATAATTCACGAACCGTAGGGAGACACACTTAAGGATTCGACATTGTTTGAGTAGTTATGGTATGATGAGAAAGAGACCGAATGTTGTTCGGAGTCTCGGATGGGATCCGGGATATCACGAGGAGATCCGGAATGGTCCGGAGAATAAGATTCATATAAGGAAAGTCCTGTTTTGGGGTTGGGGAATGATTCCGGTGTTTTCATCGGGAATGTTCTAGAAGGTTCCGGAATGTCTGGCACTCCGGAGGGGAAGGGGTACATGAATGTGTCATTACAAGTTGGAATGATTGCATCATGTACTAGGTGTCATCGCTGTCCAAAATAAAGGGTTTATTCAAATCCTAGTTTGAAAAGTCAAACGGCTAGTTTGAAAAGTCAAACGGCAGTTTTTGGAAAGAGGAGGAGAGGTGGAAACCGAGTTGGGGAGGACTTCCCTCCTCCAATCAGCGGCCCACCTCCAAGCCGAGTTGGGGAGGGACTCCCCTTCCCTTGGCCACACCTCCCACCTATAAAGGGAGGGGCAGGGCTGCCCCTCCTAGCACACAAGTTGCCTCCCTCTAAACCTAAACCCTAGCCACAGCCTAGGGATTTCTCCCAAGCCGCCGAGTTAGAGCTTCTAATTGCCCTAGCCGCTGGTTTAGCCCCTTCTAATTGGTGTGTCTAAGATCACCAAGGCTCTCTCATAGTCCACCATACTCGCTCCGGCTTAAGGCGAAGCCCTGCGAGATCTCCCCTCTACTTCCGGTACCACGCCGTCGTGCTGCCGGAATCGCGAGGAGAGTGCTACAACCTCCGCTGCCTGCTGGAACAAGGGAGAGGAAGGTCTTCGTCGAGTACCGAACGTGTGACCGACTGCGGGAGCGCTGCCGGAACGCAGCGCCGGAAGGATCATCTACGCGATCTTGAGATCGGCAAGAGTACGACTACATCACCCACGAGAATCTACTATCGTTAACCGCTTTGGAATCTTCGAGGGTGAGTTCCTCTATCGACTCGTTGCTACAATCTAGTAGATAGATCTTGGCTTGTTTGTTTGCATGCGGTAGAATTTTTTTGTTTTCCATGATACGAAACCCTACAAAAAGATAGTTTTTACAACTCAGGGCCAAAGGCCTAATACAAGAGTTTATGGAATAAGTAAATAAACACAAGTCCTCATCTTCATGTGCCACAGGCAAGCATGTTGAGTGTAGACTCATGACTCCTACTCATCATCGGAGTAACCTGCAACATCACAAGTTACAGCCACAATGGGTCAATACTTTGGAATAGTATTGGCAAGTGATACCTTAGTAAATTTTAAGTGGACTAAATTACTATATGCATTTTGGCTAAGTGTAGCTTGGCTTGCTTTGCTTGAAAATAGGTTTTCCCTATTAGTTGAAATCACTAAGTTTTTCTTTGTCAAAAACTTCCCAAGAAACCACCAATAGACATTGGGGTCCTTCACCCTTGTTCACCCACAAATTTTACTTAGAAGTTGGAGTGATGAGATTCTTGTAGCTTCCATGTCTTGATGCTCTAGTTGTCCATTGCCATGGACTTGGCTAAGTACTTAGATTTTCCATCTGCAGAGGTTGTGCACTTTCCCCACCAGACTTGGTTTCCCAAGACAGGACCTTTCAGAAGCCTTTCCTTAGTCAAATGGATGCGCTCCAACCTATCATTCCCACTACCACCAACTGTCCAAGTGATTAAGTTCTAGCAACCTATATGATCAAGGCAGAGCCCATATTGCCAAGTGGTTGCACTGTAAGCTTTCTCAACACTTGGCCTCCAAATCCCTTTGTGCCTGGGTGGCATACCACAAGTGAGATACACAAGACAAGTCCATGGCCTGGTGTAACCACTCAACATAAACCAATCTTTCCATTCCACCCAAGAGGTTTATTGACTTAGTGGTTTTATTAAGAAGAGCATGAGTCCCCAAAGGACTTAGAATTATTTCACCATAGCATGTACATATTTTACCAACCCTTGTCTTCTACTAGCTAGGCTAAGCATGGCATAGTAACTTAACTTAGGAAAATTCCCTAGCAATTCTACAATTCTACACTACATAGGATTTCCCAACATAGTATTTGGTAAAAGTAGCATGCAAGACTTAGCAAAAATAATTCTAATGCTTATTCAAAACAAAGGGTGGAAATATCATGAAATATCACTTGCCTTGGTAATGGGGAGAGTAGCACTCTTCACAATCACAGTCACTAGCAAAATCTACACAAAATTGGTAGCATACAATTACACACAATTTTATACAATCAAAAATATGAATGAATGCATGCAAGATTTACTAAGTGATGAATTTGAAAACTCTACCAAGCATGTGCATGTTACAGAAACTTAACAAGTCACAAAGTTTGCCAACTAAATTTATTTGGCACTAATACAATTTACCAAAATAAATCTATACTTAAAATAGCCTTAAACATGTTTCTGTATAAAACCCAATTTTAACAGTTACTATTTGTTAAACACATTGGATATTCAGAAAGGTATTGATTCACTGAATCCAACGGTATAAAGTTTGCAAAAATCCAACGTGTGGATCAAAAGTTATAGCTAGTTGAAATTTGGATCAAATTCTGATTTGAAATCTGTTTTTAGATCTAACCCTAGACACGCGTCGCGTTGTTATTGGCGCGTACCGATTCTAACCGGATCGAGATCTGCAGCCGTAGGATCTAATTAAATCGCACGGCTCTGAACGCATACCTCTTCGCTGATAAGTGAATCTATCCTATCGCTTGGATCTAGATCCAACGGTGCTCGAGCACGCGACCATGTCCTGGCGGCGCGCGGCGTTAGTGAGCGGTGGAGCGCTCAGTCTACGGCGGCGCTAGCGTTCCAGGTCATCCGCGAGAGGGAGAAGGGTCATACCAGATTCGCAAGAAGCTGCTGAAGCTCAAGGTGGCGTTGGTTTGCGAACGGGCGTGCTGACTCGGCGATGATTCCTCGTCGGAGTTGAGTCTGGCGACAGGTGGTTCTGTTCGAGGTCGAAGACGACGTTGTAGATCGCTAGGAGGCAAACGGAGGGTGTGGTCAGATGCAGAAGATCACGGAGAACACGTGTGTGTGAAAGACAAGGCTTGGGGCGGTCTGGACTTACCACTAGAGGTCGTCGGAGTTGAAGCCGAAGACGGTGGCGGCTAGTCGTCGACGTTGATGGAGCTACGGGTCATGCGAAGGTAAGTGGGGTGTGTCAGTAGATGCGCCGAGACTCACAGAACAAGATAGCATGAATGAGAGGTAGAGGGGAACACGAGGCTCACCGGAATTTGCCGGTGCGGTCGTCGGAGCAGCGGCGGAGTCGTGCGAGTCGTGGACAGCCTGGTGGCGTGAAGGCAAAATTGACTGGGGAAAATTGGTCGCGAGGAAGGGGGGATCTTATAGCCCGAGGCTCGACAGGTAATGCTCGCTGAATCAATGTCAATTAAGCTCGCGTGATCAGCGCTGCAACGGCCAGCGGCGGAGGTCGTGCGCGGAATCAGGGGGAAGACGATGCTGACGTGGAGAAGGCCCGCTCGTCAGTGAAGTGCGCGAGGTGGAGGTTGGGTCTAGCTGTCAGCGACTTAGTGCGTGCGCTCGCGCGTGAGAGAGGAAAAGAAAAACCCCGGGTGGGCTAACTGGGCCTATTCAGAAACTGGGCTGGAATCCTGGCGCACGGCCTTTTCCTTTTGTTTATTCCTTTTCCTTTTCTATTTCTATTTTCTGAATACTTTTTCAAATGAAATCAAGTTCAATTTGAATTCAAATTTTTCTGGGATTTTTGAAGTGGGCAGTAGTCTCAAATATAGTCATAAAATCATAGGGTTGCTTTGCAAAGGCTTGGTTAAGCTTGGAGAACAAAATAACAGAGACTAGGCACTTGGTTTGGAAATGTTTGAAATAGGGAATTTGGAATTATTTCAAATTTGAAAACTTTGGTCTAAATTCTACACACAAACTTTTCAACAGTGAAGGCAAGCAACCAAGTTCCTAAACTTCCAAACTTTCAAATGGTGTTGGTCATTTGAATTAAATCTGTCCACATAAAATCATAACATCAAATGCTTCTGTTTTTCTGAAGGGAGTTTGAAATTTTGATCTCAAATCTATATGCATGGATGAATGATATGCAGGCTTTGAAATCATGATTTTAGGGATGTTACATCTTACCTTTCTTCATTTGGTTCTATCCTCCTCTATTGGACTATGATTTTTCTATGCACCATCCTGTAGGGCTTGTTGTGCTCGTCAAAACAAGCCCAAGATCATCGAAATCGGAGTCCGAACGCAAAAGTTATCACCGTTTTTGTGTGCCCTGTTTGGTTCGAGCGGAATTCCGGCGAGAATTCCGGTGGACCGAGTCTGTGGTGTATGCTGTTTCGGTTTGTACTCGAACTTCCGGTTTTGACCGGAAATTCTGGCGGCTGATCCGGCGGCGCCGGTTTCGTCGCCGGAACGTGTTCGCCCAGCGTATCTTGCTTCCAACGGTCATCCCCTTTGAAGGGGTATAAAAGGGGGGCTTCTTTCCCAAAGTTCTAAGGCTCTTTAGCACATTTTTGACCTCCATTGTTGACCACTTTGAGCTTGATTCCTCTCCCTTCCCTCCTATGATTCTTGCATCTTTTTGAGGGCTTTGGAAGCGGAGATCTAGATCTACAATCCCCACCAATCAATTCCTCCTCTAAGTGAGGGGAACCCATTAGATCTAGATCTTGGATTCATTTGTTGGTTTCCACTATTGTTCTTCCTCTCTAATTCCTCCCTAGCACTTGTTGATTTGGTGGGATTTGAGAGTGGAGGATTTGAGCACCCTTGTTGTTCTTGCTTTGCATTTTTTCATAAGTGTTGAGCTCTCCATTTCGATTTGTTTGAGTGAGATTGCAGTGACCTCGCATACCACTGCATGCGTAGTACACTATAGTCATTGACATGACACCCACAGAACACCGTTCCGTAAATATCACATCCCTCAGAGTGGTACAACAGAAAAATTGCGGGTCCATATTACAAACATTCACACATTATTATTATTACAATACCAGAAGTTCAAGACTTCAAAAGGTTTCAACTTACAAACCAAAATATAAAGTGTTTCAGCGGAATTTAAAAGTAGCAACTCCAACTAGGAGTTGAGCTCAACAGCTTATTCTATAGAGTTCGTGCTGCTCGGCTCTGTTGGTTACTACTGACTAGGATACTTAGTTGGACTCGTTATCATCAACACTATAGCGGATTTCGTAATCCACTCCTTCAACACCTCATGACAGGTCAGGCTCCTCGCAGAACACATCTTCTTGACATTCGGCTTTATACATTGGAACGTCTTCGGGATCCTCAGAGTCTAAGCAAGGGATCAAAGGAAAGGATGAGTAACAGCGTTACCCAACAAGTTCATTATGTGCAAGGTGGGAAGTTTGATGCTCTAACTACCACCTCGGACTATCAGTCCTTGGAACTATGCAGCTTTTCTAAATCTTTCTTCAAAGATAGATTTTATTATAAAAATCTATGACCATCAGCCTTCACAGGTTGACCAGAACTTTCATGGAGTTCCTTTCCTATCACGTTCGTAGCTCCTTCCCGGAACAGAGAGTAACAAGTTACAATTCTTACACTCTGCAGAGGTGCGTTACTTTACCCATGAGAGATCAACTCCTTGTTGCATAATCGGGCATACTTTCCCGTCCACAATTCCATGATGTGGGGCCTAGTAGTTGGTCCAAGCCAATCACTACCCCCTTCGCGACCTCGCATGCCTCCTTGGTGTACACCATGCCCACATAATGAATTACGGCAATGATTTGTACAAACCGTTAGATGCCAGAACTATCGTGGGACATTGAGGGTTCCCACCCATATGCTGCATATCCTCTACGAATTACCAATTAATATGCATTCTACGAGGATAACAGCCACGACCTGCACATCTGGCTTCATGCGAGAGGAAGAAGATATAGCTGACTTCTCTGTCCCATTCCAAATCTCATGGCTAACGCATAATATACGGCGCTAGAATCACTAGTGTCAGGGGTTATTAAGTCCCTAATTGATCATCATTGTTGTAGATAGAACCCTAAGTTCTATTGCTCCAATATATCATCACTTAGGATGATATCTATGATTTCTTTAATTGTGAAAATAATATTTTCTTTCTTTGGAGTATATATGATAACACACAATTTGCAAATACTTTGATAAAGACTCTTTAAAGGATATGTGCAAGTGATGAACTTTCCTTGTGATTGCAAGGTAGTGAAGTCTAATGCTTTCCCTGGACCTTGAGCTTCTATGTCTACAAAAACATCATTATTGCCCGGTAAGGACAATATTTAAATAAGCAAAATGAGTATGCAAAAGTAATGTAATGAATTATTTACTTTATATGTATTCTCCCTCATTATTTGAATTATATAAAAATCCTTTTTACTTAATTAAGGATTTATAATATTAATTTTTAATATTTATAGAATATTGTATTTATTTATTTTATTTCGTTTTATTAGAATTTTTATTGATTTAATAATTCCTTTAAGAATTATCATTAAATACTATAAATGGGTATTAAATATTTTTTTAGTATTTTTATAAAATACTACAATATTAATATATAATGAAAGTGGTTTTTATTAATTTTTATGAACTTTCAATAATTTTGTAAAATTCCATAAGGAATATATAAATTACAAAATTGTTAATAAAACTTATATGTCTAAAATTTTATCTCTTAATTTATTTGGATAGTTTGGATTATTGTGAGTCCAAAAATATTTTATTTATAATTTTTGGACTTTTATTTTATTTTCTAAAATTATTTAAGTTCAAGGGCATTTTGGTCTTTTTCCAATTATTAAAACAGGCTTTAAAGGTTTTGGGCTGATGGTTTGGGTTTTATTTGGCCGCTGTGGCCCAGTAGGGTAAAGTCAATAATAACACCCCGAAGGGTTTTCGGCCCAACCCAGCCCATCACTCTCTGTCTCACTCTCGAGCTCACCCTTCTCCTTCTCCTTCCCCGACCCCGTGGTCAGTGGTGTCGCCGCCGGCGATTCTCGCCGTCGTGGACCGCCCTGGCCGTCGCCATGGTGCCGGAAAAGGTTGTCGACCATGCTCTTTCCTCCTGTCCAATTGGATTTGGACCAGGAGTCCTCCTACGACGAGATCGATGCTGTCCCGAACCCTAGGGTTTGGGGTTGGCGTTGGTCCTGACGCTGCCGCTGCTGTCGCGTGCCGTGGTGATGCTCCTCGTCTCCCGGCGTGGCTAAGGTCGCCGCCGTGGTGCTGTATGGGTCGCAACGCCCCCTTGGGGTGCTCCCCGTGCCGCCATGGTCGTCGGCCCCTCTGCTTCTTCTATTCTACAGCGAGGACCTACTGTAAGTTATTCCTCTTCCCTCGTGCTCTCTGTGCTAGGCCATCCTATGCTAGATGTTGGTAATGACCTTCCTGGTTACTGTCCTGTCCTGATTAGGATTCTTGGTTCTGCTTAGGGTTCATACCCTGCTGTTTATTAAGTAACTGATGAATTGGATGATGTGTTGTAAAATCCCTCCTTTGTAAAGGAAAAGGATCCCTGTGATTGCAATGCTAGTCCCTGGATCATTGCTAGCATCCACAGTTTAAGATGAAGTACACAGATACAAAGGTCATTTATTACATTCATTCCAGATATAAAACATAGTCTTTTACAACTCAGGGCCACAAGCCTAATACAAGAGTTTTGGAATAAGTAAATAAACATAAGTCTTCATCTTCATGTGCCATAGGCAAGCATGTTGAGTGTAGACTCATGACACCTAATCATCATCGGAGTAACCTGCAACATCACAAGTTACAGCCACAGTGGGTCAATACTTTGGAATAGTATTGGCAAGTGATACCTTAGTAAATTTTAAGTGGACTATATTAGTATATGCATTTTGGCTAAGTGTAGTTTGGCTTGCTTTGCTCAAAATAGGTTTTTCCTATTAGTTGAAATCACTAAGTTTTTCTTTGTCAAAAACTTTCCCAAGAAACCACCAATAGACATTGGGGTCCTTCACCCTTGTTCACCCACAAGTTTTACTTTTGAAGTTGGAGTGATGAGATTCTTGATAGCTTCCATGTCTTGATGCTCAAGTTGTCCATTGCCATGGACTTGGCTAAGTACTTAGATTTTCCATCTGCAGAGGTTGTGCACTTTCCCCACTAGACTTGGTTTCCCAAGACAGGACCTTTCAGAAGCCTTCCCTTAGCCAAATGGACGCGTTCCAACCTATCATTCCCACTACCACCAACTGTCCAAATGACTAAGTTTTAGCAACCTATGTGATCAAGGCAGAGCCCATATTGCCAAGTGGCTGCACTAAAATCTTCTCAACACTTGGCCTCTAAAATCCCTTTGTGCCTGGGTGGCATACCACAAGTGAGATACACAAGGTAAACCATGTCCATGGGCCTTGTGTAACCACTCAGCCAAAAACCACCATTCAAGTCCCATTCCACCCAGGAGGTTCATTGACTTAGTTGTTTTATTAGGAAAAACATAAGTCCCAAGACTTAGAAATATTTTCATCATAGCATGTATATATACTTTACCAACCCTTGTTTGCTACTAGCTAGACTAAGCATGGCATAGTAACTTAACTTAGGAAATTTCCTAGCAATTCTACAACTACTTAGGATTTCCCAACATAGCACTTGGCAAAAATAGTAACATGCAAGACTTAGCAAAATTTCTAATGCTTGTACAAAATATAGGGATGGAAATATTCATGAAGTACCACTTGCCTTGGTAGTGGGGAGAGTAGCACTCTTCACAATCACAGTCACTAGCAAAATCTACACAAAAATTTGTAGCACAAAATTACACACAATTCATATACCAGCAAAAATATATATGCATGCATGCAAGAATGCAAAGTGATGATTTTTTTTAAAACTCCACCAAGCAAGTGCATGATACAGAAACATAACCAAGTCAAAAACTTGCTAACTAAACTTGTTTAGCACTAAAACAATTTACTAAACAAATTCTATACTCAAAATAGTCCTAAACAAGTTTCTGCATAAAAAGTCATTTTAACAGAAACTTTTCACTATACACATTGCATAAACAGAAAGAGCTTGTCTCCCTGATTCCAACGATATAAAATTTGCAAAAATCTAACGTGGGAATCAAAAGTTATAGCCATTTCAATTTTTGATCTAAATCTGATTTGAAATCTGTTTTTGAATCAAACCCTAGCCACGCGTCTTAATCTTATTGGCTGATACCGTTTCGTTCAGGATCACCCTCCCGCGCCGTTGGATCTATTTAAAACTCACGGCTCAGATCTACCCATAACACTTCGCTAAATGATCTAATTCTATACGTTGGATCCAGATCTGACGGCTCTGGATC
This sequence comes from Avena sativa, assembly GCA_916181665.1. Classification (NCBI taxonomy): domain Eukaryota; kingdom Viridiplantae; phylum Streptophyta; class Magnoliopsida; order Poales; family Poaceae; genus Avena; species Avena sativa. Next base: position 58,723,632 of record OV702280.1, on the reverse strand, counting down.
AAGCGACCAAAACGGGGCGGCGCTGGCGGCGGCTACTGGCGGCGGCGAGTTCTGTCTGCGGCAGCGCGGCGCTACAGGTCGTCCGGAGGGGCAGGAGGATGCTTACCAGGCTCGCAGCGTCGAGGAGAAGCTCAACCTAGCAGTGGCTTGACGAGGGGCGCACGGGCACGGTCTCTGGGGCTCGTCGGAGTTGCGGCAGCGTCTGTCGCTTGCAGTCGAGGTTGTTGCCGAGGTTTGGCGTCGCCCTAGTGCAAACCAGAGGGGTCAGGTGATGCACAAGATGAAGGCGAACATTCCCGTATGAAAGAGGTGGTAAGGGGCGCTCGGGTTTTACCTCAATTGATCGCCGGAGTCGAGCGGCGGCGCAGTCGGTTGTAGGCACGAACTGGGACGACGACCTGGGTCACGAGAATGCAAACGAAGGGTATCAGGAGGTGCGCAAGATCAAGCTGGGCACGATTGTTTGAACCGGAGAAAGGGGGGCGGTCGAGGCTCACTGGAATTAGTCGCCGGAGTCGTCCGTACTGCGGGGTTTCGAGGGCAAATGCGCGCAGCCTGGTGGCGGAGTGAGCGAGGAGAGTGGGGGGAAATGACCGCGGCAGGGTGTGGTTTAAATAGGCTCAAGCGCGACAAGAAACGCTTGTGGCATCAAGGCTAATTACGCCGCGCCATTACCGGCATCGACAGCAGCGGCGACGTGGTCTGCGGGCGGGTTTTGGGGAAGAAGGTGTGACGTGGAGAGGGCCACCGGTCAGCGAGTGCTACAGAGTGGGGGTGGGGTCCGAGTGTCAGCGTCTGTGTGGGTGCGTCTGCGCGTGCGAGCGAGCGAGAGAGTGGCCGGGTGGGCTAGCTGGGACGGTTCCGCTGCTGGGCTAGATTAGGGCGCCTGGCCTTTTTCTTTTATTTTACCCTTTTCTTTTTCTGTTTTGATTTTTCAGGAAAGATTTTCAAATGAATTCAAGTCCCATTTGAATTCAAATCAATTTGAGATTTTTGAAGTGTGCAATAGTCTCAAATATAGGCCTAAAACCATGTGGTTACATTGCAAAGGCTTGGTCACTCTTGGAGAAACAAAATATCAGGAGCTTTGCACTTGATTTGCAAATGTTTGAAAAATGGTTTTTGAACCATTTCCATTTTGTAAAGCTTGGTTCAAATTCCACACTCAAACCATTCAACAAGGGAGACAAACAATCTAGGTTTAAAACATTCAAACTCTCAAATGGGGATGGCCATTTGATTTAAGTTTACTCACATGAAATGATAGCACTATGTGCTTCAGTTTTTCTGAAATGAGTTTTGAAATTGATCTCAGTTCTATATGCATGCATGAATGATATGCAAACTTTGAAATCATGATTTTAGGGATGTTACAAATCTAACCCCCTTCAGGTGAATCTCGCCCTCGAGATTGGGATTGGCTAGCAAATAGGTGAGGGTGGTATTTCCGAAGATCATCTTCTCTTTCCCATGTTGCTTCCTCTTCGGAATGATGATTCCACTTCACTTTGCAAAACTTGATAGTCTTTTTCCTTGTGACTCTTTCTGCAGCCTCAAGAATTTTGATAGGTTTTTCTTCATAAGTGAGATCACTTTCTAGTTGAACCTCCTCCAAAGGTATAGTATCCTTCAAAGAAGTTTCTTCCATTTCTGGGTGACATTTCTTAAGCTGACTCACATGAAACACATTATGGACTGCTGACAAAGATTCTGGCAGTTCAATTTCATAAGCAACCTCTCCTTTGCGACTCAGAATCTTGAATGGCCCAACATATCTTAGTGACAACTTTCCTTTAACTCCGAATCTTTTCACTCCACGAAGTGGTGATACTCTAAGATAAGCCCTATCACCAACTTCGTAGGTGACTTCTCTACGCTTAGGATCTGCGTAACTTTTCTGTCGGGACTGTGCTATCTTCAACCTATCCTTAACCAATTTGACCTTCTCTTCGGCTTCTTTGATAAGATCTGGCCCGAATAAACTTCTTTCTCCCACACCATTCCATAACAATGGGGTGGTACACTTTCTTCTGTAGAGAAACTCAAACGGTGCCATCTCAATGCTGGCATGATAGTTGTTGTTATAAGAAAATTCTGCGTAAGGCAGACTTTCATCCCAACTTGCTCCATAGTCTAGGGCACATGCCCTCAACATGTCTTCCAGAATTTGGTTAGTCCTTTCTGTTTGTCCATCGGTTTGAGGATGAAAAGCAGTGATGAATTCCAACCTTGTTCCCAATGACTCATGTAGCTGTCTCCAAAAATGGGAAGTGAACTGAGTTCCCCTATCAGACACAATACTCTTGGGCACACCATGTAGACATACAATTCTACTCATGTAGATTTTGGCTAACTTGGCACTTGTATAAGTTGTCTTTACGGGGATGAAATGAGCCACTTTAGTTAGGCGATCCACTACTACCCATATGGAATCATATCCTGATCTGGTCCTTGGTAATCCGGTAATGAAATCCATACCAATCTTGTCCCACTTCCAATCAGGAATAGGTAGTGGTTGAAGCAAACCTGCTGGTTTCTGATGCTCCGCTTTTACTCTACTACACACATCACACAAAGCAATATGTTCGGCGATGCCCCTCTTGAGATTGTTCCACCAAAATCTTTCTTTCATTTCCATGTACATTTTGGTGTTACCCGGGTGGATAGAATACGGAGAGTTGTGTGCTTCCTGCAATATCAGTTTCCACAACTCCGGATCTTGTGGAACACAGATACGTTTCCCATGCCATAAAGTACCTTGTTCGTCTACATGGAAATTTTTAGCTTTCCCTTGGCCAATCTTTTCCTTAATCTCTTCAATTTCCTTGTCAGTCTTTTGAGCTTCTCGAATCTTGTCCAACAAAGTGGGTTGAACATCCAAAGACATGAGATGTCCTTCGGGCACAATCTCCAATCTGAGTTCTCTGAGTTGGGTACACAAATCATCTGGCAATTCTCCTTTGGTAAGGCCATTTACAAATACTTTACGACTTAGAGCATATGCTACAACATTTGCTTTACCGGGGTGGTATTGCAAACTTAAATCATAATCCTTGATAAGCTCTAACCATCTTCTTTGTCTCATATTGATTTCCTTTTGGGTAAAAATATACTTCAAACTTTTGTGATCCGTGAACACTTCACAACGCTTTCCTAAAAGGTAATGCCTCCATGTTTTGAGTGCATGGACGACAGAGGCTAACTCCAAATCATGAGTAGGATAGTTTACTTCATGAGTTTTGAGTTGTCTCGAGGCATATGCCACAACTTTACCGTCTTGCATAAGTACGGCACCTAAACCTTGATGAGACGCATCACAATATACTTGGAAATCCTTTTCCAAATCTAGCAGACATAGAACTGGTGCTGTCACAAGTCTCTTCTTCAATTCTTGAAAGTTGACTTCACAACCTTCATACCAAGAAAACTTCTTGTCTTTCTTTAACAATTCAGTCATGGGCTTAGCTACCTTAGAGAAATTCTCGATGAACCTTCTGTAGTAACCTGCTAAGCCAAGGAAACTGCGAACCTCTTTCACGTTCTTAGGAGATTCCCATTCAGTCACAGCTGAAACTTTAGCAGGATCAACTGCTACACCATCCATTGTCATAACATGACCAAGAAAACCAACTTCCTCTAACCAGAACTCACACTTGCTGAATTTGGCATAAATTTTATGCTCTCTCAACTTCTCAAGTATTAATCGCAAATGAACTTCATGTTCTTCCTTGCTCTTGGAGTAGACCAAGATGTCATCAATGAAAACGACAACAAACTTGTCAAGAAATTCCATGAACACCTTGTTAATCATATTCATGAAATAGGCTGGAGCATTGGTCAATCCGAAAGGCATTACGGTATACTCATACAATCCATACCTTGTGGTGAATGTTGTTTTAGGTATGTCTTGCTCTCTTATCTTGAGTTGAAAATAGCCTGACCTTAGATCAATCTTTGAGAACACACATGCTCCTTCAAGCTGATCAAATAAGTCATTGATTCTAGGCAAAGGATATTTGTTCTTGATAGTTACCTCGTTGAGTGAACGGTAATCTATGCATAACCTTTGACTTCTGTCTTTCTTCTCCACAAACAAGACTGGGGCTCCCCAAGGCGAAGAACTGGGTTGAATAAAACCTTTCTACAACTCTTGTCCAAGTTGTTTCTTGAGTTCTTTTAGTTCATCGACTGACATTTTATATGGTCTCTTTGCTATTGGTCCAGAGCCTGGTACCAAATCTATCAGAAACTCCACATCTCTATCTGGTGGCATTCCTGGCAATTCTTCCGGAAATACATCCGGATACTCACACACAATTGGCACACTGTCCATGCTAACCCCCTTAAGAGAATTAAGCATACTCCTTTTTGCTTCAAAACTGGTCTTGAATCTGATCCTTTTATTTTCCGGAGTTGTGAGTGAGACAGTATGGCTGGCACAATCTATCACTCCTTTGTACTTAGTCATCCAGTCCATTCCCAGAATGACATCCAATCCTTGGGAGTTTAGAATTATCAAGTTAACGGGAAACTTATACTTCCCAAATTCTATGACTAGATCATGGCATCCTGAATTCACTATCATTTCTCCACCAGGAGAACTTACTTTTATGGGACACCCAATAGTTTCTACCGGTAGTTCATTTCTTTCAACAAATGCTCTTGATGTGAATGAATGAGATGCACCAGTATCAAAGAGTACAAATGCTGGAATAGAATTGAGTCTAAACTTACCAGCAACAACGTCAGGCTCCTCATAGACCTCCTCCACATTGATGTGGTTCACCTGTCCTTTCTGGAAAGGATTGGGCTTGACAGGTCCTTCAACTTTCTTTTCGGGGCACTCATTGGCATAGTGTCCCATCTTCTTGCATTTGAAGCACTCAACCTGACTGATGTCTCTCTTAGCAGGCTGATTTCCACTCCCACTACCATTACCACTGTGGTGGCTCTTATGTCCACCCTTGTGGTTCTTGTACTTGTCATTGTCATGACTGCGATGATGCTTGTTGTCATGACGGTTGTGGTTGTGGTGCTTGTTGAATTTCCCATGCTTGTGGGATCCTGAGCTTCCACTGTCATCATAGTGAGATCGTTTGTGAGACGATCCCGAGCTGTGCTTGTCGGAGTGCTTCCTCTTTGTACTCTCTACTTGCTTCATTTTGTTCTCCAATATAGCAGCCTTGTCACAGAGCGACTGATAAGTGGGAACATATACCACAGCCAGCTGCAGATTCAGCTCATCATTCAAGCCTTCCAGAAATTTTTCCTTTCTTTTGGCATCAGTGTCAACCTCATCTGGTGCATAACGCGCTAGATTGTTGAACTCTTCAATGTATTCAGCTACGCTGCGGTGGCGCTGCTTCAGATTGTGGAACTCTTTCTTTTTTAGGCTCATTATTCCTGATGAGATATGAGCAGTGCGAAAACCATCCTCAAAGATCGCCCAAGTCACCTCATTTATAGGAGTGGTGATTTGGAAGTTGTCCCACCAAGTGGTGGCTGGCCCTTCCAGCAGATGTGCTGCAAATCTGACCTTTTCAGCATCCGTGCAGCCCACGGTCACTAAGTCCTTGTTTACAGAACGTAGCCAATCATTGGCCACCATGGTATCAGTCGTCCCCGAGAACTTAGCTGGCCTCAATCTCAAGAATCGGGTAAGCATATCAAAGCCCGGAGGGTTGTTGTTGTTATTGTTGTTGTTATTGGGGTTGTTGTTGTTGTTGTTGTTGTTGTTGTTGTTGTTGTTGTTGTTGTTGTTGTTGTTGTTGTTGTTGTTTTGGTTCTGAATGAATGTTGTCATCATCTGCATGAGCTGTGTTTGAGCATTCATCATTTGCTGCATTTCTGGAGTGATGTTGTTGTTGTTGTTGTTGGGGTTGGGGTTTGCGCGACGGGGAGGCATCTGTGGTTTGTTCAAATAGAGATAAGAATGAGATACCCATAGATGTTTTCATGCACATTACATCACCTAAGAAAACACAAGCATGCAACAGAAGATAAAAGTTCAACAACCAGATAACAAGTTCTCAAAGTAAAACACACAAGTGGCAAGCCATCGACATGTCGGATGGTCCAATAACAAGTTCACAAATAACAAGTACGATAATAAAAGATAAACGAGTAGTCAAGTCTACTCATCAGCATCAATCTCCTCCTCGACAAAAGTAAGACCTGCGTTCTCCATCGCGGTCTTGTTCTCCTCAATAGTAGTGGTCAAGGACTCAATCTTGGCCTTGAGAGCCCTCTTCTGGGAACGAAGCCTCTCAATCACCATCTGCTGCTGCTCTAGCTCGAAGTCCTTGGACTTCAGTTCTTCAGTCATGTCCCGGATCTTCTTGTTCCTATCCTGGACACGTTTCTCCTGACTCTTGAACTTCCGGTCCTGGGTCTCAAACTTCGCCTCCATTTCCTTGACTATCTCGTCCTGCTGCGCGAAGAGCTTGTCCTTCTCGCGAAGCGGCACCTAATGAGCATGACATTGGTCCTGTCTGTGTCCACGTGCCTAATGAGAGACTCTAAGTCCCGGAGATACAGACGTATCGACTCTGCTGTGTCCCTCGAGTCGTCCTCGAAGTCGATGGACTCTCCATCCTCATCACGTCTTCCGAAGACGTGGAAGTGGGTGCCTCTAACCTGTCGGGAGTGCCGGCCTAGCAGACGTCCTACCAGGTCCTGCATGACTACCTCCATGCCTCTCTCCCGGTCATCGTGCATAAGATTGAAGACGATGGCCTCCGTAGTAGGCTCTGTCTGGCGTCCGGCTGGTTCACCTTGAAGCCCCATAGATCCTTCCTCTCGAACTTGGTGAGTGGATGCACCATGATGGTGGGAAGAGGGAGATTGAGCAAAGTGGTAAGCTCAACGATACGAGGACCAAAGCGGGTAACCTGGAACTCCTCAACAGTGCTGATGGTAATAGGCATCTATTTATAAGATAGAAAAGTTAGAACAACACAATTAAAGATAAAACAAAGACAACATCACATACATATCCTTGGAACACAAAACACACAAGTCATGCATACATGAATCCATTACATCAACCAAGGTCCAAACTTATTTAAGGTATCATTTTGGAAAATAAGGTGATAGGTGGTGGTCCAACTAACGAAGTGCGTTTACAATCCTATCTCACTGGATCTGTTGGCTAACACAATGTTCCTAGAGGCAATCAACCTATCTTGTTCACATGATTCCATCACTAAGTCTATAATATCTCCTCTTAAGGTTTGGTTGGTGGCTTCCAACTCTTGGGTATGTTCCTTCTCTTTCTCTAAGTCTTTTTGGAGGTTGAGCATTCTACACTTGACTGTAGCACTAAGTTCTTTGATAGTCCTCCAAGCTGCTTCTCTTGCTGACTCAAAGAATGTGGTGTGCACCACAGTGTTGGTGTACATGCAGAATCCTTTTTCTTTGTGGTTGTCTTCCTTGTTTTTGTACAAGTGAAGTTGCACCCACCAGTACTCAACTCCTTCATCCATCACGGGAAAGCCCTTGTACACAGCTGCACCATGTATTTCCATTGCCACCATGAGGTCCTTGAGAATTTTGGGAAACTCAGTCTCACACTCCAAGGTCATGGTCATGAGTGGTCCTTTCTTTATGGCTTCATTGATGGAGTTCATCTACAAATAGAGATGAGAATGAGAAGATTAGAAAAGTTTACGAGAAGAATAGACAAGTGTAGAAGTAGTTGAAAAAAATTTTCCTTAGTGGTTTCCAATCCTAGGGTCATAATCCTACAGGAAACACAGTGCTCTGATACCATCTATAAAATCTCTCCTTTGTAAAGGAAAAGGATCCCTGTGATTGCAATGCTAGTCCCTGGATCATTGCTAGCATCCACAGTTTAAGATGAAGTACACAGATACAAAGGTCATTTATTACATTCATTCCAGAGATAAAACATAGTCTTTTACAACTCAGGGCCACAGGACTAATACAAGAGTTTTGGAATAAGTAAATAAACATAAGTCTTCATCTTCATGTGCCACAGGAAAGCATGTTGAGTGTAGACTCATGACACCTAATCATCATCGGAGTAACCTGCAACATCACAAGTTACAGCCACAGTGGGTCAATACTTTGGAATAGTATTGGCAAGTGATACCTTAGTAAATTTTAAGTGGACTATATTACTATATGCATTTTGGCTAAGTGTAGTTTGGCTTGCTTTGCTCAAAATAGGTTTTTCCTATTACTTGAAATCACTAAGTTTTTCTTTGTCAAAAACTTTCCCAAGAAACAACCAATAGACATTGGGGTCCTTCACCCTTGTTCACCCACAAGTTTTACTTTTGAAGTTGGAGTGATGAGATTCTTGATAGCTTCCATGTCTTGATGCTCAAGTTGTCCATTGCCATGGACTTGGCTAAGTACTTAGATTTTCCATCTACAGAGGTTGTGCACTTTTCCCACCAGACTTGGTTTCCCAAGACAGGTGTCGTGGGAATGGTCACGGCAGATGCTGCAATCGGCAGCGAGTAGTAGAACGAGGGGCAAGGGCGGCCAGCCATCTGCGGTGCGAGATGAGGGCAAAGACACAGGGTTTTACCCAGGTTCGGCCCCCCGGAGGGTAAAGACCTACTCCTGCTAGATTGTATTATGGAGGTGGTACAATGGGCGAGCCCGGCGTCTAGGCGGCGAGTCGCTTGGGTGTATGATGGAACGTATCTCTACTCGCCCTATAGGGAGGTTTATATAGGCTCACCTCCCCTAGGGTTTACATATCTCAACCGATTCAGTTAAAGCTTCGGTACTCGTTTAACCTAATCCGACTGGGCCTATCTACTCGCATGGGCCTTCGGCTTCCAGTCGCTTGGTTCCTTGCTGGGCTTCAATCCAGTCGCCGTCTTGCAGGCCCACTCGCCCGTTCTTGGGCCAGTCGGAAACGTCCTGCTAGGTATACCCCGGTAGGAATATCCCCATCAGTAGTCCCCGAGGCCGCCGTCGATTACGCGTAGGTGGCTGCTGGCAGTCGGAGTATACGGATTCAGAGTGGACATCCAGTCGAATCATCGGCGGGCTCCCGTATAGCGAAGGAACCAATCATCCAGGTCGCAGCTTTTGGCGTGTCGAGTCGGTAAACACTGTCATAGTGAGAGGGTCGGCGAGTCGAGTGGCTGAAGTTGGACCATTAACCGTGGTCAAACTAGCCGTTGGGGTCATCCAACGGTAACTTTTGGCGTAATCACCGCGTAGTAACGGCTCCCCGATTCGTCAGGTAACAACCGCTATATAAGAGGAATGGCAGGCGATCAGAGAACCACCTTCTCACCATTTCCTCCAACTGCGCGCACCTTTCGCCTCCCTTCGCATCATGATCCAGCCGACCTGAAATCCCCCGACCCCCAGCAAATCTCTCTGCCATGGCCCTCTCCAACGAGCCGTGGGGTAGATCTAAGTGCACGAGGGCGCAACTGGCTTCCTTCGAGGAGGCCGGGATCTTGCGAGCCGGCTGTTGGCGCATTCCCGCAGCCGGAGAGACGACCCCGAATCCGCGAGAGAGGGAATTCATCTGCTTCACCAGCCATCTTGAACGGGGGCTAGGGTTCCCCACGTCCCTGTTCTTCCGGCGCTTCTGCGCCTACTACGGGATCCAGCCTTCGGATCTGGGTCCCCGCAGCATCGAGCAGCTCGCCATCTTTGTGGCGTTCTGCGAATGCTACTTGGGCTGCCGGCCCAACTTCCCCCTATGGCAAGATCTGTTCCACGGACGGATCAGCCGCGAGGAAGCGGGCGGCCCAATGCTAGCCGCTGGCGGCCTAACCTTCCAGCTCAAGTCGAAGGCTTCGTTCTTTGACCTGATGCTGCCCGCCAAGGCAGCGAGCGACTGGAAGAAATCGTGGTTTTACGTAACCGAGGCGACCCCGAAGGGCGAGGCGGCGATCCCGCGGTACTCCGTCAATCGGTCCGAGCCGCGCTGTCTCCAAGTCGGCAAACTCCCAAACGACCAGCGGATGGTCGTCGACGAGATGCTCCAGACCATCCGTGGTCTGAAGAAGAAGGGCCTCCAGACGATAAATCTGTACAACTGCTGGCTCAGGCGGCGGCTCGTCCCGCTCGCTCGGCGCGAGCACTACATGTACTAGTACACGGGCCGGGAAGACTCGACGAAGGCCTGCCTCAACGAGTGGAAGCTGGAGGACTACATCCCAGCACTGAAGAAAATCACCCAGGCGGTGTACCCGGACGCACAGGCTGGGGTCGCCCCCTATACCGCAAAGCGTCCAGCCCCAACGGTAATTACTTCACTTCGCTCGCAGTCGCAGTTTATGCAGTCGCGATAACTCTAATTTCATCTTGTATTCATTGCAGCTATTCCAAGTGGTGGAAGGATGGCTCCCGCCTTCGGACGACGAGAACTCGAGCTCGTCCGTCCAGGACGTGGGTGAGTCGCCTCCCGCCAAGGACGATGCCGGGAGTGACGAGGGCGACAGCGACGACGAGTCCGAAGAGGAAGTCGCCCCACTGCTCCGCAAGACCCGTGGGCAGCGTCAACGCGAGCTCGAGGCAAGTAAAAGCCTCGAGCGTCACGAAGATGACGACGAGCTTCCAGAAACCACCTCGCGCCGCCAGGCGACTCCATCGAAAAAGAAGAAGAAGGAAAAGGAGGTGAAGGCGCCTCCGAGGAAGACGAAGACCAAACCGTCGAGGCCGGCCTCGCCGCCACATTCAGCGGGCAGTTCTGACGCCCCCAGCCCGGCCAAGGATGAGGCGCCACCAACGACAGCCGCGTTGGACACGGCCACCATCGAGGTGCCTCTGGCGTTGATGCCTCCGCCATTCGCCCCAGTCTCCGGGCTAGGGGACGCCTCGGTCGCAGCGGCTTCGCCCCACAAGGAAGCTCCTGCTGAAGATGTTCCAGAGGCTCCGGTTGCAGCCTCAACAACGAAGAAACCGTCCGTGTCTTGGGCACGCGACGTTCTGGAAATGGGGCTCAGCCGCCGACTGGGCCCCGAACTAGAGAAGCCAGCCGCCTCCGTACGGGGCTGCGCTTTATTCCGGTCGCCAAGTGAGTACACCCTCCCTCCTTTGTCTTTCATAGCAGCTCGAATTATATTTCTTACATGATTGTTGAACAGGACCGGGGTGAAGAGGATGGGCCACCCAACCGTGGCTAAGGTGCCGCCCGTCGCTAGCGAGGAGGATCCTTCCCGCAAGAGGAAGGCGGACGAGGTCGTCGTCTCTGCGGATGGCGGCAAGAAGGCCAAGGGTGACGACGTCGTCACGATTTCTAACGACGTGGCAGTCGCGCCAGCTGGACCCGTAACGGAGGCAGCCACGTCCACGAAGGAGGGCGCTCCCTTGCCTGGAGCGGCCGAGCCAACCTCCTTTGGGGTGGGTGCCTCTATCGCCACCTTCCCGCGTTTCATGACCAAGGCGGCCGCGGCGAGTGGGACCTCGCCCTCAAGCCACGCTCCTGGGACCGCCGATGCTGAAGTCGACCAACGTCGTGGGCATACGCCGGCTCTCCTCGCGTCCGTGGACGCGATACAACTCCACGGCATGCTTGGCGCAGCCATCCAGGTACCTCCAGTCCCCGAGGATCAGGTCGATGCTTTGCAGCGGCCTGATTCTTTTTAATGTCCCCGAGTGCGCACTTAGGAATTTCTTTGAGTACCAGTCCCCGAGTGCGCACTCGCTGAATTTCAGCGGGTGGGCACTTAGGAATTTTTGGATTGTCAGTCCCCGAGTGCGCACTCGCTGGATTTCAGCGGGTGGGCACTTAGGAAGTTTTGATTGCCAGTCCCCGAGTGCGCACTCGCTGAATTTCAGCGGGTCGGCACTTAGGAATTTTGCTTTGATTAACCTTTTTGGTGATGTGCAGGGTCTGCAGCTTGAATCGGCTGACCGATTGGCAGCTAAGCAGCGTGCGCAGAAGGAACTGGCCATCGTCCAGGAGGCGAACAAAGGGCTTCAGGCTGTTGCCGCGAAGGCAGAGGAAGCTCGCCAGGGGCTTGTCCCCGCTGGTGAATTGGCGGCGGCGCAATCAGCTTTGAGTGCGGCTGAACAGCGGATCGCCGACCTCGAGCGCGAGCTACGGGAGGCAAAGTAAGAAGCGAGCTCGGCTGATGGGCGAGCCAAGGCCGCTGTTGCGACCGCCGAAGAGGACCGCAAGGTGTCGGATGCCCTTGTTGTTGGGCTTCAGGACGACCATACGTCGCTTCAATGCTTCATCACGGATCTTGCCCGCCCGTTGATTGGTAAGTGCGTCTGCCTCTTCCAATAATTGTACCTTTTGTGGTGTCCGTCGTATTCATTATTGTCTTCTACTCGCAGGTCGCATCATCGATAGCGCGGAAGAAGCGAGCTCGTTCGATGCGCGGCAGTGTGTGAGCATGCTTGTCGACTCGGCAACGTTGTCGGCGACGTGCATCCGTGCCTATCTCCAAGAGATATCGCCCACGGAAGTGATTCCCAGCGACCTCGTTGAGGCGTGGAGGTATTTGGAGAAGGCGCCCGCGGTCGTTGAGTTCATGACGCGGTTGGCGTTTCGGCGCGGAGCAGCAACGTCACTTAGTCTTGGACTTGCCCACTTCCCCGAGGACTTCGACATCGACGACGTGACGAGTGGCTACCCATCGTCGACTGGCGCAGTGGAGCTTTCCGAGGTCCTCAAGTTGCAAGATCGCGCCGCCGCGTACTCGGAGCGTGTATGGGCAATGGGCGACCTCCTTCCGTACCAGGAAACAGTCATCGTGCCGAACGATCCCGAGCCGCCGCATCGTGATTTCAAGGTCGAGCAGCCCTTCCGCGCGGCGATGGCGGGTGAACTGACAACGTATCCGTCGAACCCGTACATGCCGTTCATCCGCAATCGCCGGGGTGTTGGCGAGTCGTCATCAAAGCCTGCAGAGTAGGATAGTTTGCCTTGTGGCGTTAGCAGCAGGTCTGCCATGCGGCCATATTTTGTAACATGAGACAATGCGACATGCAATCGAATGAGACATCGTGTCCATTTTGGTATTTGTCATGTGTTTGTGATTGATGTTCGAACGAGTCCCCGAGCGCGTCCGCTCTTTTGTGGGCTTTACCTCGTATGTGATATGTTTGTTATTTTTAAGTGTTTTGTCATTGTGGTCGACTCGCCCGGGCTCGGAGAGCCAGTCGCTAGGCGACTCCCTTGAGTGCTCTGTACTTTGCCGTTTTCCCTTGCGCGAACGAGGTCGGGTGGCCGAGTCCCCGAGCGTGGTACTTGGTTGTTCTAGGCGCGACTCGAGGGTGGTTGAGGACTTAGCGCGTTAGTTTGAGCGCGTCACTCCTGCCTGGCCCGTGGGGTCAGTCGCATGGCGAGTCCTGGGCATGCTCTCTTACTTGGAGTTTTCCCGGAACGCTCGCGATGAACTGGTCTTCAGTCCCCGAGCGTGGTACTTAGCCTTTCGAGTCGCTATGCCAAGGATGCGGAGGACCATGGTCGCTGTAAGAAGCGAAGGCAGTTGTCTTGGTTCGTAGAACCAGTCGAGCTAGGCGACTCCAATGGGGCTCCGGGTAGGCGTTTTTCATGGACGATGCAAGACCTGAGGTGGCTCAGTGCTCTTGCGCCGCAATACTTAGCCGTGCCGATCGCTGTAACAAAGGTTGACTTCTGCGGTTAGCGTAACGCTGTTATTACGAGTGCGAGTGGCACAAGACATGGAGAGTAGGCGCAATTTGCGGTAACCGTTTCTTTTTATTTCATAGCGACTGGAGAGTACATATGTGGGGTTCTAGGTGTAGAACTTCCGTAGGAGGTTTACATTCCATGGTCGCTTGACGTCGAGTTCGCCGTCCCCGCGGACGTCGATGGGGTAGTAGGCGTCGTTGCCAAGTACTCGCCCGATGGCGAATGTCCCTTCCCACAGAGGGGAGAGCTTATGCATGCCCTTCTTGTCCTGGATGAGGCGTAACACCAGGTCGCCCTCTTGGAAGGTGCGAGTCTTCACCCGCCGGCTGTGGTAGCGGCGGAGTCCCTGCTGGTAGATAGCGGTGCGTGACCGAGCGAGGTCACGTACCTCGTCGAGTTGATCGACCCCGTCTTGGCGGGCGAGCTCGTTTGCGGCCTCCGTGTAGTGGACGACCCGCGGCGAGTCGTGCTCGAGGTCGGTGGGCATGACTGCCTCGGCGCCATAGACCATGAAGAAGGGGTTGAACCCTGTCGACCTGTTGACTGAGGTGCAGATCCCCCAGATGACAGAGGGAAATTCCTCGACCCAGCACCCGGCGGTGCGCTCGAGTGGTACTTAGAGTCGCGGCTTCAGGCCATGGAGGATGCTTTGGTTGGCCCGTACCGCCTGGCCGTTGGACTCCGGGTGGGCGACTGATGCGAGGTCAAGCCGGATGTGGTGCTCTTCGCAGAATTCATCCATGGCTCCCTTGGCGAAGTTGGTGCCGTTGTCCGTGATGATGCTGTTTGGGAACCCGTAGCGATATATGAGCTCGCGTAGGAACTTGGTGGCGGTCTTCCCGTCGCATTTCCGAACTGGCTTGGCCTCCACCCACTTTGTGAATTTGTCGACCGCGACCAGCAGGTGGGTGTAGCCGGAGGGGGCCTTCTTGAAGGGGCCTACCATGTCCATGCCCCACACAGTGAATGGCCAGGTGATAGGGATTGTTTTGAGCGCTGAGCTCGGCACGTGCGTCTGGTTGGCGTACTTCTGGCACCCGGCGCACCGCTGGACAATGTCCATAGCATCGGCGTGTGCGGTGGGCCAGTAGAAGCCATGTCGCATGGCCTTGGCGACCAGGGAGCGGGCGCCGGCGTGGTGGCCGCAGTCACCGGAGTGGATGTCGTGGAGGATCTTGCGTCCTTCGGCGGGTTGGACGCAACGTTGGAACACGCCGGAGACACTGCGCTTATGGAGCTCGCTGTCGATGATGGTGTAGGACTTGCATCGGCGAGCAATCATCCTGGCGTCCGTCTCGTCTGCCGGCAGGGTGCCGGCTTCCAGGTAGGCGATGTAGGGCTTGGTCCAGTCATCTGGCTCGTTGACGAGTGCGACCAGGGCTGCCTCTGGTTGGAGCGGGACTCCGATGTCGATCTCCCTCGGGGGAGAGACTGATGGCTTGGTGATCGTGTCGAGGAATACGCCGGCGGGTGGTGCGAGTCGAGCCGACCCGATGCGAGAGAGTGCGTCGGCCTCCTCGTTCTTCCGCCTGTCGATCCATTCGACGGAGTAGCCTGTGAAGTGTCCGCCCAACTTGTCCACTGCTTGGCGGTACGCCTCCATGGTGGGGGAGACGGCATCGCAGGTGCCGGCGACTTGCCCCGCGACGAGGTCGGAATCGCCGTAGCAGCGTAGGCGGCTGACATTCATCTCCTTGGCCGCTCGCATGCCGTGGAGTAAGGCCTCGTACTCGGCCATGTTGTTGGTGCAGGGTGTGAAGTCGAGGCAGAGGACGTAGCAGAGCTTGTCGCCCTTTGGTGAAGTTAGCACGATCCCTGCGCCTACGCCGTCCGCGTTCTTGGAGCCGTCGAAGTGCAGGCTCCAGTAATGGAGGTATGGCAGCTTCTCTGGCTGCTGGGCCTCTTCCCAGTCGGCGATGAAGTCCGCTAGGGCCTGCGACTTAATCGCTTTTCGCGGCTCGTATTTGATGTTGTGGACGCCGATCTCGACGGCCCACTTGGCGACCCGCCCGGTCACCTCACGGTTGCGGATGATGTCTTGCAATGGTGCCGAGGAAACGACCGTGATCGGGTGCTCCTGGAAGTAGTGCGGCAGGCGCCGCTGAGCTCTGAAGACCGCGTATACCAGCTTTTGGTACTGGGGGTACCGCTAGCGCGACTCGGTGAGGACCTCGCTGATGTAGTACACCGGTCGCTGTACTGGGCGCTCCTTTCCTTCCTCTGGTCGTTCGACGACCATGACGACACTGACAACACGCTCGGAGGCCGCGACGTAAACCAGCATTGGTTCTTTGTCGGCGGGGGCGGCGAGTAGCGGTGCGGCGAGTAGCACCTTCTTGAGGTCGCGAAGCGCGTCGTCCGCCTCCTTGTCCCACTGGAAGGTGGGGTTCTTGCGCATCAGGCGGTATAGGGGCATCGCCTTTTCGCCCAGACGGGGGATGAAGCGACTGAGAGCCGCTACTCGCCCGGCCAGTTTCTGGACGTCGCGCAGGCACTCGGGTTTGCCGAGCCGGGCGATCGTGTCGATCTTCGTGGGGTTCGCCTCGATCCCTCGTTTGGAGACGACGTACCCCAGTAGTTGTCTTGCAGGTACACCGAAGGTGCATTTGCTTGGGTTGAGCTTTATCTTATATTTTCGCAAGTTGGCGAATGTTTCCGCCAGGTCGGCGAGTAGGTCGCCCTGGCGAGCGGACTTTACGACCACGTCGTCGATGTAAACGTGGATTTTGCGGCCAATTTGGCTCGCGAGGCATTCCTGCATGCACCGCTGGTAGGTCGCCCCGGCGTTCTTGAGGCCGAAGGTCATGGCAGTGTAGCAGAAGGCTCCGAATGGCGTGATGAAAGCCGTCTTCTCCTCGTCCTCGACAACCATTTTGATCTGGTTGTACCCAGAGTAGGCGTTCGAGGAAACATAGCGACTCCGAGCCCGCGGTGGAATCGATTATCTGGTCGATCCGCGGGAGGACGAACTGCTCCTTTGGGCAGGCGCTGTTCAGGTTTGTGTAGTCGATACACATCCTCTAGGTCCCGTTTTTCTTCTCGACCAGGACTGGGTTTGCCAGCCACTTGGAGTATTTGATTGGCCGGATGAAGCCTGCAGCGAGTAGACGCTGCACCTCCTCGGCGGCGCTCTTCATTGAAGGGCCGCAGCAACTGCTTGACAGGTCGCACTTTGGGGTCGGCGTTTAGCTTGTGCTCAGCGAGCTCCCTGGGGACACCGTGCATGTCAGAGGGCTTCCATGCGAAGATGTCCCTGTTCTCACGGAGGAACTCGATGAGCGCGCCTTCCTATGCTGGGCTCATGCCCGTCCCGATCGTCACCATCTGGCTGGAGTTGCTTGGGACCAGCTCGACGGTGCGGGTGTGCGTAGTGGCCTCAAAGGTTGAGGTGTTTGCGCCCTCCGAGTTGGGCTTCTTGAGTATGGTGGGGTCGTCATTATTGACCCCGCTCGTGTACTTGGCGAGTTCATCGGCGTGGCTGGTCTCCGCCGCGATGACGGCGTCGGCGAGCTCGGCTCCTTTGGCCTCACACTCGGCGGCCATGTCGGGGTCGCCATTGATGGTGATGACGCCGCACGCCCGGGGAGCTTCATCGCGTTGTACGCGTAGTGGGGCGCTGCCATGAACTTGGCGAACGTCTGGCGCCCCAGGACGCAGTGGTAGGGGCTGTCGAAGGGCACCAGCTCGAAGATGATCCGCTCGGTGCGGAAGTTTGCCGATGTGCCGAAGGTGACTGGAAGCGTGACCTTGCCGATCGGGTACGCCTTCCGACCGGGGACGATGCCGTGGAACGTGGTGTGAGTCGTCTCGATCATCGACTGCGGGAGCCGCAGCCGCCTGAAGGTGTCGAGGTACAGGATGTTGATGGAGCTGCCGCCGTCCATCAATGTCTTGGGGAGCCAGTAGTCACCGACCTTGGGCTTGACCACCAGGGCGACTCGACCCTGGGTACTCGATGCGTGGCGAGTGGTCTTGACGACTCCAGGTGATGGGCTGCTCCGACCAGTTGAGGAACTGGGGAACGTCCACCTGGGCCACCGCGTTGACGGCGACGGCGCGGGCGATGACCTTCTTCTCGCGCTTCGTGTTGAAGCCTGTGAAGGTATGTAGTGAGCCGACCACCTTGCCGAATTTTCCGCCGTTTGACGGGTCGTTGTCGGGGTCCTCCCGTGCTCGCCGTGCCTTCTCGATTTCCCTGAGAGTGTGGCAGTCGGCGGTGGTGTGCGTGGCGGGCTTTCCTTCCCTGCTATGAAACGCACATGGTTGGTTAAGGAGAGCCGCGGGGTCGAACCTTGGCTTGTCCTTGTAGTTGCCGCCGTCGCGGCGTTGTCCTCCGTCGCGGCGGAAGCTCTTGGGCTCGCGTTGCGCGTGCCCGGCGTTGGCGACGAAGTCGACTCGCCCGTCACTACGGCGCTTGCCGGTGAGGCGAGTGTTGCTGTAGCGTAGGTCGGACCGTCGTCCGCTGTCGTTGCCGCTCGTGTGACGTTGACCTCCTGACTCGTCGTCAGTTTCCTGGTTTGGATCTTCCTCCGCGTATCGTTTGGCGATCTCGAGGAGGTCGGGGATGTTGTCGAGTGTGCGAGAGTGTCGCTTGAGCTTGGCGACCAGGGGCTCGTAGCGGCACGAGGTCTTGAAGCAATGGATCGCGGTGTCCGGGTGGATGCCGATCGCGTTATACCAGAGTTCTTGCCACCGTTGGACCCAGTTGCGGGTCGACTCGCGGGGTCCCTGGACGCATCGCTCCAGGTCCTCGATGGTGGTGGCGCGGGTGTAGGAACACTCGAAGTGCCTGACGAAGGCGTCGCGCATCTCCTCCCAGGAGTCGATACTGTCCTGGGGGAGGGTGTTGATCCACTGCCTGCACGTCCCCTCCATCATCAGTGGGAGGTAACGGGCGGCTAGCAGGTCGGTGTGGCCCGCGATCCCCATTGCCATGAGGTATGTGTCGAGCCAGACGGCGGGGTCGTACGAGGAGTCGTACTTTTCTATCTCCTTCGGCGCCTTGAAGTTTGGTGGGTACTTCTCGCCTCGAATCATTGGTCCAAAGCACTTGGGGCCGAGTCGACTTAGCGACCCCATGGGCTTGCCGTCGCGGCGATTGGTTAGGGTGTGTTGCAGGTCGTCGGGCTGGCGTGCGCGCCAGCTTTGGTTGTTGATGATGTGGGTGCGGGCGTCGATGGGCTACCCGTTGGCGGCGACGAAGTTGGTCGCTGGCCTGGGGTCGTTGGTGGAGAGTGCCGCGTTCGCGGGTCGGTGTTGGAGCTGCAGTGGTGTCGGGCAGTTGAGGGTGTTTGCCACCGCTGGGCGGCCGCTCGAGGCCGCCCTGCTTCCCGAGGAACGCGAGTATACTCGACCCTGCGACTCGGCGCCCGCTCTTTGCTGCTCGACGGCCTTTGCGAGCAAGGCCCTAACGTATTGGATCTGTAGGGCGCCATGGCCGGTGGCCGTGATGCTGTCGGCTGCTGCTCGGCCTGCCACGAGGTTGTCCATCGGGGTGGAGAACAGTGGGAGGCCATTTGCGTCTCGCTCCTGTGAGGAGACTACTATCCGCGGCTGGTCCCTGGGGGGTGTGCGGTTGGGTGGAGGCGGGGCACCCATCGCCGTCGACCCTGGCGGGGGTCGGGCGCTTCCTCCTGGTGGCGCGTTCTCGCAGATCGCGCGCTCGGCCACGCGGGGCGGGTCGTTTTCCTCGTCGAAGTTCAGGGCGCGCCCCTGAACGGTGGGTTTCAGGCGTGACCTGATCCGCTGTTGGTGGTAGCGCGATAGCTCCTGCGCCGTCACCTGCTCGAGGCGGAATTTCTCGCGCTCGGCTTGTTCCTTGCGCACCGCCTCCGCCAGTTTCAGCCGGAGTTCCTCGACCTCCGTTGCCGTGGCGTTAGGAGGGATTGGGGTGGAGAATGGATCCTCCGGCGGATCGGTGCCGGTCGCCATGTAGGTCGCGGCGTGGCGACCGGTTCCGTAATTCCGCCGACCCGGAGTCGAATTCGAAGATCCCGAGGATGGAGGGGTCCTCGAAGTCTCCCACGTTGGAGACCTGAGTGATGGAGCCCGCGGGTGAAGCCGCGGTGATGGACCCGGCGAGTGACGCCGGGGTCGCCGAGTCGGCGTCGTCGTCGAGGGCCGCGTCTCCTGCGGCCGTTGGGTTTTCGGCCACGTAGCTGTGGGCCGAGTCGTACTCGGAGGCGAGGCGATGGATCGTGCGGATCTGGCTCTCGGAGAGCCGATCGCATGGCGGCGACTCGCGGATGCGAGCCGAATCCTCCGAGACGATGACGTCGGTGAGGCCGACGAAGAGGCTGATCGTGCCGATCGGCAGGATCACGCTGTGCGTGACGGGTCGCGCCGCCGGGACGTAGCTGCTCGGCAAGATTTGGAGCATCTCGCCGATCGCTATCATGCGGCCGGTGGCGACCGTCTCGTTGATGGGCAGATTGGATCTCGCCGCAGAACACCGGCCAGACCGGCCAGGCCCCACGGTGGGCGCCACTGTCGTGGGAATGGTCACGGCAGATGCTGCAATCGGCAGCGAGTAGTAGAACGAGGGGCAAGGGCGGCCAGCCATCTGCGGTGCGAGATGAGGGCAAAGACACAGGGTTTTACCCAGGTTCGGCCCCCCGGAGGGTAAAGACCTACTCCTGCTAGATTGTATTATGGAGGTGGTACAATGGGCGAGCCCGGCGTCTAGGCGGCGAGTCGCTTGGGTGTATGATGGAACGTATCTCTACTCGCCCAATAGGGAGGTTTATATAGGCTCACCTCCCCTAGGGTTTACATATCACAACCGATTCAGTTAAAGCTTCGGTACGAGTTTAACCTAATCCGACTAGGCCTATCTACTCGCCTGGGCCTTCAGCCTCCAGTCGCTTGGTTCCTTACTGGGCTTCAATCCAGTCGCCGTCTTGCAGGCCCACTCGCCCGTTCTTGGGCTAGTCGGAAACGTCCTGCTGGGTATACCCCGGTAGGCATATCCCCATCAACAGGACCTTTTAGAAGCCTTCCCTTAGCCAAATGGACGCGTTCCAACCTATCATTCCCACTACCACCAACTGTCCAAATGACTAAGTTCTAGCAACCTATGTGATCAAGGCAGAGCCCATATTGCCAAGTGGCTGCACTAAAAGCTTCTCAACACTTGGCCTCTAAAATCCCGTTGTGCCTGGGTGGCATACCACAAGTGAGATACACAAGGTAAACCATGTCCATGGGCCTTGTGTAACCACTCAGCCAAAAACCACCATTCAAGTCCCATTCCACCCAGGAGGTTCATTGACTTAGTTGTTTTATTATGAAAAACATAAGTCCCAAGACTTAGAAATATTTTCATCATAGCATGTATATATACTTTACCAACCCTTGTTTGCTACTAGCTAGACTAAGCATGGCATACTAACTTAACTTAGGAAATTTCCTAGCAATTCTACAACTACTTAGGATTTCCCAACATAGCACTTGGCAAAAATAGTAACATGCAAGACTTAGCAAAATTTCTAATGCTTGTACAAAATATAGGGATGGAAATATTCATGAAGTAACACTTGCCTTGGTAGTGGGGAGAGTAGCACTCTTCACAATCACAGTCACTAGCAAAATCAACACAAAAATTTGTAGCACAAAATTACACACAATTCATATACCAGCAAAAATATATATGCATGCATGCAAGAATGCAAAGTGATGATTTTTTTTAAAACTCCACCAAGCAAGTGCATGATACAGAAACATAACCAAGTCAAAAACTTGCTAACTAAACTTATTTAGCACTAAAACAATTTACTAAACAAATTCTATACTCAAAATAGTCCTAAACAAGTTTCTGCATAAAAAAGTCATTTTAACAGAAACTTTTCACTAAACACATTGCTTAAACAGAAAGAGCTTGTCTCCCTGATTCCAACGATATAAAATTTGCAAAAATCTAACGTGGGAATCAAAAGTTATAGCCATTTCAATTTTTGATCTAAATCTGATTTGAAATCTGTTTTTGAATCAAACCCTAGCCACGCGTCTTAATCTTATTGGCTGATACCATTTCGTTCAGGATCACCCTCCCGCGCCGTTGGATCTATTTAAAACTCACGGCTCAGATCTACCCATAACGCTTCGCTAAATGATCTAATTCTATACATTGAGTCCAGATCTGACGGCTCTGGATCAAGCGACCAAAACGGGGCGGCGCTGGCGGCGGCTACTGGCGGCGGCGAGTTCTGTCTGCGGCGGCGCGGCGCTATAGGTCGTCCGGAGGGGCAGGAGGATGCTTACCAGGCTCGCAGCGTCGAGGAGAAGCTCAACCTAGCAGTGGCTTGACGAGGGGCGCACGGGCACGGTCTCTGGGGCTCGTCGGAGTTGAGGCGGCGTCTGTCGCTTGCAATCGAGGTTGTTGCCGAGGTTTGGCGTTGCCCTAGTGCGAACCAGAGGGGTCAGGTGATGCACAAGATGAAGGCGAACATTCCCGTATGAAAGAGGGGGTAAGGGGCGCTCGGGTTTTACCTCAATTGATCGCCGGAGTCGAGCGGCGGCGCAGTCGGTTGCAGGCACGAACGGGGACGACGGCCTAGGTCACGAGAATGCAAACGAAGGGTATCAGGAGGTGTGCAAGATCAAGCTGGGCACGATTGTTTGAACCAGAGAAAGGGGGGCGGTCGAGGCTCACCGGAATTAGTCGCCGTTGTCGTCGGTACTGCGGGGTTTCGAGGGCAAATGTGCGCAGCCTGGTGGCGGAGTGAGCGAGTAGAGTGGGGGGAAATGACCGCGGCGGGGTGTGGTTTAAATAGGCTCAAGCGCGACAAGAAACGCTTGCGGCATCAAGGCTAATTACGCCGCGCCATTACCGGCATCGACAGCAGCGGCGACGTGGTCTGCGGGCGGGTTTTGGGGAAGAAGGTGTGATGTGGAGAGGGCCACCAGTCAGCGAGTGCTACGGAGTGGGGGTGGGGTCCGAGTGTCAGCGTCAGTGTGGGTGCGTCTGCGCGTGCGAGCGAGCGAGAGAGTGGCCGGGTGGGCTAGCTGGGCTGGTTCCGCTACTGGGCTAGATTAGGGCGCCTGGCCTTTTTCTTTTCTTTTACCCTTTTCTTTTTCTGTTTTGATTTTTCAGGAAAGATTTTCAAATGAATTCAAGTCCCATTTGAATTCAAATCAATTTGAGATTTTTGAAGTGTGCAATAGTCTCAAATATAGGCCTAAAACCATGTGGTTACTTTGCAAAGGCTTGGTCACTCTTGGAGAAACAAAATATCAAGAGCTTTGCACTTGATTTGCAAATGTTTAAAAAATGGTTTTGTAAAGCTTGGTTCAAATTCCACACTCAAACCATTC
Organism: Avena sativa; assembly: GCA_916181665.1. Taxonomy (NCBI): domain Eukaryota; kingdom Viridiplantae; phylum Streptophyta; class Magnoliopsida; order Poales; family Poaceae; genus Avena; species Avena sativa. Next base: position 58,700,711 of record OV702280.1, on the reverse strand, counting down.
AACAAGGGAGACAAACAATCTAGGTTTAAAACATTCAAACTCTCAAATGGGGATAGCCATTTGATTTAAGTTTACTCACATGAAATGATAGCACTATGTGCTTCTGTTTTTCTGAAATGAGTTTTGAAATTGATCTCAATTCTATATGCATGCATGAATGATATGCAAACTTTGAAATCATGATTTTAGGGATGTTACATGTGTTGATAATCCTTGAACCTGTTAAGTGGTGACTTGTTGTGGCTTACTGCTGATGATTAGCTGTGGTGATGCTAGTGGTTTATCAGATGATTCTATGGATTAATTTTGATATGGTCAGATGGTAAAGTTGCTTTAGAAGAAATATTTGGAAATCTAGTGGTTTAATAACACACCACTGCCATTACTTGGTTAATGACAGTGAGTGTTATGTGATGAAGTCACTGTATTAGCACTTGTTGGCTTAAGAATTCATATGTAGTTTGAGATAAAATGGTTTCAAATAGTGAAGATATACATAGGGATTTTCTTAATATGATTCCTGTGATGACAGAAAAATGATTTACAGTTGTTTGGTTGAATCTGTGAAGATTGAATGCTTAACCTGATTAATGTAGAACTGTTCTTGTGACACTATCTTTGTATGGCACACAAGATTAGATTCTATTTCATTGTTTGGGTTGGTTCAAGCTTAAGATGAGTTTGGCATTGAAGATAAGTAGAAATTTTCCTTTCTTAAATCCCTAAGACCCATGATGTTGGTACGAGGTTTAGGGATTAATCCTTTAACTTGTTGATTCACATGGATGGGTTCTGGTAGTGATACCAGCTACTGTTTCTTGAATCAAAGTTTGGGAAAAATGATGGTAGGCTTGATCACTTTTATAGATACATAAGATTAAATTCTAAGGTGCTACTCTTGTCTTAGAGATGTGCCTAGAAGTTTAAATCTTAGCTATGTTCATTTTTGAATTGAAATATAGCTTGATAGCTAGATCAATGATGTTGTTCTGAGATTTAGTTGGATCCTTATACTTTTATGATTTCTTTTAGAGATTTAAACCTCAGTGATGGATTCACCCACTTGGGTGCTTTCAGAGAGTTTGAATAAGAGACCGATCATGTATGCTTGTCTAATCTTAGACAGATACATCATGTGATGGTCTATTTACTAACCACTGTCACTTGATGTTGTGGTTGCTAGTGGTTGATCTTGTGGTAGCTTGATCTAGTGCTCCCCTGGTATTTATCGCTCCTGGCTTGTCCTTGATCTATCCCTTCATCTCCTGATCATGATGGCGTGATCTTGGTCTTGCTATCCACCTGATCTACCCCCTCCTTATGTCACCATCTTGGTGATGTGATCCTCGGCTTTGGTTGGTGTGATCTAGCTTGGATTTGGCTTGGTTTAGCTGTTGGCTATTGTGCTTGGTGTGTAAGAACAATGGAATGGTATGGGGATTGGTTTCCCATGGCTGTGTTGATGGTTTTGTTTGATTGTGTTGTTGTTGTGGTGCTGACAGCACACCCATGCAGTTTGGTGTGTGTGCTTCCTGTGTGCCTTCTGCACAAGATGTGGATATGTTCTGAATTTGAGAGTTACTTTCACCATGTTACCATTTACTTGGCTGGTGAAACTTGCCCCTCCTTGCTGTTTATTTGACTTATGGCTTAAAACTATGAAAGATATATTCTTTCATATTGGTGAAGTTTTCCCCTTTTTATAAGATTACTCAATGATGAACCTTGATCAGTGCACTTCACTGTCATGTCTGAGAGTAATATCCTTTTAACCTTAACTTTCTTTCTTTTGTTTATGTTTATTTTGCAGGTACCAGATTTGAAGATCAAGACTTTAGTTTAGGTTTTTATTTTTATTTTTTTAGAATAGTCACTTGTAATATCTCTCTGATTCAATTGTAATATTTAATTTATTCTTTTGTACTTTTTATTTTTTTTCATTCTTTTGTAATAAAGATAGTACTTTTATCAATAAAGAAATATTATTCTTTTATCTATTTACTATTGTAAAGATTGTGACTTTTTTCCTTAGGTTACAACTTTGTAACTCATTATTGAATGAAGTTTTAGAATATTCATTTTATTGATTATCTTCTTTCATTTAAAGTTTGAGTTATTATTGGTTAACTCTTAATTGAATTAAATACTCAAACATTATTCAAAATCTTTTTGAATTATAAATTAAACACTCAAGTTTAAAAATTAAAATTTCATTTCCCAAAACACTATAATCCACAAGATCATATCAAAGTTTATAACAATCATCCTTCAAGTATATACCTAACCTCAAAGCATGAAAGAAACCTTGATCACTTTAGGTTTTTATTTGGTGAAATATTTACACACATTTTCATAAATGAATGCATGCAACATTTCAAAATCTTAAATCTACCCTTCGTTAGTTCCTAAATGTAGGGATGTTATAGACTTCCCCCCTTAAATTAAACTTCGTCCCAAAGTTTGTTGAGATATACCTGAATAGTTCTGGATAGGATTTTCTTAAATCCTCTTCTTTATCCCATGTGGCTTCCCTTTCAGGGTGATGTTCCCACTGTACTTTGCAATATTTGATTGCTCTATTCCTCAATCTTTTCTAGTTTTCTTCCAAAATTTTACAGGGCTTTTCAACATAGGTCAAGTCTGCTTGTAGTTCTATCTCCTGATGTGTGATTGCATCATCTGGAACTTTCAAACATTTATGAAGTTGTGACACATGGAAAACATTATGAACTTGAGCTAATCTTGACGGTAACTCTAAAGCATAAACTATAGTTATGTTCTGACCCAATATCTTGAATGGTCCAATATATCTTGGACTCAATTTTCCTTTTACTCCGAACCTTTTCACCCCTTTCATTGGACTTACTTTCAAATATACCATATCTTCCACTTCTGGATGCCAAGATCTTCGACTTTGATCAGCATAACTTTTCTTCCTACTATGAGCTATTTTCAGTCTATCAATGATCTTATCAATGATATCTTGTCTTTCCTTGATATAGTCTGGTGCAAACTCCTTGCTGCTTCCAGTATCATACCAACATATTGGTGATCTACAATTCCTTCCATATAGAACCTGATATGGAGCTGCCTTCAGACTACTCTGATAGCTATTATTATAAGAAAATTCTGCCAATGGTAGATGATCTTACCATGTAGCTCCAAAATCTAATGCACAAGCTCTTAACATGTATTCTAGTATTTGATTTGTTCTTTCAGTTTGACCTCCTGTCTCAAGATGATAGGTTGTGCTGAAATCTAACTTGGAACCGAGTGCTTCATGCAATTGCTTCCAAAATGCTGAAGTAAACACTGATCCCCTATCAGTTACGATCTTTTTGGGCACTCCATGCTTACTTACTATCTCTTTGATGTAAACTTCTACTAACTTCTCAGCATTATCTTTTCTGATTTACCGGAATAAAATGTGCACTTTTAGTAAGTCTGTCCACAATTACCCATATCATATCCTTCCGTTTAGGTGTCATGGGCAATCCTGTGATGAAGTCCATACCTATTTCCTCCCACTTCCATTTGGGAATTTCCAATGGTTGTAATTGTCCTGCTGGACTTTGATGTTCATCCTTAACCCTTTGGCAAGTATGGCATTCTGATACATATTTAGCAATGTCCCTTTTCATGTTATTCCACCAGAATAGTTCTTACAAGTCCATATACATCTTAGTACTTCCTGGATGTATAGAATATGGTGTTTCATGTGCTTCTCTGAGTATGACATCACGAATCTCAGTCACATCAGGAACACATAGACGGTCTTGAAACCATAAAGACTCATAAACTCCAAGGCGAAAAACTGATTTTTGCCCTTGAGATATCCTCCGAATTTCCTCAGCAATAAAATGATCTTCTGCTTGATGTCTAAAACTTTCGTGCTTAAGATCACTGTCCTGCTCTGCAACTACCTGCATAGTAGCTAATCCTCCAAGAAACTCTGTTCTAATGAATTGAATCTCTAATGTTTCCAAGTCCATTTGTAACTCTTTTGGTAGCTCCTGATTGCTAGGCTGAATATCTGCACTCTTTCTGCTTAAAGCATCGGCTACACCATTTGCTTTCCCTGGAGTATAGTTGATTGTTAAATCATAATCTTTGATTAGTTCCAACCAATTCTTCTGTCTCATATTCAATTCCTTTTGGGTGAAGAAATATTTGAGACTTTTATGGTCTGTGTATAACTCACATCTGGCTCCATAAAGAAAATGCCTCCATCCCTTCAATGCAAAGACTAATGCTGCTAACTCTAAATTATGAGTTGGATAATTGACTTCATGTGGTTTCAATTGTCTTGAACCATAAGCAATCACTTTCCGATCCTGCATTGACACACATCCCAAACCTTCTTTAGATGCATCACAGTATACTGTAAAGTCTTTCCCTCTTTTAGGAACTGCTAAGATTGGAGCTGTGGTTAACCTAGTCTTCAACTCCTGAAAGATTGCTTCACACTTCTCATCCCAATTGAATGGTGTATTCTTTCTTAGCAATTTGGTCATTGCTCCAGCTATTTTGGAGAAACCTTCAATGAATCTCCGGTAATAACCAACCATTCCTAAGAAACCTCGAATTTGCTTCACATTGGTTGGTGCAGTCCACTCTAGTACTGACTGAACCTTAGATGGATTTAAGGCAATTCCATATTTACTGATCACATGACCGAGGAATTCTACCTCATCTAGCAAAAATTCACACTTACTAAACTTAGCATAAAGTTTGTGTTCCCTTAGAGTCTGCAATGCTATCCTCAAATGATCAGCATGCTCTTCCTTATCCTTGGAATATATCAGAATATCATCAATAAAGACTATGACGAACTTATCCAAATATGGCATGAAGATTTTTTTCATCAAATTCATGAATATTGCAAGTGCATTGGTCAAACCAAATGGTACTACCAGATACTCATGGTGTCCATATCTTGAGAAAAATGCTGTCTTTGGAACATCTTCTGGTTTGATTTTGATTTGATGGTATCCAGATCTTAGGTCGATCTTTGAAAATACTCCCGCTCCTTTCACTTGATCAAACAAATCTTGGATCCTTGGTAAAGGATACTTATTCCTAATAGTGACGTTGTTCAGATTTATATAATCTCCGCACATCTTTCTTCCACCATCTCTCTTATCCACAAAGATTACTAGTGTTCCCCATGGAGATACACTTTCCTGAATAAATCCTTTTCTGGCTAACTCGTCAATTTTCTCCTTGAGTTCTTTTAATTATTTTGGTCCCATCTTATATGGTGCTTGAGCTATTTGTGCTGTACTAGGAATTAGATCAATAGTGAACTCTATCTCCCGGTCTGGTGGCATTCCAGGTAGCTTTGCTGGAAAAACATCTTGAAATTCATTTCCTACAGGAATATCTTCCAATTTGACCTCTTTCATTGGGTTCAGTTGCAGATCCACCATGATATGACTGTGCTTATATGATTGGTAAACTATCCTTGATCCACTTGGAGTTTTGATCGAGACAGTTTTCTCCTCACAATTTATCTGAGCCCCATGCTCCATCATCCAGTCCATACCCAGCACTACTGCAATTCCCTTTAAAGGAATCACATAAAGGTCTGCAAAGTATGTGCAACCACAGATCAAGACAACTTGATCTTGTTTTATGTGGCGTACAATCACATTTCCCCTGCCGTAACTACGGTCATAGGGTTTTCTAACGTTGCCCTTCTAATCCCAAACTTATCACAGAATTCTTCAGAAATGAATGAAGTAGTTGCACCAGTATCAAATAGAACTTTGCCAGGATTGGTAAGGATATTGAGCGTACCTATCACTACATTCTCCGAATTATCCACCTCCTCGAGGGTTGCATAGTTCAATTTCCCGGTAGGTCTGCTCCTCTTGCCATTGTTGTTCTTGCCATTATTTCCTCCTTTACTGGGCTGTCCATTTCCTCCACTGGCTTGCCTTCCATCTAGAGCCGGCGAACCACCTTGTGGTTTGCTTGGACAATTGGGCTTGATGTGACCTCTCTGACCACAAGCGTGACATACAATTACTGGTTTCGGGCAATCCCTGCTCATATGCCCTAGGAGTTTGCAATTGTGGCATATAATATTCTTTGCATTTGGATTTGCACTCCGATTGGAATTTTTGTTGTTATAGGGCTTATTCCTTGGTTTGAATTCCAGATTGGGCTTGGGCTTGCTTGCTTGTATCCTCTTGGTTTCCTTCTTAGATCTCTTCCTTCTATCCTCTTGGACATTCTTGTAGTCATCTTTGAAGGTAATAGCTGCATATAGCAACTGCTGATAAGTTTGCTTATTAGCCAACCTCAACTACATCCTCACAAATGGATTTAATCCACGCAGGTAACGCTTCTTCCTCTTTTCCTTCGTGTTAACTTCTTCCTCAGCATAACGAGATAGTTGACTAAACTCCCGGATATACTTCATAACACTAGTATATCCCTGCTGCAGCTCTTCAAATTCTCTTCGCATCAATTCCATAACACTCTCTGGAACATGATATTCACGGAATCTATGTTTAAACTCTTCCCAGGTATACTCCCTTCCTGGTTGTTGCATGGCCAACTGATTTTCCCACCAAGATGCTGCAGGTCCTGTCAGAAGATGAGTTGCATACCTCAATTTCTTCTCATCATTGCAACCTACAGTCTTCAGCTTTCTTTCTATATCTGCTAGCCAATCTTCTGCATCCATTGGTTCAGGAGCTGATGCAAAAGGTAACGGCCTTGCATTCTGGAAATCAGATAGACTCACTCCTCCACCTTCAGGTGCCCTCTGATTTGCTCGTCCCAGCAACTCCTCCATGAACTTGTTCTGGGTCTCTTGCATCATTTGCATACACTGCATAAAGTTCTGCTCCATTAACGGCCTCATTGGTGGTGGTGGTGGCAATACTCCCTGATTTGCTGCATCTGCATCGGCCTTCTCCTTGGCCTCATGTTCCATCCGCTGCTGTTCAGCTTCGGTTTCTACACCCGCATCCATGACCCTCTAGTCCCGCAACATAAAGCGAATACTCATAATTACATTATGCACATGTGTTCTGAGCTCAACTTTACGCAAGAACTAGTCACACAAGGAAAATCCAAAGAAAATCCCAATATGCATTTCACATATTATACATAATATTATAATAATACAAAGTCATTACAACATATACCAAATAGGCATAATCACAACACTACCTTATTTATCTAACTATCTTACTTCTTGGAGTACAATACACGATACTTGATACCTCCAAATAGTTACATACTTCTAGTAGTAGCTACGCTCGTCATACATGCCTGATGACCAACCGTGATGACGTGTCGTTCGTCGCACCATTTGTGGAACAAATGGCCTTCCATAAGGAACATACTCAGTATCTGAAGTGTCAGGACTTGAGTCATTACTCAACCTGAGCGCATTGACTCCCTCCAGCTCAGCTGAAAAGTCTTCAGAAACATATTCAACATTATCTCCTGCCTACATCTCCTGAGCTTAATTCCTTGAGTTGTCAACAGGGTACGCAGATCCTGCTGATCCCCAGGTGCTCCTTTGGGAAAGATAGTTAAACACTGGATAATGTATATTCCCTGGGTTTTGAGAAGATGTTGATGATTCAAACACTCTCTCCTCAGGATCTTCTTCTTCATCCTGATTATCTATCGACATGGCATTTCTACTACTGTTACTAGGGTTAATTCTTACACCCATCCATCTAGATTGTCCAACATTTATGTCAGAATCATCTGTGGACATCTGGTGTTCATGAGATCCTTCATATGATCCCCTTCTCCAACCATCAGAATTCTCAATAGGAAGTTCTGAATCAGAATCATCCTCTGAACCCTGTGGTATTGCATACCTCATATATATAGTCGGATCATGTATAGGTCCAGGACTTGGTGAATAAGGATATGGTACAAAAGATTCAGGATCTATAAGTATATCCTTAAACATAGGTTTTGCACTACTACTTGCTTCCTTCTCCAACTGGAATGCTAACTGATTCCTCTTTTCCGGATCAGTTAGATCCTCTAACATGTCATTTTTATCTTCGAGAATCACTTGATGTGTCTTATAAAAAGACGCAACGAGTGTTCGATATCTATCCATAAACTTGGAACCTAACTTAGGATGCTTCTTAACCAAAGTAAGATGATCTAGCATAGGCTCCGAGTCTATCGAATCATGACGTATCACAGAGAATGTGCTACCCTCTAACTCCTTGGCTTTATGCTCCCGGATATTAGCTATCGCCTCTACAACAGCAACATGATATGCTGCTAAGTGACTCCTACATTCACCTATAGGTAGATCGTGATATAATCCAAGCTCCTCTGGAAGTTGGATACTCACACGATACTTGGATAACATCCGACCATCATAGTAGGTTATGGCGTTCACTGGAATTCTAGTTGGACAACTAAAAATCTTTAAAAGTTGACGAAGTTGGTCTGTGAATGATCCTTGATAATCATCAAGAGTCTCTTCTTTCCTTACCAAAGTCTGTTTTGGAAACATTGGTGCCATAGATCTGTATATCAGAAAAATAGTTTTGATTAGTAACCAATAATATATTGCAACATAACAAATAATTATCACACTAAAAAATATAAAAGAATATTCTCATTTGAATACCCATTATATTTCTTTTAGAGAATTCTATATCGTTGCTACACTCTCCTACAGGTAATACCCTTTACTAGGTTTCCAAACTAAGGTCAAAGCAATTGATCTGATACCAACTGCGGTGACCCAGCATACCACTGCATGTGTAGTACACTATAGTCATTGACATGACACCCACAGAACACCGTTCCGTAAATATCACATCCCTCAGAGTGGTAGAACAGGAACATTGCGGGTCCATATTACAAACATTCACACGTTATTATTATTACAATACCAGAAGTTCAAGACTTCAAAAGGTTTCAACTTACAAAGCAAAATATAAAGTGTTTCAGCAGAATTTAAAAGTAGTCACTCCAACTAGGAGTTGAACTTAGCATCTTATTCTATAGAGTTCATGCTTCTCGGCTCTGTTGGTTACTACTAACTAGGATACTTACTTGGACTCGTCATCATCAACACCATAGAGGATTTCATAATCCACTCCTTCAACACCTCCTGACAGGTCAGGCTCCTCATAGAACACATCATCTTGACATTTGACTGCATACATTGGCACGTCTTCGGGATCCTCAGAGTCTAAGCAAGGGATCAAAGGAAAGGATGAGTAACAGCGTTACCCAACAAGTTCATTATATGCAAGGTGGGAAGTTTGATGCTCTAACTACCACCTCAGAATATCAGTCGTTGGCCCTATGCAGCTTTTGTAAATCTTTCTTCAAAGATTGATTTTATTATAAAAATCTATGACCATCAGCCTTCACGGGTTGACCAGAACTTTCATGGAGTTCCTTTCCTATTGCGTTCGTAGCTCCTTTTCGGAACAGAGAGTAACAAGTTACAATTCTTACACTCTGCAGAGGTGCGTTAGTTTACCCATGAGAGATCAACTCCTTGTTGCACAATCAGGCATACTTTCCCGTCCACAATTCCATGATGTGGGGCCTAGTAGTTGGTCCAAGCCAATCACTGCCCCCTTCGCGACCTCGCATGCCTCCTTGGTGTACACCATGCCCACATAATGAATTACGGCAATGGTTTGTACAAACCATTAGATGCCAGAACTATTGTGGGACGTTGAGGGTTCCCACCCATATGCTGCATATCCTCTACGAATTACCAATTAATATGCATGCTACGAGGATAATAGCCACGACCTGCACATCCGGCTTCATGCGAGAGGAAGAAGATACAACTGAGTTCTCTGTCCCATTCCAAATCTCATGGCTAACGCGTAATATACGGCGCTATAATCACTAATGTCAGGGGTTAGTAAGTCCCTAATTGATCATCATTGTTGCAGATAGAACCCTAAGTTCTATTTCTCCAATATATCATCACTTAGGATGATATCTATGATTTCTTTAATTGTGAAAATAATATTTTCTTTCTTTGGAGTATATATGATAACACATAATTAGCAAATACTTAGATAAAGACTCTTCAAAGGATATGAGCAATTGATGAACTTGCCTTGTGATTGGAAGGTAGTGAAGTCTAATGCTTGCACTAGACCTTGAGCTTCTATGTCTACAAAAACATCATTATTGCCCGGTAAGGACAATATTTAAAGAAGCAAAATGATTATGCAAAAGTAATGTAATGCATTATTCTCCCTCATTATTTGAATTATAGAAAAATTCTTTTTACTTAATTAAGTATTTATAAATATTATTTTTTATAGAATATTGTATTTATTTATTTTATTTCCTTTTATTAGAATTTGTATTGATTTAATAATTCCTTTAAGAATTATCATTAAATACCAGAAATGGGTATTAAATATGTGTTTAGTATTTGTATAAAATACTACAATATTAATATATAATGAAAGTGATTTTTATTAACTTTTATGAAATTTCAATAATTTTGTAAAATTCCATAAGGAATATATAAATTACAAAATTCTTAATAAAACTTATATGTCTAAAATTTTATGTCTTAATTTATTTGGATAGTTTGGATTATTGTGAATCCAAAAATATTTTATTTATAATTTTTAGACTTTTATTTTATTTTCTAATTTTTTTTTAAATTCAAGGGCATTTTGGTGTTTTTCCAATTATTAAAAAAGGCTTTAAAGGTTTTGGGCTGATGGTTTGGGTTTTATTGGGCCGTTGTGGCCTAGTAGGGTAAAGTCAATAATAACACCCCGAAGGGTTTTCGGCCCAACCTAGCCCATCACTCTCTGTCTCACTCTCGAGCTCACCCTTATCCTTCTCCTTCCCCGACCCCGTGGTCAGTGGTGTCGTCGCCGGCGATTCCAGCCGTCATGGACCGCCCTGGCCACCGCCATGGTGCAGGAAGAGGTTGTCGACCACGCTCTCCCCTCATGTCCAATTTGATTTGGACCAGGAGCCCTCCTGCGATGAGATCGATGCCGTCCCGAACCCTCGAGTTTGGGGTTGGCATTGGTCATGACGCTGCCGCTGCTGTCGTGTGCCGTGGTGATGCTCCTCGTCTCCCGGCGTGGCTAAGGTCGCCGCCGTGGTGCTGTATGGGTCGAAGCGCCCCCTTGGGTGCTCCCCGTGCCGCCATGGTCGTCGGCCCCTCTGCTTCTTCTTCTATTCTATAGCGAGGACCTACTGTAAGTTATTCCTCTCCCCTCGTGCTCTCTATGCTAGGCCATCCTATGCTAGATGTTGGTAATGACCTTCCTGGTTACTGTCCTATCCTGCTGAGGATTCTTGGTTCTGCTTAGGGTTCATACCCTGCTGTTTATTAAGTAACTGATGAATTGGATCATGTGTTGTTGATCCTTGAACCAGTTAAGTGGTGACTTGTTGTGGCTTATTGCTGATGATTAGCTGTGGTGATGCTAGTGGTTTATCAGATGATTCTATGGATTAATTTTGATATGGTCAGATGGTAAAGTTGCTTTAGAAGCAATATTTGGAAATCTAGTGGTTTAATAACACACCACTGTCATTACTTGGTTAATGACAGTGAGTGTTGTGTGATGAAGTCATTGTATTAGCACTTGTTGGCTTAAGAATTCATATGTAGATTGAGATCAAATGGTTTCAAATAGTGAAGATATACATAGGGATTTTCTTAATTATGATTCCTGTGATGACAGGAAAATGATTTACAGTTGGTTGGTTGAATCTGTGAAGATTGAATGCTTAACCTGATTAATGTAGAACTGTTCTTGTGACACCATCTTTGTATGGCACACAAGATTAGATTCTATTTCATTGTTTGGGTTGGTTCAAGCTTAAGATGAGTTTGGCATTGAAGATAAGTAGAAATTTTCCTTTCTTAAATCCCTAAGACCCATGATGTTGGTCTAAGGTTTAGGGATTAATCCTTTAACTTGTTGATTCACATGGATGGGTTTTGGTAGTGATACCAGCTACTGTTTCTTGAATCAAAGTTTGGGAAAAATGATGGTAGGCTTGATCACTTGTATAGATCCATAAGATTAAATTCTAAGGTTCTACTCTTGTCTTAGAGATGTGCCTAGAAGTTTAAATCTTAGCTATGTTAATTTTTGAATTGAAATATAGCTTGATAGCTAGATGAATGATGTTGTTCTCAGATTTAGTTGGATCGTTATACTTTTATGATTGCTTTTAGAGTTTAAAACCTCAGTGATGGATTCACCCCAATTGGGTGCTTTCTGAGAGTTTGAATAAGAGATAGATCATCTATGCTTGTCTAATCTTAGACAGATAGATCATGTGATGGTCTATTTACTCACCACTGTCACTTGATGTTGTGGTTGTTAGTGGTTGATCTTGTGGTAGCTTGATCTAGTTCTCCCCTGGTATTTCCAGCTCCTGGCTTGTCCTTGATCTAGCCCTTCATCTCCTGATCCTGATGGCTTGATCTTGGTCTTGCTATACACCTGATCTACCCCGTCCTTACGTCACCATCTTGGTGATGTGATCCTGGGCTTTGGTTGGTGCGAGCTAGCTTGGCTTTGGCTTGGTTTAGCTGTTGGCTGTTGTGCTTGGTGTGTAAGAACAATGGAATGGTGTGGGGATTGGTTTCCCACGGCTGTGTTGATGGTTTTGTTTGATTGTGCTATTGTTGTGGTGCTGATAGCTCACCCATGCAGTTTGGTGTGTGTGCTTCCTGTGTGCCTGTTGCACAAGATGTGCATATGTTCTGAATTTGAGAGTTACTTTCACCATGTTACCATTTACTTGGCTGGTGAAACTTGCCCCTCCTTGCTGTTTATTTGACTTATGGCTTAAAATTATGAATGATATATTCTTTCATATTGGTGAAATTTGCCCCTTTTTATAAGATTACTCAATGATGAACCTTGATCAGTGCACTTCACTGTCAAGTCTGAGAGTAATATCCTTTTAACCTTAACTTTCTTTCTTTTGTTTATGTTTATTTTGCAGGTACCAGATTTGAAGATCAAGACTTTAGTTTAGGTTTTTTTTAGAATAGTCACTTGTAATATCTCTCTGATTCAATTGTAATCTTTAATTTATTCTTTTGTACTTTTTATTTTTTTCATTCTTTTGTAATAAAGATTGTACTTTTAACAATAAAGAAATATTATTATTTTATCTATTTATTATTGTAAAGATTGTGACTTATTTACTTAGGTTACAACTTTGTAACTCATTATTGAATGAAGTTTTAGAATATTCATTTTATTGATTATCTTCTTTCATTTAAAGTTTGAGTTATTACTGGTTAACAATTAATTGAATTAAATACTCAAACATTATTCAAAATATTTTTAAATTATAAATTAAACACTCAAGTTTAAAAATTCAAATTTCATTTCCCAAAACAATCATCCTTCAAGTCTATACCTAACCTCAAAGCATGAAAGAAACCTTGATCACTTTAGGTTTTTATTTGGCGAAAAAATTACCCACATTTTCACAAATGAATGCATGCAACATTTCAAATTCCTAAAGCTACCCTTCGTTAGTTCCTAAATGCTGGGATGTTACAGAGAGACCATGAGCTTGTTACTCTTGGAAGGTGACCTCCTAGTTGGCTTGGCGGTTGGTGCCACGGTGTCCTCTTCGTGGAATATTGTGAAGTGACACGGGATTCTCCTTCGTGGAGCTTGTGAAGTTGTTGTGGAGCTTGCCATCTCCAGAGTGGAGGAAAAGCTAGCCATAAGGAAAGGGCCTATTCCTTCGTGGGATAGACTCAGAGAAGAAGGTGAGCCTTCGTGGCCTTGGGAAATCCTTCGTGGAATCCCACACCTCTCCAACGTGACGTAGCTTACTTGTAAGGGAACACGGGAATACATCTTCGTCTCCACGTGCCTCGGTTATCTCTATACCCGAGCTTACTTTCCTTGTGATAGCCATCGAGCTTTAAGTACTTATATCTTGCTTAGCTTAACTTGTTGTTGGTGCACTTAGTTGAGCCTAGTATATTTAGGTTTTGTGCATGTAAAATAAACGTTAGTTTAATTTCGCATTCTATCAATCCAAAACCATAATAGTTTTGAAATTGCCTGTTCACCCCCCCCCCTCTAGGCGACATCTCTATCCTTTCAATTGGTATCAGAGCAAGGTCTCTCCTTGTTTAGGCTTCACCGCCTAGAGTGTAAAGATGTCGGCTAGTAGTATAGTGCACAATGACACAATTAGCTTTGATGGCACAAATTATGCTTTGTGGAGAAATTTCTTGTTTTGTAATCTTCGGACCTTGTGTCCAAATATTGAGCGATTTCTAGATGTAAGTTTTTCTCCTCCTATGGATCATCAAAATCTATCTTCAGAGGATGATAAAAATTTACATCTCGAAGCTCAAGTATCTAATGAGATTATTTTCACCTTGAGCCCCACAGTTAATTTGTTCTTGACAATTGTAAAGCGCAAGTCGTCTCATGAGATGTGGACCAAGCTTAAATAAATACTTTGTGTGTCCATTTCTCATAGGGTCGGTGGTATCTCCAAGGAGCTCTCTTCTCCCTCACATCATGAAGAGCTCCAAGCTTCTTCCACCTTCGGCCGCGATGAAATTTCAATTCTTTCCACTTCACTTACATGTGACAAGTCATAAGGGAATGGCATGTTGAGTGGAAAAATCATATGTGATGATGGTAGTGTTTCTCTTTACACCAATGATTCTTGTTCTACAAATGATAATGGTGTAGAGAGTTTGGACTTAAGCACTTCTTGCAACAATAATGCTATATCCCCTTGTGTTGCTAGTCCTTGTATATCATCTAGAAATTATTTGAGTACTAGTGTAGGTGATATGCTTTATTTGCCTTATTCCCATGAACAAAATGCTTCTATTTCCTCTAGTTTTTTATCTAACAATGTAGAGGAAATCAAACATTCTATAGAGCAATACATGATCATGAATGAAGATTCAAGAATATCCTCATCTTCATACTCCCGTGCTCACATGTGCCTTATGGCAAGAGGATCAAAGGTATCTCCTACTTTGGATCCCAATATATCTTCTAAAGTTAATAGCAATGATAATAATGATAGTGATGATGACATTGATGAGGATACTAGTGCTCTCTTGCTTGAGTTGACTTTTTTGTGTACCTCTCTTCGTGGTAATAATAAGGCCGTTACTTGTCTCAAACATTTTATGGACACCATAACTAGACAAATGGGAACCATAAAGGAGTTGGATTTCGAACTTGATGATGGGAGTCGGAGATTCAATCTCCTTAAGCAAGAGCTTTCCGAGGAGAAGCACACTAATTGTCTCCTCACACAAAAAATTGAATCTTATGAGCTTGAAAAGAAAAATTCCATTAATGATGCTTCTTCTACTAACTCTACTTGTTGTGAATCATCTACCCTAAAGGAGAACGTTGAGCTAAGGGCTCAACTTGACTTGCTAACTACCAAGTATAGGAAATTGGAAGAAAGTCATGAAAATCTCTTGGGCTTTCATAATGATCTTCTAATCTCCCATGATGGGCTAATGTTAGCTCGTGAGGCAACCAAGGTAACATCTTGTGAGCCTCTTTTGGACATTAGCATAACTTCTACTCAAAATGCTATTTCGTCGTGTGCTAGTCCTAGTAATCCATCTAGCCATACTATTGATAAACCTTGTGTTGGATTACTTGCTTTGCCTTGTTGCTCTAACAATGAAGCTTCTACTTCCTCTAGTACTTGTATTTCTACTAACCATGTAGAGGAAATCAAAGAGCTCAAGGCCCAAGTCACTTCCTTGAGAAATGACTTGGAAAAGAGTCATGAAGGGAAATCCACACTCGATAATATTTTGAGTGTGCAAAAATCCCCTAGTGATAAAAGTGGACTTGGACTCAACTCCAATAACAATAACAAGTCCAAGATAAACAACAAGAAGGGCCAAAACCAAGTCAATAATTTGGCCAAGATTATTTGCTTCAAGTGCAAGGTTGAAGGACATCATGTAAGATCTTTTCCATTGAAGAAAAAGCACTTGAGTGAGAAGCAACAAGGGAAGCGGCCACAAGTACAAGGTAAATCCCAAGTTGAAGTTAGGCCACTTCCGAAGAAGAATCAAGATAATGCTCCCCAAGCCAAGAAATCAATGAAAAAGAGAAAGGGGAGCACTTGTTGCTACATATGTCGTGTGAAGGGGCACTTTGCCTCTTCATGTTCAAACGGTACCTTATCTAACCCTATCATCGTCGATTATGATTATTCTCTTAGGAAGGATAAGGATGGCAATGTGTTTGCCAAGTTTGTTGGAACTCAAAGTGGTGTCAAGAAAAGAAACATTTGGGTTGCCAAGCCTATTATGACTAACCTCTTAGGACCCAACTTGGTTGGGGACCAACAATCTCAAACTTGATCAATAGGTCTTTATGGAGGGCATTGGAGACTTGGCTAACTCATGAAGAATTAAGGGATCTTCATATATTATATTTGATCAAGCCAAGTCATTAGGATTATCTTATCTGTATCTTATATACAATGGCCTCTTCGTGGTAACTTGTACTTAACTCATTTATATTGTAAGTTACTTGCCCCTTTACATGTTTTGGTTTTGTACCAAGTATGTGTTTGTATTTCGTGTTCCTCATGCTTGCTTATTTTGTGTATTCAAGTATGTCTAGGTGTTTGGCACATCATTTACCCGTGTGTCTAGTTTTGAGCCTCTAATGCACCTTGATGATATCTTATTTGGCTCTTTTTGAGTGGTTAATGGAACATCGCATTTTGGGGGAGTAATATGACTTGCGCATCTCTCAGACCTTAAAATGTGTGTATGTGAGTACTACCACTTAGTATTTATATTGCAAGCTTATCTAGTCACTATGTGGTGTGTCATACTCATGAGAAATTCAAATTCCAAATGTCCATTAATTCTCTCTAGGTGAGGTTGCTTTGCCTCTTATTAAGAAAAATTGAATATCACATTATGGGGGACTAATATGCTTATTTTGCATATGGCAATCCTAGGAAATGTGAACATATGAGGTAGTGCCACTTAGAGTTGATATTGTTGATTATATTGTTTCTAGGTGGCATGTTGACTCAAACAAGGTCCAATTTTTGTTAGAAGCTTTTATTGCTCGTATTTTTGGTCCTTGTTTGAGTAAGAAATTCTTGGTGCGGTCTTCCTCAAATACATATCTCTATATCTTGTTTGGGAGACCATTTTCTTCAAGTTATTCTAATTGTTGCATTGCATGATTGTGTGACTAGTTGAAGCTATCAAGAATCTCTATCTTTGCATAGTGCTTAATCTTTTTATTCCTATCCTATGATTTTTATTGTGAAGATTTATCTTTAATACCCGTGCAATATACCACCAGAAATCAATTCCAATACACTCATTATCTTCAACAATTGAGATACTTGTGTGTGATAGCATTTATGGATCATCTTCACCTTGGATTTCACCTATTATTGACTTATTGTCTTTTCCAAAATTTTGGTGTGGCTCCCATTGTCTTCCTTGGCTTTTGAACATCTCTTTGATGATGTTTTTGATTATTATCAAATGTGTTTTAGTGGAAGACAAACCTCTTCTTCTCGGAACCTTGTGCCATTGTGAAAAGTGTTAAGGGTTTGGTTTATTTGTTGAAACCTTGCTCTTTTGGGAGTTTGTTATCTCATTCTTTCTTCTCTATTTTATTTGCTTGAATGAGATAAATCATTGAGTATTTGTGTGTTTATTTCATATTTTTTCTCAATATTTTTTGCTTAGTTCATTTGTTGAACTTCATTAAACAAATCGTGTGTTGATTTGATTCTTTGATATAGTTTGGGCAACAAATGTGTTTGGTCACACCTGTATGCCTTATTGAATATTTGGGTGATTTATCCAAATTATATATTAGTTGGATCTTGAAAGTCTCATGCATGCATGCTTACTAAATGTATATCTCATATCATTTTTTGCTTTCTTTGATCCAATATATAGGGCATACTCCATCAAATCCTTAAACAGCTAAGATGTGCATGAAATTCAAATTTCATCTCTAAATATGCACATATTTTTATGGAGTGTGTCCTATGTGTTGTGGTTAGTCTAACCACTTTGGACCCAATAAGTTTGGGGACCGAGATGTACTTGAATGTTGTTTTAGGTACATTGGAGATGCAATGGATGCTTGTCTCGTCTATAAGGAAAGTGTTGTCACCACATGATAATTGGAGCCAAGCTAGTATGATCGAAAAATTCTTATCTACTACATCATACCATTGCTATCTCGGTAACAAGTATCTTATTCATGCATACTATTCTTTCATCCAATCTCTTGTAGGTTGCATCTTGGCATGAATTTATCTGTTTGTAAATGTTGCGATTCTTGCAAGGATGTTTGAAAGACTTCTTCATCCTTATTGCTTATGTGAGTAATTTGAGATGATGCATATATTGGGGAGTATATAAAATCATGTTCATGATTCACCAATTCCAAATATGCCTTCTAGCAATTTATTGCATATCAATTCCTCAAGGTACTCTCATGTGCAATATTGTTGAAATTGCTTTGAATCCTTCCTTTTGCTACTTGTTGCCTTTCTCAAAGTATCCCAACTAGCATTTGTTACCTTAGTGTGAGTTGTGATGTTTTTGAGATTTTTCTTTTTTCTTTGGTGAAGTTCATTGATATACCATAAGAGAAAATAGAGCCATGGGCTATATATGCACTTAAGCTTGTCTTAATAAGTGTATTTATTTATATCTACTCCTTGTATCTTGTTTGTGTTCTAAATAATATAGAGGGAGTAAGGATTCCATGTTTGTGGAAATTGTATTCAAATACAATAATTAAAATTTATGCACGAACCTTGGGGAGCTTCCTTATTTTATTTAGAGCACTATTTGTCCATTTGATTTTTTGGACCATTGGATTGCTTGCTTCATCCGTTGAAGTTTCTTCACCGTTTTATCATTGTAGCAATCTTTGATCCTCAATATAGCTTGATTTCCTCCAAATATTTGTCATTGGATATGTGCATTTGATTTCACTCAAAATATTAGAAATGCACACCTTGGGGAGGAACTCAAACTATATTGTCCTTCTATCTTTGTCATCAATTTTGGCACTTATTGTCTATGGGGGAGAAGTTTAGAGGGTTTAAGGGAAATGGTTTTATACTTAAGATTGGTTTGTTATTAAGTGTTTGCTTTCATGCATTTCATCATATAGTGTAAACTCTCCCAAATTTTATTCTGGACAATGTATGCAATGAAATTCAAGTTCATCACACATGCATATATTGTGGGGGAGTTTGCTCTATATATGTTGGTTCTACTCACATCACTTACTTTAGTTGTAGTTTGTGTAAGTAGAATTGGTTTTGATATGTGCTAGTAGCTTTGTGTTACTTGACCATATCAAATGCAACCTCTTGTACACAACTTATTCTCGGATAAGCTGCGTACTTGTTTCTAATATTCATTATATAAAACCTCTTGTTGTGATTGTCATCAATTATCAAGATGGGGGAGATTGAAATAGTAATTACCCCTATGTGTGGTTTTGGTGATTAATGAAAATTCCTATGGACTAATGTTTTCACTGAGTTTTATATGAAGTAATATTCCATAGGTCATGCTTGTAGTCTATGTGTTGGATTCAAGTATGGATGCCATGAAGATAAAGATATGCCTTGAGTATTGGCATCAAGATCATCAAGTTGAAGAGAATAATATGATATGATCAATATCTTGAGAGTGTGATCTAAATAGAAGAATTCAAGATATGGCTCTAAGACGGTGTCACGATATCCTCATTAGTTGAGCTATGATTGACTTAGATTTAGATCATGTAATCAAATTAAGAGTTCTTTATGTACCTCAAGCTATTGAGATGGATCATGAGAATTTACATGGTTTACCTATACAAAGAGTGAAGAGTGATTTCAAGTTCGTCAACACATGAAGCATAAAGAATGTACCACATGGATATTGTGGTATGGTAAGCCTTGCCAATTGTGCATCATGAACTAACCCATTATATATGATCCTTTGCGTTTTCTATATGGGATAGGTATCTTTCCATGGGCATGCTTCAAAAGTGAAAATCTTATATAGCCCATGAGAGGATGCCATCAAGTGGTGATCGTCATCAAGGTTGAGAAGGGCAATTCAAGATAAGCATCTCAAGAAGATCATTTTCTTGAATCTTGCCATCCATATTGGTGATAATGGACATGCTTGAATCTTATATAGCCCATGTATTAATGAAGCTATCCAATAGTGGTGTATGGGGGAGTAAATTAGGAGTCTTCACGAGACAACAATGATCAAGTGATGCATTCCAGCTTGGATGGAGATTGAAGTGTTGTCAGTAAGATCAAGCGGGATGCGCAAGGCAAAGGTATGGCCCTGCTAGGTTTTCCTGTTACCAGTCTCAAGGTGGTTGTTAGGAGACCGGGTTAAAGGATACATAGCCGCACTATTAAGAGGTGCTTTCGGTTAGGTAACTTGATCACATCGTCATAGGGAGCTCAATCCTTTGTATTCTTTGCATCTTCCTGTTTTGTTGCTTCTTTGTGTTTCTCCATGTGAGGTTCTTGAGCTTGTTGCTAGCTCTTCATCAAGCCCAAGTTTATCGAAAACAGAATTCGTATGCATCTTCTATGGCGTTTTCGAGTTTGAAGGTTTTATCGGTTCTTCTTATAGGGAGGCTTCTTACCTTTATTCATTTGGTTCTATCCTCCACTATTGTACTATGATGTTTCTCTGCACCATCTTGTAGGGCTTGTGCTCGTCAAAACAATCCCAAGGTCATCGAAATCGGAGTCCGAACGCAAAAAGTTATCGCCGTTTTCGTGTGCCCTGTTTGGTTCCAGCGGAATTCCGACGAGAATTCCGCGCACCGAGTCTGTGGCCGGAATTTCCGGTGACCGCCGGAAATTTCCGGCAAACCGCCAAAAAACTGTTCTGTATGCTATTTCGGTTTGTACCGAAACATCCGGTTTTGACCGGAAATTCCGGCGGTTGATCCGGCGGCGCCGGTTTCGTCGCCGGAACGTGTTCGCCCAGCGTATCTTGCTTCCAACGGTCATCCCCTTGAAGGGATATAAAAGGGGGGCTTCTTCCCCAAAGTTCTAAGGCTCTTTAGCACGTTTTTGACCTCCATTGTTGACCCCTTTGAGCTTGATTCCTCTCCCTTCCCTCCTATGATTCTTGCATCTTTTTGAGGGCTTTGGAAGAGGAGATCTAGATCTACAATCCCCACCAATCAATTCCTCCTCTAAGTGAGGGGAACCCATTGGATCTAGATCTTAGAGTCATTTGTTGGTTTCCACCATTGTTCTTCCTCCCTAATTCCTCCCTAGCACTTGTTGCTTTGGTGGGATTTGAGAATGGAGGATTTGAGCACCCTTGGTGTTCTTGCTTTGCATTCTTCCATAAGTTTTGAGCTCTCCATTTCGATTTGTTCGAGTGAGAGACCGTGACCTTGTTACTCTTGCAGGGTGACCTCCTAGTTGGCTTGGCGGTTGGTGCCGCGGTGTCCTCTTCTTGGAAGATTGTGAAGAGACACGAGCTTCTCCTTCGTGGAGCTTGTGAAGTGGTTGTGGAGCTTGCCATCTCCGGAGTGGAGGAAAAGCTAGCCATAAGGAAAGGGCCTATTCCTTCGTGGGATAGAATCGGAGAAGAAGGTGAGCCTTCGTGGCGTTGGGAAATCCTTCGTGGAATCCCACACCTCTCCAACGTGACGTACCTTACTTGTAAGGGAACACGAGAATACATCTTCGTCTCCGCGTGTCTCGGTTATCTCTATACCCGAGCTTACGTTCCTTGTGATAGCCATCGAGCTTGAAGTACTTATATCTTGCTTAGCTTAACTTGTGGTTGGTGCACTTAGTTGAGCCTAGTATATTTAGGTTTTTTGCTTCTAAAATAAATGTTAATTTAATTCCGCATTCTATCAATCCAAAACCGTAATAGTTTTGAAATTGCCTATTCACCCCCCTCTAGGCGACATCTCTATCCTTTCAGACGTCACCATTAATCCCAAGTAAATCCCTCACATACAGCCGTACTACCCTTTCTGTCACTGGGGTTCCCATCCCGCAGATTAGTCATTATTCACACTCCCTATACCTAGATCAATCCTTGGGGTCTTAGGTACCTGACAAGTCCTTAGATTGAGGCAAGAGAGGGTATAATAATCATCATGTCATTCAAACTAATACATGATCCCATCTATGATAAATAACATGTGCAAAGCTACATGGCTAGGCTGAAGCCCTTAGCCCAAGGGGAATTACTCACACATAGAGATGAAATAAACAATCATAAACATTGTAATGGAAATCATGAGATTGATAGTAATAGTCTTACTATGTCACCAATTGGAGATGATATCTACTATTACAAGTCGTGGAATATGTCTATGGTGGAGGAGAAGGGTTTGGACATTAGATCTAGATCTATTCCTCCGGTGGCTCTTCGGTGTTGTGTTATGTGGGGCGCAGGGGGATTTTCTCGTAGCCCGAGGCCTCTTTATATAGGGGTTAGAAAGTTGTTCTGTTTGACCTAGCGGTGTTGGTGGAAACTATACGGCCAGAATTTTATTCCCGCCGTATAGTTGGTCGTTAAACCTTCTACCTCCTTTCCAGGACTCCTGGTCTTTGAGTTGTTGGAAATCTCGTATCTTTGACTTTAATGTTGTGATTCCCAACATCAAACGTCATTATCTGCGCAGGGAAAAATATAAAGAAAGTATTGCATACCCGTTTGATCATTAGGCATTAGTGGCAGGGTTTAGAGAGACATTTCATCAAAAGTGTGAACAATATCCAGTTTAAATGTGGATGTGGATGGCTATATTTCACATCCATCAACCTCCCCAAGCTTAAACTTGATCGTCCTTGAGCAAGAAAACCAAAATCAAAAAGGAACTCATCATTTAAACTGAAATGACAAGATGATTATCATACTCATGATTGGTAGTCTCATGTTTCCTCCACTTTATTAATCTGAAAAACTTCAACATAGATAGAGTAATGGCAAGCATATCATACGGGTTTTAATGAATCCTTATAGTGCAGCAAGATTATTATTTAGCATGGATGATTCAAATGAGTAAACTCTATTCCATCTCGTGTAATCAACTCATAAGCTTGCCTTTGAACAATAAAGTATAATCATGTAAAATTGAGAGTGTGAGACTTTGTCATGAAAAGCATATACACTAAAGTATCTCAATTCTCCCACATCAATAAGTCAAGACTTTTCAAGCACTACTTTTCTATTCATTGTCCTTCAAGAATTTCAGTTCTTAAGTAATTGAGAGCATTCCAAAAAAATTAATTAGTTTATCGGGCTGTGATGGACACTCGTGTCATTACCAAGGTTTTTGTTCCTTTTGCATAATGATTACTCATATCAGCCAGAGGAATTATTCCATCATGAACACAACTACACGAGAATGTCAAGAACCTTACCCATTATAGCATTGGTGCTACATATGTTTAATCAACGCATAGCCGAAATCTAGGAGTTTCCTCCATGAAGATCGTTCGTAGGCTAGCGGAGTTGTTGGCATCCCATGAAGTTTGACACGCATAAAGCTATATCATTCTTATGATTCACAAGTCAAACTTTTGCATGCTCACAAAAACCACTAAACATTAATTCAATTGAACAAGTCCTTTCAAAGAGAGCTATCAATTCAATCATTATTTTTTGTGGTGTTGAGTGTATCTAGGAATAAGCTTTCAAGAATAAACACTACAATACCCAAGCCTTCAATTGTGAGACTTTTTCTTATTGCAATTTGTTTAGCAAATTTTTAGGCAAGACTTGTTTAACTACAAGACCTGGAACAAAACGTACTCAACGAAATACCCATGCAAACAAAATTTTACTCCAATATAAAGACTCACTCCACCAATATAATATCTTAACATTTACTACTAACTTGCATGGGTTTCTCAAACTTCAAAAGTGGGGAGTCATAAGGCATACCTCTCATGATTGGTTCCACTTCTATCTTCCCTTTTGATTTGTTTCTTGGAAACTCGAAGTCAATCACTCTCTTGCAAATATGTGAAAGCCACAATGAGAATAGAAAGAAGGAAGAGGGAGAATAAAGATAAATGGACAAATCTTTTTGTTGTTTTTTAGAGGGAATTAAAGAATAGAAAAATTGGCGGCAAAGCTCGGCTTCAAAATCTTGAAAACAAATAAAAATAACTAAAGATAAAGTGTTGGGGAAACCAACACGAGTGCTTATAAACTTAGATTAAAAGCATAACCTCGAAATAAAATAAAACAAGTGAATACCAAATAAAGATAATGAGGAAACTTCCCCAAGATTAGGCTTTTGCAAGCCCTTAAAACCATTTGGTGGAGAGAAAAAGTTGTAACTCCAGTTCTCAAATTGAGTTGATAAGTTACTAGTGGTTTCTCGGAGGTTCAGGGTAAGATTATGCATTCCCTCCACAGTCCCTCCAAGTTCTTGGAATTCTTGATATGTAGCAAACCGGGTTGGTGGCTGCTCCTCTTGATCATGAACTTCTTGCTTCTCTTCTTGGTCTTCATCCTCTTTCAGAATCTCCTCCTTGGGTTGGTGTTTCTCAACATGCACATCATATAGCAAATTTCCTTCCTCGATAGATAAAAGACCATTAGGCAAAGGAGTGGGGTAAAGACGCCCAGCTCCTGCAATATGCAAGTAATAACCACCACCTCTCCTAGTGAGCATTTGATGACCCACAAGTATAGGTGACCGCAACAGTCTTTGCGGGTAGTATTATCCAATTTATTGATTCGACACAAGGGGAGCCAAAGAATACTTGCTAGCCTTAACAACTGAGTTGTCAATTCAGCTGCACCTGTAAATAGTTCTTGCTCACAGAAGTTTATCAGTAGCAACAGTTTGTAGTAGCAACTGAAAAGCAACAGCAACAGTGAAATATGAGAAATAGTAACAGTAACGGTAATAGTAGGATTCGAGTGCGGTAGGCATAGGGATGGATGGACGGGCATTGCATGGATGTGTCTAAATATGTAACTTCAAGATCTAGGGCATTGCAGATAAATAATAACAAGCATCCAAGTTCTAAACAATCCTAGGCCTGTGCTCCAAATATAGTCATATGTGCTCGCAATGAGAACTTGCAGAACATCTTCTGTCCAGCCAGCCTGTGGCAGCGGGGCCTCTAGGGAACTACTGGCAATTAATGTGCTCCTTTTAATAGAGCACCGGAGGCATTAACACTCCATGAACACATGTGATCCTCACATCACAGCCATCCCCTCTGGTTGTCCCAATTATTGTCACTTTGGGGCCTTTGGATCCGGACAATGATATGTGTACACAACTTGCAAATAAAATCATAAACAATACTATCATAATGATTCAATAATAAGTTCAGATCTGAGATCATGGCACTCGGGCCCTAGTGACAAGCATTAAGCACAACAAGTTGCAACAAAGTCAAATAGCACTAATAGAGATACTAGGCACTATGCCCTAACAATCTTATTTGATTACATGATAGAACTCATCCAATCCCTACCATCCCCAAGCCTATAGTGGGGGATTACTCACTCATCGATGAGGGAAATATTGATGGTTGATGGAGATGCGTTGGTGATGATGATGGCGATGATCCTCTCCAAATTCCCCGTCCCGACAGGGTGCCAGAACGGAGTTTCTGGATCCGAATCTTGGTTTCTAGTGGTGGCGGCGGAGCGGAACTCTTTCTAGAAAACTATCGAACCCCCCTCTGTTTTTAGGTCGAGAGGCAACTTATAGGCGCAAAGGGAGGCCGAGGGGGTGCCTGGGGTGGCTGCACCCCCTGGGCGCGGACAGAGGTGGGCCCGCGCCTAGCAGGGGTGTGGGCCCCCTAGGACCCTTCTCCGTCTCGTACTCTGGCTCCCTGGATCTTCTGGTGAAATAGGATATTTGGCATATTTTTCGGGATTTTTCCTGATAGTTGATTTTCTACACAAAAACTAGACACCAAGGTAATACTGCTGAAAACAGCGTCAGTCCGTGTTAGTTGCATTCAAATCACACAAGTTTAGAGGAGAAACAATAGAAAAAGTGTTCGGGAAAGTATATATGTTTTGGACGTATCAACTCCCCCAAGCTTAGCTTATTGCTTGTCCTCAAGCAATTCAGTTGAAAACTGAGTGCGATAAAAGAACTTTCACGAACACATTTGCTTCATATGATGTATATATTCTCAGCACATGAGTAGATACTTAAACCATTCATAATAAGAAGTATTCAACTAAGTCTATTCAATAGTCATTGCAAGCTATGAAGAGAAACCAACTCAATAATAATAAGTAGCATGAAACATAAACATAAGCAACATTGCAATGCTCATAGTAAGGTATGATAGAGTCGTATCTCGCTTGCCTTTGTTTGTAGAGCACAATATAAATTCCAACACACCTATGGAATTCAAGTGAAGACTAGAGGGAAAATATCATAGATACAAGCATCAAAGTCATGACATAATTAACCTAGTTTTGAGACAAACACAAGAATGACAACTATGCTCTCAAGAAGGTGCTCATAGAATAAGTGGTGACTCAAAAAGGAAGTGAAAACAGTTTTGAACAGTTTGAAAGGCTTCCAAATGCTGAAAGGAAGGTACTCACTAGCTTTGAGCTCTCATTGCTCCTATCATAGGCATATTCATATGCTTAAGGTGAAAGTGCGGTCCAGTCTAAGTTATATGCTTGACAGACCATAAACTGGAAATCCCAAGTCCCTTGAGTACGAGGGCCGCACCGCATGCTACTCCACTTTGGTTACCTGTAAGTTCTTATCATTGTAAATACATGCATATCATAGAGAACCGCCAACGTGGTACCCCTTGCACATGATACATGAGCTATCCCGTGATCAACATGACAAGGCAAGCAGACAATGAGCATCTCAGCGATCTTTTTATTTACTATATGCATAGATTTTTATTGAGAATGCTTCACAGA
This sequence comes from Avena sativa, assembly GCA_916181665.1. Taxonomy (NCBI): domain Eukaryota; kingdom Viridiplantae; phylum Streptophyta; class Magnoliopsida; order Poales; family Poaceae; genus Avena; species Avena sativa. The sequence goes on along the minus strand of OV702280.1, from coordinate 58,673,773 downwards.
ATGCTCATTATGGTGATGCTGCATGTTTCCACTATGATTAGGCATGGCTTAGGCTAGCGGCCCAGGCGTTTCTCTAACACAATATATAGACTCCATGAACTCACAAGCTCCCCTTTTATTTTACACTGACAACATCCGCAAACAAAAGAGCAAGGTATCAACTGGATAGGATATCCAAAAAGTGTTGAAAGCGTTCCCCGTGATAACACGGTTCTGCTGACTCCCAGCATATAACTTTCATGGACAAGTCACAATGGTTCAGGATTAATAAGTGCAAGGAATAGAGTGTGCCATCAAGTTCGTGAGAGCTTTACTAACTAACTTTCTCAAAACAGACAAATATTTAGTTGGAAGAAAACAAGGCATATAGAACATGCACTGAAATAGCAAGTGATGCTAATAGGTAGGTATGGTGGACACAGTTGGCAATATTGGTTCTGGGGAGTTGGAAGCATAGGTAGAGCTCATACTCAGTGCAAGTGAAGGCTAGCAATAGAGAGGAAGCGACAAACGAGAGAGCAATAACTGTCATAATCATGTTTGCAACAAAACAAGAGTAATTATGGCATGAAAGTGATACTAGAACTCCGAGGCAAAATAAATCATCGATGCTTACTGACTATTGTTTAGTCATATGCATGCGTGAGCATGTGCCAAGTCGATTCACATGAAACTTCTAGAGCAGGATACCACAATATCATACCAAAATATGAATAAAACAATGCAAGCAAACATTCATATGACATGCTACAAAATATTAGCAAGCTGGAGGTAATCATAGACAAGCAAGAACTGCTAAGCATCCATCAGTAACATACGCCTTACAATGAACAGACTAAGTGTTGTGGATATACCAAATGGGTATACCTACGGCATAGTCTCATACTGGCAAGCCCGGGTGACCCACATTTGGTGGTTAGGCCTATGGCATAACTGGGCGGCCTAGTTGCTGATAGGAAGCCGGAGGTCCAACAAGGATAAAGAAAGGCGACGTGCCACCGCCTTAGATGGAAGTCAGAGCCTTGGAGGACACGAAGACTAGTTAGTGTTAGTCTAGGACTCTGTAACCGTATCTGGCTGGGACTCTCCATGTAACCCTAGGTCCTGGCGCTCATATAAGCCGTCCTACGGGAGCCTTTAGGGCATAACAACAAGTGCATAACACAACTCGCACACAGCGAACCCCCAATCCCGTAACTCGGCATTTTGCCATTATAGTGATTTATAGCAGGAGTAGGATCTCGCCACCGTCGTGAGATATGAACCTGGGTAAACTGAGTCAAGCCGACCCAGACGCTCTCCGTCTTACCCACGTCTCTAAACTCGCCGTTGGGATACCCCTATGGCGTACGTGTCGACAATACCATGACATTTGGCGCCCACCGTGGGGAAGAGACGCTTATAGCACGGATCCGGGTGGGATCCCTCGCCGTATTTAACGACGGACAAATCGCATCTCCAGTAACGCACCGGCTTCGTCATCGCTTTTCCTAGCGTGTGGTCAAGTCGGTGGCATCCTGGAAATCTACGTCTACATCATCATTGAAGGTATCGGAATCTTCATCGGCAAAACGGCGGCGGCCGTACTTGGTTTTTCTTTGCCGAAAGGTTAACGGAGCCGGCAGGCTTACGTCGTACGAAATTGACATCACGAGTGCAGTAGATTGGATCAGGAGTGTCGGGGGTCGATCTTGGTTATCGCGGCTGGACACTTCTGATTCTGATCGCTATCTGCCTCGGTGGTGCTTCTTCCTTATACAAAAATCAACTAGAAGCATGGTGCTTTTCTCCGCCATGGAGTACCGCATCTTTAGAGCCAGCGGCAGTTTTGATCACCGCGATGTCTTCCAAGTTGCCGCGTTTGGTTTGTTTTCGGATTGGTTCGGATCGTATGTGCTCCTGTACGGCAGGCTGGCTGTCATGGTCGAGAAGCAAACACTAACGGACACGAGTGCCTGACCTGACTTGTTTTTTTCAACACATGAAGACCAGATCACTACGTGCAGACGAGGAAAACTTTTGTCAGGGACACATCAGCAGATCCATCTTTTTTTTGCACAGAAACAGAGTGCTGGAGCACTCTGAGCACTCTGACATATATTGCAGCTCAGAAACATTGTACATCGTGAAATACAAAGTCCAGATGCTGAATCTTGTCGATTGCAGCCAACACCGGACATTCTTGGTTGCAATGAGCTGAGTTCCTACATGAACAGGTAGGCTCAGATCGAAGTGATCTTCTTGCCTTTTGCGCATAGTTGTGGGCGACTCCATTTGTGTTTCTGGAAATGTGAAAAGTGGAGCCACGTAAAGGTTGCACCAGATTCTGGAATTCAATTGCCTGTCTTCTAATCTCCCAGATCATATTATGATCAGTTGCTCCAGGAGCAGTAACAGCTTTTGCCAGGTTGAGATTATCTGTGAAGAAAATTGGCCCTGAGAAGCACATGGCAGCAGCAAAGTGAGCAGCTAGGATTAGCCCATTAGTTTCAGCTTGCAGTGGGCTAGAAATCCCAGCTCTTGACGCCAAGATGAAGACATGATTCCTTCTTCCATCCTGCAAGGTCTCTGCATAGTAGATACCTAGGCCAGCTGTAGCAATAGAGTCCCCAGATCTTGCTTTCCAGGCCGCATCGACATAGATCTTTGGCCCTGCAAAAAAGAAATCGGAAGGAACAGATACTCCAGGGTTGCTTCGAACCTGACTTGTTTCAAATAGCTGTACCGTCTCCAGATCCTTGAGCAAAGCAGCTATGTGTATAGGAACCTGTTGAGGACAAGATTTCTTCCTGCAAAACAGCTGATCATTTCTAGCTTTCCAGATACACCAGAGAAATGTGAAATAGGATGGTTTTGGGACAGAAGGGCGGTAACTATTTGACTAATGTCAGTTGCGTTGTTTGCTAAAATTTCAATTTTGATGAAGCAAGGAGGCAACAACCAGACTGCTTTAGCGAAGGGACAGAGAAAGAAGAGATGAGTCTCTGTTTCAGGAACATTGCACCTGCAGCAGTCCTTCTCAATGTGGGAAGAAAACTTTGAACCTCTGTCTCCAGTAGTCAGAGCACCTCTCAGCAATCTCCAAGCAAAGGTCTTCACCCTGGGAATCATTCTTTTGCACTTCCAGATTTCCTTTAAAATTTTCCTGGTTGATTCCTGAACCTGATCAGGTCTTGGAGTACCTGTCTGAAAAAGCCATGACAAACAAGTTTTGTACGCGGTTTTAGAGTTACATTTACCATTCGAAGTGTGGCGCCCCGCAAAAACCACTACTAGAAAATCGCGTTATTTTTGTGCATTGCATCATCATGACCGCATGCTCATGTCATCATGCCACATTGCATTTGAGCATCGTCATCATCATGCTTTTGTTTGCATAAAACTATTTTCGAAAAGCCTGTTTATGTTTTCTAAATACTCCCGTCTTTATTCAAATTAAAACCCGGGTCTCCAGTAATGGCAAGCATATCATACGGGTTTTAATGAATCCTTATAGTGCAGCAAGATTATTATTTAGCATGGATGATTCAAATGAGTAAACTCTATTCCATCTCGTGTAATCAACTCATAAGCTTGCCTTTGAACAATAAAGTATAATCATGTAAAATTGAGAGTGTGAGACTTTGTCATGAAAAGCATATACACTAAAGTATCTCAATTCTCCCACATCAATAAGTCAAGACTTTTCAAGCACTACTTTTCTATTCATTGTCCTTCAAGAATTTCAGTTCTTAAGTAATTGAGAGCATTCCAAAAAAATTAATTAGTTTATCGGGCTGTGATGGACACTCGTGTCATTACCAAGGTTTTTGTTCCTTTTGCATAATGATTACTCATATCAGCCAGAGGAATGATTCCATCATGAACACAACTACACGAGAATGTCAAGAACCTTACCCATTATAGCATTGGTGCTACATATGTTTAATCAACGCATAGCCGAAATCTAGGAGTTTCCTCCATGAAGATCGTTCGTAGGCTAGCGGAGTTGTTGGCATCCCATGAAGTTTGACACGCATAAAGCTATATCATTCTTATGATTCACAAGTCAAACTTTTGCATGCTCACAAAAACCACTAAACATTAATTCAATTGAACAAGTCCTTTCAAAGAGAGCTATCAATTCAATCATTATTTTTTGTGGTGTTGAGTGTATCTAGGAATAAGCTTTCAAGAATAAACACTACAATACCCAAGCCTTCAATTGTGAGACTTTTTCTTATTGCAATTTGTTTAGCAAATTTTTAGGCAAGACTTGTTTAACTACAAGACCTGGAACAAAACGTACTCAACGAAATACCCATGCAAACAAAATTTTACTCCAATATAAAGACTCACTCCACCAATATAATATCTTAACATTTACTACTAACTTGCATGGGTTTCTCAAACTTCAAAAGTGGGGAGTCATAAGGCATACCTCTCATGATTGGTTCCACATCTATCTTCCCTTTTGATTTGTTTCTTGGAAACTCGAAGTCAATCACTCTCTTGCAAATATGTGAAAGCCACAATGAGAATAGAAAGAAGGAAGAGGGAGAATAAAGATAAATGGACAAATCTTTTTGTTGTTTTTTAGAGGGAATTAAAGAATAGAAAAATTGGCGGCAAAGCTCGGCTTCAAAATCTTGAAAACAAATAAAAATAACTAAAGATAAAGTGTTGGGGAAACCAACACGAGTGCTTATAAACTCAGATTAAAAGCATAACCTCGAAATAAAATAAAACAAGTGAATACCAAATAAAGATAATGAGGAAACTTCCCCAAGATTAGGCTTTTGCAAGCCCTTAAAACCATTTGGTGGAGAGAAAAAGTTGTAACTCCAGTTCTCAAATTGAGTTGATAAGTTACTAGTGGTTTCTCGGAGGTTCAGGGTAAGATTATGCATTCCCTCCACAGTCCCTCCAAGTTCTTGGAATTCTTGATATGTAGCAAACCGGGTTGGTGGCTGCTCCTCTTGATCATGAACTTCTTGCTTCTCTTCTTGGTCTTCATCCTCTTTCAGAATCTCCTCCTTGGTTTGGTGTTTCTCAACATGCACATCATATAGCAAATTTCCTTCCTCGATAGATAAAAGACCATTAGGCAAAGGAGTGGGGTAAAGACGCCCAGCTCCTGCAATATGCAAGTAATAACCACCACCTCTCCTAGTGAGCATTTGATGACCCACAAGTATAGGTGACCGCAACAGTCTTCGCGGGTAGTATTATCAAATTTATTGATTCGACACAAGGGGAGCCAAAGAATACTTGCTAGCCTTAACAACTGAGTTGTCAATTCAGCTGCACCTGTAAATAGTTCTTGCTCACAGAAGTTTATCAGTAGCAACAGTTTGTAGTAGCAACTGAAAAGCAACAACAACAGTGAAATATGAGAAATAGTAATAGTAACGGTAATAGTAGGATTCGAGTGCGGTAGGCATAGGGATGGATGGACGGGCATTGCATGGATGTGTCTAAATATGTAACTTCAAGATCTAGGGCATTGCAGATAAATAATAACAAGCATCCAAGTTCTAAACAATCCTAGGCCTGTGCTCCAAATATAGTCATATGTGCTCGCAATGAGAACTTGCAGAACATCTTCTGTCCAGCCAGCCTGTGGCAGCGGGGCCTCTAGGGAACTACTGGCAATTAATGTGCTCCTTTTAATAGAGCACCGGAGGCATTAACACTCCATGAACACATGTGATCCTCACATCACAGCCATCCCCTCTGGTTGTCCCAATTATTGTCACTTTGGGGCCTTTGGATCCGGACAATGATATGTGTACACAACTTGCAAATAAAATCATAAACAATACTATCATAATGATTCAATAATAAGTTCAGATCTGAGATCATGGCACTCGGGCCCTAGTGACAAGCATTAAGCACAACAAGTTGCAACAAAGTCAAATAGCACTAATAGAGATACTAGGCACTATGCCCTAACAATCTTATTTGATTACATGATAGAACTCATCCAATCCCTACCATCCCCAAGCCTATAGTGGGGGATTACTCACTCATGGATGAGGGAAATATTGATGGTTGATGGAGATGCGTTGGTGATGATGATGGCGATGATCCTCTCCAAATTCCCCGTCCCGACAGGGTGCCAGAACGGAGTTTCTGGATCCGAATCTTGGTTTCTAGTGGTGGCGGCGGAGCGGAACTCTTTCTAGAAAACTATCGAACCCCCCTCTGTTTTTAGGTCGAGAGGCAACTTATAGGCGCAAAGGGAGGCCGAGGGGGTGCCTGGGGTGGCTGCACCCCCTGGGCGCGGCCAGAGGTGGGCCCGCGCCTAGCAGGGGTGTGGGCCCCCTAGGACCCTTCTCTGTCTCGTACTCTGGCTCCCTGGATCTTCTGGTGAAATAGGATATTTGGCATATTTTTCGGGATTTTTCCTGATAGTTGATTTTCTACACAAAAACTAGACACCAAGGTAATACTGCTGAAAACAGCGTCAGTCCGTGTTAGTTGCATTCAAATCACACAAGTTTAGAGGAGAAACAATAGAGAAAGTGTTCGGGAAAGTATATATGTTTTGGACGTATCAACTCCCCCAAGCTTAGCTTATTGCTTGTCCTCAAGCAATTCAGTTGAAAACTGAGTGCGATAAAAGAACTTTCACGAACACATTTGCTTCATATGATGTATATATTCTCAGCACATGAGTAGATACTTAAACCATTCATAATAAGAAGTATTCAACTAAGTCTATTCAATAGTCATTGCAAGCTATGAAGAGAAACCAACTCAATAATAATAAGTAGCATGAAACATAAACATAAGCAACATTGCAATGCTCATAGTAAGGTATGATAGAGTCGTATCTCGCTTGCCTTTGTTTGTAGAGCACAATATAAATTCCAACACACCTATGGAATTCAAGTGAAGACTAGAGGGAAAATATCATAGATACAAGCATCAAAGTCATGACATAATTAACCTAGTTTTGAGACAAACACAAGAATGACAACTATGCTCTCAAGAAGGTGCTCATAGAATAAGTGGTGACTCAACAAGGAAGTGAAAACAGTTTTGAACAGTTTGAAAGGCTTCCAAATGCTGAAAGGAAGGTACTCACTAGCTTTGAGCTCTCATTGCTCCTATCATAGGCATATTCATATGCTTAAGGTGAAAGTGCGGTCCAGTCTAAGTTATATGCTTGACAGACCATAAACTGGAAATCCCAAGTCCCTTGAGTACGAGGGCCGCACCGCATGCTACTCCACTTTGGTTACCTGTAAGTTCTTATCATTGTAAATACATGCATATCATAGAGAACCGCCAACGTGGTACCCCTTGCACATGATACAGGAGCTATCCCGTGATCAACATGACAAGGCAAGCAGACAATGAGCATCTCAGCGATCTTTTTATTTACTATATGCATAGATTTTTATTGAGAATGCTTCACAGAATGCACATTATGGTGATGCTGCATGTTTCCACTATGATTAGGCATGGCTTAGGCTAGCGGCCCAGGCGTTTCTCTAACACAATATATAGACTCCATGAACTCACAAGCTCCTCTTTTATTTTACACTGACAACATCCGCAAACAAAAGAGCAAGGTATCAACTGGATAGGATATCCAAAAAGTGTTGAAAGCGTTCCCCGTGATAACACGGTTCTGCTGACTCCCAGCATATAACTTTCATGGACAAGTCACAATGGTTCAGGATTAATAAGTGCAAGGAATAGAGTGTGCCATCAAGTTCGTGAGAGCTTTACTAACTAACTTTCTCAAAACAGACAAATATTTAGTTGGAAGAAAACAAGGCATATAGAACATGCACTGAAATAGCAAGTGATGCTAATAGGTAGGTATGGTGGACACAGTTGGCAATATTGGTTCTGGGGAGTTGGAAGCATAGGTAGAGCTCATACTCAGTGCAAGTGAAGGCTAGCAATAGAGGGGGAGCGACAAACGAGAGAGCAATAACTGTCATAATCATGTTTGCAACAAAACAAGAGTAATTATGGCATGAAAGTGATACTAGAACTCCGAGGCAAAATAAATCATCGATGCTTACTGACTATTGTTTAGTCATATGCATGCGTGAGCATGTGCCAAGTCGATTCACATGAAACTTCTAGAGCAGGATACCACAATATCATACCAAAATATGAATAAAACAATGCAAGCAAACATTCATATGACATGCTACAAAATATTAGCAAGCTGGAGGTAATCATAGACAAGCAAGAACTGCTAAGCATCCATCAGTAACATACGCCTTACAATGAACAGACTAAGTGTTGTGGATATACCAAATGGGTATACCTACGGCATAGTCTCATACTGGCAAGCCCGGGTGACCCACATTTGGTGGTTAGGCCTATGGCATAACTGGGCGGCCTAGTTGCTGATAGGAAGCCGGAGGTCCAACAAGGATAAAGAAAGGCGACGTGCCACCGCCTTAGATGGAAGTCAGAGCCTTGGAGGACACGAAGACTAGTTAGTGTTAGTCTAGGACTCTGTAACCGTATCTGGCTGGGACTCTCCATGTAACCCTATGTCCTGGCGCTCATATAAGCCGTCCTACGGGAGCCTTTAGGGCATAACAACAAGTGCATAACACAACTCGCACACAGCGAACCCCCAATCCCGTAACTCGGCATTTTGCCATTATAGTGATTTATAGCAGGAGTAGGATCTCGCCACCGTCGTGAGATATGAACCTGGGTAAACTAAGTCAAGCCGACCCAGACGCTCTCCGTCTTACCCACGTCTCTAAACTCGCCGTTGGGATACCCCTATGGCGTACGTGTCGACAATACCATGACATTTGGCGCCCACCGTGGGGAAGAGACGCTTATAGCACGGATCCGGGTGGGATCCCTCGCCGTCTTTAACGACGGACAAATCGCATCTCCAGTAACGCACCGGCTTCGTCATCGCTTTTCCTAGCGTGTGGTCAAGTCGGTGGCATCCTGGAAATCTACGTCTACATCAACATTGAAGGTATCGGAATCTTCATCGGCAAAACGGCGGCGGCCGTACTTGGTTTTTCTTTGCCGAAAGGTTAACGGAGCCGGCAGGCTTACGTCGTACAAAATTGACATCACGAGTGCAGTAGATTGGATCAGGAGTGTCGGGGGTCGATCTTGGTTATCGCGGCTGGACACTTCTGATTCTGATCGCTATCTGCCTCGGTGGTGCTTCTTCCTTATACAAAAATCAACTAGAAGCATGGTGCTTTTCTCCGCCATGGAGTACCGCATCTTTAGAGCCAGCGGCAGTTTTGATCACCGCGATGTCTTCCAAGTTGCCGCGTTTGGTTTGTTTTCGGATTGGTTCGGATCGTATGTGCTCCTGTACGGCAGGCTGGCTGTCATGGTCGAGAAGCAAACACTAACGGACACGAGTGCCTGACCTGACTTGTTTTTTTCAACACATGAAGACCAGATCACTACGTGCAGACGAGGAAAACTTTTGTCAGGGACACATCAGCAGATCCATCTTTTTTTTGCACAGAAACAGAGTGCTGGAGTACTCTGAGCACTCTGACATATATTGCAGCTCAGAAACATTGTACATCGTGAAATACAAAGTCCAGATGCTGAATCTTGTCGATTGCAGCCAACACCGGACATTCTTGGTTGCAATGAGCTGAGTTCCTACATGAACAGGTAGGCTCAGATCGAAGTGATCTTCTTGCCTTTTGCGCATAGTTGTGGGCGACTCCATTTGTGTTTCTGGAAATGTGAAAAGTGGAGCCACGTAAAGGTTGCACCAGATTCTGGAATTCAATTGCCTGTCTTCTAATCTCCCAGATCATATTATGATCAGTTGCTCCAGGAGCAGTAACAGCTTTTGCCAGGTTGAGATTATCTGTGAAGAAAATTGGCCCTGAGAAGCACATGGCAGCAGCAAAGTGAGCAGCTAGGATTAGCCCATTAGTTTCAGCTTGCAGTGGGCTAGAAATCCCAGCTCTTGACGCCAAGATGAAGACATGATTCCTTCTTCCATCCTGCAAGGTCTCTGCATAGTAGATACCTAGGCCAGCTGTAGCAATAGAGTCCCCAGATCTTGCTTTCCAGGCCGCATCGACATAGATCTTTGGCCCTGCAAAAAAGAAATCGGAAGGAACTGATACTCCAGGGTTGCTTCGAACCTGACTTGTTTCAAATAGCTGTACCGTCTCCAGATCCTTGAGCAAAGCAGCTGTGTGTATAGGAACCTGTTGAGGACAAGATTTCTTCCTGCAAAACAGCTGATCATTTCTAGCTTTCCAGATACACCAGAGAAATGTGAAAAGATAATTCAGATCAATAATAGGATGGTTTTGGGACAGAAGGGCGGTAACTATTTGACTAATGTCAGTTGCGTTGTTTGCTAAAATTTCAATTTTGATGAAGCAAGGAGGCAACAACCAGACTGCTTTAGCGAAGGGACAGAGAAAGAAGAGATGAGTCTCTGTTTCAGGAACATTGCACCTGCAGCAGTCCTTCTCAATGTGGGAAGAAAACTTTGAACCTCTGTCTCCAGTAGTCAGAGCACCTCTCAGCAATCTCCAAGCAAAGGTCTTCACCCTGGGAATCATTCTTTTGCACTTCCAGATTTCCTTTAAAATTTTCCTGGTTGATTCCTGAACCTGATCAGGTCTTGGAGTACCTGTCTGAAAAAGCCATGACAAACAAGTTTTGTACGCAGTTTTAGAGTTACATTTACCATTCGGAGTGTGGCGCCCCGCAAAAACCACTACTAGAAAATCGCGTTATTTTTGTGCATTGCATCATCATGACCGCATGCTCATGTCATCATGCCACATTGCATTTGAGCATCGTCATCATCATGCTTTTGTTTGCATAAAACTATTTTCGAAAAGCCTGTTTTTGTTTTCTAAATACTCCCGTCTTTATTCAAATTAAAACCCGGGTCTCCGGAATATTTTACTTTGTCTACCAACGGTTTGCAAAAGCCCCGTTGTAAATAAATAAAATGTTTAATTATTTTTAGGAGGCAGCCTGCCAGGCCCGAAAGCCCGCGGCCACCTCCAAACCCTAGTCTAAAATATCTAGTCCTAATCCTACCCACCCTGTCTCCACCTCACCTGCACCAATCGGTGCACGCCACCTCACCTCCCCTTCCTCCCCTGGCCAACCACGGCTTGCCACCTCACTGAGCCCCTCTACCTCATCTCTCCTCCTGGCCCCACCTTCCCTCACCCAGAGCACACACGCTCCACACACACCTGGACGCACACAACACCCACCAACCACACGCCACCTGCCGGTCCCACCCACCTGCCGCGGTGCCCTGGCCCACCTCTCTCTCTCTCTCTCCCCGAGCCCCGCTTCATCCCCTCGCGAAGCCCCAGCGCCGCCGGCGCCCAAGACCTGCTCGCCCCCCCAGGCCGCGACCTCGCCTCCGCCTGCTGCAGGCAAGCACCGCCGTGCGGCCCTCGCGTCCCCGACCCACCTCCTAGCCTCCCCCGAGCCCGTCCACCTCGCTCGGGACCTTCCCAACCACCGCCGCCGCGGGACCCTACCGCCCTCGCCCGACGCCTTCCGCCGCCGGCCCTTCTCCGACCCCGGCCTCTGCGAGAGCCGCCGCCCAACTCCCCCACCTCGCTTGGGTCCACGTCCCCGTCGTCCGGCCGCCGCCATGGCCTCTCTCCTCGTGCCGGCCCCGTCGTCCGCAGCCCCGACCTCTGCCCGCGGCCGCGCGATCCCTGGCCGCTGTCTCCGACGCCACTCGGTCCTGGACCTCGTCGACGGCCGCCTCGAGCCCGCGCTCGCCGCCAGATCCCGCCGGGGCCGCCCCTCTCGCCCCTGCTCCGGCCTGCCCGCACCGGCGCCCCTCCGGCGAGTCGCCTGCCGACCCCCCCGGACTCCGCGTGTGCCTCCCCGCGGCACCTCGCCCTCTTCCTCCTGGAGCCACCGTCGCCTCTGCCTTGTCTCCGTCGGGCCCTGCATCTCCGCCGTGTCGGCCTCACCCCCTGCAGCGCCCCCGTCTGCGAGTCCTCCTCGGCCGCGACCCTGCCGACCGCCTCTGCGACCTCCTGTGGCCCCGCGGTCTTCCTCCTCCTCGCCGCGGCAGGCCCAGACCCCGAGACACCGGTCGTCGCCCCTGCCCTCGCCCCGCCGAGCACCACCTATCCATCGCCTGGCAACCGCCGCCTCTACCGGGTCTCTGTCCGCCGTCGCCGCGTGGTCGTGACCGTGTCCATCAAAGTTTTTGTCTGTTGGCTTCATGGGACACCAAGTCAGCAACCCCGACAAGGCCTTCCAAGCCGTCCCGTTCCGGTGTCCTCACTGACTCCTAGATCATCCGTGTGGCTCCCCTCTTTTGTTTGTTTTGCCACAAGTTAGCCGAACGCATGAGGCCATGAACCCTTCAAGATATTTGTGACAACAAGCTCGACACCGACAATCGAGTGGAACCCCGAGTACTTTGTCATGGAAACTAGGGGCGATGACGCCGAATCGACAAGATCTACCTCACGGAGCGGTGAACCCTCGGACCCGGAGCATCCCTGGACACCAAGAACTACCGGCGACCCGACCAAGACCCGAAGACCGATCCCGCCGAACGCCAAGATCTTTAATCGGATTCGAGGACTCGACAAGATCTTCGTGACGACAAGATTCACACAGAACAACAAGATCTACTTCGCGGGCACCGTGCGACAAGATCTACTCCACGGATCCCAAGACCCCCGGTACCCGATCCACTCAAGTTCGTCATCAGCGGCAAGATCGACTGTTGGAAACCAAGTTCTCCGTCACGACACGACAAGTTCTCCTCTTGTATCCGAACCTCGCCGATCCCGTCGAACCCTGAGACCGAACCCCGAACCCCCGGAACCAAGATCTCCCGAGCCCAGATGTGTGAACCTTTTCCCGAGCCCCTATTTTATAAATGCTATATATAAAACTTGTTGCATATTAATGGTTCTTTTCCCATGCATATCATGTGGGTTGGGGGCATTACGCCGATTCATCTCATAATTAAATATGGAGTCCATCTGCGGGATATCGTTGTCTAATTCCGGACTCCATTTAAATTGGTGTAGCGAACCGATGCCATGTTTCGCCTGTTAATCCAACACTTAATTTGCGGGGTAGATAAATAACTCGAACCTAATAATAAATGTCGGGACCCCGGTTTCCGCTTAATATTGCCTAATTGCATCGCACCTTTGCCATGTCATACATCATGCATGCATCATGCCCGATCTTCTGCCGTAGTATTAAATAGTGCATCCGGTGTTTCTTCTAGTGTTTTGCTTCTTCGCGGATAAGGCCGTTGAGTTGATGTGAGTGTCGACCCGATCTTCAGATGAACCTTCGGCAATGTTTTCAGGCGAGCACCTCCCCCTTTCTACCTATCTTACTTTTATAGTCTTTAATCCCTCCTGTTGATCTATTGCTATCTGTGTTGCGATGCTCTAGTTTTCGTACCCGGAACATCCCTTGCAGCCTCATATTGCCTTGGACACATCCTATTACCTGTTGTTTGGTAGATAGTTGGACTTGCGCATCGTAGTCGCTTGCTCAAGTGCTGTTGCGTGTCGTCAAGTACCACAGTTGTTGGAGTATTGCCGCATGTTTAATGTTGGATACGATCATGGCTTTAATTATTGTTTAATAACTAAAATTGAAGTAGGTAAATGCAGAGGCACAGGTGGGCAATAGATGTTATTTGGTTGTTAACCGTCCACTTGTGTCCCGTAGGACCCCGAGTTCTTGACACCTGTTCCGAGATCGAGCGCGCTAACCACATGTGGGATGTATGGGCACCCCATCGATTAGTACCTGATTTCAAAGTATTGTACCGGGGGCCACAATTAGTTTGGGGCTTTATTACTATCCTGTACTTATGCCATGATTTACTGCTTTATTTAAATTGTGCGAAGTACTGCACCTGTACTGTTTAGGTCCGTGACACGTTTTCGCTGTATCGACAAGCCCAGTCATCTTTTCGGGTTCCCAGTCGTTTACAGCCGTCTACACAAACCCTGAGTCCGTCTCAGAGACCGGCCGACTTCGTTGCGGGTAGCTTAGTGGGGTGGCCCCCATGTACTTGCTTTGGGTCTGGGAAACGTCATGACTTAGGCCCCGCCGACATACCGATGGGTGTATGCTAACTGATCTGGCAAAAAGGGTCGAAGTGCGTGTGGATACTTTGGTGCACCCCTGCATGGTTAAATCTTTTCGAAAAGCCGTGTCCGCGGTTATGGACGACTTGGAGCACAGTTCTCGATCATAGACAACTATAACTAAAGTTTACTGCTATAATTTGACTGGTATTCGATATGACTAGTAATCAGCTCCACTACCACGGAATGGCTAAATAAAAGTACCAACAACTGCTGGGTTTGGGATATCTCATGCTAATCGTATATTTGACTAGTAACTGTTGCAACTACAACGGAATGGTTAACTGAAACTGCCCACTGCTTATTATATCAGGATGACTCATGCTATTTATATTTGACTAGTAATTGCCGCAACTATAACGGAATGAGTAAAACTGCCAACGGTGTGAGTTCCTCGGTTGACTTCCTCGTTTGGTCTCGAGGGGGAAACACCAGGATGGGTATGTCTGGTGGTAGTATCAGGTTGGTTCCGGATAGGTCTTTCTTACCCCTCTCTGATAGCCGACAGTTATATCGAGTCTCTATAGGTTGTTTAGTGCATGCTGCGCTGCCGCTTCAGTCCACCATACCTATGTAGGCAAGGACCGCCGAATTCTAGCCTCGCCGTGTACTGGCCTCAGTACTGACCGCTCTCTCTCTTTTTCCTTTGCCCTCTGTCGGCACCCCTTTTGTTTAAGCAGGTTTTGAGATCGACGTCGTTAGCAGGGTTACCCTTCCGGCTTGGCCTGGGAAGGGTTATGGACGCCATTGGTTATTCTTCAGGGCTCTTAGCTCAATTTGCATCTTGTCCGTAGTCGGACGCTGTATCGTTTTTTTCCAGGTGATTTGGATCTTTGTATTGTATATCTGTATTCTTGACTCATCGAGTCGCTGTTGTATATATATGTTTTGTGGGTTCCATCGAGGACTATTGTGTAATGATATTACTTCGTTTTCCACCCGCACGCAAGTGCCTGGTGGGCACCTTTGAATCGTTTCTATGCGGGTTTGGCGGGAAGCGCTGAAGCTTGCATAGGGCCGATTCTGAGGGTGTTACAGAGTGGTATCAGAGCTCAGCAGTTGCGATACCCCACAAGTCCAGCCTGTAGGATAACCTAGCTAACGGCCGAAGTAGAGTGTCAAAACTATTTTTGAAAAATCGGTTGGATAGTTCTGATTAGGTCTGATTTTACTCCTTACCCCTCTGCTGCTCTCCTCTCACCTCTGCGTGTTTTGAATCCGCTCTCTTCTCTCTCTTCGAGTCCAGGATTTCTCGTGGTTGGGTTCCATCGTACCTTCAGGGTTTCGCTTCCTCCTTTGGTAACGGTGTTGCTACACCTGGTCTTCATGCTATTCGAGGAATCCTTCGTCTGGTGGACTTCTCTTTGTTCCTTCTCGTGCCTTCCGGTGTTTTCCGACGCGACGACATCATCTACGCCAGATCCGATGCAGAGTCTGCATCATTCTTTTGTTCTCGAACCTTGCTTGCCGAGATCTACGATCTGAATTCTGAGAGTTGGATGCATAATTCTCCTATTCATGTACAGAGTAATGCTTTGAGTGCGGGATGGAGTCGCGACCATACCACTACTCTTATCATTCGCTTTCGTATATTGAATGGTGGATCGATGCAATTCTTACTCCTTCCATGGAAGTTAGAGGTGGCCTTACCTTTAACTTCGTCTGTTGTTATCCGGAGTGTTCTCTTGACGAACAAGATCAACGACCTCTTGTTAGTGGTGTCGCAAGGATCTACACGAGGCGAGAAGACGCAGATCGCCGACCTTCCTTCCGGTACCATGAGGCGGATCTCGAGGGCGAGATCCATTGTTAGTGGTGTCGAATTGTGGCGCCCCGCAAAAACCACTACTAGAAAATCGCGTTATTTTTGTGCATTGCATCATCATGACCGCATGCTCATGTCATCATGCCACATTGCATTTGAGCATCGTCATCATCATGCTTTTGTTTGCATAAAACTATTTTCGAAAAGCCTGTTTTTGTTTTCTAAATACTCCCGTCTTTATTCAAATTAAAACCCGGGTCTCCGGAATATTTTACTTTGTCTACCAACGGTTTGCAAAAGCCCCGTTGTAAATAAATAAAATGTTTAATTATTTTTAGGAGGCAGCCCGCCAGGCCCGAAAGCCCGCGGCCACCTCCAAACCCTAGTCTAAAATATCTAGTCCTAATCCTACCCACCCTGTCTCCACCTCACCTGCACCAATCGGTGCACGCCACCTCACCTCCCCTTCCTCCCCCGGCCAACCACGGCTTGCCACCTCACTGAGCCCCTCTACCTCATCTCTCCTCCTGGCCCCACCTTCCCTCACCCAGAGCACACACGCTCCACACACACCTGGACGCACGCAACACCCACCAACCACACGCCACCTGCCGGTCCCACCCACCTGTCGCGGTGCCCTGGCCCACCTCTCTCTCTCTCTCTCTCCCCGAGCCCCGCTTCATCCCCTCGCGAAGCCCCAGCGCCGCCGGCGCCCAAGACCCGCTCGCCCCCCCAGGCCGCGACCTCGCCTCCGCCTGCTACAGGCAAGCACCGCCGTGCGGCCCTCGCGTCCCCGACCCACCTCCTAGCCTCCCCCGAGCCTGTCCACCTCGCTCGGGACCTTCCCAACCACCGCCGCCGCGGGACCCTACCGCCCTCGCCCGACGCCTTCCGCCGCCGGCCCTTCTCCGACCCCGGCCTCTGCGAGAGCCGCCGCCCATCTCCCCCACCTCGCTTGGGTCCACGTCCCCGTCGTCCGGCCGCCGCCATGGCCTCTCTCCTCGCGCCGGCCCCGTCGTCCGCAGCCCCGACCTCCGCCTGCGGCCGCGCGATCCCTGGCCGCCGTCTCGGACGCCACTCGGTCCTGGACCTCGTCGACGGCCGCCTCGAGCCCGCGCTCGCCGCCAGATCCCGCCGGGGCCGCCCCTCTCGCCTCTGCTCCGGCCTGCCTGCACCGGCGCCCCTCCGGCGAGCCGCCTGCCGACCCCCCCGGACTCCGCGTGTGCCTCCCCACGGCACCTCGCCGTCTTCCTCCTGGAGCCACCGTAGCCTCTGCCTTGTCTCCGTCGGGCCCTGCATCTCCGCCGCGTCGGCCTCACCCCCTGCAGCGCCCCCGTCTGCGAGTCCTCCTCGGCCGCGACCCCGCCGACCGCCTCTGCGACCTCCTCTGGCCCCGCGGTCTTCCTCCTCCTCGCCGCGGCAGGCCCAGACCCCGAGCCGCCGGTCGTCGCCCCTGCCCTCGCCCCGCCGAGCACCACCTATCCATCGCCCGGCAACCGCCGCCTCTACCGGGTCTCTGTCCGCCGTCGCCGCGTGGTCGTGACCGTGTCCATCAAAGTTTTTGTCTGTTGGCTTCGTGGGACACCAAGTCAGCAACCCCGACAAGGCCTTCCAAGCCGTCCCGTTCCGGTGTCCTCACCGACTCCTAGATCAGCCGTGTGGCTCCCCTCTTTTGTTTGTTTTGCCACAAGTTAGCCGAACGCATGAGGCCATGAACCCTTCAAGATATTTGTGACAACAAGCTGTACACCGACAATCGAGTGGAACCCCGAGTACTTCGTCGTGGAAACTAGGGGCGATGACGCCGAATCGACAAGATCTACCTCACGGAGCGGTGAACCCTCGGACCCGGAGCATCCCTGGACACCAAGAACTACCGACGACCCGACCAAGACCCGAAGACCGATCCCGCCGAACGCCAAGATCTTCAATCGGATTCGAGGACCCGACAAGATCTTCGTGACGACAAGATTCGCACAGAACAACAAGATCTACTTCGCGGGCACCGTGCGACAAGATCTACTCCACGGATCCCAAGACCCCGGTACCCGATCCACTCAAGTTCGTCGTCAGCGGCAAGATCGACTGTTGGAAACCAAGTTCTCCGTCACGACACGACAAGTTCTCCTCTTGTATCCGAACCTCGCCGATCCCGTCGAACCCTGAGACCGAACCCCGAACCCTCGGAACCAAGATCTCCCGAGCCCAGATGTGTGAACCTTTTCCCGAGCCCCTATTTTATAAATGCTATATATAAAACTTGTTGCATATTAATGGTTCTTTTCGCATGCATATCATGTGGGTTGGGGGCATTATGCCGATTCATCTCATAATTAAATATGGAGTCCATCTGCGGGATATCGTTGTCTAATTCCGGACTCCATTTAAATTGGTGTAGCGAACCGATGCCATGTTTCGCCTGTTAATCCAACACTTAATTTGCGGGGTAGATAAATAACTCGAACCTAATAATAAATGTCGGGACCCCGGTTTCCGCTTAATATTGCCTAATTGCATCGCACCTTTGCCATGTCATACATCATGCATGCATCATGCCCGATCTTCTGCCGTAGTATTAAATAGTGCATCCGGTGTTTCTTCTAGTGTTTTGCTTCTTCGCGGATAAGGCCGTTGAGTTGATGTGAGTGTCGACCCGATCTTCGGATGAACCTTCGGCAATGTTTTCAGGCGAGCACCTCCCCCTTTCTACCTATCTTACTTTTATAGTCTTTAATCCCTCCTGTTGATCTATTGCTATCTGTGTTGCGATGCTCTAGTTTTTGTACCCGGAACATCCCTTGCAGCCTCATATTGCCTTGGACACATCCTATTACCTGTTGTTTGGTAGACAGTTGGACTTGCGCGTCGTAGTCGCTTGCTCAAGTGCTGTTGCGTGTCGTCAAGTACCACAGTTGTTGGAGTATTGCCGCATGTTTAATGTTGGATATGATCATGGCTTTAATTATTGTTTAATAACTAAAATTGAAGTAGGTAAATGCAGAGGCATAGGTGGGCAATAGGTGTTATTTGGTTGTTAACCGTCCACTTGTGTCCCGTAGGACCCCGAGTTCTTGACACCTGTTCCGAGATCGAGCGCGCTAACCACATGTGGGATGTATGGGCACCCCATCGATTAGTACCTGATTTCAAAGTATTGTACCGGGGGCCACAATTAGTTTGGGGCTTTATTACTATCCTGTACTTATGCCATGCTTTACTGCTTTATTTAAATTGTGCAAAGTACTGCACATGTACTATTTAGGTCCGTGACACGTTTTCGCTGTATCAACAAGCCCAATCATCTTTTCGGGTTCCCAGTCGTTTACAGCCGTCTACACAATCCCTGTGTCCGTCTCGGAGACCGGCCGACTTCGTTGCGGGTAGCTTAGTGGGGTGGCCCCCATGTACTTGCTTTGGGTCTGGGAAACGTCATGACTTAGGCCCCGCCGACATACCGATGGGTGTATGCTAACTGATCTGGCAAAAAGGGTCGAAGTGCGTGTGGATACTTTGGTGCACCCCTGCATGGTTAAATCTTTTCGAAAAGCCGTGTCCGCGGTTATGGACGAATTGGAGCACAGTTCTCGATCATAGACAACTATAACTAAAGTTTACTGCTATAATTTGACTGGTATCCGATATGACTAGTAATCAGCTCCACTACCACGGAATGGCTAAATAAAAGTGCCAACAACTGCTAGGTTTGGGATATCTCATGCTAATCGTATATTTGACTAGTAAGTGTTGCAACTACAACGGAATGGTTAACTGAAACTTCCCACTGCTTATTATATCAGGATGACTCATGCTATTTATATTTGACTAGTAATTGCCGCAACTATAACGGAATGAGTAAAACTGCCAACGGTGTGAGTTCCTCGGTTGACTTCCTCGTTTGGTCTCGAGGGGGAAACACCAGGATGGGTATGTCTGGTGGTAGTATCAGGTTGGTTCCGGATAGGTCTTTCTTACCCCTCTCTGATAGTCGACAGTTATATCGAGTCTCTATAGGTTGTTTAGTGCATGCTGCGCTGCCGCTTCAGTCCACCATACCTATGTAGGCGAGGACCGCCGAATTCTAGCCTCGCCGTGTACTGGCCTCAGTACTGACCGCTCTCTCTCTTTTTCCTTTGCCCTCTGTCGGCACCCCTTTTGTTTAAGCAGGTTTTGAGATCGACGTCGTTAGCAGGTTACCCTTCCGGCTTGGCCTGGGCAGGGTTATGGACGCCATTGGTTATTCTTCAGGGCTCTTAGCTCAATTTGCATCTTGTCCGTAGTCGGACGCTGTATCGTTTTTTTCCAGGTGATTTGGATCTTTGTATTGTATATCTGTATTCTTGACTCATCGAGTCGCTGTTGTATATATATGTTTTGTGGGTTCCATCGAGGACTATTGTGTAATGATATTACTTCGTTTTCCACCCGCACGCAAGTCCCTGGTGGGCACCTTTGAATCGTTTCTATGCGGTTTTGGCGGGAAGCGCTGAAGCTTGCATAGGGCCGATTCTGAGGGTGTTACACGGAGTTAACTTCCAGCAAAGGATATCATCTTCTTCAGAGGCACCCTGGAGGTGTTTTTGATAGTTTGGCTAGTGTGACTATTGAACAGGGAATCAATCAAGCTTGTGTTCCCGTTCTGAGTGCTGGGTATCCAAAGTTGATTTATAGTGGAAGGGTAATGAAAGCCTTGTTTGTGAATAATCATATTATCATAGATGTTTTCCCAGCCAGAGAACCAAGGGGTGCTCCAAATGGAGGAGTTTCCTTTGCAGATTTGATAGTAAGAGTTATCTTTGAGAAGGTGTCTTACCTTAAGGATAGAGGACCAAAAAGCAGATTTAGGTACATTCATGTTGGCTCTCCAAATGGACGAGTTGTGAAAGTATTTTGCTCTTAGGACACTTTGCATAAAAGAATCAGGTGTTTCTGCTATTCTCCAGGCAGCAGAGAGGATGAGACCCATATTAGTAGCTTGAAGGTTCCTAACCCCAAGACCCCCTTCAGTTTTCGTGGCACAGATATTTCTCCAGGCAGTGTGACAGAGAGCCTTTTTACTAGGTTCAGAGGAAGATCCAGTCCACCAAAAGGTTCTCATAATGGTTTGAAGCTTCTTGAGAATCTTTTTGGAAAGGAGGAGATTGGACATGTAGTAAATAGGGATGGATGAGAGAACAGACTTAATAAGCTCAAGCCTTGCAGCATGTGAAAGAGAGTTGGCTTTGTAAGTAGAGAGCTTGGATTTGAATTTGTCAATGATAAAGCTATAAGCCTCACTTCTATTTCTGCTGGGAAGGATAAGGGGATGCCCCAAGTGAACGAAATTTTCATCGATGGTAGGAACGGGGAAGATTTGCTTGATTCCATTGATAGTAGTAGAATCTACCTTTCTACTGAAGATAATACCAGATTTGTCCCAGTTGGGAATCTGACCAGAAGCAGCACGGAAATCTAAAAGGATATTCTTTATAGTCTGAGCCTCTTGGATGGTTGCATTCCCACAAACTAGAAGGTCATCAGCAAAGAGAAGAGAGTGTATGTGGGGGGGAATTAGGACCCAGGGAGATTCCAGAGAGTTGAGCATTGGAAAAGGCCTCTGACATCATGATGGTAAGCTCATTGATCCCCAATATAAAAAGATAAGGTGATAAGGGACACCCTTGCCTGATCCCCCTAGAGCTAGCAAAATTTGCAAAAGTTTGGCCATTGATAATAACTGAAAATCTGGGAGAAGAAATACAGGCATGAATCATCTTGATAAAATTACCATGCAGCCCTCTGCGAGCTAGGGCTTTACAGATGATCAAGCGATCGTAAAGGCAAATCAAGCATTGTGGAGTGTGCTTTTTAAAACTACTACTTCACATGAAGGAGTCGGCAATTTTTCGTCTGATCGTGTGGCTCCACGAGCACACAAGGAACAAAATTGACTGATTCATGTTATACTTGCTAGTCGGAGAAGCATATCGTGTGGAGTTGTGGCTACTCGAAATTTTTCCGTGACTGGCTATGCTTTGGTTTTTACCGCGGCCGGTCCCAGTTTCGATGCAGCGGAATTCACGGCTCGCTACATCTTCACTTTTGCTGCGTCCGGTTTTGTCATCGTTGTGGACTACTTCGCCCTCTTGACTTCACCGCAGATAGATTCGTCTTCGTCACGAACAACATCGACTCTGCTCAAACAGCTAAGTATCCTGTTTATATTTATTATAACTATTTATGATCATCAGATTAAGACTGGTTCACTCATATCCTGAGTCTTTTACCGCTTTTAATTTTGGTCATACCTTTTTCCACGATTTGCCTTGCACTCGTGAGTATAAAAATTTTACTGACTTGCCTTTTTAAGGCCCTAGTACCATGCAAAAAAACCGCCTTCGGGCATTAGCTTAAGTTTTCTAGATACACGTTTTCTATTGTTTTTATGCGGATTCCGGAGTAGTCACTTCTCGGCACTTAAATCCGGCGTTTTGGCCTTGGGTTCTAGACGGTGCCATTAGGCATCATCACCTAAGGATATGGTTCTGTGCTGCGAGTCTTCCGTCTCATGAATGGTCAAGCATAAAAACCATAATAATGGATAAACCAGCACTTGCTTAAACAAAATTTTATATAAACTGTTTAAATTAGTTGAGTTTTTTCCTCCTAAACAGTTTTATGTTGTCCAGCTGCTGCATTGTTTCAGCTTTAAAACATTTGTTTAAAGGCCATGTTTGTTCCGCCTTACACTTGTTTGTTGGACCCGATTAAAGGAACAATTTAATACATTTGTATTTTTATGTTTATGTTTCAGGTATATAACGCTTGGACATTGCCGCATTCCTCGGAATAAGATGTTTTAAGCCGGATTTGCACTAGGCTTGACACCTGGGGGATGAATCGCAGTAGTCAACCAAGACTTGAGCCGTTTTTAAGGAAGTCCACTCGACGCTCGGGGGCTTGAAATCTCTAGTTTAAGAGCTTTGTCCCGCCTTGCATGCAAGCCGGAACAAACCTCGGGGGCTACAGTACGATGATCTCCAAGACATGGTTTAGTTCTCTTTGAGCATCAAGCCAGAAAATTCATGTGAATTCCACCTTGACGTTTGGGGGCTACACCAATGCTGAAATTTTTGTAGTTCTCTCTAGACCACCAAGTCGAAATAACTTCCGACTTGATACTCGGGGGCTACACTATTGACATTTTTGTTAAAGCTACTCTGAGAGCACCAAGACGATTTTTCTTTGAAACTTCGACTTGGCGCTCGAGGGCTACAATCGTTTGATGTACAATTATGATGTTCTTTTGAGCATCAAGCCGCCTTCCACAAAGCCGACTCAAATGCTCAGGGGCTACATATGGCTATGTCAACAAAACTTTCAAGACGATGAAAAATCCGGCTAGCGAAACCCGGGGGCTTGGCATCAACTTTGCCTTCACAGAAGTTTCACTGGGTTACACGAGTTGATGGCCTAAACGTCCGTGATATGAGAGGCTCTAAAACCTTAATTCGGCAAGCTCTTATGTTTGTGACTTTGCTGGCTCTAAGTCGGCAGTTTAGCAGCCTTTAAGATCGTGGCCCGGTAGTCGTGGTTTTTTCCGGCTTACCTATCTTCCTGCATGGATGATGATATTGAAGACGTTCCTTGAACTTGGAAGAATTCGTTAGAGAATTCTCCGCCTTGGACTCGTTCAGAGAAGCATACAAGCAACTCTCTGGCTAGGCTTAGTCAGATGAGAATATGACATGGGAGCTCTCCAAGATTCTTCACAAAGCACGCCTACGAATTGAAGACGACGTGATACTTACGCTCAAAGCTAGACGGAGGAACTCGAGGATCTTGAAGAACTCCGGGGACTACTGTTGTGGATATACCAAATGGGTATACCTATGGCATAGTCTCATACCGGCAAGCCTGGGTGGCCCACAGTTGGTGGTTAGGCCTATGGCATAACCGGGCGGCCTAGTTGCTGATAGGAAGCCAGAGGTCTAGTAGGGATAAAGGAAGGCGACGTGCCACCACCTTAGATGGAAGTCGGAGACTTGGAGGACACGAAGACTAGTTAGTGTTAGTCTAGGACTCTGTAACCGTATCCGGCTGGGACTCTCCATGTAACCCGAGGTCCTGGCGCTCATATAAGCCGGCCTACATGAGCCTTTAGGGCATAACAACAAGTGCATAGCACAACTCGCACACAACGAACCCCCAATCCTATAACTCGGCATATTACCATTATAGTGATTTATAGCAGGAGTAGGATCTTTCCATTGTCGTGAGATCTGAATCTGGGTAAACTGTGTCAAGCCGACCCGGACGCTCTCTGTCTTACCCCACGTCTCTAAACTCACCGTTGGGTTACCCCTATGGCATACGTGTCGACAATACCACGACACTAAGCATGCTCACAATGATGAGTATATTTACAATAATGAAAAACAAATAGAGTTCGTTACCAGCCTCTTACCACTCCTCGAGTTGTCTTAATCTTCATTATTGCCATTCACTTCTATGACTTGAATAATAACATGAAACCAAACTCCACTGAGGACGGCTAAACCCTGTGAATAACTCTCAAAACCAGAGAAGAACAACAAATATTTTTGGTGTTTTTGATTTTTCAAACAAGCTAACAAAACAAAAATAAACAAAGCAGGAACAAACCAAACAAAGCAAAAACTGAGATTTTTATTGATGAAGAAGGGGATGCCTTGGGCACCCCCAAGCTTTGACGCTTGTACCTCTTGAATATTTATTAGGGTGACACGGGGTAGCTCCCTCTAAGCTTGAGATTTTGTCCATTCTTCATCTCATTACATCATTCTCTCTATACACCTGAAATTTTTCCTTCATACAAAACTTCACACAATCTTCATTAGCAACATTAGTGTATTCAAAAGATATTAGACCTTAGGCAAAGCTTTGGAATAGCAAAACTTTTCATTAAAAACAAAAGCTACTGTAGCAAATCATTCAAAAAGCTCAATTCCCCAAAAGAGGACTCAAAAAGGAATCAATAAGAAGCAAATCCAAATAATGGCAGAAATCTATCAAAACAGACAAGCAGGTAGAAACCGATTTTTTCTAACATCTTCTATTGCTCAAATCAAAAAGTGCTGAACTAATAAAAGTTCGCTAACATACTGGGGGATTTATTCGTAAATTTTCAGCTCAATCCGAGTTACATAGACTCCTCACAAATATTTTTGGTGGAGGACAGAAATCTGTTTCGGGACAGCAACTCCCCAAATCTTACTTCCCTCTCATTAGAGGTCATTCTTGGCCCAAAAAGCAAACAAAAAGGATAAGGAGAGGTCATTACTGAAGTAATAACTTCCAATACTCAAGGAAACTCTTGGGTTATCTCCCAACAAGTACTTTTCTTTAACGCCTTTAAGTTAGGTACGACGAAGAGCAAAGATTGGAAAGGAGAGAAATAAACGTGAGCAAGTATAACCACAGTGAAAACATTGTTTTGTTCATTAAAATCCTTTTGTTAACAAGGTTGACCAAGTCTTGTTACCAAAACAATCTTATATGAAACAAAACTTTGCATTCCATAAGGTGATTATGTTACCTCATACTTGATAGCAATGGTCCCAATTATAATAATTTAAAATTTTCTTGTGGAATGGGAAAATATATTTCTCCAACTTTGATGCTCTCAATATTTTCAATGGAATTTAGGCAATATCTTTTAGCAACTTTC
The DNA here is from genome assembly GCA_916181665.1 of Avena sativa. NCBI lineage: Eukaryota > Viridiplantae > Streptophyta > Magnoliopsida > Poales > Poaceae > Avena > Avena sativa. The sequence goes on along the minus strand of OV702280.1, from coordinate 58,648,224 downwards.
TTGGGTAAATAGACAGTATGATCTTTGTCATCAATATTGAATGTTACTTTCCCTTGATTGCAATTAATAACAGCACCTGCAGTATTAAGAAAAGGTCTCCCAAGAATAATAGACATATTATCATCTTCAGACATTTCAAGCACAAAAAAATCAGTTAGAACCAAGCAATTATGAGCCACCTGAACAGGAACATCCTCACATATACCAATAGGAATAGTAGTTGACTTATCAGCCATTTGCAAAGATATATCAGTTGGTATCAACTTTTCTAGCTGGAGTCTCTTGTAGAGAGAAAAAGGCATAACACTAACTCCAGCTCCCAAATCACATAAAGCAGTTCTAACATAATTATTCTTAATAGAGCAAGGAATAGTTGGTATACCTAGATCACCAAGTTTCTTTCGAACCTTGCCATTGAAGGAATAATTTGCAAGCAAAGTAGAAATATCCTCATTAGGAATCTTTCTTTTATTAGAGACAATATCCTTCATGTACTTTGAGTAAGGAGGCAACTTAATAGCATCATTCAAAGGAATTTGCAAAAATAAAGGTTTCATACACTCACAAAACTTGTTGTAGTGTTCTTCCTCCTTTGACTTGTGTTTCTTACCTAGAAAAGGCATAGGTTTCTGCACCCAAGGTTCTCTCTCTTTACCATGTTTATTAGCAATAAAATTTTCCTTTGTGTACCTAGTGTTCTTAGTGTGCTTCTCAGGTTCTTCCTCACCTTCCTCCTTATCAAGAGACTCATTTTTATCAATTTCAGCATCAGAGAGAGATATACTATTAGGATCTACAGTAGGTACAAGCGGTTCCTCAACTACTTTATGTTTCTTTTTCTTTCTCTTACGAGGACTACCACTACTTTCACCTTGTTGAGAATCCTGCTCAATTATTTTAGGGTGTCCTTCAGGATATAAAGGATCTTGAGTAGCTATACCACTCCTAGTTCTAATTCCATAAGCATGTTTATATCCTGAGGCATTAACTAGCATATCCTTTTGTACCTTAGCAAGTTGATCCAGTTGGGTTTGAACCATTTGAAAGTGTTTACAAAGAATTTTAATATCATTAGAAGTTCTTTCCACAATATATTTCAAATCATTGATAGCTCTAGAGTTTTCCAATAAATGATTCTGAACTTTTTTATTAAAATTAGCTTGTTTAACAATAAAAATGTCAAGTTCCTCTAAACATTGATCAAGAGGCTTACCATAAGGAATATCACCTTCATCAAAGTGTTGGAGAGAGTGTACCTCAATAGTACATGAGTGGATAATTGTCTTACATAATTCTTCTATAGGAGGTAGATTCTTCACATCTTCAGCTCTAATACCTTTCTCCTTTAGACATTTCTTAGCTTCTTTCATCACTTCATCATTTAATGCAATAACTCCCCTCTTCTTTGGTGTTGGTGTTGGAACTGGTTCAGGCACAACTGGTTCAGGAATAATAGTCTCGGGTGTATTTAGCTCAATTGAAGTCCAATAATCATAATTCTTGCTTATCTTAGCCATTAATTCTTTAGCATCTATAGGAGTTCTTTTTCCTAAAAACACAATCAGCAAAGCTATCTAGGTATGTCCTAGAATCATTAGTTAGTACATTATAATAAATATCAAGAAGCTCATTCTTAGGTAATGTACATCTAGGATGTGCATGAATCAAGGCATAGAACCTTGTCCATGACTCAGGCAATTTCTCTTCTTCTCCCTGTTTAAAATAAAAAAGTATCTGAAAAGCCGCATGTATAGATCTAGGAGGAAAATATTTCTGGAAGAAAGAAGCAATCAAGCAATCAGGGCTATCAATGGAACCAGGAGGTAATCTATTAAACCAAGCCCTAGCTTCTCCTTTTAGTGACAAAGTACTTGCGCATCTTAAAATCATCAGAGAATAAAGCACTCATAGTAGAAGGCTCATTCATATGAGCCACAACACTCTCATTTTCAGTCCAATAAAAAGGTTCTTTCTCAACAATATCTAAATAGGATAAATCAAGAGAGAAATCAATCTTTATCTTTAATATCTATGGGAGAGGTGGCAAACTTAGGATCAGAGGACAACTTAGGAATAATGGTGCATCTAGCAAAGAGACTCTTAATAGTACTAGTACCATGTGTGTTTCGGCACTCTTTAACAACATCCTTAGTGAACTCAATGTAACCATCATTAATATCATAACTCTCACTAGACTCAGGTGAGCTAACAGGTGTAACAGTGTCTTCACTAGCAGTTTCGGTATTTCCTAGACTAGCCATAGTAGCATCTAGGAAAGGACCTAATGAACCACTGGCATCAAGCACAGTAGAAGTAACATCATGATCATCAAAAGCAGTTTCTGATTTAGCAGTAGTACCAGTGTGTGTAGCATGTGTATGTGGTGGTCGTGTGACAAGCTTACTTATAACAGACGGTGAATCAAGAGCAACATAGATGTTTACAACTGTACCTATTTGTCACATCCCAAAATTTTCCAAATTTTGAAATGTGAAAAATAAATAAACAAAAGAAATAATTATTGAAATTTAGGGTGAAAATAAACTTTTTGTTTCAAAATGGAAACATCAAAACCCTTCTTGAACAAATTTGAATAAAATGGAATCCAAAAAAATTTCAATCAAGTGAAATGCAATCATCAAATAATGTATCTTGAAATTTAAACATTTGAAAAAAGTAAACCAAAACCCTAAAACCCTAATGGAAGAAAATCATTTCCAAGATCTCTCTAAGCCTATGGATTTGATCCATATAAAAATTTGTCAACAAACAATTATAAATGATCAAAAATGATAAATAAAAATATTATACACCATAGAAATTGGTTTCACTTAATTTGGAACCATGGATAAAAACTTATGAATATAATAAGATAAGGAATTAATTTCCAAAGCTAATAAATATCCTAACTAAAATCCATACCAAATTGTGAGCAAAATAATCCTAAAGAGAATAAAAGGATAAACAAATATTAAATGAAATTATACAAATTGGAATCACCAATTTTGGATCTATAAATGAAAAAATATGGATTTTTATAAGGCAAAGAAAGAAATAAATAAATAAGGAATATTTAAAAGCCAAATTAAATCTTGGCCAAATCCATAAACAAATGAAAGTATTGAATAATAAAAAGGAGTAAAAGATTATTTAAATAAAATCACAAGGATTGAAGAATGTCCAATTTTATTTAAATAAATACAATTTCCCTAAATAATAAATTCCAAGGAAATTATTTATAAGATAATTTAAAATATTTAATTAAAACCATAAGTAAATGAAATAAAGATAATCCAAATAAAATAAAAGGATAAGGAATATTCCAATAAAATTATATGGGATTAAACCACAATTCAATTATACTTAAATAAAGACAAATGCCCAATTTAAATAAACAATAAATCAAATTAAAATATTTTAAATAATAATTCAAGTGAATTATTTAACACCCTAATGAACAAATACAACCTACTGGAAAAGGTTTGGTAAAAAATAGAATTTAAATAGATGTTTGAAAATATATTTAAAATAATATTTAAATAAGGACAAGTGTCTATTTTAAATATATAATAAACCATAAAAGGAATGTTTGAAATAATTTAAAAATGGAAATTTAAAAACATTAATAAACAGAATGAAAACCCTACTGAAAGTTGGGAAACATCTGAATTCAAAAAAATATTTGAATCATTTGAATAAATTCAAAACAGAAAAAGAAAACAAAAAAAGGAAAAAGAATTAGAAAGAAAAAATATGAAAACCAGCCCAGCCCAGCTAGCCCATCTGGCCCAACTAACAGCCCACCTCTCTTCTCCCCCGAAATGTTTTCTTTCACCCGCCAAAAGACCCACGCAGCCACTGACGACCTAACCCCACCAAACCCTCCCTAACCTCGCTGACCGCGTGACCCCACCGCCATGCAAGCATCGTCTTCACCCACCCCGGCGGACCCATTCATCCCCAAATTTCGTTGCCGTTCACTTCCGATTAATTCTTCGTGTAAATTCGCCTTAATGTCGCGTTGATTCTGCCTTGCAACCATGCCCTCTTAATCGCCCACGTCTTCTCTTCCTTTTCCCCCAGACACCATTCCCCCTCTACCCATAGGCTGCTCGAATTTCCCGCGGAAAGAACCACTGCTCCGGCGAGCCTTCCTTTCGATTCCGGCCAACACCGTCGCCTCCACTGCCCCCAGTACCCACGAGCCTGCTCCCCGTCTTCTTGCGCACCTCCCAGTAGCACTAGCCCGCCCACGCGTGCCCTACAATGTCGGCAACGTCTTCGCCTGAGCGTCGCTACCGTCTGCCATTTCTCCAACGAGCTCCCGTGGTAATTTCCGACCACGCCTCTCCCTCTATTTCACACGCTTGTACTGGCCACGAATTTGCGCATCTGACATCAACTTTTGTTTGCTCTAGCGTGCACCGTAGCGTCGCCTCAGTCTTCAACAGAGAGCACCTGTCTCCAGATGGAACTCCGGTGAGGAATTACCATCGTCCCCGTGCGCCCCTTCGCCAACCACGGACACGTTGAGCATCGTCACCTTCCTGCAAATCTAGTGAGCTACTCCTCCCTCTCCCTGGCTTCCTGTATCACCGACAACATCACCGCCTGGCGCGCCACCGCTATCCACCGTCGTCGCGCCGCCCATCTTTGGCCACTAGATCTTGAACCGTTGGATCTTGATCTGTTGGCTAGGATAGAATAACTAAACGAATCCGTAAGATTGATTATGTACCGTGCGATGCAACCTAGATCTAATGGCCATTAACGATCGATCCAGGCGTAACGATATGCACCAGTAAGATTCAGCCATGTGTCTTATGTTTTATTTTAAAGACAGAAACTTGTCTATTAGATGGTTAGATTTGAAAAATTCATAAATTTAAATCCACACGTCCACATTTTGAAAACTTTATATCAATGGAATCAGCAAAAAGAGTACTTTGCAACCATGCCCTTTGTTTCATGATTTGCTTCTGTAAAAATTGATTGTTTTTGCAGAAACATGTGTAGGCCTATTTTGATTATAAAAGTTATTCTAAAAATATTTTTAAGGGTAAAATCTTTTGTAAATGGATTGTTTTGAACTTACTGACCATAAAAACCAACTTGTAGATTTGAAATTATATTTTGTGATACTAGGGAATAAATCTTTGAATAGAAGCATTTCTAGTTAAATGAAAATGTTGAATATGTTTTAAAAATGCTTTTTGAGTAAAACCTTTGGAAAATGATTTGATTTAAACTCTCTGACCCTAAACACCAAGTTTTGGGATTTAAAAATATATTTCATGAACCCTATAGAATTATTACTTTGATTAAAGGCATATCTAGAAAAATAAATGTTGCTTTGATTTAAAAATGATTTTGCATGAAACCTTTTGTAAATAGATTTGTTTTAAAACACTTTGACCATATACATTAATATTGGTGATTAAAAACATTTTGGCTAACATTAGAAATTATTCCTTTGATTTAAATCATTTCTAGCAAAACAAAATGATTTAAATGGCCATTCTCACTAATTTATTTTCAAATGACCTTGCCACTTTTATAAATGACAAATAGGTGTTTTAAAATGTTTATAGCCTATTAGAAACCACCTTTCCAAATAAAACAATATTTTGCATGCTTGCATGCATTGCTTTGTTTTCTTTATTTTATGTGATGAATTGTTTGAATACTAGTTTGAATATTTGCTTGCTTTATTGAATTGTAGTGAACCTTGAAGAGTGTGACATTTGCAAGATCAAGGAGTGAACTTATATTCTCTACCAAAAAGTCAAGTGGTGCTTCATATTTTTGTCCCATTATTTTCACTATGCATTAGTGATATTTCTAAGTAGGACTTGCATGGAATTTTTACTAAGTATGCTATGCCATGGGAAATCCTAGTAGATGATGCCTTAGTAGAATTTTCCCTAAGATAAGATCCCTACTACTATCATGCTTAGCTTAGCTAGTAGAAAACAAGGGTGGATTATATTCATGCTATGAAATATTTCTAAGTCATTGACTTGTGTTTTGTTTAATAAAACAACTAAATGAATCACCTGGGTGGAATTGAAGGAATGGTTTGTGTTGAGTGGTTACATAGGGCCCCATATTTATGGCCTACCCTAGTGTATCTCACTTGTGGAAAGCCACCCACGAACAAAGAGATTTGAGATGTCAAATGTTGAGAAGCTTCAAGTGCAGCCACTTGGTAATATGGGCTCTGCCTGGATCATATAGGTTGCAATAACTTAGCCAAATGGACAGTTGGTGGTAGGGGGTGATAGGTTTGGGAACGCGTACATTTTGGTCTAAGGGAAGGCTTCTAAAAGGACTTGTCTCGATGCATGTCGAGTCTTGTGTGGAAAGTGCACCACCTCTCGAGAGAGTAAAATCTAAGTACTTAGTCGTGTCCCCGGAAATGGACAATATGAGCATCAAGACATGGAAGCTATCAAGGATATCCTCATCCCAATTTCTAAGTTAAAATCTTGTGGTTGAACAAGGGTTAAAGGATCACCAATTTATATTGGTAGATGCCTTGGGTGATTTTGACAAACAAAAACTTAGTGTTTCCAAATGATAAGGAAAATCTATTTTGAGCAAAGCAAGCCTAAGCTCCACTTAGCCAAATGCATATATATGATAGATACCACTATTCTACTATAATATCACTTGCCAATACAATTCAAATGTATTGACCCTTATGGCTATAACTTATTATGTTGCAGGTTTGTTTGATGTTAGTGAAGTGTGTTGAATAGGATTACAAGTCTACAACCAACATGAATGCCTGTGGCACTTTGAAGATGAAGGACTCCATGCTATATAGCTATTTTTGCTTCATTGTAATGAGATAGCCAAATGAGCTATGCAAGATGTAATGAATTATTTTATTCCTGGTTATAAAGTTGTATTATGACCTTTGTTTCTTGATATTACTTCTTAACTGTGGATGGTAGCTATTGATCCAGGGACTATCATTGTAAACATAGGGATCTCTACCTTATTAAAGGTTGGGACCTCTACAGATGGTATCAGAGCACTGTGTTGCCTGTAGGATTGTAACCCTAGGACTTGGACAAAACCCCTTCGAAAAATAGGAGTTGTATTTGTTCCAAAACTTATTTACAAACAATCTTGTAAAATCTTTCCTCAACCTTTTTGGTTTTGATTCTACATCTCTTCTATTTCAACTTGATGGACAAAGTCTCCACCATGAGCAAAGGACTTCACCAAACTCAAATGACTTCAACTTCAACATCACCAATGACTTCAACTTTATTTTCATCAAGGACTTCAACTTAGACATCACTAAGGACTACAAGTGAGACAAGAACAATAATCAAGACTTGAAGACTAAGGAAACACAACTTAGAAGGAACTATCATCACCTTTGAAGTTTTGTGACCAATATAGAAGAATTTTTCCAAAGATAAATGATCTTGTTCATGAAGAAACAACCAAGAAGAATGGAATGATCTCAAGTGAAACCTATAGTTGGACCACCACATTAATGTTTAGTTAGACCAATCACACCAACTTATGTGGCGTAGCAAAATATTTTGTTGCCTAAAAATGTGCTTGAATCTTGTTGTTTGAATGGAATGTTTGTTTGTAATTACTTGCACATTTGTGTGAATTGTGATATGTGTGATTAGAATTATTTCTCTAGAATCTTTTAGCCTATTATAATCCCAAAGCCAACCCAAATAGATGACTTCTCCAAGAGACTCCAACATCAAGAATGGTGAAAACAACAACAATCACCAAGAGATGCACATGAGAGAACAACTACTAGCAACCCAAGCCAAGTTGAATGAAGTGACAACTCAGTTTTTAGCCAACAACAATGAGATAGACCCAACCATGCAAACGTTTTTGGAAACCCAATCCCAATTTTTGCAAAGGATTACCAATCAAATGATCAACATGATAAGCAACTCTTCCCAAGGATATTGTGATAACAATGCTGTCAAGGATGCTATTATAGAAGGAACTCAAGCTTCCAATATTTGTGGGGACATAGGACACACTTATAAAGAACATGAGGATCAATGCCCTAATTGTGAAGAGAAACATCCAACTAAACAATGCCCCACATCTCAAGTTACATGTTTCCTATTTGAAGGAAATGATCATGTTCCTATCAAATGCCCCATGTATCTTATAGTTCAATAAATGAAGCAAGATGGAATGCATCAAATGTTTGGAAACCTCCATAGGGGAACAACTTCGACCAAGAAGGATGAAGGCAAAGTCAGAACCATGCCTCATAGAGCCATACCCAAAGTGACCACAAAGTGTTGCTACTCTTGTGGAGAAGAAGGACACATCTCTAGTAACTGCCTCAAGAAGAGAGAAAGATTTCCCACCTTTGTGTTAAGATATGAAGAGCATGAATTAGAAGAACTCCTAGATTTGGAGAGACCCAAGAAGAAGAAGAAATGCCCCAACCCTAGCAAGAAGGATATTACCCAAGAGCAATGTTACAATTGCAAAGAGATGGGACACTATGCCAATGAATGTCCAGAAAAGAAGAAGAACCAAGGAAACAAACAAGAGGCAATGATACCAAAGAAGAAAAATGATATTAGCCAAGTACTGTGTTTCAAATGCAAAGAGCTAGGCCATTATGCAAGCAACTGTCCAGAGAAGATACATCAAGATCCCAAGTAAACCAAGATGTAATCTAGTGGAAAACTTTTTAAGGGTGGTAGTACCCTAGTTGTCTTAAACCCAACTTGTAACCTCTAGCCTTCTCAAATCTCGGGACGACATTTGTTTTAAGGGTGGTAGCCTATCACATCCCAAAATTTCCAAATTTTGAAATGTGAAAAATAAATGAACAAAAGAAATAATTGTTGAAATTTAGGGTGAAAAGAAACTTTTTGTTTCAAAAATGGAAACATCATAACCCTTCTTGAACAAATTTGAATAAAATGGAATCCAACAAAATTTCAATGAAGTGAAATGCATTCATCAATGAATGTATCTTGAAATTTAAGCATTTGAAAAAAGTAAACCAAAACCCTAAAACCCTAATGGAAGAAAATCATTTCCAAGATCTCTCCAAGTCTATGGATTTGATCCATATAAAAATTTGTCAACAAACAATTATAAATGATCAAAAATGATAAATAAAAATACTATAAAACCATAGAAATTGGTTTCACTTAATTTGGAACCATGGATAAAAACTTATGAATATAATAAGATAAGGAATTAATTTCCAAAGCTAATAAAGCTCCTAACTAAAATCCATACCAAATTGTGAGCAAAATAATCCTAAAGAGATATAAAACAGTGAACAAATATTAAATAAAATTATACAAATTGGAATCACCAATTTTGGAAATATAAATAAAAAAATATGGATTTTTATAAGGCAAAGAAAGAAATAAATAAATAAGTAATTTTTAAAAGCCAAATTAAATCTTGGCCAAATCAATAAACAAATGAAAGTATTGAATAATAAAAAGGAGTAAAATATTATTTAAATAAAATAATAAGGATTGAACAATGTCCAATGTTATTTAAATAAAGACAATTTGCCTAAATAATAAATTCCAAGGAAATTATTTAAAAGATAATTTAAAATCTTGAATTAAATCCAAAAGTAAATGAAATAATGATAATCCAAATAAAATAAAGGGATAAAGAATATTCCAATAAAATTATATGGGATTAAACCATAATTCAGTTATATTTAAATAAAGGCAAATGCCCAATTTAAATGAACAATAAATCATATTAAAATATTTTAAATAATAATTCAAGTGAATTATTTAACACCCTAATGAACAAATAAAACCTACTGGAAAAGGTTTGGTAAAAAATAGAGTTTAAATAGAAGTTTGAAAATATATTTAAAATCCTATTTAAATAAGGACAAGTGTCTATTTTAAATATATAATAAACCATAAAAGGAATGTTTGAAATATTTTAAAAATGGAAATTTAAATACATTAATAATCAGAATGAAAACCCTACTGATAGTTGGGAAACATCTGAATTCAAACAAATATTTGAATCATTTGAATAGATTCAAAACAGAAAAAGAAAAAGAAAAAAGGAAAATAATCAGAAAGAAAAAATATGAAAACCAGCCCAGCCCAGCTAGCCCATCTGGCCCAACTAACAGCCCACCTCTCTTCTCCCCTGAAACGTTTTATTTCACCCGCGAAACAACCCAGGTAGCCACTAACGACCTAACCCCACCGAACCCTCCCTAACCTCACTGACCGCGTGACCCCACCACCATGCAAGCATCGTCTTCACCCACCCCCGCGGACCCGTTCATCCCCAAATTTCATCGCCGTTCACTGCTGATTAATTCTTAATCGTCCACGTCTCCTCTTCCATTTCCCCCACACACCATTCCCCCTCTGCCCATAGGCTCCTCGAATTTTCTGCTGCAAGCACCACTGCTCCGGCGAGCCTTCCTTTAGATTCCGACCAACACCTTCACATCAACTGCCCCTAGTATCCTCGAGCCTGCTCCCCTTATTCTTGCGCACCTCCCAGTAGCACTAGCCCGCCCGCGCAAGCCCCGCAACGTCTTCGCCTGAGCGTCGCCACTGTCTGCCATTTCTCCAACGAGCTCCCATGGTAATTTCCGACCGCGCCTCTCCCTCTGTTTCACACACGTGTACTCGCCACGAAATTTCGCATCTGACAGCAACTTTTGTTTGCTCTGGCGTGCACCGTAGCATCGCCTCCGTCTTCAACAGAGAGCACCCGTCGCCAGAAGGAACTCCGACGAGGAATCTGAAGGGTTTCGCGGCACAGTAAATCAAAATTTTCTACGGATGCGAACAGGGGGAAAGCCAAGATATAATCTAGGAGATGCAAACAACAAGAGAGATTGGATTAGATCTTCATACCCTTGAAGATTCGCACAGCGGAACATTCGCCGGAACGTGGGTGATGTAGTCGTACTCGCTTCTCCTCCTCGCGATCCAATCCGATCTAGCACCACAAGTGGCGGTGCCTCCGTGAGATGCACACGTGCAGCACCTCGACGTCTCCTCCTTCCTTGGTCCAGCAAGTATGGTGGAGAGATGGGTTGGATCTACAACGCGACGGCGCGGTGCAATCGGTGGAGAATTTCTGCAGCAGGGCTTCGCCTACAAGCAGTCGGGAGGGAGAGAGGAGGGCAGCAGGGCGGCTAGGGTTGGAGGGGAAGGTGTGGGGGGGTGGTGCGCCCCCAGCCCTCTATATATAGAGGGGTGGGCGCAGCCCTAGCCCCTCCCCCAAGCCCAAACCGGCGGCCCCAAAGGAGGAGGAGTGGGGGGCAAGGAAACCTCCCCTTCTAGAAACTCTATCTCGAGTTTAAACCCTCTTGGCCGGCTGGGCCCTATGGGGCCTTGTGCCCCTGGCCCAATGCGGCCAGGGCACTCCCTCATAGGCCCATGCCCCCTCCCGGAAGGTGTGGCCACGTTGGTCCCCTTCCAGAAGGTTCTAGAAGCTTCCGGTACAATACCGATTAACCCGGAACAATTCCGAACTCCAAAAACTGCACTGCCTTATATGAATCTTATTCTCCGGACCACTCCGGAACCTCTCGTGATGTCCCGGATCCCATCCGAGACTCCGAACAAAAACTCATAAAACAATTATCCAATCTATCCTTGCGTCGAGACACGTTAAGTGTGTGACCCTGCGGGTTCGAGAATATGCAGACATGATCTTCTATCAATAATCAACAGCGGGGTCTGGAAACCCATATTGACTCCCACACATTCATCGATGATCATATCGGATGAACCACGATGCCAGGATTCAATCAATCCCATATATATATTCCCTTCGTCTCGCGATATTTTACTTGCCCGAGATTCGATCGTCGGTACCGTCATACCTAGTTCAATCTCGTTCACAGCAAGTACTTTACTCGTTCCATAATCCGATATCACTTTGTGATTAACTCCTTAACCACATGCTTGCAAGCGGTGTTGATATCGATTACCGAGTGGGCCCGAAGTATATCTCTCCGACTTAGGAGGGACAAATCCCATCTCGATACATACAACCCAACAGATACTTTCCGATCTCCTGAGAGACACCTTTATGATCACCCTCTCATAGGATGACGTTTGATGACCTCAAAGCTTTCTTCCGATACCAGGGAGTTGTATTATCTCATGGTCTAAGGAATACAATATTTGACATAAGAAAAGCTTCGCAAAGACGAACACGATCTAATTGCTTCGCTTAGTTTGGGTCTGTCCATCATATCATTCTCCCAATGATATGATATCATTATCAATTGACAACTCATGTCTATGGTTAGGAAACCTTAACCATCATTGATCAATGAGCTAGTCCATAGAGGCGTACTAGGGACACGGTGTTGTTCACAAACCACACAAGTATTAAAGTTTCCGCTTAATACAATTATAGCATGGAATATAAACATTATCATGAACAAGAATTATAATAATAATAACATCTTTATTATTGCCTCTAGGGCATAATTCCAACAGTCTCCCACTTACACTAGAGTCAATAATCTAGTTTACATTTGGCAACAATCTCACACCCATGGCACTGAGGTGCTGATCATGTTTTGCACGCGGAAGAGGTTTAGTCAACGGATCTGCGACATTCAGATCTGTATGTACTTTGCTAATCTTCAGATCTCCATCTGCTATATAATCTCGGATTATATGAAACTTGCGGTTGATATGCTTGGTCTTTGGATGATATCTTGGTTCCTTAGCGAGTGCTATGGAGCCAGTGTTGTCACACAATATCTCCAGTGGGTCCAATGCACTTGGAACCACGCCAAGCTCAGTGATGAAGTTCCTGATCCAAACTCCTTCACTTGACGCTTCTGCAGCAGCCATGTATTCCGCTTCTACTATAGATCCCGCGATCACGCTTTGCTTGCAGCTTCTCCAGCTCACAGCTCCTCCATTCAAAATATACACGTATCCTGTCTGAGATTTAGAATCATCCTTGTCGGTGTCAAAACTAGCGTCGACGTAACCTTTTACGACGAGCTGTTCATCACCCCCATAGACTAAGAACATTTCTTTAGTCCTATATAGGTACTTTAGGACATTCTTCACGGCTGTCCAGTGTTCCACTCCTGGATCACTCTGATATCTGCTCGTCAAACTAAGAGCATTGGACACATCCGGTCTAGTACACAGCATGGCATACATGATCGAACCTATGGCCGAGGCATAAGGCATTTTGCTCATAGCTTCCCTATCATTTACCGTAGCTGGACACTGAGCCTTGCTTAATATCTTACCTGACAACATAGGCACTGAACCTTTCTTTGCCTTATCCATTCTGAACCTTTTCAGAACTTTGTCTAGGTATGTACTCTGGCTTAAAGCTATTAGGCGTCTTTGTCTATCTCTATAGATTTTGATGCCCAATATATAAGCAGCTTCACCTAGGTCTTTCATTGAAAAACACCTGTTCAAATAACTCTTCACATCGTTAAGCATGTTGATGTCATTTCCAATAATCAATATGTCATCCACATATAGTACCAGAAACGTCACCGAGCTCCCACTCACTTTCTTGTAGATACAAGCTTCATAGCAATTTGGAACAAATCCAAAGCTCTTGATCACTTGATCAAAACAAAGGTTCCAACTCCGAGATGCTTGCTTCAGTCCATAAATGGAACGCTGAAGTTTGCATACTTTATCAGCATCCTTAGGATCGACAAAACCTTTTGGTTGCATCATATACAACTCTTCATCAATGTTGCCATTGAGGAACGCAGTCTTGACATCCATCTGCCATATTTCATAATCATGAAACGCAGCAATTGCTAATAAAATCTGAATGGACTTAAACATCGCTACGGGAGAGAAAGTCTCATCGTAGTCAACACCTTGAACTTGTCGAAAACCTTTCGCGACAAGCCGTGCTTTATAGACGGTAACATTACCATCCGCGTCCGTTTTCTTCTTGAAGATCCATTTGCACTCAACGGCCTTTCGGTTGCTAGGAGAGTCCACCAAAGTCCATACTTGGTTTTCGCTCATGGATCCCAATTCGGATTTCATGGCTTCTAGCCATTTCTCAGAGTCTGGGCTCATCATCGCTTCCTCATAGTTCGTAGGTTCACTGTCTTCTACTAACAAGACAGTCAAGACAGGGTTGCCGTACCACTCGGGAGGGGCACGCGACCTTGTCGACCTGCGACGTTCAGTAGCAGCATCGTCCGAAGCTTCATGATCCTTGTCATTAGCTTCCTCTATCGTTGGTGCAGGCAACACTGGAGAAATTTCAGGTGCTGCGCTACTCTCCAATTCAAGAGAAGGTTCAATAACCTCGTCTAGCTCTACTTTCCTCCCACTCACTTCTTTCGAGAGAAACTCCTTCTCAAGAAAGGAACCGTTCTTTGCGACAAACACTTTGCCTTCGGTTCTGTGATAGAAGGTATACCCAATAGTTTCCTTAGGGTATCCTATGAAGACGCATTTCTCCGCTTTGGGTTCGAGCTTGTCCGGCATCAACTTCTTGACGTAAGCTTCGCATCCCCAAACTTTAACAAATGACAACTTAGGTTTAGCACCAAACCACAGTTCATACGGTGTCGTCTCAATGGATTTAGATGGAGCCCTATTTAAAGTGAATGCAGCGGTTTCTAATGCATAACCCCAAAATGATAACGGCAAATCAGTAAGAGACATCATTGATCGGACCATATCTAATAGGGTTCGATTCTAGCGTTCAGACACACCATTGCGCTGTGGTGTTCCGGGTGGCGTGAGTTGTGAAACGATTCCACTTGCTTTAAGATGCGTGAGAAAATCATAACTCAAATATTCACTTCCACGATCGGATCGTAGAAACTTAATCTTTCTGTTACGATGGTTCTCCACTTCATTCTGAAATTCCTTGAACTTTTCAAATGTTTTAGATTTATGTTTCATTAAATAGATATACCCATATCTACTTAAGTCATCGGTAAAAGTGAGAAAATAGCTATATCCACCGCGCGTTGAAACACTCATCGGTCCACATACATCGGTATGTATGATTTCCAACAAGTCCGTTGCTCGCTCCATCATACCGGAGAACGGGGTTTTGATCATCTTGCCCATGAGGCATGGTTCGCATGTGTCAAATGATTCAAAATCAAGAGAATCCAAAAGTCCATCAGAATGGAGTTTCTTCATGCGCTTTACACCAATATGACCTAGACGACAGTGCCACAAATAAGTAGTATTATCACTATCTACTTTGGATCTCTTAGCCTCAATGTTATGGATGTGTGTTTCATCCCTTTCGAGATTTAGAAGAAATAAACCATTCACAATAGGTGCATTACCATAAAAGATGTTACTCATATAAATAGAACAACCATTATTCTCCGATTTAAATGAATAACCGTCTTGCAATAAACAAGATCCAGAAATAATGTTCATGCTCAACGCAGGCACATAATAACACTTATTAAGGTTTAAAACTAATCCCGAAGGTAAAACTAAGGAGAGCGTGCCGACGGCCATCACATCAACTCTTGATCCGTTGCCAACGCGCATCGTCACCTCATCCCTCGCAAGCCGCCGTCTATTCCGTAGCTCCTGTTTCGAGTTACAAATATTAGCAACTGAACCGGTATCAAATACCCAGGCACTACAACGAGGGCTAGTAAGGAAAACATCAATAACATGTATATCAAATATACCTTTGATGGTGCCAGCCTTCTTGTCCGCTAAGTACTTCGGACAGTTGCGCTTCCAGTGACCCTTGTCCTTGCAATAGAAGCACTCAGTGTCCGGTTTAGGACCAGACTTGAGCTTCTTCTCAGCAGGGGCAACGCGCTTGCCGCCGCCTTTCTTGAAGGGCTTCCTTGCACCCTTACCTTTCTTGAAGGTGGGGGGCTTGTTGACCATCAACACATGATTATTCTTTTTGATGTTCACCTCCGCTACTTTCATCTTAGCAAAGAGCTCAGTGATCATATCAGTGGAACCAATCTGATTGTGATCAACTACAAAACTTTTGTAGCTAGGAGTGTCAATCTTGAGCTCCTCTGGAATCTTGCAGTCCAGTAGCCCGTCATCTCAATGGCGTGCTCACTAACGGAACTCCCTTCCTCCATCTTGTAGTTAAAGAATTTCTTAGAGATCTCATATCTCTCAGAATGGGCTTGAGTCTGAAACATGTTTTTCAGCTCCTCGATAATCTCAAAGGGCCCGGCGAACTCTTCAAAACGATTTTGAAGATCCGATTCCATAGCATACAACATGGCGATCTTAATCAAATCATAATCATCCTTGCGCGACTGATAAACAACTTTTTAATCAGCTGGCGCATCTATAGTAGGGGCGTCACCTAGCGCTTTCTCAAGGACATAGTCCTTTTGTCCGCCAGCGAGAATGATTCTCAGAATGCGGAACCATTTGGTGAAGTTAGACCCATTGTTTCTAAGCTTTTCTATCTCAGCAAAAACGTTGAAGTTGAAGTTGGACTTGGCCATGTGATCTACAGTATTTGCAAGTACAATTTAGACTCTGTTCATGATAAATAGTTCAACTTAATCAAATTACTAGATGAACTCCCACTAAATTCAACATCCCTTAAGTTGTATAGTGAACACGATCCAAATTCACCACACCTAATCCGATCATCACGAGAAGAGATGTGGTTTCAATGGTGGACAACGAAGTGTCGATCATATCATTCATATGACTCATGCTTAACCTTTCGGTTCTTGTGTTCCGAGGCCATGTCTGTACATGCTAGGCTCGTCAAGTTAGACCCAAGTATTTCCGCGTGTGCAAAACTGGCTTGCACCCGTTGTATGTGAGCGTAGAGTCTATAGCACCCGATCATCACGTGATGCTTGGACACGACGAACTTTCGCAACGGTGCATACTTGGGGAGAACACAGTTTTTATCTTGATCTTTAAGTGAGGAATCATCTTATAATGCTACCGTCGCGATATAAGCATAATAAGATACATAAAAGAATAAACATCACATGCATATAACTTTATGTGACATGGTACAGCCAATCTTCGCGCAATGATCTCCATCTTGTGCGTTCCGGCATGATCTCCATCACTCCACCATGATTGCCTCCATCACGAATAGCAACTACAACTATTGCTAACTACTTAGCGATAAAGTGAAACTATTACATGGCGCATAAGAAGTTGACACACAGGTCATACACAATTATAAAGACAACCATATGGCTCCTGCCGGTTGTGTACTCATCGACATGCAAGTAGTGAAACATTACAAAACATGATCATCGCATACATTATACATATCACATTTTGGGCCATACCATATCACAGAAAACACTCCCTGCAAAAACAAGTTAGACGCCTCTACTTTGTTGTTGCATGTTTTACGTGGCTTGTGGGAGTAGATGCTAAGAACGATTCTTACCTACGGAAAGCCACAACGGTGATATTATGGTTGCCAAACTGCGGTGTTAATCCCATGACAACTATAGTGAGAGAAACTGACATCCACCAGCCGCATGTGTGGAACAAGCCACACGTCAAGTGCGGAGCCGGTCTCGCGAATGACGTCGCGTAAGGTTGGCCTGGACCGCTTCAATCTCACTATCCAGCGTCATAAGAAGAACACAAACAAGAGGCTTGCAACAGAAAACATCAACGCCCGCAACAACCATGTTGCGTTCTACTCGTGAAACACATCTACGCATAGATCTAGCTCTGATACCACTGAAGGGTTTCGCGGCATAGTAAATCAAAATTTTCTACGGATGCGAACAGAGGGAAAGCCAAGATCTAATCTAGGAGATGCAAAAAACGAGAGAGATTGGATTAGATCTTCATACCCTCGAAGATTCGCACAGCGGAACGTTCGTCGGAACGTGGGTGATGTAGTCGTACTCGCTTCTCCTCCTCGCGATCCCATTCGATCTAGCACCACAAGTGGCGGTGCCTCCGTGAGATGCACACGTGCAGCACCTCGACGTCTCCTCCTTCCTTGGTCTAGCAGGGCTTCGCCTACATGGGTTGGATCTACAACGCGATGGCGCGGTGCAATTGGTGGAGAATTTCTGCAGCAGGGCTTCGCCTACAAGCAGTCGGGAGGGAGAGAGGAGGGCAGTAGGGCGGCTAGGGTTGGAGGGGAAGGTGCGGGGGGGGGGTGGTGTTCCCCCAGCCCTCTATATATAGAGGGGTGGGCGCAGCACTAGCCCCTCCCCCAAGCCCAAACCGGCGGCCCCAAAGGAGGAGGAGTGGGGGGCAAGGAAACCTCCCCTTCTAGAAACTCTATCTCGAGTTTAAACCCTCTTGGCCGGCTGGGCCCTATGGGGCCTTGTGCCCCTGGCCCAATGCGGCCAGGGCACTCCCTCATAGTCCCATGCTCCCTCCCGGATGGTGTGGCCACGTTGGTCCCCTTCCGGAAGGTTCTAGAAGCTTCCGGTACAATACCGATTAACCCGGAACAATTCCGAACTCCAAAAACTGCACTTCCTTATATGAATCTTATTCTCCGGACCACTCCGGAACCTCTCGTGATGTCCCGGATCCCATCCGAGACTCCGAACAAAAACTCATAAACCAATTATCCAATCTATCCTAGCGTCGAGACACGTTAAGTGTGTGACCCTGCGGGTTCGAGAATATGCAGACATGATCTTCTATCAATAATCAACAGCGGGGTCTGGAAACCCATATTGACTCCCACACATTCATCGATGATCATATCGGATGAACCAAGATGCCAGGATTCAATCAATCCCATATATATATTCCCTTCGTCTCGCGATATTTTACTTGCCCGAGATTCGATCATCGGTACCGTCATACCTAGTTCAATCTCGTTCACAGCAAGTACTTTACT
Organism: Avena sativa; assembly: GCA_916181665.1. Lineage (NCBI taxonomy): Eukaryota > Viridiplantae > Streptophyta > Magnoliopsida > Poales > Poaceae > Avena > Avena sativa. The sequence continues at coordinate 58,629,414 of OV702280.1, read as the reverse complement.
CGTTCCGTAATCCGATATCACTTTGTGATTAACTCCTTAACCACATGCTTGCAAGCGGTGTTGATATCGATTACCGAGTGGGCCCGAAGTATATCTCTCCGACTTGGGAGGGACAAATCCCATATCGATACATACAACCCAACAGATACTTTCCGATCACCTGAGAGACACCTTTATGATCACCTTCTCATAGGATGACGTTTGATGACCTCAAAGCTTTCTTACGATAACAGGGAGTTGTATTATCTCATGGTCTAAGGAATACAATATTTGACATAAGAAAAGCTTCGCAAAGACGAACACGATGACACGATCTAATTGTTTCGCTTAGTTTGGGTCTGTCCATCATATCATTCTCCCAATGATATGATCTCATTATCAATTGACAACTCATGTCTATGGTTAGGAAACCTTAACCATCATTGATCAATGAGCTAGTCCATAGAGGTGTACTAGGGAAACGGTGTTGTTCACAAACCACACAAGTATTAAAGTTTCCGCTTAATACAATTGTAGCATGGAATATAAACATTATCATGAACAAGAATTATAATAATAACATCTTTATTATTGCCTCTAGGGCATAATTCCAACAGAATCACCATCGTCCCCGTGCGCCCCTTCGCCAACCACGGACACGTTGAGCATCGTCACCTTCCTACGAATCTAGTGAGCTACTCCTCCCACTCCCTCGCTTCCTGTATCGCCAGCAACATCACCGCCTGAGCGCGCCGCCGCTATCCACCGTCGTCGCGCCGCCCATCTTTGGCCACTAGAGTTTGAACCATTGGATCTTGATCTGTTGGCTAGGATAGAATAACTAAACAACACGGTAAGATTGATTCTGTATCGTGCGATGCAACTTAGATCTAACGGCCAGTATCGATTGATCCACGCGAAACGGTATGCACCAGTAAGATTCAGCCACGTGTCTTATGTTTTGTTTTAAAGACAGAAACTTATCTATTAGATGGTTAGATTTTAAAAATTCATAACTTTAAATCCACATGTCCAAAATTTTCAAACTTTATATCAATGGAATTAGCAAAAAGATTACTTTGCAACCATGCCCTTTTTTTAATGACTTGCTTCGGTAAAATTGAGTGTTTTTGCAGAAACATGTGTAGGCATATTTTGATTATAAAAGTTATTCAAAAAATGTTTTGAGGGTAAAATCTTTTGTAAATGGATTGTTTTGAACCTACTGACCATAAAAACCAACTTGTAGATTTAAAAGTATATTTTGTGATACTAGGGAATAAATCTTTGAATAGAAGCATTTCTAGTTAAATGAAAATGTTGAATATGTTTTAAAAATGATTTTTGAGTTAACCCTTTGGAAAATGATTTGATTTAAACTCTTTGACCCTAAACACCAAGTTTTGGGATTTAAAAATATATTTCATGAACCCTAGAAAATTATTACTTTGATTAAAGGCATTTCTAGAAAAATAAATGTTGCTTTGATTTAAAAATGATTTTGGGTGAAACCTTTTGTAAATAGATTTGTTTTAAAACACTTTGACCATAGACATTAATATTGGTGATTAAAAACATTTTGGATAACATTATAAATTATTCCTTTGATTTAAATCATTTCTAGCAAAACAAAATGATTTAAATGGCCATTCTCACTAACTTATTTTCAAATGAACTTGCCACTTTTATAAATGACAAATAGGTGTTTTAAAATGTTTATAGCCTATTAGAAACCACCTTTCCAAATAAAACAATATTTTGCATGCTTGCATGCATTGCTTTGTTTTCTTTATTTTATGTGATGAATTGCTTGAATGCTAGTTTGCATATTTGCTTGCTTGATTGAATTGTAGTGAACCTTGAAGATTGTGACATTTGCAAGATCAAGGAATGAACCTACCAAAAAGGCAAGTGGTGCTTCATACTTTTGTCCCATTATTTTCACTATGCATTAGTGATATTTCTAAGTAGGACTTGCATGGAATTTTTACTAAGTATGCTATGCCATGGGAAATCCTAGTAGATGATACCTTAGTAGAATTTTTCCTAAGTTAAGATCCCTACTACTATCATGCTTAGCTTAGCTAGTAGAAAACAAGGGTAGATTATATTCATGCTATGAAATATTTCTAAGTCATTGACTTATGTTTTGCTTAATAAAACAACTATGTGAATGAATCACCTGGGTGGAATGGAAGGAATGGTTTGTGTTGAGTGGTTACACAGGGCCCCATATTTATGGCCTACCCTAGTGTATCTCACTTGTGGAAAGCCACCTAGGAACAAAGATATTTGAGATGTCAAATGTTGAGAAGCTTCAAGTGCAGCCACTTGGCAATATGGGCTCTGCCTGGATCATATAGGTTGCAATAACTTAGCCAAATGGACAGTTGGTGGTAGGGGGTGATAGGTTTGGCAACGCGTCCATTTTGGTCTAAGGGAAGGCTTCTGAAAGGTCTTGTATTGATGCATGTCGAGTCTTGTGGGGAAAGTGCACCACCTCTCGAGAGAGTAAACTCTAAGTACTTAGCCGTGTCCCCGGAAATGGACAATTTGAGCATCAAGACATGGAAGCTATCAAGGATCTCCTCATCCCAATTTCTAAGTTAAAGGCTTGTGGTTGAACAAGGGTTAAAGGATCACCAATTTTATTGGTAGATGCCTTGGGTGATTTTGACAAACAAAAACTTAGTGTTTTCAAATGATAAGGAAAATCTATTTTGAGCAAAGCAAGCCTAAGCTCCACTTAGCCAAATGCATATAGATGATAATTACCACTATTCTACTATAGTTTCACTTGCCAATACAATTCAAATGTATTGACTCTTGTGGCTGTAACTTATTATGTTGCAAGTTTGTTTGATGTTAGTGAACTGTGTTGAATAGGACTACAAGTCTACAACCAACATGAATGCCTGTGGCAATTTGAATATGAAGGACTCCATGCTATATAGCTATTTCTGCTGCATTGTAATGAGATAGCCAAATGAGCTATGTAAGATATGATGAATTATTTTATTCCTGGTTATAAAGTTGTATTATGACCTTTGTTTTTTGATATTACATCTTAACTATGGATGCTAGCTATTGATCCAGGGACTAGCATTGTAAACATAGGGATCTCTACCTTATTAAAGGTTGGGACCTCTACACTCTTCTTGTAGTGGATGGTAAAATAGGGAACTTTCCATCACGAAACTACCCCATGATGAAAGGAGTAGCAGTGAACAATAATAGATCCAAGTGAACTTACAAATAAAGCTATGCTCCCCGGCAACGGCGCCAGAAAATAGTCTTGATGACCCACAAGTATAGGGGATCGCAACAGTCTTCGCGGGTAGTATTACCCTATTTATTGATTCGACACAAGGGGAGCCAAAGAATACTTGCAAGCCTTAACAACTGAGTTGTCAATTCAGCTGCACCTGGAAATAGTTCTTGCTCACAGAAGTTTATAAGTAGCAACAGTTTGTAGTAGCAACACAAAAGCAACAGCAACAGTGAAATAGGAGCAATAGTAACAGTAACGATAACAGTAGGATTCTAGTGCGGTAGGCATAGGGATGGATGGATGGGCGTTGCATGGATGAGTCTAAACATGTAACTTCAAGATCTAGGGCATTGCAGATAAATAATAACAAGCATCCAAGTACTAAACAATCCTAGGCCCTAGGCATGTGCTCCAAATATAGTCATACGTGCTCGCAATGAGAACTTGCACAACATCTTTTGTCCAGCCAGCCCGTGGCAGCGTGGCCTCTAGGGAACTACTAACAATTAAGGTGCTCCTTTTAATAGAGCACCGGAGCAAATGATATGTGTACACAACTTGAGAACTCCATGAACACATGTGATCCTCACACCACAGCCATCCCCTCCGTTTGTCCCAATTATTGTCACTTCGGGGCCTTTGGATCTGGACAATGATATGTGTACACAACTTGCAGATAATATCACAAACAATACTACCATAATGATTCAGTAATAAGTTCAGATCTGAGATCATGGCACTCAGGACCTAGTGACAAGCATTAAGCACAACAAGTTGCAACAAAGTCAAATAGCACTAATAGAGATACTAGGCACTATGCCCTAACAATCTTATTCGATTACAAGATAGAACTCATCCAATCACTACCATCCCCAAGCCTACAGCGGGGGATTACTCACTCATGGATGAGGGAAACATTGATGGTTGATGGAGATGCGTTGGTGATGATGATGGCGATGACCCTCTCTAAATTCCCTGTCCCGGCAGGGTGCCAGAACGGAGTTTCTGAATCTGAATCTTGGTTTCTGGTGGCGGCGGGGCGGAACTCTTTCTAGAAAACTATCAAAACCCCCTCTGTTTGTAGGTCGAGAGGAAACTTATAGGCGCAGAGGGAGGCCGAGGGGGTGCCTGGGGGGGGCTGCACCCCTAGGGCGCGGCCAGAGATGGGCCCGCACCAGGCATGGGTGTGGGCCCCCCAGGCCCCTTCTCTGTCTCGTACTCTGGCTCCGTGGATCTTCTGGTGAAATAGGATTTTTGGCATATTTTTCGGGATTTTTCCTGATATTTTATTTTCTGCACAAAAACTAGACACCAAGGTAATTCTGCTGAAAACAGCGTCAGTCCATGTTAGTTTTATCTAAATCACACAAGTTTAGAGGAGAAAAAATAGCAAAAGTGTTCGGGAAAGTAGATACGTTTTGGACGTATCAGCATTCCATAAGCTTTTAAAGTAGAGAAACAAACACGTCACTCATCTAGAAATGGTTGCAGCTCACCTAGGTCGATGCCTAAGGCAAGGGCAAACACGGTGATGACGCCTCCACCTGTGATTGGTCCTTGGCTTTGGGAGGATTGGTGCTCTAGGTAGCGCACAAGAATTGCGCCCAAGTTGAGTGAAAGTCGATGTTGTTGAAAGTAGCTTTTGCGAGGACCAAGATGTCCTCCTCATTGAGTCTTGTAAACTTATTTCATGCCTACAAGGTGTTAGCAATAACATAGAACAAATAGCGAATAGCAGGATGCTAAATATTCTTCCCCTTGTTGACTCTAGAAGTGAAACTCATTCTATTATAATAATGATTTGAGGAAGGGTGCATGTCGGCATAAGATGCGCGTAAAGCATTAATATCATTGTTTGGTATACTAAAAAAAATTGCACCATTCATCAAGTGATAATGCATAATTGTTGTTCATAAGTCAGAAATAAATCATGTCCTCTTGGCGCCATGTTTCAACAGTGCTTTGAAATGGTCTTAAAAATTCAAGAGTTAATCGGCGATAAGTAGGCACATCTTGGAATACAAAGTTTTGCAAGCCAACTCTACTGCAAAGTAAATTGAAGTCATTATAAATACCAAGTTGACTCAATATAATGGGACAAGCCCACTTGGTTGTCTTCACTTCTCGGTTCTTGAAATTGTTGAAGCGATCACGTTGGAGCTCATTCCTAAATCGTATCCCCATGTGGCCCTGAGCTGCAGTGGCGGCCTAAGAATAACTCGCAGCGGCACAAGCACAAGTTTGGATCCTTGTGTCATCTTCTAAAATAATAAGAGAGACAAAAATAAAACTTTTTGATCAAATAATAATAAGCATAATATATTCCTCATCATAGCACACTAAAGAATCTCTCCAAAATAATAATCTAGGCACGAGAAACATGGCAATTAGTTCATAGTAGGTCTCACCCTAGATTGATAATGACAACATATCGGGGATAAATTTTCAAAAAGTAATTGGAGGATCGGAGGAGAAACATACCATAGATCACTTGTATGCGGGGAAATCGAACGGAATTGAGTAGAGATGAAGATCTCTTGAGGTTTTGAGAGAGTTTGGAGGTAGAAGAGATAAAAAGGATTGAATTTTTGGTGTTGGGGGTACCTTCCCGTATCCTTTTTGTGGTCGGACAAAACTATACGGTCGGAACTATACGGCTAGAACATCTATTCCTGCTGTATAATTGGTCTGGCGGGAAAATTTTAGGGTTTCTTAGGGTTTTTTCCGGGCGGCGATATCTATACGGCCGGAACTATACGGCCGGGACTTTTATCCCTGCTGTATAGTTGGTCGTTAATCCTTCTGTACCTGGGAAAGAAAATTTGACGATGGCATCGATAAATATACGGCCGCAACTATATGACTAGAATTTTTATTTCGGCCGTATAGTAGGTCGTTAAACCTTCTGTACTCGCCAAAATTTACCTGTTTCTTTGAGAATTCTTTCTTAACCTGAAACTTAGCAAAACACCATGTTTTTCACAGAAAAATGACAATTTAAGTTGTCGACCAACATCATCATGTATAAAAAAGGTTTTTTAGTACCACCGAACTTCTCCTCAACTGGAGTTTTCTAGCTCTCTTTATTCAACATAAAACTTAAACTAAAACTTAAAAAACATTACTCAAACCTTTATTTCACATGGGTTGCCTCCCATGAAGCACTATTTTATGGTAAATAGCTTGACCTTGATGTTGCTCACTTAGGCCAGATGAGTGGAACACCCACTCCAAAATAGTTGGCCTTCAAAGTGATGGCCTCCTTTTCATCATTCTTGACTTTTGGGAAAATAAATAACAAAAGGATCCTGTGAAGGAAATTGAAGCTTCACGTTCCCTTCATGTATATTAATCAAAGCCTTAATAGTTCTTAAGAATGGACGGCCTAATATGATAGGAGCAGTAGCATCTTCAGGCATGTCAACTATAACAAAATCAATAAGAGGAGGACAACCTTTAATGTAAACTAAAGTATTTCGTTAATCTCTATAGCTTGTTTGTAGGTAGAATCTGCTAGATGTAATTTTAACTCAGTAATTTCAAATGAGCCAATATTTAACTTATATTAAAAAGTATTTTTGGGATTTTTGAAACACTTGCACCTAAGTCACAAAGTGTAGCTATCTCATTAGTACCAATTTTAATCTTAATAGTAGGCTCAAATATATCATCAAGCTTAACATGTAGTTTCTCAGCATTTTTTTTATATTCTTCCTCAAGCTCACGTACCTTTATTGCTACCTGCTAATGAAGTGTTGATACATAGTTTCCTCATTTCCTTCACTTACTGGAATATTGATATTGATCCTTTTCACAAGATCGTCAACCGTGTAATTTGCTGAAGGGGCATTGCTATAGTCAAGTTCTCCAGGCTCCTCCCTTTGGATTCTTATCATCTTGAGGTCTTAAACCGGATTGGGCTCAGCTTTACCTGAAAATTTCTAGGGAAAGAATTCTACTCACACACAACAAATCACACAAAGCAAAGTGCAAGCAATCACAATCATGCATTCCACTCAAACAACAAGGTTCAAGCATATTCTAAGCAAACGAATATTATTGCCATACCACATAGGTAGGTATGATCAGTATAAGATTAGTAAATCTATTTTTAAACGAAACACTAGCATGGTGGTCCAACTATAAGGTATCACTTGAGATCATTCCATCCTTCTTATTAGCTATTACATCAGGAACAAGATCATGGTATCCATGGAAGAAAGTCTTGCATCTTGGTCACAAAGTTCAAAGATGATGTCTATAATATTTCCTCATGAGTTGAGTTTCCTTAGTATCTAAGTCTTGAGTATTATTCTTATCTCACTTGAAGTCCTTAGTGATGTCCAAGTTGAAGTCCTTGGTGGAACTGAAGCTGAAGTCATTGGTGATGTTGAAGTCCTATCTCATGTTGAAGTCTTTGTCCATTAAGTTAAAAAGGGAGAGATGTAGAATCAAAACAAATTTTTGAGGAAAGAGTTTACAAGATTGTTTGTAAATAAGTTAGAAAAAATACAAGTCCTATTTTTCTAAGGGGTTTTTTCCAATCCTAGGGTTACAACCCTACAGGCAACACAGTGCTCTAATACGATCTATAGAGGCCTGAACCCAATAAGGTACAAGTCCCGGTGTTTACAGTGCTAATCCCTAGATCGGTTAGCTAGCACCCACAGTTTAAGATGTAATATCAAGAAACAAAGGTCATATTACAACTCATAACCAGGAATAAAATAGTTCATTACAACTTACATAGCTCATATGGCTATATTATTACAGAGCAACAAATATAACTATAAGCATGGAGTCCTTCATCTTCATGTGCCACAGGCAAACATGTTGGTTGTAGACTTGTAATCCTACTCAACACACTTCACTAACATCAAACAAATCTGCAACATAATAAGTTACAGCCACAAGCGTCAATACATTTGAATTGTATTGGCAAGTGATATCATTTTGATATGGAGAATCTAACATCTACATGAATATATGGCTAAGTGGAGTTTTGGCTGGCCTTTGCATAAATAAGTTTTTCCTATCCTTTGCAAATAAGTTTTTCTCTTTTTCAAAACACTTTATCAAACAATGGCACACTGGAGTCACACTAGGTGCTACCCTTGTTCACTCATCAAGTTTTAACTTAGATAAATTGGGATGAGGAGATTCTTGATCATTCCAATGTCTTTGAGGCTCAAAATGTCCAGTACCGGGGACACGGATAAGTACTTAGTTTATACCCTCTCGAGAAGTGGTGCACTTTCCTCACAAGACTCGGCATACATCGAGATGAGACTTTTCAGAAGAAGTCCCTTAGACCACCATGGACGCGTTCCATCCTATCATCACTACCACCTTCTGTCCATCTGGCTGAGTTCTTGCAACCTAGTTGGTCAAGGCAGAGCACATATGCCATGTGGTTGCACTAGAAGCTTCTCAATACTAAACATCTCAAATCTCTTGGTTCCTGGGTGGCCATCCACAACTGAGATACACCAAGGTAAACCATAGAAATGGTCCCTGGGTAACCACTCAACAAAAACCCATCCATGCAATTACCAATTCCACCCAGGTGTTTCATTAACAAGTTGTTTTCTTAGTCAAAAACACATAGGCGTAACCTTTCCATAATATCATAACATGAATTCCCACCCTTGAATTCTAATAGCTAGGCTAAGCATACTAGCATAACTTATCTTAGGATAATTCCTACCAATATATATTCTATAGGATCTACCATAGCATAGCATTATACAAAATAGTCCTATCATGCATACTACAAAAATATCACTAATGCAATATTGAAAAGATAGGACTTTTGATGACCAAGGTATCACTTGCCTTTTTAGTAGAAAATCTAGGTACTCTCCTTGATCTTGCAATTTTCAGACTCCTCAAGGTTCACTACATCACAATCAAGCAACGCACACATTCAAAACTAGCACACAAACAAATAACAAAACAAAACAAGAAAAACAAAGAAATTCATGCAAGGGTCATTTTATTGAAATTTTTGTTTCTAACAAGGTTCTAAGAATTTCAAAACACCTACTGGTCTTTTATAAAAGTGGAATTTCATTTGAAATCAATTTAGTGAAAATAAGTCATTTAAATCATTTTTCTTTTGTTAGAAAAGCTTTTCTTCAAAGGAATAATTTCTAGTGTTAACAAATCATATTTTTAATTTCAAATGTTAGTGTTTATGGTCAGAGGGGTCAAAACAAAACCTTTTGCAAAAGGTTTCACTCAAAAAATAATTTTTAGAATAATTTTTATACTCAAAATAGCCCTAAACATGTCTCTGCACAAAACTCTAATTTTTCAGAAGAAAATGAACAAAGTAAGGCCATAGGTGCAAAGGTCTCATTTTTCTGAATCCATAGACACCAAATTTGTAATTTTTGGATTTACAGATCAAAAGTTATTGATTTTACAAATTTAAACATCTAATAGATCAAATCTGGGTTTTAATTATAAATCACAGACACGTGGCATTTTCCTATTGGTTTGTACCGTTTCGGTTGGATCAGCACGGTGAGCCAGTGGATCTAACTAAAAACGAATGGACCAGATCTTCCTGTACCCCTTCGTTTAAGTGATCTATCCTATCCTTCCGATCTAGATCTAACAGATCAGAGCGCTCTGACCAGAGATGGGCGACACTGCTCTATGCGCGCGACGGCGGTGCCTCTGGTGGCGGCGCACCGACGAGCTAGGGGGTTAGGTGAAGGGTGCGAGGGTTTACCGTGGTCGCGGGGACAAGAGGGTTCTCAAGGTGGTCGCGAACGAGGGCGGGGAGCACGGGTTCGTCCTGATTCCTCGCTAGAGAAGTGCTCACCATTGAGGAGCTCTCAGTCAACAATGGGGCGACGCTCTAGGGCACAAGAGGATAATTGTCATGCATCAGGAGGTGCGCAAGACAACAGCGATCAAGCTCGATTGAATTATAGGCCGAGGGGAGCACTGGACTCACCGGAATGCGTCGCCGGAGTCAAGGTAGTCATTGGTTGCTTGCAGGTGAAGACATAGTCGAGGCTCTAGTGCATGAGGAAGCAAACGGCGAGTGTCAGGAGGTGCGCACGAGGATAGCGAGCACGAAAGCATGAGCCAGAGGTCAATGGGCACGGGAGGCTCACCGGAATCAACGCTGGAGTGCTTTGGTGCTGCTGCAGCGGCGCGAGATCAATTCCGAGCAGCCTGGTGGCTCTCTGAATGCGAGGGTTAAGGGGAAACAGAGAGGAGGGAGAGGTGGTTAATAGGGCGAGGTCGGGGCAGAGAATCACACGCGCAGTTAAGCGTATTAACTCGAATGAAGTCGAGTAGAAACGGCGAGGAGGAGGGGCGTGTTCAACGCGCGATGAGGATGACGACTGTGATGTGGCTGTGGGGCCAGGGCGTCAACGAGAGAGTGGGTGAGTGTGCGGGTGAGAAAGAGATAAGGGGGAGAGAAGGAGTGGTCTGGGTGGGCTGCTGCTAGGCTAGGTTTGCTGGGCTGGGTTGGGTTTCCCATTTTTCTTTTTAGTCTTTTCTTTTCTTTTTCTATTTTCTGTTTATTCAAATCAATTTGATTTTCAACTCCAAATTGATTCAAATCTTTACCAAACTTTTCAGTAGATTTTATATAAAAAATATTAGTGTGTTATTTAGTCCAACTTGGAGTAATCCAAATATTTTTCTTATGATTTAATATTCATTTAACTTAAGTGAGGCATTTTGGCTTTTATTTAAATAAAATTGAATATGGTTCATAAGCCCATATAACTTTCTTTAAATAACTTTTTTTATTCTTTTATGTTATTTAACTAACTTTTATTCCAATTACCTATGGATTTAGCCATAGTTTAAATTGTTTGTGCAACAATTCTTATTTATTTATTTATTTATTTGTCTTATCTTATAAAATTCATGTCACATCCCAAAATTTTCCAAAATTTGAAATTTGATAAATAAATAAACAAAAGAAATAATTGTTGAAATTTAGGGTGAAAAGAAACTTTTTGTTTCTAAATGGAAACATCAAAACCCTTCTTGAACAAAATTTGAATGAAAAGGGAATCCAACAAAATTGCCATCAAGTGAAATGCATTCATCAATGAATGTATCTTGAAATTTAATATTTGGAAAACTTAAACAAAAACCCCAAAACCCTAATGGAAGAAAATCATTCCCAAGTTCTCTCTAAGACTATGGATTTGATCCATATAAAAATTTAGCAAAAAACATTTATAAATGATCTAAAATGATAAAACCATAGAAATTGGTTTCATTTAATTTGGAGCCATAGATAAAAACTTATGATTTTAATAAGATAAAAGGAAAATAATTTCCAAGGCTAATAAAGCTCCCAACCAAAATCCATGCCAAATTGTGAGCAAATTAATCCTAAAGGTATTTAAAAAGATAAACAAATATTAAATAAAATTATACAAATTGGAATCACGAATTTTGGATCTATAAATAAAAAGATATGGATTTTATAAGATAAAGAAAGAAATAAATAAATAAGGAATATTTAAAAGCCAAATTAAATCTTGGACAAATCTATAAACAAATGGAATGAAAGTTTATTGAATAATAAAAAGGAAGAAAAGGTTATTTAAATAAAATTATATGAATTGAACCAAATCCAATTTTATTTAAATAAAGACAAATTGCCTAAAGTAAATAATACATCCTAATAAAATTGTTTAGAAGACAATTTAAACCTTGAGTTAAATCCATAAGAAAATGAAATAAAGATAATCCAAATCCAAATAAAATAAAGGGATAAATAATAATCAAATAAAATTATATGTGATTAAACCATATTCTAATTATATTTAAATGGAGATAAAATCCCTAATGTAAATAATTAATTAAATCATGAGAAAATAATAATTTGGAATTTGCCAAAGTGGATTAAAAGTTATCTAATTAAATTAAAAAGAATAAAAGAATAATGAAATATATGGTTTGGAAACATATTCAAATTCTACTTAAAATAAATTCAAATGCCCAATTTAAATGAATATTAAATCATATTAAAATATTATAAATAATGAATAAATAAAACCTACTGAATTTTTTTTGGAAAAAATTGGAATTCAAAAAGAAGTTTAAATCATTTGAATAAAATAATATGGATTAGAACCATATTTAAAATCTTATTTAAATAAAGACAAAGTTCTATTTTAAATAAATATTTAACCTTAAGAGAATAAGAAATATTCTAAAATGGATTGTTTAAATACGTTAATAAACAGTACAAAAACATACTGAAAGTTTAGAAAAGGTTTGGTCAAAACTTGAATTCAAATTGAGGTTTGAATCCTTTGAATAAAATTAAAACAGAAATAGAAAAATAAATAGGAATCAGAAAGAAAAAAATAGAAAAGAAAACAGTCCAGAAACCCCAACCCAACTAAGCAGGCCCAACTAGCACAGCAGGAGCCCACGCGGGAAACCCCCTCTCCCTATTTCTTTTCTCACGCGCAAGCCTACCCTCAACGCCACTGATCGCGCGACCCCACACCGCCAGCTTGGCATCGTCTTCAACCCGCGAGACATGTTCTTCCCCCTTCACTCTGAGCGTTTTCACGTTGATTTCGCGGCGTTAAATTCACATCAATCACGCTAGTATTTCGCCCGCAACCATGCCCTACTTAAGAGCCCTCCTCTCCCTCTTCTTTCCCCTCACTCGCCCGCACCTCTTTGCCCCCAGGCTGCTCCAATTCTTCCTTGCTCCACCACTGTACCGACGAAACTCCGATGACAATTCCGACCAACACCGCCATCCCCATTGCCCCCAGAGCAAACGAGTGGGATCCCTAGTACCAGGCGCACCTCCCAGTACCTCCCGCTTGGCCACGCATGCCCCAGAGCGTCGACAACGACCTTGACTATGCGCCACCATCACCTGCCCCGACTCCGGCGACCCCTGCTGGTAAAATCCGACCGCGCCTCTCCCTCTCAGCGATGCTCGTGTACTCGCCTTGGTCTTGTGCGTCTAACAGACCCTTTGCCTTGCCTTCCCGAGCCTTCCAGCATCGCCCCCGTCGACAACAGGACATGTCCGACGCCAGGAACTTCTCCGACAAGCAATCGCCGACAATATCGTGCGCCCCTGTCCCTGCGATGACGATGTTGAGCATCTACACGCTTCAACGAATCTGGTGAGCAATACCCTTCTCTCATTTGCTTCCTGATTGCACCGGACCACCGTAGCCCGAGCACGCCACCGCTTGCCGTTTCCCATCGTCGCCAGATCTTGGTTGTTTTGCTGTGAGCTGTTAGATCATGATCCTATGGGCACGATAGATCATTTAAATCGAAGGGGTATGTTGCTTCTTTGCTGTGCGATTCACTTTAGATCCTACGACCAGTACTGTTCGATCCGAACGAATCGGTATGGGCCAATGAGAACAGGACACGTAGCCCAGCTTTTGTTTTAAAGACAGAAACATTTCTATTAATGGTTTGATTTTGAAAAATTCATAACTTTTTTTTACACGTCCAAAAATTACTAACTTTATATCATTGGAATCAGGAAAAAGAAAAATTTGCAACCATGCCCTTAGTTTAGCATTTTGCTTCTGGAAAATTATTTGTTTTTGCAGAAACATTTCTAGGACTATTTTGTGTATAAAATTTATTCTAAAATTGATTTTTGAGTAAAACCTTTTGAAAATGGTATGATTTAAACTCTCTGACCCTAAACACTAAGTTTTGGATTTAAAAATGTATTTGATTAACCCTATAAAATTATTTCTTTGAATAAAGGCATTTTGGGTAAAACAAAAATGTTGATTTGATTTAAAAATTATTATTGGGTGAAAACTTTTGCAAATGGATTTGTTTGAAAAACTTTGACCATAAACACTAACATTGTGTTTAAAAACATATTTGGCAAACACTAGAATTTATTACTTTGATTTAAACCATTTCTAGCAAAACAAAAATGATTTAAATGGCCCATTTTCACTAACTTGATTTTAAATGGTTTTGCCACTTTTATAAATGACCAATAGGTGTTTTAAAATGTTTATAGCCTATTAGAAACTACCTTTCCAAATAAAACAATCTTTTGCATGCTTGCATGCATTGTTTATTTATTTATTTTATGTGGTGAATTGTTTGAATGCTAGATTTGAATATGTGCTTGCTTGATTGAATTATAGTGAACTTTGAAGAGTGTGACCATTGCAAGATCAAGGAGTGAACTTAGTTTCTCTAATAAAAATGCAAGTGGTGCTTCATACATTTTGTCCTATTATTTTCACTATGCATTAGTGATATTTTGAGTAGGACTTGCATGGAAATTTTACTAAGTATGCTATGCCATGGGAAAACAAGGGTGGATTATATTCATGCTATGAAATTTTTCTAAGTATATGACTTGTGTTTTGTTTAATAAAACAACTATGTGAATGAATCACCTGGGTGGAATGGAAGGAAAGGTTTGTGTTGAGTGGTTACATAAGTCCAGTATACTGGGGAAAACTTGTGTATCACAAGTCCAGTATACTGGGGAAAACTTGTGTATCACACTTGTGGAAAGCCACCCAGGAACAAAGAGATTTGAGATGTCAAATGTTGAGAAGATTCTAGTGCAACCACATGGTATATGGGCTCTGCCGGGATTATATAGGTTGCAATAACTTAGCCAGATGGACAGAAGGTGGTAGGGGGTGATAGGTTTGGAACGCGTCCATTTGATCTAAGGGAAGGCGTCTGAAAGATCTTGTCTCGATGCATGTCGAGTCTTGTGGGGAAAGTGCACCACCTCTCGAGAGAGTAAAATCTAAGTACTTAGCCGTGTCCCCGGCAATGGACAATTTGAGCATCAAGACATGGAAGCTATCATGGATCTCCTCATCCCAATTTCTAAGTTAAAAACATGTGAACAAGGGTTAAAGGATCACCAATTTTATTGGTAGATGCCTTGGGTGATTTTGTAAAAAAAACCTTAGTGTTTCAACTAATAAGGAAAACGTTATTTTGAGCAAAGCAAGCCTAAGCTCCACTTAGCCAAATTGCATTTAGAAGATAGATACCACTATTCTACCATAGTATCACTTGCCAATACAATTCAAATGTATTAACCCTTGTGGCTGTAACTTATTATGTTGCAGGTTTGTTTGATGTTAGTGAAGTGTGTTGAATAGGATTACAAGTCTACAACCAACATGATTGCCTGTGGCACTTTGAAGATGAAGGACTCCATGCTATATATATATTTCTACTACATTGTAATGACATAGACAAATGAGCTATGTAAGATGGAATGAATTATTTTATTCCTAGTTATAAAGTTGTATTATGACCTTTGTTTCTTGATATTACATCTTAAACTGTGGATGCTAGCTATCGATCCAGGGACTAGCATTGTAAACACAGGGATGTCTACCTTATCAGGTTGGGACGTCTACAATTCATATCTTTTTATTTATAGCTCCAAAATTAGTGATTCCAATTTGTGTAATTATATTTAATAATTATTTATCCTTTAGAATTACTTTTTTCACAATTCAGTATTGATTTTTGCTAGGAGCTTTATCATTCTTGGAAATACTTTCTTTTATCTTATTAAAATCATAATGTTTTATCCATGGCTCCAAATGGAGTGAAATCAATTCCCATGGTTTTATAATATTTTTTTTACCATTTTTGATCATTTAGAAATGTTGTTGATAAATTTTTATATGGAACAAACCCATAGTCTTGGAGTGATCTTGAAGATGATTTATTTCATTAGGGTTTAGGTTTTTGGTTTAACTTTTCAAAGGATCAAAATCAAGATACATTCCATGCATGAATGCATTTGATTTGTTTGAAAATTTGTTGTTGCTTTTTCATTCAAATTTTGTTCAAGTAAGATTTTTATTTTTCCATTTTAGAAACAAAAAGTTTATTTTCCCTCTAAATTTCAACATTTGCTTATTTTGTTTGTTTATTTTTCACATTTCAAAATTTGGAAAATTTTGGGATGTGACATCACCATTAATCCCAAGTAAATCCCTCACATACAGCCGTACTACCCTTTCTGTCACTAGGGTTCCCATCCTGCAGATTAGTCATTACTCACACTCCCTATACCTTGATCAATCCTTGGGGTCTTGGGTACCTGATAAGTCCTTAGATTGAGACAAGTCCTTAGTAGCCACTGTGCATCGTCGAAAATGTCGTCAGTGCCGCTTAGAGCGTCGACCCATTCCGACCAACCTTGACCGCCCCTTGTCGTGCCATTCAGCCCTTGAGCATCGCCGGGAGACCACGCACCGGCCTACACCCTCCGCCATTCCATTAGCTCGCTGTACCGTTAACCCCCACGAGCTCTGCCCATGCCGCAATTCCCCTCTCGCTCGGTTATAAAAGGATGCCACCCCAGCCTCAATTCTCCACACCATCTCACTCCTCAACTCTCACAGAACACCACTAACCTCTCCCCGGAGCAAGGAGAGCTCCGCAACGCCAAAATTTCAGCGGAGTGTTCCGCAGAGGAGGAGGAGCGGAACCGTTGATTGGAGCCACCCTAGGAGCCGCCGTGACCACCGTTCGAGCCACCGTCGTCGACAACGTCATTCGCCCCCAATGCTTACCCTAGCTAGAGCCCTGGTGAGCCTCACACGACCCCCACCGCCGCGTTATGGTTTAGACTTTGCTGGAGCTGTTCGTCGTCGACGATGAACCCCAGCCGTTAGATTTGATTCTAATCGTAGGGCCTAGATTGACGGATACCCCTTCGGGAGCCCCTGTATTGCTGACAGGTGGGACATCCCCTTTAAGTCAGCCCCGGTGCTGCCCTGTGTGCAATGGGCCGGCCCATTTAGTTCCCGCGCAACCCAGTAGATTCAAATATAGATTTTTCCAATTTAGTTCAAACCTAGTTCTGTCAGTTGATTCCAAAAATCAATTCAGAGAGATTCACTAAACCAAATTGCATGAAACCAATTTTGTTAGAAAGATATTGAAATTGTTAATCCAAGCCCGTTGGATTCAAACCATTTGGAGCTATAGATCACCTATAGTAAAAATAACAAGGCAGAGACTTTTCTGCATTCAAACATTTTTCAAAAATCAACCATAGATGGTTTTGAGTTGATGCCAACTCTCAAAAATCACATTTGACCAGATCTATCTGAATATATAAAAATATTTAGTTTTACATGCAGTGATCTTGGACAATTATTAAAAGAATGCCCCATAGGCATTTCTAGTCACTTTAATTAATTAAAATAATAATGTTAAACCTTATTAAATTGTGACACCACTTTAAATCACATTCCCAAGTATTAAAATATGTGGTGATGACATGTGTCAACATGATACCATATTTTAAATTGGATAATATTAAATATTAATTAGTTTTTCAATGAGTAGAAATTACTTTTCCAAAATAAAATAAATAAGTCTAAGGTTTTAATCCTTGTGATGATTGTGATGATGCTAGATCATCTAGTGTGAACCTTTGTGTGCTAAATAGAAGTAGTTAAGTATTGTTTAGTGATGGTGTACCTCGTAGTTATTTATAAACGCTAGTACCGACCGAGCATACGAGGAGGAAGGAGACTACTACTACTAAGAAGAGAACTTCAATCACTGCACTACTCAAGGCAAGCTAAGCTAAACCATGCAAGCTAATACTTGCAAGCCCCACAATACCAATTAACCTATGCAATGCCTTAGGCATATTTGGTTATACCACCTTATTATACCAAATCCTAGTTTTACTTGCAAGCTTTATTCTTTTATTTCCCTATCAAAGTTCTTTATTACTTCTAGTTAGTATTTAGTGAGTTTTGGAAAGATATTATAGATAGCATAAAGAGCATAAAACTTGGCCTAAGTTAGTTAGAACTAGATGTCATACTGAGGCATGACATCTAGATCTGGATAGTCACACTTGATTAGAATCCCTCATTAGTGACTACCCCCAACTTTAGTGGCTAGTGCTAAGAATAAAACTTGATCACTTTAGATGGGAATACTTGGTGAAAATGATTATGAAAACCTTAGAATAATGAGTCATTCTAATGAAATGGTTTGACATGTGTTATGAACACCATATGTTTTGATGATGAAAATGTTGAGGCATGAGCCTTAGCCCCTTTATAAAACTGATGGTTGGGTTCGGATGCGATACCATTCCAATTTTACCATACAACCACAATAACCGAATTTGGGTAGGGCTTGACTAGAAGTTTATATATCTTAGTATGGGTTCCCTTGCGGAAGAGGTTTGAGCTGAGGCTACCTCGTGATGATTGTCCACCTGTGCAGTTTCCAAGATGACAGATGGTCATGGTTGGGATGCCAAACTCATAGGGGAGGTGCCTATACTAGGGTGTGTAATTGAAAGGTTAGGATTGATTATCCACATACTGAGTATGGTGATTCGGGATTGTTCCTGGCGGATGTATCGAATGTTGTGGTGAAAGTGTACCACCTCTAAAGAGTGTCAAACTATTCGAATAGCCACGTCCGCCGTTATGGACAGTTGGAGTGGCCAAACTGTTCCATCGTCAGATGTTTTCAAAATGACTTAGGAAATGAATTATGAGTTTGACTTGACCATAATAGGGTTGTGAACAAGAAAACTAAGTTCCCACTTAGGTGTTGTAAAACTTTAAGTTAGTTTTCTTTACTTCTAAACTCAGTTAGAGATAAACTTGGCTTTTTGCAAATAAACCTAGAGCTTAGGATTCCTACTTGAACCACTTTACTTGTTAGTGATAGTTTGCGAGTACTTAAAGAGTACTCATGGCTTTATCCCTGGCTATTCCTATGGACAGACTATGAGGAGGACTACTAGGATGATGGACAGCACGAAGTCTATGACAACTAGGATCATCTTTCCATCGTCAGCATTGCCTGTGACCTTGAAGATGGAGCTTCGAGCATGCTACCATTATTATATTATTCCGCTGCATTGATTTATTAAGACTGGATCATGAGATCCTTTATTTGTAAGACATTTGTTATGGTTTGTAATTGATGATGAACTATGGTACCAATATGTTATGTCTCGCAAAAATGGTATTCCTGGGATTGCGATGTATGGCGTAACAGGCATCTGGGATTGAAAATCCGGGTGTTGACAAGTTGGTATTAGAGCCATCCTGACCATAGGAGACCCTAGTTAGAATGGACGCTTGAATCAAAAACGTAGTTTCAAAACAAAAGAAGTGAGTATTTATGAAAACCTATTCTCATTCTTATCACTTTGATTCTTTCATGAAAATTCATGCCCCTCGAAAATTCTTGCAAACTTACATAAAATTTGACACACTTGATCACTCTACTAACTTACTCATCCTACATTCTTATAGATGGAGGTGAAGTATAGCAAGTTCTACCAGTTGGGCAATGGAGGACAACTCATCTTTGTGCGCGATTTGGACCAACTCTTGGAACTCTTGAGCACCCGCACCCCGAGTTCTTTGGAGCGCAGCTCAATGATCGACAAGGAGGAGAACTACAATGGCTGATTTTTGCCAATCTTAGAGGCAAGATGGAGGCACCCACCTCGAAGTGAATCCAATTCACCTTAAGAGAGAACAACTGGCTAGACGGACTCGCCAGGGCTATGCAGGAAGCTCTTGCCCGTCTATGTGGGCAAAGCATTAATCAGATCAAGGGTACTCGCTTTGAGTACTACGCAAGGTGTGATGCTATGGGACGGCCATTAGAGGTGCCACAACACCCAGAGCTGAAGCATCACGTGGATCATCTCAGCTTCATGATGTATGACAGGCAGAAGGAGTTGCACAACACCCGCGCATATGCCAACCACAACTATGCCATTGTATTCAAGCAGGACCAGACCCTCACCATCCTTGCGAAGGAGCGCCAGACATTTTGCCGTCTACGTGACAAAAAGGATCGCATCATTGCTCGCCTTCGTCACAAAGTGACAGACTTGGAGGAGACCATCCATGAGCGGGACATGCAGCTTGAGGAGAGGGAGAATGTAGGGGAAGATATCCGTGGAGACCCTTACTGTAACATCCTTGGATCATCAAACTCTAATCATCAAAATTAGGGTTAACAAAAACTTTTCTGAATAAAATTATGAAAGCATGCATGTATGCATTTCATTTTGAATTCTTTTGAACCAACTTGTTTGTGTGTTCCTTTGCTTGTAAAATGTTTCTTAGGTGAAATAAACATCATCTAAAACATTTCCCAAACTTTTCCTAAAGACAAATAAATCAAAACAAATAAAATAAAGGAATGGTCACTTTGACCAATTTAACTCCCATGCCTACTTTGGATGTCTCAAACTTTCAGAACCTAACAGAAACTTTTCTGGATCTTTGCACCCCTTGATTGTACTCATAACAAAGTATCAAGGCCCTCTTTGTGATCATCCAGAAACTTTCAAATGCATAGTTTAAATGACAATTCAAAATTGAATCTTTATCATATGGGAAGATCCCACTTTTTCAAAAACCACTCAAACAAGCTCAACTCTCAAAACCCAAGCATCTGCAGACTCACCAGCACCAATCTAGCACACCCACCAAAAATCTTTTCAAAATTCAAAACTTGATTTCATGCGGCCATTTCATCAAACACATTGCAGACACAAATCAAACAAAATCAAAACACTATAGTGTGCAGTGTTTTGAGCCTAACTTGTTCCCTCTCTGGGCACCACTAGCCTTAGTAGATCATCTAACAACCTTAACTAATCACTAGCACCACTGTAAGCTTGGCAATGCCATCAATGGTGAGCAGGCCGAATGCACCATTGTCACCCCCATGTCGACAACAAGCTAGGAGGAGAAACAAGCCTAGCCAGCATGTCTAGGAGGCAGCCCACCGTCCACCGCCACTCCCTGTCCACCGCTCGAACCTTGCCAACCACTGGACCACACGCACAGACCGCGCCCAGACCGCCAGCGACCATGCCGAGCGTGCGCTAGAGCGCCACCCTCGACCGAAGCCCATAGACCGCGCCGCCCTCGCCGCGTGCATATGCGATCACCACCGACCCAGGAGACCGCCAGACATCCCCGTTCGCCGCCCCATGCCGCACAGCCACCGCTCGCCATCGAAGACGCCGCCTCTGCCGCGCAGAGCGTCGCATGTTCCAGACCAAACCGCACCGCCCCACGCCTCGAAACCATGTAGTTGATCATCGCCAGGGAACACCGCATCGCCCTACCTTCGCCCATGCCAATAGCCGCCTGTACCATCGCCCCCGACGAGGTCACCGTGCGCCCCGTCGGTCCCCTCGCTCGACTATAAATAGAGGCCACCCCCGCTCGAATTCTTCACACCATTCTACTCCCCTCTCCTCACTAATCGTGCAACACCGTTCTTGGAGCAAGGCGAGCAGCACTTTGCCGGAATTTCACCGGAGCCCGCCGCCTCTAGAGAAGAAGGGCGCCATCGATATCGTCCACCCCAGGAGCTGCCGCAACCACCCCTGAGTTCGCCATCGTCGACTTCGTCGTTCGCCCACCTCGCCGACCCTCGCCAGCACCCCGGTGAGCCCCCAGCAACCCCCACTGGGCGCGCTAGGTTTCTTTCTCGCCGGCGTTGCCCAACGTTGACGATGACTCCCAGCCGTTGGATTAGAATCAGATCAAACGACCCACGTTGCCCCGTACCGCTTTGCACCCCCTGTGTCACTGACAAGTGGGGACACCCACTTAAGCAGCCTGCGGGAGCACTGCGCTTAGCAGGCCGGCCCGTTAACCTTTCCCGCGCAGCCCAGTTATTTGAATTAAACCTTTTCCATTTTATTTCAAACACACTTCTGTACCCAGTTTCAAAAATCAACTTAGGTCGATTCAGTGCACCAAATTGAATGAAACCAATTTTGTTGGAAAGGTCTGGGAATGCTGAATCCAAGCCCGTTGGATTCAAGTCATTTGGATCTATAGATCACCCATGGTAAAAATAACAAGGCAGAAGCTTTTCTGCATTCAAACATTTTTCAAATTTAAACCATAATAGCTTTTGAGTTGATTCCAACTCTAAAAAATCACATTTAACCATACCTTTCAGAATATATAAAAATATATAGGTTTACTTGCAGAAATAATGTTCAAGTAATAAAAGAATGCTACACAGGCATTTCTAGACACATTAATTAATTAAAATAAAAGGGTAAATCATTATTAAATTGTGACACCACTTTAATTCATATTCCCATGGACTAAAATATGTGGTTATGACATGTGTCAACATGATCCCATGTTTGGTTTGGAGAATATTAAATATTAAGTAGTTTTTCAATGAGTAGAAATTACTTTTCTAAAAATAAAAGGAATTAAACCAAGCCTTAATCTTGTAATGTTAGAGATGATGTTAGATCATCAATAGGATCCTTGTGTGTGATGATTGCAAGTATTTAAGTATTTTTTGGTGATTGTGTACCTCGTATTTATTTATAGACGCTAGTACCAACCAAGGATACGAGGAGGAAGGAGGATTCTACGAAGAAGAAGCCGAGGAGAACTTCAACTACTACTCTACACAAGGCAACCTTAATACTACTAGTTGAATGTGCAAGCTTTATTAACTAAGTGGACCAATGCAAGCTAACCCTTGCAAGATACCCTACTGATGCCACAAACCACTACTTGTTACTATGCCCACTATATGCCATAAGCATATGTGATCATACCCATTTGATAAACCAATCCTAGTTTTACTTGCAAGCTTCTTACTTTATTTCTTTATCAAAGCTTACTTAGAGTTTACTTAAGAGATTGGTAGATACTAGAAAGATATGTGAAGGTTGCATAAAGAGCATAAAATTTGGCCTAAGTTAGAAACCTTGATATCAGCCTGAGACATAAGGTTGTACTTAGTTGAAACTCCACTAGTCCACCACCCCTCATTAGTGCCTACCCCCACTTATAGATGCTAGTGCTAAGCATAAAACTTGATCAACTTTAGATGGGAATACTTGGTGGAAAAATGGTTATGAAAACCTAGGAATGATAGATCATTCTATTGAAATGTTTTGGACATGTGTTTCCGAACACTTGATGATTTTGGTGATGAAAATGTTGAGGCATGAGCCTTAGCCCTTTATAAACTGATGGTTGTCTGGATGCCATACCATTCCAATTTTATCGTACAACCACAATACCTGAAGATTGGGTAGGGCTTGACTAGAAACTTATATACCTTAGTATTAGTTCCCTCACGGCCAAGGTCTGAGCTGAGGCTACCTTGTGAAGATTGTCCACCTGTGCAGTACCCAAGATGACAGTTGGTCATGGTTGGGAGGCCAAACTCACAGGAGAGGTGCTTATACTAGGGCGTGTAATTGAAAGGTTAGGATTGATTATCCACATACTGAGTATGGTGAATTCAGGATTTGTTCCTGACGGATGTATCGAATGTTGTGGTGAAAGTGTACAATCTCTGCAGAGTGTCAAACTATTCGAATAGCCGCGTCCGCGGTTATGGACAGTTGGAGTGGCCATACTGTTCCCCCGTCAAACTTTTCAAAATGACTTGTGAAATGAATTGAGACTTCGACTTGACCACAACAGGGTTGTGATATGAAATACAAGTTCCCACTTAGGTGTTATAAACTTTTAACTAGCATTCGTTGCTTCTAAACTTAGTAGAGATAAATCTGGCTTTTTGCAAAATAACCCTAGAGCCTAGTGTCCTATTATCAAAACCCCCTTTCACTTGTTAGTATTAGTTTGCGAGTACTTAAAGAGTACTCATGGCTTTGTCCCTGGATATCCCCATGGCCAGACTATGAAGAAGAGTACCTGGAGGATGGACCCCAGGAAGGTTACGACAACTTGGATCATCTCCCATCGTCAGCATTGCCTGTGACCCAGAAGATGGAGCTTCGCCCCCGCTACCGTTACTATTACGTATTCCGCTTCTTGATGTTGTATTAAGAACTGGATCATGAGATCCCTATTTGTGTAAGAACTTATGTACGGTTGTAATGGATGATGTACTATGGTATCCAATTCTGTTATGTCTCGCAAAAATGGTAATGCTGGGATTGCGATGTATGGCATAACAGGCATCTGGGATTAAAAATCTAGGTGTTGACACTTACTCCTACCTCAGTGACGATGATGACTACCTAGAGGACCAAGCCATGGACTTCCACACTGATGATGATGATTCCGCCTTCATTGATGATGATGATGATGATGAAGCCACCGATTCTGATGAGTAGTAGCACTTGAGCACAATCGTAGGTGTGAGTTGTATCCAGTCCAATTGTATCGTAGTTTCATAGAATGGTTCTTAAAACCATTTGTTACCTTAGTGTGGTGTGTTTTTGTATTGGGTGATATGAATGAATGAAAAGCAGGTTGCTAGTTGGCAAAACCTGAGTCAAACTTAAAGTTAAAAAACTTTTCAAAAACAAAGCCATGAACCTTAGAAATTTCCCTCTTGTCTCATGATCTATCTCAATCTTCAGATGCCTCGCGGAGGAAGCAGTTCATCCCCGGACCCAATGCTGCAAATCTTGCAAATGTTGGTTTCGAATCGTGAAGCTGAAAGAGCCAAACGTCAAGCCAACTTAGCCACCCTTCAACACATAGCTCAGATGGCCAATAACAATCAAGTCCATGGAAACCAGGACAACCATGGATCCAAGCTCAAGAACTTTCAGAACACCAATCCACCCATTTTTAGTAAGTCTGAAGAGCCATTAGATGAAGATGACTGGTTGCAGACCATGGAGAACAACTTAGAAGTCGCAGGAGTGGAGGCCAATGATAAAGTACTGTTTGCCACCCATTATCTGGCAGGTGATGCAAGACCTTGGTGGAATAGCATCCGTACCATGAATGGAGGACAGATGATGACTTGGGATGAATTCAAACTCAAGTTTAGCCAAACCCATGTGCCACCGGGTTTAATCAAGAAGATGAGAGATGAGTTCAGAGAATTGAAGCAAGGGAGGATGACAGTAGTTGAGTACCATGACAAATTTCTGTCATTATCTAGGTATGCACCAGATGAGATTGACACGGAAGCCAAGAAGAAGGAGAGATTCTTGAATGGTGTAAGATCCCACCCTTATAAAGGTAAGGATCCCTGTGATTGCAATGCTAGTACCTGGATCAATTGCTAGCATCCATAGTTTAAGATGAAGTACACACAAACAAAGGTCATTATTACAACTTCATTGCAGAGATAACATAGTCTTTTACAACTCCATAGCCATATGCTAGTACAAGAGTTCAACTAAACAATATAAAATAGAAGTCTTCATCTTCATGTGCCATAGGCAAGCATGTTGAGTGTAGACTCATAACCCCTAATCATCATCAGAGTAACCTGCAACATCACAAGTTACAGCCACAGTGGGTCAATACATTGGAATAGTATAGGCAAGTGATACCTTAGTAGAATATTAACATCTAGTTACTACATGAATTTGGTTAAGTGTAGCTTAGGCTTGCTTTGCTCAAAATAGGTTTTACCTTTCAGTTGAAAACAAGTATCTTAACTTAGAGGAAATTCTAACATTTCTAAAACTACTAGGATTTCCCAAGCATAGCATATAGATACTTAGCAAAATATTCATGGAAGACCTATACAAAATATTTCTAATGCATAGGCAAAAATATTGGGACATAAATATGAAGCACCACTTGCCTTGGTAGTTGGGGGAGTAGCAACAATCTTCACAACCACAATCACTACTAGCACCAAAATCTACACATAAAATGATAGCACCAAAATCACATATCAAAATATACAAGCAAAAATATATGAATGCATGCAAATGCCATGTGATGATTTTTTTCTAGATCAAACAAGACAAGTATACAGTACTGAAACACAAACAATACAAATATACACTAAATAAACTTTATTTAGTTTTTAAATCATTTTTCAAATAATTTCTATACTCAAAATATCCTATAAATGTCTCTGCAAAAATAACCAATTTTACAAAAGCAAATCATTAAACAAATTGCATGGTTGGATAGAATTCTTTCCCCTGATTACAATGATATAAAATTTGCAAAATTTGAACGTGTGGATCAAAAGTTATGAATTTTACAAGTTTGAACAACTAATAGATCTATTTCCAGATTTTAAATTGAAAACACAGACACGCAGCGTGTTCTGATTGGCTCGTACCGGTTCGGCCGGATCAATCAACATGGGCCGCACAATCTAAATGAAATCTCACGGGCCAGATCTATTTGTACCCCTTCGATAAGTGATCTAATCCTATGTGCTAGATCTAGATCCAACGGTTGCCAAGCATGCGACCAAAGATGGGCGGCACAAATGGATGCTGGCAGCGGCGGCGCTACTGGCGACGATGTTCCGACAAATACAGGAGGAGATGGGGGTTGTGGCGTGGCTTACCAGACTCGCAAGAACACGAGGAAGCTCAACGTGTTGCTGGCGTGGACAGGGGCGAGCTGCTGTGGTTGTAGGAGCTCATCGGAGTTGAGGACAGCGTCGGGTGCACGGTGACGAAGACGTAGGCGACGCTCTGGATCACCCTAGAACAAACCAGGTGTATCAGGAGGTGTGCAAGAACACGGCGAACACTACTTGGTCAAGGAGAAGACAAGGGGTGGTCGGGTTTTACCTCAATCGTTCGTCGGAGTCGAGCGATGGTTCTGACGTTTGCGGGCGTCAACGGGGATGACGACCTGGGTCACGAGAGGGCAAACAAATGGCATCAGGAGACACGCAACATAACTCCGGTCATGCTTGTTTGAACCAGAGGCAGAGGGGCGGTCGGAGCTCACTGTAATCGCCCGTCGGAGGTCGTCGGTACCGCGGTGGTTTGAGCTCGAATGCGAGCATCCTGGTGACGGAATAAGCGAGGGAAGTGAGGGGAAAGATGCGGAGAGGAGAGGGGGTTTTGTAGCCGGAGCGAGGGCGAGAATTATGCGCTGATTCAATGGGATTTAATCAAGGTTTAAACACGGCTTCAATGCACGGTGGTAACGGCGGAGCGGTGACTGCGCACGAGGATTCGGGGAAGACGACGCTGACGTGGAGAGGGCCCAGCGTCAGTGGCTGCGGGGTTGGTTCGATGCGGGTGAGAGAAGGAGCAGAGAGAACTGTCCTGGGTGGGCTTAGTGGGCTAGTTCCTGTACTGGGCCAGAATGGCAGCGCTGGCCTTATCCACTTTCTTTTATCTTTTTCTATTTCTAATTTGATTTTCTGAAAACATTTTCAAACCAAAATGAATTCAAATTTGTTCTAAATTTTGTATGATGGATCCAACTCTTAATTGAGCATTTAGCACTATTGTTCACTCAAACTTACTTTGGTCCTTTGAAATTTTAAAACAAAACAGTGCCTTTACCATTGTTTAATAAAGGTATAAAATGGTTTTAAATTCATTCTTTGTTTTGAAAACTTTGTCCAATCTTTGGAAATTATCAAACAAACTTAGGATCAAATATCTTTGGTTTAAAACAATAAATCTCAAACTAGAGAGTAGCATTGGGCCAGTGCCTTGCTTACATAAAATAATAGACATTCAAATGTTCTTTTTTGAAATGACATTGAAAATGATCCTAAAATGATTATGAATGCATGGATGATATGCAAACTTTGAAATCAAGATTTTTGGGATGTTACAAATTTAACCCCCTTAAGGTGAATCTCGCCCTCGAGATTCGGATTGGCTAGCAAATAGGTGAGGGTGGTCTTTCCGAAGGTCATCTTCTCTTTCCCATGTTGCTTATTCTTCGGAATGATGGTTCCACTGTACTTTGGATAATTTGATAGTCTTTGTCCGAGTAACTCTTTCTGCAGTCCCAAGAATTTTGATAGGCTTCTACTCATAGGTGAGATAACTTTCCAATTGGACCTCCTCCAAAGGTATAGTATCCTTTAAAGAAGTCTCTTCCATCTCTGGATGGCATTTCTTTAGCTGACTCACATGAAACACATTGTGAACGGCAGACAATGATTCCGGCAATTCAATATCAAAAGCTACTTCTCCTTTACGACTCTGAATCTTGAATGGTCCAACATATCTTGGGGCCAATTTTCCTTTGACTCCGAATCTCTTCACTCCACGAAGTGGTGACACTCTAAGATAAGCTCTATCACCCACTTCATAGGTGACTTCTCTACTCTTAGGATCTGCGTAGCTCCTCTGTTGGGACTGTGCTATCTTCAATCTGTCCTTTACTAGCTTGACTTTCTCTTTAGCCTCCTTGATTAGTTATGGTCTGAACAAATTTCTTTCTCCCACACCATTCGATAGCAATGGGGTAGTACACTTTCTCCCATAGAGAAACTCAAACGATGCCATCTCAATACTGGCTTGATAGCTGTTATTGTATGAGAATTCTGCGTAAGGAAGACTTTCATCCCAACTAGCTCCGTATTCTAGGGCACATGCCCTCAACATATCTTCTAAAATATGGTTGGTACTTTTTGTCTGTCCATCAGTCTGGGGGTGAAAAGCAGTACTGAATTCCAATCTCGTTCCCAATGACTCATGTAGTTGCCTCCAGAAATGAGAAGTAAATTGAGTTCCCCTATCTGACACAATACTCTTGGGTACTCCATCCAGACACACGATCCTATTCATATAGATCTTGGCCTACTTAGCACTTGTATAGGTTGTCTTCACGGGTATGAAATGAGCCACTTTAGTTAGGCGATCCCCTACTACCCAAATAGAATCTTATCCTGATCTGGTCCTTGGCAATCCGGTAATGAAATCCATGCCAATCTTGTCCCACTTCCAATCAGGAATAGGTAGTGGTTGTAGTAATCCTGCTGGTTTCTGATGTTCCGCTTTCACTCTACTACATACATCACACAAAGCAATATGTTCTGCGATGTCTTTCTTGAGATTATTCCAGCAAAATCTTTCCTTCATATCCATGTACATTTTTGTGCTACCCGGATGAATGGAATATGGTGAGTTGTGTGCTTCTTGTAAAATCAGTTTCCGAAGCTCCGGATCTTGTGGAACGCAGATATGTTTACCATACAAATAAAGTACCCTGTTTGTCTTCATGGAATCCTTTGGCTTTTCCCTTGCCAATCTTTTCCTTAATCTCTTCGATTTCCTTGTCCGTCTTTTGGGCTTCCTTGATCTTGTCCAACAAGGTGGGTTGAACATCCAATGACATGAGATGTCCTTCAGGCACAATCTCCAATCTGAGGTCTCTAAATTGGGCACACAGATCATCTGGCAACTCTCCCTTAGTAAGGCCATTCACAAATACCTTACGGCTTAGTGCATCCGCTACAACATTTGCTTTACCGGGGTGGTATTGACTCAAGTCATAGTCCTTGATGAGTTCTATCCATCTTCTTTGTCTCATGTTGATTTCTTTCTAAGTGAAGATATACTTCAAACTTTTGTGATCTGTGAACACTTCACATCGCTTTCCCAAAAGATAATGTCTCCATGTTTTGAGTGCATGGACAACAGAGGCTAACTCCAAATCATGAGTAGGGTAATTTACCTCATGAGTTTTGAGTTGTCTCGAGGCATAAGCCACAACTTTCCCTTCCTGCATTAGAACTGCACCTAATCCATGATAAGATGCATCACAATACACTTGGAAATCCTTCTCCAAATCAGGCAGGCATAGGACTGGTGCTGTCACTAGTCTCTTCTTCAATTCTTGGAAACTAAGTCGACATCCTTCATTCCAAGCAAATTTATTGTCTTTCTTTAGTAACTCTGTCATGGGCTTAGCTACCTTGGAGAAATTCTCAATGAATCTTCTGTAGTATCCTGCCAAGCCAAGGAAACTACGAACTTCCTTTACTGACTTAGGAGATTCCCATTCAGTTAAAGCCGACACTTTTGCGGGATCAACTGCTACACCATCTCCTGACACAACGTGTCCAAGAAATCCAACTTCATTCAACCAGAATTCACACTTGCTGAATTTGGCATACAGCTTATGCTCTCTAAGCTTCTCAAGTATCAAACACAAATGTCCTTCATGCTCTTCTTTGCTCTTGGAGTAGATCAAAATGTCATCGATGAAAACGACAACAAACTTGTCAAGGAACTCGATGAACACCTTGTTCATCATATTCATGAAGTAAGTTGGTGCATTGGTGAAACCAAATGGCATTACGGTGTACTCATACAATCCATACCTAGTGGTGAAAGCTGTCTTAGATATGTCTTGTTCCCTTATCCTAAGCTGAAAATAACCTGACCGGAGATCAATATTTGAGAACACACAGGCTCCTTCTAGCTGATCAAACAAGTCATTGATTCTGGGCAAAGGATATTTGTTCTTGATAGTCACCTCATTGAGTGAACGATAATCTATGCATAACCTTTGACTTCTATCTTTCTTTTCCACAAACAACACTGGTGCTCCCCAAGATGAAGAACTTGGTTGAATAAATCCTTTCTGCAACTGTTCTCCAAGTTGTTTCTTGAGTTCTTTCAACTCATCAACTGACATCTTGTAAGGTCTCTTTGCTATTGGTCCTGATCCTGGCAGCAAGTCAATCAGAAATTCCACATCTCTATCAGGTGGCATTCCCGGCAATTCTTCCGGAAACACATCCGGATATTCACTCACAATTGGCACACTGTCTATGCTAACCCCCTTAAGAGAATTTAGCTTACTCCCTTTTGATTCAAAGTTAGACTTGAATCTTATTCGTTTCTTTTCCGGGGTTGTGAGTGCGACATTATGATTGGCACAATCTAGTACTCCTTCATACTTGGTCATCCAGCCCATTCCCAAAATTACATCCAGTCCTTGGGAATCTAGAATTATCAGACTCACTGGAAACTTATGCTTCCCAAATTCTATCACTAGATCACGACATCCAAGACTTACTATCATATCTCCACCGGGAGAACTTAATTTTATTGGACACCCAATATTTTCAGGTGGAAACCCATTTCTATCAACAAATGCTTTTGATATGAATGAATGTGATGCACCAGTATCAAAAAGAACAAGTGCTGGAATAGAATTGAGTTTGAACTTACCAGCCACAGCATCAGGTTCCTCATAGATCTCTTCCACATTAATGTGGTTCACCTGTCCCTCCTGGAAAGGGTTGGGCTTATTGGCACCATCAACTTTCTTTTCTGGGCACTCATTTGCATAATGCCCCATCTTCTTACACTTGAAGCATTCAACCTGACTGAGATCCTTCTTGATAGGCTGGCTTCCACTACCACTTCCACTTCCATTGTAGTGGCTCTTGTATCCACTCTTGTGGTCTTTGTACTTGTCATTATCATGACTACGGTTATGCTTGTTGTCATGATGGCGGTTGTGGTTGTGGTGGCTATTGTACTTTCCATGTTTGTGGGATCCAGAACTCCCACTATCATCATGATGGGAACGCTTGTGAGACGATCCCGAGCTATGCTTGTCAGAGCTGTGCTTCCTCTTTCTGCTTTCAACTTGTTTCATCTTGTTCTCCAAGATGGTAGCCTTGTCACAAAGTGATTGGTAGGTTGGGACATAGGCCACAGATAACTGCAGATTCAGTTCATCATTTAGTCCTTCGAGGAATTTCTCTTTCCTCTTGGCATCAGTATCAACTTCATCCGGTGCATATCACGCCAGATTGTTGAACTCCTCAATATATTCAGCCACGCTGCGGTGGCGCTACTTCAGGTTATGGAACTCCTTCTTCTTCAAACTCATCACCCCGAATGAGATGTGAGATGTACGGAAACCATCTTCAAAGATATCCCATGTCACATCCTCAATGGGAGTGGTGATCTGGAAGTTATCCCACCAAGTTGCTGCTGGTCCTTCCAATAGATGTGCTGCAAACCTGACCTTCTCCTCGTCGGTGTAGCTGACAGTTACCAAATCCTTGTTCACCGAACGTAGCCAATCATTGGCCACCATGGGATCAGTAGTTCCTGAGAACTTTGTAGGCCTCAGTCTTAGGAATCTGGTGAGCATGTCAAATCCTGGGGGATTGTTCTGATTGTTGTTGTTGTTGTTGTTGTTGTTGTTGTTGTTGTTGTTGTTGTTGTTGTTATTCTGATTCTACATAAAAGTGGTCATCATCTGCATCAGCTGTGCCTATGCTGTCATCAGCTGCTGCATCTCTGGGGTGACATTGTTGTTGTTTGGGTTGGGGTTGGCACGTCGAGGAGGCATCTGTGGTTTTCATAAGGATAAGAATGAGATACCAATATATGCTTACTATGCACAAAACATCACATAGACAATCACCAAATCAACATCAAAATAACATAAGGTTCAACGACATAAACAACAAGTTTGAAAAGGTAAACACACCATAGCAAGCCACCCACATGTTGGATGGTCGTTGCGACTCAATAATCATAAGCATGGTAAATGAATGATAAATGAGTAGTCATCACTACTCCTCTACATCAACCTCCTCATCAACAAGTGTAAGACCTGCATTCTCCATAGCGGTCTTGTATTCCTCGACATTGGTAGTCAAGGCCTTTATCTTGGCCCATAAGAGCCCTCTTCTGTGAGCGGAGTCTCTCAATCACACCCTGCTGGTGCTCGAGCTCGAAGTCCTTGGCCTCCAGTTCTTCTTTCATCTCCTGGATCTTCTTGTTCCGGTCTTGGACTCTCTTCTCTTGGATCTTGAATTTTTTGTCCTGGCTCTCAAACTTGGCCTCCATTTCCTTGAATATCTCATCTTGCTCCGCGAAGAGCTTTTCCTTCTCACGAAGCTGCACCTGGAGCTCGTCATTGCTAAGCATGACGTTGGTCCTATCAGTATCTAGGTGCCTAATAAGAACCTCTAGGTCCTGAAGGTACAGACGAATCGGCTCCACCATCTCTCTAGCAGCATCCTCAAGCTCAATAGCCTCACCCTCCTCGTCGCGTCTCCCGAAGGGGTGAAAGTAAAGACCTCTAAGCTCCCTGGAGTGTCTCCCTACCAGACGCCCAAGTAACTCCTGCATAACTATATCCAAGCCCTTCTCCTTGTCGTCATGCATTAACTTGAAGGTGATGGTTTCCGTGGTCGGCTCTGTCTGGCGTCCGGGCTGAGTGACTCTGAAGCCCCAAAGGTCCTTCCTCTCAAACTTGGTGAGCGGAAGCGTCATGATGCTAGGGAGGGGAAGGTTGAGCACGCTAGTGAGCTCAATAAGACGAGTGCCAAAACGAGTTCCCTTGAACTCTTCGGCCGTGTTGAGAATAACAGCAGGCATCTATTTTTATAAGATAGAGAAAAGTTAGAATCAACATCAATAGAGAAAAATCACAAGACAAATATCACAAGCATATCTTTGGAAACAATCACACAAGTCAGGGCATAGACAAATCCATTACAAACATCAATGGTTCAACATAACTTAGATAAATTTTTTGAAATAAAACGATAGGTGTGGTGATCCAACTAACAAAGTACATTACAATCCCATATCACTTGCCAAGTTGGCTAAAAAGGCATCCCTAGAGGCAATCTGTCGATCCTGATCACATGACTCCATTGCTAAGTCTATGATGTCCTCTCTTAAACGTTAGTTGGTAGCCTCTAACTCTTGGGTATGCTTCTTTTCTTCCTAAGGTCATTTTGGGAGTTAAGCATTCTGCACTTGAGTCTATCACCAAGCTCCTTGATGGCCTTCCAAGCTGCATCTCTTGCAGAGACAAAGAATGTGGTGTGCATTACTGAGTTGGTGACCATGCAGAATCCCGATTCCTTGTGGTTGTCTTCCTTGTTTTTGTACAAGTGAAGTTGCACCCACCAGTACTCTACTCCTTCATCCATCACGGGAAATCCTTTGTACACAGCTGCACCATGTATTCCCATGGCAACCATGAGGTCCTTGAGGGCCTTGGGGAATTTTGTCTCACACTCCAAGGTCATGGTCATGAGTGGTCCCTTCCTCACGGCTTCGTTGATGGAGTTCATCTACAAATAGAGTTGAGAAAGAAGATTAGAAAAGTTCACGAGAAGAAAAGACAAGTGTGGAAATTGTTGAAATTTTTTCCTTAGTGGTTTCTAATCCAATCCTAGGGTCATAATCCTATAGGCAACACAGTGCTCAGATACCATCTGTAAGATCCCACCCTTATAAAGGTAAGGATCCCTGTGATTGCAATGCTAGTCCCTGGATCAATTTCTAGAATCCACAGTTTAAGATGAAGTACACAGAAACAAAGGTCATTATTACAACGTCATTCCAGAGATAACATAGTCTTTTACAACTCCATAGCCATAGGCTAGTACAAGGGTTCAACTTAACAATATAAAACAGAAGTCTTCATCTTCATGTGCCACAGGCAAGCATGTTGAGTGTAGACTCATGACTCCTAATCATCATCAGGATATCCTGCAACATCACAAGTTACAGGCATAGTGGGTCAATACATTGGAATAGTATTGGCAAGTGATACCTTAGTAGAATATTAACATCTAGTTACTACATGAATTTGGCTAAGTGTAGCTTAGGCTTGCTTTGCTCAAAATAGGTTTTACCTATCAGTTGAAAACACTAAGTTTTTCTTTGACAAAACCTTCCCAAGGAACCACCAATAGAAATTGGTGAACCTTCACCCTTGTTCAACAACAAGTTTTAACTTAGAAAATTGGGATGAGGAGATTCTTGATAGCTTCCATGTCTTGATGCTCAAATTGTCCAATACCAGGGACATGGCTAAGTACTTAGGTTCTTCCATCTGCAGAGGTTGTGCACTTTCCCCACAAGACTTGATTTTCACCAAGACAGGACCTTTCAGAAGCCTTCCCTTAGACCAAAATGGACGCGCTCCAAACCTATCAATCCCCTACCACCAACTTTCCATTTGGCTAAGTTATTGCAACCTATATGATCCAGGCAGAGCCCATAATGCCATGTGGCTGCACTAGAAGCTTCTTAACATTTGGCATCTCAAATCCCTTTGTTCCTGGGTGGCTTTCCACAAGTGAGATACACAAGGTAAACCATAGAAATGGGACTTGTGTAACCACTCAACACAAACCATTCTTTCCATTCCACCCAGGTGTTTCGTTCACTTAGTTATTTTATTAAGCAAAAACATAAGTCAAAGACTTAACAATATTTTCCATAGCATGATTATATTCCACCCTTGGTTGCTATTATCTAGGCTAAGCATGGCAATAACAAGTATCTTAACTTAGAGGAAATTCTAACATTTCTAAAACTACTAGGATTTCCCAAGCATAGCATATAGATCCTTAGCAAAATATTCATGCAAGACCTACACAAAATATTTCTAATGCATAGGCAAAAATATTGGGACATAAATATGAAGCACCACTTGCCTTGGTAGTTGGGGAGTAGCAACAATCTTCACAACCACAATCACTACTAGCACCAAAATCTACACATAAAATGATACCACCAAAATCACATATCAAAATATACAAGCAAAAATATATGAATGCATGCAAATGCCATGTGATGATTTTTTTCTAGATCAAACAAGACAAGTATACAGTACTAAAACACAAACAAGACAAATATACACTAAATAAACTTTATTTAGTCTTTAAATCATTTTTCAAATAATTTCTATACTCAAAATAATCCTATAAATGTCTCTGAAAAAATAACCAATTTTACAGAAGCAAATCATTAAAAAAAATTGCATGGTTGGATAGAATTCTTTCTCCTGATTGCAATGATATAAAATTTGCAAAATTTGAACGTGTGGATCAAAAGTTATGGATTTTACAAGTTTGAACAACTAATAGATCTATTTCCAGATTTTAAATTTAAAACATAGACACGCGGCGTGTTCTGATTGGCTCGTACCGGTTCGGCCGGATCGATCAACGTGGGCCGCACGATCTAAATGAAATCGCATGGGCCAGATCTATTCGTACCCCTTCGATAAGTGATCTAATCCTATGCGCTAGATCTAGATCCAACGGTTGCCAAGCATGCGGCCAAAGATGGGCGGCGCAAATGGATGCTAGCGGCGGCGGCGCTACTGGCGACGATGTTCCGGCGAATACAGGAGGGGCTGGGGGTTGTGGTGTGGCTTACCAGACTCGCAAGAACACGAGGAAGCTCAACGTGCTGCTGGCGTGGACAGGGGTGAGCTGCTGTGGTCATAGGAGCTCGTCGGAGTTGAGGACAGCGTCGGGTGCATGGTGACGAAGACGTAGGCGACACTCTGGATCACCCTAGCACAAACCAGGTGTATCAGGAGGTGCGCAAGGTCACGACAAACACTACTGGGTCAAGGAGAAGACAAGGGGTGGTCGGGTTTTACCTCAATCGTTCGTCAGAGTCGAGCGATGGTTCTGACGTTTGCGGGCGTGAACGGGGATAGCGACCTGGGTCACGAGAGGGCAAACAAATGGCATTAGGAGACGCGCAAGATCATGCCGGTCATGCTTGTTTGAACCAGAGGCAGAGGGGCGGTCGGAGCTCACTGTAATCGCCCGTCGGAGGTCGTCGGTACCGCGGTGGTTTGAGCTCGAATGCGAACAGCGTGGTGGCGGAATGAGCAAGGGAAGTGAGGGGAAAGATGCGGAGAGGAGACGGGGTTTTGTAGCCGGAGCGGGGGCGAGAATTATGCGCTGATTCAATGGGATTTAAGCGAGGTTTAAACGCGGCGTCACTGCGCGGTGGTAACGGCGGAGCGGTGACTGCGTGCGAGGATTCGGGGAAGACGACACTGGCGTGGAGAGGGCCCAGCGTCAGTGGCTGCGGGGTTGGTTCGACGTGGGTGAGAGAAGGAGCAGAGGGAACTGGCCCGAGTGGGCTTAGTGGGCTGGTTCCTATACTGGGCCAGAATGGAAGCGCTGGCCTTATCCACTTTCTTTTATCTTTTTCCATTCCTAATTTTATTTTCTGAAAACATTTTCAAATGATTTTCAAACCAAAATGAATTCAAATTTGTTCTGAATTTTTGTAGGATGGATCCAGCTCTTAATTGAGCATTTAGCACTGTTGTTCACTCAAACTTACTTTGGTCCTTTGAAATTTTAAAAGAAAACTGTGCCTTTACCATTGTTTAATAAAGGTATAAAAATGGTTTTAAATTCATTCTTTGTTTTGAAAACATTGTCCAATCTTTGGAAATTATCAAACAAACTTAGGATCAAATATCTTTGGTTTAAAATAATAAATCTCAAACTAGAGAGTAGCATTGGGCCAGTTCCTTGCTTACATAAAATAATAGACATTCAAATGTTCTGTTTTGAAATGACATTGAAAATGATCCTAAAATTATTATGAATGCATGGATGATATGCAAACTTTGATATCATGATTTTTGGGATGTTACAAATGGTCTGCATGATGAGATGCAGACGGTATTAGTCAACATTCCTTTCGCTGACATTGAAGCCTTAATGGATTCTGCAATCCAGATGGAAGGCAAGATCAACCAAGCCAATGAGAATCACAAGCGTCAAATGATGCATCAACCAGGAACCCACCATACCACAAAGTATCACCCCAACCTGTCTACAGGATATGCCCCGAGAAACAATAGACCCCCGATAGGCCGTCCGAACTATCCCAACCGTGGAGGAGGAAACCCAAGGCCCGAAGGAAACCACAACAAAAACCCCGACAACGCCAACAATTTCAACCGTGCACCGCCTAAGTTCACAACAACAACAACAACACCAATACTGCCCCAAGGACTAGAAGCAATGTCGTGCCTGTTGCAGGAAAAGACAAGTCTCGGGTTACTTGTTATGAATGCGGAGTGAAGGGTCACTACTCCAATGAGTGCCCCAAGAAGCTTGCAGCAGCTACCAATGGGAATGCCCCAGCTCACCAGTAGCGCCGTGTTCAGCCTGGAAGGATATTTTCCCAGGGAACTCAATCAACCGCAACGGTCGTCTGTTTCACATGAATGCTGAAGAAGCTCATGAAGCGCAAGATGTCGTGCTGGGTATGTTTTCTGTTAACTCAGTACTTGCAAGCATGTTGTTTGACTATGGAGCATTGCAGTCGTTTGTTACAGAAGAATTTTCATGCACTAGTAAGATTCAACCAACAAAAATGAAGCATGTTATGATAGTTCAAATACCTAGTTCACCCACCAAATCTAGACAAATTTGCAAGGTCGTACCAATCAGAATCCATGGAATAGAATAGATTTTTATGCTAATATAATAGTACTTGGAACCAAATGTTTGGAATTAGTACTAGGAATGGATTGGATGTCGAAACATAAAGGATTAATCGACTGTGCCAAGAAAGCCATAACCATGACTAGTACCACTGGAGTATTAGTAGAGCATGTATCTGAGACCTTGCCCCGTCAATTCAAGTGCAACAAGAGTCTAGCTCAACCAACCATTGACCAAGTCAGAGTAGTCTGTGAATACCCCGACGTATTCCCATATGTATTGCCCGGTATGCCCCCAGATCGGGATGTCGAGTTTATCATTGAACTAATCCCTGGAACTGGACCCATAGCTCAGAGACCTTATAGCATGAACCCGTCTGAATTAGTGGAGCTGGAGAAGCAACTAGATTCTATGCTGGAGATAGGTCTAATTCAACTAAGTGTGTCGCCATGGAGATCACCTGTTTTGTTTGTGGATAAGAAAGATGAAGGTAACCGTTTGTGCACGGATTGCGGAAGCTGAATGATGTCACCATTAAGAACAAGTACCCACTGTCGAAGATAGAAGACCTGTTTGACTAGTTGACTGGTGCCAAAGTGTTTTCTAAGATTGATCTTGGAACTGGTTATCATCAACTCAAGATTCACGCAGAGGATATTCCAAAGACTGCCTTTACCACCAGATATGGACTGTATGAGTACACTGTCATGTCTTTTGGATTAACCAATGCCCCATTTTATTTGATGAACCTCATGAATAAGATTTTTATGAACTTCATGGATAAGTTTGTCCTTGTTTTCATCGATGACATTCTGATCTATTCCAAATCAAAAGAAGAACATGAGCTACACCTAAGTACCATCCTTGAAACCCTTAGGGAGCATCTGTTGTATGCCAAGTTTAGCAAATGTGAGTTATGGTTAAAGGAAGTAGGATTCCTCGGACATATCGTGTTGGCAGGAGGAATTGCTTTCGACCCTGCCAAGGTTAAGGATGTTGAAGAATGGCAAGCCCCAACCACCCAAACCCAAGTTCGTGCATTTCTCGGATTAGCAGGATATTACCGCAAGTTCATGGTAGGATTCTCGAGCATCGCAAGACCCATGACCCAATTTTTGAAGAAAGATAAGAAGTTTGAATGGACGGACAAATGTGAAGCAAGTTTTCAAGAGCTTAAGAAGATATTGATTTCATCCCCAATCTTGATTATGCCGGATATCACGAAGCCTTTTGATGTGTTTTGTGACGCATCCAAGGTTGGTCTCGGATGTGTGTTGATGCAAGAAGGAAAAGTCATATCCTATCTATCCCGACAACTAAAGAAACATGAGCAGAATTACCCTACCCATGACCTTGAACTAGCAGCCATAGTTTTAGCCTTGAATACATGGTGACATTACCTCATGGGTAACCGCTGTGAGATTTATTCGGATCACAAGAGCCTGAAGTATATTATCACCCAAAATGAGCTGAATATGAGGCAAAGGAGATGGATAGAGCTAATCAAGGACTATGACCTTGAATTTCACTATCACCCCGGCAAAGCCAATGTGGTAGCAGATGCTCTTAGCAGAAGGCCGTGTCGATTGAACACCCTGATTCTAAAGTAGCAACCAAGTTTGCACAAGGAGTTGGAAGATTTCAGAATGGAACTAGTTAGTGAAGGATTTTTGGCTAGCATAGAACTTTAACCCACTTCCATTAGTCAGATCAAGTAGGCACATAAAGGAAATGCTAGTATCGAAGGAATAAAACGTCCTATTGGTACAGGAAAGGTACCCGGATTCACCGAAGATGAAGAAGGAGTTTTGTGGTACAAAGGACGTATATGTGTACCAGCAGAT
This sequence comes from Avena sativa, assembly GCA_916181665.1. Taxonomy (NCBI): domain Eukaryota; kingdom Viridiplantae; phylum Streptophyta; class Magnoliopsida; order Poales; family Poaceae; genus Avena; species Avena sativa. The sequence goes on along the minus strand of OV702280.1, from coordinate 58,589,385 downwards.
TCAGAATTGAAGCAAGATATTTTGAAAGAAGCCCATGATACTCTTTATTCTATCCACCTGGAGGAACGAAGATGTATCAGGATTTGAAGGAGCAATTTTGGTGGCATAAGATGAAGATAGAAATCGGAAGCTATATAGCCAAATGTGATATCTGTCAGAGAGTCAAGAAGGGACATCAGAGACCCGCAGGACTTTTGCAACAATTGAAGATTCTGGAATGGAAATGGGATTCAGTAGGAATGGATTTTATCACTAGTTTGCCTACAACTAGTAGGGGAAATGACTCTATCTGGGTCATAGTGGATAGACTGTCCAAACTCGCTCATTTCTTACCAGTCAAGACCACCTATCAGAGTTCGAAGCTAGCAAAGTTGTACATTGCTAGAATAGTCAGGTTGCATGGAGTCCTGTAACATCCCTAAAATCATGTATTCAAGTTTAGCATATCATCCATGCATGCATTCTCATTTAGGACTCAAATTCAAACACATTTCGAAGAAAACAGAAACTTGGAGTGCTATGATTTTATGTGAGGAAACTTTAACTCAAATGCCACTCTCTAGTGGAGGAATATTTGTTTTAACACCATTATTGTAAGATCATAAGATTGGATTGATTGTGAGCATGGCTTGGACAAAAATTTACAAAACAAATATGGTTTTAAACCATTTTCAAAATCTATTCAAATCAAATACTAAGGCACTGTTTATTTTGATTTCTAAAAAAGACCAAGCTAGTCTAATGAAACAGCAAGGTTTTATGTTCAAAATTATGAGGTTTACACTCTACAAAAAATCCAGAAAATATTTGAATTCATTTGCTTTTGAATTTATTTGAATATGATTCCAGAAAATCGAATTAGAAAAAGAAAAAGGTCAAAGAAAAGAAAAAGGGCCAGCGCTACTCTTTTTGCCTAGCAACGAACCCAACCCACTTAGCCCACCCGGCGCATTTTCCCTCTGCCATTCTCTCACCCGCGCCGAACCAACCCAACCAGTCGCTGACTAGTGGCCCCATCGCCACGTCATCATCGTCCTCCCCAGAAACCGCGCGATGAACACGTCGTCGCCGCCGTTACCTCGCGGATTAAATCGAATCAATTCCCTTGATTCCGGCAGTAATTCGCCCAGCCTTCACCTGCTACTTAAACCCCACCCCGCCGCGGTCATTTTCCCCCACACTGCACACTCTCCTCGCCACCAGGCTGCCGACAATTCGAGTTGCACCGCCGCTGTACCGAGAGACTCTGGCGAGCCATCACGGTGAGTATTGAGCGCCCCTTGCCTTCTGGTCTGAGCGATTTGCTTCGCAATCATCTCGCGCATATTCTCATGCTTTCATTTCATCCTGAATCGCCCTAGGTCGTCGCCCTCGTCGACATCTAGAAACGGCCGAAGCTTGACTCAACTCCGACGAGCCATTCCGGTGAGCCCTGTGTTCCCCTCTGCCTCTGGTTCACGCAATCATGTTCGCCAGTGCCTCACGCATCCTTTAACGTTCTCCGTTTGAACCCTTGTGCCCCAAGACGTCGTCTTCGACTCCGACAGTGAGCACCCTACGCTCAGACGAACTCCGACGAGATCCTGCTGCCGTGTCCGAGCGCCCCGACCCTGTCCGTCTGCAAGTTGAGCATATACACGTTCTCGCAATCTCGGTAAGCACTAGCACGACCACCCTGCCCCTCTGGTCTTGCCGGCGTGTCGCCGCCAGAACCGTCGCCGCCGCGGGCACCATTTGCGCCGCTGGTTTCTGGTCAGATATATCTGATCCATTGGATCGAGATCCAAAGGCCACCGTTAGATTTTATTTGAAGCGGTACAGGCAGATCTGAGTCGTGCGTTTTAGTTAGATCTGGCGGTCCATGTTAGCCGATCTGTGCGAAGCGGTATCGTCCAATCAGAGCATGCCGCGTGTCTGTGAGTTAGATTTAAAATCAGAAATTAGATCTATTAGATGTTTAAACTTTAATAATTCATAACTTTTGATTCCCACGTCCAAATTTGACAAATTTTATATCATTCGAATCAGGAGAGAAAAACCTTTCTGTTTATGCAATGTGCTTAATGTTTTGCCTCTGTTAAAATGATTGTTTTTACAAAAACATTTGTAGGCATGATTTGCGTATAAAAATTTGAAAAATGTTATGTTATTCAAATAAAGTTTATTTGGCATGTTCTGAACTTGTTTATGATTCAGTACTTTGCACTTGTCTTGTTTGGTGTAGGATATCATCACATGGCATTTTGCATGCATTCATGTATTTTTGATTGTATATATTGTGTATGTGATGTTGTGCCATTATTTTATGTGTAGATTTTGGTGCAAATAGTGATTGTGATTGTGAGGATTGTTGCTACTCTCCGAACTACCAAGGCAAGTGGTGCTTCATGATTTTATTCCTATGTTTTTCAACTATGCACTAGAAATATTTTGCTAGACTTGCCTGAATATTTTGATCTATATGCTATGCTTGGGAAATCCTAGTAGTTGTAGAATTGCTAGAGATTTCTAAGTTAAGATACTTATCTATGCCATGCTTAGCCTAGCTAGTAGCAACCAAGGGTAGTTATATATTCATGCTATGATAAAATATTTCTAAGTCTTTCGACTTGTGTTTTTGCTTAATAAAACAACTAAGTGAATGAATCACCTGGGTGGAATGGAAAGAATGGTTTGTGTTGGGTGGTTACACAAGGCCCATTTCTATGGTTTACCTTGTGTATCTCACTTGTGGAAAGCCACCCATGAACAAAGGGATTTGAGATGCCATATGTTAAGAAGCTTCTAGTGCAGCCACATGGCATTATGGGCTCTGCCTGGATCATATAGGTTGCAATAACTTAGCCATTTGGACAGTTGGTGGTAGTGGGATGATAGGTTGGAGCGCGTCCATTTGGTCTAAGGGAAGGCTTCTGAAAGTTCCTGTCTTGGTGAAAATCAAGTCTTGTGGGGAAAGTGCACAACCTATTCAGATGGAAGAATCTAAGTACTTAGCCATGTCCCTGGTATTGGACAACATGAGCATCAAGACATGGAAGCTATCAAGAATCTCCTCATCCCAATTTATAAGTTAAAACTTGTGGTTGTACAAGGGTGAAGGTTCATCAATTTTTATTGTTGATTCCTTGGGAAAGTTTTGTCAAAGAAAAACTTAGTGTTTTCAACTAATAGGTAAAACCTATTTTGAGCAAAGCAAGCCTAAGCTACACTTAGCCAAAATGCATATAGTATCTAGTCTACCAATATTCTACTAAGGTATCACTTGCCAATACTATTCCAATGTATTGACCCACTGTGGCTGTAACTTGTGATGTTGGAGGTTATTCTGATGATGATTAGGGGTTATGAGTCTACACTCAACATGCTTGCCTGTGGCACATGAAGATGAAGACTTATTTATCTTATTATATATTTGAACTCTTGTATTAGGCCTGTGGCCATGGAGTTGTAAAAGACTATGTTTGTCTCTGGAAAGAAATGTAATAATGACCTTTGTTTCTGTGTACTTCATCTTAAACTGTGGATGCTAGCATTGATCCAGGGACTACCATTGCAATCACATGGATCCTTACCTTTATAAGGGGAGGGATCTTACAGATGGTATCAGAGCACTGTGTTGCATGTTGGATTATGACCCTAGGATTGGAAACCACTAAGGAAAAGTTTTTCAACAACTTCCACACTTGTATTATTCTTCTAGTAAACTTTTCTAATCTTCTTTCTCATCTGTATTTGTAGATGAACTCCATCAACGAAGCAGTGAGGAAGGGACCACTCATGACTATGACTTCGGAATGTGAGACAGAATTCCCCAAGGCTCTCAAGGACCTCATGGTTGCCATGGGAATACATGGTGCAACTGTGTACAAAGGTTTTCCTGTGATGGATCAAGGAGTTGAGTACTGGTGGGTGCAACTTCACTTGTATAAAAACAAGGAAGACAACCACAAGGACTCAGGATTCTGCATGGTCACCAACTCAGTGATGCACACCACATTCTTTGATTCAGCAAGGGATGCAGCTTGGAAGGCCATCAAAGAGCTTGGTGATTGAATCAAGTGCAGAATGCTAAACACCCAGAATGACCTTAGGGAATAAAAGAAGCATACACAAGAGTTAGAGGCTACCAACCAACATTTAAGAGAGGACATCATAGACTTAGCCATTGAGTCATGTGATCAGGATCGACAGATTGCCTCTAGGGATGCCCTGTTAGCCAACTTGGCAAGTGAGATGGGATTGTAACGTACTATGTTAGTTGGACCACCACACTTATCATTTTATTTCCCAAATGTTGTTTAAAATAAGTTGAACCTTGGATGCTTGTAATGTTTTTATGTATGCCATGACTTGAATGTTTTGATTGTCAAAGATATGCATGTGATGCCTTGTCTTGTGATTTATCTCTATGTATGTTGATTCTAACTTTTTCTATGTTATAAAATAGATGCCTAATGTTACCATCAGCACGGCTGACACTACCAGGAAAAGGGCTATAGGTAATCCGCACATCCGTGGATCACATGGTTTAAGTGCCCCACGGGTAAAATAGGCGTGGCTCACCTGTGGGTAGTGCCCTACTAGTAACTAGAACAACCGTGGCGCACATGGGGTATGTGCGCCACAGATATGTATGGGCCAGGGGCCTGCCAGCCGCATGCCACGTACCCGTAGCGTACATGGGGTAGGTGCGCTGCGGTTGTGGCAAGTTCTGTGGCGCACTATGCCATGTGCGCCACGGATGTATAAACTTAGTAGTAGGGCACCTTGCCCTAGTGCCCTACGCCTAACTATCCTGCACCAACTCCACCCCCTCCCCCCCGTGGATCGCCTTTTTAGGCTTTGCAAAAAATAAAAGAAAATGATAAACACTTCAAAAAATTAAATTCTTTCATATTTAGGTAGGTAATGTGGTATATCTTCTAGTAAAATTAACAAACATGAGTTTCGACTTTATTTGCAAAAAAAGTCATGCCACGGTAAAAAGTCCGTAACTTTTGCATACGATATCGAAAAAAATCGTATAATATACCAAAATTACGACAACGAGATTTCGCATCTGCTCGCAACGACCGGAGCGATTTTTTAGATTTTCAAAATTTGAAACGAGTAAAAAGTTACTGTCAAAAGACCGTTTTTTCCTGCAGAAAAAAATAGAGGGCGACTTACCCGTAGCGCACCACCACCTAGTGCGCCACAGATAAGCTTGGGCGGGATTCAAATTTCGAATCCTCACCCCGCCCACCTACCTTTCCCTTCCCCCTTTTCCCTCCCCCTTTTCCCTCTTCCTTTTCCTTTCCCTTCTCCTTCTTCCTTCTCCCTTCTCCTTCTTCCTTCTCCTTCTCCTTCTTCCTTCTTCCTTCTCCTCCTTCCCCTTCTCATCTCCTTGCAGTGACGGCGCGACGACGGCCTCCTCCTCTCCTTGCAGTGACGGCGGCGCGGCGGCGGCGCAACGGCGGCCTCCTCCTCTCCTTGCAGTGACGGCGGCATCCGACCTCCCTTCCTCCCTCTCTTCCTCCATCTCTTCCTTCCTCCATCTCTTCCTCCCTCTCTTCCTCCATCTCTTCCTTCCTCCCTCTCTTCCTACCTTCCTTTCTCCAACCACACCCTTCCTACCACCTCGACGCCGGCGAGGACTAGAGCGGCCACGACCCCTCCCACACCTCCCTGCCACGGCCATGCTCCGGCGAGGTGACACGACTGCGTCGGCGATGCACGGACCCGATTGCTTTTTCAATTAAAAACGAGGGTGTTTTTTGCATTTTTTTTGTTTTTTGAAAACACATCTTTGGCGCACCCTGTACCTCTACCCGTGGCGCACCTGGTAGTGCGCCACGCCTATCTCGATATAACCGTGGCGCACCAGGCAGTGCGCCACAACTAGGATATAGCCGTAGCGCGAGGCCCGTGGCGTACCCCTAGTGCGCCACATATGCTGTTTACAGGTGCGCCACGAACAGGCGTTTTCCTAGTAGTGTGAAGAGTACAAGGGAAATCGTTTTGGCACCCGTATTATTGAGCTCACTAGTTTCCTCAATCTCCCACTTCCTACCATCATGATGCTTCCCCTCACCAAGTTCGAGAGGAAGGACCTTTGGGGCTTCAAGGTTACTCAGCCAGGACGCCAGACTGAGCCAGCCACAGAGGCCATCACCTTCAAGCTCATGCATGATGACAAGGAGAGAGGCCTAGAGGTGGTCATGCAGGATTATCTTGGACGTTTGATAGGGAGACACTCTCGAGAGATTAGAGGTACTCACTTCCACGCCTTCGGTAGACGTGATGAGGATGGTGAGGCCATTGAATTCGAGGATACTGCTAGAGAGACGGCAAAGCCGATTCGACTTTACCTCCAGGACTTAGAGGTTCTTCTTAGGCACCTAGATACTGATAGGACCAACGTCATGCTCATCAATGACGAACTCCAGGTGCAGCTTCGTGAGAAGGACAAGCTCTTCGCAGAGCAAGACGAGATAGTCAAGGAAATAGAGGCCAAGTTTGAGAGTCAGGATAGAAAGTTCAAGAGTCAAGAGAAGAGAGTCCAAGATAGGAACAAGAGGATTCGACACATGACTGCAGAACTAGAGGCCAAGGACTTTGATCTCGAGCATCGGCAAGGTGTGATTGAGAGGCTTCGTGTGCAGAAGAGGGCTCTTAAAGCCAAGGTAGAGACCTTGACCACCAACGTCGAGGAGTACAAGACCGCTATGGAGAATGCAGGTCTTACACTTGTTCTCGAGGAGGTTGATGCAGAGGAGTAGTGGTGACTACTAATTTACCTTTATTTACCATGCTTTTGATCATTGAGTCGCAATGACCATCCAACATGTGGATGGCTTGCTATTGGTGTGTTTACTTTTCAAAACTTGTTGTCTATGATTGTTGAACTTCTACTACTATGATGCATGCTTGGTGATTGTCTATGTGATGTATTGTGCATGTTAAGCATATATGGGTATCTCATTCTTATCCTTATTGAACACCATAGATGCCTTCCCGACGTGCCAATCCCAACCCCAACAACAACAATATCACCCCCGAGATGCAGCAGATGATGACAGCTCAGACGCAGCTGATGCAAATGATGACTACATTCATACAGAATCAGAACAACAACAACAACAACAACAACAACAACAATAATAATAATAACAACAACAACAATCAGAATAACCCACCGGGTTTTGACATGCTTACCAGATTCTTAAGACTGAGGCCAGCAAAGTTCTCATGAAATACTGATCCTATGGTGGCCAATGATTGGCTACGCTCTGTGAACAAGGATTTGGTAACTGTTGGCTGTACTGATGAAGAGAAAGTCAGATTTGCAGCACACTTGTTGGAAGGACCAGTAGCCACTTGGTGGGATAACTTCCAGATCACCACTCCCAATGCAGATGTGACATGGGCTATCTTTGAAGATGGTTTCCGTACTGCTCACATCTCATCCGGAGTGATGAGTTTGAAGAAGAAAGAGTTTCATAATCTGAAGCAGCGCCACCGCAGCGTGGCAGAGTATATTGAGGAGTTCAACAATCTGGCGCGTTATGCACCAGATGAGGTTGACACTGATGCTAAGAGGAAGGAGAAGTTCCTCGAAGGATTGAACGATGAACTAAACCTGCAGCTATCTGTGGCCTATGTTCCCACTTATCAGTCTCTTTGTGACAAGGCTGCTATTTTGGAGAACAAGATGAAACAGGTTGAAAGCAGGAAGAGGAAGCACTCTGACAAGCACAGCTCGGGATCGTCTCACAAGCGTTCCCATTATGATGACAGTGGGAATTCTGGATCCCACAAGCATGGAAAGTTCAACAAGCACCACAACCACAACCTTCATCATGACAACAAGCACCACTGTAGTCATGACAATAACAAGTACAAGAATCACAAGAGTGGATACAAGAACGACCACAATGGAAGTGGAAGTGGTAGTGGAAGCCAGCCTGTCAAGAAGGATCTTAGTCAGGTTGAATGTTTCAAGTGCAAGAACATGGGGAATTATGCAAATGAATGCCCAGAAAAAAAAGTTGAAGGACCCAACAAGCCCAACCCTTTCCATAAGGGGCAAGTGAACCACATCAATGTGGAGGAAATTTATGAAGAGTCAGATGTTGTGGCTGGTAAATTCAAACTCAATTCTATTCCAGCACTTGTTCTTTTTTATACTGGTGCATCACATTCATTCATATCAAAAGAATTTGTTGATAGAAATGGGTTTTCAACTAAAAACATTGGGTGTCCAATAAAAGTAAGTTCTCCAGGTGGAGATATGATAGTAAGTCTTGGATGCCGGGATCTAGTAATAGAGTTTGGAAAGCATAAGTTTCCAGTGAGTCTGATAATCCTAGATTCCCAAGGACTGGATGTAATTTTGGGAATGGATTAGATGACCAAATATGAAGGAGTACTAGATTGTGCCAATCAAACAGTTGCACTCACAACCCCGGAAAAGAAACGGATAAGATTCAAGTCTAATTTTGAATCGAAAGGGAGTAAACTTAATTCTCTTAAGGGGGTTAGCATAGACAGTGTGCCAATTGTGAGTGAATATCCAGATGTGTTTCCGGAAGAATTGCCGGGAATGCCACCAGATAGAGATGTGGAGTTTCTTATTCATTTGCTACCAGGATCAGGACCAATAGCAAAGAGACCGTACAAATATGTCAGTAGACGAATTGAAAGAACTCAAGAAACAACTTGGAGAACAGTTGCAGAAAGGATTTATTCAACCAAGTTCTTCATCTTGGGGAGCACGCGTTTTGTTTGTGGAAAAGAAAATAGAAGTCAAAGGCTATGCATAGATTACCGCCCACTTAATGAGGTGACTATCAAGAACAAATGCCCTTTGCCTAGAATCAATGACTTGTTTGATCAGCTAGAAGGAGCCTGTGTGTTCTCAAAGATTGATCTCCGATCAGGATACTTTCAGCTTAAGATAAGGGAACAAGACATACCTAAGACAACTTTCACCACTAGATATGGATTATATGAGTACACCGTGATGCCATTTGGTTTGACCAATGCACCAGCTTATTTTATGAATATGATGAACAAGGTGTTCATGGAGTTCCTTGACAAGTTTGTTGTCGTATTCATTGACGACATTTTGATCTACTCCAAGAGCAAAGAAGAGCATGAAGGACATTTGCGTTTGATACTTGAGAAGCTTAGAGAGCTTAAGCTATATGCCAAATTCAGCAAGTGTGAGTTTTGGTTGAATGAAGTTGGATTTCTTGGACACGTTGTGTCAGGAGATGGTGTAGCAGTTGATCCTGCTAAAGTTTCAGCTGTAACTGAATGGGAATCTCCCAAGTCAGTGAAAGAGATTCGTAGTTTCCTTGGCTTAGCAGGTTACTACAGAAGGTTCATTGAGAATTTCTCCAAGGTAGCTAAGCCTATGACAGAATTGCTAAAGAAAGACAAGAAATTTGCTTGGTCTGAAGGTTGTGAACTCAGATTTCAAGAATTGAAGAAGAGACTAGTGACAGCACCAGTCTTATGTCTGCCAGATTTGGAGAAAGATTTCCAAGTGTATTGTGATGCATCTCATCATGGATTAGGTGCAATACTTATGCAAGAAGGGAAAGTTGTGGCTTATGCCTCGAGACAACTCAAAACTCATGAGGTAAACTACCCTACTCATGATTTAGAGTTAGTATCTGTTGTCCATGCACTCAAAACATGGAGACATTATCTTTTGGGAAAGCGATGTGAAGTGTTCGTAGATCACAAGAGTTTGAAGTATATCTTCACCCAGAAAGAAATTAACATGAGACAAAGAAGATGGCTAGAACTCATCAAGGACTATGACTTGAGTTTGCAATACCACCCCGGTAAAGCAAGTGTTGTATCGAATGCTTTGAGCCGTAAGGTTTTTGTGAATGGCCTTACTAAGGGAGAATTGCCAGATGATCTGTGTGCCCAATTTAGAGATCTCAGATTGGAGATTGTGCCAGAGGGAGATCTCATGTCATTGGATGTTCAACCCACTTTGTTGGACAAAATCAAAGAAGCCCAAAAGACAGATAAGGAAATTGAAGAGATTAAGGAAAAGATTGGCAAAGGAAAAGCCAAGGGATTCCATGAAGACGAACAGGGTACTTTGTGGTATGGAAAACGTATCTGCGTTCCGCAAGATCCGGAGCTTCGGAAACTGATATTACAAGAAGCACATAACTCACCATATTCTATTCATTCGGGTAACACCAAAATGTACATGGATATGAAGGAAAGATTTTGGTGGAATAATCTCAAGAAGGACATCGCCGAACATATTTCTTTGTGTGATGTATGTAGTAGAGTGAAAGCGGAACATCATAAACCAGCAAGATTGCTACAACCACTACCTATTCTTGATTGGAAGTGGAACAAGATTGGGATGGATTTCATCACCGGATTGCCAAGGACCAGGTCAGGATATGATTCTATTTGGGTAGTAGTGGATCGCCTAACTAAAGTGGCTCATTTTATACCCGTGAAGACAACTTATACAAGTTCTAAGTTAGCCAAGATCTATATGAGTAGGATTGTATGTCTACATGGAGTACCCAAGAGTATTGTGTCTGATTGGGGAACTCAATTCACTTCTCATTTTTGGAGGAACTACATGAGTCATTGGGAACGAGGTTGGAATTTAGCACTGCTTTTCATCCTCAGACTGATGGACAAACAGAAAGGACCAACCAGATTCTTGAAGATATGTTGAGGGCATGTGCCCTAGACTATGGAGCCAGTTGGGATGAAAGTCTGACTTACGCAGAATTCTCTTACAATAACAGCTATCAAGCCAGTATTGAGATGGCACCATTTGAGTTTCCCTATGGGATAAAGTGTACCACCCCATTGCTATGGAATGGTGTGGGAGAAAGAAGTTTGTTCGGACCAGAACTAATCAAAGAGGCTGAAGAGAAAGTCAAGCTAGTTAAGGACAGATTGAAGATAGCATAGTCCCGACAGAAGAGCTACGCAGATCCTAAGCGTAGAGAAGTCACCTATGAAGTAGGTGATAGAGCTAATCTTTGAGTATCACCACTTCGTGGAGTGAAGAGATTTGGTGTCAAAGGTAAATTGGCCCCAAGATATGTTGGACCATTCATGATTCTGAGTCGTAAATGAGAAGTAGCTTATGAGATTGAATTGCCAGAGTCTTTGTCTGCTGTTCACAATGTGTTTCATGTGAGTCAGCTAAAGAAATGCCATCCAGAAATGGAAGAGACTTCTTTGAAGGATACCATACCTTTGGAAGAGGTCCAACTGGAAAGTGACCTCACTTATGAAGAGAAACCTATTAAGATTCTTGAGACTACAGAAAGAGTTACTCGGACTAAGACTATCAAATTCTGCAAAGTTCAATGGAACCATCATTCTGAAGAAGAAGCCACATGGGAAAGAGAAGATGATCTTCGGAAAGACCACCCTCACCTATTTGCTAGACAACCCGAATCTCGAGGGCGAGATTCACCTTAAGGGGGCTAGATTGTAACATCCCTAAAATCATTTATTCAAGTTTAGCATATCATCCATGCATGCATTCTCATTTAGGACTCAAATTCAAACACATTTCGAAGAAAACAGAAACTTGGAGTGCTATGATTTTATGTGAGCAAACTTTAACTCAAATGCCACTCTCTAGTGGAGGAATATTTGTTTTAAAACCATTATTGTAAGATCATAAGATTGGTTTGATTGTGAGCATGGCTTGGACAAAAATTTACAAAACAAATATGGTTTTAAACCATTTTCAAAATCTATTCAAATCAAATACTAAGGCACTGTTTATTTTGATTTCTAAAAAAGACCAAGCTAGTCTAATGAAACAGCAAGGTTTTATATTCAAAATTAGGAGGTTTACACTCTACAAAAAATCCAAAAAATATTTGAATTCATTTGCTTTTGAATTTATTTGAATATGATTCCAGACAATCGAATTAGAAAAAGAAAAAGGTCAAAGAAAAGAAAAAGGGCCAGCGCTACTCTTTTTTCCTAGCAACGAACCCAGCCCACTTAGCCCACCCGGCACATTTTCCCTCTGCCATTCTCTCACCCGCGCCGAACCAACCCAACCAGTCGCTGACTAGTGGCCCCATCGCCACGTCATCATCATCCTCCCCAGGAACCGCGCGATGAACACGTCGTCGCCGCCGTTACCTCGCGGATTAAATCGAATCAATTCCCTTGATTCTGGCAGTAATTCGCCCAGCCTTCACCTGCTACTTAAACCCCACCCCGCCGCGGTCATTTTCCCCCACACTGCACACTCTCCTCGCCACCAGGCTGCCGACAATTCGAGTTGCACCGCCGCTGTACCGAGAGACTCTGGCGAGCCATCACGGTGAGTATTGAGCGCCCCTTGCCTTCTGGTCTACGCGATTTGCTTCGCAATCAGCTCGCGCATCTTCTCATGCTTTCATTTCATCCTGAATTGCCCTAGGTCGTCGCCCTCGTCAACATCTGGAAACGGCCGAAGCTTGACTCAACTCCGACGAGCCATTCCGGTGAGCCCTGTGTTCCCCTCTGCCTCTGGTTCACGCAATCATGTTCGCCAGTGCCTCACGCATCCGTTAACGTTCTCCGTTTGAACCCTTGTGCCCCAAGACGTCGTCTTCGACTCCGACAGTGAGCACCCTACGCTCAGACGAACTCTGACGAGCTCCTGCTGCCGTGTCCGAGCGCCCCGACCCTGTCCGTCTGCAAGTTGAGCATCTCCACGTTCTCGCAATCTCGGTAAGCACTAGCACGACCCCCCTGCCCCTCTGGTCTTGCCGGCGTGTCGCTGCCAGAACCGTCGCCGCCGTGGGCACCATTTGCGCCGCTGGTTTCTGGTCAGATATATCTGATCCATTGGATCCAGATCCAAAGGCCACCGTTAGATTTTATTTGAAGCGGTACAGGCAGATCTGAGCCGTGCGTTTTAGTTAGATCTGGCGGTCCATGTTAGCCGATCTGTGCGAAGCGGTATCGTCCAATCAGAGCATGCCGCGTGTCTGTGAGTTAGATTTAAAATGAGAAATTAGATCTATTAGATGTTTAAACTTTAATAATTCATAACTTTTGATTCCCACGTCCAAATTTGACAAATTTTATATCATTGGAATCAGGAGAGAAAAGCCTTTCTGTTTATGCAATGTGTTTAATGTTTTGCCTCTGTTAAAATGATTGTTTTTATAGTAACATTTGTATGCATAATTTGGGTATAAAAATTATTTGAAAAATGTTATGTTATTCAAATAAAGTTTATTTGGCATGTTTTGAACTTGTTTATGATTCAGTACTTTGCACTTGTCCTGTTTGGTGTAGGAAATCATCACATGGCATTTTGCATGCATTCATGTATTTTTGATTGTATATATTGTGTATGTGATGTTGTGTCATTATTTTATGTGTAGATTTTGGTGAAAATAGTGATTGTGATTGTGAGGATTGTTGCTACTCTCCAAACTACCAAGGCAAGTGGTGCTTCATGATTTTATTCCTATGTTTTTCAACTATGCACTAGAAATATTTTGCTAGACTTGCGTGAATATTTTGATCTATATGCTATGCTTGGGAAATCCTAGTAGTTGTAGAATTGCTAGAGATTTCTAAGTTAAGATACTTATCTATGCCATGCTTAGCCTAGCTAGTAGCAACCAAGGGTGGTTATATATTCATGCTATGATAAAATATTTCTAAGTCTTTGGACTTTAGTTTTTGCTTAATAAAACAACTAAGTGAATGAATCACCTGGGTGGAATGGAAAGAATGGTTTGTGTTGGGTGGTTACACAAGGCCCATTTCTATGTTTTACCTTGTGTATCTCACTTGTGGAAAGCCACCCAGGAACAAAGGGATTTGAGATGCCATATGGTAAGAAGCTTCTAGTGCAGCCACATGGCATTATGGGCTCTGCCTGGATCATATAGGTTGCAATAACTTAGCCATTTGGACAGTTGGTGGTAGTGGGATGATAGGTTGGAGCGCGTCCATTTGGTGTAAGGGAAGGCTTCTGAAAGGTCCTGTCTTGGTGAAAATCAAGTCTTGTGGGGAAAGTGCACAACCTATTCAGATGGAAGAATCTAAGTACTTAGCCATGTCCCTGGTATTGGACAACATGAGCATCAAGAAATGGAAGCTATTAAGAATCTCCTCATCCCAATTTATAAGTTAAAACTTGTGGTTGTACAAGGGTGAAGGTTCATCAATTTTTATTGGTGATTCCTTGGGAAAGTTTTGTCAAAGAAAAACTTAGTGTTTTCAACTAATAGGTAAAACCTATTTTGAGCAAAGAAAGCCTAAGCTACACTTACCCAAAATTCATATAGTATCTAGTCTACCAATATTCTACTAAGGTATCACTTGCCAATACTATTCCAATGTATTGACCCACTGTGGCTGTAACTTGTGATGTTGCAGGTTATTCTGATGATGATTAGGGGTTATGAGTCTACACTCAACATGCTTGACTATGGCACATGAAGATGAAGACTTATTTATCTTATTATATATTTGAACTCTTGTATTAGGCCTCTGGCCATGGAGTTGTAAAAGACTATGTTTGTCTCTGGAAAGATATGTAATAATGACCTTTGTTTCTGTGTACTTCATCTTAAACTGTGGATGCTAGCATTGATCCAGGGACTAGCATTGCAATCACATGGATCTTTACCTTTATAAGGGAAGGGATCTTACAAGTCCCCAAGAACATTGTGTCGAATCGAGGAACCCAGTTTACCTTAAGATTTTGTAAGAAAGTCTAAGAAGGATTAGGAAACAGACTGGATTTCAGCACAGCTTATCACCCGCAGACTGATGGACAAACGGGGAGAGTAAACCAGATACTCGAAGATATGTTGAGAGCTTGTGTGCTATAATATGGATCAAAATGGGAAGACTGTCTGCCTTTCGCAAAATTTTCATGCAACAACAGTTACCAAGCTAGTTTGAAAATGGCCCCATTTGAATTTATGTATGGAGGAAAATGTCGTACCCCGTTGAATTGGTCGGAAGTAGGAGAGAGTCAGATTTTCGGACCCGACATCCTACGAGAAGCCGAAGAGAAAGTTCACAAGATCCATGAACACCTCAAGGCCGCCTAATCCAGACAGAAGAGTTATGCCGACAAGAGACGTCGAGACCTAGCCTTCAATATCGGAAATTTTGTGTATCTGAAAGTATCACCCTTGAAAGGAATGCAACGTTTCCAACTCAAAGTAAAGTTAGCCCCCAGATATATCGGACCCTTCAAGATTTTGAATCACCGAGGAGAAGTTTCATATCAACTGTAACTGCCGGAGGAAATGTCAGACGTGCATAATGTGTTTCATATCTCGTTACTTCGCAAATGCCTAGAAGTCCCGGAGAAGACCAACGTTTTCAAGAATATTGATCACAGAACCATAGAGATCACCGAGGACCTAACATATCCTAAAGTACCCATCCGTATTTTGGAAGAAGCTTTCAGGGCAACTAGAACCCGGAGTATCAAGTTTCTCAAGATCTAGTGGAGTAACCACACTGAAGAAGAAGCTACCTGGGAGCAAGAAGATTACATTAGGGCTGAGGTTTTAGATCTCTTTAAATCCTAGTTTTCTTTCTCTTAAATCTCGGGACGAGATTTTTTTAAGGGGGTAAGGTTTTTAACATCCCAAAAATATTAATCAAGATTATTAAGTTCTAATTACGTAAGTTTAGGGTTAACAAAACATTTATTATTTAAAACCAATATGAATGCATGTGTGTATGTGATAAATGCATGAATGCTTGCAGTGACTTGTTTGATTGCTATGAATGGCAAGGATTGGTTTAAAAATGAAAAAAACATCATCTAGATCATTTCTAGGCAGAATCAAATCAAGAGAAATCAAAATGTAAATATTATAAGAAAATGGTCATTTTGACCAAAGTTGTAACATCCCTAAAATCATGTTTCAAAACCCATGCATATCATCCATGCATCCATGATCATTTAGGGTTCCATTTTCAAAACCATTTCAAAAATAGGAGCATATGTTGCTCATTATTTTATGCAAGTATGCTCTAGCCTTAGTACTACTTTCTAATGAGAAGAGTACTTGTTTTGTTCAGTAATGTTTTGAATTCAAACTTAAGTACTTTCCAAAGCTTGAGCAAAGTTTTCAAAACAAAGTGTGAAAATAAAACCAATTTTATGCCTATTGTTTATATCACATTAAGGCTTGGTTTTATTTTTAATTTTCAAATGATCAAAGTGTTTTTGAGTAAACAGTAGTGTTTGACACACATTTGAGTGCAAAGTTTACTATATAAAAACCTAGAGAAGATTTGAATTCAAACTTATTTGAATTAGACTTGAAAAATCATTTCTAGAAAATCAAACAGAAAAAGAAAAGGAGTAAAGGAAAGAAAATAAGACAAACAGCCAAACTGGCCCAACCAGCCCAGTTCGACCCATTTAGCCCAACTACCCCCTCCCGCGAAACGTTTTCCTTTACCCGCAAACACACCCATAGAGTCGCTGACGCAGGGACCCCACCTCCTCTCTTTTTCTCTCGCTGACAACGCGGCCCACGCAGCGGTCATCGTATCCACCTGGCGACGAGTTCTTCCCCAAATCACTCGGACGTTTCCTGATTGATTTGCGGCTTCAATTCCCATTCAATGCCCGAGTAATTCACGCCCACGTCCTCGCCTGCTTATGGACCATTCCGCCCTCCTCCTTTTCCCCCAAACACCACCCCACCGAAGCCACCAGGCTGCTCGTATTTCTCTCTCGACGCCCCTCTGCTCCGACGAGTTCGCCATCGAATTCCGGTAAGCCCCGCGTCCCCCTCTGCCTCTGGTTCAGACTAGCTTATTCTACATCTCCGTGCGCATCTACTAACGCTCTCCATTTGCTCGCGCATGCTCTGTAGCCTTGGCAGCATCGTCGACTCAGCTCCGCCACCGTCTGTTCGAACTCCGGCGACCATTTCCCATAAGACCCAGCTTCCCCTCTCCCTCTGTTTGATACGCGTGTGATCCCTAGTGTCCTACGCATCTAATGGAACCCTTATCTCGTCTTAGCGTGGCCCAGAGCGTCGCCTTCGTCGCCAACCGAGAGCACCGTCGCCAGGGACTTCTCCGACGAGCAATCAACGACGACCCTGAGCGCCCCTTTGCCAACCGAGCACACGTCAAGCATCTCCTTGTCACGGCGATTCTGGTGAGCATCGTCACATCTCCCCGGGCGACCTAGCTCGCCGGCAAGCTTGCAGCCAGAGCGCGCCGCCGCCAGCACCGCCACTTGTTGGTCAGTCGCTGAGAGCCGTGTGATGTAGATCGGACGAACGCGATAGAACATAGTCGAAGGGGTAAGTAGAGATCTGAGCCACGTGTTTTAGTTAGATCTATCGGTTCGGAAGCGTTATCCTGAGCGAAGCGGTACCCTCCAATCAGGAAGCGCCGCGTGGCATGAGTTTTGTTTTAAATTTCTGAATTAGATCTATTAGATGTTTAAATTTGTTTAATTCATAACTTTTGAATGCCACGTCCAAATTTGACAAATTTTATATCAATAGAATCAGGAGAGAAAATCCTTTCCATCTATGCAATGTGTTTAATGTTTTCCCTCTATTAAAATGGTTGTTTTTACAGAAACATGTGTAGGCCTATTTTGTGTATATTAATTATTTGAAAAATGTTTTATTGTTCAAATAAAGTTTATTTGGATTATTTTGTACTTGTTTATGTTTCAGTACTGTGCACTTGTCTTATTTGGTGTAGAAAATCATCACATGGCATTATGCATGCATCCATATATTTTTGCTTGTATTTATTTTGTATGTGATTTTGGTGTATTATTTTATGTGTATATTTTGGTGCAAATAGTGATTGTGATTGTGAGGATTGTAGCTACTCTCCAAACTACCAAGAAAAGTGGTGCTTCATGATTTATTCCTATGTTTTTCAACTATGCATTAGAAATATTTTGCTAGTCTTGCATGGTTATTTTGAGCTTTATGCTATGCTTGGGAATCCTAGTAGTTGTAGAATTGCAAGGGTGGTTATATATTCATGCTATGAATAAATATTTCTAAGTCTTTGGACTATGTTTTTGCTTAATAAAACAACTAAGTGAATGAAACACCTGGGTGGAATGGAACGAATGGGTTATGTTGAGTGGTTACACACGGCCCATTTCTATGGTTTACCTTGTGTATCTCACTTGTGGAAATCCACCCAGGAACAACGGGATTTGAGATGCCATATGTTAAGAAGCTTGTAGTGCAGCCACTTGGCAATATGGGCTCTGCCTGGATCATATAGGTTGCAATAACTTAGCCATTTGGACAGTTGGTGGTAGTGGGATGATAGGTTGGAGCGCGTCCATTTGGTCTAAGGGAAGGCTTCTGAAAGGTCCCGTCTTGATGAAAATCAAGTCTTCTGGGGAAAGTGCACAACCTCTATAGATGGAAGAATCTAAGTACTTAGCCATGTCCCTGGTATTGGACAACTTGAGCATCAAGACATGTAAGCTATCAAGAATCTCCTCATCCCAATTTCTAAGTAAAAACTTGTGGTTGAACAAGGGTGAAGGACCCCAATGTCTATTGGTGGTTCCTTGGGAAAGATTTTGACAAAGAAAAACTTAGTGTCTTCAACTAAAAGGTAAAACCTATTTTGAGAAAAGCAAGCCTAAGCTACACTTAGCCAAAATGCATATAGTGTTTAGTCTACCAATATTCTACTAAGGTATCACTTGCCAATACTATTCCAATGTATTGACCCACTGTGGCTGTAACTTGTGATGTTGCAGGTTATTCTGATGGTGATTAGGGGTTATGAGTCTACACTCAACATGCTTGCCTGTGGAACATGGAGATGAAGACTTAATTATCTTATTACATATTTAAACTTTTGTACTAGGCATGTGGCCATGGAGTTGTAAAAGACTATGTTTGTCTCTGTAATGGCTTGTAATAATGACCGTTGTTTCTGTGTAATTCATCTTAAACTGTGGATGCTAGCATTGATCCAGGTACTAGCATTGCAATCACAGGGATCCTTTCCTTCACAAAGGAGGGATCTTACAGATGGTATCAGAGCACTGTGTTTCCTGTAGGATTATGACCCTAGGATTGGAAACCACTAAGGAAAATTTTTAAACAACTTCCACACTTGTCTTTTCTTCTCGTAAACTTTTATAATCCTCTTTCTCATCTCTATTTGTAGATGAACTCCATCAACGAAGCCGTGAGGAAGGGACCACTCATGACTATGAATTTGGAATGTGAGACAGAATTCCCCAAGGCTCTCAAGGACCTCATGGTTGCCATGGGAATACATGGTGCAGCTGTGTACAAAGGTTTTCCTGTGATGGATGAAGGAGTTGAGTACTGGTGGGTGCAACTTCACTTGTATAAAAACAAGGAAGACAACCACAAGGACTCAGGATTCTGCATGGTCACCAACTCAGTGATGCACACCGCATTCTTTGATTCAGCAAGGGATGCAGCTTGGAAATCCATCAAAGAGCTTGGTGATAGAATCAAGTGCAGAATGCTTAACACCCAGAATGACCATAGGGAAGAAAAGAAGCATACCCAAGAGTTAGAGGCTACCAACCAAAGTTTAAGGAAGGACATCATAGACTTAGCAATGGAGTCATGTGATTTAGACAAACATATTGCCTCTAGGGATGCCCTGTTAGCCAACTTGGCAAGTGAGATTGGATTGTAACGTACTACGTTAGTTGGACCACCACACTTATCATTTTATATTCCCAAATGTTGTTTAAAATAATTTGAACCTTGGTTGTTTGTAATGGATCCATGTATGCCATGTCTTGTGTGTTTTGATTTCCAAAGTTATGCATGTGATGCCTTGTCTTGTGATTTGTCTTAAATTGTGTTGATTCTAACTTTTTCTATCTTATTAAATAGATGCCTAATGTTACTATCAGCATGGCTAAAGAGTTCAAGGGAACTCGTTTTGGCACTCGTATTATTGAGCTCACTAGTCTGCTCAATCTCCCTCTTCCTACTATCATAATGCTTCCCCTCACCAAGTTTGAGAGGAAAGACCTTTGGGGCTTCAAGGTTAATCAGCCAGGACGCCAGACTGAGCCAGCCACGGAGGCCATCATCTTCAATCTCATGCATGATGACAAGGAGAGAGGCCTAGAGGTAGTCATGCAGGATTTTCTTGGACGTTTGCCAGGGAGACACTCTCGAGAGGTTAGAGGTACTCACTTCCACACCTTTGGTAGACGTGATGATGCTGGTGAGGCCATTGACTTTGAGGATACTTCGAGAGAGACGGCAGAGCAGATTCGCCTATACCTCCAGGACTTAGAGGTTCTTCTTAGGAACATAGACACTGATAGGACCAACGTCATGCTTAGCAATGACGAACTCCAGGTGCAGCTTCGTGAGAAGGACAAGCTCTTCGCGGAGCAAGATGAGATAGTCAAGGAGATGGAGTCCAAGTTTGAGAGTCAGGATAGAAAGTTCAAGAGTCAAGAGAAGCGAGTCCAAGATAGGAACAAGAGGATTCGAGACATGACTGCAGAACTAGAGGCCAAGGACTTCGAGCTCGAGCATCAGCAGACTGTGATTGAGAGGCTTCGTTCACAGAAGAGGGCTATCAAAGCCAAAGTAGAGACCTTGACCACCAATGTCGAGGAATACAAGACCGCTATGGAGAATGCAGGTCTTACATTTGTTGATGAGGAGTTTGATGCAGAGGAGTAGTGATGACTACTCATTTACCTTTATTTATCATCGCTTTGATTATTGAGTCGCAATGACCATCCAATATGTGGATGGCTTGCTATTGGTGTGTTTACTTTTCCAAAAACTTATTGTCTGTGTTGTTGAACCTTTACTACTATGATGCATGATTGTGATTTGTTATGTGATGTATTGTGCATGATAGCATCTATGGGTATCTCATTCTTATCCTTATTTAAAACCACAGATGCCTCCCCGACGTGCCAATCCCAACCCCAACAACAACAACATCACCCTTGATATGCAGCAGATGATGACAGCTCAGACTCAGTTGATGCCAATGATGACCACGTTCATCCAGAATCAGAACAACAACAAAAACAACAACAACAATAATAATAATAACAACAACAACAACACCAACAACAACAACAACAACAACAATCAGAACAACCCACCGAGTTTTGACATGCTTACCAGGTTCTTAAGGCTAAGGCAAGCAAAGTTCTCAGGAACTATTGATCCTATGGTGGCCAATGATTGGCTATGCTCTGTGAACAAGGACTTGGTAACTGTTGGCTATACTGATGAAGAGAAAGTCGGATTTGTAGCTCACTTGTTGGAAGGACCAGCAGCCACTTGGTGGGATAACTTCCAGATCACCACTCCCATTGAGGATGTGACATGGGCTATCTTTGAAGATGGTTTCCGTACTTCTCACATCTCATCCGGAGTGATGAGTTTGAAGAAGAAAGAGTTCCATCACCTGAAACAGCGCCACCGCAGCGTGGCTGAATATATTGAGGAATTCAACAATCTGGCGCGATATGCACCAGATGAAGTTGACACTAATGCTAAGAGGAAGGAAAAGTTCCTTGAAGTGTTGAATGATGAATTGAACCTGTAGTTAGCCGTGGCCTATGTTCCCACATACCAGTATCTTTGTGATAAGACTGCTATTTTGGAGAGCAAAATGAAACAAGTTGAAAGCAGGAAGAGGAAGCACTCTGATAAGCACAGCTCGGGATCGTCTCACAAGCGTTCCCATTATGATGACAGTGGGAGTTCTGGATCCCACAAGCATGGGAAGTTCAACAAGCACCACAACCACAACCGTTATCATGACAACAAGCACCACCGTAGTCATGACAACGATAAGTACAAGAATCACAAGGGTGGATATAAGAGCCACCACAATGGAAGTGCAAGTGGCAGTGGAAGCCACCCTATCAAGAAGGATCTTAGTCAGGTTGAATGTTTCAAGTGCAAGAAGATGGGGCATTATGCAAATGAATGCCCAGAAAAGAAAGTTGAAGGACCCAATAAGCCCAACCCTTTTCAAAAGGGGCAAGCGAACCACATTAATGTGGAGGAGATCTATGAGGAATCTGATGCTGTGGCTGGTAAGTTCAAACTCAATTCTATTCCAGCACTTGTTCTTTTTGATACTGGTGCATCACATTCATTCATCTCAAAAGCATTTGTTGATAGAAACGGGTTTCCAACTGAAAACATTGGGTGTCCAATAAAAGTAAGTTCTCCAGGTGGAGATATGATAGTAAGTCTTGGATGCTGGGATCTAGTGATAGAGTTTCTAAAACATAAGTTTCCAGTGAGTCTGATAATCCTAGATTCCCAAGGACTAGATGTAATTTTGTGATTGGATTGGATGACCAAGTATGAAGGAGTACTAGATTGTGCCAATCGTACTGTTGCACTCACAACCCTGAAAAAGAAAAGGATTAGATTCAAGTCTAACTTTGAATCAAAAGGGAGTAAGCTAAATTCTCTTAAGGAGGTTAGCATAGATAGTGTGCCAATTGTGAGTGAATATCCGGATGTGTTTCCGGAAGAATTGCCAGGAATGCCACCAGATAGAGATGTGGAATTTCTTATTGATTTGCTACCAGGATCTGGACCAATAGCAAAGAGACCCTACAAGATGTCAGTGGATGAGTTGAAAGAACTCAAGAAGCAGCTTGGAGAACAGTTGTAGAAAGGTTTTATCCAACCAAGTTCTTCATCTTGGGGAGCACCAGTTTTGTTTGTGGAAAAGAAAGATAGAAGTCAAAGGTTATGAATTGATTACCGTTCACTCAATGAGGTGACTATCAAGAACAAATACCCTTTGCCTAGAATCAATGACTTGTTTGATCAGTTAGAAGGAGCTTGTGTGTTCTCAAAGATTGATCTCCGGTCAGGATATTTCCAGCTCAAGATAAGGGAACAAGACATACCTAAGATAGCTTTCACCACTAGATATGGATTGTATGAGTACACCGTGATGCCATTTGGTTTGACCAATGCACCATCTTATTTCATGAATATAATGAACAAGGTGTTCATGGAATTTCTTGATAAGTTTTTTGTCGTTTTCATCGATGACATTTTGATCTACTCCAAGAGGAAAGAAGAGCATGAAGGACATTTACATTTGATACTTGAGAAGCTTAGAGAGCATAAGCTGTATGCCAAATTCAGCAAGTTTGAATTTTGGTTAAATGAAGTTTGTTTTCTTGGACACGTTGTGTCAGGAGATGGTGTAGCAGTTGATCCTGCTAAAGTTTCAGCTGTAACTGAATGGGAATCTCCCAAGTCAGTGAAAGAGATTCGTAGTTTCCTTGGCTTAGCAGGTTACTACAGAAGGTTCATTGAGAATTTCTCCAAGGGAGCTAAGCCTATGACAGAATTGCTAAAGAAAGACAAGAAATTTGCTTGGTCTGAAGGTTGTGAACTCAGATTTCAAGAATTGAAGAAGAGACTAGTGACAGCACCAGTCTTATGTTTGCCAGATTTGGAGAAAGATTTCCAAGTGTATTGTGATGCATCTCATCATGGATGAGGTGCAATACTTATTCAAGAAGGGAAAGTTGTGGCTTATGCCTCGAGACAACTCAAAACTCATGAGGTAAACTACCCTACTCATGATTTAGAGTTAGTATCTGTTGTCCATGCACTCAAAACATGGAGACATTATCTTTTGGGAAAGCGATGTGCAGTGTTCATAGATCACAAGAGTTTGAAGTATATATTCACCCAGAAAGAAATTAACATGAGACAAATAAGATGGCTAGAACTCATCAAGGACTATGACTTGAGTTTGCAATACCACCCTGGTAAAGCAAATGTTGTAGCGGATCCTCTAAGCCGGAAAGTTTTCGTGAATGGCCTTACTAAGGGAGAATTTCCAGATGATCTGTGTGCCCAATTCAGAGATCTCAGATTGGAGATTGTGCCTGAGGGACATCTCATGTCTTTGGATGTTCAACCCACTTTGTTGGACAAGATCAAGGATGCCCAGAAGACAGACAAGGAAATTGAAGAGATAAAGGAAAAGATTGGCAAAGGAAAAGCCAAAGGATTCCATGAAGATGAACAGGGTACTTTATGGTATGGAAAACGTATCTGTGTTCCACAAGATCGGGAGCTTCAGAAACTGATTTTACAAGAAGCCCACAACTCACCGTATTACATTCATCCGGGTAACACCAAAATGTACATGGATATGAAGGAAAGATTTTGGTGGAATAATCTCAAGAAGGACATCGCCGAACATATTGCTTTGTGTGATGTATGTAGTAGAGTGAAAGCGGAACATCAAAAACCAGCAGGATTGTTACAACCACTACCTATTCCTGATTGGAAGTGGGACAAGATTGGTATGGATTTCATCACCGGATTGCCAAGGACCTGGTCAGGATATGATTCTATTTGGGTAGTAGTGGATCGCTTGACTAAAGTGGCTCATTTTATACCCGTGAAGACAACTTATACAAGTGCTAAGTTAGCCAAGATCTATATGAGTAGAATTGTATGTCTACATGGAGTACCCAAGAGTATTGTGTCTGATAGGGGAACTCAATTCACTTCTCATTTTTCGAGGCAATTACATGAGTCATTAGGAATGAGGTTGGAATTCAGCACTGCTTTTCATCCCAGACTGATGGACAAACAAAAAGGACCAATCAGATTATTGAAGATATGTTGAGAGCTTGTGCTCTAGACTATGGAGCCAGTTGGGATGAAAGTCTGCCTTATGCAGAATTCTCTTACAATAACAACTATCTAACCAGTATTGAGATGGCACCATTTGAGTTTCTCTATGGGAGAAAGTGTACCACCCCATTGCTATGGAATGGTGTGGGAGAAAGAAGTTTGTTCGGACCAGAACTAATCAAAGAGGCTGAAGAGAAAGTCAAGCTAGTTAAGGACATATTAAAGATAGCACAGTCCCGACAGAAGAGCTACGCAGATCCTAAGCATAGAGAGGTCACCTATGAAGTGGGTGATAGAGCTTATCTTAGAGTGTTGCCACTTCGTGGAGTGAAGAGGTTTGGAGTCAAAGGAAAATTGGCCCCAAGATATGTTGGACCATTCAAGATTATGAGTCGTAAAGGAGAAGTAGCTTATGATATTGAATTGCCAGAGTCCTTGTCTGCTGTTCATAATGTGTTTCATTTGAGTCATCTTAAGAAATTCCATCCAGAAATGGAAGAGACATCTTTGAAGGATACTATACCTTTGGAAGAGGTTCAATTGGAGAGTGACCTCACTTATGAGGAGAAGCCTATCAAAATACTTGAGACTGCAGAAAGAGTTACTCGGACCAAGACTATCAAATTCTGCAAAGTTCAATGGAACCATCATTCCGAAGAAGAAGCAACATGGGAAAGAGATCATGATCTTCGGAAAGACCACCCTCACCTATTTGCTAGCCAACCCGAATCTCTAGGGCGAGATTCACCTTAATGGGTTAGATTTGTAACATCCCTAAAATCATGTTTCAAAATCCATGCATATCATCCATGCATCCATGATCATTTAGGGTTCCATTTTCAAAACCATTTCAAAAATAGGAGCATATGTTGCTCATTATTTTATGCAAGTATGCTCTAGCCCTAGTGCTACTTTCTAATGAGAAGAGTACTTGTTTTGTTCAGTAATGTTTTGAATTCAAACTTAAGTACTTTCCAAAGCTTGAGCAAAGTTTTCAAAACAAAGTGTGAAAATAAAACCAATTTTATGCCTATTGTTTATATCACATTAAGGCATGGTTTTATTTTTATTTTTCAAATGATCAAAGTGTTTTTGAGTAAACAGTAGTGTTTGACACACATTTGAGTGCAAAGTTTACTATATAAAAACCTAGATAATATTTGAATTCAAACTTATTTGAATTAGAGTTGAAAAATCATTTATAGAAAATCAAACAGAAAAATAAAAGGAGTAAAGGAAAAAAATAAGACAAACAGCCAAACTGGCCCAACCAGCCCAGTTCAACCCATTTAGCCCAACTACCCCCTCCCGCGAAATGTTTTACTTTACCCGCAAACACACCCACAGAGTCGCTGACGCAGGGACCCCACCTCCTCTCTTTTTCTCTCGCTGACAACATGGCCCACGCAGCGGTCATCGTCTCCACCCGGCGACGAGTTCTTCCCCAAATCACTCGGCCGTTTCCTGATTGATTCGCAGCTTCAATTCCCGTTCAATGCCCGAGTAATTCACGCCCACGTCCTCGCCTACTTAAGCACCATGCCACCCTCCTCCTTTTCCCCCAGACCCCACCCCACTGGAGCCTCCAGGCTGCTCGTATTTCTCTCTGGACGCCCCTCTGCTCCGACGAGTTCGCCGTCGAATTCCGGTAAGCCCCGCGTCCCCCTCTGCCTCTGGTTCAGACTAGATTATTCTACATCTCCGTGCGCATCTACTGACGCTCTCCGTTTGCTCGCGCATGCTCTGTAGCCTTGGCAGCGTCGTCGACTGAGCTCCGCCACCGTCTGTTCGAACTCCGGCGACCATTCCCCATAAGACCCAGCTTCCCCTCTCCCTCTGTTTGATATGCGTGTGATCCCCGGTGTCCTACGCATCTAACGACACCCTTATCTCGTCTTATCATGGCCCAGAGCGTCGCCTTCGTCGCCAACCGAGAGCACCGTTGCCAGGGACTTCTCCGACGAGCAATCCACGACGACCCCGAACGCCCCTTCGCCAACCGAGCACACGCCAAGCATCTCCTCGTCACGGCGATTCTAGTGAGCATCCTCACACCTCCCCAGGCGACCTAGCTCGCCGGCAAGCTTGCAGCCAGAGCGCACCGCCGCCTGTCGCCGCCACCAGCGCCACCACTTGTTGGTCAGTCGCTGAGAGCCGTGCGATGTAGATCAGACGAACACGATAGAACATAGTTGAAGGGGTAAGTAGAGATCTGAGCCGCGTGTTTTAGTTAGATCTAATGGTTCGGAAGCGTGATCCTGAGCGAAGCGGTACCCTCCAATCAGGATGCGCCGCGTGGCATGAGTTTTGTTTTAAATTTCTGAATTAGATTTATTAGATGTTTAAATTTGTTTAATTCATAACTTTTGAATGCCACGTCCAAATTTGACAAATTTTATATCAATGGAGTCAGGAGAGAAAATCCTTTCCATCTATGCAATGTGTTTAATGGTTTGCCTCTGTTAAAATGGTTGTTTTTACAGAAACATGTGTAGGCCTATTTTGTGTATATTAATTATTTGAAAAATGTTTTATTGTTCAAATAAAGTTTATTTGGCTTATTTTGTACTTGTTTATGTTTCAGTACGGTACACTCGTCTTATTTGATGTAGAAAATCATCACATGGCATTATGCATGCATCCATATATTTTTGCTTGTATTTATTTTGTATGTGATTTTGGTGTATTATTTTATGTGTAGATTTTGGTGCAAATAGTGATTGTGATTGTGAGGATTGTAGCTACTCTCCAAACTACTAAGGCAAGTGGTGCTTCATGATTTATTCCTATGTTTTTCAACTATGCATTAGAAATATTTTGCTAGTCTTGCATGGTTATTTTTGAGCTATATGCTATGCTTGGGAAATCCTAGTAGTTGTAGAATTGCTAGAAATATTTCTAAGTCTTATCAATGCCATGCTTAGCCTAGCTAGTAGCAACCAAGGGTGGTTATATATTCATGCTATGAATAAATATTTCTAAGTCTTTGGACTATGTTTTTGCTTAATAAAACAACTAAGTGAATGAAACACCTGGGTAGAATGGAAAGAATGGGTTATGTTGAGTGGTTACACAAGGCCCATTTTTATGGTTTACCTTATGTATCTCACTTGTGGAAAGCCACCCAGGAACAAAGGGATTTGAGATGCCATATGTTAAGAATCTTCTAGTGCAGCCACTTGGCAATATGGGATCTGCCTGGATCATATCGGTTGCAATAACTTAGCCATTTGGACAGTTGGTGGTAGTGGGATGATAGGTTGGAGCGCGTCCATTTGCTCTAAGGGAAGTCTTCTGAAAGGTCCCGTCTTGATGAAAATCAAGTCTTGTGGGGAAAGTGCACAACCTCTACAGATGGAAGAATCTAAGTACTTAGCCATGTCCCTGGTATTGGACAACTTGAGCATCAAGACATGGAAGCTATCAAGAATCTCCTCATCCCAATTTCTAAGTAAAAACTTGTGGTTGAACAAGGGTGAAGGACCCCAATGTCTATTGGTGGTTCCTTGGGAAATATTTTGACAAAGAAAAACTTAGTGTTTTCAACTAAAAGGTAAAACCTATTTTTAGCAAAGCAAGCCTAAGCTACGCTTAGCCAAAATGCATATAGTATCTAGTCTACCAATATTCTACTAAGGTATCACTTGCCAATACTATTCCAATGTATGGACCCATTGTGGCTGTAACTTGTGATGTTGCAGGTTATTCTGATGGTGATTAGGGGTTATGAGTCTACACTCAACATGCTTGCCTGTGGCACATGAAGATGAAGACTTAATTATCTTATTACATATTTAAACTCTTGTACTAGGCCTGTGGCCATGGAGTTGTAAAAGACTATGTTTGTCTCTGGAATGGCTTGTAATAATGACATTTGTTTCTGTGTACTTCATCTTAAACTATGGATGCTACCATTGATCCAGGGACTAGCATTGCAATAACAGGGATCCTTTCCTTTACAAAGGAGGGATCTTACAAAAGTTAACCACTAAACCACTTTGAGTGTTTCTAGTCCAAGTTTTCTAACAGAAACAAATCCAATTATTTTCACCCCTTGCTAGACCAAGTAAAAATGAACCCAAGCCCACTTTGAAAACCAACAGAAACAAATTTCAAATTTATTCAAATAACAATTCAAAACTAAATCAAGTGTAGGTACTAATATCACAATTTCTCAAAAACCAATCAAACCAATTCACCTTGCCAAACCCAAACAACCAGATACTACCAAGAATGTGACTAGAGAACCCACCAAATTTCATTCAAAATTTTCAAACTTGAATTCTTTCAGCCATTTCATCAAACACCTGGAGACACATTTTAAACTCTACCTAACTACATTGTTTTGAGAAGTGATCATTCAAACCCTTGTCCCCAATTCTTACCCTTTGTCCCCCCAGTGAGCACACCTGCATTGAACAAGATCGCAAGCTACCATTGCACTAGTGCTGAGCCACCCGAGCCCCCCATTGCCGGCCGACCATGGATAGCTAGCAGGATGCAACACCACGCCCAACCACGATGTCCAGGAGGCAGCTCACCGTCCATCTCCACCCCCTGTCCAACCCTTGAACGCAGCCATGCCCTGGACCACAGAGAAAACGCCGCGCCCACTGTCTCTGCGCCGTGCCAAGAGCATGCCAGACCGCCTCACCCGACCAGCTCGCGAATGCCGCGCCTCGCCCTCACCGCGTGTGCACACACTCGCCTTAACACGATCTAGCTCCTAGATATCCTCGTACCCCGTCGCGCGACCCGTAGCCACTATGCATCGTTGAAACTGTCGTTGGTGCTGCTCAGAGCGTTGACCCGTTCCGACCAACCTCGACCGCCCCTTTCCGCTCCATTAAGCCCTTGAGCATCGCCAGGAGATCGCACACCGGCCTACACCCTCCGCCATGCCATTAGCTCGTTGTACCATCGACCCCCACGAGCTCTGCCCATGCCGCAATTCCCCTCTTGCTCGGCTATAAAAGGATGCCACCCCAGCCTCAATTCGCCACACCATCTCACTCCTCACCTATCACAGAACACCACTAACCTCTCCACGGAGCAAGGCGAGCTCCGCAACGCCGGAATTTCACCGGAGTGTGCCGCGGAGGAGGAGGAGCGGAACCGTTGATTGGAACCAACCCAGGAGCCGCTGTGACCACCTTTCGAGCCGCCTTCGTCGACAACGTCATTCGACCCCAACGCCGACCCTAGATGGAGCCCTGGTGAGCCTCACACAACCCCCACCGCCACGTTAGGGTTGATACCTCGCCGGAGCTGTTCGTCGTCGACGATGAACCCCATCCATAGATTAGATTCTAATCGTAGGGCCTAGATTGAAGGATACCCCTTCGGGAGCCCCTGTCTTGCTGACAGGTGGGACATCCCGTTTAAGCCAGCCCGAGCGCTGCGCTGTGCAATGGGCCGGCCCATTTAGTTCCCGCGCAACCCAGTATATTCAAATATAGATTTTTCCAATTTAGTTCAAACCTAGTTCTATCAGTTGATTCCAAAAATCAATTCGAAGATATTCACTAAAACAAATTGCATGAAACCAATTTTGTTAGAAAGATATTGAAATTGTTAATCCAAGCCCGTTGTATTCAAACCATTTGGAGTTATAGATCACCTATATTAAAAATAACAAGCCAGAGACTTTTTTGCATTCAAACATTTTTCAAAAATCAACCATAGATGCTTTTGAGTTGATGCCAACACTCAAAAACCACATTTGACTAGATCTATCTGAATGTATAAAAATATTTAGGTTTACATGCAATGATCTTGGACAATTATTAAAAGAATGCCCCATAGGCATTTCTAGTCACTTTAATTAATTAAAATAATAATGTTAAACCTTATTAAATTGTGACACCACTTTAAATCACATTCCCAAGTATTAAAATATGTGGTGAGGACATGTGTCAACATGATACCATATTTTAAATTGGATAATATTAAATCTTAAGTAGTTTTTCAATGAGTAGAAATTACTTTTCCAAAATAAAATAAATAACACTAAGGTTTTAATCCTTGTGATGATTGTGATGATGCTAGATCATCTAGTGTGAACATTTGTTTGCTAAATAGAAGTAGTTAAGTATTATTTAGTGATGGTGTACCTCATAGTTATTTATAGATGCTAGTACCGACCAAGCATACGAGGAGGAAGGATACTACTACTACTACGAAGAAGAAGAAGAGAACTTCAATCACTGCACTACTCAAGGCAAGCTAAGCTAAACCATGCAAGCTAATACTTGCAAGCCCCACAATACCAATTAACCTATGCAATGCCTTAGGCATATTTGGTTACACCACCTTATTATACCAAATCCCAGTTTTACTTGCAAGCTTTATTCTTTTATTTCTCTATCAAAGTTCTTTATTACTTCTAGTTAGTATTTAGTGAGTTTTGGAAAGATATTATAGGTAGCATAAAGAGCATAAAACTTGGCCTAAGTTAGTTATAACTAGATGTCATACTAAGGAATGAGATCTAGATCTGGATAGTCACACTTGATTAGCACCCCTCATTAGTGACTACACCCTCCGCCATGCCATTAGCTCGCTGTACCGTCGACCCCGACGAGCTCTGTCCATGCCGCACTGCCCCTCTCGCTCGGCTATAAAAGGATGCCACCCCAGCCTCCATTCGCCACACCATATCACTCCCCACCTCTCACAAAACAACACTAACCTCTCCCAGAGCAAGGTGAGCTCCGCAATGCCAGAATTTCACCGGAGTCTGTCGTGGAGGAGGCGGAGGGGATGCGTTGATTGGAGCCGCCCCAGGAGCCGCTGTGACCACCGTTCGAACCGCAGTCGTCGACAACATCGTTCGCCCCCAACATCGACCCTAGCTGGAGTCCTGGTGAGGCTCACACGACTCCCACCGCCGCGTTAGGGTTTAGACCTCGCCGGGGCTATTCGTCATCGACGATGAACCCCAGCCGTTAGATTAGATTCTAATCCTAGGGCCTAGATTGAAGGATACCCCTTCGGGAGCCCCTGTCTCGCTGACAGGTGGGACATCCCCTTTAAGTCATCCTGGGCGCTGCGCTGTGCGTAGTGGGCCGGCCCATTTAGTTCCCGTGCAACCCAGTAGATTCAAATATAGATTTTTCCAATTTAGTTCAAACCTAGTTCTGACAGTTGGTTCCAAAAATCAATTCAGAGAGATTCACTGAACCAAATTGCATGAAACCAATTTTGTTAGAAAGGTATTGAAATTGTTAATCCAAGCCCGTTGGATTCAAACCATTTGGAGTTATAGATCACCTATAGTAAAAATAACAACGCAGAGACTTTTCTGCATTCAAACATTTTTCAAAAATCAACCATAAATTCTTTTGAGTTGATTCCAACTATCAAAAATCACATTTGACCAGATCTATCTGAATATATAAAAATATTTAGGTTTACATGCAGTAATCTTGGACAATTATTAAAAGAATTCCCCATAGGCATTTCTAGTAACTTTAATTAATTAAAATAATAATGTTAAACCTTATTAAATTGTGACACCACTTTAAATCACATTCCCAAGTATTAAAATATGTGGTGATGACATGTGTCAAAATGATACGATATTTTAAATTAGAGAATATTAAATCTTAAGTAGTTTTTCAATGAGTAGAAATTACTTTTCTAAAATAAAATAAATAAGACTAAGGCTTTAATCCTTGTGATGATTGTGATGATGATAGATCATCTAGTGTGAACCTTTGTGTGCTAAATAGAAGTAGTTAAGTATTGTTTGGTGATGGTGTACCTCGTATTTATTTATAGAAGCTAGTACCGACCAAGCATACGAGGAGGAAGAAGACTACTACTACGAAGAAGAAGAAGAGAACTTCAATGACTGCACTACTCAAGGCAAGCTAAGCTAAACCATGCAAGCTAATACTTGCAAGCCCCACAATACCAATTAACCTATGCAATGCCTTAGGCATATTTGGTTATACCACCTTATTATACCAAATCCTAGTTTTACTTCAAGCTTTATTATTTTATTTTTTATCAAAGTTCTTTATTACTTCTAGTTAGTATTTAGTGAGTTTTGGAAAGATATTATAGGTAGAATAAAGAGCATAAAACTTGTCCTAAGTTAGTTAGAACTAGATGTCATACTGAGGCATGAGATCTAGATCTGGATAGTCACACTTGATTAGCATCCCCCATTAGTGACTACCCCCAACTTTAGTGGCTAGTGATAAGCATAAAAATTGATCACTTTAGATGGGAATACTTGGTGATAATGATTATGAAAACCTTAGAATAATGAGTCATTCTAATGAAATGGTTTGACATGTGTTATGAACACCATATGTTTTGATGATGAAAATGTTGAGGCATGAGCCTTAGCACCTTTATAAAACTGATGGTTGGGTTCGGATGCGATACCATTCCAATTTTACCGTACAACCACAATACCCGAATTTGGGTAGGGCTTGACTGGAAGTTTATATATCTTAGTATGGGTTCCCTTGCGGAAGAGGTTTGAGCTGAGGCTACCTCGTGATGATTGTCCACCTGTGCAGTTCCCAAGATGACAGATGGTCCTGGTTGGGATGCCAAACTCATAGGGGAGGTGCCTATACTAGGGTGTGTAATTGAAAGGTTAGGATTGATTATCCGCATACTGAGTATGGTGATTCGGGATTGTTCCTGACGGATGTATCGAATGTTGTGGTGAAAGTGTACCACCTCTACAGAGTGTCAAACTATTCGAATAGCCACGTCCGCCGTTATGGACAGTTGGAGTGGCCAAACTGTTCCGTCGTCAGATGTTTTCAAAATTACTTAGGAAATGAATTATGACTTTGACTTTACCATAATAGGGTTGTGAACAAGAAAACTAAGTTCCCACTTAGGTGTTGTAAAACTTTAAGTTAGTTTTCTTTACTTCTAAACTCGGTTAGAGATAAACTTGGATTTTTGAAAATAAACCTAGAGCTTAGGATCCT
Organism: Avena sativa; assembly: GCA_916181665.1. NCBI lineage: Eukaryota > Viridiplantae > Streptophyta > Magnoliopsida > Poales > Poaceae > Avena > Avena sativa. The sequence goes on along the minus strand of OV702280.1, from coordinate 58,555,760 downwards.
ACTTGAACCACTTTACTTGTTAGTGATAGTTTGCGAGTACTTAAAGAGTACTCATGGCTTTATCCCTGGCTATTCCTATGGCCAGACTATGAGGAGGACTACCAGGATGATGGACAGCAGGAAGTCTATGACAGCTAGGATCATCTTCCATCGTCAGCATTGTCTGTGACCATGAAGATGGAGCTTAGACCATGCTACCGTTATTATATTATTCCGCTGCGTTGATTGTATTCAGACTAGATCATGAGATCCTTTATTTGTAAGACCTTTATTATGATTTGTAATGGATGATGATCTATGGTACCAATCTGTTATGTCTCGCAAAAATGGTAATCCTGGGATTGCGATGCATGGCATAACAACCATCTGGGATTAAAAATCTAGGTATTGACAGTTATTGTGAATCTCGTATCTTTGACTTTAATGTTGTGATTCCCATCATCAAACGTCATTATCTGCAGAGGGAAAATAGAAACAAATTATTGCATACCCCTTTGATCATTAGCCATTAGTGGTAGGGTTTAGAGAGATATTTCATCAAAAGAGTGAACAATATCCAGTTTAAATGTGGATGTGGATGGCTATATTTCACAGCCAGCAGATTACCTGGGGGATGGCTCAACAACAAGATTCACGAAGAATTTCTTTGAATATGAGCAATTGGGGAAAGGATTATAGGTTGGGGAGATGAACCCTAGACATCGCCGTCATGTCTCTGTTCTTGCACGTGTGGAGAGGAAAAGGGAGAAGAGGAGTGCGCTAGGCTGACCCACGCGCGGGTTATGCATGAAACATGAGCGGTGTCGTGCGCACCGGCGCGGCAGGAGTGGGTGCGGCCCTAGCCTGAGTGGCTCCACACTAACGCTGTCGGGGCCCACAAATCCATCGTGACAGGGCGTGTAACATCCCAAAAATATTAACTTGGATCATCAAACTCTAATCATCAAAATTAGGGTTAACAAAAACTTTTCCAACTAAAAATATTAAAGCATTCATATGTGTGTGCATTCAAATTTTGGATTCTTTTGAATTTCCATGGTTCTGTGTTTCTTTGCTTGTAAAATGATTCTTAGGTGAAATAAACATCATCTAAAGAATCCCCAAACTTTTCCCAAAGACAAACAACTCAAAATAAACAAATGAAGTGAATGGTCATTTTAGCCAAATTAACTCTCATGCCTATCCCTAGTTTTCAAAACTTAATAGAAACATTTGTGGATCTTTGCACCCCTTGTTAGTACTCATAATAAGGTACCAAGGCCCACTTTGTGATCATCCAAAAACATTCAAATGCTCAGTTTAAATGACAGTTTAAAATTAAATCTATCTCATATGGGAAGATCCCACTATTTCAAAAACCACTCAAACAAGCTCAATTTTCAAAACCCAAGCACCCACAGAATCCTCAGCACATGCCTAGCACACCCACCAAAAATATTTTCAAAATTCAAAAGTAAGTTTCTTGCAGCCATTTCATCAAACAGCTTGCAGACTCAAATCAAACAAATCACAAACACTATAGTGTGTAGTAAATTTGGCCTAACTTGTTCCCTCTCTGGTTGCAACTATTCTTTAGTAGATCATCTAGCTCAATTGTAAACATCTAGCACCACTGTGAGATTGCCTTGCCATGAATGGTGAGCAGGCCGAGCCTCACCATGCCACCCCATTGTCGCAGGCCAGATAGCAGGCACCCTAGCCTTGCCAACCTTGTCTAGGAGGTAGCCAGGACCTCACCGCCGCTCACTGTCCCGTACCCAAGAAATTGCAAGCCGTGGACCACCAGGAACGCCGCACGCCCAGTGCCACTGCGACATGCCAAGCCCGCCAAAGAGCGCCGCACCTGGCACGCGTGCACACGCCGCCCCTCGACCGAAGCCCGTGCCCACCGCTTCGCCATGATCCTAGGAACACACCAGACACCCCCGTTCGCCACCCTGTGCCTCACAGCCACCGCTCGCCGTCGAAGACGCCGCCTCTGCCGCGCAGAGCACCGCATGTTCCTGACCAATTGCCACGGCCCCCAAGCGCGCATTTAAGCTCTAGAGCATCGCCAGGAGACCGCCCGTCGATCGCCAACCTAAGCCATGCCGCTAGCCGCCCGTAGCCATGTCGCCACCGTCGCCTGCCCATCCCTCTCGGTCTCGCCGTTGAGCCTATTAAAGGAGGCGACCCCCAGCCATTTGAAGCAAACCATTCCACTCCCCTCATCTCACTGATCGTTGCACCCTCTAGTCGGAGTACGATGAGCAGCAGTTGGCCGGAATTGCACCGGAGCAGGCCGCCTCTGGAGAAGAAGGGAGCCATTGATTTCGACCACCCCGGAGCTGCCTCGACCATCCATGAGCTTGCCGTCGACCACTCGTTCGTTTGCCCGCCTCCCCTATCCACCAACACTGAGCCGCTAGGGTTCGATCTCGCCAGTGACATGTTCATCGTCGACGACGATCCCCAGCCGTCGATCTTCCTTCTAATCCAACGAACCACACATCCCCGTACCTCTTCGCGTGTTATGAGCCACTGACTAGTGGAACCCCCCTGTCAGCCCCACGCTGCGGAGTGACACTGGGCCGGCCCATTAACCTTTCCCGCGCAGCCCAACCGTTTGAATTTAGATTTTTTCTATTTTAATTCAAACTCAGTTCTGTACCTAGATTCAAAAATCAACCCATCTCGATTTAGTGAACCAAAATACATGAAACTAGTTTTGTTAGAAAGGTACTAAAATGCTTAATCCAAGCCCGTTGGATTCAAATCATTTGGATCTGTAGATCAACCTTGGTAAAAATAACAAGTCAGAAGCTTTTCTGCATTCAAACATTTTTCAAAATTCAACCATAGTAGCTTTTGAGTTGATTCCAACTCTCAAAAATCACATTTGATCATACCTTTCAGAATATATAAAAACATTTGGATTTACTTATAGAAATAATGTTCAAGCAACAAAAGAATGCCACATAGGCATTTCTAGTCACGTTATTTATTTAAAATAAAAAGGTTAAACCTTATTAAATTGTGACACCACTTTAAATCACATTCCCATGTACTGAAATATGTGGTTTTGACATGTGTCAACATGATTCCATGTTTGAGTTGGAGAATATTAAATCTTAAGTAGTTTTTCAATGACTAGAAATTACTTTTATCAAATTAAAATAAATAAGACAAAAGCTTTAATCTTGTAATGTTAGTGATGATACTAGATCATCTATAGTACACCTTGGTGTGATGATTGAAAATAGTTAAGTATTGTTTGGTGATTGTGTACCTCGTATTTATTTATAGACGCTAGTAACGACCAAGGATACGAGGAGGAAGGAGGATACTACGAGGAAGAAGCCGAGGAGAACTTCAACCACTGCTCTGCACAAGGCAAGATAACACTTGCAATTATGAAAGTTAGATAACCTATGCAATGCACTAAGCATGCTTGGTTGGACACATTTGATGATACCCAATCCTAGTTTTACTTGCAAGCTTTATACTTTATTTCTTTATCAAAGCTTTCTCTTATAGTTTACTTAAGTGACTTGTAGATTTTAGAAAGATAATTGAAGGTTGCATAAAGAGCATTAAATTTGCCCTAAGCTAGATAATCTTGATGTCATCCTAAGGCATGATATTAAACTTAATTAATCTCCACTTATTTACCACCCCTCATTAGTACTTACCCCACTTGTAGATGCTAGTGCTAAGCATAAAACTTGATCAACTTTAGATGGGAATACTTGGTGAAAATGGTTATGAAAACCTTGGAATGATGAGTCATTCTACTGAAATGTTTTGACATGTATTTCCGAACACCAGATGATTTTGATGATGAAAATGTTGAGGCATGAGTTGTAGCCCTTTATAAAACTGATGGTTGTCTAGATGCGATACCATTCCAATTTTACCGTATAACCACAATACCTGAAGATTGGGTAGGGCTTGACTGGAAACTTATATACCTTAGTATGGGTTCCCTCACAGCCAAGGTCTGATTTGAGGCTACCTTGTGAATATTGTCCACCTGTGCAGTACCCAAGATGACAGTTGGTCATGGTTGGGGGGCCAAACTCACAGAAGAGGTGCCTATACTAGGGCATGTAATTGAAAGGTTAGGATTGATTATCCACATACTGAGTATGGTGAATTGAGGATTTGTTCCTGACGGATGTATCGAATGTTGTGGTGAAAGTGCACAATCTCTGCAGAGTGTCAAACTATTCGAATAGCCACGTCCGCGGTTATGGACAGTTGGAGTGGCCATACTGTTCCCCCATCAGATGTTTTCAAAATGACTTGTGAAATGAATTGAGACTTTGATTTGACCACAACAGAGTTGTGACATGAAATTCAAGTTCCCACTTAGGTGTTATAATATTTCAACTAGCTTTCTTTGCTTCTGAACTTAGTAGAGGTAAATCTGGATTTTTGCGGAACAACCCTAGAGCTTAGTGTCCTACTACAAAAACCCCTTAACTTGTTAGTATTAGTTTCCGAGTACTTAAAGAGTACTCATGTGGCATCCCGCAAAACCACTACTAGAAAATCGCGTTGTTTTTGTGCATTGCATCATCATGACCGCATGCTCATGTCATCATGCCACATTGCATTTGAGCATTGTCATCATCTTGCATTTGCTTGCATAAAACTAATTGCGGAAAAACCGGTTCTTGTTTTCTAAACGCCCCGTCTATGTTCCAAACGCAAAACCCGGGTCTCCGGATTATTTTGTTTTGTCTGCTATCGGTTTGCAGAAGCCTTGTTTTAAACAAATAAAATATTAAATTATTTTAATGGGGGCAGCCAAACCGGGCCGAACTGACCCAGTCGGCCACCCCCAGTTCAGAACGGTCCACCCAAAAATCCTAAAACTACCCAGTCCTATTCTACCCACCCCTCCTCCACCTCACCCGGACCAATCCCTGGCTGCCACCTCACCCTCTCCCTCCCCTCTAACCAATCCCATGCCGCCACCTGCCCAACCCCTCTCTCTCCACTCACCCCACCGCCTGGCCACACACACACACACGCAGACACCACCCCACCAACTCCACCCGCGTGACCCCCCTGCTCCCCCTGGCCCGCGACCCGGCCCCACCACCACCTCTCTCCTCCCCCACGCGCTCCCCTCTCCCCCACCTCCCTCCTCTCTGCCTCTCCCTCCCATGGCCGACCCCGCCGAGCCTGCCTCCCCATCGCCCTCACCGCCCCTCCTTCCTCGTCAGCGGACCCGCCGCCTCGCTCGCCACCGCCAGCCGCGGCCGCCTCCGCTCGCCGCTCCCTCCTCTTCTCCCCACCGACGCCGCCGCGCGCCCTCCCGGCCTTCCTCCTCCCTCTCCCTGCCCGCGCGACCCCGGCGTGGAGCTCGCCGGGCCCGTCCAGGGCGCCGCCGTTCGCGGCCTCCTCTCCTCCATCGCCGGCCCGGGGCCGCAAGCCCCGCCTTCCTCTCTCCGGTCGCGGCCCCGCCTCGACCCTGCCGTCCAGCGGCCGCCTCGTCTCCCCGCCGGCGCGCCCTCTGCGAGCCCGCGCCGCCGCCCGCCTCCGGCTGGACCCGCGCGCCGCCGTCGCCAGACCGTCCCCCTCCCCGCTGCCGCTGCTGCGCCTCCGGCAAGCCGCGCCGCCGGCGAGCCTCGTCTCCGTAGCGCCGCCTCGGCCTTCCTCTCCCTGTCGCCGCCTCTGGCTAACCACCCCCTCTGCGGCGTGCTGCTGCCCTGCTCGTGTTCTCGCGGCATCTGTGTCGCCCTGTCAAGTACCATGTACCTCGCCGCTTGAACCTCAGTATGTGTGTGTTTGACCAGCCTCGGACATGTTTCTTCCCATCAGCAAGGCTAGCCACGACAGGTGCTATGTGACAAGTATGACCCGCAAGAAGTTGCGAGGCTCTCAAGATCTACTGACGCCAAGATCTACTGACGCCCGGCGCCAAGATCTTCCGATGGCGATGCGAGGAGCCCAAACCCGAAGGACCCTATTGAACTCGGTGTCATCTATTCAAGTACTCCATCGACGTCAAGATCGCCACCCACCCGGATGTAACCAATGAACCACCCGACGCCGGCAATGAAGTCGTCGAACCCCGATTTCTCCCTCTCGGACATCAAGCACTTCTACACGAAGCCCGAAGATCACAGATCCAGAGAATCCCCGAAGGCCGAGCCCTCGACACCCCAAGATCTTCTCCTGGAGCGACGAGATCTTCTCCTCGGGACGCCATGACCATCTACACGGACCTGACAAGATCTTCGAGAAGACAAGATCGGCACCGACCGGGGCGAATCCAACGCGCCCCCGACACCAACCCAAGTCCTTCGTCACGGATGCGCCAATATCTACTCCGTTATCCGAGAACGCTCCCGTCGAACCCTGAACCCTGAGGCCGAACCTCGAACCCCGGAACCCCAAGATCTGCCGAACCCTAATGTGTGACCCCTTTCTCGAGCCCTATTTTATAAATGTAATATCAACTTGTTGCATATTAAATAGATCATGCATGCATATTTGTGTGGTTTGGGGGCCTTATGCCGATTCACCTCATAATTAAATATGGGGCCCATATGCGGGCAAATCTAGTGTATATTGTCCTCATTTAAATTTGTGTAGCGAACCGGTGCTATCTTTTGCCATGATAAAACAACATTTAAAATGGCGGATATCAAAACAACTAGAACCATATATTTAATTGTCGGGACCCCGGTTCCACTTAATATTGGCCTAATCGCATCGCACCTTTGCCATGTCATACATCATACATGCATCATGCCCGATCTTTTGCCATAGTATTAAATAGTGCATCCGGTGTTTGTTCTAGTGTTTTGGTTCTTCGCGGATAAGACCGATGAGTTGATGCGAGTGTCGACCCGATCTTTGGTTGAACCTTCGATAATGTTTTCAGGCGAGCATCTCCCCCTTTCTACCTATCTTACTTTTATAGTATTTATTCCCTCCTGTTGATCTATTGCTATCTGTGTTGCGACGCTCTAGTTTTCGTACCCGTGATATCCCCTGCAGCCTTATATTGCCTTGGACACATCCTATTACCTGTTGTTTGGTAGATAGTTGGACTTGCGCGTCGTAGTCGCTTGCTCAGGTGTTGCTGCGTGTCGTCAAGTACCACAGTTGTTGGAGAATTGCCGCATGTTTAATGTTGGAGATGATCATGGTTTTAATTATCGTTCACTTTTATTATTGTTTAACAAACTAAAATTGAAGTAGGTAAGCAGAGGCACAGGTGGGCAATAGATGTTATCTGGTTGTTACCCGTCCACTTGTGTCCCGTAGGACCCCGAGTTCTTGACACCTGTTCCGAGATCGAGCGCGCTAACCACAGGTGGGGAGATATGGGCCCCCCATCGATTAGTACCTGATTTCAAAGTATTGTACTGGGGGCCACAACGTAGTTTGGGGCTTTATTACTATTCTGTACTTATGCCATGCTTTACCACTTTATTTAAATTGTGCGATGGATAGCACACTGTACTGTTTAGGATCGGGACACGATTCCGCGGTGTCGACACCCCGAGTTTTCGGGTTCCCAGTCGTTCACAGCCGTTTACCCAAACCCTGAGTCCGTCTCGGAGACCGGCCGACTTCGTTGCGGGTGTACTTAGTGGGGTGGCCCCCCGTGCTTGCTTTGGGTCTGGAAACGTCGTGACTTAGGCCCCGCCGACATACCGATGGGTGTATGTTAACTGATCTGGCAAAAAGGGTCGAAGTGCTTGTGGATACTTTGGTGCACCCCTGCAGGGTTAAATCTTTTCGAGAAGCCGTGTCCGCGGTTATTGACGACTCGGAGCACAGTGCTTGATCATAGACAACTATAACTAAAGTTTACTGTTATAAATTGATTTGTATCCGATATGATTAGTAATCAGCTTCACTGCAACGGAATGGCTAAATAAAAGTACCAACAACTGCTGGGTTTTGGGATATCTCATGCTAATCGTATCTGACTAGTAAGTGTTGCAACTACCACGGAATGGTTAACTAAAACTGCCCACTGCTTATTATATCAGGATGACTCATGCTATTTATATTTGACTAGTAATTTTCACAATTACAACGGAATGAGTAAAACTGCCAACGGTGTGAGTTCCTCGGTTGACTTCCTCGTCTGGTCTCGAGGGGGAAACACCAGGATGGGTTTGTTTGATGGTAGCATCCGGTAGGTTCCGAATAGGTCTTTCTTACCCCTCTCTGGTAGCCGTCAGATGTATCGAGTCTCTATAGGTTGTTTAGTGCATGCTGCCGCTGCCGCTCAGTCCACCATACCTATGTAGGCGAGGACCGCCAAATTCTAGTCTCGCCGTGTACTGGCCTCAGTACTGACGCTCCTCTTTTTCCTTTGCCCTTTGTCGGCACCCCTTTTGTTTAAGCAGGTTTTGAGATCGATGCCGTTAGCAGGGTTACCCTTCCGGCTTGGCCTGGGCAGGGTTATGGACGCCACTAGTTATTCTTCAGGGCTCTTAGCCCCATTTGCATCTTGTCCGTAGTCGGACGCTCTATCATTTTCAAGGTGATTTGGATCTTTGTATATTATATCTGTATTCTTGACTCATCGAGTCGTGTTGTATATATATCTGTTCTGTGGGTCCCATCGAGGACTGTTGTGTAATGTTATTACTTCGTTTTCCACCCGCACGAAAGTGCCTGGTGGGCACCTTTGAATCGTTTCTATGCGGGTTTGGCGGGTTTCGCTAAAACTTGCATAGGGCCGATTCTGAGGGTGTTACAACTCATGGCTTTGTCCCTGGCTATTCCCGTGGCCAGACTATGAAGAGGAGTACCAGGATGATGGACCATAGGAAGGTTACGACAACTAGGATCATCTCCCATCGTCAGCATTGCTTGTGACCCCGAAGATGGAGCTTCACCTATGCTACCTTTATTATTACGTTATTCCGCTGCTTGAGTTGTATTAAGAACTAGATCATGAGATCCTTATTTGTGTAAGACCTTATGTATGGTTTGTAATGGATGATGTACTGTGATATCCAAATCTGTTATGTCTCGCAAAAATGGTAATCCTGGGATTGCGATGTATGGCATAACAGGCATCTGGGATTAAAAATCCGGGTGTTGAAAAGTTGGTATCAGAGCCATCCTGACCATAGGAGACCCTAGTTAGACTGGACATTTGAATCAAAAACTTAGTTTCAAAACCCAGGAAAGTGAGTATTTACAAAAACTTATTCCCATTCTTATCACTTTGATTCTTTCATAAAAATTCTTGTCCCTCAAAAACTCTTGCAAAATACATAAAAATTTGACACACTTGATCACTCTACTAACCTAGTCATCCTATATTCTTATAGATGGACATGAAGTACAACAATTTTTATTAGTTGGGCAATGGAGGAGACCTCATATTTGAGCGGGATTTGGACCAGCTTTCGGAACTTCTGGAGCGTCCGCACCCCGAGTTCTTTGAAGCTCAGCTCAATGATCAGGAAGGAGAAGATCGGTAGTGGCTAGTTGTTGCAAGTCTCCGAGGAAAGATTGAACCTCCCACTGCCGAAGGAATTCAGTTCACCTTAAGAGAGAACAACTAGCTCAATGGACTTGCCAGGGCCATGCAGGAAGCTCTTGCCCGTCTGTGTGGGCAGAGTATCAACCAGATCACACTACTAGGAAAATGCTTGTTTGTGGTGCACGTGGAATTGCCATCTGTGGCGCACTACCGTGCGCCACTAGCCGCGTGCTGCGGCTAACTCCTAGCCATGGCGCACTGCCTAGTGCGCCACGGTTGTGTCGAGATAGGCATAGCGCACCTGCTAGTGCGCCACGGCTATGTGGGCAGGTGCGCTACGCGTTGGATCTTCTATGGCGCACGTCCCAGTGTGTCGAGATAGGCGTAGCGCACCTGCTAGTGCGCCACAAAAGCTAGGTCATGTGCGCCACAGGTGTTTTTTTTGTTTTTTTAATTTTAGAGCCAGATTATATACAACACAGATTATATACAATATTACAGGCAGATATACACACACAGATACAAGATATACAATTATATATATAAATACACAATTTGAAAAACAAGATTGAAACAAATACATATAGATAAGTCTCATACATGAATACATAGTATAAGTTACATTGTTTCGATCAAGTTACAAAGTAGTTGGTGACATGCGAATACATGTGTCCATCGAACAAGTTAGGGCTCGGAAGCTAGCCTAGACATCTAAACTAGCTAGACACAAACGCGGGATAAACAACCAAAGAAGATAAGCATGATCACCGCCGCGACGAAGGTGTAGGTCTTCATCCGGTTCCTTGTCCTAACTCCCGCTAGATAACGCGTGTATCTAGCTTCCGCCTCCGCCATAGTGTTGTACCCTTTGTAGCTATTGCCGCTGAAACGGTGCACCTATCTCCGGCAGTCTTCCCAATCATCGTAGACTCCGGGAACCCGTCCCTTGTACACGACGTACCACGTCATCTATAAGTTGAAAATAATAATTAACTGATGATTGAAAAAAACATATATAATTAAAGTCGGATATGAAGATACACTTATAGAAAGTACTCCTAAATCAAAAAGACCAAACTCAAAAAGCATGCCTCATATATAACTAGGTTGTTCGACACAGGAATATGCTACGGTGGAACTGTTCGCCAAGTAGGATGCACAACACCTAGACCTGTGCATAGCACAAGGCGTACAATCCCATCGCAGCACATTCAAATATAGTGTGCCACGACATTTCAATCATCGGCATTATTCTCTAAAAATATCAAAGTAACTCGAAAAGAATGCCTCATATATATATACATAGGTCGTTGGACACAGGAATATGCTACGATGAAACTGTGAGCCAAGTAGCTATGCATAAGACCTGGACTTGTGCATATCACAAGGCTCACAATCCCGTCGTAGCACATTCACATATAGATTGTGCCAAGACATTTCAATCATCGGCATTATTCTTGAAAAAGACCAAAGTAAATCAAAAAGAATGCCTCATATATATATACATAGGTCGTTGGACACAGGAATATGCTACGATGGAACCGTAAGCCAAGTAGGATGCACAACATCTAAACTTGTGCATAACACAAGGCTTACAGTCCCGTCGTAGCACATTCACATATATATTGTGCCACGACATTTCAATCATCGGCATTATTCTCGAAAAATACCAAAGTAGCTCGAAAAGAATGCCTCATATATAACTAGCTAGGTCGTTGGACACAGGAATATGCTACGACGGAACAATTAGCCAAGTAGGATGCACAATTCCTAGACTTGTGCATATCACAAGGCTAACTATCCCGTCGTAGCACATTCACATATATATTGTGCCACGACATTTCAATCATCGGCATTATTCTCGAAACAGACAAAAATAACTCAAAAAGAATGCCTCATATATATACATAGGTCGTTGGACACAGGAATATGCTACGATGGAACCGTGAGCCAAGTAGGATGCACAAGACCTGGACTTGTGCATATCACAAGGCTCACAATCCCATCGTAGCACATTCACATATATAGTGTGCCACGACATTTCAATCATCGGCATTATTCTCGAAAAAAGAGTAAGGAAAAAAGGACCAAAGTGAGCAAAGGACCAAAGAGTAAGCAAAAAACCAAGCATTGATTTATATATAATAATAATAAGCAAAAGAAGTAAGCGATGATTCATAAACCTAATAAGATAAGTATAGTAGCATGTACACTTGTCCACACACACACAAAGGTCATCTATAGTTTGTAACTACAACTAGGCCAACATCAAGCCTTCTGGCTCGCTTAGGGAACGGGAGGACGCCTTGTCTCGTCATGAACTTCTTATAGTCACCCTGCATCTCTAGGCGATCTTCTATGTCACGGTTATTCGGGATATTTCCTCCGTAGATGATCCCCCCGAAGTCATGAAACATGATTGCCCCAAACTGCTGCTGGATGTGATACATCTCTTGTCTAATATCTGGATAAGTGATCTTGGCCTTTGCTTTGGCCCACTGTTTGAGATGATCTGGCAGCATAGAATTCTGCTGGTCAAGTAGGAACGCCCTCATGTGATGGAGTGCATAGTAGTCTTACTTCTTACTGTTTTCCGGCTGCTTCACGCAGGGGAACTCCGTTATGTGGTTGAAGACGTGCCTGCCGAACTTGACCTTCGTACGCATGAAGGTGGTGCCTTCCGTCGAGGCAAAGACAGTGAGAGCATCATCTAGAACTTCCTTGATCTTGTCGTAGTTTTTCTTCTTTTCTAGACTCCCCAAGTCAAAATACGTGGCGTGGGAATGCTTCGGCGATAAGGAGATGAGCGTGCAGTGTTCATCTCTGTGCAAAAACTTCAAATGGAATGTGTTGGAAAAACAATGATGATAATCTAATAAAGCCAATCGACGGTGGCGAGTGAATAATGACTTACTCGGGAAAGTAAGGCACGAGAATGTATTCCTTTGTCTTGTTCGCCACGAGGATTCTTTTTAGGTATGAGGACACGATACGTCGTTCGTCGAGGGAACCCAAGCAGCCGTCACGCATGTAGTAGGGGTCCACTATAGCGATGCCCGGTGTGTTCTCTCTAATGATCTGCATGGCCAGGCTGAGAGAAAACAGACGTACCATGGTATAGTGCATCGGATATAGGTGGAACATATTGAAGATGTCGTCGAACCGCAGGAAGAACAGATCCGCAGGGGCATTGTCGATGAAGCCCAAGCCTGGTGGCACCTTAACCACGAATACCGGGTGCGAGGGATCTTTCTCCGATAGAAGGCGTCTCTCTATCGTCAGCACGCCGTCATGCACACTCTGCAGTTCCGAACTTGCGAGATTCCGCAAATTCTTAGGTAGCATGGGCTCACCCGCCACATGAATCCTCCACATAATACCCTCGGGTCTTGGTGGCCCGTCCCGAAACCTGATCGGATTCGCAGTTGTTGATGCCACCGGCTGTCTCGAGCTGCTAGATTTTCTTTTCCTGCCCTTTTTTCCTTTTGGAGAGCGGTCAGGGACCGCAATCTGAGCACCGGCCGCCCTATGTAGTGTGTCAGGGCTTAGAATAAAGGGCTGGTTGGTTGTATGAGCTGGCTCTGTAAAGGCGCAAGCTGGAGGCGTCTCCTGAGAACCAAACAGACGCTTGGTGATAGTGGCTTTCTCTGTGGGGCCACCAGGTAGGTCTTCGTTGCTAAACTGAGTGTTGAAGAAGTGATCATTCCAGTCTTCGTCGTCCTCGGCCGGATCCTGCGCCATGTGCATATCATCAACATGATCATTAACCCTATGCACGCTATCTGGCATCAGCCTTGAGTGGAACGTCCGCTGCAAGGGTTGAATGATGGTACCCTTCGCAACATCCCTCAGCTCGTTGTTCACGTAGCATAAGAGAGTGCAAGGAACATCCGTCCGCGGAAAACATGTACGGCGTCGTCAGAGATGCCATAAGAGTAATAGATGGCGTGAAAGGCGGTAAAGAAATTTGTTTACCGTGATGGCGCTAAGATCGGCTAATGCCGACGCACTGCATACGACGACGGGCGTGCAAGTGACGGAAGGGCTGCTTGATCGCGCGGTGCTGGCCGCCGGTGTATTCTCCCTACCGACGGATGCTTGGAGCTCTGGTGCCACCGCGACGATGGCAGGGGGGCACCAACATGTACTCCAGCGCTGCGGTGATGGAAGGGGGAGTCACCAACACTTGCGGCGCCGCGGTGCTAGCGGGCGGAGTCACGAACACGTAGTTCGCCTGATTCGTCGGCGCCGCTTTGTTCGAGTGGCTGCTGACCATGCTTGGAATCGGGCACGGCCCTACTCGACCACCTGCACTCCAGTTCGCTATTGACTCCACCTTGGTAGGCAGGAAGGACGTGAGGGTGATTGCCAGGTTATCTTGGACGATTTGCGGGATCCGCGCCACTTGTTCCTTAAGTTCTAGAACCTCTCGGTTTTCCTCCTCGCTCCTTCCCGACGGCGCCACATGCGTCCTCGGCGGTGGACCAAAATAATCCACCCAATTCTTACCCCCGAGGCCGGCCAGACGGCCAGCTGACGACTGCTTCTTCATAATCGGCTCTATTTTCTTGGCCCGGTTCATCACCCTGTTAAAAGGTTTATCCCACCGGATCCATGACTAGCAACAATTTCCTCCTCCTGCAGAAGAAGTAACAATGAATCGTTTAGATCATCGATTAGATTGCAATCGAGTTGATCTGCGGTAATTAGATTATACTTACCACCATTTCCTCGAATTCCTTCACCGCAGGATCCGCGGTGAGTTGTTTGGTTTTTGGGTCCACATGGTAACGGGCCGTGATGAAGTTTCGAACCTTTCCGGGTTCGAATTTCGCAAAGGGGTTTTCTATCCCCTTGGATCTATACTCTTCGTCCTCCTTATTCCATTTGGCCTCCGCGGTTCTGTATCCACCAGATCTGAGATGGTGATGACCTATATTCATCGCCTGCAACACCTTTCCCCGATTACTATTGGCCAGGGCTCTTTCGGATTCACACCTCTCCTTGAACTCCCGAAACTGATCTTCGGTGATCAGCGGGTCAATCTTCTGGATCTCCTCGAGACTTTTGCCTTCTTTATAGATCTTCTTCTTTATCCGGGTTCTCCAGCTGGCCAGGGTGGTGCTCATCTTTGTGAGGGCGGATTTGTTTACTTCGTTCCCATGATAAGTTTTGTTCTGATACTTAGCAGGGAACTTGTATCTTGCATGCAGCTTCTCGAAGAGGAGTTTGCGCAAGTGGCCATTATATTTATGCCGGAGATTCTCGGTGTTGATCGAGATGGTTGTCCGGGTGATCGCCGCCACTTGCCCACCGTACCCTTTGACGACAAGGGCAAGCTCCAAAGGAACCCCTGATGGGCTCACTTCGGTAATTTCCTCCCTGACGGTGCCAACCGTGTTCGGGCGCCGTTCCTTCGGCTTCTTCTTCTTCTTCTTAGGAGGATTGCTACCACTCCCTGTGCCCTCGCCGCCATCAGTGGTTTCATCGTCCGCCATTCCTTTGGCTTCTTCCTCCGCGTCTTCCATCTCATCATCCTCGCTCTCGGAAGGATGGTATTCTTCATCGTCTTCTAGCCGCTGGGCCGCCTCCCAGAATGTCAATTGTTTATTCGGAGGTCTAAGTTCTCCTTCAACGCTTATGCGCTTAGAACATCCAGCCTCGTCGTTGTCACACATCTTTGCACTAATAAAAAACAAATAATTGGTTAAATGCACGGAAAAACCCGGCATGACCTTTGCTAATTTTCTTAAACTAGGAGTGCCCGATTTCTGCTGAAACGGAAGTTAATCATCATTCCAGCAAAAATCGGGACTCATTTCATACAAGAACCTGCATATATATGGCCAGCATAGCCAGCACACAATAAATAGCCAGCATAGCCAGCACAACTAGCAAACAATAAATGGCCAACACAGCCAGCACATAATCTGGCCACATAGGATAATTTGGCCAACACAGCCATCACATAAATGGCCAACACAACCAGTACATCAAGCAGATTCAGTTTCAGGCAAAAATGGAGCAACCAGAATAAATGGCCAACACACAAAAGTACATCAAGCATAAATGGCCAGGTTTTAGGTTTGGACTTAGCAGTTTCAGGTTTCGGGTTTGGACTTAGCAGTTTCAGGTTTCAACAAGCATAAAATGGCTAACTATAATGCTGAATAAGAAGTTTCACATAGGATAAACAACAATTTCAAGTTTGGACTTAGCAGCACATAAGAAGTCCTGAACTGATGTTCAGGTTGGACAAGCTACAAGCTAACTGCTACAAGCTACAAGCGACAAGCTACCATTCAGACAAGAACATTCTATTATAATTCAGACAAGATATCAGGCTATAATGTTGCTATAGTACAAGAAGAACATGAGTGATGTGCATTGATGTACAAAATTCAATCTTGGTCTCTACACACAAATCTTGGCCCTGATAATTTAAGGAGTTGTTTGGGAAGGAGCTCTCTACACACAAATTTGGGATCTGAAAATTGTATTCTTGTGGTAGCAACATAATCTTGGTCTTCCTCAACTTAACACACCCACATCTCACCATCCTCCTATTTCATCTGTCCATGAGTGTCCCTCACCCCTCCTCTAGCCTAGATCCTACTTGGACCTACCAAAGCTTAAGCAACTGAAACAAAATACAAAATACTAGGAATATGAACTAGTAATTTGCTTAGCTTTAGTGGTCTTAAGGCACCACTAAGAACCACCTAGATTGCAGTCATAGAACCACCTAGAGACTTCAAGTTAGATCTTTCGCAATGGCCTTGTAAATGCAATGGAGGTCAGATGTTCAGGTTTTTATCTTATGTATAAAGCAATAAAAATCAGTACATTGAGTGTTTCATAAAAACTCACCACAAAAATATCTAGGTAGAAAACACATTGGTTAAGAATGCATCAACATGCCCAGCCACATCAAGCAATGGGCATTTACAGTTATCATCTGGATTCACCAGGCACCGATCTAGCTTTTTTTTGGGCAAAACAGTGGCAGAGTTTCCAATTGAAATGTTTATTAGCACCTCAATTCAGCTAGTTGTTCAATCAAATTAAGTTAAATTCAATTTGGCCAATATTTCACTTCTCTGAACCCTAACCATGGCCTGCAGAGAGAGGGGAGAGAGGGAGAGAGAGGGAGAGAGGGGAGGGGCGACGCTCACCTCTGAGACAAGGACGACGGCGGGCGGACGACGACGGGCGGACAACGGAGACCTCCACCTGCTGAGACGCGCGCGGGCCTCCTCCTCCTCGGACACGGGCGGACCTCCTCCTCCTCGGACACGGGCAGGCGTCCTCCTCCTCAGACGCGGCGGCTGCTGGTAGAGCTGGCGAGGCAGCGGATCGAGAGCGGCGGCGGCGCGAGGGGGGGCTCATGCTCGGGCTGAGATGGAGAGATGGGGATGAGAGAGGGGGGTCGAGCGCACGTGTGGATAAAGCCAGTTAGGCATAGCGCACTTGGGAATAGTGCGCTACGGATATCTATAGCGCACTCTGGGCTAGTGCGCTACGCATATCGGCTTCTAACGACTGTATAAGAAAACTGCACCACCACTCTCTAACAACTACACTAGCCTATCCCACTGGTTCTGCCCTTAGCTCTATTCTAAACTTGTGAGCACCCAGGTTCGAATCCTGGTGCCCACCTTTTTTGTTTTATTTCAAAAATACTTTTAAATGTTCCAAAAAAATGCCCAAAAGTGGTGATATATGCCATAGAAATTTTGTTTTGATTTTAAAATACTTTTAAATATTCCAAAAATGCCCAAAAGTGATAATATATGTCATAAAGGTGGTACAAATATGATTCAAAGTATAACTAAATTTCATAATAATTTTCCATGAATATTACAATCTTTTTTGACCACGCGTTTTACAATATTTTTTGAGTTAGCGTTTTACAATCTTTTTTCCCTTCTTTTTCGCGGTTGAATAATTTAGCCCCGGCACTTTAATGTTTCTTCTTTCGAACGGGCTACCTTTTTAGGGTAGGGTTGTCCTTTTTCTTCTTGTGATGTATGTTGCTGCATCGTAGTCGTCGTCATCTTCAATCTTTGGATCGCCGTACTGGTCGAAGTCTTCCTCGTTGGCGACTCCATCCATTCTAATGATGTTTCTTTTTCCTCTCCTCACGACAACACAGCTAGGCTTTGTCGGGTCGGTAATGAAAAAACATTGGTCCACTTTGGTAGCCAGTACCCATAGTTCATTTTTTGCGGCCACGTTTGCACCGGCGGCCTTGGATATGGCTGCTTCGGGTATAACCATGGTTGTGAAATACCGGTCTTCTCTTTCGACGCTCTTTTCCCATCTGACACGGAACATCGGCACCTTTTCTCCACAGTAGTCGAGCTCCTAGATCTCCTCGATTCTTCCGTAGAATATTTCCTTCACGTTGTCATCGATGTAGAATTCCGACGTTACGCCTGAGTTCTGATAATCACACTTGTTGTCCTTTTCCTCCATGTAGAATGTGTAGCCGTTGATATCATACGCCTGATAGGTCACCCGGTTTTGCATCGGTCCCTGTGACAAGGTGAATATGATCTTTTCCGTGTCAGAAGAATGCGATCGCGGGGGATTATCAAGGACCGTATGCCTAAACCAACGCGTGAAATCTGAGTTGTGCTCTTTGATTATTTCTCCCCGCGTCCTCTGTATGCCCCGGTCACTGTACTTCTTCTCGATTAACCTTTTGTGCTTCTATACCCAAGGATCGACCAGTTCTAAATGTTGTGGCGCGACGAGGTTTGCTCGATCAAAGTCTGCGCGTCAAAAATCGAAGTCTGCGTGCAGTATGCGACGACCCTCTCGGTGACCAGATCCGTCGAGCTTGCCAAGGTGCCTGTTGACGGGAAGACCGACAGGGTTCTCGATGTCTAGATAATTCGTGCAGAAAGAGACGCACTCTTTGGCCAGAAAGCCATTGGCTATGCTTCCATCTGGACGGGACCTATTGTGAACGTATCCTTTGATGTGTCCGTTCATCCTTTCGAACGCCATTATGCTGCGGAGGAACATTGGCCCGAGTTGTACGATGTCCTCCACGACATGGACCAGCAGATGCACCATAATATCAAAGAATGCGGGTGGGAAGTAGACCTCAAGCTCTCATAGTATCACCACGATCTCCTCCTATAGCCTCCCGAGCTGATTCACGCCAATCGACTTCCTAGAGATGACGTCGAAAAACTTGCAGAGGCCAAATAACGTTTCACGGACGTGCTCGTCCATTATCCCTCTTAGTGCGACCAGAAGTACCTGCGTCATTAGCACGGCACAGTCGTGAGACTTCATGCCACTGAACCTCTGCTTCGCCTCGTCTAGGTATCTGCTTATCTTGCCCGCGTAGCCGTAAGGAAATTTGACTCCTAGAAGGCACTTGAAAAACTGTTTGATCTAATCCTGGCTTAGAGTGAAGCAAGAAGGAGGGCAGTAATATTCGTTCTTCTTGAAGTTTTTACCCTTTCGATGACCTTGTGTCGTCTCCGACTCATGATCATCGTCATCTTCCTGATCATCAGGAGTAGTGCGTCCTCCGTGAAGCTCCTTCCGGATACCCAAGCATATCAGGTCGTGCCTTGATTTCGGACCATCTTTCGTCCTATCTGGCATGTTGATTATGGTGGCGACCAGACTCTCGCACAAGTTCTTCGTGATATGCATGATGTCGAGGCTATGAGGCGTGCGGAGAAACTTCCAGTATGGCAACTCCCAGAAAACAGACCTTGTTTTCCATACCTTCATCAGCGGCTTGTCTTGTTGCTGCCTCTTTCGCTTCTTTCCAGGCTTAGGACAATCTTTCCAGTTTTTCAGCAACTCTTCCACTTCTTCGCTGCTCCTATGCTCTGGGATTCCTCGGGTCTCGGATTTTCCATCGAACAGGTCTCCACGTTTTCTCCATGGATCATTCTTGCCAAGCCACCTCCGGTGCGCCATGAACACGGTTTTCGATGACCCTGGATCTTTCTCTAGTTGGAGATAACTTGTGTTATCCATGCACCTAAAACATGCGCAGAATCCTTGGATAACCTGCCCCGAGATATACCCGCAACCTGGATAGTCTTGCACCGTAGTGACCAACGCGGCTCTCATAGTGAAATAATCTTGTGCGACGGCGTCGTAAGTATTGGCTCCAGATTCCCATAACGTGGCTAGCTCCTCTTTCAATAGCCCGAGATACATATTGATGTCGGTACCAGGTTGTTTCGGCCCTTGAATTAGCATACTCATTTGTATGTACTTCTTCTTCATGCACAACCATGGAGGGAGGTTGTACATCCATACAAACACGGGCCAAGTGTTGTGCGTGCTGCTCTGGTTACCGAACGGATTGAGTCCATCGGTGCTCGCACCAACCTTATGTTCCTCGAATCTCCACCGAATTCTAGGAATTCGAGGTCCAATGCTTTCCACTGGCTAGCATCTGAAGGGTGCGTCAGCAGCTCATCCTTTTCAGGGTCATCATCTCCTGGCTTCTTCCTTTCCGCATGCCATCGCATGAGCTTCGCTTCCTTAGGGTCCGCGAAATAGCGCTGCAGACGAGGAGTGATAGGAAAGTACCATACCACTTTTCGAGGTGCTTTCTTCCCTTTCTTGTATCGACTCACGCCGCACACCGGACATGTGGTTTTCTCCGCGTCCTCGCCCCGATAAATGATGCACTCGTTGATGCATACGTGATATCTAACGTGCGGTAGATCGAGAGGATAGACGATTTTCTTGGCGTCCTCGATACTAGTTGGACATGTGTTCCCCTCCGGGAGACGATCGTGCCAGAATGCCATCATATCGTCGAAGCTTGCGTCGCTCAATTTGTGTTTTGCCTTCATCTCCATAGCCTTGGGCGTTACATTCAACCGGGTATCATCGGGCCTTCATCCTTGATACAATGGAGTAACCGCGTCTTTCTCAAGTTGCGCAAGCTTGGCTTTCTCTCTAGCGACAGCCCTGGCGTTACTCGTCTACTTGAGAAGCAGCTCTTGCACATAAGGGTCCCGCACCTAGCCTGACATTATTCCATCGTCGTCTCCTCCGCCGGCATCTAGATCATCATCATCCCGTTCTGCTTCCGCACCTTCACCATCTCCAGGAGACTCTTCATCATCTCGCCCGTTCTCGCCGTGATGATGATCATCGTCATGTTGCCCACCTTCACCGTCTCCATCGTCTTCGTCATCGCTTATCCAACGAGTGTATCCATCCATGAAACCATGGCGGAGCAGGTGCGCCTGCAGATTCCCGGAATCTGGGTCTATCGCCTAGTTGAGTTTGCATCTTCTGCACAGACATCTTATGTCCATCTTGTTATTTCGTATCATGTCGGCCGTCGCACATTTCAAAAATCTAGCCACAATGTCTTCGCTCATTATGAGCACCATTTTTGCCTGCACGGTGTACAAAGTACAATTAGAAGTCTATTAGAACCACATAATCAATGCATGCGTGCAATGGTCGATAGAAAATTTCGGCATGACCTATCCTAAAATTAGGACCTTTGCGAAATTCCAAAGTCTTGCCAAAATGTAAATGAATCAACATTTTGGCAAAACAAATGGAAACTTGTTCACATACAAACACAAGAGAGATAGACCGATCCATACACACATGAACATATCATTATCCTCTCCATACACACATGCATGAGCATCATCGATACTCTTCATATACACACACATATGACCATCGATCCTCTCATAAACACATCATGCGCATCGATCATCTACATACATATGAGCATATCATCCATATACACATGAAAAAATCCTTACATGGACAACTTACCGAGATGAGAGACCAATCGCGATAAAGATGGAAAGGAGAGGTGCGCGCGAGACCAGAGAAGGAGACGAGAGACCGGAGACCTTCCTATATTACTTATGTAACATCCAAAGCAAGTTCTACATGCTAAAAATGGTGAATGGGTGGAGAAATTGAGGTGGGAAGGAGAAGATCCCGACTAGATCTAAGGAGGAAGAAGAAGGGGAAAGTGAAGTGTGGGGTGGTGGATGATCACACATGTGCACATAAAGTGGAGCTGCCAAAAAAAATCGCCACATTCGTGGCGCACTCAGCCCCAATGCGCCACATGGATTAGTAACATCCGTGGCGCACATGTCATAGTGCGTCACGGATGTGTCTGGCCGTTTCATAGAATAGAGGGGCATGCGCTTAGGCGTAGCGCACCCCCTCCATGTGCGCCACGGTTGACACTAACAACCGTAGTGCACCTACCCTACGTGCGCTACGGATGTCTGGCGTGCGGCCAACAGGGCCCTGGCCCACACATATCTGTGGTGCACTATGGTCATGTGTGCCACGGTTGTTATAGTTACTAGTAGGGCACTGCCCATAGGTGATAGTCGTGGGGCACTTCAACCATGTGAGCCACGGATGTCCTGATTACCTATAGCCATTTTCCTAGTAGTGTCAAGGGTACCCGCTTTGAGTTTTATCCAAGGCGTGATGCTATGGGACAACCACTGGAAGCCCCATACCACCACGAGCTGAAGACTCAGTTGGACCACCTTAGCTTTATGATGTATGATCGTCAGCAGGAACTGGACAATGCCCGTGACTACACCAACAATAAGTCCGCCATCATCAGGACGAAGGATCAGACCATCGCCATTCTAGCGAAGGACCGCAAGTCTCGCCGCCGTCAGCTCGACAAGAAGGAGTGCATCATTGCCCATCTTCGTCACCGTATCTCGGATTTGGAGGAGACCATCCACAAGAGAGACATGCAGTTAGAGGAAAGGGAGAATGCCGGAGAAGATCTTCGTGGAGACCCCTACTCCTATCTCAGCGATGACTGTGATTTTCTAGAGGATCAGGCCATGGACTTCTTCACCGATGAGGAGGATTTTTCCTTCATCGATGATGATGAGGATGACGATTACACCGACTCCGAGGAGTAGTAGCACTTGAGCACTAGCGTAGTGAGTTGTATTCGGTCCCACTGTATCGTAGTTTCTAAAATGGTTCCTAAAACCATCCGTTTTTCCTTTGTTGTGGTGTGTGTTGTATCGTGTGCTATGAATGAATGAAAAGCAAGTTGCTAGAAAATCTGAGTCAAACTTTAAAAAAATTTCGAAGTCCCTAAACCTTAGAAATTTCCCTCTTTTCTCATGATCTATCTCAATCTTCAGATGCCTCGTGGAGGAAGTGGTTCATCCCCGGACCTGATGTTGCAGATCATGCAAGTGTTGGTTTCTGACCGTGAAGCTGAAAGAGCAGAACGTCAAGCCAACTTAGCCACTCTTCAGCAGATAGCTCAGCTGGCCCACAACAATCAAGGCCAAGGAAATCAGGACAACCATGGATCTAAGCTCAAGAATTTCCAGAACACCAACCCACCTATTTTCACTAAGTCGGAAGAGCCCCTAGATGCAGATGATTGGCTGCAAACCATGGAAAACAACTTGGAAGTCGCCGGAGTGGAAGCTAACGAGAAAGTTCTGTTCGCCACCCACTATCTAGCCGGAGATGCAAGAGCATGGTGGAACAGCGTTCGTGCAATGACCGGAGGACAGATGATGACCTAGGAGGAATTCAAGGTCAAGTTTAGCAGAACCCATGTGCCACCGGGTTTGATCAAGAGGATGAGAGTTGAGTTCAGAGAACTGAAGCAAGGAAGGATGACCGTAGTGGAATACCGTGGCAAATTCTTGTCATTGGCTAGGTATGCCCCGGAGATGCAAAAAGAAAGATTCTTGAATGGTCTGCACAATGAGATGCAGACAGTGTTAGTCAATATCCCCTTTGCTGATATTGAAGCCCTCGTCGACTTTGCCATTCAGATGGAAGGAAAGATCAACCAAGCCAATGAGAACCGCAAGCACCGCATGATGCATCAACCAGGAACCCATCATACCCCAAAGTATCGCCCCAACCCATCTCTAGAATTTTCCCCGAGAACCAACAGACCCCCGATGAATCGTCCGACCTATCCCAACCGTGGAAACCCAAGGCCCGGAGGAAATCACAACAACCCCAGCAACTCTAACAATTTCAACCGTGCACCACCCAAGTTCAACAACAACAATGCTTCCGCCAACACCAACACTGCCCCGAGGACTAGAAGCAATGTTGTGCCTGTTGCAGTAAAGGAAAAGTTGCAGTGACTTGTTATGACTGTGGAAATAAGGGTCACTACTCCAATGAGTGCCCCAAGAAGAATGCCGCAGCCCCCAATGAAAATTCCCCAGCTCAGCAGCAGCGTCGTGTTCATCCCGGAAGAAGGTTTTGCCCAAGGGAATTCGCTCAACGGCAACGGACGTCTTTTTCTCATGCATGCTAAAGAAGCCCAGGAAGCGCCAGATGTCGTCCTGGGTATGTTTTCTGTTAATTCAGTACTTGCTAGAGTGTTGTTTGATTCTGGTGCATCGCACTCATTTGTCACCGAATAATTTGCATGCACTAGTAAGTTCAACCAACCAAACTGAAGCATGTTATGATTGTTCAAATCCCCGGATCAACCACCAAAGCTAGGCAAATTTGCAAAGCTGTCCCTATCCGAATCTGTGGCATATATTTTTATGCTAATCGGATAGTACTCGAAACTAAAGGTTTGGAAGTAGTACTAGGAATGTATTGGATGTCCGAACATAAAGGATTAATTGACTGTGACAAGAAAGCCATAACCATGACCAGTACAGCCGGAATACCAGTCGAGCATGTATCTGAAACCTTACCTCGTCAATTCAAGTGCAACAAGAGTATAGCCCAACCTACCATTGACCAACTCCGGATAGTCTGTGAATACCCCGATGTATTCCCATATGTTTTGATCGGTATGCCCCTAGATCGGGATATCGAGTTTATCACTGAACTAATCCTCGGAACAGGACCCATAGCCCAGAGACCATATAATATGAACCCGTCTAAACTAGCAGAACTGAAGAAGCAACTGGATACCATGTTGGAAATTGGATTGATTCAACCATGTGCGTCACCATGGAGATCACCTGTTCCGTTCATGGACAAGAAAGATGGAGGTAACCGTTTGTGTACGGATTATCGGAAGTTGAATGATATCACTATCAAGAACAAATACCCGTTGCCCAAGATATAAGATTTGTTTGATCAGTTGACCGGTGCCAAAGTGTTTTCTAAGATTGATCTTATAACTGGATATCATCAACTCAAGATTCGCGCAGAGGATATTCCCAAGACTGCCTTTACCACTAGATATGGATTAACCAATGCCCCTGCTTATTTCATGAATCTCATGAATAAGATTTTTATGGACTTCCTAGATAAGTTTGTCGTTGTTTTCATCGATGACATTCTGATTTATTCCAAATCAGAAGAAGAACATGAGCTACACCTAAGGACCATTCTTGGAACCCTTCGAGAGCATCGGTTGTATGCCAAGTTTGGCAAATGTGAATTCTGGCTATAGGAGGTAGGATTCCTCGGTCACATTGTATCAGCCGGAGGAATTGCCGTTGACCCTGCAAAGGTGAAAGATGTCAAAGATTGGGAAGCCCCAACCACTCAAACCCAAGTTCGTGCATTTCTCAGATTGGCGAGATACTACCGCAAGTTCGTAGAAGGATTCTCGAGTATCGCCAGACCCATGACCCAATTGCTGAAGAAGGATAATAAGTTTGAATGGACGGACAAATGTGAAGCGAGTTTTCAAGAACTCAAGAGAAGATTGATTTTAGCCCGAATCTTAATCATGCCAGATATCACGAAGCCCTTTGACGTGTATTGTGATGCATCCAAGATCGGTCTCGGATGTGTGCTAATGCAAGAAGGCAAAGTTATATCCTATCTATCCCGACAACTGAAACAACATGAGTAGACCTACCCAACCCATGACCTCGAGCTCACAGCTATAGTTCTAGCCCTGAAGACATGGAGGCATTACCTGATGGGAAACCATTGTGAGATTTATTCGGATCACAAGAGCCTGAAGTATATATTCACTCAGAAGGAGCTGAATATGAGACAGAGAAGATGGATTGAGCTAATCAAGGATTACGATCTGGACATTCACTATCACCCCGGTAAAGACAATGTGGTAGCAGATGCCCTTAGCAGATTGCCGTGCCGCTTGAACTCCATGATTTTGAAGGAGCAACCAAGTCTGCACAAAGAGATGGAAGATTTCCGAATGGAATTAGTGAGTGAAGGATTTTTGGCTAGCATAGAACTTCAAACCACTTTGATCAGTCAAATCAAGGAGGCACAGAAAGTAAATGCTAGTATCGAAGGAATCAAGCGTCGTATCGGTACAGCCAAAGTAGTCGGATTTACCAAAGACGAAGAAGGAGTTCTGTGGTACAAAGGACGCCTTTGTGTCCCAGCAGATTCTGAGTTGAAAGCAGTTATTCTGAAGGAAGCTCATGATACTCTTTATTCTATCCACCCCGGAGGAACGAAGATGTATCAAGATTTGAAGGAGCAATTTTGGTGGCATAATATGAAGAGAGAAATCGGAAGCTATATCGCCAAGTGTGATATATGTCAGAGAGTCAAGGCGGGACATCAAAGACCCGCTGGATTGTTGCAACCATTGCAGATTCCGGAATGGAAATGGGATTCTGTTGGAATGGACTTTATCATCAGATTGCCTACTTCTAGTAGGGGAAATGACTCTATCTGGGTCATAGTGGACAGATTGTCCAAAGTCACCCATTTCTTACCCGTCAAGACCACATATCAGAGTTCGAAGCTTGCGGAGTTATACATCGCTAGAATCGCCAGTTTGCACGGAGTCCCCAAGAACATCGTATGTGATCGAGGAACTCAGTTTACCTCGAGATTCTGGAAGAAAGTCCAAGAAGGTTTAGGAGCCCGACTAGATTTCAGCACAGCCTATCACCCTCAGACCGACAAACAAATGGAGCAAGTAAATCAAATACTCGAAGATATGTTGAGAGCATGTGTGTTAGAGTATGGATCTAAATGGGAAGACTGTCTACCGTTCGCAGAATTTTCATACAACAACAGTTATCAAGCTAGTTTGCAAATGGCTCCATTTGAGTTCATGTATGGAAGGAAGTTCCGCACCCCTTTGAACTGGTCGGAAGTAGGAGAGAGTTAGATTTTTGGACCCGACATCCTACGCGAAGCAGAAGAAAAGGTTCACAAGATTCGTGAACACCTCAAGACAGCTCAGTCAAGATAGAAGAGTTACATCGATAAGAGACGTTGAGACCTCGCCTTCAACATCGGAAAGTTCGTGTATATGAAAGTGTCGCCATTGAAAGGAATGCAGCGTTTCCAAATGAAAGGAAAGTTAGCCCCCAGATATATCGGCCCCTTCAAGATTCTGAACCGTCGAGGAAAAGTATAGTATCAATTGGAACTGCCAGAAGAGATGGCAACCGTGCACAATGTGTTCCATATTTTGGAAGAAGCTTTCAGAACTACCAGAACCCGAAGCATCAAGTTTCTCAAGATTCAGTGGAGCAACCACACAGAAGAGGAAGCTACCTAGGAGCGCGAAGATCACATCAGGACGGAGTTTCCCGATCTCTTCAAATCCTAGGACGGAGTTTAAGGGGGGAGGGTTTGTAACATCCCAAAAATATTAAACTTGGATCATCAAACTCTAATCAACAAAATTAGGGTTAACAAAAAAATTTCCAACTAAAAATATGAAAGCATTCATATGTGTGTGTATTCAAAATTTGGATTCTTTTGAATTGCCATGGTTCTATGTTTCTTTGCTTGTAAAATGGTTCTTAGGTGAAATAAACATCATCTAAACAATCCCCAAACTTTTCCCAAAGACAAACAACTCAAAATAAACAAATGAAGTGAATGGTCATTTTTGCCAAATTAACTCCCATGCCTACTTTAGCTATCCCTAGTTTTCAAAACTTAACAGAAACATTTGTGGATCTTTGCACCCCTTTCTAGTACTCATAATAAGGTACCAAGGCCCACTTTGTGATCATCCAAAAACATTCAAATGCTCAGTTTAAATGACACTTTAAAATTAAATCTATCTCATATGGGAAGATCCCACTATTTCAAAAACCACTCAAACAAGCTCAATTTTCAAAACCCAAGCACCCATAGAATCCTCAGCACATTCCTAGCACACCCACCAAAAATCTTTTCAAAATTCAATAGTAAGTTTCTTGCGGCCATTTCATCAAACAGCTTGCAGATTCAAATCAAACAAATCACAAACACTATAGTGTGCAGTAAATTTGGCCTAACTTGTTCCCTCTCTGGTTGCAACTAGTCTTTAGTAGATCATCTAGCTCAATTGTAAACATCTAGCACCACTGTGAGCTTGCCTTGCCATCAATGGTGAGCAGGCCGAGCCTCACCATGCCCCCTCATTGTTGCCGGCCAGATAGCAGCCACCTTAGCCTTGCCAACCTTGTCTGGGAGGTAGCCAACACCTCACCGCCGCTCACTGTCCCCTTCCCAAGATAGTGCAAGCTGTGGACCACCAGGAACGCCGCGCGCCCAGTGCCACTACGACATGCCGAGCCCGCCCCAGAGCGCCGCACCCGGCACGCGTGCACATGCCACCCCTCGACCGTAGCCCGTGCCCACCGCTTCGCCATGATCCCAGGAACACGCCAGACACCCCCGTTCGCCACCCCGTGCCTCATAGCCACCTCTTGCCGTCGAAGACGCTGCCTCTACTGCGCAGAGCACCCCTAAGCATGCATTTAAGCTCCTAAGCGCGCATTTAAGCTCTAGAGCATCGCCAGGAGACCGCCCGTCGATCGCCAACCTCAGCCATGCCGCTAGCCGCCTGTAGCCATGTTGCCACCGTCGCCTGCCCATCCCTCTCGGTCTCGCCGTCGAGCCTATAAAAGGAGGTGACCCCCAGCCGTTTGAAGCACACCGTTCTACTCCCCTCACTTCACTGATCGTTCCACCCTCTAGTCGGAGCACGAGGAGCAGTAGCTCGTCGAAATTGCGCCGGAGCAGGCCGCCTCTGGAGAAGAAGGGAGCCATTGATTTTGACCACCCCGGAAGCTGCATCGACCATCCCTGAGCTCGTCGTTGACCACTCGTTCGTTTGCCCGCCTTGCCATCGTCGCTGGAGCCCTGGTATGCCCCCTATGCACCCCCACTGAGCCGCTAGGGTTCGAGCTCATCGGTGACATCTTCATCGTCGACGATGATCCCCAGCCGTCGATCTTCCTTCTAATCCAACGAACCACACAACCCCGTACCACTTCGCTTGTTATGAGCCACTGACTGGTGGAACCCCCCGGTCAGCTGAGCCCCGCGCTGCGGAGTGACACTGGGCCGTCCCATTAACCTTTCTCGCCCAGCCCAACCGTTTGAATTTAGATTTTTCTATTTTAATTCAAACTCAGTTCTGTACCTAGATTCAAAAATCAACCCAGCTCGATTTAGTGAACCAAAATACATGAAACTAATTTTGTTAGAAAGGTACTGAAATGCTTAATCCAGACCCGTTGGATTCAATTCATTTGGATCTGTAGATCAACCTTGGTAAAAATAACAAGTCAGAATCTTTTCTGCATTCAAACATTTTTCAAAGTTCAACCATAATAGCTTTTGACTTGATTCCAACTCTCAAAAATCACATTTGATCATACCTTTCAGAATATATAAAAACATTTGGATTTAATTAAATAAATAATGTTCAACCAACAAAATAATGCCACATATGCATTTCTACTCACTTTATTTATTTAAAATAAAAGGTTAAACCTTATTAAATTGTGACACCACTTTAAATCACATTCCCATGTACTGAAATATGTGGTGATGACATGTGTCAACATGATCCCATGTTTGAGTTGGAGAATATTAAATCTTAAGTAGTTTTTCAATGAGTAGAAATTACTTTTCTCAAATTAAAATAAATAAGACAAAAGCTTTAGTCTTGTAATGTTAGTGATGATACTAGATCATCTATAGTACACCTTGGTGTGATGATTGAAAATAGTTAAGTATTGTTTAGTGATTGTGTACCTCGTATTTATTTATAGACGCTAGTATCGACCAAGGATACGAGGAGGAAGGAGGATACTACGAGGAAGAAGTCGAGGAGAACTTCAACCACCGCTCTGCACAAGGCAAGCTAACACTTGCAATTATGAAAGTTAGATAACCTATACAATGCACTAAGCATGCTTGGTTGGACATATTTGATGATACCCAATCGTAGTTTTACTTGCAAGCTTTATACTTTATTTCTTTATCAAAGCTTTCTCTTAGAGTTTAATTAAGTGAGTTGTAGATTTTAGGAAGATAATTGAAGGTTGCATAAAGAGCATTAAATTTGGCCTAAGCTAGATAATCTTGATGTCATCCTAAGGCATGAGATTGAACTTAATTAATCTCCACTTGTTTACCACCCCTCATTAGTACTTACCCCACTTGTAGATGCTAGTTCTATGCATAAAAATTGATCAACTTTAGATGGGAATACTTGGTGAAAATGGTTATGAAAACCTTGGAATGATGAGTCATTCTACTGAAATGTTTTGACATGTGTTTCCGAACACCAGATGATTTTGATGATGAAAATGTTGAGTCATGAGCCTTAGCCCTTTATAAAACTGATGGTTGTCTGTATGCGATACCATTCCAATTTTACCGTACAACCAAAATACCCGAAGATTGGGTAGGGCTTGACTGGAAACTTATATACCTTAGTATGGGTTCCCTCATGGCCAAGGTCTGAGATGAGGCTACCTTGTGAAGATTGTCCACCTGTGTAGTACCCAAGATGACAGTTGGTCATGGTTGGTGTAACACCCTCAGAATCGGCCCTATGCAAGTTTCAGCGATTCCCGCCAAACCCGCATAGAAACGATTCAAAGGTGCCCACCAGGCACTTTCGTGCGGGTGGAAAACGAAGTAATACCATTACACAATAGTCCACGATGGAACCCACAGAACAGATAAATACAACGGCGACTCAATGAGTCAAGAATACAGATATACAGTACAAAGATCCAAATCACCTTGAAACGATACAGCGTCCGACTACGGACAAGATGCAAATGGGGCTAAGAGCCCTGAAGAATAACCAATGGCGTCCATAACCCTGCCCAGGCCAAGCCGGAAGGGTAACCCTGCTAACGACGTCGATCTCAAAACCTGCTTAAACAAAAGGGGTGCCGACAAAGGGCAAAGGAAAAAGAGAGAGCGGTCAGTACTGAGGCCAGTACACGGCGAGACTAGAATTCGGCGGTCCTCGCCTACATAGGTATGGTGGACTGAGCGGCAGCGCAGCATGCACTAAACAACCTATAGAGACTCGATATAACTGTCGGCTATCAGAGAGGGATAAGAAAGACCTATTCGGAACCAACCTGATGCTACCACCAAACATACCCTTCCTGGTATTTCCCCCTCGAGACCAAACGAGGAAGTCAGCCGAGGAACTCACACAGTTGGCAGTTTTATTTATTCAGTTATCGTTGCAGCAATTACTAGTCAGGTATAGGTAGTCATCCTGATATAATAAGCAGTGGGCAATTTTAGTTAACCATTCCGTTGTAGTTGCAACACTTACTAGTCAGATACAATAAGCATGAGATATCCCAAACCCAGTAGTTGTTGGTACTTTTATTTAGCCATTCCGTTGCAGTGAAGCTGATTACTAGTCATATCGGATACAAGTCAATTTATAACATTAAACTTTAGTTATAGTTGTCTATGATCGAGACCTGTGCTCCAAGTCGTCCATAACCGCGGACACGACTTCTCGAAAAGATTTAACCCTGCAGGGGTGCACCAAAGTTCCCACACGCACCTACACCCTTGTTGTCGGATCAGGTAGATACAAGATCACAAAACATACACCCAACGGTATGTCGACGGGGTTTCGGACACGACGTTTCCCAGACCCAAAGCAAGCACGGGGGGCCACCCCACTAAGCTACCCGCAACGAAGTCGGCCGGTCTCCGAGATGGACTCAGGGTTTGTGGAGACGGCTGTAAACGACTGGGAACCCGAAACTCTCGGGCTTGTTGATACAGCGAAAACGTGTCACGATCCTAAACAGTACAGGTGCTCCTCGCACAATCGTAAATAAAGCAGTAAAGCATGGCATAAGTACAGGATAGTAATAAAGCCCCAAACTAATTGTGGCCCCCAGTACAGTACTTGGAATCAGGTACTAAATCGATGGGGGTGCCCATACACCCCACCCGTGGTTAGCGCGCTCGATCTCGGAACAGGTGTCAAGAACTCGGGGTCCTACGGGACACAAGTGGACGGTTAACAACCAAATAACATCTATTGCCCACCTGTGCCTCTGCATTTACCTACTTTCAATTTTAGTTATTAAACAATAATTGAAGTAAACGATAATTAAAGCCATGATCATCTCCAACATTAAACATGCGGCAATACTCCAACAACGGTGGTACTGGACGACACGCAACAGCACTTGAGCAAGCGACTACGACGCGCAGGTCCAACTATCTACCAAACAACAGGTAATAGTATGTGTCCAAGGCAATATAAGGCTGCAAGGGATATCACGGGTACGAAAACTAGAGCATCGCAACACAGATAGCAATAGATCAACAGGAGGGAATAAATACTATAAAAGTAAGATAGGTAGAAAGGGGGGAGGTGCTCGCCTGAAACATTGCCGAAGGTTCATAACCGGAGAACTTGTCGATACTCGCATCCACTCACCGGCCTAATCCGCAAAGAAGCAAACACTAGAAGAAACACCGGATGCAATATTTAATACTACGGCAGAAGATCCGGCATGCTTATGATATGATGCAGATGCAGTGAAATTAGGCAATAATAAGAGGAACCGTGGTCCCGACAAATGATTATATGGTTCAAGTTGTTTAGAACCCCCGCAATTTAAATGTTGTTTTAATAGGGCGAAACTTGGCATCGGTTCGCTACACCAATTTAAATGGAGTCCGGAATAAGACAACGATATCCCGCAGATGGACTCCATATTTAATTATGATGTGAATCGGCATAATGCCCCCAAACCACATGACAAGTATGCATGCATGATCATTTTAATATGCATCAGTTGATAATGTCGTATTATGAAATAATGGGGTCTCGGATAGGGAATCACACATCCGGGTTCGGGAGATCTTGGGGTTCCGGGGTTCGGGGTTCGGTCTCAGGGTTTAGGGTTCGACGGGATCGGTCTTCGAAGGTCGGATACAAGATGAAGAGCTTGGCGTTCCGGGAAGAAGGACTTGGTGTGGCATCGGGGGCGCATCGGACTCGCCCTGGTCGGTGTCGATCTTGTCGGGCCCGCGTATCAGGTCGGTTTTAGCGTCCGGGATGAAGAACTTGGCGTTCTGCGTCGGTGTCCTTACCGTCCGGGTTCTCGAGCATCGCATCCGAGAAGGAGTACTTGTCGCACCGGGGTCTCGGTGTCCTCAGATCCGAGAGGGAGAACTTGGCGGATCGGGTTCGGTCTCGATCTTCGGACTCCGGCACGGGTCTTCAGGTCCATGAAGAAGATCTTGGCGTCGGTAGATCTTGAGAGCAACACAACTCGTCGCGACCGTACTTGTCGCATGGTACATGCTGTGGCTGATCTTGCCGATGGGGAAAATGTCTTCGACAAGCCTGGGACACACGGTGCTGCTGGTCATGCACCACACAGAGGGTTCAACCGACGGGGCACGAGGAAAAAGGCGACGGAGGATGGCGACCGACTTGCAAACGACGAAGACGACGAGGCCACGGCAGGGCGCTGGGATCCAATAGGACAGCGACACCGGGGGACTCACAGGAGGGTCAATGTCGGCGGTGGTCATGCGGAACTCGGGGTCGCGGCGAGCTTGGGTAGAGGAACAGCAAGAGGGCGCGGGGTCGCTCCTGCGAGCTGGTGGCCGGCGCTGGCTCGCGAAGGGGAGGCAGGGGCGACCAATGGCGAACAAGGAGACTGGCAGAGGCGGGGTGGCCGATGGAGGCCGACGCGGAGGCAGCGGGTCCGCAGGGCGGCGGGTGCTTGCGGACGGCGCAGACGACGTGGCGACGACGCGGGGCCCGAAGCAGCAGAGGGCGGCGAGGACGTCCTGCAGGAGGCGCCCGAGAGGAAGGACGCAGGGAGGTTCGAGGGGGCCATAGGAGCCGGGAGAGGAGGAGCGGTGGCCGGAGCTGTGGTGGCGGAGCTCGCGGGCTTGTCCTGCGCGGACGGGAGAGGTGGCGACGGGGCACCGCGCGGCTCGCAGGAGGGCGGTGGCGGTTGGTGCGGGAGCCGAACAAGCGGTGGGGGCGACCGGCGACGAGTCGAAGACTGCCAGGGCGGGGATCGGCCAGAGGAAGGAGGCGAGGCCGGCGGGGCTGCGGAGGAAGACGGTGGCAGGGAGAGGGCACGAGGCACGCGGCGGCGGGGGCGCGGTCGCGGTCGAGGGCCGGAGGAGAGCACCGGGAGGAGGCCGGGCCGGCGTGATGCAGAGGGGTGGCACGAGCTCGCTGGCGGTTGGTGGCGAGGGTGAGAGGAGGGGTCGCGCGGCGGCCGCGGGACTGCGAGGCGGTTGAGGCCGGGTAGAGGAGCGGCTCGGCGGCCAGGGAGATGCTCGCTTGGGCGACGACGGGCGGAGGAGGAGGCGAACCCCAGGCAGCGGCAGCGGGGTGAGGTCGATGCGAGAGGGGATGAAGGAAGCGTGCTTCCGTGTCGCTAGCGACGGGGAGGAGCGAGAGTGGGACCAAGGGTGGGACCAGGGGCATGCGGGCGTGTTGGGGGAGTGGACGCACGCGGGTGTGTGCTGGGTGCGTCGCGGGTGTGCGTGGTGGTGTGTGTGTGTTGTGTTGAGTGATCCAGAGTGTTGGCGGCGGGGTGAGGGAGTTGGTGTGGCGGCGGGACAGGGGTGAGGGGTGGGGTTAGATGGGGATTAGGGTTTGAGGTTGGTCTAGGTTTTGTCTAGTTTGGGCCGGGTAGTAGGCTGCTGCCAGCTGGGCCCTTTGGGCCTGGCCGGTGGCGGCCTCCCCGGTAAAAATATTTTATCATTTTTATAAAACAAAACATTTTGAAATATAGTTTTAGATAAAATACAAGATCCAGAAAAGACCGAGGTTTTGCATTTGAATAAAGAGAGGGACGTTTGTAAAAATGAAATAGGGTTTTTATTAAAATAGTTTTAGACTAATATATGCATGTTGATGACGATGCTCAATGCAATGTGGCACGATGACATGAGCATGGGGTCATGATGATGCAATGCACAAAAACCCACGCGATTTTCTAGCAGTGGTTTTGCGGGATGCCACAGTTGGGGGGCCAAACTCACAGGAGAGGTGCCTATACTAGGGCATGTAATTTGTTGGGGGGCGACCCCGGATAGGTTAAAGACGGGGAAAGACGAAGGTACGATCCCCGTCTGGTTTCCGAGTTACAGTCTAAGTCGGCCGAATCCTGTAGAAGTCGGCCGACATATGGAGGCGAGAGGCCCTTATATGTATATTAAGACATTACCCGGCCGAGATATTACGTAAGTCGGCCGGGTTAGCCTGAGTGATCTTGATGCAGGTGAAGGACGATCCGACCTATGCAAGGAAGGACCGAATGATATGAAGCTTGCAGGAGAAGGAGAAGCCTGAAGTCAAACCCTAGCTGCAAGCTAGGGAGAATCTGAGCAGAGCCAAGCGCTACGGACAAAGGCGCAGAGCGACAGAGAGGCATGAGGAGGTCACGGAGGTGACAGTCCAGAAGACCGAGGCGCACAGGAGGGGCCCTCTGGAACCTTGCCATCGTTAGAGGGGCGACAGGGAAAGGGGGGCGCCGAACTACTATATTGGGACAAGCATATTCCTCGAATATGCTTGCCATGTCAGCCCTAGAGGAACCCAGGGCTCTCCTTTATAAGGAGAGGCTTGGACTCAGAAGGGCGGATCGACTAAAGTTAGAGCCGTTAGGCTGGTAAAGTTCTTCTCTTCTCCCTGTAATCAGCTCATAGAGCACTTGTAGCTCAAGGAAGAAGAAATAAAGATCTTTGCCTTAGTATTCTGTGTGTAGAATCAACTACATCTTCCCTCCCCAGATCCCTCTAGCATCCATTGGCCCCATATTTTAGCCTACCCATGGCATCTGCCGTGATACCACCATGACAGTTGGCGCCCACCGTGGGGCCAGCAGCGGTGCTAGCTAGAGTTATGATCCGGACGGGAAACTTCATCAACACGGGCGAGCGCGTTGTTTCTGGCTTGGTCCAGAGATTTGGTCTCTATGACTATGTCAGCGACAATGCAGGGAGCTTCAGGGGGAAAACTCCCCCGCGTAATGGTGTCTTCATCAGCTTGGGCTGGCACAAGGTTTACATCGGCGTCGACATCTCTTGCGTTTATCCTCACCGAGTTGTTGTTGCAGGAGAGCCACCTCTTAACGCAGCAAGCCGTCCGCCCGGAGCACATCCTACAGGCGGCGTCGAGGTAATGGTCGCTGCCGGAGTGCAAACTGGAGCAGCAGCAGCCGGGTCAAGCAGGGAACCCACCACAGGTGTACAAGGCGCACCCAGGCAGACCGCACCACAACCCACCGAGGTAATCCCGCCAGTGAACAATCCGACCGAGGTGCACGACACCACCCCAAAAGCACCAAGAGTAAGAGGGCCACCTCTGGAGAAGCCAGAGAACATTCTTCAGGCGACCATAGAAAACCTGACTACGCCTATAGCGCCGATACTTGATCCGGCAAATGCTCAGGTAGAGTTGGAGGAAACCAGGCAAAAGGTGCTGGTAGAGGCCAAAAAGGTGTCGGCCTTGCGGGATTCCTTAAACAGGACCCTGCGAGAATATGCCAAAGCTAATAAGCTGGACGTCGCACCTGAACGGGTAGACGAGTTAAGATTGAGAGGGAAAAACCTCATGGATGATATCAACAAAGAGCATGATGCTCATAAAGCAGAATCTGTGGATTTGGGTTTGCCGAGGTACAGTACCCCGGCAAAGAACCTAAGAGCGGCAAATGCCGCAGCATTAGAATTAGAGGGGTTGAACGGTGAGGCCCGACAAAAATAGCAGGAAAGAGTGAATGAGCTGGTGCGCATCGCGAACCAGCAAAACGAAGAAATGCTCAGAACAAACCCGGCGAGGCTAGGGGCCTCGCGAATGGTTCACTCGGCAGGGGCAGCACCTGCCTTATCCGTGGCAGCAACATCTTCACCCGGAAATAATGCACGAAGGGACAAAGCAGTAACCTCGGGAAAGAGGAACAAGCAAATGGTTCCATATGATCCGGCAATGGCGGGAAAGGCAAATGAGAACAGAGGCAATGCAAGCAGAGGTAACAGTGGGGAGAGGAACCACGACCGTGTGGAAAAAGACGGCGGAAGCCGAGGCAATGGAGATCTCGGCAGAAGAGAACCCGCAAGAGGCAATCATGAGAACAATACCCCGGTCGAAGTAAGGAGAGAGCTGCCGCTCAACCCGCAACCAAGGCATGAACCCCGGCAGGAAAGAGAAACAAGGTCAGCTCGCCACAATCAAATTAATGAGAGATACAATGATGGTTATTCCGAGATGGAGTATGCGATCCATGGCGGAAACAACCACTATGGGGTACAAGATAGAATTCTGTACAGGGATTTGCCATCAAATGATGCAAGAGTAAAGCTGGATCGGCTATACCGGTCCGAACTGTTGGAAGAATAGGGTCCACCAGGGCCGACATGCTTTGGACCACGGATCATGGGCGAACCGCCTGTGCCGAATTTTCAGTTAGCAAGGGGCACGAAAACATATAATGGGAGCACCAACCCGCAGGACTGGTTGATTGATTATGCCACTGCTGTGAAAATAGCGGGTGGAAACTTACGATGGGCAGTACGGTACGTACCACAAATGCTGGAAGGACCAGCCAGGGTGTGGATGAATAATCTACCAGCGGGCAGTATCAACTGTTGGCTGGATTTTGAGGAAATGTTTGTCAGCAACTTTACCAGCACATACAAGAGGCCAAACAGGCCACAACAGTTAGCCATGTGCAAGCAGAGGCCGAATGAAACAGATAGAGAATTTTTAACTCGGTGGTGCAACCTGAGAAACTCATGTGAAGGGGTTATAGAATCGCAAGCAATAGCTTGGTTCGCGCAAGGATGCCGCTATGGCAGCATATTGTGGCAACGTCTGCAAAGAGATATGCCGACCACACTGGCAGAAACTATCAGAATAGCAGACTCCTATGCATTAGGAGACCCGACGCAACCATAATTAATGTCGGCGGATCATCGCGAGCAACAGGACCATTATGCAAGAGATTTGGCCGGGTCGTCCAGGCGCAGTGATTTCAGAGGAAGAAGAAGAGAGGAAAGGCCGGATTATAGATATAATTCGGCCCAAGTGGCGACAGTAGCACAAGATCAGCCGAGTCACGGAGCAACTCAACGGCAGAAGAATGGACCTCAGCAGTGGACACCAAAGAATGAAGGAAAAAGGCTGGACCCCAGAACAAAAGAAACAGTGGCAGGAGAGGTCGAAATACATGTTCGAATCCATGTTAGATCAGCCGTGCAAATTTCACACGTCAAACCCATCCAGGCCAGCCAACCATACGACCCGCCAATGTGCATGGATGAAAAATGCAATGGGGAACCCCGCAGGAGTTCAGGCACCCCATCAAGTACATCAGCAGCATCAACCATAGTTGACTGGAGCAAATGCACAGCAACTGATGTTACCGCCCCCTCCCCCGAGGTACGATAACTCGGATCGGAGAGACGCGGTACATCAAGTGATGAACCAAGTCCAGGATGGAAGGACGAATCTGGCGAGTACTGGACGCAATGATTGCAGAGAACATCATCAGTCTTATTGCGTGTTCACAACGGAACAACAAGACAAGCAGAGTGTGCAGCGCCAGCATATGGAAGTAAATGCAGTTATGCCGGCAGTACCAAGATATATGCCTTGGTCGGATCAAGAAGTAACTTGGAGCATAAAGGATCATCCCAAGATAATGCCGAATCCTGGGTCATATGCACTTGTTTTAGACCCAACATTTGTTGGACCGAGCATCAATGTGAAATTCTCAAAAGTACTCATTGACAACGGAAGCAGTATCAACATCATGTACAAAGATACTATGCATAAACTCGGAATATCGCAGAACATGTTGCAATCCACGAGGACCACTTTCCATGGGATAGTGCCACGGCTCTCATGTGAACCCATTGGTAAGGTCCGAGTGGATGTGTTATTCGGCACAAGGGATAATTGCAGAGCAGAAAACTTAGAGTTTGAGGTGGTGGATCAAGAAAGTTGCTATCATGCTTTACTCGGACGGCCAGCACTGGCCAAATTCATGGGCAGTTGTCATGTAAGTTATCTGAAAATGAAGCTACCCAGACCACAAGGAGTAATAACAGTTGCAGGGGATTACAAGAAGTCAATGGAGTGTGCTTCAGCCGGGTCAAATTTGGCCAAATCATTGGTTATATCAAGAGAAAAGAGAAGGATTCAAGAGGTAGCAGCCCTCGCTCAGTCGGCACAGCTGAACATGCCGGCGCTAGCTAACCCGCATGGCAGTGTCTCTTTTCAGCTGACTAAAGAAACGAAGAAATTTCAGATCGATGAGCAATTCCCGGAGGGCACTGTTACTATTGGTGCAGGCCTGGACGCTAAATAGGAAAGCAAGCTTCCTCCGTGAGAATCGGGACATATTTGCATGGTCAACTCAGGATCTGCAAGGTGTTCCGAGGGAGTTGGCTGAGCACTCTTTGAACGTAAGGCCAGGAGCAAGGCCGGTGAAGCAACCTCTCCGCCGCTTCGCCGAAGACAGGAGAAAAATAATAGGAGATGAAATAGCTCGGCTCCTCGCGGCCGGGTTCATCATGGAGGTGCTGTATCCGGATTGGTTGTCGAATCCGGTGCTAGTAGAAAAGAAGAAAGATGATCCCAATGTAGCCATTGTATGGCGAATGTGTATCGATTACACCAACCTGAACAAGGCGTGTCCAAAAGATCCTTTTCCATTGCCTAGAATAGACCAAGTCATTGATTCGACCGCTGGTTGTGAGTTATTGTCATTTGTAGACGCGTATTCTGGTTTCCACCAGATACCGTTAAATCCGGCCGATCAAATAAAGACCGGGTTTATTACCCCGTACGGGGCTTATTGCTATCGCACAATGCCATTCGGCCTGCGAAACGCAGGAGCAACATATCAGAGATGCATGCAAAAATGTCTACACGATCAGATAGGAAAAAATGTACAAGTATATGTAGATGACGTGGTCATCAAAACCAAGGAAAGCAAAACATTACTGGAAGATATACGACAGAATTTCGCGAACCTGAGAAGGTTCCGAATGAAGCTTAATCCAGAAAAGTGCACGTTTGGCGTGCCGGAAGGAAAATTACTCGGTTTTCTTGTATCTAGCCGAGGTATAGAGGCCAACCCAACAAAGATAAAGGCAGTAGAAAGAATGGAATTGCCAAGATGTTTAAATGATGTACAAAAATTCACGGGTTGTCTGGCCTCGCTTAGCCGGTTTGTATGTCGGCTAGGAGAGAAGGCGCTACCACTCTATCAGCTGATGAAGAAATCAGATAAATTCATTTGGACTCCACAAGCGGACACCGCATTTCATGAGTTGAAAAAGATGTTGGTCACAGCACCCATTTTGGCTTCTCCATTATCAAAGGAGCCAATGTTACTCTATGTAGCGCCTACCAACAGAGTAGTGAGTGCTGTAGTCGTAGTGGAACGACTTGAAGATGGTAAGTCGGTTCAGAGGCCGGTGTATTATTTAAGTGAGGTGTTATCCACTTCAAAGCAGAATTACCCACATTATCAGAAGATGGCTTATGGGGTATATATGTCGGCGAAAAAGCTTAAACATTACTTCGAAGAGCATCCCATCAAAGTGATCTGTGAGGCGCCCATAGCCGACATATTGAGCAACAAAGACGCAAGTGGCCGAGTAGCAAAATGGGCAATCGAGTTGTCACCATACGCTCCACAATTTGATAGGAGAGATGCAATCAAATCTCAGGCGGTCGCCGACTTTTTCGTGGACTAGGCCGAGGTGCAGTATGAGCCACCATTGCCAGACCCAAATTACTGGACTATGCATTTTGAGGGTTCCAAACTAAGGAATGGTTTGGGGGGCAGGAATAGTGTTAACCTCGCCTAAAAGAGACCAACTGAAGTATGTGCTACAAATACATTTTGCCGCATCCAACAACGTAGCCGAATATGAAGCACTGGTCCATGGATTGAAAGTAGCAAAAGAAATCGGCATACGCCGAATCTTGTGCTATGGCGACTCGGATCTGGTAGTACATTAAGTCTCAGGCAGTTGGGACGCATTAGATGCTAATATGGCTTTATACAGATTTCACGTACAAAAGATCAGTGGATACTTTGAAGGATGTTAATTTCACCACATACCTCGGGCAGACAATGATGCCGCAGACACGTTGTCAAAACTAGGATCAACCCGGCAATCAATTCCTCCGGGTATTGCCCTGGAACACCTCAGGAAACCATCGATAATCCCATCACCAGAATCCGAATCTATCTTTATCCCGGCAAATTCAGCAGAAGATAACGCGCCGATGGAAGTAGATCAGCAATATAACTCGGAACCCCCCAAGAGGATGACAGCCGAAGTAAGCACAACCATGGGGAAAGTCGAGATAGGTATGTCGGCAGAAAACATGGAAATAGACAGTGAGATCACACCAGAAAAAGTCACACCGCTATGGGCGCAACCCATATTCTCTTACCTAAAAGACTCGATGTTGCCGAGTAATGAGGTATTAGCCAGACAAACTGTAAGGAGAGCAAAAGCTTATACAATCATAAACAATGAGCTATATAAAAGAAGCGTCACAAGCGTGTTGCAGAAGTGTGTGAGCTCGGCAGAAGGTCAGGAGATCCTCCTAGATATAGACCAAGGAGAATGTGGGCACCATGCCTCATCTCGTGCCTTGGTAGCCAAAGCATTCAGGCATGGATTTTATTGGCCGACAACATTGAAAGAAGCAAAAGAATTAGTTGAAAAATGCAATGGGTGTCAGAGATACGCAACCAAAATACACATGCCATCGGCCGAGTTAAAAACAATACCCATCACTTGGCCATTTTCTGTATGGGGTTTAGATATGGTGGGACCATTTAAGCCGGCATGAGGAGGAATGACCCACATATTGGTTATGGTGGACAAGTTCACAAAATGGATTGAAGTGAAACCAATAAAAAAATGCGATGGGTCCACAGCAGTAAAATTTCTCAAAGATATTATCTTAAGATATGGGTATCCGCACAGCATTATTACAGATAATGGCACAAACTTTGCAGAAGGAGCCTTCGCCAGATTTTGCAGAGAGAAACACATAAGACTAGATATTGCCTCTGTGGCTCACCCAGCATCTAATGGGCAAGTGGAAAGGTCTAATGGACTGGTGCTATCAGGAATAAAACCACGACTTGTCGAACCGTTGCAAAGGTCGGTAGGATGTTGGATTGAGGAACTCCCAGCCGTACTATGGAGCCTCCGAACTACTCCGAATAGATCAACTGGTTATACACCATTCTTTCTGGTATACGGGGCAGAGGCCGTACTTCCAACCGACATAATATATGACTCGCCAAGAGTTACTCAGTATACAACCTCGGAGATAAACGAGATAGCTCGGCAAGATACTGTAGACTTGCTAGAAGAAGCCAGAGAACTGGCACTATCATGATCAGCTATTTATCAGCAGAACCCGCGATGATATCACAGCAAGAAGGTGAATCCAAGGGTGTTCAAAGAAGGAGATTTAGTCCTCCGACTGGTGCAACGCACGGCCGGCATGCACAAGTTGTCACCTCCATGGGAGGTACCATTCATTGTGAGCAAAGCATTGCATAACGATGCCTATTATCTAATCGATGCTCAGCCCCCCAGAGGGAACAAGGCAGACAAAGCTGGCGAAGAAACGAAGTGTCCATGGAATGTAGCTTTGCTTCGGCCATTTTACTCGTAGCATTGTATCTCAAGGTCAAGAACCAATGATGTATTGAACCTCGGCACCCAGAGCAGTGACTCGGGGACTGCCATATGTTATTTCAATTTCGTGTTATGTATTTGAACCTCGGCGCCCAGAGCAGTGACTCGGGGACTGCCATATGTTATTTCAATTTCGTGTTACGTATTTGAACCTCGGCGCCCAGAGCAGTGACTCGGGGACTGTCGTGTGTTATTTCAATATCATATTATATATCTGAACCTCGGCACCCAGAGCAATGACTCGGGGACTGCCGTCTATTTATTTCAATGTCATCTTATGTACTAAATCTCGGCACCCGGAGCAGTGACTCGGGGACTGCCATATATTATTTCCATTTCATACTAAATATTTTAATCTCGGCATCCAAAGCAGCGACCCGGGGACTGCCATATGCTGCCCCAGTTTTATGTTGAGCACTACCCTGAGCAGCTCCTCGGTATTGGTCTTATATTATTTCTGAAATTTGGTTTACATATTGAAATTCGGCGCGATAAACAGTGATTCAGGGATTGCCATATATTGCTCCAAGGTAGTAGTCAACCTCTGTTCAGAACAGATCAATATTATATGATATTCAGAGCTCACGCCTAGACAACTCGGCTGAACCACGAAAAAATGAAGGCAAGGATACATCCTAAAATCAGGAAATTGCGGGCCATCAAAGCAAGAATTCGGACGAACACCCACTTAAAAAAAATGATAACAACTACAAGCGTATATGTCACAGCAGTACACGGCAAAATAAATTCAAGTCATACAGAGAGCGGACAAATGTTTCGCGTACATCATACGCCCGGCATGCCAGGGATAAGAAATAACTTAAGCGTTGTTCGCGGGAGAGGCGTCAACTGGGTCAGGCGCTGGGCACTCCGACGTAGGAGGAACTTCGACCGAGGTTGCCTCGCCCTCCATAGACCCAGGTGCAACTTCAGCGGAAGCCCGAGGCTGCTCAGGAGCATCAGTCTGTGCAGTTGAATGCCCAGTACCTTTGGAGGAGGACCGCGCATCGCCGTCGCTGTCCGAGCTTGAACTGGAGCTGCCAGATGTGGCCGAGTCATCCTCACCCTCCCCTTGCTCAGCCGAATTGATATCTGAGGCATCCTCAACTACGACCTCCTCATCCGGGTTTGGAAGAAAACTCGGCCCTTCATTCCAGGTATGCACGTCGGCATACTCGACGAGTTGGAAGGCGCGAGCTTGCCGAAGAGCAACAAAAGTGGGATCCTCAACCCAATGGGAACCAGTGCACAAATTTCTCAGGATATCAAGAGAAATGTCTTCATACCATGACATGATGACAGTAAGGGCCATATCAGCGCCAGCGCGCCCGGCTGATTCCCTCCAGAGACTTAGTTGCCTCTCAGATGCCATCAGTCATTTCACCAGTAATTCGACCTCGTTGATATCAGGAGTCCCAGAAGTGTTCGGCCAAAGAACGTGGTAAGCTCGAATAGCTGCTTGCACCAAATCCCGGCCCATAATCTTCATTGGACCAACTGCAGCACCAACAGCAACCAGGAAATCCTCCATGGAATACTCCGAGTCAGCTGCAACAGGAACACCTCGGCGCACACGAGCTGCAAGAACCGCTTTAGAACTCACGGGCTTAGCTTCGGGAAAATGATCTGCGCAAAACACGAACGTGTCAGGTGGCAGCAGGGACAAAGACAAAAATATGATTCAGCTGTGCTAAGAAGCTTACGATGAATGTAACTCATCATTATCTGAAGGTCTTTGGCCCAATCGACCTTGCTCTTCTCAAAACGAGCAATTTCCTCGCTCAATCCCTGAGTTTTCAGTTCAGCAGCCTCGAGGAGTTCTTTATTCTTCTGCAGCTCCAAAGCTAGCCGATTCTCCTTCTCGGGAAATTCCTGGTCGATCTTCTCTAGTTTGGAGTTTTGAGAGAGCTTAAGGGTATCCACCTCGGCTCGAAGGCGAGCTATTTCATCATCTTTTTCTTGTAGCTGTGCCGAATGAGCAGCGCTTTGTTCTAAAAAATGCAGCATCACGTCAGGGATGGGCGTGCAATCTTGGTGAGACGCTGCAAAGGTTTGCAACTCGGCTTTACCAAAGCCAAACGAAATAAACAAGCTTAGTACACATGTTAAAGGGGAAAAGGTCTAAGATAAAAGGGAAACTAACCTTCCAAGCTCTTGACTTTCTTCTCAAGACGAATGTTGAGGTTATTAATATTACCTGTTCACCAAAAAAGTGAACCGGCATCTAACGGACAAATCAATAAGA
This sequence comes from Avena sativa, assembly GCA_916181665.1. NCBI lineage: Eukaryota > Viridiplantae > Streptophyta > Magnoliopsida > Poales > Poaceae > Avena > Avena sativa. The sequence goes on along the minus strand of OV702280.1, from coordinate 58,511,142 downwards.
ACGTCGAGAATAACGAAAAGGAACTATCAACTTACCAGCCTTTTTTACCACAGGAAGGATTTTCTCATACTTTTCCTCCAGTTTGCGGTGCGAAAAAAGCAACCTCTGAAATTCGGCAGTTCGCCGGTCATGTGCAACCTGCAAAAGGAGCAAAACGGTAAATGAATAATCAAAGCTAAACCAGATCCGAGTCAAGCGAAACCTAACTCGGATCTAGGTGGCTGGATATTCGAAGCTAAACCAGATCCGAGTCCAGCGAAACCTAACTCGGATCTAGGAGGCTGGATATTCGAAGCTAAACCAGATCCGAATCAAGCGAAACTTAACTCGGATCTAGGTGGCTGGATATTCAAAGCTAGACCAGATCCGAGTCAAGAGAAACTTAACTCGGACCTAGGTGGCTGGATATTCGAAGCTAAACCAGATCCGAGTCAAGCAAAACTTAACTCGGGTCTAGGTGGCTTGATATTCGAGACTAAAGCAGATCCGAGGCAAGTGAGACTGAACCCAAATACAGGTGGCTGAATATTTCAAGATCAACTAAAACGAAAATCAAGCAAACTATAAAACAAACCTAGTCGAATATAAATTCGAACTCTAGAGATGAAGTTAGATTAAGTAAAGCATCATTAAACTTCCAAGCATATAACAAGTTATTTCCTTGCAAGTTTCGGGGACTACAGCATATAGTAACATCTGGGCAACTAATCTAAAAACTCCGCAAAACAGCAATTACCTCATTCATCTTGTTGGTATCAAGGATGAACTTGGCAGCTTGGTCGAAACGGCCGCTGATGTCGGAAAGCTGAAAGGGCTGATTGATGGGATTACCCTCAAACTGATCAGCAGCATTCCAATTATTGGCATACTCCACCAACGAGCCGAGGCTGTTCCCACTAGCTGTCCGAGTTAAGACCTTACCCCGAACATGTTGTGTAACCACTGCAGCCGCAGGGCTCTTATGAAGAGCAAGCTGGGTGCTGGAAGCCGAGGCAACGGAGGCTTTGGTAGGCGCAGTTCCCTTGCGCAGCACGTCGGCAATACTCGGCTGAGAAGAGCCGACAAGACCTTTCTGGGAAGAGGAAGCCTTGGTGGCAACAGCTTTTCTCGCCTTAGAAGAGGCATCAGCAGGAAGCGATACCTCGGTAATGGGGACGGTGTCTTCAGGAGCAGCAGGAGTCACAGTCGCAGAAGGCGCCGAGATAACGACCTCTTCGGCCGGGGCTGGAGTGGCTGTAGAAACTGCTGGGGCAGATAGAGGCTCAGTAGCGGCGCTGGGACCCACAGAAGGGGTAACGGGTTCGATGGAAATCTCAGAGGGCCGATTGGAGTCAATGTCGACAAAAGGAGTTTCAGGCACGTCGCGACAAGGAGGCGACGGATTCGGAGCTGGAGGAGAGACAGCACGAGCAGGACTGGGAATCCTAGTATCATCGACGGGCGGGGGAGACGGCTGCCGAATCAGGCGGCTAGTCATGCTAGGACCGCCGGGCTTAACAGAAAGTGGAGCACTGCAAAAATAAGAAAGAAAAAAGAGTGTCAGTATGAAAAACAGAAAGAGAGAAACAAGAAATACGAGCAAAAGGAACTTACCCGGCGACCCCAGGCATAATCTTGCGCCTGGGAGGATTCAGAGCGGATTTCTTCGTTCGTTTCTTGGGGACCGCCTCCGAGGCACTAGCAGGAGCCCCGCGTTTCCCTGAGGTAACAGGGGGTCGAGAAGCAATAGGCTTGGCGTCATGAACCTGACCGGCCGGATTAGCTGGGAAAGTAGAAGCCGGAAATGCATAAGAAATAGGCATTGCGGCAACTACCTCAAGAACTTGGACCTCGTCCGAATCACCTTCCTCCTCGTGCGCCGAGGTCTTGCCACGAGCTCGAGCCGGGGCAGGATCCGACTTAGGGACGAACTCTTCCGAGTCCGGCTCACCAGTATTCGGGGTCCTCCGGTCCGCGGGCCACGGAAGCAACAAAACTTCGGCATCCTCATTCTTCTGCTCTGCGAACCTCTGCAAGACGAGGAAAAAGAAAGTTAGCGGAATCCGTTATAAAAACAATGGAATAGCAGAGCGTTATTGATTAAGCTTACTTCGGGAGGCGGACGATCGCGGGTGAACGGTTTCAATCCCCAAGCCCAATCCTCAGGCATCTCCGTCTTAAAGATAGCTCGGACACGCTTATAGATAAGGTAATTGTCCAGCTCCACGGTCGAGACTCGGTTAGGGTCAAGAGGACCACTCATGTAGCACAGTTTGTGAGTCCGTTTCTGGAATGGGCAGATTCGGCTACTATTAAAGGTAGCCATCAGGTCTTCTCCGCATAACCCGGCGCGGATCAGCTCTTTAAGCCGAATCTCAAAAGCCTCGGCCAAGGCATGACTCTTCCTCGGATAGTAAGTCCAATTCACCTTAGAAGGCGGACCAATTGAGAAGGCAGGAAGCCGAATCTTGTCCTCTGTCCCTCTGTTCTTGACGTAAAAGAAGGATTTGTGCCACTTCTTGCACGACTCTAACCCGGTGACGCGAGGAAATACGGATTTCCTCTGAGGTGTAATGGACGCTGCCCCACATTGAGTAAGCAATTTCTCGGAAGGGTGCAGAGACTTGTCAGGGACTACGTTAGAACGAATCTGGAAGAACTTCGACCAGACGTGCACGGACGGCCATAGGCCGAAGTATCCCTCCGAGGCGGAGATAAAAGCAGAAAGAGAAGCGATGGCATTCGCAGGAAGATGATGCGGCTGAAGGCCGAAGTAGTCGAGAAACTCTCTAGCAAAATCGCTAAGAGGGAGACCAAAGCCACGCGCGAAGTTCGACATAAAAACTACATACTCGCCCTCCCTAACATCCGGGGAGGACTCGCTGCCGGGTAAGCGACAGGAGACCTCGGCGGGAATCCTCCGAGTTCGGATAAGCCACTCAATCTCGCGGCGTGTAACAGAAGAGACTTGCCACGAGCCTCGCTCGGGCCCAGAGCCAGCGTCATCATCCTCTACCAGAGCACCACTAAAGTAGCTAGACATGGGTTCGCCGGAAAGATCGACGGAAGAAGAGCTGGCGGCGGAGGGAAGTTTAGAGCTACGAGGCCCCGTCGTGATTTTGCATGGCAGCGGCGGCGGAGGAGCAGAGTAACCGCCGCATGAATACAAGATCGAAACGGAGAAATCTAGGATAAAACCTAGGCAATGCGGCCGGAAAGAACACACGAGGCGTCGCAGCGCCGACGCAGCAGGTACAGTGTTAACTGTAGCCTGTTAGTAAATACTGTAGAGGAACAAAAAACTAGAAGAACAATGATGAGGGTGACACGTAGGACAAGGCGTACGAGAGAAGGAACATGGGTACCTCGGACGAGAAAAAGATAACTCGGAAACAATACAGAAAAATGTGATGAAGCTGATACGACCCGGCCGAAGTTATCGGGAGGGTCACACCAGCTTCGGGGACTAATGTTTGGGGGTTGACCCCGGATAGGTTAAAGACAGGGAAAGATGAAGGTACGATCCCCGTCTGGTTTCCGAGTTACAGTCTAAGTCGGCCGAATCCTGTAGAAGTCGGCCGACATATGGAGGCGAGAGGCCCTTATATGTATATTAAGACATTACCCGGCCGAGATATTACGTAAGTCGGCCGGGTTAGCCTGAGTGATCTTGATGTAGGTGAAGGATGATCCGAGCTATGCAAGGAAGGACCGAATGATATGAAGCTTGCAGGAGAAGGAGAAGCCTGAAGTCAAACCCTAGCTGCAAGCTAGGGAGAATCTGAGCAGAGCCAAGCGCTACGGACAAAGGCGCAGAGCGCCAGAGAGGCAGGAGGAGGTCACGGAGGTGACAGTCCAGAAGACCGAGGCGCACAGGAGGGGCCCTCTGGAACCTTTCCATCGTTAGAGGGGCGACAGGGAAAGGGGGCGCCGAACTACTATATTGGGACAAGCATATTCCTCGAATATGCTTGCCACGTCAGCCCTAGAGGAACCCAGGGCTCTCCTTTATAAGGAGAGGCTTGGACTCAGAAGGGCGGATCGACTAAAGTTAGAGCCGTTAGGCTGGTAAAGTTCTTCTCTTCTCCCTGTAATCAGCTCATAGAGCACTTGTAGCCCAAGGAAGAAGAAATAAAGATCTTTGCCTTAGTATTCTGTGTGTAGAATCAACTACATCTTCCCTCCCCAGATCCCTCTAGCATCCATTGGCCCCATACTTTAGCCTACCCATGGCATCTGCCGTGATACCACCACGACATAATTGAAAGGTTAAGATTGATTATCCGCATCTGAGTATGGTGAATTGAGGATTTGTTCCTGACGGATGTATCGAATGTTGTGGTGAAAGTGTACAATATCTGCAGAGTGTCAAACTATTCGAACAGCCGTGTCCGGGGTTATGGACAGTTGGAGTGGCCATACTGTTCCCCCGTCAGATGTTTTCAAAATGACTTGTGAAATGAATTGAGACTTTGACTTGACCACAACAGAGTTGTGACATGAAATTCAAGTTCCCACTTAGGTGTTATGAAATTTCAACTTGCTTTCTTTGCTTCTGAACTTAGTAGAGGTAAATCTGGCTTTTTGCAAAACGACCCTAGATCTTAGTGTCCTACTATAAAAACCCCTTAACTTGTTAGTATTAGTTCGCTAGTACTTAAAGAGTACTCATGGCTTTTTCACTGGCTATTCCCGTGGCCAGACTATGAATAGGAGTACCAGGATGATGGACCACAGGAAGGTTACGACAACTAGGATCATCTCCCATCGTCAGCATTGCCTGTGATCCCGAAGATGGAGCTTCACCTACGCTACCTTTATTATTATGTTATTCCGCTGCTTGAGTTGTATTAAGAACTGGATCATGAGATCCTTATTTGTGTAACACCTTATGTATGGTTTGTAATGGATGATGTACTGTGATATCCAAATCTGTTATTTCTCGCAAAAATGGTAATCCTGGGATTGTGATGTATGGCATAACAGGCATCTGGAATTAAAAATTCGGGTGTTGACAGGGCGTGCGCCGCCGTCCCGATTGGCACTGCAGCGGTGTATGCAGCGCCGTTCTAGCTGTTGGTGCACATGCGCGCCAGCATGGCAGGGCTGCGGCACTGGGACCCATATAGCCAGCGTGGCAGGGCTGCAGCACCATCTAGGCTAGAGTAGCACCCGTTAGTGCGGGGCTGCGTGGGTGGGAGTGGTACAAAATGGTTACTCCCTATGAAATAGTTTGCAAATAGGTTTATTTTTTGAATTTGTTTGACTTTTGGGTTATTTTTATTTAAATTGCCAAAGATCTCAAGCATACTGATAAAGTTGGCCTAATTTATTAATTTTCACTAACCCTAGATAATTTCCCTTGATAAAAAATAAATTCTATCAAAGATCTTTTATAAGCGCATACTCCTTCGGGGGTCGATTAGGGCGTGGGCATAAGTGCCTTTACAACACAATCAATAATTCGATTCATTTTCAAACTTTTCATTTGTATGCCCGACATATATTTTTTGTGTTGGTATTATCCTAATAGTCTTCTTTTACTAATGTTATCCTATAATAGTCTTGGATTGCCTCAGAGAAGCAAATATAGTTGCACATGAGTTTGCAAGCTGGGAGGGGTTGCTACACCATATGTTTGGTTTGGCGAGCCACTGAGCCCAAGTTTTATTATATCCTTATATCTATTGATAATGTTTCTCTACTGAGCAAATGCCCCGATTTTATGAAATCACATTTTATCCTAAATTTTTTATAAGAAATACATAAAGTTTTCCCAATTGTGAAAACTTTGTGATTCTAACATAAACATACAAGATCAATAATAATAAGTTAATCGTCTAAAAAGTAATATGTGAATAAATTCTAAGAACTTACTATTTTTTTATTCTAAGGTAGGGTTTTGAAAATACGCATATATATATATATATATATATTTATTAAATAATAGTTCAACTTTATATTTTAGTCGCATGGATTTAAGCATCAGAACTAGTAGGTATGGGGTTTCTATTCAGGGTGGCTCGTCACCTGCTCGTCATTCCCCATAAAATGTAAGAATGAGTATCGTCCTCCTAGGGGAATTCCAAGCCTACTAGGACATACATGGATAAAAGTCAAACAAAGTCAAGATAAGAACTAGTCAACAAGTACTACGGTCACGACATAGTCAACAGTCAAAGATCAAGGTAAGAGATAAAATATAAAGTCAAAGATGAAGTTTATGAAGTAAGAAACCCACTAATTCGTGCTAGTTTGACTAGTCAATCATGAGCAAAGGACCATATCTCTCATCCAAATCTCTCATGAGCTAGTGGACTAACTTTTACCATTATAACCATTACCTACAACTATGAAGGGTAAGCTTGGTTCCCTCGAAAAAATGAAGGGTAGGCTTGGTATTGTTAAAAATCCTTCCCTATATAATCACTCCAAGGAGGATGGAGCATTCATTCATTCACTCCTTGTTCAGTACAAGAAGGGGAGAGGGATATACGTCCAACTAGACGCTCTAGTTTTGGATCTAAGGAGTTAGGGTTTGACTTTGCCCCGGAGAAGTCATCAATGGCCTGAGGTGCATGCTAAACACCCTCGATGCTCCCCTAATGTAGGATTAAGCTATGCTCCATTGTGACGACCCAACTTAATCAAAAACATCGATGTGTCAACTCTCGTATAGTATACGAAAACCTTAAGGACAACGTATACACCCCTACTAACTATGAAATATGTGTTACTTAAACACGTCATTCAAGACACCCATAATAATATGTTTTTCAATTCAAAATCATGTGGGTAAACTTGAATCCTACAATATTGAAAAATAATTGTTGTATATTATTGTACTATGTTATATTTTGATGGACATAAAAAGGATTTGAACTCCTTACTTCAGAAAGAAAATTGAAAGAACTGGTGACGACAACTCGTATGTACTTAAACATGGCAAGGAGAAGATGAAACTGACCTCTTTTTGAACAAAGATATGTCTCTAAAGATCCACATCCACCCCTTTCTACTATTGAAAAGGTCATTCGTACAACAAGCGAAAGGACCACAAATAAATAGAAAAATAAAATCCAAAAGAAAAACAATCGTGTTGCTTCCCGTAAAGTGCTTTTTTATAACCATGTATCTAGGTTTAGTTAGTTACTTTTAAGATATGTGTAGGTCATGTGGAAACTTCTACCTTGGCATTATCTCCTTCCTTGTAAATTTCATGCACTTCTTTTGAGGAAATTTGAACTTTACATTTCCTTCCTTTGAATCAATGGCAATACCTGTCATTCTCAAAAAGGATATTCCTGGGATTATAGGACTATAGATTTTACTCCCCATGTCCATAACAATAAAGTCAATAGGCACAAATGTCATATGTATTTCAACCATAATATCATTCATTCTACCTACAGGATGTTTAGAAGAATCATCAGCAAGTAAAAGATCTATTGTGCATTTTTCCATACATTTAACTTCAACCAAATCATATGTCTTTTGACAAAATTACAACACTAGATCCTAGATCTAATATAGGGTGATGGGTTTCTTTTCCAATAGTGATTAATATCTTGGGGATACAAGCATCCCCAATATTAGGTGGTATCATAGCTTCACTATTGTATCTTGCAATATTTTCTTTAATGACACATTTTGCTATGTATGATCCAAATCCTGCTTGATGAACATTAGTATAAGCATCATTAGAAAATCTTTGCATGATATTGATTAGTTCATGCAAGATAAACTTATCAATATAAAGTAGAGGTCTATTTACTTCACTAGGAATTTTAACTTCCTCTACTTGTTTATCTTTTATTTCTTACTTTATGACGGATCCTAATTTCAACATAAGAGATCGAAGAAGATTAGTGTAATTTAACAATTCATTATAAGTTTCCTAAAAATAAGAGGCTTAGATGTAGTAATAGAATTCATGCCTACAACAGGTGGTCCTTGTGGTTTTCTAGTAGACATGATTAATAAGGTTCCTTAGCTAGTTTAGAGAGAGCTTTATCTAATCATTATACTTGATGTTGTAATCCCTTAATATCTGAGCTTATAGAAGAAATTCACTTATGTAATTCCTCTATCATTATAGTGTGTTTTGCTACTTGTTTAGCAAAAATCGTTTTCCATATTATCACTAATAAGGGGAGTGGTGGTAGATTTCCACTTATTTGGGACTTCACTCCTATTATGTAGGGAATAAATGGACGGCTACCATAATTATTTTGAGCATATGGTGGACTAGCATAAGAGTTGTTGTAATTGTTTCCATATCCATTATTACCCTACTTTCTTATGTAGTTGACATCTATAGGGTTTATTGCATGGAAAACAAAAAAAATCGCAAGAACACATAAACCAAGGTCCAATCTCTGGCAAAGCCAAGATCTAATCTATGAGATCTCATAGATCCAAAGAATTTAACGAGATCGTATCTTGTGGTTGATGTAGTCGATCACATGTCGATCTCAATATCGCATAGACGATCCTTCCGACGCCACGTTCCGGCAGCGCTTCCGCACTCGTATGGAATTGATGAAGACCTTGAGGGGGAGTGCTGATACGTCGTGAACGTATCTATAATTTTTGATGTTCCATGCTTGTTTAATATCCACTTTGCTTTGATTTGTCTACACTTTGAGGTATTTTTATACATTTTCTAGGACTAACCTATTAACAAGATGCCATAGTGCCAGTTGCCTATTTTCTATTGTTATTGGTTCCAGAAAAGTCATAAAATGAATATTCTCGGAATTGGACGGGACAAAATCCAAATTCAATATTTCACTGAGGGGAACACGGAGCCAGAAGACGAGACGGAGTAGGGCAACGAGGGGCCCACACCCCCTGGCCGTGCGACCAGGCCTGGCCCGCGCCTGGGGGGATGCGGTCGCCCCGGGCACCCCCTCGGTCTCCCCCTTCGCCCATAATAAGCCCCCGATACCTAAACCCTAAGTACCCGACCAAATCTCCACGAAAAAGTCTGTAGCCACCGCCACCATCATCCCTAGATCAGGGGGCATCTGAAGGTCTTCCCGGCACCCTACCAGAGGGGAGAGATCATCCCGGAGGCCTTCTTCATCACCATGCCAGCCTCTGGTATGATGCGTGAGTAGTTCCATCTTGGACAATGGGTCCATATAGTACCTAGATGGTAGTTTCTCCTCCTTTGTGCTACCATGTTTAGATATTGTGAGCTCCGTTCATGATCAAGATCATATTTGTAATCATGCATGTTGTGTTTGCGGGGATCCGATGGATATTGAGATTGCTATGTTAGATTTATTAATGGTTTTGTCTTATTGATTCTATCATGTCTGTGTTGTTTGAGATCTTGCATGCTCTCCGTTTCTAGTAGCTATCTTGGGCAAGTAGATGCTACTGACTCCAAGAGGGGGTATTTATGCTCGATAGTGGGTTCATGCCTCTATTGAATATGGGGAACTGACAGAAATATCTAAGGTTGTAGATGTTCTGTTGCCACTAGGGAGAAAACAACGACCTTTTGTTCATGGAATAATTGTATTATTTACTTTACACACTTCACTTAAAGAAGTTGTCCGTTGCTTGCAACTTATCAGTGTGATGGCGGTCTATGTATATTGTTGTATTGCCCAATCGAATCTCATAGGATAATGAATGTCTAATATTGCATTGTTATGCCTTGCTCAGTCCTGTCAATTGCCCTGCTGTAATTTGTTTACCCAGCATGTTATGTTGTTTATCTTAAGGAGAACACCTCTAGTGAAATGTGGACCCCGGTCCAATCTTTACCATTGATACATCTTCCACTATTGCTGTTTACTTTCTACCAGCCACCATTACTGTCACATCCCAAGATTTTCCAAATCTTGTAATGTGAAAAATAAATGAATAAAATAAAACTTTGTTTGAATTTCAGGGCCAGAAGAAAATTTTAAATCCAATTGGAAATCTTCAAACCAATTTGGATCAAATAAAATCCTAAAGGGATTTAAAGAGTTAAACAATTATAAAAGGAAAATAAATATTTTGGAATTACTATTTTGGATCTTTTAAATAAAAGGATTTGGTTTTCAAAAGAAATAGAAGTTTTATAGATAAAGATTATTTTATAAGCCAAATTAAAACCTTGGCCAAGCTTTTGAAATAAAACATTTTGTTTTGATAAAAATAGTAAAGGTTTATTTAAATAAAGTAAATAAGGATTTAATATCCAAGTTTTATTAATAAAGGTTTTACCATTTCCAAAACATCAAAACTTATTAATTATTTAAAATAAGTTTTCAAAGTATTTTATATTCCCAAATAAAACCTACTGATTTGGTTTTGAAAATATTTAGTTTTCAAATGGGGATTTTTAATAAATCAAATTCTATTTTGTTTTATTAAACAAGGTCTAAGTATTTAATTAATAATGGACCCTAAAATAAAAATTATTATTTTGGTTTGGAATTTTGGTTTATGTTACTGAACAGAATCAAATTCAAAGTTTGCAAAGTGTGGTGAAAGTTTGAATGGATTTGAGTGTTGTTTGGTTGTTTGAATTTCAAAATAGAAATTAGATTCAGAAAAAGAAAAAGGTTCAGGAAAGAAAAAAAATAAAACCAGACCCAGCCCAGCCGGCCAAGCCCACAAGCCCAGCAAACAGCCCAGCTCCCCCTCCCCGAAGAAAACGCTTCGCACCTGGCAACTGACCCGCAAAGTGACTGACTGGTGGACCTTTCCCTCACTCTCTTTCTCGCTGACCAGCCGACCCCACTCCTCCTATTCATCGTCCTCACCGCAGCGACCTATTCTTCCTCCCCTCGACGCCGTTTCCTTCAGTGATTCCGCGGCCTTAATTCGACTTAACGCGGCCACCGTTACTCGCTGTGATCACGCAGACTTAAACGCTCATGCCTCCTCTACATTTCCCCTCTGTCACCCCGCATTTGCACGCCCCCAGGCCGCCCCAATTCTTCCCCGAGCACCTCTGTCTCCGACGACCTTCCTTGTCGATTCCGGCTGAGCTTCATCACCCCTTGCCTACCTGAGCACACTAGCAGACTCCCCACTCCCCGGCGCATCTCCTAGTGCCCTCCGTTCAACCGCGGGCACACCTGAGCATCACCTTCGACGAACTCGGAGAGCCGCCGTGTCTGCCTTCTACTACGGCGAGTTCCCCAGGTGAAATCCGACCGCCCCTCTTCTTCTCCTTCACACACACAGCATCTCCTTGATCATACGCGTCTAACCATGCCTCTGGTTTGCCTTCTCGTGACCCGTAGCATCGTCCTCGACCTCGACCGCGTGCATCCGTCACCAGATCCAACTCCGGTGAGGAATCCCGCTTGTCCTCGTGCGCCCCTTGCCTCATCGACCACATGTCGAGCTTCCCCAGCCTCCTGCGATCATGGTAAGCATCCTTCCCTCTCTTCTCGCTTCCTGTTTTGCCAGCACCGCTACCGCCTGGCCGTACGCCGCCGCTAGCTGCCGTCGGCGCCGCTCACATTTGGTCAAGCAGACCAGCGCCGTAGGATCTGGATCGAGCGAGCAAAATTAGATCACTTAACCGCGAAGGGGTACGCGTCCTGTGCCGCACGATCTGATTAGATCCAATGGCTGCAACTACGCGATCCGGCCGAACCGGTACCAGCGAATGACGACGCGACGCGTGGCCAGACTTTGGTTAGAACTGATTTTTGAAATCAGATTAGATTGTGATTTTCAAACCATTGTAACTTTTGATCCACACGTCCAAAAATTACAAACTTTATACCGTTGGAATCAGTGGAACAAACCCTAGCCAACCATGCCTTTAGTTTAGTAAATAGTATCTGTTAGCTTGTTGGTTTTTGCAGAAACTTTTGTATGCTTGTTAAGACTAGAAAAATGATTCAAAAATGTTTTTGAGGTTGAAACCTTGGCAAATTAGTTTATGGTGAACTCACTGACCCTAGGAACCAACCCATGGTTTTGAAAATGAATTTGGTAAAGGTTAGGAATAAAAGCTTGATTTAGCCCATTTCTAGCCAAATAAAATTATGGTTTTTGTTATGAAAATGTTTTTGGAAAGAAAACTTTGGAAAAATGTTTTGGACCAAACCTAATGACCTAAACACCAAGTTTTTGGGAAACAACAACTTATTTGGTGAACAATCTAGAGTTGTTGCTTTGATAAAAATATTTTCCACCACATAAAATGATGATTGGATTTAAAAATGGTTTATGGACAAAACCCTTTTTGCAAATGACTTTGCCATTTTGGTAAATGACCACTTTGGACCTTACAAAGTTTGGAAGCCTAGTGGAGACCATCTTTGCAAATAAGAACCACCTCTTGCATGCTTACATGCATGACTTAGATCCCATTGTTTTGTGTGTGTGAATTGTTTATTGATTATTGGTTTGGAATGCTTGTTGATATTGTGTTTGCTTGATTGATTGTAGTGAAGTTAGAAAAGTGTGAAACTAGCAAGATCAAGGAGTGAACCATCATTCCCTACCAAAAAGGCAAGTTACACTATCATCTAAAAGTCCTACTATTTTCATTATACTTCGTGGATTTTGAAACATGCATGAAAAGAATTTTTATACTTATGCTATGCTAAATCCTAATAGGATTCCCTATACACTCCTTAGTGAAAATATTGTAGTTGTTACATGCTTAGCCATGCTATATTTTGAAAAGAGTTACACGTTGAGATTTTATGAAGTTGAGAAAAGGACTTGTGATTTTATATAATAAAACAAGGACTCAATGAACCACCTGGGTGGCCAATGATACTTTGAGTTTTGGAGAAGGTGGCAACAAAAGGAACCATGTCTATGGCAATCTCTTTGTGTTGTGCTCCAAAGGAAACCACCCAGGAAACTTAGAGATTGAACATGTTTCTCCAATTGTGGCTTTCGTGTGCAACCACATGCTATTATGGCTCTGGCTTAGTCAACTACATTGGGAAGACCCATGCACTGTCTTCAGTTAACTGGACATGGGGACCTGGAATCCTACATGGGTACTGAAGGCAAGCTAGCAATGGTGCATGGGAGGACCTTTTGGAAAGACTTCGTCACATTCTCAATCTGCCAGTACTCCATCTTGGTGAGCACTAATCCAGTGGCCACTGGTGGCAACAAGATGAGATTGTGACATGTGGGTAAAGTGTACTACTTCTGCAGAAGATAATAAAATCTAAGTACTTAGCCGTGTCCCCGGTTATGGACAATACTGAGCAACTAATGTTTGAAGCTATGGGAGATCTCGACATTCTAATTTCTAAAAGAAAACTTTTAAGGACTTGATGCACTTGGGGTTACCAAGGAGCTCAAGGGACTTTGACAAAACTTGATTTACTTGGGGTTACCAAGGAACTTAGGAGATTTTGTTGAAAACATGAACACTTGGGGTTACCAAGGAACTCATGAGATTTTTATAAGACTTGATGCACTTGGGGTTAGCAAGTAGCTCAAGGGATTTTTGACAAAGACTTGAACACTTGGGGTTACCAAGGAGTTCAAGGGATTCTTGAAAAGGAGATTTGACAAAGGACCAAAACCATTTTGAAAAGATAGGATAAATTTTGCTTTATGCAAATGAGCCTAAAACTCTACTTAGCCAAATATGCATGTAATGATAGGATTCACTCATATTAAAACTTAGTAGTGAAACTTGCCAATACAATTCAAATGTATTGACCCTTGTGGCTGTAACTTGTAATGTTGCAGGTTGATTGATTTTAGTGAAGATTGATTATTTAGGATTACAAAGTCTACAACCAACATCTGCCTGTGGCACTTTGAAGATGAAGGACCCATGACTATAGATATTCCGCTGCAATGTAATGTAATAGCAAAATGAGCTATGTATGATGTAATAAAACTATGTGATTCCTGGTTATAAAGTTATATTATGACCTTTGTTTCTTGATATTACATCTTAACTGTGGATGCTAGCTATTGATCCAGGGACTAGCATTGTAAACACAGGGGACTCCACCTTATATTGTTTGTAAGGTTGGGATACTCCCTCTACAGATGGTATCAGAGCATTGTGTTGCCTGTAGGATTTGTAAACCTAGGATTGGACAAAAACCCTTAGAAAAATAGGAGTTGTATTTTTTTCCAAAAACTTATTTACAAAAACTTGTAAACTCTTTCCTCAACCATTTTAGTTTCAACTCTACATCTCTTCTATTTTTAGCTTGATGGAAAAACCTACCCCATGGCCAAAGACTACACCATGTGCAAAGGACTTCTTCAACATCTTCAACTCTAATGACTTCAACATCTTCAACTCTAATGACTTCAACTTCTTCAACTCTAATGACTTCAACATCTTCAGCATATTCACCAAGGACTTCCAACTTGGATACCACTAAGGACTACAAGTGAAACAAGGAAACCTTGCTCAAGATTTAGAGACTGAGGGAATGCAAAAGTTAGAAGGAACCCACATCACTTGAAGTTTTGTGACCAAGAGTTTTTCTCAAGGAAACCATGATCTCCTACAAAAAGAATCATGAAGGATGGAAAGATCACAAGTGAACCCTATAGATGGACCACCATATTTTAGTTAAGACAAAACCACCAACTTATGTGGTGTAACAAAAAAAATATTTTTGGTTGCCTAAGTATGTGCTTGAACTTTGTTGTTTGAGTGAAATGTTTGGTTTGTGTTTGCATGCACATTGTTCGTGTGAATTGTGATGTGTGTGATTAGAAATATTTCCTTAGAAATATCTTGCCTATTCTAATCTCCATTCAACCCAAACAGATGACTACTCCAAGAGACTCCAACCTCAAGGTTGATGACACCAACACCAACCAAGAGGACAGCATGAAAGAGCTCATAGCAACCTAGAACCAGTTGAACCAAGTGACAGCTCAGTTCATAGCCAACACTAGTGGAGAAGATCCAAAGCTACAAGGATTCTTGGAAACTCAAGGCCAACTGATGCTTAAGGTGACTGATCAAATGATCAAAATGGAAGAAAGCTATTCCAAAGGAGTTAGTGACAACAGGGATGACAGAAATGTTATTCTAGATGGAGCCCCAGTTTGCATTATTTGTGGAGACAAGGATCATACTTCTAAGGAGCATGGAGATCAATGCCCCAACTGTGAAGAGAAACATCCTGTTGGACAATGTCCCACCTCTCAAGCTACTTGCTACCTATGTGAAGGAAACAACCATGTTCCTATCCAATGCCCCATCTATTCCATTGTGGAACAAAGGAAGCAAGAAGGATCCAAGTCTACCAAGAAGGTTGATAACAAAGGAAAAGGATCACTTATACCTCCAAACAAAACAGCCCAATTCAAATGATCAAAGAAACCCAAGAAGCAAAAGATAGACAAAAGCCATGTGCAATGTTATAAATGTAAGGAAATGGGACACTATTCCGGTGAATGCCCAGAGAACCCGAAGAATAAAGAGATTGGCCAAGTAGTGTGCAACAACTGCAAAGATCTAGGCCATTATGTAGCAACTTGTCCACAAGAGCCACGTAAAGAACTCAAGGATATCCACTGTTTTAATTGCAAGAACCCAGGACATTATGCAAGCAACTGCCCAGAAAAGATGAAGAACAAATTGAACAAGCCTATGGAGAAACTCAACCTTGGCCCATGAGTCAAGTGTGGAAACCAAGAACACAATGCAAATGTTTGCCCATGAGAAATTTTTCCCCAGGATCCCAAGAAGGACAATATGTAATTTTTGTTTGAAGATTTTTAAGGGTGGTAGTACTCTAGTTGTTTTGAGCCTGCTTGTAACCCTAACTTTCCCAAATCTCGGGACGAGATTTATTTTAAGGGTGGTAGCCTGTCACATCCCAAGATTTTCCTAATCTTGTAATGTGAAAAATAAATGAATAAAATAAAACTTTGTTTGAATTTCAGGGCCAGAAGAAACTTTTAAATCCAATTGGAAATCTTCAAACCAATTTGGATCAAATAAAATCCTAAAGGGATTTAAAGAGTTAAACAATTATAAAAGGAAAATAAATATTTTGGAATTACTATTTTGGATCTTTTAAATAAAAGGATTTGGTTTTCAAAAGAAATAGAAGTTTTATAGATAAATATTATTTTATAAGCCAAATTAAAACCTTGGCCAAGCTTTTGAAATAAAACATTTTGTTTTGATAAAAATAGTAAAGGTTTATTTAAATAAAGTAAATAAGGATTTAATATCCAAGTTTTATTAATAAAGGTTTTACCATTTCCAAAACATCAAAACTTATTAATTATTTAAAATAAGTTTTCCAAGTATTTTATATTCCCAAATAAAACCTACTGATTTGGTTTTGAAAATATTTAGTTTTCAAATGGGGATTTTTAATAAATCAAATTCTATTTTGTTTTATTAAACAAGGTCTAATTATTTAATTAATAATGGACCCTAAAATAAAAATTATTATTTTGGTTTGGAATTTTGGTTTATGTTACTGAACAGAATCAAATTCAAAGTTTGCAAAGTGTGGTGAAAGTTTGAATGGATTTGAGTGTTGTTTGGTTGTTTGAATTTCAAAACAGAAATTAGATTCAGAAAAAGAAAAAGGTTCAGGAAAGAAAAAAATAGAACCAGACCCAGCCCAGCCGGCCAAGCCCACAAGCCCAGCAAACAGCCCAGCTCCCCCTCCCCGAAGAAAACGCTTCGCACCTGGCAACTGACCCGCAGAGTGACTGACTGGTGGACCTTTCCCTCACTCTCTTTCTCGCTGACCAGCCGACTCCTCCTATTCATCGTCCTCACCGCAGCGACCTGTTCTTCCTCCCCTCGACGCCGTTTCCTGCAGTGATTCCGCGGCCTTAATTCGACTTAACGCGGCCACCGTTACTCGCTGTGATCACGCAAACTTAAACGCTCATGCCTCCTCTACATTTCCCCTCTGTCACCCCGCATTTGCACGCCCCCAGGCCGCCCCAATTCTTCCCCGAGCACCTCTGTCTCCGACGAACTTCCTTGTCGATTCCGGCCGAGCTTCATCACCCCTTGCCTACCTGAGCACACTAGCAGACTCCCCACTCCCCGGCGCATCTCCCAGTGCCCTCCGTTCAACCGCGAGCGCACCTGAGCATCACCTTCGACGAACTCTGAGAGCCGCCGTGTCTGCCTTCTACTACGACGAGTTCCCCAGGTGAAATCCGACCGCCCCTTGTAACACCCTCAGAATCGACCCTATGCAAGTTTTAGCGAAACCCGCCAAATCCGCATAGAAACGATTCAAAGGTGCCCACCAGGCACTTTCGTGCGGGTGGAAAACGAAGTAATAACATTACACAACAGTCCTCGATGGGACCCACAGAACAGATATATACAACAGCGATTCAAAGAGTCAAGAATACAGATAAAATATACAAGATCCAAATCACCTTGAAGATGATAGAGCGTCCGACTACGGACAAGATGCAAATGGGGCTAAGAGCCCTGAAGAATAACCAATGGCGTCCATAACCCTGCCCAGGCCAAGCCGGAAGGGTAACCCTGCTAACGACGTCGATCTCAAAACCTGCTCAAACAAAAAGGGGTGCCGACAAAGGGCAAAGGAAAAAGAGGAGCGTCAGTACTGAGGCCAGTACACGGCGAGACTAGAATTCGGTGGTCCTCGCCTACATAGGTATGGTGGACTGAAGCGACAGCGGTAGCATGCACTGAACACCCTATAGAGACTCGATACAACTGGCGGCTGTCAGAGAGGGGTAAGAAAGACCTATTCGGAACCAACCTGATACTACCATCAAACAAACCCATCCTGGTGTTTCCCCCTCAAGACCAAACGAGGAAGTCAACCGAGGAACTCACACCGTTGGCAGTTTTATTTATTCAGTTATCGTTGTAGCAATTACTAGTCAGGTATAGATAATCATCCTGATAAAATAAGCAGTGGGCACTTTTAGTGAACCATTCCGTTGTAGTGGCGACACTTACTAGTCAAATTCAATTAGCATGAGATAACCCAAAAACCCAGCAGTTGTTGGTACTTTTATTTGGCCATTATGTTGTAGTTGTAATACTTACTAGTCAGATACAATGGTCGCAAGCGACAACCCAAACAAGCAATTGTGGGCAGTTTTATGTAGCCATTCCATTATAGTGAAGCTGATTACTAGTCATTATAAAGTCAAATTTATAGCACTACTTTAGTTATAGTTGTCTATGATCGAGATACTGTGCTCCAAGTCGTCCATAACCGCGGACACGGCTTTCAGAAAGTTTTACCCGGCCGGGGTGCACAAATAGCAACACACACACGATCAACCTCGGAAAAACCAAATCAAAACCCAACGAGGCTTTCACGACAAAGAAATCACAGGATTCAGAAATATTTCAGGGGGCCACCCCTTGGAGTACACCCGCAACGAAGCTAGCTGACTCCGAGACGGACCCGAGGTTTGGGTGGACGGCTGTGAACGACTGGGAACCCAAAACTGGGCTTGTCGACACCGCGAAAACGTGTCCCGATCCTAAACAGTACAGTGTGCTATCCATCGCACAATTTAAATAAAGCAGTAAAGCATGGCATAAGTACAGGATCGTAAATAAAACCTCAAACTAGTTTGTGGCCCCAAGAAATAAGACTGAATCAAGCTCTGGCTCGGGAGGGTCCCATAATTCCCCGTATGTGGATAGCGCGAATATTCAAGGAACAGGTATCAAGTACTCGGGGTCCTACGGGACACAATTGGACGGTTAACAACCAAATAACATCTATTGCCCACCTGTGCCTCTGCTTACTTACTTCAATTTTAGTTGTTAAACAGGAATTAAAGTGAACGATAAGTAAAGTCAAGATCATCTCCAACATCAAACATGCGGCAATACTCCAACAACTGTGGCACTGGACGACACTCAACAACACTTGAGCAAGCGACTACGACGCGCAAGTCCATCTATCTACCAAACAACAGGTAATAGGATGTGTCCAAGGCAATATAAGGCTGCAAGGGATATCACGGGTACGAAAACTAGAGCATCGCAACACAGATAGCAATAGATCAACAGGAGGGAATAAATACTATAAAGTAAGATAGGTAGAAAGGGGGAGATGCTCGCCTGGAAACATTGCCGAAGGTTCAACCGAAGATCGGGGCGAAGCTCACATCAACTCAACGGCCTTATCCGCGAAGAACCAAAACACTAGAATAAACACCGGATGCAATATTTAATACTACGGAAAAAGATCGGGCATGATGCATGTATGATGTATGACATGGCAAGGTGCGATGCAATTAGACATATTAAGCGGAACCGGGGTCCCGACAATTAATTAGATGGTTCATGTTATTTAGATACCCCGCAATTAGATGTTGTTTGGACATGGCAAAATATAGTACCGGTTCGCTACACAAATTTAAATGAGACCAATGTACGGCTAGATTTGCCCGCATATGGGCCCCATATTTAATTATTAGGTGAATCGGCATAAGGCCCCCAAACCACATGACAATATGCATGCATGAACAATTAATATGCAACAAGTTTTATATAGTTGAAAATTTATAAAATAGGGGCTCGGATAAGGGTCACACATTAGGGTTCGGGAGATCTTGGGGTTCGCCGGGGGTTCGGGGTCGGTCTCAGGGTTCAGGGTTCGACGGGATCGTTCTCGGACAACTGAGGTAGATCTTGGCGCATCCGTGGTCTTCGGGTCATGTCGACGGTCATGGCGTTCGGGACGAAGTACTTGTCGCACCGGGGTCTTGGTGTCCTCGGATCTGATTGAAGGACTTGGCGGGTCGGGTTCGGTCTTCGGATCTGGGTAGTGGATCTTGTCGCACGAGCGTCAATGCTTCCGGGAAGGAGAACTTGTCGTTCAGGGTCTCGGTGTCCGGGGTGGAGTACTCGGCGTCCTCGAGGGAGTACTTGGCGTCTGGGAGTCCGACGAGCTTGGCGTCCTTGTCGGAGTTCTCGGATGACGATGTCGGTCTTGGGTTTGGCGCCGGTGGATCTTGGCGATTCCCTGAAGGAGGCCTTGGTGCTTCAGTCCTGTGTCGATCTCCGGGTACCGTGGTTTCTCGGTGTGGTTGGCGCACTTGGTCTAAAGTCGGGGTTTCTCCCGAAGATCTTGGGGTTCCCTCTTGGTTTTGCCGATGCCGATCTTGTCGTTGGACTCGGGCGTTTTGGGAACATCGCACAAACACACAAAAACACTCGTGGGCCAAAGGTGAGGACGCGCGGTTCGACTGCGAGCAGGGCCGGCGGTGCCTGGAGAGGAACATGGTCGGCGAGCTCAGATGGGGCAGCGCAGGGCGGAGCCAGGGTGACGGGAGGACGGGGACGGCCGACGAGCTCCTCTGGCTCCGGACGGAGGAGGCACGACTGAGGCCGGCGGCGCTCGGGCGATGGAGGAGGCGTCCAGGGGCGCTGGGGCATGCGGGGCCAATCGACGCGGACGCGGATGGCCGGCGAGGAAGAGCCCGAGGTGGACGGGCCCGCACGGCGGCGGCGGACGACGGGCCGAGAGGGGGGGGCGGAGGCCGGAGCTCGGTGGAGGGGCGCCGGAGGAGGCCTTGGCGCGGAGGAGGCGGGCGGAAGGACAGGCTGGGGCGGTGGCCAGCGCTGGTAGAAGAGGAGGGGCGAGGGAGGCGGTCGGGGACGCGCGGGAGGAGGGAGGCCGGAGCGGAAGAGGCGCCGAGGAGGGTGGCCGCGGGCGGTGGCGCCATGGCCGGAGCGGGAAGGAGCGACGGCGTCGGGGGAGACCGGCGGCAGGCGGTGGGGGTCGGGCGAGCTCGGGCTCGGGCGGAGCGGGGCTCGACCGCGGCTGCCGGAGGAGGCGCGGCGGCACGGGCCAACGCAGGACGGCGGGGAGGCGCGGGAGGAGAGGTGAGGGAGCACGCCGGCGAGGGGGAGGGCGCCGGCGGCGACGGTGGCAGACGGGAGGAGGAAGGAGGAGGGAAGGAAGAGGCGAGCGCGTGGGGGGGGAGAGCGCATGCGGGGGGAGGGGGCCGACAGGTGGTGCCTGGTGGGGTCGGGCGCTGGGGCAGAGTGGGGTTGGTGGGGGGTGTGGGCCGCGGTTTGGGGTGGGGCCAACCTGTAAGGGAGAGAGGAGAGAGATGGGTAGGTGGGAATGGTGTGACAGAAGGAAAGGGGGGGCTGGATCAAGGATTGCTGAGGTGGCGGAGTGGGTAGGAATTGGGGGAGAGGGTGAGGTGGCGAGCTGTGAGTGGTGGGTAGATTAGGATTGGGTGGGAATAGGATTTCGGGTTTAGGTTTTGTAAATATGTGTTTGTTTGGTTTTGTTTATTTTAAAACAAGGCCACTTTGCAAATAGTTTTTAGGGAAATAAAATATCCGATACGATCGGGGTTTTGCCTTTGAAATAAAGAGGGGCATTTGTACAAAGCAAAACTAGGTTTTTCGAAATAGTTCAGACAAACAATGCAAGATGATGGCGATGCAATGCACAAAAACAACGCAATTTTCTAGTAGTGGTTTTGCGGGATGCCACACCCCTCTTCTTCTCCTTCACACACACAGCATCTCCTTGATCATACGCGTCTAACCATGCCTCTAGTTTGCCTTCTCGTGACCCGTAGCATCGTCCTCGACCTCGACCGCGTGCATCCGTCGCCAGACCCAACTCTAGTGAGGAATCCCGCCTGTCCTCGTGTGCCCCTTGCCTCATCGACCACACGTCGAGCTTCCCCAGCCTCTTGCGATCATGGTAAGCATCCTCCCCTCTCTTCTCGCTTCCTGTTTTGCCAGCACCGCTACCGCCTGGCCGTACGCCGCCGCTCACATTTGGTCAAGCAGACCAGCGCCGTAGGATCTAGATCGAGCGAGCAAAATTAGATCACTTAACCGCGAAGGGGTACGCGTCCTGTGCTGCATGATCTGATTAGATCCAATGGCTGCAATTACGCGATCCGGCCGAACCGGTACCAGCGAATGACGACGCGACGCGTGGCCAGACTTTGGTTAGAACTGATTTTTGAAATCAGATTAGATTGTGATTTTCAAACCATTGTAACTTTTGATCCACACGTCCAAAAATTACAAACTTTATACCGTTGGAATCAGTGGAACAAACCCTAGCCAACCATGCCTTTAGTTTAGTAAATATTATCTGTTAGCTTGTTGGTTTTTGCAGAAACTTTTGTATGCTTATTAAGACTAGAAAAATGATTCAAAAATGTTTTTGAGGTTGAAACCTTGGCAAATTAGTTTATGGTGAACTCACTGACCCTAGGAACCAACCCATGGTTTTGAAAATGAATTTGGTAAAGGTTAGGAATAAAAGCTTGATTTAGCCCATTTCTAGCCAAATAAAATTATGGTTTTTGTTATGAAAATGTTTTTGGAAAGAAAACTTTTGAAAAATGTTTTGGACCAAACCTACTGACCTAAACACCAAGTTTTTGGGAAACAACAACTTATTTGGTGAACAATCTAGAGTTGTTGCTTTGATAAAAATATTTTCCACCACATAAAATGATGATTGGATTTAAAAATGGTTTATGGACAAAACCCTTTTTGCAAATGACTTTGCCATTTTGGTAAATGACCACTTTGGACCTTACAAAGTTTGGAAGCCTAGTGGAGACCATCTTTGCAAATAAGAACCACATCTTGCATGCTTACATGCATGACTTAGATCCCATTGTTTTGTGTGTGTGAATTGTTTATTGATTATTGGTTTGGAATGCTTGTTGATATTGTGTTTGCTTGATTGATTGTAGTGAAGTTAGAAAAGTGTGAAACTAGCAAGATCAAGGAGTGAACGATCATTCCCTACCAAAAAGGCAAGTTACACTATCATCTAAAAGTCCTACTATTTTCATTGTACTTAGTGGATTTTGAAACATGCATGAAAAGAATTTTTATACTTATGTTATGCTAAATCCTAATAGGATTCCCTATACAGTCCTTAGTGAAAATAATGTAGTTGTTACATGCTTAGCCATGCTATATTTTGAAAAGAGTTACATGTTGAGATTTTATGAAGTTGACAAAAGGACTTGTGATTTTATATAATAAAACAAGGACTCAATGAACCACCTGGGTGGCCAAGGATACTTTGAGTTTTGGAGAAGGTGGCAACAAAAGGAACCATGTCTATGGCAATCTCTTTGTGTTATGCTCCAAAGGAAACCACCCAGGAAACTTAGAGATTGAACATGTTTCTCCAATTATGGCTTTCGTGTGCAACCACATGCTATTATGGCTCTGGCTTAGTCAACTACATTGGGAAGACCCATGCACTGTCTTCAATTTACTGTACATGGGGACCTGGAATCCTATATGGGTGCTGAAGGCAAGCTAGCAATGGTGCATGGGAGGACCTTTTGGAAAGACTTCGTCACATTCTCAATCTGCCAGTACTCCATCTTGGTGAGCACTAATCCAGTGGCCACTGGTGGCAACAAGATGAGATTGTGACATGTGGGTAAAGTGTACTACTTCTGCAGAAGATAATAAAATCTAAGTTCTTAGTCGTGTCCCCGGTTATGGACAATACTGAGCAACTAAAGTTTGAAGCTATGGGAGATCTCGACATTCTAATTTCTAAAAGAAAACTTTTAAGGACTTGATGCACTTGGGGTTACCAAGGAGCTCAAGGGACTTTGACAAAACTTGATGTACTTGGGGTTACCAAGGAACTCAGGAGATTTTGTTGAAAACATGAACACTTGGGGTTACCAAGGAACTCATGAGATTTTTATAAGACTTGATGCACTTGGGGTTACCAAGTAGCTCAAGGGATTTTTGACAAAGACTTGAACACTTGGGGTTACCAAGGAGTTCAAGGGATTCTTGAAAAGGAGATTTGACAAAGGACCAAAACCATTTTGAAAAGATAGGATAAATTTTGCTTTATGCAAATGAGCCTAAAACTCTACTTAGCCAAATATGCATGTAATGATAGGATTCACTCATATTAAAACTTAGTAGTAAAACTTGCCAATACAATTCAAATGTATTAACCCTTGTGGCTGTAACTTGTAATGTTGCAGGTTGATTGATTTTAGTGAAGATTGATTATTTAGGATTACAAAGTCTACAACCAACATCTGCCTGTGGCACTTTGAAGATGAAGGACCCATGACTATAGATATTCCGCTGCAATGTAATGTAATAGCCAAATGAACTATGTATGATGTAATAAAACTATGTTATTCCTGGTTATAAAGTTATATTATGACCTTTGTTTCTTGATATTACATCTTAACTATGGATGCTAGCTATTGATACAGGGACTAGCATTATAAACACAGGGTACTCCACCTTATATTGTTTGTAAGGTTGGGATACTCCCTCTACAATTACCTTCCACACCATATGTTTAATCCTTTGTTTTCAGGAAACCGGTGAGATTGACAACCTCACTCTTTGTTGGGGCAAAGTCTTGAGTTGGTGTTGTGCAGGTTTCCAAGATGCTAGAAACACCTTTGAGTCGTGCCCTTCTTCCTACTGGTTCGATAACCTTGGTTTCTTATAGAGGGAAGACCTACTACTATGCTAATCATACCTTCCTCTTGGGGTTTCCCAATGAAGATCTACAGTGATCTGAGTCGCATCAAGTGTGGCCAAGGATTCCCAGCCCTTGACCCACTCCTTCCCCAACTCATCCAGGGGAAGAGGTGGGAAACATCCCCTTTCCTTATTTAGGGTTTGACAAACTAGGGTTTGTCCCCAAATCCTTTGGTGGCCAAATTTTCCCCTTGGGATTTGGTGCAACATGACGTAGTGCTACCCCACGGCATGCCTCAGCCCAAGTGGCCCCCTCCCGGGGTGGTGGGCCCACTGGTGGCCCCTCTAGAACATTCTAGAAGCTTCTAGTCAAAATACCGAAAACATTTCTGAACCCCGGAAAATGACTTTCCTTATATGAATCTTATTCTCCGGACCATTATATATCTCCTCGTGATGCCATGGATCCAATCC
Organism: Avena sativa; assembly: GCA_916181665.1. Taxonomy (NCBI): domain Eukaryota; kingdom Viridiplantae; phylum Streptophyta; class Magnoliopsida; order Poales; family Poaceae; genus Avena; species Avena sativa. Next base: position 58,486,307 of record OV702280.1, on the reverse strand, counting down.
GAGACTCAAAACAGCATTCGGTCTCCAACTGATATTCCATATCTACTTAAACAACATCAAACCTTAAGTGTGTCACCCTACGGTTCGTGAACTATGCAGACATGATTGAGACACCTCTCTGGTCAATAACCAATAGCAGGATCTAGAGTTCCATAATGGATCCCACATATTCAACGATGACTTCGTGATCGAATGGACCATTCACATACGATACCGAATCCCTTTGTCGCGTGATACTTTACTTATCCAAGGTTTGATCGTCGGTATCTCTATACCTAGTTCAACCTCCTTATCGATAATTACTCTTTACTCTTTGCGTGATATGACATCCCTTGTGACCTAGTCACATGCTTGCAAGCCAATTGGATGACATTCCACCAAGAGGGCCTAGAGCATATGTATCCGTCATATGGATGGACAAATCCCACTCTTTATCCATGCGCTTCAACACATACTTTCATAATACCCAAGGCCACCTTTATAACCACCCAGTTACAGAAGAGGCGTTCTATGTCATCAAAGTACTCATTCGATTACGGTGATTGAAATGATCTCATGGTCGAAGGATTAGGTTACTATGTATCTGAAATCTTCTAGCAAAATGAACTTAATGAATTGATCTAATGCTTTGCTTACAATGGGTGTGTGTCCATCACATCATTGTCCTAATAATATGACCTTGTTATTAATAGCATCCAATGTTCATGATCAGGAAACCATGATCATCTATTAATCAAAAAGCTAGCTAACAAGAGGCTTACTAGGGACTATTTTATGTTTACAAAAAACACAAGTATTAATGTTTCCTATTAATACAATTATTGTAGGGGTTCGTAGCATGGAAAACAAAAAAATTCTATCGCATGAACACAAAAAAGCCAAGATCTAATGTACGAGATCGGTGCAATGAGTTTGTAGAGAACTAACCCTCGTAGATCCAAAGCATTTAACAAGATTCGGATCTCATGGTTGATGTAGTCGATCACTTGACGATCTCAGGATCGTGAAGAAAATCCTTACGGTGCCACGTTCGGGTAGCGCTTCCGCAGTCGATCACACGTACGATAATCGATGTAGACCTTCCTCTCCCTTGTACCAGTAGGGCAGCGGAGGTTGTACATCTCCTCGGAATCCCAACAACACGATGGTGTAGTGGTGGTGGTGGAGGAGAAGAGATTACTGCAGGGCTTCGCCTAAGCCGGAGCAGCGTATGGAGAAGAGATGGGAGGCGCCGGCAGCTATGGTTTGGGGTGAGAGGCTAGGGGGCGCCCTCACCCCTCCTTATATGTGTGAAGGGGCGGCGACCAGGGCTCCCAGCCCTGACCGGGTCGTCCTCCAACTCCTCTAGGCCGGCGGCAAGGAGAGGGAAAGGGAAACCTTATCCCTTGAGGTTTGCTTTCCTTCCTTCACTAGGATTTGACTTTTCAAACGTGGATTTGACTTTTCAAACTAGAGTTTGTTTCTCTCTTCCTATTTCTTTGTCGAGTTGGCCTAGGGCATAGTGCAGCCATCCCCTTAGGGCATGGCGCGTCCTGAGTGCCCCCCTCTGGGATCGTGGACCTTCCAGAACCTTCTAGAAGCTTCCGGTCAAAACACAGAAAATATTTCCGAATCCCAAAAATTGAGTTTCCTTATATGAATAGTATTCTCCGGTCCATTCCGGATCTCCTCGTGATGTTCTGGATCCAATCTGAGACTCCGAACAACATTCGGTCTCTAAATCATATTCCATATCTACTAAACAACATCGAATCATTAAGTGTGTCTCCCTATGATTCGTGAACTATGCAGACATAATCGAGATACCTCTCCGATCAATAATCATTAGTGGGATCTGGAAATCCATTATGGCTCCCACATATTTCTATGATGACTTTGTGATCGAATGAACCATTTTTCATATGATACCAATTCCCTTTGTCTCGCGATACTTTACCTATCCGAGGTTTGATCGTCGTTATCTCTATACCTAGTTCAACCTCGTTACCGATAAGTACTCTTTACTCATTCCATGATATGACATCCCTTGTGACCTAGTCACATGCTTGCAAGCCAATTGGATGACATTCCACCGACATGGCCCAGCGTATATCTATTCGTCATATGGATGGACAAATCCCACTCTTGATCCATGTGCTTCAACACATACTTTCAAAATACTCAATGCCACCTTTATAACCACCCATTTATGAAGTGGTGTTTGATGTCATCAAAGTATTCATCCAGTGATGGTGATTAACATGATATCATGGTCGAAGGATTAGGTTACTATGTATTTAAAATCTTATAGCACACAAAGTTTAAATGACTTGATCTTATGCTATGCTAATTATAGGAGTGTGTCCATCACATCATTCTCCTAATGATATGATCTTGTTATGAATGACATCCAATGTCCATGATCAGGAAAACATGATCATCTAATAATCAACAAGCTAGTCTAACAAGAGGCTTACTAGGGACTCTTTTATGTTTACAAAACACACAAGTAGTAATGTTTCCTATTAATACAATTATAGCATGGGATGCAAACATTCATCATAAACACAAATATATAATAATAACAACTTTTATTATTGCCACTTGGGCATATCTCCAACTGTCTCGCACTTGCACTAGAGTCAATAATCTAGATTACATGGTAATATACCTAACACCCATGGTGTTCTGGTGTTAGTCATGTTTTTCCCTAGGGAGAGGTTTATTCACGGAACTTACATATTCAGATATGTGTGTAATTTGCAAATCTTTATGTCACCATCTTGGACATGCTCGCGAATAGCATGAAAATGTAGCTTGATATGCTTCATCTTATTGTGTGACCTTGGCTCCTGTGCATTGGCTATGGCACTATGAGACCATGGTGCATGGCTTAATAGGATTTATAGTATACCCATACCAACAAGTTGCAACTTCTTTTTTGGAAGCTCATCTAAAAAGAACCTCCAGGTTAAGCGTGCTTGGCCTGGAGCAATTTTAGGATGGATGACCTACTGGGAAGTGGGTATCGGGTGCGCACGAGTGAGGACAAAGTGCGCAGAAAAGACTAGTGTTGGTCTATGGTTGATGGGGGAATACCAATCGGGGTATACCCACGAAGCGGAGTTGCCAGATGGGATCGAGCCGACTGAAGCCAATCCCAAAGCGGGTCGACTCGCTGGATATGACGACTGGCGCATACTGAACCAGGCGAGTGGCGCTGACTGGAGGCCCAATGTAGCGACTTCAAATACAGAGCCCACCAAATACTTGTAAACCCTAACTGGCTACATATATAAAGCCACCAGGGGCACCCCCACGGGGACATCATATTACATCCTCTCCCACAATAGATTAGATCTAGTCTCTCCCTCCGCCTACGGCGGCTCACTTGTAAACCAATCTATGATCATATACTGGATTGATAGCAGGACGTAGCGATCCTCCACCGAGGGGACGTGAACCTGGGTACATCGTGTGCCAATCTCGCTCCCGGATTCTCCTACGTCGCCTTGCTTCCTCTACGTAAGCTACCCCAGTAGCATCTGCCGTGCAATACCACGATAGTTGGCGCCCACCATGGGGCAAGCGACGCCTGAAGGGTGATGATCCGGGCGAGATCCCTTACCGTCACCGGCGGCCAGATTGCATCTCTCGCGCCGTCTGAGAAAGGCCGATCGATCTGATCCAGCTGCCGGCCAACGCGGCCAATGCGTGTGGTCGACTCGGAAGATTTCATGCACAAGCACACACGAGATCGCTTCATCCGCCTGATGAGTTTCTGATCCTATTTCATTATTCTCATTTTTTCCTACCAATTGATTACTTTATTTGAACGTGCATGCTGCTTGTACGATTTGGTTCGGAATACTAATTCTAGAGGCAGGACGAGCTCAGAGCAGCCGTAATTAGTACAGTTTGTTTTTGCCGGCCGGCGAACGAGCAAAAGCAATCACAATCCAGGAAGAAAATCAACCTATCCATCCCATCGCCGATTACAGGACAGCTAACCATAAGGAGAAGCAGTATGCGAGTCAGATGGCACGCGACGCAGCACACCAATTCGGAAGGCTGTCAGAACATAAAAACACCAGATCGGTTCTACATGCCTCTTCAATCTCCGATTTTCTCTCTTAATTATTCTTTTTTCAGTTTATTGTTTTATTCTGATCTGATGTCGCATGCATGTTGCTTCCACGCACCAAAGGAGATTAATCTATCAAGTACTGAGCGATCTCAGTCATCAGACCGTCAGCTCACTATTTCCGATCATCGTGGCAGCGCGACTCCGATCTCCTTGCAGCCGCGACACTCGCCTTGCCTGGAAACTCGCCATGCTAGCAAATTTTCCATGATTCCATGAGTATTTTTTATTACAATTAATCTGTTTCACCGATTATTTTATTATTTATTATTTTATTAAGACTAGACTAATCTTTCGTACGTGGTTTCTCATGTACATAACACGGGAGGATTAATCCACGGAGACGATGGACTCGCCGATTCGCCGTGCTTCGGAACTTTTTCTAAATACGGACACGCTTAAACGCGGACTCGCTAGACTCGGCGACTCACCCATAGCATATTCGCCGTGCTCAGGGACTCCCCCAGTCCCTCGCCATGAACTCGTCATCAATGGCTCACCATGTCGGCGAATCGCCCGTCTTATATTCGCCACGCTCAGTGCGGACTCGCCTGCCGCGTCGACATCGCCATAGCGCGACCTCTGTCCGCCGCGTCGACCCCGTGTCCGCCGCGTCGACATCGCCATAGCGCGACCTCTGTCCGCCGCGTCGACCCCGTGTCCGCCGCGTCGACATCGCCATAGCGCGACCTCCGTCCGCGGCGTCGACCCCGTGTCCGCCACGTCGACATCGCCATAGCGCGACCCCTGTCCGCCGCGTCGACCCCGTGTCCGCCTCGTCGACATCGCCGTAGCGCGACCTCCGTCCACGGCATCAAACCCGTGTCCGCCGCGTCGACATCGTCGTAGCGCGACCTCCGTCCGCAGCGTCGACCCCGTGTCCGCCGCGTCGACTTCGCCATAGTGCGACCCCATCCGCTACGTCAAATGCGTATGCCGCGCCTGCTAAGGGACCTTCATCGCCCGAGTCGCCAGAGAGGGTCGCATGCCACGCTGCATGGACTCACCACTGGGCTTCTCTTCCCTCCAGGAAAAATCAATTCGCCTTTGTCAACCTTTGATAGAGCGACTCGCAATGGCCAAGTAGTGCGGACGAGGACTCGCAAAACGAGCCTCGGTTCGTCCACGAAAAACGCTAACCGAGAGCCATCATTGGAGTCGCCTTGCTCGACTGGCCTTCCGGGCCAAGACAAATGGTTGTGCTACACAAACAGAACCATGTCCTCCTCAACCTTAGATAGTGCGACTCGCACGGCCAAATACTGCGGACGAGGACTCGCAAAACCGAGCCTCGGATCGTCCAGGAAGAACGCCAAGTCGAGAGCCATCTTTGGAGTCGCCATGCGACTGGCCCCCCGGGCCAAGACGAGAGACTCACTAACAAAAACAGCACAATCAACATCATCGCGGACACGCAATCATCGCGGACTCGCCACACTTGGGGACTCTCCCCTCGCGGAATCGCAATCATCGGGGACTCGCCACACTCGCCGACTCGCAATCATCGCGGACTCGCCACACTCGGGGAATCTCCCCTCGCGGACTCGCAATCATCGCGGACTCGCCACACTCGGGGACTCTCCCCTCACGGACTCGCAATCAACGCGGACTCTCCACCGCGAACTCGCCCTCGCGTACTCAACACGCTCGGGACTTGCCGCCGCGGACACTCGCCCTCGCGTGCTCAACGCGCTCGCCGACTCGCCGCCGTGGATTCGCCCTCGCGTACTCAACACGCTCGGGGACTCTCCACCGCGAACTCGCCCTCGCGTACTCAACATGCTCGGGACTCGCCACCGCGGACTCGCCCTCGCGTACTCAACACGCTCGGGGACTCGGCGCGCTACAGACAACGCCACTCGCCAGTCTCCCAACCTCGCCACTCGACATGTTCGGGGCCTCGGCACGTTCCGCGATCGGATACTCGTGCAACTGGCGACTTCACCGACACCCTACGTTCTTCGCCAACTGGTCATCACCGACTGGCTCACGCCGACTGCCTCCCGCTTCACGATTCTTTTCTTTGTTCATGAGCTCGTCGCCGATTCGTCACGGCCCATCGTCAAGACTCTCCGCGCCATGCCTCAAGCCCGTGTCGAATCGACAACGCGCTCGGGGACTACTGATGGGGGAATACCAATCGGGGTATACCCACGAAGCGGAGTTGCCAGATGGGATCGAGCCGACTGAAGCCAATCCCAAAGCGGGTCGGCTCGCTGGATATGACGACTGGCGCATACTGAACCAGGCGAGTGGCGCTGACTGGGGGCCCAATGTAGCGACTTCAAATACAGAGCCCACCAAATACTTGTAAACCCTAACTGGCTGCATATATAAAGCCACCAGGGGCACCCCCACGGGGACATCATATTACATCCTCTCCCACAATAGATTAGATCTAGTCTCTCCCTCCGCCTACGGCGGCTCACTTGTAAACCAATCTATGATCATATACTGGATTGATAGCAGGACGTAGCGATCCTCCACCGAGGGGACGTGAACCTGGGTACATCGTGTGCCAATCTCGCTCCCGGATTCTCCTACGTCGCCTTGCTCCCTCTACGTAAGCTACCCCCAGTAGCATCTGCCGTGCAATACCACGACAATGGTGTTAGTCTAGAGATCCTATTAAGCTGCCAGAAGTGACAGCCTCTAGAGAGGCCGTGGTGTTACAAAGTGGTATTAGAGCCGATCCTTGCGGTTACACGGGCGTGTGCGGGTCAGTTGTGGACATGTCGAGCAAGGTGCGTGTGGCCCGGAGTGGACACGACATGCACATGTGCCGGCACTAGACGCACAGACATGTGCCAAGAGGGGACGTTCCTAGCTTGTCGTTGAACGACGAGGGCGTCGATCTTCTAAGGGTAGGTATATGTTGAGACCCTGGCGCATGGCTTAATAGGATTGATAGTATACCCATACCAACAAGTTGCAATTTGTTTTCCGAAAGCTCATCTAAAAAGAACCTCTAGGTTAAGCGTGCTTGGCCTGGAGCAATTCGAGGATGGGTGACCGATCGGGAAGTGGGTACCGGGTGCGCACGAGTGAGGACAAATGTCAACACCCGGATTTTAATCCCAGATGCCTATTATGCCATACATCGCAATCCCAGGATTACCATTTTTGCGAGATATAACAGATTTGGATATCACAGTACATCATCCATTACAAACCATACATAAGGTCTTACACAAATAAGGATCTCATGATCCAGTTCTTAATACAACTCAAGCAGCAGAATAACGTAATAATAAAGGTAGCGTAGGTGAAGCTCCATCTTCGGGGTCACAGGCAATGCTAACGATAGGAGATGATCCTAGTTGTCGTAACCTTCATGTGGTCCATCATCCTGGTACTCCTCTTCATAGTCTGGCCACGGGAATAGCCAGGGACAAAGCCATGAGTACTATTTAAGTACTCGCAAACTAATACTAACAAGTTAAGGGGTTTTTGTAGTACGACACTAAGCTCTAGGGTTGTTTTGCAAAAAGCCAGATTTACCTCTACTAAGTTTAGAAGTAAAGAAAGCTAGATGAAATTTTATAACACCTAAGTGGGAACTTGAATTTCATGCCACAACTCTATTGTGGTCAAGTCAAAGTCTCAATTCATTTCACAAGTCATTTTGAAAACATCTGACGGGGGAACAGTATGGCCACTCCAACTATCCATAACCATGGACGCGGCTATTAGAATAGTTTGACACTCTGCAGAGATTGTACACTTTCACCACAACATTCAATACATCCGTCAGGAACAAATCCTGAATTCACCATACTCAGTATGCGGATAATCAATCCTAACCTTTCAATTACATGCCCTAGTATAGGCACCTCTCCTGTGAGTTTGCCCCCCCAACCATGACCAACTGTCATCTTGGGTACTGCACAGGTGGATAATCTTCACAAGGTAGCCTCAGCTCAGACCTTGGCCGTGAGGGAACCCATACTAAGGTATATAACTTTCCAGTCAAGCCCTGCCCAATTTTCGGGTATTGTGGTTGTACGGTAAAATTGGAATGGTATCGCATCCAAACAACCATCAGTTTTATAAAGGGCTAAGGATCATGACTCAACATTTTCATCATCAAAATCATATGGTGTTCGGAAACACATGTCAAAACATTTCAGTAGAATGACTCATCATTCCAAGGTTTTCATAACCATTTTCACCAAGTATTCCCATCTAAAGTTGATCAAGTTTTATGCTTAGTACTAGCATCTACAAGTGGGGTAAGTACTAATGAGGGGTGGAAACAAGTAGAGATTAATTAAGTTCAATCTCATGCCTTAGCATGACATCAAGATTATCTAGATTAGGCCAAATTTAATGCTCTTTATGCAACCTTCAATTATCTTCCTAAAATCTACAAGTCACTTAAGTAAACTCTAAGAGAAAGCTTTGATAAAGAAATAAAGTATAAAGCTTGCAAGTAAAACTAGGATTGGGTATCATCAGATGTGTCCAACCAAGCATGCTTAGTGCATTGCATAGGTTATCTAACTTTCATAATTGCAAGTGTTAGCTTGCCTTGTGTAGAGCAGTGGTTGAAGTTCTCCTCGTCTTCTTCGTCTTAGTATCCTCCTTCCTCCTCGTATCCTTGGTCGGTATTAGCGTCTATAAATAAATACGAGGTACACAATAACCAAACAATACTTAACTAGTATCATCACTAACATTATAAAGCTTTTGTTTTATTTATTTTATTTTGAGAAAAGTAATTTCTACTCATTGAAAAACTACTTAAGATTTAATATTCTCCAACTCAAACATGGGATCATGTTGACACATGTCATCACCACATATTTCAGTACATGGGAATGTGATTTAAAGTAGTGTCACAATTTAGTAAGGTTTAACCTTTTTATTTTCAATAAATAAAGTGACTAGAAATGCCTATGTGTCATTCTTTTGTTGCTTGAACATTATTTCTGTAAGAAAATCCAAATGTTTTTACATATTTTGAAAGGTATGATCAAATGTGATTTTTGAGAGTTGGAATCAACTCAAAAGCTATTATGGTTGAATTTTGAAAAATGTTTGAATGTAGAAAAGCTTCTGACTTGTTATTTTTACAAAGTTTGATCTACAGATCCAAATGATTTGAATCCAACGGGATTGGATTAAGCATTTCAGTTACTTTCTAACAAAATTAGTTTCATGTATTTTGGTTCACTAAATCGAGCTGGGTTGATTTTTGAATCTAGGTACAGAACTGAGTTTGAATTAAAATAGAAAAATCTAAATTCAAACGGTTGGGCTGCGCGGGAAAGGTTAATGTGCCGGCCTAGTGTCACTCCGCAGCGCAGGGCTCAGCTGACAGGGGGTTCCACCAGTCAGTGGCTCATAACACGCGAAGCGGTACGGGCATGTGTGGTTCGTTGGATTAGAAGGAAGATCAACAGCTGGGGATCGTCGTCGACGATGAACATGTCACCGGCGAGATCGAACCCTAGCGGCTCAGTGGGGGTGCATAGGGGGCATACCAGGGCTCCATCGATGACGGCGAGGCAGGAAAATGAACGAGTGGTCGACGGCGAGCTTAGGGATGGTCGAGGCAGCTCCGGCGGTGGTCGAAATCAATGGCTCCCTTCTTCTCCAGAGGCGGCCTTCTCCGGCGCAATTCCGGCGAGCTGCTGCTCCTTGTGCTCCGACTAGAGGGTGGAACAATCAGTGAGATGAGGGGAGTGGAATGGTGTGCTTCAAACGGCTGGGGAGACCGAGAGGGATGGGCAGGCGACGGTGGCGACATGGCTACGGGCGGCTAGCGGCATGGCTGAGGTTGGCGATCGAGGGGCGGTCTCCTGGCGATTCTCTAGAGCTTAAATGCACGCTTAGGGGCGGTGGAAATCAGTCGGGAACGTGCGGTGCTCTGCCCGGCAGACGCGGCGTCTTCGACGGCGAGCGGTGGCTGTGAGGCACGGGGTGGAGAACGGGGGTGTCTGGCGTGTTCCTAGGATCATGGCGAAGCGGTGGGCACGGGCTGCGGTCGTGGGGCGGCATGTGCGCGTGTGCTGGGTGCGGCGCTCTAGGGCGGGCTCGGCATGTCGTAGGGGCACTGGGCGCGCGTCGTTCCTGGTGGTCCACGGCTTACACTAGCTTGGGGAGGGGACAATGAGCGGCGCTGAAGTGCTGGCTACCTCCCAACCAAGGTTGTCAAGGCTAGGGTGGATGCTATCTGGCCGGCGACAATGGGGTGGCATGGTGAGGCTCGGCCTTCTCACTATTGATGGCAAGGCAAGCTCACAGTGGTGCTAGATGTTTACAATTGAGCTAGATGATCTACTAAAGACTAGTTGCAACCAGAGAGGGAACAAGTTAGGCCAAATTTACTACAGACTATAGTGTTTGTGATTTGTTTGATTTGAATCTGCAAGCTGTTTGATGAAATGGCCACAAGAAACTTACTTTTGAATTTTGAAAAGATTTTTGGTGGGTGTTCTAGGCATGTGCTGAGGATTCTGTGGGTGCTTGGGTTTTGAAAATTGAGCTTGTTTGAGTGGTTTTTGAAATAGTGGGATCTTCCCATATGAGATAGATTCAATTTTAAACTGTCATTTAAACTGAGCATTTGAATGTTTTTGGATGATCACAAAGTGGGCCTTGGTACCTTATTATGAGTACTAACAAGGGGTGCAAAGATCCAAAAATGTTTTTGTTAAGTTTTGGAAACTAGGGATAGCTAAAGTAGGCATGATAGTTAATTTGGCAAAAATGACCATTCACTTCATTTGTTTATTTTGAGTTGTTTGTCTTTGGGAAAAGTTTGGGGATTGTTCAGATGATGTTTATTTCACCTAAGAATCATTTTACAAGCAAAGAAACACAGAACCATGGCAATTCAAAAGAATCCAAATTTTGAATACACACACATATGAATGCTTTCATATTTTTAGTTGGAAAAGTTTTTGTTAACCCTAATTTTGATGATTAGAGTTTGGTGATCCAAGTTTAATATTTTTGGGATGTTACAACAAAGTGCACAGAAAATACTTGTGTTGGTCCGTGATGTTAGTCTAGAGATCCTATTAAGCTGCCAGAAGTGACAGCCGTCGGTCCGGAGAGGCCAGGGTGTTATAGGAACCCATGTTGTCACAATAGATAGCCATTGGGTCCAATGCACTAGGAACAACACCAAGTTCCGTAATTAACACCTTCATCCATATCGCCTCTTGTGAAACCTCCATAGCAGCTATGTATTCCGATTCAGTTGAATATCTCGCCACAACACTTTGCTTAGCACTGCTCCAGCTCACTGCTGCACCATTCAAAGTAAATATGTATCCAGATTGTGAATTAGAGTCATCCGGATCGGTGTTCCAACTAGCATCGGTGTAACCGTTTACAATGAGCTCTTCATCACATCCATAAGAAAGAACCATATCCTTAGTCCTTCTTAAGTACTTTAGGATATTTTTTACCGCTATCGAGTGATCTACTCACTTTTATATCTGCTAGTCAAACTAACAGGATATGCAATATCCGGTCTTGTACACAACATGTCATACATGATAGAGCCTATGGCTGAGGCATAGGGTGTTTTGTTCATCTTCTCTCTATCTTCTATTGCTAGACTTTGAGTTTTACTTGAGGTCATAGTGGGAAACATGGGCAAGAACCCTTTCTTTCTTTATAGCATTACAAACTTCTTTAGAACATTGTCCAAATATGTACTTTCTGAAAGCGCTATTAAGCGTCTTGATCTATCTCTATAAATCTTAATGCCCAAAATGTATGCAGCTTCGCCAAGATCCTTCATTGAAAAACTATTATTCAAATAATCTTTGACACTTTAAGAAGTTATATATCATTCCCAATCAACAATATGTCATCTACTTATAGTACTAGGAATTCTATAGAGCTCCCACTCATTTTCTTGTAAATACAAGCTTCTCCATAAGTTTGTATAAATCCAAAGCTTTTGATCACCTTATCAAAACAGTGATTCTAGCTCCGGGATGCTTGCTTCAATCCATAAATGGACCGTTGAAGTTTGCATACCTTGTTAGCATCTTTAGGATCGACAAAACCTTTGGGCTGTGCCATATACAACTCTTCTTCAATATCACCATTGAGGAACGCAGTTTTGACATCCATCTTCCATATCTCATAATCGTAATATGTAGCGATTGCTAACAAAATCCTCACATACTTTAGCTTAGCTACTGGTGAGAAAGTCTCATCATGGTCAACTCTTTGAATCTTTGAATTTGTCGGAGCCCTTTCGCGACAAGTCGATCTTTATAGACGATTACATTACCATCAACATCTATTTTCTTCTTCAAAATCCATTTGTTCTCGATAGCCTTGCGGCCATCCGGTAAGTCCACCAAACTCCAAACGTGGTTTTCGTACATGGATCCAATCTCGGATTTCATGGCTTCTTGCCATTTGTTGGAATCTGGGCTCATTATTGCTTCCTCATACATCATAGGGTCGTCGGAGTTGTCCACCAACATGACAGTCATAACATGATCATACCAATCTGGAGTGGTAAGTGTCCTCGTCAACCTGCGAGGTTCGGTAGTAACTTCGTTCGAAGTTTCATGATCATTATCATTTGCTTCCTATCTTATTGGCGCAGGCGGCACACGAACATCTTCCGGTGATGTGCTACTCTCAAATCCGAGAGAAGGTTTGAAAACCTCATCTAGTTCTACTTTCCTTCCAGTCACTTCTTTCGAGAGAAACTCCTTCTCGAGAAAGGATCCATTCTTGGAACAAAATTTTGCCTTCGTATCAATGATAGAAGGTATACCCAATTGTTTCTTTAGGGTATCCTATTAAGACGTATTTTTCCTCTTTGGGTTCAAGCTTATCGGGCCATAACTTCTTTACATAAGCTTCGCAGCCCCAAACTTTAAGGAATGACAACTTAGGCTTCTTACCAAACCACAATTAATACGGTGTCATTTCAAAGGATTTATATGGTGCCCTATTTAAAGTGAATGCGGCTGTTTCTAATGCATAACCCCAAAATGATAACGATAAATCTATAACAGACATCATAGAATGAACCATATCTAAGAGAGTTCAATTATGATGTTCGGACACACCATTACGTTGTGGTGTTCCCGGCGGTGTCAATTGTGAAAAATTTCTGCTTCTTTAAATGCATGCCAAACTCGTACCTTAGATACTCACCTCCACGATCAGATCACAGAAATTTAATCTTCTTGTTACATTGATTCTCTACTTCACTTTGAAATTCCTTAAACTTCTCAAAAGTTTTGGACTTATGTTTGATGAAATAGATATACCCATATATACTCAAGTAATCCATGAAAGTAAGAAGATAACGATAACCATCACGCGATGACACACTCATTGGACCACACGCATCGGTATGTATGATTTCCAATAAGTCTGTAGCTCGCTCCATTATGCCAGAGAGTGGAGTCTCAGTCTTACTATTAGACATGCTTCACATCTTTCAAGTGATTCAAAATCAAGTGATTCAAGAAGTCAATCAGAATGGAGTTTCTTCATATGCTTGATGAGTGCGTATTTGCATCATCTTTTATATTATTATTTTGCATTGTAATAGTAGGATCTTGGTATTTTATGGTGCTCGCGTGCATATTTTATGTCTATTTTCATCAGGATCAGGAAAGATGATGGACACAGTGGACAAAATTCTTGGAGTAGTTGTACTAGAGCGAAAAGGAGGCAAAAACAACGTAAATATCTTATTTGGGAAATATCAATAACACCGTAAGAAAACCCGAAGGAAACAAAGCATATAGAAGGTTTAACGACCAACTATATGGCGGGAATAAATTTTCTGGCCGTATAGTTCCCGTCGTATAGTTGGCACCGACACCGCCTCCTCAAATAGTTTCTCCCGGTGCAATTGGATCGGGGAGACGACATACAGAACACCTAGAAATCGTCGAAACCTCACCTCCGGAAGGCATATGGAGGGGGAACTCATCCACTGGGGATCCATCTTCGCCCTGCAGATTCGGGAGGCTAAGGCATCGATGTTCATCATCAACCACTGCATCACCACCGTCTCCATCCATCCCATCTACATATTTTCTAGATCTTGTTGTAATTTCCGTACTCGTTGTGGATTTATACAAGTATTATTCATCTATGATAGATTCCATTACTTTTGCCAGGATGTTTATTGCCTCCATGTCTAAGTAGATCATTAGTTCTTGGGGATATGGAGAAACCCTAGTATGATACTGAAATACGAAAAAGTTATTATGATATTCATCGTTGTGACCATGTGTTAGATTGTGTTCATCTTGATGTTGGGAAAATTTGACCGCTCAATATTTGCCTCTTGTGGGGACTTGATGGAGGGAACTACTTGTTGGTAGACGGAGGTGTGTTAGCACTTATAGTGACTATAAAGTTGTTGGCAGTCCTTACGTATCAACTTGGGAACCGATCAAACTCACGGAACACTATCCATGCCATGGGATACGTCCTGTAGGATTAAGTCCCTTAATAGCACAGTAATTCAATTGATGTGGATTGCTATCTGCTGTGGTTATGAGGATGATATGACCAGTGGTTGCTGCCTATTTATCCAAATACAGAGTTCCTCCCACACATACATAGTTGAGAATGCTCATGATAATAATCTTTACCTTAGACCTTTATAATGCTAGTGGTGTATTCGCTAATCCGTGAGAATGCTTTTCCCCATTACAGTTTCAAATCTCTTTTACACACGTGATACTCACTTTCTATATTCAGTTTGTTTTACTTTATTTATTGTTCTCTTTACCAAAACCCCAAAAACACCCTTTACACAATACTCATGTTTTATCTTTTTACTTAGAACTTTATTTCAGCATTTCTATTTTAGTATTTAATTCAAGAATTCTTAGACTTCAGACTCCTTCAACCTGATATCATTATTTTGATACTAGCTACAAACGATCTGTACACTTGCATTCATCAAGCTATTTTCTGGTACTGTTGTTGCCTATTTATTTTAGTTGCCCGGGAGCTAAGAGCTATAGGTCTTTTAGTTTTTTCCTATTTATTTTAGTCTTGCTAAGTTTTGTTTTGAGTTACAGGGTTCCACCAACATGATGGAGTTTGAGCATATGACTAGTGCTAACCCACTTAGCCACTTTGGGAAGCCCTATGATATTTATAAAAGAGACAACTTCGACAAGAAGACAAGGGGGTTTGAAATAAATCCTCTACTACTTGGTATTCTACACAAGAAATTTGGTAGAGATGAAGAAGATCCTGATCCATCTGAGCATATTGCATGTTTCAAATATATATGTGGCACTTTCCAACTACCAGGGTATACCGCTAATGAGGTAAGGGTTAAACATTTTAGTCAAACTTTGACTAGCATAGCTCTCCCATGGTACAGATCTTTACCCCTAGAAGCCACTACTACTTGGGATAACTTAGCTTGTGAGTTTCTAGCAAAGTATTATCTTTTATCAAAATCTTTTGGAATCAGGCGTCTTACAATGACTTGGAGGAACCATCCTAATGAAGGACTAGTAAAAGCTTATATAAGATTCAAAGATTTACTAAATCAATGTCCTCATCATGACTTGCCTGAATGGTATTTATTGCATATATTTTAGGCGGTTTAATTAAACCTAATAAAATTGAACTAGACTCTTGCGCGAGAGGAGATTTTATGAATCTTCTCATAACTAAAGCTTGGGCTTTACTTAATAGAATTCGCAATCATAGAGTTTCATGAAATTTGGTCTAGGAAGCAAAGGAGGCATAGAAATAGATGATGAGTGTATTCATGACTATAATAAAAAAGGGCCATGTTAATGAATTATCTAAAGAACTTTATTTGGATTCAGATCTTGTGTTGCATGTGGTTAAAGCTTTCACAGAACACATCAAAGCTCCAAAGGAGGGTTCAAGGCAAGTATGATCCAACACCCGAACCTGAAAAGAAAAGAGAAGTTATAGCAACACTGGCCTCCCTAGAACCAACATATGAGATACCTTTCCCTAACACTGCGCAAAAGCATGTTTTTGAATATGAACAGGTTAAAGCAGTACATGAGAAGAAGGAAGAGGAAAGCATGCCAGAAGTCGAGGAACATCTGGATGAAACCAAAGACGAATAGGTAACCAAGGAATCAATTAAGGGTATGTATGCACATTGCAACATAGTTTAACTTGATGAAGAGACTTCCATATTGGTTGAAGGTAAAAGATGTAGGTAAGCCTATTCTTGCGTGCATATTTAAAGAAACCTCTCATTATGGTTTATGTGATCTTGGCACTGCGGTTAATATTATATATTATGATTTCTATTTAGAAATAAAAGAAGAGATAATAACTGCTACAATAGAAAATACTGATATGACAATCATGTTAGCTAGTAAAAATCTTAGAATTCCAATGGTAGTGGTTGACGATGCAACTGTCACAATTGGCAATAAAAAATTTCCTATCGATTTAGTAGTTGTTGATATGCCATCTGACACTCCTTGCCCAATTATTTTTGGAAGAAACTTTTTGAGTGATATAGGTGCGCCAGTTGATTTCAAGAAGGATATTGTGTCTCTTAAGCTTGGGGAAGAGAAAAAAGAATTCCACTTTTCTAAATTTAAAGACAGACCTCTACAAAAACAAGAAGAAGAGAAAGAAAAAACTATTGAGGAGATGGAAGCTCTGTTCTTTAGTAATCAAGAAGAAGAAAAAAATGAAGACTCAAATTGTGAAGAAATAATTATGGAGGACAGGTCCCTAGAAGAACTAGAAAGTGAATTTGATTCACCCCCCCCCCCCCCCCATTTTAGGTCCTCCAACTGATGAGGCTTTTGAAGAGCCAGAAAAAAGAGGGGATGAGGAATTACTACCCCCAGAATTGAAAACTCTACTAGATAATCTTAAATATAGATTTTTGGACAATACAAATAAATTTACAGTTATTATCAGTGCTAAACTTTCAGGGGAAGAAGAAGAAGAACTCATGAAAATACTCAAGGAGCACCGCAAGGACTTAGGGTATTCAATGGATGATTTGAAGGGCATTATTCCCATGATAACCGTCCATCGAATATTTATGGATGAAGGTTCTAAACCAGTTGCAGAATTCAATAGACAGCTGCCACCCAAAATGAAGGAAGTGGTAAGAAAATAAATAGTATGCCTACTTGATGTAGGTATAATATATCCTGTAAAAGAAAGTGAACGGGTAAGTCATATTCATTGTGTTCCTAGGAAGGCGGTTTTACTATTGTTCCTAATGAAAACAATGAATTAATACCTACTAGAACTATTGTTGGACATATGATGTGCATAGATTTCAGAAAATTGAATAAATAAACTAGGAAAGATCACCATCCTTTACCTTTCATAGATCAAAATTTAGAGAGGTTAGCAAACCACACTCATTTTTTGCTACTTGGATGGATACTCTAGTTTTTCCCAAATAGTTGTTCATCCTGATGGCCAACTTAAAACAACTTTCATTACTCCTTATGGTTTACATGCTTACCGACAAATGCCTTATGGTTTATGTAATGCTCCATCTAATTTTCAAAGATGCATGACTGCTATTTTTGCGGATTTTATAGAACTAATAATGGAAGTATTTATGGATGATTTTTCTGTCTATGGAACTTCGTTTACTAGTTGTTTGGACAATCTCAAAAGAGTTTTGCAGCGTTGTGAAGAAACTAATCTTGTTCTAAACTAGGAGAAGTGCCATTTCATGGTTAAAGAAGGCATAGTCCTAGGACATAAGGTATCAGGTAAGGGTATTGAAGTATATAGAGCTAAGGTTGAAGCAATAAAGAGAATGCCACAACAAAGGGACATAAAAGGTATAAGAATTTTCTTGGTCATGTAGGCTTTATAGAAGGTTCATTAGGAATTTTTTTGGAATCTCAAAACCTTTGACTAACCAGTTGCAAAAGGGAGTGAGATTCAATTTGATGATAAATGCCTTGTAGCCTTTGATAAACTTTAAAATGCTTTATTTCGTGCTCATACCATTAAACCATCTATCTGGGATATGACTTTTGATTTAATATGTGAAGCTAGTTATGATGTTGTAGGAGTAACTGATACATCCAAAACTTTTCTACTTTCCCAAGCAATTTTACTATTGTTTCTCCTCTAAACTTGTGTGATTAGGATACAACTAACATGGACTAACAATATTTTCAGCATAATTACCTTGGTGTCTAGTTTTTGTGCAGAAAATCAACTATCAGGAAAAATCCTGGAAAATATGCCAAAAATCCTATTTCACCAGAAGACTCACGGAGCCTAAAGACAAGACAGATTGGGGCTCCGAGGGGCCTACACCCCCTGGGCACGCGGGCCAGGCCTGGCCATGCCTAGGAGGGGTATGGCCGCCTCGGGCACCCCCTCGGCCTCCCTCTTCTCCTATAATATGCCTCTTGACCTAAAAACTGAGGAGGGGTTCGACGTTTTTCCAGAAAGAGTTCTGTTGTGCCGCCACCACCAAAAACTGCGATTCGGAACCAGAAACCCTGTTCTGGCACCCTGCCGGGATGGGGAATTTGGAGAGCATCATCGCCATCATCATCACCGATGCCTCTCCATCAACCATCCATGTTTCTAGCATCCATGAGTGAGTAATCCCCCATTGTAGGCTATGGGGATGGTAGGGATTGTATGAGTTATATCATGTAATCGAATAAGATTGTTAGGGCATGGTGCCTAGTATCTCTATTAGTGCTATTTGACTTTGTTGCAACTTGATGTGCTTAATGCTTGTCACTATGGCCTGAGTGCCATGATCTTAGATATGAACTTATTATTGATTCATGATGATAGTATTGTTTGTGATCTTATCTGCAAGTTGTGTACACATATCATTGTCCGGATTCAAAGGCCCCGATGTGAAAGAAATTGGGACAACCGGAGGGGATGGCTGTGATGTGAGGATCACATGTGTTCATGGAGTGTTAATTCTTTGCTCCGGTGCTCTATTAAAAGGAGTAGCTTAATTGCCAATAGATTCCCTTGAGGCCCCGCTACAACGGGATGGCAGGACAAAATATGTTGTGCAAGTTCTCATTGCGAGAACGTGTGACTATATTTGGAACACATGCCTATGATTGTTTAGTACTTGGATGCTTTATATTATTTATCTACAATAGCCCTAGATCTTGAAGTTATATGAATAGTCTCGTTCATGCAATGCCCGTCCATCCATCCCTATGCCTACCACACTCATATCCTGCTATTTGCTACTATTGATACTACTGCCTTTGATTTACTGCTGTTGTTACTTTGCTATTGCTACTACAAAATTGTTGCTACTGATAAACTACTGTGATCAAGACTATTTCCAGGTGTAGCTGAATTGACAACTCAGTTGTTAAGGCTTATAAGTATTATTTGTCTCCCCTTGTGTCGAATCAATAAGTTGGGTAATACTACCCTCGAAGAGTATTGTGATCCCCTATACTTGTGGGTCATCAAGACTATTTTCTGGCGCCGTTGCCGGGGATCATAGCTTTCTTTGTAAGTTCACTTGGATCTATTATTGTTCACTGCTATTCCTTTCATCATGGGGAAGTCTCATGATGGAAAGTTCCCCATTTTACCATCCACTACAAGAAGAGGTATAGTTCTAAATACCTCTGATAATCTTGATTCACCGTCTGTTATAAGTAAGCTTGTTACACCACCACCACATACACATGCTACACACACTGCTACTACTGCTAAATCTGAAATTGCTTTTGATACTCATGATGTTACTTCTACTGTTCTTGATGCAAGTGGTTCATTAGGTCCTTTCCTAGATTCTACTATTGCTAGAACTATTTTGTGAAACACTAAAACTCCTAGTGAAGATAATATTACACCTGTTAGCTCACCTGAGTCTAGAGAGAGATATGATATTAATGATGGTTACATTGAAATGACTGATGAATTTATTGAAGAGTACGAAAACACACGTGGTCCTAGTGCTATTAGGAGTCTCCTTGAGAGACGTACTATTATACCTAAACTGTATCCTGATGCTAAGTTTGCTACTTCTCCCATAGACATTAAAGATAAATATTATGATTTCTCTCTTGATTTATCATATATAAACATTGTGGAGAAAGAACCTTTTTATGGGACTGAAAATAAAAGTGTTGTAGCTCATATGAATGAGCTTTCCACTATGTGTGCCTTATTCTCTGATGATGTTAAGATGCGCAAGTACTTTGTTACAAAGATCTTCCCTTTTTTACTAAAAGGAGAAGCTAAAGCTTGGTTTAATAGATTACCTCCTGGATCCATTTATAGCCCTGATTGCTTGATTGCTTCTTTCTTTCAGAAATATTTTCCTTCCAGTGCTAGACATGCTGCTTTGCAAAAACTTTTTGATTTTAAACAGGTAGAAGAAGAGAAACTGCCTGAGTCATGGACAAGGTTCTATGCCTTGATGCATGCACATCCTGGATGTCCATTACCTTAAAATGAGCTTCTTGATATTTATTATAATGGACGAACTGATGATTCTAGGACATACCTAGATAGTTTTGCTGATTGTGTTTTCAGGAAAATAACTCCTGCAGAAGCTGAAGAATTAATGGCTAAAATAAGAAAGAATTATGATGATTAGACTTCAGCTGAGCTAATTACACCTGAGTTTACTACACCTGAGCCAATTGTGCCTGAACCAACTCCAACCCCAATAGCAACACCAAAGAACAGGGGAGTTATTGAATTAAATTATGAAGTGATGATAGAAGCTAAGAAATGTCTTAAGGAGAAGGGTATTAGATCTGAAGAGGTGAAGAATTTACCTCCTATAGAAGAATTATTTAAGCCAATTCCCCACTCATCATATATTGAGGTACACTCTCTCCAACACTTTGATGAAGGTGATATTCCCTATGGTAAACCTCCTGATCAATGCTTAGAGGAACTTGAAATTTTTATTGTTTAACAAGGTAATTTTAATAAACAAGTTCAGAATCATTTATTGGAAAACTCTAGAGCTATTAATGAGTTGAAAGATATTGTGGAAAGAACTTCTAATGATGTTAAAATGCTTTGTAAACACTTCCAAATGGTTCAAAACCAAATTGATAAACTTGCTAAGGTGCAAAAATATATGCTAGTTAATGCTTCTAGAGATAAACATGCTTATGGAATTAGAACTAGGAGTGGTACAGCCACTCAAGATCCTTTATATCCTGAAGGACACCCTAAAATAATTGAGCAGGATTCTCAACAAGATAAAAATTGTGGTAGTTCTCATAAAAGAAAGAGAAATAAACATAAAACAGTTGAGGAACTTCCTGAACCTGCTGTAGATCCTAAAAGTATATTTGTCTCTAATGCTGAAACTGAAAGTGGTAATGATAAAAATGATGCTCCTGATAAGGAATAAATTGAAGAAGAACCTGAGAAACACACTAAGAACACTAGGTACACTAAGGAAGATTTTATTGCTAATAAACATGGTAGTGAACGAGAACCTTGGGAGTAAAAACCTATGCCTTTTCCCAATAAGAAACACAAGTCAAAGGAGGAAGAACACTATAAAAAGTTTTATCAGTGGCTGAAACCTTTATTTTTGCAAATTCCTTTGACTGATTGTAGCACCCCGGGTAAAACCACTACCAGAAAATAGCATGTATTTATCTTGTGCATCATCATATCATCATGCATATCTATATCCTCAAAATATTTTCACCAAAAGCCTATATTTGTTTTCTAAATATCCCCGTCTTCTATTTCAAATTAAAAACCCGGGCTCGTCCAGATATTTTGTTTTGTCTAAAAGCTCTTTATAAAAATATTTTATAAAATTTATTAAACAATTATATAAATAAAATAAAACTTTTTTTAAAACATGGGGGAGGCCGTCACCGACCAGATCCAAAGGTCCAGCCAGCTGCCGTCCTATAACCCCAGGAAAACCTAAACCCTAATCCACTCGTAGCTTTCCTCCACCCCGCCGTCACCCACCACACACGCACGCTGTGCACGCCCCCCGCCTTGACCCGTTCCAAACGCACACACACCGGATGCACCCCTGACCAGACCCAACACACGCCTGACCCGATCCACCCCCACCCTAGGCCCACCTTGCTCTCACGATTCCGCACTCCCGTACCTGAGCCCGACCATGACCCCCTCCTCGCTCACAAGCTACCCCAACCCCGACGCTGCCACCTTCCGCGTTTCTTCCACTGCCCCACCTCTCTCCCTCTCAGCCGCCACTGCCACCCCTACGACCAACTTCCACCCTCCTGGTCCGCCTCCTCCCTGTTGGATCCCTCCATCGCCCCGCCTCGTAGAGCCTTCCGCCTACCTCCTCGCCCGGTCCGCGCATCGTCGCCCTCCTCCTCTCTATGGAGCGCCGCCGGCAGGGACTCGGCCACCTCCAGTGCCGCTCCGCGACACCGTCCCCTCAACCGGATGTTCTCCCCGTCTTGTGTCGCCTCTACCTCATCACCCCCTTCTTGGATGTGTGTGCGTCCCCGCAGCCGGAGCCGCCACAGGTTTTGTCCTCCTCTTGGAACCCTGAGCATCGTTGCCCTATGTCTCGTTCTCACGGGCAGGTGTTGCCGCGACGGCCGTAAGCCATCTGTTCCTTTGCCCAGCTCGGCGTCCACTCTATTTTTGTAAATAGGCTATGCGGTGCGTCTCTGCAGGCTCTATGTTGCTAACCATCGATGCTGAGTGGTGGTAGATGCTACATGTTCCTTATGTAAACTCTCGACGTTGGTCTTATTCTTGCCCGTATGTTTCGTTCATGCCCGTGTGAGATCACTCGATGCCACCTGGATGACCCCGACGAGAATCGTCCCCATGCCGAGATCTTCCGAAGACCACGACATCCGATAAGTTCACCATAGACCGCCATGGCGCCAAGGTTTTACACACGGAGCGCCATGATCTCCTGCCGAAACCTGAAGACCGATCCTGAAGCCCATTCCGAAGTCCGATCCCCCAAACCCTCGGAACCAAAAGATCACTGAAACTCCAATGTGTGACCCTTTTTTCCGAGATCTTGTATTTTATAATATATGAAATATATCTTGTTGTATTTAAATTGTACATGATTGCATTCATATCATGTAGTTTGGGAGATTTTATCCGATTCACCTCATAATTAACTATGGAGACCATATGCGGGTGAATCTAGTCTAATATTAGTCCCATTTAAAATTGTGTAGCAAAACGGTGATATATTTTGCTATGTTAAGACAACATTTAAATTGCGGGGTATTTAAACAACATGAATCTTCTAATTAAATATCGGGACCCTGGTTCCGTTTAATATTGCCTAATTGCATAGCATCTTTGCCATATCATATATCATACATGCATCATGCCCGATTTTCCGCCGTAGTATTAAATAGTGTATCTGGTGTTTCTTATAGTACTTTGCTTCTTCACGGAGTAGGCCGATGAATGGATGCGATTGTCGAGCCGATCTTCGAATGAAACTCTAGCAATTTTTTCCAGGCGAGCATTGTCCCCCTTTCTACCTATCTTACTTCTGTAGTCTTTATTTCCTCTTGTTGATCTATTGTTATCTGTGGTGCGATGCTTTAGATTCCGTACCCCTTTTATTTTTCCCTACAGCCCCTATATAGCCATGGACACCTCCTATTACCTGTTGTTTGGTAGATAGTTAGCCTTGCGAGTCGTAGTTGCTTGCGCAGGTGTTGCTTCGCGCCGTCGATGTTCCACGGTTGTTGGAGAAATGCCTCATGCTTAATGTTGAAGATGATCATGGCTTTAATTATCGTTTAATAACTAAAATTGAAAGTAGTTAAATAACGCAGAGGCACAGGTGGGCAATAGATGTTATTTGGTTTTTAACCGTCCACTTGTGTCCCGTAGGACCTCGAGTACTTGATACCCGTTCCTTGAATATTCGCACTATCTGCATGTGGGACCATGAATCCCCTTAGCATGAGCTTGAGTCATATCTTATTTCTTGGGGCCACAAAGTAGTTTGGGGCTTTATTACTATCCTGTACTTATGCCATGAATATGCCATCCTTTACTGCTTTATTGACTATTCCGTGTGGAGCGCCTGTACTGTTTTGGAACCTCGTGCCACATTTTCGCGGTATCGACAAGCCCAGTCACACTTTCGGGTTTCCATTCGTTTACAGCCTTCATCACAAACCTATGGGTCCGTCTCGGAGCTGGCCAACTTCGTAGCGGGTAGCTTGGCGGGGTGGCTCCCTTAAATATTATATGAATCTTGTGATTTCTTTGTCGTGATGCCTCATTAGGTTCTCATTTGGTTTTTCCGAGGTTGATCGTGCGTGTGTTGATATTTGTGCCCCCCTGCAGGGTAAAACTTTCTGAAAGCCGTGTCGGCGGTTATGGATGACTTGGAGCACAGTATCTCGATCATAGACAACTATAACTAAAGCAGTGCTATAAATTTGACCTTGAAATGACTAGTAATCAGCTTGAGTACAACGGAATGGCTAAATAAAAGTACCAACAACTTCTGGTTTTTTGAATGTCTCATGGTTTATGTATCTGAATAGTAAGTATTGCAACTATAACAAAATGGTTAACTAAAATTGTCCACTGCTCATGTTATCAGGATGAATCAAGATAACTATATCTGACTAGTAATTGCTACAACTATAATGGAATGAGTAAAACTGCCAACTATGTGAGTTCCTCGGTCCGACTTCCTCGTTTGGCCTTGAGGGGGAGACGCCGGGATCAGTATGTTTGGTGTTAGTATCAGGTTGGATCCGAATAGGTCTTTCTTATCCCTATCTGATAGACGACAGTTGTATCGAGTCTCTAAAGGTTGTTTAGTGCATGCTGCACTGCCACTTCATCCCACCATACCTATGTAGGCGAGGACCGCCGAATTCTAAGACTCACCGTGTACTGGCCTCAGTACTAACCGTTCTCTTTCTTCCTTTGCCCTTTCCCGGCACCCCTTTTGTTAAGCAGGTTTTGAGATCGACGTTGTTAGCAGGGTTACCCTTCCGACTTGGCCTGGGTAGGGTTATGGACGCCATTGGTTATTCTTCAGGGCTCTTAGCCCAATTTACATCTTGTCCGTACTCGGATGTGTATCGTTTTCAAGGTGATTTGGATCTTTGTACTGTATATTTGTATTCTTGACTCATTGAGTCGTGGTTGTATATATATATTCGGTGGGTTCCGACGTGGACTATTGTGTAATGATATTACTTCGTTTTCCACCCACACGAAAGTTCCTAGTGGGCGCCTTTGAATTGTTTCTATGCGGGTTTGGCAGGAATCGCTGAAACTTGCATAGGGCCGATCCGAGGGTGTTACAGAGTGGTATCAGAGCTCAGCAGTTACAATACCCCACTGGTCATGCCTGTAGGATAACCTAGCTAACGGCCGATTTAGAGTGTTAAAACTATTTTGGAAAATTCGGTTGGATAGATCTGATTAGATCTGTTTTTACTCCTTAACCTCTGCTATTCTCCTCTTACCTCTACGTGTTTTGAATCTGCCCTCTTACCTTTTCTTTGAGTCTAGGGATTCTCGTGGTTGGGTTTCCGTCGTACCTCTAGGGTTTCTCTTCTTCCTCTTGTAACGGTGCTTCGACATCCGGTCTTCATGCTATCTGAGGAATTTTCCTCTATTGTACCTTTCAGTGGACCAAAATTCACTATTTTTTTATTTATATGTTCTGGTGTTCTCCAACACGACGACATCATCTGCATATGATTCAATGAAGAGCATGTATCACTCCTTTGTTTCTGAATGTTGTTTGTCGAAATGCTCAGTCTGAATTCCGAGAGTTGATTACATAGTTCACTTATTCGTGTACATAGTAATTATTTGAGTGTGGGATGGAGTCGCGACCATACCACTACTCTTATCATTTGCTTTTGTACATTGAATTGGGGATCAATGAATTTTTACTCCTTTCACTGAAGTTAGAGGTGGATTTATCTTTTGACACCTTTTTTTCTTCGTCCTTTGTATCAACCCTTGTCGGTGGTGTCGCTGTTTCAAGACAAAGAAAGAATCCTTGTTAGTGGTGTCGCAAGGATCTACACGACGCGAGAAGATTTTGATCGTCAGCCCTTTCCCCGTTCCATGAGGCGAATCTAGAGGGCGAGATCCATTGTTAGTGGTATCGAATTGTAGCACCCCGGGTAAAACCACTACCAGAAAATCGCATGTATTTATCTTGTGCATCATCAAATCATCATGCATATCTATATCCTCAAAATCTTTTCACCAAAACCCTATATTTGTTTTCTAAATATCCCCGTATTTTATTTCAAATTAAAAACCCGGGCTCGTCCGGATATTTTGTTTTGTCTAAAAACTCTTTATAAAAGTATTTTATAAAATTCATTAAGCAACTATATAAATAAAATAAAACTTTTTTTTAAAACATGGGGTAGGCCGTCACCTACCAGGCCCAAAGGCCCAGCCAGCTGCCGGCCTACAACCCCAGGAAAACCTAAACCCTAATCCACATGTAGCTTTCCTCGACCCCGCCGCCACCCATCACACACACACGCTGTGCGCCCCCTCCCCCCCCTCCTTGACCCGTTCAACACCCACACACACCGGACGCGCCCCTGACCAGACCCAACACACGCCTGACCTGATCGACCCCCCCACCCTGGGCCCACCTTGCTCTCAAGATTCCGCACTCCCGTACCTAAGACCGATCGTGACCCCCTCCTCGCTCGCAAGATCCCCCAACCCCGACGCCGCCGCCTTCCACGTTTTTGCCACTGCCCCGCTTCTCTTCCTCTCGGCCGCCACTGCCACCCCCTGCGACCAACTTCCACCCTCCCGGTACGCCTCCTCCCTGTCGGACCCCTCCGTCGCCCTCCCTCATAGAGCCTGCCGCCTACCTCCTTGCCTGGTCCGTGCATCGTCGCCCTCCTCCTCTGTCTGGTGCGCCGCCGCCAGGGGCTCGGCCACCTCCAGCACCTCCCCGCGACTCCCTCCCCTCCGCCGGCCATTCTCCCCATCCTGCGTCGCCTCTATCTCCTTGCTCCCTTCTTGGACACGCGTGCGTCACCGCCTGTGAGCCCCTGTGTTGCTCGTCGTCCTCTCCCTGCGTTCCTCTCCCCGCAGCCGGAGCCGCCGCATGTGTCGTCCTCCTCTTGGAAACCTGAGCGTCGTCGCCCTGCGTGCTCGTTCTCACGGGCAGGTGCTGTCACGACGGCCGTAAGACCTCTATTTATTTGCCCAGCTCGGCCTCCACTCTGTTTTTTTAAACCGGATGTGTGGTGTGTCTCTACAAGCTCTCTGCTGCTTACCATCGATGCCGAGTGGTGGTAGATGCTACATGTTCCTTCTGTAAACACTCAGTGTTGGTCTTATTCATGCCCGTATGTTTTGTTCATGCCCGTGTGAGATCACTCAATGCCACCCGGATGACCCCGACGAGAATCGTCCCCATGCCGAGATCTTCTGAAGACCACGACATCCGATAAGTTCGCCATAGACCGCCAAGACGCCAAGGTCTTCCACACGGAGCGCCATGATCTCCTCCCGAAACACGAAGACCGATCCTGAAGCCCATTCTGAAGTCCGATCCCCCAAACCCTCGGAACCACAAGATCGCCGAAACTCCAATGTTTGACCCCTTTTTCCGAGACCTTCTATGCTATAATATATGAAATATATCTCGTTGTATTTAAATTTTGCATGATTGCATTCATATCATGTAGTTTGGGGGCTTTTATCTGATTCACCTCATAACTAATATGGAGACCATATGCGGGCGAATCTAGTCTAATATTAGTCCCATTTAAAATTGTGTAGCGAACCGGTGATATATTTTGCCATGTTAAGACAACATTTGAATTGCGGGGTATCTAAACAACATGAATCTTCTAATTAAATATCGGGACCTTGGTTCTGTTTAATATTGCCTAATTGCATAGCATATTTGCCATGTCATATATCATACATGCATAATGCCTGATTTTCTGCCGTAGTATTAAATAATGTATTCCGTGTTTCTTCTAGTACTTTGCTTCTTCACGGATTAGCCGGATGAGTGGATGCGAGTGTCGACCCGATCTTCGGATGAAACTTCGGCAATATTTTCCAGGCGAGCATTCTCCCCCTTTCTACCTATCTTACTTTTGTAGTATTTATTTCCTCTTGTTGATATATTGCTATTTGTGTTGCGATGCTATAGATTCCGTACCCCTTTTATTTTTCCCTGCAGCCCCTATATTGCCATGGAACCTCCTATTATCTGTTGTTTGGTAAATAGTCGGCTTTGCGAGTCGTAGTTGCTTGCGCAGGTGTTGCTTCACGTCGTCGATGTTCCACGGTTGTTGGAGAAATGCCTCATGCTTAATGTTGAATATGATCATGGCTTTAATTATCATTTAATAACTAAGATTGAAAGTAGGTAAATAATGCAGAGGCACAGGTGGGCAATAGATGTTATTTGGTTTTTAACCATCCACTTGTGTCCCATAGGACCCTGAGTACTTGATACCTAGTCCTTGAATATTCGCACTATCCGCATGTGGGACCATGAATCCCCTTAGCATCAGCTTGAGTCATATCTTATTTCTTGGGGCCACAAAGTAGTTTGGAGCTTTATTACTATCATGTACTTATGCCATGAATATGCCATGCTTTACTGCTTTATTTACTATTGCGCATGGAGCGCATGTACTATTTTGGAACCCCGTGCCATGTTTTCGCGGTATCGACAAGCCCAGTCACACTTTTGGGTTTCAAGTCATTTACAGCCATCGTTACAAACCTCTGGGTCCATCTCGGAGCTGACCAACTTCGTAGAGGGTAGCTTGGTGGGGTGGCTCCCTGAAATATTATATGAATCTTGAGATTTCTTTGTCGTGATGCCTCGTTGGGTTTTCATTTGGTTTTTCCGAGGTTGATCGTGTGTGTGTTGCTATTTGTGCCCCTGTAGGGTAAAACTTTCTTAAAGACCTGTCCACTGTTATGGACAACTTGGAGAACAGTATCTTGATCATAGACAACTATAACTAAAGCAATGCTATAAATTTGACCTTGAAATGACTAGTAATCAGCTTGAGTACAATGGGATGGCTAAATAAAAGTACCAACAACTGCTGGGTTTTAGAATGTCTCATGGTTTATGTATCTGACTAGTAAGTATTGCAACTATAACATAATGGTTAACTAAAACTGTCCACTGCTTATGTTATCAGGATGAATCATGCTAACTATATCTGACTAGTAATTGTTTCAACTATAATGGAATGAGTAAAACTGCCAACTGTGTGAGTTCCTCGGTCCGACTTCCTCGGTTGGTCTCGAGGGGGAAACACCAGGATGGGTATGTTTGGTGTTAGTATCAGGTTGGATCCGAATAGGTCTTTCTTATCCCTCTCGGATAGCCGACAGTTGTATCGAGTCTCTATAGGTTGTTTAGTGCATGATGTGCTGCCGCTTCAGTCCACCATACCTATGTAGGCGAGGACCACCGAATTCTAAGACTCGCCGTGTACTGGCCTCAGTACTGACAGCTCTCTTTTTTCTTTGCCCTTTTCTAGCACCCCTTTTGTTAAGCAGGTTTGTAGATCGACGTCGTTAGCAGGGTTACCCTTCCAGCTTGTCCTGGGCAGGGTTATGGACGCCATTGGTTATTCTTCAGGGCTCTTAGCCCAATTTGCATCTTTTCCGTACTCGGATGTGTATCGTTTTCAAGGTGATTTGGATCTTTGTACAGTATATGTGTATTCTTGACTCATTGAGTCGTGGTTGTATATATCTTTTCTGTGGGTTCCGTCATGGACTATTGTGTAATGATATTACTTCGTTTTCCACCCACACGAAAGTGCCTGGTGGGCGCCTTTGAATCGTTTCTATGCGGGTTTGGCGGGAATCTCTTAAACTTTTATAGGGCCGATCTGAGGGTGTTACACTGATGCTATTAAGTTGCCTCCTTATTCAAACTATATGAAGGATATTGTCTCTAATAAAAGGAAGATTTCTAATGAGGAAATTTCTACTTTGCTTGCTAATTATTCCTTCAATGGTAAGGTTCCAAAGAAACTTGGTGACCCAGGTATTCCAACTATTCCTTGCTCTAATAAGAATAACTATGTTAGAACTGCTTTGTGTGATTTGGGAGCTGGAGTTAGTGTTATGCATTTTTCTCTCTACAAGAGACTCCAGCTAGAAAAGTTGATACCAACTGATATATCTTTGCAAATGGCTGATAAGTCAACTACTATTCCTTTTGATATATGTGAGGATGTTCCTGTTCAAGTGGCTCATAATTTCTTGGTATTAACTGATTTTGTTGTGCTTGAGATGCCTGAAGATGATAATATGTCCATTATTCTTGGTAGACCTTTTCTTAATACTACAGGTGGTGTCATCAATTGTAATCAAGGGAAAGTAACTTTTAATATTAATGACAAAGAGCATACTGTCTATTTCTCCAAGAAGATTGATAGGATCTATTGTCTGAATTCCATTGAAAATATTGAGAGCATCAAAGTTGGAGAAATATATTGTCCCATTCCACAAGAAAGTTTTGAAACCATTATAATTGGGACCATTGCTATCAAGTTTGAGGTAACATAATCACTTTGTGGAATGCAAACTTTCCCTTCCTATAAGATTTTGTTGGTAACATGACTTGATCAACCTTGTTAATTTTAGTGAATGGAACAATGTTTTCACAGTGGTTATACTTGCTCACTTTTATTTTCCTCATCTCCAATCTTTGCTCTTCTTCTTGTTAGTCTTAGTTTTGCTAGTTGTTTGTTTTTTAGAGTGTCTTAGAACTTCTATAGTTTTGGTTTTGGTTTGATTTTTGCTTCTTCTAATAAAAAGTTTTTCTGCGTGAAAATCAATTTTCATAACCTGAAAATTGGCCAAAATAAAGTTTCCCGAAAAATTCCAGAAAATTCATATTAAATTTTTCCTCAAAAAAGGGGCAGAGGGGCACCTGGAATGTCCCAGGGAGACCCACTAAGCCAGCACACCCCTGGTGGCGTGGCCAGCACCAAGCCGCGCCTGGCCTGGGTGGGGCCCACCAATGGCCCTCTAAGTTGTCTCCTCCCAACCACTTCTTTCTCTCTCCCGAAAAACACCGGAAAAATTTCTCAAGCTCGAGTTCATACTGTTCTTGCTCCCGATTTTCGATCTCCTTGCTCAGCCCATCTTTGCTGCTGATTTTGGAGGGATTGCTCTATGGTATGTGCCTCCTCCGCTTGTCCAATTAGATTTTTGATTGATTCTGTCTTGAGTATTTTTCTACTGTAGGTGATAGGTTGTGTGAGCTTGACTGCTTGTTATATGCTTAGAGATTTCATTTTGATGCATGTTTAGCCCTCTAGCAAGTTCCTATAGTAGTTCCTCATCATTTATCAACTTGGAAATTACTTTGTTTGATGTTTGACTAAAAATTTCAGAAAAGAAGATGAATGCATACAACCTGAATCAACATGATTTGATGGTACTTGAGACAATAAAAGTCCATCATGAGGAGGAAGTCTTCCCTTCCATATATCCATGCCCTGAATTTATGAGAGCTGCGGGGATCTTTCAAGATTTCCAAACTATGATTACTAATGCAGGGTTGGAACAATTCATTGGAGAGGAACCATATCAATATGTTAAGCTAACCATGGTTGTGGTGTAGGACTTTTGGTTTAGTTGGTCCTTGTCTAATCCCATGGTCCACTATAAAATTTACAATATAGCTGTTGACCTTCCTTTTGCTGATTTTTGTGCAGCTATTAGAGTGCCACATTAGGGTGTTTATGAGAAGATCAGAGAGAGGCCTAAGCTACTCATGGATTTATATGCTGAAATTTTCCAAGGTTGCGACTTCTGAAAGGAAAGTGGTAAAATTCAGAACATTCAGCTCCCATCCATTAGATATTTTGCCTATTTCATTACCAAGTGTGTTCTTGCTAGAAAGACTGCTAGAAAGTTATCTTCATTTGATCTAGCTTTTATCTCAGCTACGTTGAATAAGGATAGATCTTATAACTTGGGTGCTTTGATAGCTCATCGTCTTACCACCAACCGCGAGAAAGGTGGAATTTGTGGAGGTCTCATTACCTCTCAGTTGCTAGTTTTCCATGGTTTAGAGCCTCATCATTCAGATTTTCGGTTCCCCATAGAAAGACTCGATCTCAATTCCATGGTTCAGCATAATTTTGTTTCTTCTTGGGATACTTTGAGATATTTACCATATGATATATCCTTTGTCAAGCGTGGTTGGAGAGGGGGTAGGTCTGAGAAAGTAGTCTCTTTGTCTGCACCTGCTTTGTTTAATTTTGATAACAGGAAAGGATGGTCACTCACAGAGGAATAACTTGATACATACGTGGCGAAGCTCTCCTAGCAAGAGGACAATGTTAGAGAGGATGCCAAAGATGATTGGGTTCAGCCCTCCAACATGGGGGAGTCTTCATACCAGCAGCCCTCCTATGATTGGGGCGCGTCTTCTTCTTCATCACGAGGGCCTGATTATGATCATTCCCACGATGACCCACCAGCTTGGGGTTACTACCCGCGCTATTGAGCCCCACTTAGGACAAAAGTCTAAGCTTGGGGGGAGGTATACCGACATCACACTCATCTATATATCATGTTCAGTCGGTTCTTTGCATATCCATGTTTTGCTTTCTTTTTGGTTTTTGTTTCTGCTTCCCAAAACACAAAAAGACCAAAAAAAATTTCGTTGTTTCTCTTGGTTTGTTTCTTTGCCTTTTTAGCTTTCGTTTGCCTTAAGAAAATTCCAAAAAGATTTTGTTTTGTTTGTTTTTGCTTTGTGTGCTTGCTTTAAAAATCGAAAACACCAAAAATATTTGTTGTTCTTCTTTGGTTTTGTGAAGTTCTTTGCAGGGTTCAGCAGTTCTTAGTGGAGTTTGGTTTCATGCTATTATTCAAGCCACACAAGTGAAGGGGAATAATGAAGATTAATGAGAACTTGAGGTGTGGTAAGAGGATGGTAATAAACTCTATTTGTTTTCATTTTTGTACATATACTCATCATTGTGGGCATGCTTAGTCTGTTCATGTAAGGAGTATGTTATTTATAGATGCTTAGTAGTTCTTACTTTATTATGATTAGCTCCAGCTTGCTAATAGTTTGTAGCATGTCATATGAATGTTTGCTTGCATTGTTCTATTCATAACTTGGTATGATATTGTGGTATCCTCCTCTGAATGTTTCATTTGAATCGACTTAGAACATGCTCACGCATGCATATGACAGAACCAAAGTAAGTTAAGCCTCGATGATTTATTTTGCCTCAGAGTTCTTGTATCACTTTCATGCCATAATTAGTCATGTTTTGTTGCAAGCATGATTATGACAATTATTGCTCTCTCTTTTATTGCTCCCTCTCTATTGCTAGCCTTCACTTGCACTAAGTATGAGCTCTACTCGTGTTTCCAACTCCCCAAAACCAATATTGTCAAAAGTTTCCACCATACCTACCTATTAGCATCATTTGTTATTCCGTGCATATTCATTATGCCTTGTTTTCTTCCATATAAAATGTTTGCTTGGTATGAGAAAGTTAGCTAGTAAAGCTCTCACGAACTTGATGGCACATTTTATTTCTTGCACTTAATAAACCTGAACCATTGTGACTGTCCCTAAAATTTATATTCTTGCAAATTATAGGCTAGGAGTTAGCAGAACCGTGCTGACACTGGGAACGCTTTCAACACCTATGAATATTATACCTAGTTTATATCATGCTCTTTTGTTTATGGATGTCGTCGATGTGGAATAAAAGAGAAGCTTGTAAGTCCATGGAGTTATGTATATGTGTTAGAGAAACGCCTAGGCCGCTAGCCTAAGCCATGCCTAATCATGGTGGAAACTTGCAACATCACCATAATGAGCAATCTATGAAGCTTTCTTCTTATAAAAAAGAGATACATATTGAAAAGAGGAAAGAGAGAAAAAAAGCACCATTTTCCCATGGTAAATAAGAAGACTGCTGAGATGCTCATTGTCTGCTTGCCTTATCATTTTGATTATGGGATAGCTCCTGTATCATGTGCAAGGGGTACCCCATTGGCGGTTCTCTATGATACGCATGTATTTACTATGACAAGAACTTACCATTAACTAAAGTTGAGTAGCATGAGGAGCGGCCCTCGTACTCAAGGGACATGATATTTCTACTTTATGGTCTGTCAAGCATATAACTCATATTGGACCTCACTTTCACCTTAACCATCTAAAGATGCCTATGATAGGGGCAATGAGAGCTCAAAGCTAATGAGTACCATACTTTCAGCATTTGGAAGCATTTCAAATTTTTCAAAACCATTTCACTTCCTTGTTGAGTCACCACTTATTCTATGAGCACCTTCTTGAGAGCATAGTTGTCATTCTTAGTGTAATGTGCTTGTATAAAAACTTGGTTAATTATGGCATAACTTTGATTCTTGTATCTTTGATATCTTTACTTCTAGTATTCACTTGAACTTCAGAGGTGCCTTGGAATTTATGTTGTGCTCTTCAATCAAAGGCAAGAAAGATACCACTCTATCATACCTTCTTATGAGCATTGAAATGTTGCTTATGTTTATGTTTCATGCTACTTATTATTATTGAGTTGGAATCTCTTCATAGCTTGCAATGACTATTGAGTAGACTTAGTTGCATACTCCTTATTATGAATTGTCTAAGTATATACTCGTGTGCTGAGAATATTTACATCATATGAAGAAAATGTGTTTGTGAAAGTTCTTTTATCGCACTCAATTTTCACTGAATTGCATAAGGACAAGCAATAAGCTAAGATTGGGGGAGTTGATATGTCCAAAACGTATCTACTTTGCCGAACAATTTTGCTATTGTTTCTCCTCTAAACTTGTGTGATTTGGATACAACTAACATGGACTGACGCTATTTTCAGCAGAATTACCTTGGTGTCTAGTTTTTGTGTAGAAGATCAACTATCAGGAAAAATCCCGGAAAATATGCAATAAATCCTATTTCACCAGAAGACTCACGGAGCCTAAAGACGATACGGAGTGGGGATGCGAGGGGCCCACACCCCCTGGCCGCGCGGGCTAGGCCTGGCCGCGCCTAGGAGGGGTGTGGCCGCCTCGGCCACCCCCTCGGCCTCCATCTTTGCCTATAATATGCCTCTTGACCTAAAAAACGAGGGGGGTTCGATGTTTTTCTATAAAGAGTTCCGCTGCGCCGGCACCACCAAAAACCACGATTTAGAACCAGAAACTCCGTTCTGGCACCCTGCCGGGACGGGGAATTTGGAGAGGATCATCTCCATCATCATCGCCGACGCCTCTCCATCAACCATCCATGTTTCCCCATCCATGAGTGAGTAATCCCCCGCTATAGGCTATGGGGATGTTAGGGATTGGATTCTATCATGTAATCGAATAAGATTGTTAGGGCATGGTGCCTAGTATCTCTATTAGTGCTATTTGACTTTGTTGCAACTTGTTGTGCTTAATGCTTGTCACTAGGGCCCGAGTGCCATGATCTCAGATCTGAACTTATTATGGATTCATGATGATAGTATTGTTTGTGATCTTATCTACAAGTTGTGTACACATATCATTTTCCGGATCCAAAGGCCCCGAAGTGACAGAAATTGGGATAGCCGAAGGGGATGGCTGTGGTGAGGATCATGTGTGTTCATGGAGTGTTAATGCTTTGCTCCGGTGCTCTATTAAAAGGAGTACCTTAATTTCCAGTGGATTCCCTTGAGGTCCCGCTGCAACGGGCTGGCAGGACAAAAGATGTTGTGCAAGTTCTCATTGTGAGCACATATGACTATATTTGGAACACATGCCTATGATTGTTTAGTACTTGGATGCTTTATCTTATTTATCTGCAATAGCCTTAGATCTTTAAGTTATATGAATAGTCTCATCCATGCAATGCCTGTCCATCCATCCATATGGCTATCGCACTCATATCCTGCTGTTTGCTAGTATTTTTACTACTGCCTTTGATTTACTGCTACTGTTACTTTGCTATTTCTACTACAAAACTGTTGCTACTGATAAACTGCTGTAAGAAAGACTATTTCCAGGTGTAGCTGAATTGACAACTCAGTTGTTAAGGCTTATAAGTATTCTTTGGCTCTCCTTGTGTCGAATCAATAAATTGGGTAATACTACACTCGAAGACTGTTGCGATCCCCCATACTTGTGGGTCATCAGTAACTATGGGACAACATATAGGTCGCAGATTTAATATTATACATCATGCTAGTAGAACTCTCAATAGTGCTCAAAATAATTATGCTAAAGGAAGAAATAGAGATTTTTGCTATATTTTTCTCTTGCGATAAATTTAGTTCTTATATAGTTGATGCAAAAATAAGAGTTAATACGGATTGTGATGGCTTAAAGGAACTACTTGAGAGAGAAAATCATAAGACAAGACTGATCCCTTGAATCCTTTTACTTCAAGAATTTGAGTTACAGATTATGCACAGGCAAGAAATAAAGATGTTGGATGCACTATCCATATTTTCCCAGCAAGACACCAATCTTATTGAGAGGGACTTTAGTCCTAGAGATTTTCATTTACGAGAATTATTAGATGAAGTAAGGTCAATCCCTCCAAAAGAGAAGAAATCCTTGTTTTTGGAGGAGCTTTTCATCCTCGAATAAATAAACGGTAAGTGCAAGGTAAGTTTTCTTACTCTAATAAGTGATTTGCTTTCACAGTTTTTACTACTAAAATTTTTTCCTTTGAATTCCTCTTGTTTTACTGAAGTTTTTGAAGGGTTTCTGTAACTATACGGGCGCAACTATACGGCCGGAGAAAAATCTCCCGCCGTATAGTTGGTCGTTGAAGGTTCTGTACCCTTCTTCAAAATAATTTTCGGCCTCTGGAAACTATACGGCCAAACTATATAGTCGAAGGAAAAACCTCCCGCCATATAGTTGGTCGTTAAACTTTCTGGATGGTTCGACCCTTTTTCGCGTTTTTATTCATCTCAAAAAAGAGGTTTTGTCGGTTCCAAGTCGGTAACTAAATCGACCTGGACTCGAGATATTTGGAAATATCTGCCTGGAACCAACTATATGGCCGGAGATATAAGGCCCGTGACCATATAGTTGGTCGTTACGCGACAGGACTCCTCCAAATCCATGATTTATTTTCCTATACCGTTAAGATTTTTTTCTTAGGTTTGAATTTGGTGTTTCTTGCGAGGTTTACCAACCTATGGCCCCTCTTATATACTGCCCTTGTCTATCTCTCTAATCATAATCACCAGGAACCAACTACCTCTTGTTCATACAAGAGAACACACCACAAAGAGGAACTCAGATCCGAGAAGTCAAGGAGAGGAGTTCCTATGGATATCGGAAGCAATAGCGAGCAGGGCGAGGAGATCAGGACCCTACCTATGGAGTTTCTTGAAGCCAATAGAGAACGCTGGAAGAAGGAGTTGAAGTCCCTTGAGATGAAGATCACAGAGATGGACAAGGAGGCGCCGGGGACACCCAGGCATCTTCGGTGGCTACGATTCTATCTTGATAAACTCGATGAGGATATCAAGCAGACCATCGAAGCAGGTGTTTCTATGAGTCTTAAGGAGATCAAAACCCTCCAAAATAACAATGAGATGATTAAAGAACAAGTGAAAGTGATGGAGACGAATAATCTCCTCTATAAGCTGCACATTAAAGAACTGCAGGACATCAATCAATCCCTCCGTCTTAGTCTGGCCCATGAAGAGAAGATACCACGTGTTATGGCTCCACAGTGATCTACAATAATCACGGTATCAAATAATCATGATGGATTATTTGATCCCGCCTGGATTGATTCCAAGCTCGGGGAGATCTTTAAGACCTTGTAACCTATCTTATAAGTTTTACATTACTATTTTAGTTTTGCATTAGTTCAAGTTTAGAAATAAAGCTTGCATCACTATAATTCCCTTCAGGAATAATCGATCCCTTTTATGAAATTCTGAGTTTATTATTATATATGGAGCATTATTGAGTTTGTGCTTGTCTTATTAGATATATGAATGTCTTGAGTATAATTTTACTTGCACTTGATGATAGCAATAGGAGTCTTCCACACCATTGGAACTAATGGAACATATAAAGATAATTTAGTCAATATGTTGTAAGTTCATGGTTCGATTTATAAAGAAAAAATATATATGATCAGTCAAGTTGAGAAAGAACCGTGAACAAAGGACAATTAAAAAGTTCTATCAAATTAGAGTAAGAACAAGTCGAGGTAGAGTCTTCAAGCCGCAAATATGCTTCATATACAATTAGAGTTTGGTAATTGAGATCATTAAAATTTGTATTCGTACATGAAGTGGAATGTATGGCTAGCTCCTTTACACATCACTTAAACAAAAGTGTGAGCATATATATAAAATGAAAGAAGAAAAGAGATAAGAAAAAGAGCGAATGTGCAAAGAGCAAATATGCATACACCATTGTATTGTGGTAAGACGAAGAAACGTTTGAGATTTTGAATCCCAAGTGAATGTGTTAATCCTAAAACACTTTGGACTACCTCGTTAACTCATTCGGTCGAATCGAATACTTCTATATCACGTTGAGAGTAATCTTTTGTGAACTATTAAATGCTAAGGTGTGGAAGCCTGCTAATATTATTCAGATGGTTCAAGTAAGGTACTATTCATGAACTTGTTCCTATGTATCATATATGATAAACACATGCTGCAACTGCCTCATTTATTTTATCGACTCATCTTCATGAATATGAGGATCACATCCATTAAAGCTAAACTTGATCAGAACAAGCAAGATTCTAAGCTTGGGGAAGTTGATGAGTGTATATTTGCATCATGTTTTATATTATTATTTTGCATTGTAGTAGTAGGATCTTGGTATTTTATGGCGCTCGCGCGCATATTTTATGTCTATTTTCATCAGGATCGAGACATATGATGGACACGATGGACACAATCCTTGGAGAAGTTGTACTAGAGCGAAGAGGAGGCAAAAACAACGTAAATCACTTATTTGGGAAATATCAATAACACCAGAAGAAAACCTGAAGCAAACAAAGCATACAAAAGGTTTAACGACCAACTATACTATAAGATCCCGCCTTTATAAAGGAAAAGGGATCCCTGTGATTGCAATGCTAGTCCCTGGATCAATGCTAGCATCCACAGTTTAAGATGAAGTACACAGAAACAAAGGTCATTATTACAGTCATTCCAGAGACAACATAGTCTTTACAACTCCATGGCCACAGGCCTAGTACAAGAGTTTAAACAAGTAATAAGATAAATAAGTCTTCATCTTCATGTGCCACAGGCAAGCATGTTGAGTGTAGACTCATGACTCCTAATCATCATCAGAATATCCTGCAACATCACAAGTTACAGCCACAGTGGGTCAATACATTGTAATAGTATTGGCAAGTGATACCTTAGTAGAATATTGGTGGACTAGATACTATATGCAATTTGGCTAAGTGTAGCTTAGGCTTGCTTTGCTCAAAATAGGTTTTTCCTATTAGTTCGAAACACTAAGTTTTTCTTTGTCAAAAACTTTACCCAAGGAACCACCAATAGACATTGGGTCCTTCACCCTTGTTCAACCACAAATTTTACTTAGAAATTGGGATGAGGAGATTCTTGATAGCTTCCATGTCTTGATGCTCAAATTGTCCAATACCAGGGACATGGCTAAGTACTTAGATTCTTCCATCTGCAGTGGTTGTGCACTTTCCCCACAAGTCTTGATTTTCACCAAGACAAGACCTTTCAGAAGCCTTCCCTTAGACCAAATGGATGCGCTCCAACCTATCATCCCACTACCACCAACTGTCCAAATGGCTAAGTTATTGCAACCTATATGATCCAGGCAGAGCCCATATTGCCAAGTGGCTGCACTAGAAGCTTCTTAACATTTGGCCTCTCAAATCCCTTTGTTCCTGGGTGGCTTTCCACAAGTGAGATACACAAGTTAAACCATAGAAATGGGCCTTGTGTAACCACTCAACATAAACCATTCCTTCCATTCCACCCAGGTGTTTCATTCACTTAGTTGTTTTATTAAGAAAAAACACAAGTCCAAAGACTTAGAAATATTTTACCATAGCATGAATAATTTACCACCCTTGGTTGCTACTAGCTAGGCTAAGAATGGCATATCTAAGCATCTTAACTTAGAAATTTCTAGCAATTCTACAACTACTAGGATGTCCCAAGCATAGTATATAAGCAAAATATAACCATGCAAGACTAGCAAAATATTTCTAATGCATAGTAGAAAAACATAGGGATAAAATATCATGAAGCACCACTTGCCTTGGTAGTTCGCGGAGCAACAATCCTCACAATCACAATCACTATTTGCACCAAAATCTACACATAAAATGATAGCACCAAATCACATACAAAATAAATACAAGAAAAAATATATGGATGCATGCAATATGACATGTGATGACTTTCTATACTCAACAAGACAAGTGCACAGTACTGGTTCATAAGCAAGTTCAAAACTTGCCAAACAAACTTTATTTGAACACTAAAACATTTCTCAAATTATTAATATACACAAAATAGACCTACACATGTTTCTGTGATTAAAACCATTTTAACAGAAACAAAACATTAAACACATTGCATATTTGGAAAGGGCTTCCTCTCCTGATTCCATTGATATAAAATTCATCAAATTTGGACGTGGAAATCAAAAGTTATGATTAAAACAAGTTTAAACAACTAATAGATTCAAATCAGAAATTTAAAACAAACTAACAGACACGCGGCGCAATCCTATTGGTTGATACCGCTTCGCACTGGATCGCGTCTGTGAGCCATCAGATCTAACTTAAACGCGCGGCCCAGATCTAATCTTACCGTTTCTCCTAGGATCCATCGTATCCACAGGATCTAGATCTAACGATCCTAAACAACCTGACCATCTAGTGGCGGCGCTAGCGGTGGTGACAGGCGGCGACGGCTCTGTCCACGGCGGCGTGGTGGCTACAGGGGGTTCTGGGGTCGTCGAAGATGCTTACCAGACTCGCGGCGATGTACTGAAGCTGAACATGGCGATGGCTTGACAAGGGGCGCACGGACACAGCAGCACGAGCTAGTCGGAGTTGCGGGCGGCGTCGGATGCTCTCTGTCGGAGTCGAAAGCGACGTTCTAGGGAACGAGGATTCAAACTAAAGGCGTTAGCAGATGCGCTAGATGTAGGCGAACGCGTTCGTGTGATTCGGAGACGGAGGGGAACACGAGGCTCACCGAATTTTGTCGCCGGAGTTGGAGACGTCGTCGGGAACTTGCGGTGCTTGATGGAGTCGACGACCTGGGGCAGTACAGGATGAACTAAGGGCGTCAGTAGGAGCGCAAGGATGTTGCGAAGCTGTCTGCATGAATCAGAGAGGAAGGCGCGCACGGAGCTCACCGGGATTGGTCATCGGAGTGGGCTCTGTCTGCGGCGGTGCAAGGGCGATTACGGGCAGCCTGGGGGCGCTCTGTGCTCGGGGTCTGGGGGAAAATGGAGTGGGGGCAGAGGGGGTTTAAGTAGGCGATACGGGGGCGTGAATCACTCCAGCATTCAACGGGAATTGACGACGCGAATTAACCAGGAAACGCTCGACATGATTTGGGGAAGAACACGTCGCCGGGGTGGAGAAGAAGACCGTTGCGCGAGCCGCGTTGTCAGTGAGAGAAACAGAGGGGAGGTGGGGTCCTTGCGTCAGCGACTCTGGGGGTGTGTCTGCGGGTAGAGGAAAATGATTCGCGGGAGGGGTAGTTGGGCTAGGTTGGGTCGAACTGGGCTGGTTG
Organism: Avena sativa; assembly: GCA_916181665.1. Lineage (NCBI taxonomy): Eukaryota > Viridiplantae > Streptophyta > Magnoliopsida > Poales > Poaceae > Avena > Avena sativa. The sequence goes on along the minus strand of OV702280.1, from coordinate 58,444,502 downwards.
GGTCTGTTTTAGCTGTTTGGCTTATTTTTTTCTCCTTATTCCCTTTTCTTTTTCTGTTTGAATATCTAAAACTGATTTCAAACTCCAATTTCAAATCTCCTCTGGTCTTTTGTATAGTGAATCTTGCACTCAAATAAGTGTCAAACCTATCTGTTTATAAAACCCAACTTGGGTCATTTGAGAAATAGAATAAAACCAAGCCATTATGTGATATAATAATTGGCATAATCTTGGTTTTATTTCACACTTTGTTTGGAAACTTTATTCAAGCTTTTGAAATCACTTATGTTTGAATACAAAACACTACTAAATAAATATTTGCACCTTACTCATTAGCAAGTAGCCCAAAGGCTAAAGTATTCATACATAAAATAATGAGCAATATATGCTCTTGTTTTTGAAATGATTTTGAAATGAAACCCTAAATGATCATGGATGCATGGATGATATGAATGAGTTTGAAACATGATTTTAGGGATGTTACAAATCTAAGCCCCTTAAGGTGAATCTCGCCCTCGAGATTCGGATTGGCTAGCAAATAGGTGAGGGTGGTCTTTCCGAAGATCATCTTCTCTTTCCCATGTTGCTTCTTCTTCTGAATGATGGTTCCATTGAACTTTGCAGAACTTGATAGTCTTAGTCTGAGTAACTCTTTCTACAGTCTCAAGAATCTTGATGGGTTTCTCTTCATAAGTGAGATCACTTTCCAATTGGACTTCTTCCAAAGGTATAGTATCCTTCAAAGAAGTCTCTTCCATTTCCGAATGACATTTATTAAGCTGACTCACACGAAACACATTATGAATAGCTAAGAAAGACTCTGGCAATTCAATATCATAGGCTACTTCTCCTTTGCGACTCAGAATCTTGAATGGTCCAACATATCTTGGGGCCAATTTTCCTTTGACACCAAATCTCTTCACTCCACGGAGTGGTGACACTCTAAGATAAGCTCTATCCCCAACTTCATAGGTGACTTCTCTACGCTTAGGGTCTGCGTAGCTCTTTTGTCGGGACTGTGCTATCTTCAATCTGTCCTTAACCAGCTTGACTTTCTCTTCGGCTTCTTTGATTAGTTCTGGTCCGAACAAACTTCTTTCTCCCACACCATTCCATAGCAATGGGGTGGTACACTTTCTCCCATAAAGAAACTCAAATGGTGCCATCTCAATACTGGCTTGATAGCTGTTATTATAGGAAAATTCCGCGTAAGGCAGACTTTCATCCCAACTGGCTCCATAGTCTAGGGCACATGCCCTCAACATATCTTCAAGAATCTGATTAGTCCTTTCTGTCTGTCCATCAGTCTGAGGATGAAAAGCGGTGCTGAATTCCAACCTCGTTCCCAATGACTAATGTAATTGCCTCCAAAAATGAGAAGTGAATTATGTTCCTCTATCAGACACAATACTCTTGGGTACTCCATGTAGACATACAATTCTGCTCATGTAGATCTTGGCTAACTTAGCACTTGTATAGGTTGTCTTCACGGGTATGAAATGAGCCACTTTAGTTAGGCGAGCCACTACTACCCAAATGGAATCATATCCTGACCGAGTCCTTGGCAATCCGGTAATGAAGTCCATACCAATCTTGTCCCACTTCCAATCAGGAATAGGTAGTGGTTGAAGCAATCCTGCTGGTTTCTGGTGTTCCGTCTTCACTCTGCTACATACATCACACAATGCAATATGTTCGGCGATGTCCTTCTTGAGATTATTCCACCAAAATCTTTCCTTCATATCCATGTACATTTTGGTGTTACCCGGATGGATAGAATATGGTGAGTTGTGTGCTTCTTGTAAAATCACTTTCCGAAGCTCCGGATCTTGTGGAACACAGATACGTTTTCCATGCCATAAAGTACCCTGTTCGTCTTCATGGAATCCTTTGGCTTTTCCTTTGGCAATCTTTTCCTTAATCTCTTCAATTTCTTTATCAGTCTTCTGGGCTTCTTTGATCTTGTCCAACAAAGTAGTTTGAACATCCAAAGACATGAGATGTCCTTCAGGCACAATCTCCAATCTGAGATCTCTAAATTGGGCACACAGATCATCTGGCAATTCTCCCTTAGTAAGTCCATTCACAAAAACCTTACGGCTTAGAGCATCCTCTACAACATTTGCTTTACCGGGGTGGTATTGCAAACTCAAGTCATAGTCCTTGATGAGTTCAAGCCATCTTCTTTGTCTCATGTTAATTTCCTTCTGGGTGAAGATATACTTCAAACTCTTGTGATCTGTGAACACTTCACATCGCTTTCCCAAAAGATAATGTTTCCATGTTTTGAGTGCATGGACAACAGAGGATAACTCTAAATCATGAGTAGGGTAGTTCACATCATGAGTTTTGAGTTTTCTCGAGGCATAATCCACTACTTTCCCTTCTTGCATAAGTACTGCACCTAATCCATGATGAGATGCATCGCAATACACTTGGAAATCCTTCTCCAAATCTGGCAGACATAAGACTGGTGCTGTCACAAGTCTCTTCTTCAATTCTTGAAAGCTGAGTTCACAACCTTCAGACCAGGCAAATTTCTTGTCTTTCTTTAGCAATTCAGTCATAGGTTTTGCTACCTTGGAGAAATTCTCAATGAACCTTCTGTAGTAACCTGCTAAACCAAGGAAACTATGAACTTATTTTACTGACTTGGGAGATTCCCATTCAGTTACAGCTGAAACTTTAGCAGGATCAACTGCTACGCCATCTCCTGACACAACGTGTCCAAGAAAACCAACTTCATTCAACCAAAATTCACACTTGCTGAATTTGGCATACAGTTTATGCTCTCTAAGCTTCTCAAGTATCAAGCGCAAATGTCCTTCATGCTCTTCTTTGCTCTTGGAGTAGATCAAAATGTCATCGATGAAACGACAACAAACTTATCAAGAAATTCCATGAACACCTTGTTCATCATATTCATGAAGTATGCTGGTGCATTGGTCAAACCAAATGGCATCACGGTATACTCATACAATCCATACCTTGTGGTGAAAGCTGTCTTAGGTATGTCTTGTTCCCTTATCTTAAGTTGGAAATATCCCGACCGAAGATCAATCTTTGAGAACACACAAGCTCCTTCTAGCCGATCAAACAAATCACTGATTCTAGGCAAAGGGTATTTGTTCTTGATAGTCACCTCATTGAGTGAACGGTAATATATGCATAACCTTTGACTTCTATCCTTCTTTTCCACAAATAAAACTGGTGCTCCCCAAGATGAGGAACTTGGTTGGATAAAACCTTTATGCAACTGTTCTCCAAGCTGCTTCTTGAGTTCTTTCAACTCATCAACTGACATCTTGTATGGTCTTTTTGCTATTGGTCCAGATCCTGGCAGCAAATCAATGAGAAATTCCACATCTCTATCTGGTGGCATTCCCGGAAATTCTTCTGGAAACACATCGGGATATTCACTCACAATTGGCACACTGTCTATGCTAACCCCCTTAAGAGAATTTAGCTTACTCCCTTTTTATTCAAAGTTAGACTTGAATCTAATCCGTTTCTTCTCTGGGGTTGTGAGTGCAACAGTACGATTAGCACAATCTAGTACTCCTTCATACTTAGCCATCCAATCCATTCCCAATATTATATCCAGTCCTTGAGAATCTAGGATTTATGAGACTCACTAGAAACTTATGCTTTCCAAACTCTATCACTAGATCCCGGCATCCAAGACTTACTATCATATCTCCACCTGGAGAACTAACTTTTATTAGACATCCATGTTTTCAGTTGGAAACCCATTTCTATCAACAAATGCTTTTGATATGAATGAATGCGATGCTCCAGTATCAAAAAGAACAAGTGCTAGAATAGAATTGAGTTTGAACTTACCAGCAACAGCATCTGGCTCTTCATAGATTTCCTCCACATTAATGTGGTTCACTTGTCCCTTCTGAAAATGGTTAGGCTTGTTGGGTCCTTCAACTTTCTTTTCCGGGCATTCATTTGCATAATGCCCCATCTTATTGCACTTGAAACACTCAACCTGACTAATATCCTTCTTGACAGGCTGGCTTCCACTGCCACTTCCACTACCACTGTGGTGGTTATTATACCCACCCTTGTGATTCTTGTACTTGTCATTGTCATGACTACGGTGATGTTTGTTGTCATGAAGACGGTTGTGGTTGTGGTGCTTGTTGAACTTCCCATGCTTGTGGGATCCTGAACTCCCACTATCATCATAATGGGAACGTTTGTGAGACGATCCCGAGCTGTGCTTGTCTGAGTGCTTTCTCTTCCTGCTTTCCACTTGTTTCATTTTGTTCTCCAAAATAGCAGCCTTGTCACAAAGAGACTGGTATGTGGGAACATAGGCCACTGCCAGCTGAAGGTTCAGTTCATCATTCAACCCTTCAAGGAACTTTTCCTTCCTCTTAGCATCAGTGTCAACTTCATCCGGTGCATATCGCGCCAGATTGTTGAACTCCTCAATATATTCAGCCACGCTGCAGTGGCGCTGCTTCAGGTTATGGAACTCTTTCTTCTTCAAACTCATCACTCCGGAAGAGATGTGAGCAATATGGAAACCTTCTTCAAAGATAGCCCATGTCACATCTGCAATGGGAGTGGTGATCTGAAAGTTATCCCACCAAGTAGTTGCTGGTCCTTCCAACAAATGTGCTGCAAATCTGACTTTTTCTTCATCAGTACAGCCAACAGTTACCAAGTCTTTGTTCACAGAGCGTAGCCAATCATTGGCCACCATAGGATCAGTTGTTCCTGAGAACTTTGCTGGCCTCAGTCTCAAGAACCTGGTAAGCATGTCAAAACCCGGGGGGTTGTTGTTGTTGTTCTTGTTCTGGATGAACGTAGTCATCATCTGCATCAGCTGAGTCTGAGTTGTCATCATTTGCTGCATCTTAGGGGTGATGTTGTTGTTGTTGGGGTTGGGATTGGCACGACGGGGAGGCATATGTGGTTTGTTCAATAGAGATAAGAATGAGATACCCATAGATGCTAACATGCACAACACATCACATAAACAATCACCAAACATGCATCATAATAAAAATAGTTCAAGAACAAAAACGACAAGTTTGCAAAGTAAACACACCAATAACAAGTCATCCACATGTTGGATGGTCATTGCGACTCAATGAAAAACATGATAAATAAATGATAAATGAGTAGTCATCACTACTCCTCGGCATCAACCTCCTCCTCAACAAAGGTAAGACCTGCATTCTCCATAGCGGTCTTGTATTCCTCGACATTGGTGGCCAAGGTCTCTACTTTGGCTTTGAGAGCCCTCTTCTGAGAACGAAGCCTCTCAATCACAGTCTGCTGATGCTCGAGCTCGAAGTCCTTGGCCTCCAGTTCTGCAGTCATGTCTCGAATCCTCTTGTTCCTATCTTGGACTCGCTTCTCTTGACTCTTGAACTTTCTGTCCTGACTCTCGAACTTGGCCTCCATCTCCTTGACTATCTCATATTGCTCCGCTAAGAGCTTGTCCTTCTCATGAAACTGCACCTGGAGTTCGTCATTGCTAAGCATGACATTGGTCCTATCAGTGTCCACGTGCCTAAGAAGAACCTCTAAGTCCTGGAGGTGTAGATGAATCGGCTCTGCTGTCTCCCTCGAAGTATCCTCGAAGTCAATGGCCTCTCCATCCTCATCACGTCTACCGAAGGCGTGGAAGTGAGTACCTCTAACCTGTCGAGAGTGTCTCCCTAACAGACATCCAATCAAGTCCTGCATGACTACCTCTAGGCCTCTCTCCTTGTCATCGTGCATGAGCTTGAAGATGATTGCCTCCGTGGTAGGCTCAGTCTGGCGTCCGGGCTGATTGACCTTGAAACCCCAAAGGTCTTTCCTCTCAAACTTGGTGAGGGGAAGCACCATGATAGTAGGAAGAGGGATATTGAGCAAAGTAGTGAGCTCAATAATACGAGGACCAAAATGAGTTCCCTAGAACTCTTCAACAGTGCTGATAGTAACATTAGGCATCTATTTAATAAGATAGAAAAAGTTAGAATCAACACAATTTTAAGACAAATCTCAAGACATGGCATCACATGCATAACATTGACAAACACACAAGTCATAGCATACATAAAATCCAATACAAACAACCAAGGTTCAACTTATTTTAAACAACATTTTGGAAAAAAAATAAAAGGATAGGTGTGGTGGTCCAACTAACGAAGTACGCTTACAATTCCATCTCACTTGCCAAGTTGGCTAAAAGGGCATCCCTAGAGGCAATCTGTTTGTCTAGATCACCCATTGCTAAGTCTATGATGTCCTTCCTTAGGCTTTGGTTGATATCCTCTAGCTCTTGGGTGTGCTTCTTTTCTTCCCTAAGATCATTCTGAGTGTTAAGCATTCTGCACTTGATTCTATCACCAAGTTCTTTGATGGCCCTCCAAGCTGCATCCTTGCTGAATCAAAGAATGTAGTGTGCATCATTGTGTTGGTGACCATGCAGAATCCTGAGTCCTTGTGGTTGTCTTCCTTGTTTTTATACAAGTGAAGCTGCTCCCACCAGTACTCAACTCCTTCATCCATCACAGGAAAACCTTTGTACACAGCTGCACCATGTATTCCCATCGCAACCATGAGGTCCTTGAGAGCCTTGGGGAACTCTGTCTCACATTCGAAAGTCATAGTCATGAGTGGTCCCTTCTTCACGGCTTCGTTGATGGAGTTCATCTACAAATAGAGATGAGAGAGAAGATTAGAAAAGTTTACGAGAAGAAAAGACAAGTGTGGAAGTTGTTGAAATTTTTTTCCTTAGTGGTTTTCCAATCCTAGGGTCCTAATCCTACAGGCAACACAGTGCTCTGATACCATCTGTAAGATCCGTCATTTATAAAGGAAAAGGGATCCCTGTGATTGCAATGCTAGTCCCTAGATCAATGCTAGCATCCACAGTTTAATATGAGTACACAAAAACAAAGGTCATTATTACAGTCATTCCAGAGACAACATAGTCTGTACAACTCCATGGCCACAGGCCTAGTACAAGAGTTTAAACAAGTAATAAGATAAATAAGTCTTCATCTTCATGTGCCACAGGCAAGCATGTTGAGTGTAGACTCATGACTCCTAATCATCATCAGAATATACTGCAACATCACAAGTTACAGCCACAGTGGGTCAATACATTGGAATAGTATTGGTAAGTGATACCTTAGTAGAATATTGGTGGACTACATACTATATGCAATTTGGCTAAGTGTAGCTTAGGCTTGCTTTGCTCAAAATAGGTTTTTCCTATTAGTTGGAAACACTAAGTTTTTCTTTGTCAAAAACTTTACCCAAGGAACCACCAATAGACATTGGGGTCCTTCACCCTTGTTCAACCACAAATTTTACTTAGAAATTGGGATGAGGAGATTCTTGATAGCTTCCATGTCTTGATGCTCAAATTGTCCAATACCAGGTACATGTCTTATTACTTAGATTCTTCCATCTGCAGTGGTTGTGCACTTTCCCCACAAGTCTTGATTTTCACCAAGACAGGACCTTTCAGAAGCCTTCCCTTAGACCAAATGGACGCGCTCCAACCTATCATCCCACTACCACTAACTGTCCAAATGGATAAGTTATTGCAACCTATATGATCCAGGCAGAGCCCATATTGCCAAGTGGCTGCACTAGAAGCTTCTTAACATTTGGCCTCTCAAATCCCTTTGTTCCTGGGTGGCTTTCCACAAGTGAGATACACAAGGTAAACCATAGAAATGGGCCTTGCGTAACCATTCAACATAAACCATTCCTTCCATTCCACCCAGGTGTTTCATTCACTTAGTTGTTTTATTAAGCAAAAACACAAGTCCAAAGACTTAGAAATATTTTACCATAGCTTGAATAATTTACCACCCTTGGTTGCTACTAGCTAGGCTAAGCATGGCATAGCTAAGCATCTTAACTTAGAAATTTCTAGCAATTCTACAACTACTAGGATTTCCCAAGCATAGTATATAAGCAAAATATAACCATGCAAGACTAGCAAAATATTTCTAATACATAGTAGAAAAACATAGGGATAAAAATATCATGAAGCACCACTTGCCTTGGTAGTTGGGGGAGCAACAATCCTCACAATCACAATCACTATTTGCACCAAAATCTACACATAAAATGATAGCACCAAATCACATACAAAAGAAATACAAGCAAAAATATATGGATGCATGCAATATGACATGTGATAATTTTCTATACTCAACAAGAAAAGTGCACAGTACTGGTTCGTAAGCAAGTTCAAAACTTGCCAAACAAACTTTATTTGAACACTAAAACATTTCTCAAATAATTAATATACACAAAATAGACCTACACATGTTTCTATGATTAAAGTCATTTTAACAGAAACAAAACATTAAACACAATGCATATTTGGAAAGGGCTTTCTCTCCTGATTCCATTGATATAAAATTCATCAAATTTGGACGTGGAAATCAAAAGTTATGATTAAAACAAGTTTAAACATCTAATAGATTCAAATCAGAAATATAAAAAAAACTAACAGACACGCGGCGCAATCCTATTGGTTGATACCGCTTCACACTGGATCGCGTTTGTGAGCCGTCAGATCTAACTTAAACACGCGGCCCAGATCTAATCTTACCGTTTCGCCTAGGATCTATCGTATCCACAGGATCTAGATCTAACGATCCTAAGCAACCTGACCATCTAGTGGCGGCGCTAGCGGCGGTGACAGGCGGCGACGGCTCTGTCCACGGCGGCGCGGTGGCTACAGGGGGTTCTGGGGTCGTCGAAGATGCTTACCAGACTCGCGGCGATGTACTAAAGCTCAACGTGGCGATGGCTTGGCAAGGGGCGCACGGACACAGCAGCACGAGCTCGTCGGAGTTGCGGGCGGCGTCGGATGCTCTCTGTCGGAGTCGAAGGCGATGTTCTGGGGCACGAGGATTCAAACTAAAGGCGTTAGCAAATGTGCTAGATGAGGCGAATGCGTTCGTGTGATTCAGAGACGGAGGGGAACACAAGGCTCACCGAATTTTTTCGCCGGAGTTGGAGACGTCGTCGGGAACTTGCGGTGCTTGATGGAGTCGACGACCTGGGGCAGTACAGGATGAACTAAGGGCGTCAGTAGGAGCGCAAGGATGTTGCGAAGCTGTCTGCATGAATCAGAGAGGAAGGCGCGCATGAAGCTCACCGGGATTGGTCACCGGAGGGGTTTTAAGTAGCCGAGACGGGGGAGTGAATCACTCCAGCATTCAACAGGAATTGACGACGCGAATTAACCAGGAAACGCTCGGCGTGATTTGGGGAAGAACATGTCGCCGGGGTGGAGAAGAAGACCATTGCGCGGGTCGCATTGTCAGTGAGAGAAACAGAGGGGAGGTGGGGTCCTTGCGTCATCGACTCTAGGGGTGTGTCTGCGGGTAGAGGAAAACGATTCGCGGGAGGGGTAGTTGGGCTAGGTTGGGTCGAACTGGGCTGGTTGGGCCTGTTTAGCTGTTTGGCTTATTTTTTTCTCCTTAATCCCTTTTCTTTTTTCTGTTTGAATATCTAAAACTGATTTCAAACTCCAGTTTCAAATCTGTTTGATTTCAAATCTCCTCTAGACTTTTGTACAGTGAATCTTGCACTCAAATAATTGTCAAACCTATCTGTTTATAAAAACCAACTTGGGTCATTTGAGAAATAGAATAAAACCAAGCCATTATGTGATATAATAATTGGCATAATCTTGGTTTTATTTCACACTTTGTTTGGAAACTTTATTCAAGCTTTTGAAATCACTTATGTTTGAATACAAAACACTACTGAATAAATATTTGCACCTTACTCATTAGCAAGTAGCCCAAAGGCTAAAGTATTCATACATAAAATAATGAGCAATATATGCTTTTGTTTTTGAAATGATTTTGAAATGAAACCCTAAATGATCATGGATGCATGGATGATATGAATGAGTTTGAAACATGATTTTAGGGATGTTACATATACGACGGGAATAATTTTTCTGACTGTATAGTTCCCGCCGTATAGTTGTCATCGACACCGCCTACTCAAATAGTTTCACCCTGTGCAATTGGATCAGGGAGACGACATATAGAACACCCATAAATCACCGAAACCTCACCTCGGGAAGGCATCTGGAGGGGGAAATCATCCACCGGGGATCCATCTTCGACCTGCGATGATCTGGGAGGCTAAGGCATCGATCTTCATCAACAACCGTTGCATCACCACCATATCCATCCATCCCATCTACATATTGTCTAGATCTTGTTGTAATTTCTGTACTCGTTGTGGATTTATACAAGTACTATTCATCTATGATAGATTCCATTACTTTTGCCATGATGTTGATTGCCTCCATGTCTGAGTAGATCATTAGTTCTTGGGGAGATGGAGAAACCCTAGTATGAGATTGAAATAAGATAAAGTTTATTATGATATTCATCGTTGTGGCCATGTGTTAGATTGTATTCATCTTGATGTTGGGAGAAGTCAGCCTCTCAATATTTGCCTCTTGTGGGGACTTGATGGAGGGAACTACTTGTTGGTAGACGGAGGTGTGTTAGCACTTACAGTGACTATAAAGTTGTTGGCACTCCTTATGTATCAAATTGGCAACCGAGGAAACTCAAAGAACACTATCCATGCCATGCGATACGTCCTTCGGAATTAAGTCCCTTAATAGCGCAATAATTTAATTGATGTTGATTATTGTCTATTGTGGTTATGAGAATAATGTGAGCAGTGGTTACTGCCTATTTGTCCAAATACGGAGTTCCTCCCACACATACATAGTTGAGAATGCTCATGATAATAATCTTTGCCTTAGACCTTTATAATGCTAGTGGTGTATCCGCTAATCCCTCAGAATGCTTTTCCCCATTACAGATTCTAATCTCTTTTACACACGCGATACTCACTTTATGTATTTAGTTTGTTTTACTTTATTTTTTGTTCTCTTATACCAAAAACCCAAAAACACCTTTTTACACAATACTCACATTTTATCTTGTTACTTAGAACTTTATTTTAGCATTTCTATTTTCATATTTAATTCAAGAATTCTTAGACTTCAGACTCCTGCTCCATGTGGGATCGATATCTTTAGTTCGAAACTAGATACAAATGATCTGTGCACTTGTAGTCATCAACGCTTCACTCCAATGTGACCAAGACGATGGTGCCACATGTATGTAGAGTTATCATTCAATTTCATTCATTTAGCATCTATATTAGGAACATGTGTATCACTACTATAGAGATTGAATAAGAATTTACCATCTATCATAGGTGCATGACCATAAAAGATATTACTCATATAAATCGAACAACCATTAATCTCGAACTTAAAAAAGTAACTGTCTCGCAATAAAAAAGATACAGATATAATGTTCATGCTTAATGCAGGAACCTAATAACAATTATTAAGTATAAAACTAATCCCGATGGTAGATGAAGAGGGAGCGTGCCGATAGCAACCACATCAACTTTGGATCCATTTCCAACGCGCATCGTCACCTCGTCTCTCGCTAGTCTTCGTTTATTCTGCAGCACCTGTTTTGAGTTAACCAGTATCAAATACCCAGGCACTACTACGATTACTAGTAAGATACACATCAATAACATGTATATCGTATATACCTTTCTTTTTGATGTTGTCGTTCTTCAGATTTTCCAGGTACTTAGGGAAATTCTACTTCCAGTGACCTTTGCCCTTGCAGTAAAAGCACTCAGTATCAGGCTTAGGACCAGCCTTGGACTTCTTTGTAGGTATGGCAGCTTTCTTGCTGCTCTTCTTGAAGTTACCCTTCTTCTTAGGCTTGCCTTGCATCTTGAAATTGGTGGTCTTATTGACCATCAACACTTGGTGCTCTTTCTTGATCTCCACTTCCGCAGATTTCAGCATGGAGAAGATTTCAGGTAACGTCTTATCCATATGTTGCATGTTGTAGTTCATCACCAAGTCTTATAACTAGGTGGCAGTGATTGGAGGACACGATGAATCCCTAATGCATTAGGAATTGTTATTCCCAAATCTTGGAGTTTATTGGCGTGCCCAGACATTTTGAGCACATGCTCACTAATGGAGCTTCCCTCTTCCATCTTATAGTTAAAGAACTTCTCGGAGGCTTCATAGCTTTCAACGGCCGCATGAGTCTCAAATATCATTAAACTTCAAAAAAAGTCTCAAATATCATTTTGAGTTCACGGACAATATCATGAGGGTCACGGTTCTCAAACCGCTTCTAAAGCTCTAATTCCAAACCGTACAATATGGCACACTGAACTATGGAGTATTGATTCTTCCGAGTGAGGTAAACATTTTTCACCTCATCAGTAGCATCAGGTGCAGGCGGGTCACCCACCGATGCATCTAGCACATAGATCAATTGGCCAGCATTAAGGACAATCCTCAAGTTGCGGAACCAGTCCATGAAGTTGCTTACATTGTTTTTCAACTTTTCTTTCTATAGGAACACATTGAAATTTATGGTAGGGTTCACCATGATCTACAACATATTTACAAGGAGTTTAGACTAAGTTTATGATAAATTGAGTTCAAAGTTAATTCTTAAATTAACTAGGTGAACTCCCACTCAAAAAAACATCCCTCACATTGTTTTAGTGATCACATGAACCAAATCCACTACACCAAGTCCGATCATCACGAGAGATGATGTAGCTTCATGTAGAGGTCCCAACCTTTAATAAGGTAGAGATCCCTGTGTTTACAATGCTAGTTCGTGGATCAATAGCTAGCATCCACAGTTAAGATGTAATATCAAGAAACAAAGGTCATAATACAACTTTATAACTAGGAATAAAATAATTCATTACATATTACATAGCTCATTTGGCTATCTCATTACAATGCAGCAGAAATAACTATATAGCATGGAGTCCTTCATCTTCAAGTGCCACAGGAAATCATGTTGGTTGTAGACTTGTAATCCTAATCAAAACACTTCACTAACATCAAACAAACCTGCAACATAATAAGTTACAACCACAAGGGTCAATACATTTGAACTGTATTGGCAAGTGATACTATGGTAGTATAGTGGTATCTATCATCTATATGCATTTGGCTAAGTGGAGCTTAGGCTTGCTTTGCTCAAAATAGATTTTCCTTACCATTTTAAAACACTAAGTTTTTGTTTGTAAAAATCACCCAAGGCATCTACCAATAGACATTGGTGATCCTTTACCCTTTGTTCAACCACAAGTTTTTAACTTAGAAATTGGGATGAGGAGATTCTTGATAGCTTCCATGTGTTGATGCTCAAATTGTCCATTGCCGGGGACACGGCTAAGTACTTAGATTTTACTCTCTCAAGAGGTGGTGCACTTTCCCCACAAGACTTGACATGTATCGAGACAAGATCTTTCAAAAGCCTTCCCTTAGACCAAAATGGACGCGCTCCAAACCTATCATCCCCTACCACCAACTGTCCATCTGGCTAAGTTATTGCAACCTATATGATCCAGGCAGAGCCCATAATGCCATGTGGTTGCACTTGAGGCTTCTCAACATTTGACATCTCAAATACCTTTGTTCCTGGGTGGCATTCCACAAGTGATATACACTAGGGTAGTCCATAGATATGGGACCTGTGTAACCACTCAACATAACCCATTCATAACCATTCCACCTAGGTGATTCATTCACATAGTTGTTTTATTAAACAAAACACAAGTCCTTGACTTAGAAATATTTCATAGCATGAATATAATCCACCCTTGTTTTCTACTAGCTAAGATAAGCATGATAGTAGTAGGGATCTTAACTTAGGGAAAATTCTACTAAGGGTTCATCTACTAGGATTTCCCATGGCATAGCACACTTAGTAAAATTCCATCCAAGTCCTACTTAGAAATATCACTAATGCATAGTGAAAATAATGGGACAAAGGTATGAACACCACTTGCCTTTTTGGTAGAGAATATAAGTTCACTCCTTGATCTTGTAATAGTCACACTCTTCAAATTTCACTATAATTCAATCAAGGCACAAATTCAATCTAGCACTCAAACAATTCATCACATAAAATAAAGGAAATCAAACAATCCATGCAAGCATGCAAAAGATTTTTTCATTTGGAAAAGTGGTTTCTATTAGGCTATAAATATTCTAAAACATCTATTGGTCATTTACAAAAGTGGCAAAACCATTTTAAGTCAAGTTAATGAAAATGGCGACTTTAAATCCTTTTTGTTTTGCTAGAATTGATTTTATTCAAAGAATAATTTCTAGTTTTTGACAAAATGTTTTAAAACACCAATATTAATGTTTAGGGTCATAATGTTTTAAAACAATTCCATTTACAACGGGTTTCATCCAAAATCCAATTTTAAATCAAAGCAAGATTTTATTTTGTTGCAAATGCCTTTAAACAAAGTAATAATTTTTCTAGGGTTCACAAAATATATTTTTAAATCCAAAAAGTTGGTTTTTAGGGTCATCGAGTTTAATTCCAGTCATTTTCAAAAGGTTTCACTCAAAAATCATTTTAAAACCATAATCAATATTTTTATTTAACTAGAATTGCTTTAATTTAAAGGAATAATTCCTAAGTGTCACAAAATATATTTTTAAATCCAAAAGTTCGTTTCTATGGTCAGTAGGTTCAAAACAATCCATTTACAAAAGATTTTATTCAAAAAACATTTCTAGAATAAATTTTATATTCAAAATATGCCTAAACAAGTTTCTGCAAAAACAACCAATTTTACAGACGCAATTCATTAAACAAATGGCATGGTTGGATAGGATTCTTTTTCCTGATTCCATTGATATAAAGTTTGCAAAATTTGGACATGTAGATTTAAAGTTATGGATTTTTCAAATCTAACCATCTAATAGAAATGTTTCTATCTATTTAATCAAAATAGTGCCACGCGTCTTGTTCTGATTCGCTGGTACCGATTCGTGTGGATTGCGCAGCCACAGCCGTCAGATCTAACTTAAATCGCACAGTGCATATGTCATCTTAACCCTTCGATTAACTAATCTATCCTAGTCACACGATCAGGATCTAACGGTTCCTAGCCACTTGACCATGGATGGGCGGCGTGGCGACGGTGGCTGGCGGCGGCGCGCTCTGGCGGTGAGGTTGTCGGTGATTCAGGAGGCGAGAGATAGAGAGAGAGGGAAAGGTCTCACCGTGTTTGTTGTGTCGCGATGAAGCTCAACGACGTCGTGGGGAGGCCAGGGGCGCACGGTCGCGTCGGCAATTGCTCGTCGAAGATGCTACTAACGACGGGCATGCTCGGGCATCGACGTTGGCGAAGCTGTAGTGCGTTCTAAGACAAAACAAGAAGTGTGCCAAGCGCGCATGAGTTAGGAGAACATGCTCGGGTCATCCAGAGAGGAGGGGTGCTCAGATTTTACAGGGGAAAGCTGCCGGAGTCGGAGCAGTGGGCGGCGACTTTCGGAGGTAGTCCGAGGAGAGATCTTGGGGCATGCGCAGGCAAACTAGAGCTATGGGTAGGTGCGCCTGATGACGGGGGTCACACTAGCGGTTACTGGGAGTGGAGGGGTGGTCTGGTTCTGCCGAAATCGTTCGGGAAATGTCATCAGGAAGTGTGGCTTGCAGGGAGCAATTCATGCAGCCTAGGTGCCGAGGGGGAGTGGCGTCTGGGGGAAACAGGAGAGAGGAACTAGGCGCTTAAGATGGCGCAGTCGCGGCGAGGGATTACTGCAACGTTATGGTGAATTAATCGGTGGATTCAAAACTAGAAACGACGACGAGGTTTGGGGGAGAAAGGGTCGCGGCGGGTGAGAACGATGAGCTGACGGGTGGGTTCTGGCGTCAGCGAGAGAGAGGGGAAAACGGTGGGGTCGTTCTGTCAGTGGCTGAGTGGGTGCGTGCTGCGGTGAGAAAATGATTCGCAGGAGGCTGTCGGGTGGGCTGGCTAGTTGAGCCTGGGTTGGGCTGTTTTCTTTATTTTTTCTTTCCTGTTTATTTTTCTTTTTCTTTTCTGTTTTGTTTTGATTCAAATGATTTAAACTCAATTTGAATTCAGGTTTTTGTCAAACCTTTTCTAAACTTTCATTATATTTTAGTATTGTTTAATAAAGTATTTTAAAGTCCAAATTTAGAATATTTCTTTGTTTTTTTCTTGGGCTTTATTATTTATTTAAATAGAAAATTGTTTTTATTCAAACAAGATTAATTATATTTTCAAACTCTTTATTTGAATTCTAATTTTCACTAAACCTTTTTCAGTAGGTTTTATTTAGTGCAAATAATTCACTTTGAATTATTTAAAATATTTTAATATGATTTGTTAATCATTTAAATTGGGCAATTGTCTTTATTTCAATAAAATCAAATAGGATTTTAAATTCCATATAAATTTTATTTAAATGATACTTTTATTCCATTTAAGTTAATTAAATAAATTTTATATCCACCTTGGGAACTTCCTCTTTATTATTTTTCCCATGATTTAATTAATCATTTCTATTATGGATTTTGTCTTTATTCAAATAGAATAGAATTTGGTTAATGTCATATTATTTTATTTGAATATTCCTTATCCCTTTATTTTATTTGATTTAGCTTTATTTCATTTGCTTATGGATTTGGCCAAGATTTAATTTTGCTTTTAAATATTCCTTATTTATTTATTCTTTTCCTTATCTTGTAAAACCCATATCTTTTTATTTATAGATCCAAAATTGGTGATTCCAATTTGTATAATTTTATTTGACATTTGTTTATACTTTTAAATCCTTTTAGGATTAATTTTCTCACAATTTGGTATGGATTTTTGATAGGAGTTTTATTAGCTTTGGAAATTATTTCCTTTTTATCTTAATAAATTCATAAGTTTTTATCCATTGCTCCAAATTAAATGAAACAAATTTCTATGGTTTGATAATATTTTTATTTATCATTCTTGATCATTTATAAATGTTTGTTGACAAATTTTTATATGGAACAAATCCATAGTCTTAGAGAGATCTTGGAAATGATTTATTCCATTAGGGTTTAGGGTTTTGGTTTAACTTTTCTAAGTGTTTAAATTTCAAGATACATTTATTGATGAATGCATTTCACTTGATTGATATTTGTTGGATTCTTTTTTTTCAAAGTTTGTTCAAGATGGATCTTGATGTTTCCATTTGGAATCAAAAAGTTTCTTTTCACCCTAAATTTCAACAATTATTTCTTTTGTTTATTTATTTTTCACATTGCAAAATTTGGAAAATTTTGGGATGTGACAGGCTACCACCCTTAAAAGAAATCTCGTCCCGAGATTTGGTAAAGCTAGAGGTTACAAATTGGCTTCAAGGGAACTAGGGTACTACCACCCTTAAAAAGGTTTTCAACTAGATTACATCTTGGCTTACTTGGGATCTTGATGTATCTTCTCTGGGCAGACATCTGCATAGCGTCCTTTGTTTCCACACTTGAAACATGTAACAAGGCTGAGATCCTTCATAGGCTTGCTTGTCTTGTACTTCTTCTTTTCTGGACAATGTAATGCATAATGACCTAGCTTTTTGTAGTTGTTGCACATCACTTGGCTAATATCCTTCTTTATCTTTGGTATCATTGCCTCTTGTTTGTTTCCTTGGTTCTTCTTCTTCTTCTTGGGTTTCTCCAAAGCTAGGAGTTCTTATGGTTCATGTTCTTCATACCTCACCTCAAATGTGGGAAAGCTTCCTCGATTCCTTGAATGATTCCTTGGATAATACCTATGTTTCCTCTTTTGTCCATCAAGGTGATTCCCAATGTATGGAGGTACAATCTGAGGTTTGCCTTTGTCTTCATCCTTCTTGATAGAAGTTGTTTCCTCATGGGGGTTCCTAAAATTTTGATGCATTTCACCTTGTTTCATTTGTTGAACTATAGGATAGATGGGGCATTGGATAGGGACATGATCATTTCGTTCACATAGGAAACAAGTCACTTGAGATGTGGGGCATTGTTTAGTTGGATGTTTCTCTTCACAATTAGGGCATTGGTCCTCATGCTCTTTAGAAGTGTGTTCCATGTCTCCACAAATATTGCAAACTTGAGTTCCTTCTATGTAACATCCCAAAAATATTAAACTTGGATCATCAAACTCTAATCATCAAAATTAGGGTTAACAAAAACTTTTCCAATTAAAAATATGAAAGCATTCATATGTGTGTGCATTAAAATTTTGATTCTTTTGAATTGCCATGATTATGTGTTTCTTTGCTTGTAAAATGATTCTTAGGTGAAATAAACATCATCTAAACAATCCCCAAACTTTTCCCAAAGACAAACAAATCAAAACAAACAAATTAAGTGAATGGTCACTTTGGCCAATTTAACTCCCATGCCTACTTTGGCTATCTCTAACTTTTAGAACTTAACAGAAACATGTATGGATCTTTGCACCCCTTGATATTACTCATAACAAGGTACCAAGGCCGACTTTGTGATCATCCAAAAACATTTGAATGCATAGTTCAAATGACAGTTTAAAATTGAATCTATTTCATATGGGAAGATCCCACTATTTCAAAAACCACTCAAATAAGCTCAATTTTCAAAACCCAAGAATCCACAAAACCCTCAACACATGCCTAGTACACCCACCAAAAATCTTTTGAAAATTCAAAACTTAAGTTCATGTGGCCATTTCATCAAACAGGTTGCAAATGCAAATCAAACAAAATCAAAATACTATGTTGAGCAGTGTTTTGGGCCTAACTTGTTCCCTCTCTGGTTACACTAGCCTCAGTAGAGCATCTATCAACCTTAACTAAGCTCTAGCCCCACTGTAAACTCGCCAATGTCATCAATGGTGAATAGCCCGAGAGCACCCATGTCACCCCAGTGTGGACAGCAAGCTAGGAGAGGAACTAGCCGTGCCAACCTTGTCTGGGAGGTAGCCCATGCCTCACCGCCCCCTCTCGACCAGCCCTGCCTCGTAGACAGCAACCAGAACCGCCAGGAACGCTGCGCCCGCGCCGCTGTCGACCATGTAGACGCGCATAACAGAGCACGCGCCGTTCCCACGCAGCCCGACCACCTTGATCTCTCGCCTCCCGCCAGCATGCACCCCACCGTCCCAGGAGACCGCCAGACATGCCCATTTCACCGCCCGTACCCCGCAGCCACCGCTCGCCGCAGAGTTCGCCGCCTCTGCCTCGCAGAGTACCGTGCGTTCCCGACCGTTTTCCACCGCCCCTACAAGCGCATTTAAACCTTAGAGCATCGTCAGGAGACCACCGATCGATCGCCACCCTCGGCCATGCCTCTAGCAGCCCGTAGCCGTGTCGCCACCATCGCGTGCCCATCCCTCTGGGTCTCGCTGTCAGGCCTATAAAAGGAGGCCACCCCCAGCCGATTGAAGAACACCATTTCACTCCCCTCACCTCACTGATCGTTCCACCCCTTAGCCGGAGCAAGGCGAGCAGCGCATCGCCGGAATTTGGCCGGAGCAGGCCGCCTCTGAGAAGAAGGGAGCCGTTGATTTCGTCCACCCCAGGAGCTGCCGCGACCAACCCTGAGTTCGCCATCGTCGACTTCGTCGTTTGCCCGCCTCGCCGTCGTCACTGGAGCCCCGGTATGCCCCCTATGCACCCCCACAGAGATGCTAGGGTTCGAGCTCGCCGGTGATCTGTTCATCGTCGACGACGACCCTCAGCCGTCGATCTTCATTTTAATCCAACGCACCACATCGTCCTGTACCGCTTCGCGTTTAAAGAGTCACTGACCAGTAGACCCCCCCTGTCAGTTGCGCCCTGCGCTGCGGAGTGACGCTGGGCCGGCCCATTACCCCTTCCCGCACAGCCCAATCGTTTGAATTTAGCTTTTTCTATTTATATTCAAACTTAGTTCCGTACCTAGTTTCAAAAATCAACCCATCTCGATTCATTGAACCAAATTGAATGAAACCAATTTTGTTAGCAAGATATTGAAATGATTAATCCAAGCCCGTTGGATAAAAATCATTTGAATCTATAGATCAACCTTGTTAAAAATAACAAGGCAGAAGCTTTTCTGCATTCAAACATTTTTCAAATTTAAACCATAATAGATTTTGAGTTGATTCCAACTCTCAAAAATCATATTTGATCATACCTTTCAGAATATATAAAAACTATGGGTTTACTTATACAAATAATGTTCAAGTAATAAAACAATGCCACATAGGCATTTCTAGTCATTTATTTTTATTTGAAATAAAAGGTTAAATCTTATTTAATTGTGAGACCACTTTAAATCACATTCCCATGTACTGAAATATGTTGTGATGGCATGTGTCAACATGATCCCATGTTTGAGTTGGAGAATATTAAATCTTATGTAGTTTTTCAATGAGTAGAAATTACTTTTCTAAAAAATAAAATAAATAAAACAAAAGCTTTAATCTTTTAATATTAGTGATGATACTAGATCATCTATAGTGCACCTTTGTGTGATGATTGAAAGTAGTTAAGTATTGTTTGGTGATTGTAGACTTCGTATTTATTCATAGATGCTAGTACAGACCAAGGATACGAGGAGGAAGGAGGATACTACGAAGAAGAAGTCAAGGAGAACTTCAACCACTGCTCTGCTCAAGGCAAGCCTAATACACTAATTGATTGAGCAAGCTAACACTTGCAAGATACTCTACTTATGCAATCCTATACTGATACTGATGCAAGCAAATCCTTGCTTGTTACCATGACCACTAGATGCCTTAAGCATATGTGATCATACCCACTTGATACCCCCTCCTAGTTTTACTTGCAAGCTTTCTACTTTATTTCTTTATCAAAGCTCTTACTTAGAGTTTACTTGAGTAAATTGTAGATACTAGAGAGATAATTGAAGGTTGCATAAAGAGCATTAAATTTGGCCTAAGCTAGATAATCTTGATGTCATTCTAAGGCATGATATTGTACTTAGTTAAACTCCACTAGTTTACCACCCCTCATTAGTACTTACCCCCACTTGTAGATGCTAGTGCTAAGCATAAAACTTGATCAACTTTAGATGGGAATACTTCGTGGAAAATGCTTATGAAAACCTTGGATGGATCATTCTACTGAGATGTTTTGACATGTGTTTCCGAACACCAGATGATTTTGATGATGAAAATGTTGAGGCATGAGCCTTATCCCTTTATAAAACTGATGGTTGTCTGGATGCGATACCATTACAATTTTACCGTACAACCAAAATACCCGAAGATTGAGTAGGGCTTTACTGGAAACTTATATACCATAGTATGGGTTCCCTCACGGCCAAGGTCTGAACTGAGGCTACCTTGTGAAGATTGTCTACCTGTGCAGTACCCAAGATGATAGTTGGTCATGGTTGGGAGGCTAAACTCACAGGAGAGGTGCTTATACTAGGGCGTGTAATTGTAAGGTTTGGATTTATTATCCGCATACTGAGTATGGTGAATTCAGGATTTTTTCCTGACGGATGTATCGAATGTTGTGGTGAAAGAGTACAATCTCTGTAGAGTGTCAAACTATTCGAATAGCCACGTCCGTGGTTATGGACAGGTGGAGTGGCCATACTGTTCCCTCGTCAGATGTTTTCAAAATGACTTGTGAAATGAATGGATATTTTGACTTAACCACAACAGAGTTGTGATACGAAATACAAGTTCCCACTTAGGTGTTATAAAACTTCAACTAGCATTCTTTGCTTCTGAACTTAGTAGAAGTAAATCTAGATTTTTGCAAAACAACCTTAGAGCTTAGTGTCCTACTACAAAAACCCCCTTCACTTGTTAGTATTAGTTTGCGAGTATTTAAAGAGTACTCATGGCTTTGTCCCTGGCTATTCCCGTGGCCAGACTATGAAGAGGAGTACCAGGACGAAGGACCCCAGGAAGGTTACGACAACTAGGATCATCTCCCATCGTCAGCATTGCCTGTGACCCCAAAGATGGAGCTTCGCCTACGCTACCATTTATTATTACGTATTCTGCTGCTTGAGTTGTATTAAGAACTGGATCATGAGATCCTTATTTGTGTAAGACCTTATGTATGGTTTGTAATGGATGATGTACTGTGGTATCCAAATCTGTTATGTCTCGCAAAAATGGTAATCCTGGGA
The DNA here is from genome assembly GCA_916181665.1 of Avena sativa. Lineage (NCBI taxonomy): Eukaryota > Viridiplantae > Streptophyta > Magnoliopsida > Poales > Poaceae > Avena > Avena sativa. The sequence goes on along the minus strand of OV702280.1, from coordinate 58,422,498 downwards.
TTGCGATGTATGGCATAACAGGCATCTGGGATTAAAAATCCGAGTGTTGACAAGTTGGTATTAGAGTCATCCTGACCATAGGAGACCCTAGTTAGACTGGACGTTGGAATCAAAAACTTAGTTTCAAAACTAAAGGAAGCAAATATTTACAAAAACTTATTCCCATTCTTATCCCTTTGTTTCTTTCATAAAAATTCATGTTCCTTAAAAAGTCTTGCAAAATACATAAAATTTGACACACTTGATCACTCTACTAACTTACTCATCCTATATTCTTATAGATGGACGTGAAGTACAGCAAGTTTTATCAGTTGGGGAATGGAGGAGACCTTATCTTTGAGAAGGATTTGGACTAGCTTTAGGAACTTCTGGAGCGTCCGCAGCCCGAGTTCTTCGAAGCTCAGCTCAATGATCAAGGAGGAGAAGTTTTGTAGTGGCTAATTGTTGCAAGTATCCGAGGAAAGATTGAACCCCCCATTGCTGAGGGAATTCAGTTCACCTTAAGAGAGAACAACTGACTCGATGGACTTGCCAGGGCCATGCAGGAAGCTCTTGCCCGTCTGTGTGGGCAGAGTATCAACCAGATCAAGGGTACCTGCTTTGAGTTTTGCCCAAGGCGTGATGCTATGGGACAGCCACTGGAAGCCCCATACCACCACGAGCTGAAGACTCAGTTGGACCACCTCAGCTTCATGATGTATGATCGTCAGCAGGAATTGCACAATTGTCGTGACTACTCCAACCACAAGTCCGCCATCATCAAGACGAAGGATCAGAACATCGCCATGCTACCGAAGGATCGCAAGTCTCGCCGCCGTCAGCTCAATAAGAAGGAGCGCATCATTGCCCGTCTTCGCCACCGTATCTCGGATTTGGAGGAGACCATCCACGAGAGAGACATGCAGTTGGAAGAAAGGGAGAATGCCAGAGAAGATCTTCGTGGAGACCCCTACTCCTATCTCAACGATCATGATGATTTTCTGGAGTTTTAGGCTATGGATTTCTTCACCGATGAGGATGACTTTGCCTTCATGAATGACGACGATGATGATGAGGATGAATACTACACCGACTCCGAGGAGTAGTAGCACTTGAGCACTAGCATAGTGAGTTGTATGCGGTCCCACTTTATCGTAGTTTCCAGAATGGTTCTTAAAACCATCTGTTTACGTTTGTTGTGGTGTGTGTTTGTATCATGTGCTATGAATGAATGAATGAAAAGCAAGTTGCTAGAAAATATGAGTCAAACTTTAAAAACTTTCCAAATACCCTGAACCTTAGAAATTTCCCTCTTTTCTCATGATCTATCTCAATCTTCAGATGCCACGCGGAGGAAGTGGTTCATCCCCGGACCCGATGTTGCAGATCCTGCAAATGTTGGTTTCTGACCGCGAAGCCGAAAGAGCCGAACATCAAGCCAACCTAGCCACCCTTTAGCAGATAGCTCAGCTGGCCCACAACAATCAAGGCCACGGAAATCAGGACAACCATGGATCTAAACTCAAGAATTTCCAGAATACCAACCCACCTGTTTTCACTAAGTCGGAAGAGCCCTTAGACGCCGACGATTGGCTGCAAACCATGGAAAATAACCTAGAAGTCGCCGGAGTGGAAGCCAACGAGAAAGTTCTGTTCGCCACCCATTTTCTAGCCGGAGATGCAAGAGTATGGTGGAACAACGTTCGTGCAATGACCGGAGGACAGATGATGACCTGGGAGGAATTCAAGGTCAAGTTCAGCAGAACCCATGTGCCATCGGATTTGATCAATAGAATGAGAGATGAGTTCAGAGAACTGAAGCAAGGAAGGATTACAGTAGTGGAATACCGTGACAAATTCTTGTCATTATCTAGGTATGCCCCGGATGAGATCGACACCGAAGCCAAGAAGAAAGAGAGATTCTTGAATGGTCTGCACGATGAGATGTAGACTGTGTTGGTCAATATCCCCTTTGCGGATATTGAAGCCCTTGTCGAGTCTGCCATCCAGATGGAAGGAAAGATCAACCAAGCCAATGAGAACCGCAAGCGTCGCATGATGCATCAGCCAGGAACCCATCATACCCCAAAGTATCGCCCTAACCCATCTCCAGGAATTTCCCCGAGAACCAACAGACCCCCAATGAACGTCCGGCCTATTCCAATCGTGGAAACCCAAGGCCCGGAGGAAATCACAACAACCCCTGCAACTCGGGAAATTTCAACCGTGCACCACCCAAGTTCAACAACAACAATGCTACCGCCAACACCAACACTGCTCCGAGGACTGGAAGCAATGTTGTGCTTGTTGCAGGAAAGTATAAGTCGCAAGTGACTTGTTATGTCTGTGGAAATAAGGGTCACTACTCCAACGAGTGCCCCAAGAAGAATGTCGCAGCCCCCAATGCAAATGCTGCAGCTCAGCAGCAGCATCGTGTTCAGCCTGGAAGAAGGTTTGCCCCAGGAAATTCGCTCAACCGCAACGGCCGTCTTTTTCTCATGCATGCTGAAGAAGCTCAGGAAGCGCCAGACGTCGTGCTGGGTATGTTTTCTGTTAATTCAGTACTTGCAAGAGTGTTGTTTGATTCTGGTGCATCGCACTCATTTGTCACCGAAGAATTTGCATGCACTAGTAAGATTCAACCAACCAAACTGAAGCATGTTATGATTGTTCAAATCCCCGGTTCAACCACCAAAGCTAGGCAAATTTGCAAAGCCGTCCCTATCCGAATCCATGGCATAGATTTTTATGCTAATATGATAGTACTCGGAACTAAAGGTTTGGAAGTAGTACTAGGAATGGATTGGATGTCCAAACATAAAGGATTGATTGACTGCGCCAAGAAAGCCATAACCATGACCAGTATAGCCGGAATATCAGTCGAGCATGTATCTGAAACCTTAACTCGTCAATTCAATTGCAACAAGAGTATAGCCCAACCTACCATTGACCAAGTCCGGATAGTCTGCGAATACCCCGATGTATTTCTAGATGTTTTGCCCGGTATGCCCCTAGATCAGGATATCGAGTTTATCATTGAACTAATCCCCGGAACCGGACCCATAGCCTAGAGACCATATAGTATGATCCCGTCTGAAGTAGCAGAACTGAAGAAGCAACTAGATTCCATGTTGGAAATTGGATTGATTCAACCAAGTGCATCACCATGGAGATCACCTGTCTTGTTCGTAGACAAGAAGGATGGAGGTAACCGTTTGTGTACGGATTATCGGAAGTTGAATGATTTCACTATGAAGAACAAGTACCCATTGCCCAAGATAGAAGATTTGTTTGATTAGTTGACCGGTGCCAAAGTGTTTTCTAAGATTTATCTTAGAATATGCTATCATCAACTCAAGATTCGTGTAGAGGATATTCCCAAGACTGCCTTTACCACCAGATACGGATTATATGAGTATACTGTCATGTCTTTTGGATTAACCAATGCCCCCGCTTATTTCATGAATCTCATGAATAAGATTTCTATGGACTTCCTGATTAAGTTTGTTGTTGCTTTCATCGATGACATTCTGATTTATTCCAAATCGGAAGAAGAATATGAGCTACACCTAACGACCATTCTTGGAACCCTTAGAGAGCATCAGTTGTATGCCAAGTTTAGCAAATGTGAATTCTGGTTATAGGAGGTAGGATTCGTCGGCCACATTTTATCAGCCGGAGGAATTGCCGTTGACACTGCAAAAGTGAAAGATGTCGAAGATTGGCAAGCCCCAACCACTCAAACCCAAGTTCGTGCATTTCTCGGATTGGCGGGATACTACCGCAAGTTCGTAGAAGGATTCTCAAGTATTGCCAGACCCATGACTCAATTTCTGAAGAAGTATAAGAAGTTTGAATGGACGGACAAATGTGAAGCGAGTTTTCAAGAACTCAAAAGGAGATTGATTTCAGCCCCCATCTTAATCATGCCAGATATCACGAAGCCCTTTGACATGTATTGTGACGCATCCAAGATCGGTATCGGATGTGTGCTAATGCAAGAAGGAAAAGTCATATCTTATCTATCCTGACAACTAAAACAGCATGAGGAAAATTACCCAACCCATGACCTCGAACTCGCAGCCGTAGTTCTAGCCCTGAAGACATGGAGGCACTACCTGATGGGAAACCGTTGTGAGATCTATTCGGATCACAAGAGCCTAAAATATATATTCACTCAGAAGGAGCTGAATATGAGACAGAGAAGATGGATTGAGCTAATCAAGGATTACGATTTGGACATTCACTATCACCCCGGTATAGCCAACGTGGTAGAAGATGCCCTTAGCAGATTGCCGTGCCGCTTAAACTCCATGATTTTGAAGGAGCAACCAAGCTTGCACAAAGAGATGGAAGATTTTCGAATGGAATTAGTGAGTGAAGGATTTTTGGCTAGCATAGAACTTCAACCCACTTTGATCAGCCAGATCAAAGAGGCGCAGAAAGGAAATGCTAGTATCGACGGAATCAAGCGTCGTATCGGTACATGCAAAGTACCCGGATTCACCGAAGACGAAGAAGGAGTTCTGTGGTACAAAGGACGCCTTTGTGTACTAGCAGATTCCGAGTTGAAAGAAGTTATTCTCAAGGAAGCTCATGATACTCTTTATTCTATCCACCCCGGAGGAACAAAGATGTATCTGTAGGGTTTCGCAGCATGGAAAACAAAAAATTTCAATCGCATACAAACAAACAAGCCAAGATCTATCTACTAGATTGTAGAAACGAGTCGATGGAATAACTCACACTCGAAGATTCCAAAGTGTTTAACGAGAGCGGATTCTCGTGGGTGATGTAGTCGTACTCTTCCCGATCTCAAGATCGCATAGACGATCCTTCCGGCGCTGCGTTCCGGCAGCGCTCCCGCAGTTGGTCACACGTTCGGTACTCGACGAAGACCTTCCTCTCCCTTGTTCCAGCAGGCAGCGGAGGTTGTAGCACTCTCCTCGCGATTTCGGCAGCACAACGGCGTGGTACCGGAAGTAGAAGGGAGATCTCGCAGGACTTCGCCTTAAGCCGGAGCGAGTATGGTGGACTATGAGAGAGCTCCTCGGCGATCTAGGGTTTAGACACACCAAGGAGGAGGCTTGGCCGGCGGCTAGGGTTAGCTAGGCGGCGGCTTGCCCTAGGGCGGCAGCGGCTGCAGGAGGGCCGGCGGCTTAGGGCTAGGGTTTGCGGGTGGAGGTGTTGGTGCTAGGAGGGGCAGCCCTGCCCCTACTTATATAGGTGGAGGGGGCGCGCCAGGGGAGGGGAGTCCCTCCCCAACTCGGTTTCCAAGGGGCCGGCGGTGGAGGGGAGGAACTCCTCCCCAACTCGGTTTCCACCTTCCCCTCCACTTCCCAAAATAGCCGTTTGACTTTTCAAATTGGCGTTTGACTTTTCAAACTAGGATTTGATTTATCCCTTTATTTTGTTCAGCGATGACACCTAGTACATGATGCAATCATTCCAACTTGGTATGACACATTCATGTACCCTTCCCCTCCGGAGTGCCGGACATTCCGGAACCTTCTAGAACATTCCCAATGAAAACACCGGAACCATTCCCCAACTCTGAAACAGGACTTTCCTTATATGAATCTTATTCTCCGGACCATTCCGGATCTCCTCGTGATATCCCGGATCCCATCCGAGACTCCAAACAACATTCGGTCTCTTACTCATCATTCCATAACTAGTCAAACAACGTCGAATCCTTAAGTGTGTCTCCCTACGGTTCGTGAATTATGCGGACATGATCGAGACACTTCTTCGAACAATAACCAATAGAGGAATCTAGAAATTCGTATGGCTCCCACATATTTCTATGATTACTTTGCGATCGAATGAACCACTTACATACGATACCAATTTCCCTTTGTCTCACGATAGTTTACTTATCCGAGGTTATGATCGTCGGTATCTCTGCATACCTAGTTCAACCTCGTTACTGATAAGTACTCTTTTCTCGTTCCCGTGATATGTGATCCCTTGTGAGCTAGTCACATGCTTGCAAGCTAATTGGATGACATTTCACCGAGAGGGCCCAGAGTATATCTATCCGTCATATGGATGGACAAATCCCACTCTTGATCCATGTGTCTCAACCAATACTTTCCGAACACTCAATGCCACCTTTATAGCCACCCAGTTATGGTGTGGTGTTTGATGTAATCAAAGCATCCATCCGGTAAAGGTGATATGCATGATCTCATGGTCAAAGGAATTAGGTTACTATGTATCAGAAAGCATATAGCAATTGAACTATTAAAATGACTTGATCTTTATGCTACGCTTATCTATAGGAGTATGTCCACCATATCATTCTCCTAATGATATGATCTTGTTGTTAATAACATCTCAATGTTCATGATAGGGAAACCACAATCATTTATTAACCAACAAGCTAGTATTATATAGAGGCTTTACTAGGGACTTCAATTTAAGTTTACAAATCACACAAGTATTAATCTTTCCTTGTTAATACTATTATAGCATGAATGTAAACATTTATCATAAACACAAAGATATAATAATAACAACATTTATTATTGCCTCTAGGGCATATCTCCAACAGTCTCCCACTTGAACTAGAGTCAACTAATCTAGATTACCTGGTAATATACCGAACACCCATGGCAGTTTGGTGTTGGTCATGTTTTGCCCTTGGGAGAGGTTTAGTCAACGGATCCGCCACATTCAGATCTGTGTGTACTTTGCAAATCTTTATGTCCCCATCTTGGACATGTTCTCGAATAGCGTGAAAACATATCTTGATATGCTTCAGCTTCTTGTGTGACCTTGGTTCTTGCGCATTGGCTATGGCGCCCATGTTATCACAATAGATTGACATTGGGTCCAGCGCACTAGGAACCACACCCAGCTCTATAATGAACTCTTTCATCCATATCGCTTCCTGTGAAGCCTCCGAAGCAGCCATGTATTCCGATTCAGTTGAAGATCTCGCCACAACGCTTTGCTTTGCACTCCTCCAGCTAACTGCTGCACCATTCAAAGTAAATACGTATCCAGATTGTGATTTAGAATCATCCGGATTCGGTGTTCCAACTAGCATCGGTCTAACCATTAACAGCGAGCTGTTCATCACCTCCATAAGAAAGAACCGTATCCTTAGTTCTTCTCAAGTACTTAAGGATGTTTTTGACCGCTGTCCAATGATCCACTCCTGGATCACTTTGATATCTGCTAGTTAAACTAACAGCATATGCAATGTCGGGTCTAGTACATAGCATGGCATACATTAGAGATCCTAGGGCTGAGGCATAGGGAGTCTTACTCATCCTTTCTCTATCTTCCGTCGTTGTCATACTTCGAGTTTTACTCAAGGTCGTATTGGGCAACATGGGCAACAACCCTTTCTTGCTATCTTCCATTCCAAACCTCTTTAGAACCTTGTCCAAATATGTACTTTGTGCCAATGATATTAGGCGTCTCGATCTATCTCTATAAATCTTTATGCCTAATATGTAAGCTGCTTCGCAAAGATTCTTCATTGAAAAACTATTATTCAAATATTCCTTGACACTATTAAGAAGGTCTACATCATTCCCAATCAACAATATGTCATCTACATATAGTATTAAGAATGCTACAGAGCTCCCACTCACTTTCTTGTAAATACAAGCTTCTCCATAAGTTTGTATAAAACCAAAACTTTTGCTCACCTTATCAAAACGTTGATTCCAACTTCGGGATGCTTGCTTCAATCCATAGATGGACCTTTGAAGTTTGCATACCTTGTTAGCATCTTTTGGATCGACAAAACCTTTGGGTTGCATCATATACAACTCTTCATCAATGTCTCCATTGAGGAATGTTGTTTTGACATCCATCTGCCATATCTCATAATCATAATATGCAGCGATTGCTAACATAATCCTCACAGACTTTAGCTTCACTACCGGTGAGAAAGTCTCATCGTAGTCAACTCCTTGAATTTTTCGAAACCCTTTTGCGACAAGCCGAGCTTTATAGACAGTAACATTACCATCAGCATCTGTTTTCTTCTTGAAAATCCATTTGTTCTCGACAGCCTTCCGGCCATCCGGTAAGTCCACCAAAGTACATACTTGGTTTTCGTACATGGATCCAATCTCGGATTTCATGGATTCTTGCCATTTATTGGAATCTGGGCTCATCATCGCTTCCTCATATGTTGCAGGGTCATCGGTGTTGTCCACCAACATGACACTCATAACGGGATTATAACAATCTGGAGTGGTACGAGTTCTCGTTGACCTGCGAGGCTCTGTAGCAACTACAACCGAAGTTTCATGATCATCATTAGCTTCCTCTCTTATTGGTGCAGGCACCACAGGAACTTCTTCCGGTGCTACGCTACTCACAAGTTCGAGAGAAGGTTCGACAACCTCGTTGTAACACCCTCAGAATCGACCCTATGCAAGTTTCAGCGATTCCCGCCAAACCCGCATAGAAACGATTCAAAGGTGCCCACCAGGCACTTTCGTGCGGGTGGAAAACGAAGTAATAACATTACACAACAGTCCTCGATGGGACCCACAGAACAGATATATATACAACAGCGACTCAATGAGTCAAGAATACAGATATAATATACAAAGATCCAAATCACCTTGAAATCGATATAGCGTCCGACTACGGACAAGATGCAAATGGGGCTAAGAGCCCTGACGATTAACCAATGGCGTCCATAACCCTGCCCAGGCCAAGCCGGAAGGGTAACCCTGCTAACGACGTCGATCTCAAAACCTGCTTAAACAAAAGGGGTGCCGACAAAGGGCAAAGGAAAAAGAGGAGCGTCAGTACTGAGGCCAGTACACGGCGAGACTAGAATTCGGCGGTCCTCGCCTACATAGGTATGGTGGACTGAAGCGGCAGCGGCAGCATGCACTAAACAACCTATAGAGACTCGATACAACTGGCGGCTATTAGAGGGGGGTAAGAAAGACCTATCCGGAACCAACCTGATACTTCCATCAAACGAACCCATCCTGGCGTTTCCCCCTCGAGACCAAACGAGGAAGTCAACCGAGGAACTCACACTGTTGGCAGTTTTATTTATTCGGTTATCGTTGCAGCAATTACTAGTCAAATATAGATAGACGTCCTGATATAATAAGCAGTGGGAAATTTTAGTTAACCATTCCGTTGTAGTTTCAACACTTACTAGTCAAGTACAATTGGCATGAGATATCCCCAAAACCCAGCAGTTGTTGGTACTTTTATTTAGCCATTCCGTTGTGGTGAAGCTGATTACTAGTCATGTCGGATACGAGTCAAAGTATAACAGTAAACTTTAGTTATAGTTGTCTATGATCAAGCACTGTGCTCCAAGTCGTCCATAACCGCGGACACGGCCTCTCGAAAAGATTAAACCCTGCAGGGGTGCACCAAAGTATCTACACGCACTTCGACCCTTTTTGCCAGATCAATTAACATACACCCATCGGTATTTCGGCGGGGCCTAAGTCATGACGTTTCCCAGACCCAAAGCAAGCACGGGGGGGCACCCCACTAAGTACACCCGCAACAAAGTCGGCCGGTCTCCGAGACGGACTCAGGGTTTGCGATAGTGGCTGTAAACGACAGCGAATCCCAAAATTGGGACTGTCGATACCGCGAAAACACTCCGCTTCCAAAACAGTACAGCGTGCTCCTCACACAATCGTAAATAAAGCAGTAAAGCATGGCATAAGTACAGGATAGTAATAAAGCCCCAAACTACTTGTGGCCCCCAGTACAATACTTTGAAATCAGGTATTAAATCGATGGGGGGCCCATATCTCCCCACATGTGGTTAGCGCGCTCGATCTCGGAACAGGTGTCAAGAACTCGGGGTCCTACGGGACACAAGTGGACGGTTAACAACCAAATAACATCTATTGCCCACCTGTGCCTCTGCTTACCTACTTCAATTTTCGTTGTTAAACAGTAATTAAAGTGAACAATAATTAAAGCCATGATCATCTCCAACATTAGACATGCGGCAATTCTCCAACAACTGTGGTACTTGACGACACGCACCAGCACTTGAGCAAGCGACTACGACGCGAAAGTCCAACTATCTACCACACAACAGGGAATAGGATGTGTCCAAGGCATTATGAGGCTGCAAGGGATATCACGGGTACGAATACTAGAGCAACGCGACACAGATAGCAATAGATCAACAGGAGGGAAACAAATACTATAAAAGTAAGATAGGTAGAAAGGGGAAGATGCTCGCTTGAAAACATTGCCAACGGTTCATCCGAAGATCGGGTCGAAGCTCACATCAACTCAACGGCCTTATCCGCGAAGAAGCAAATCACTAGAAGGAACACCGGATGCAATATTTAATACTACGGCAGAAGATCGGGCATGATGCATGTATGATGTATGACATGTCAAAGGTGCGATGCAATTAGGTCATATTAAGCGGAACCAGGGTCCCGACAATTAATTAAACGGTTCAAGTTATTTATCTACCCCGCAAATTAAATGTTGTTTGAACAAGGCAAAATATAGCACCGGTTCGCTATACCAATTTAAATGAGGCCAATATGAGACTAGATTTGTCCGCAGATGGGCCCCATATTTAATTATGAAGTGAATCGGCATAAGGACCCCAAACCACACAAGATGCATGCGAGATGAACAATTAATATGCGACAAGTTGTATTATATTATAAAATAGGGTTTCGGAAAGGGGTTCACAGATTAGGGGGGTCTCGACGAACTTGGGGTTCCGGGGGGTTCGGGGTTCGGTCTCAGGGTTCGACGGGATCGTTCTCGGATAACGGAGGTAGGTCTTGTCGCACGAGCGTCAAAGCTTCCGGGAAGAAGAACTTGTCGTTCAGGGTCTCGATGTCCGAGGTGAAGTACTCGGCGTCCTCGAGGTAGTACTAGGCGTATCCGAGGGGCAACTTGAAGCCCGCGATGGGGATCTTGCCGGTCCATGACGAAGATCTTGGAGTAGGGCGCCATTTGGTTCGGTGTCGATCTTGCATAGTTTCCGGGTCTCGACTCGTGTCGGTCTGGTCGTTAGCCAAACTTGACATCGTGGCGGTTACTTCTCGTGGCGTCGGCCTTGTAGTCCGAGAGGGCGGAGGACGCCGCGATCGGTCTTCAAGGGTCCGAAAGGCGATCTTGGTGTTCCGGGCATCTTCGGTCCTCGGATCCGAGAGGGTTCGGGGTCTTGATGTCCATGTAGAAGTACTTGGTGCTACGTGACGGAGTTCGCGGAGTACGACCATCGGATTCCGGGTGGAAGAACTCGGGGTGTCATGACGACGATCTTGTCGGTGGCCTTGGCGCTTCGGACCCTTGAGCTCGGGGTCTTCGGATCCATAGGCGATCTTGTGGTTTCGAAGCCAAACGGGGTTCCACGGTTGTCCCTTGTCATCGAGGGTCCTCCTCATGGAGCCGAAGGCAGGCACGCAGGGTGGCGGAATGACGGGGCCGCGACAGCGGGTGGCGCAGAGGGCAGACCGCGGCGGCGCCGGCCTGACGGAGAGGAGGAGCATGGCGGCCGCGGGCACGGAGGACGGAGGGAGGCAGCGGGCGGTTCGCGCCGGCGGGCTCGGGCGGAGGTGGAGGTCGGCGGTGGAGGGGGAAGAGCTCGGCGAGGGCTCGACGGCGCGGGGGCGGGATGGAGCTCCGGCGGGGGCGACGTCTAGGGGTCGACGGCGAGGCAGCTCGAGGCGAGGAGGTGGCGACCGAGGCGGGGTCGGGGGCGGGGAGGCGCGGAGGAGGGGAGGAGAGGGAGGCGACCGGCGGAGGTGAGCGCGGGTGGAGCGGCGACGCCGGCGGGAGGGAGGCGAGGCGACGGGGAGGCGCGCCGGCGGCGTCGGCGTCGGGAGGAGGCCGACGGTACCGGGACGGCGGGAGCTTGCGGGGAGAGAGGGCGGGCGCGGCGGAGAAGGAGGAGCACGGCGGCCGCGGGCGCGGAGGACGGTGGCGAGGGGGTCGCCGCGGCGACAGAGAGGAGCCGGTGGGGAGGAAGGCTTGGCCGGGGCGGCGGCCGGGGACACGGGGGGGGGAGGAGGTGGCAGATGCCGGCGGAGGAGGAGGGGCGAGCTCGAGCGGCGGGCGGTGGCGGAGCAGAGAGGGAAGGGGAGGAGGGGCGGTGGCCGGAGGTGAGGGGGGTAGCCGGAGAGGGGGAAGAAGGTGAGGGGAGAGATAGGAGTGAGGAGCGGGTCGGGCGTGAGACGTGGGGGCGCGGTGGGGGACGCGGGGCGCCAGGCGTGTGGGGCGGTGGGGTCGGGGGAGTGGGGTGGGGCCCGGGGTTAGGTGGCGCGGGGCCAGGGGGTGGGGTTTTGACCAGGGAGGGCAGGTGGGGAAGGAGAGGGACTGGCATGTGGGGCCCGGTGCAGAGAGAGTGGGGGAGAGGGGAGAGGTGGGGCTGACGGGTGGGGCGTGTGTGCTGGGGGTAGGTGGAACTGTGGTGAGAAAAAGAGGGGGGGAAGAGAGGGTGGATTGATGAGGTGGCAGGGTGGGTAGGGATTGGGGGAGAGGGTGAGGTGGCGAGCTGTGAGAGGTGGGTAGGATAGATTTCGGTGGGAATAGATTTAGGTTTAGACATTTGACTAGGGTTTTATAATTTAATTTAAAAGCCTTTTGCAAATTGTTTTTAGACAACTGAGATATCCGGAAGCACCGGTGTTAATTTGAAATAAAAGGGAGGGGATTAATATAGACAGTAAAATAGGGTTCTTAGCAAAATAGTTTGAAACAAAATGTGTATGATGATGTCATGATGATGCAATGCGCAAAATTCAACGCGATTTTCTAGTAGTGGTTTTACGGGATGCCACAATTCGACACCACTAACAATGGATCTCGCCCTCGAGATCCGCCTCATGGTACCGGAAGGAAGGTCGGCGATCTGCGTCTTCTCGCTTCGTGTAGATCCTCGCGACACCACTAACAAGAGGTCGTTGTCCGTGATCGTCGAGAGAACACTCCGGGAAACAAAAGGCGAAGGTAGAGGCATCAACCAATAAAGCCAACTCTAGCTTCCGTGGACGGAGTAAAATTGCTGAATCCACTGATTCGATGTATAAGAGCGAATGATAAGAGTAGTCGGATGGTGATCAGTCCATCGCGCACCCAAACCATTACTCTGCACACGAATAGGCGGATTATGCAACCAACTCTCGGAATCAGACTGAAGATCTCGTCAAGCGAGGTTCGGAATCAAAGAAGTGATGTAGACCCTGCATCGGATCTGACGTAGATGACATCGTCGCGTCGGAAAACACCGGAAGGCACGAGAAGGAACAAAGATAAGTCCACCAGACGAAGGATTCCTCGGATAGCACGAAATCCAGATGTAGCAACACCGTTACCAAAGGAGGAAGCGAAACCCTGAACGTACGATGGAACCCAACCACGAGAAATCCTGGACTCGAAGAGAGAGAAGAGAGCGGATTCAAAACACGCAGAGGTGAGAGGAGAGCAGCAGAGGTGTAAGGAGTAAAATCAGACCTAATCAGAACTATCCAACCGATTTTGCAAAAATAGTTTTGACACTCTACTTCGGCCGTTAGCTAGGTTATCCTACAGGCTGGACTTGTGGGGTATCGCAACTGCTGAGCTCTGATACCACTCTGTAACACCCTCAGAATCGACCCTATGCAAGTTTCAGCGATTCCCGCCAAACCCGCATAGAAACGATTCAAAGGTGCCCACCAGGCACTTTCGTGCGGGTGGAAAACGAAGTAATAACATTACACAACAGTCCTCGATGGGACCCACAGAACAGATATATATACAACAGCGACTCAATGAGTCAAGAATACAGATATAATATACAAAGATCCAAATCACCTTGAAATCGATATAGCGTCCTACTACGGACAAGATGCAAATGGGGCTAAGAGCCCTGACGATTAACCAATGGCGTCCATAACCCTGCCCAGGCCAAGCCGGAAGGGTAACCCTGCTAACGACGTCGATCTCAAAACCTGCTTAAACAAAAGGGGTGCCGACAAAGGGCAAAGGAAAAAGAGGAGCGTCAGTACTGAGGCCAGTACACGGCGAGACTAGAATTCGGCGGTCCTCGCCTACATAGGTATGGTGGACTAAAGCGGCAGCGGCAGCATGCACTAAACAACCTATAGAGACTCGATACAACTGGCGGCTATTAGAGGGGGGTAAGAAAGACCTATCCGGAACCAACCTGATACTTCCATCAAACGAACCCATCCTGGCGTTTCCCCCTCGAGACCAAACGAGGAAGTCAACCGAGGAACTCACACTGTTGGCAGTTTTATTTATTCGGTTATCGTTGCAGCAATTACTAGTCAAATATAGATAGACGTCCTGATATAATAAGCAGTGGGCAATTTTAGTTAACCATTCCGTTGTAGTTTCAACACTTACTAGTCAAGTACAATTGGCATGAGATATCCCCAAAACCCAGCAGTTGTTGGTACTTTTATTTAGCCATTCCGTTGTGGTGAAGCTGATTACTAGTCATGTCGGATACAAGTCAAATTATAACAGTAAACTTTAGTTATAGTTGTCTATGATCAAGCACTATGCTCCAAGTCGTCCATAACCGCGGACACGGCTTCTCGAAAAGATTAAACCCTGCAGGGGTGCACCAAAGTATCCACACGCACTTCGACCCTTTTTGCCAGATCAATTAACATACACCCATCGGTATGTCGGCGGGGCCTAAGTCATGACGTTTCCCAGACCCAAAGCAAGCACGGGGGGCCACCCCACTAAGTACACCCGCAACAAAGTCGGCCGGTCTCCAAGACGAACTCAGGGTTTGCGACAGTGGCTGTAAACGACAGCGAATCCCAAAACTGGGACTGTCGATACCGCGAAAACACTCCGCTTCCAAAACAGTACAGCGTGCTCCTCACACAATTGTAAATAAAGCAATAAAGCATGGCATAAGTACAGGATAGTAATAAAGCCCCAAACTACTTGTGGCCCCCAGTACAATACTTTGAAATCAGGTACTAAATCGATGGGGGGCCCATATCTCCCCACATGTGGTTAGCGCGCTCGATCTCGGAACAGGTGTCAAGAACTCGGGGTCCTACGGGACACAAGTGGACGGTTAACAACCAAATAACATCTATTGCCCACCTGTGCCTCTGCTTACCTACTTCAATTTTAGTTGTTAAACAGTAATTAAAGTAACAATAATTAAAGCCATGATCATCTCCAACATTAGACATGCGGCAATTCTCCAACAACTGTGGTACTTGACGACACGCACCAGCACTTGAGCAAGCGACTACGATGCGCAATTCCAACTATCTACCACACAACAGGGAATAGGATGTGTCCAAGGCATTATGAGGCTGCAAGGGATATCACGGGTACGAATACTAGAGCAACGCGACACAGATAGCAATAGATCAACAGGAGGGAAATAAATACTATAAAAGTAAGATAGGTAGAAAGGGGAAGATGCTCGCCTGAAAACATTGCTGACGGTTCATCTGAAGATCGGGTCGAAGCTCACATCAACTCAACGGCCTTATCCGCGAAGAAGCAAATCACTAGAAGGAACACCGGATGCAATATTTAATACTACGGCAGAAGATCGGGCATGATGCATGTATGATGTATGACATGTCAAAGGTGCGATGCAATTAGGTCATATTAAGCGGAACCGGGTTCCCGACAATTAATTAAACGGTTCAAGTTATTTATCTACCCCGCAAATTAAATGTTGTTTGAACAAGGCAAAATATAGCACCGGTTCGCTATACCAATTTAAATGAGGCCAATATGAGACTAGATTTGTTCGCAGATGGGCCCCATATTTAATTATGAAGTGAATCGGCATAAGGCCCCCAAACCACACAAGATGCATGCGAGATGAACAATTAATATGCGACAAGTTGTATTATATTATCAAATAGGTTTTCGGAAAGGGGTTCACACATTAGGGGGGTCTCGACGAACTTGGGGTTCCGGGGGGTTCGGGGTTCGGTCTCAGGGTTCGACGGGATCGTTCTCGGATAACGGAGGTAGGTCTTGTCGCACGAGCGTCAAAGCTTCCGGGAAGAAGAACTTGTCATTCAGGGTCTCGATGTCCGAGGTGAAGTACTCGGCGTCCTCGAGGTAGTACTAGGCGTATCCGAGGGGGAACTTGAAGCCCGCGATGGGGATCTTGCCGGTCCATGACGAAGATCTTGGAGTAGGGCGCCATTTGGTTCGGTGTCGATCTTGCATAGTTTCCGGGTCTCGACTCGTGTCGGTTTGGTCGTTAGCCAAACTTGACATCGTGGCGGTTACTTCTCGTGGCGTCGGCCTTGTAGTCCGAGAGGGCGGAGGACGCCGCGATCGGTCTTCAAGGGTCCGAAAGGCGATCTTGGTGTTCCGGGCATCTTCGGTCCTCGGATCCGAGAGGGTTCGGGGTCTTGATGTCCATGTAGAAGTACTTGGTGCTACGTGACGGAGTTCGCGGAGTACGACCATCGGATTCCGGGTGGAAGAACTCGGGGTGTCATGACGACGATCTTGTCGGTGGCCTTGGCGCTTCGGACCCTTGAGCTCGGGGTCTTCGGATCCATAGGCGATCTTGTGGTTTCGAAGCCAAACGGGGTTCCACGATTGTCCCTTGTCATCGAGGGTCCTCCTCATGGAGCCGAAGGCAGCCACGCAGGGTGGCGGAATGACGGGGCCGCGACAGCGGGTGGCGCGGAGGGCAGACCGCGGCGGCGCCGGCCTGACGGAGAGGAGGAGCACGGCGGCCGCGGGCGCGGAGGACGGAGGGAGGCAGCGGGCGGTTCGCGCCGGCGGGCTCGGGCGGAGGTGGAGGTCGGTGGTGGAGGGGGAAGAGCTCGGCGAGGGCTCGACGGCGCGGGGGCGAGATGGAGCTCTGGCGGGGGCGACGTCTAGGGGTCGACGGCGAGGCAGCTCGGGGCGAGGAGGTGGCGACCGAGGCGGGGTCGGGGGCGGGGAGGCGCGGAGGAGGGGAGGAGAGGGAGGCGACCGACGGAGGTGAGCGCGGGTGGAGCGGCGACGCCGGTGGGAGGGAGGCGAGGCGACGGGGAGGCGCGCCGGCGGCGTCGGCGTCGGGAGGAGGCCGACGGTACCGGGGCGGCGGGAGCTTGCGGGGAGAGAGGGCGGGCGCGGCGGAGAAGGAGGAGCACGGCGGCCGCGGGCGCGGAGGACGGTGGCGAGGGGGTCGCCGCGGCGACGGAGAGGAGGCGGTGGGGAGGAAGGCTTGGCCGGGGCGGCGGCCGGGGACACGGGGGGGAAGGAGGTGCCGGATGCCGGCGGAGGAGGAGGGGCGAGCTCGAGCGGCGGGCGGTGGCGGAGCAGAGAGGGAAGGGGAGGAGGGGCGGTGGCCGGAGGTGAGGGGGGGTAGCCGGAGAGGGGGAAGAAGGTGAGGGGAGAGAGAGGAGTGAGGAGCGGGTCGGGCGTGAGACGTGGGGGCGCGGTGGGGGACGCGGGGCGCCAGGCGTGTGGGGCGGTAGGGTCGGGGGAGTGGGGTGGGGCCCGGGGTCAGGTGGCGCGGGGCCAGGGGGTGGGGTTTTGACCAGGGAGGGCAGGTGGGGAAGGAGAGGGACTGGCATGTGGGGCCCGGTGCAGAGAGAGTGGGGGAGAGGGGAGAGGTGGGGCTGATAGGTGGGGCGTGTGTGCTGGGGGTAGGTGGAACTGTGGTGAGAAAAAGAGGGGGGGAAGAGAGGGTGGATTGATGAGGTGGCAGGGTGGGTAGGGATTGGGGGAGAGGGTGAGGTGGCGAGCTGTGAGAGGTGGGTAGGATAGATTTGGGTGGGAATAGATTAAGGTTTAGACATTTGACTAGGGTTTTATAATTTAATTTAAAAGCCTTTTGCAAATTGTTTTTAGACAACTGAGATATCCGGAAGCACTGGTGTTAATTTGAAATAAAAGGGAGGGGATTAATATAGAAAATAAAATAGGGTTCTTAGCAAAATAGTTTGAAACAAAATGTGTATGATGATGTCATGATGATGAAATGCGCAAAATTCAACGCGATTTTCTAGTAGTGGTTTTGCGGGATGCCACACTCGTCGAGTTCTACTTTCCTTCCAGTCACTTATTTCGAGAGAAATTCCTTCTCTAGAAAGGATCCACTCTTGGCAACAAAGATTTTGCCTTCGGATCTATGATAGAAGGTATACCCAATAGTTTCCTTCGGGTATCCTATGAAGACGCATTTTTCCGCTTTGGGTTCAAGCTTGTCCGGCTGTAACTTCTTTACATAGGCTTCGCAACCCCAAACTTTAAGGAACGACAATTTAGGTTTCTTCCCAAACCATAATTCATACGGTGTCGTTTCAACGGATTTAGATGGTGCCCCATTTAAATTGAATGCGGTTGTTTCTAATGCATAACCACAAAATGATAGCGGTAAATCTGTAAGTGACATCATAGAACAAACCATATCTAAGAGAGTTTGATTACGACGTTCGGACACACCATTACGCTGTGGTGTTCCCGGCGGTGTCAATTGTGAAAGTATTCCGCATTTCTTCAAATGCTTGCCTAACTCGTAACTTAGATATTCACCTCCACGATCAGAACGTAGAAATTTAATCTTCTTGTTACGTTGATTCTCAACCTCACTTTGAAATTCCTTAAACTTCTCGAAAGTTTCGGACTTATGTTTCATGAAATAGATATACCCATATCTACTCAAGTCATCCGTTAAGGTAAGAACATAACGATAACCACCGCGCGATGCTACACTCATTGGACCACACACATCGGTATGTATGATTTCCAATAAGTCCGTAGCTCGCTCCATCATACCAGAAAATGGAGTCTTAGTCATTTTACCCATCAGACATGCTTCGCATCTTTCAAGTGATTCAAAATCAAGTGATTCAAGAAGTCCATCGGAATGGAGTTTCTTCATATGCTTCACTCCAATATGACCAAGACGACAGTGCCACATATAGGTCGAGTTATCACTCGATTTCAAACATTTAGCCTCAATGTTATTAATATGTGTATTTCCACTATCGAGATTCAATAAGAATAGACCATCTATCAAAGGTGCATGTGCATAAAACATATTACTCATATAAATCGAACAACCATTGTTCTTGGACTTAAACAAGTAACCGTCTCGCAATAAACAAGATCCCGATATAATGTTTATGCTTAACGCAGGCACCAAATAACAGTTATTTAAGTATAAAACTAATCCCGATGGTAGATGAAGGGGTAGCGTGCCGACCGCGATCACATCAACCTTTGATCCATTTCCCACGCGCATCGTCACCTCGTTCTTCGCTAGCTTCCGTTTACTCTGCAGCACCTGTTTCGAGTTACAAATATGAACAACCGAACCAGTATCAAATACCCAGGCACTACTACGAGTACTAGTGAGATACACATCAATAACATGTATATCGGATATACCTTTCTTCTTGATGTTGCCGTTCTTCAAATCCGCCAAGTACTTTGGGCAATTCCGCTTCCAGTGGCCCTCTCCCTTGCAGTAAAAACACTCAGTATTAGGCTTAGGTCCAGCCTTGGTCTTCTTCGTTGGCGCGGTAACTTTCTTACCACCCTTCCTGAAGTGTCCCTTTTGCTTAGACTTGCCTTTCTTGAATTTGGTGGTCTTATTGACCATCAACACTTGGTGCTCTTTCTTGATCTCCACTTCTGCAGATTTTAACATAGCAAACAGTTCTGGCAACTGCTTCTTCATGTTTTGCATATTTTAGTTCATCACAAAGTTCTTGTAACTTGGTGGTAGTGATTGGAGGACACGATAAATCCCCAAAGCATTAGGAATCCCTATACCCAAGCTTTGAAGTTTGTTTGCGTGCCCAGACATCTTAAGCACATGATCACTGACGGAGCTGCCCTCTTCCATCTTGCAGTTAAAGAACTTTTCAGAAGGCTCATATCTCTCAATTGCCGCGTGAGTCTCAAAGATTAATTTGAGATCACGGACAATATCATGTGGGTCTGAATTCTCAAACCTTTTCTGAAGCTCTGATTCTAAACCATACAAGATAGCACACTGAACTGTGGAGTACTGAGTCTTCCGAGCGAGGTAAACATTACTTCATCGGTAGCAATAGCTGCAGGTGGGTCACCCAGCGGTGCATCCAGCACATAGGTCAAATTACCAGCTGTGAGGACAATCCTCAAATTGCGGAACCAATCCGCGAAGTTGCTTCCATTGTTTTTCAACTTTTCTTTCTCTAGGAATGCATTAAAATTGATGGTAGGGTCCGCAATTGATCTACAACATATTTGCAATAGTTTAGACTAAGTTTATGACAAATTGAGTTCTAATTAATATTTAAATTAATCTAGGTGAAATCCCACTCAAAACAATATCCCTCACGTTGTTTTAGTGATCACACGAACCAAATCCACCACATCAACACCAATCATCACGAGAGTTGATATAGTTTCAATGGCGAACAATCGACATGTTCATCATATCTACTATATGATTCATGCTTTACCTTTCGGTGATCCGTGTTCCGAAACCATGTCTGTACATGCTAGGCTCGTCAAGATCAAACCTTAGCTTCCGCATGAGAAAATCTGGCTTGCTCACGTTGTATACACTTGCGGAATCTAACACACCCAATCATCACGTGGTGCTTCGAAACAACAAGCTTTAGCAACGGTGCTAACTAAGGGTGAATACTTTATGACTTGAAATTCATGTGCATGAGGGATCATCTTATAATGCTACCGTTGTTAACTAAGCAATACAAGATGCATAAAGGATTAACATCACATGCAATTCATAATATGTGATATGATATGGCCTTTCTTCTTTGTGCTTCCGATCTCCATCTTCAAGCACGAACATGATCTCCATCATCACCGGCATTGCATCAAGGTCAATGATGCTTCTCCATGGTTGTCGTCCACCGGCTTCAACTATTACAACTACTTCGAATAGACACGCGGGTCTTAACATAAATTAAAGACAACCATATGGCTCCTGCCGGTTGCCAACTTACAATAAGGAACATTGCATACATCAAATATAATCACAATCATGGCCATATCACATCACTGCACACCCCTGCAAAACAAAGTTAGATGCCTCTACTTTCTTTGCATGTTTTACGTGGTTGGGGCTTTCAATAATTGTCGTTCTAACATATGAACAAGAACCACAACATTGATACTAGTATTGTCAATCACCCGTTGTAAATTGAATCTTAACTATGCTGGGAGAAACAGGCACCCGCAAAGCCACTTATGCAATACAAGTTGCATGTCAAGCGTGGAGAAGGTCTCATGAACGATGTCATGTAAGGTTAGCCCGGGCCTCTTCATCCCAACATCCCGCAAGATGCAAAGTACACCAGAAGCAATCGATAATAAAAGCATCAACGCCCACAATGACCATTGTGTTCTACTCGTGCAACAGATCTACATATAGACACGGCTCTGATACCACTTTAGGGTTTCGCAGCACGGAAAACAAAAATTTTCTATCGCATACAAACAAACAAGCCAAGATCTATCTACTAGATTGTAGCAACAAGTCGATGGAATAACTCACCCTCGAAGATTCGAAAGTGTTTAACAAGAGCGGATTCTCGTGGGTGATGTAGTAGTACTCTTCCCGATCTCAAGATCGCGTATACGATCCTTCCGGCGCTGCGTTCCGGCAGCGCTCCCGCAGTCGGTCACACGTTCGGTACTCGACAAAGACCTTCCTCTCCCTTGTTCCAGCAGGCAGCAAAGGTTGTAGCACTCTCCTCGCGATTTCGGCAGCACAACGGCGTGGTACCGGAAGTAGATGGGAGATCTCGCAGGACTTCGCCTTAAGCCGGAGCGAGTATGGTGGACTATGAGAGAGCTCCTCGGTGATCTAGGGTTTAGACACACCAAGGAGGAGGCTTGGCCGGCGGCTAGGGTTAGCTAGGCGGCGGCGGCTTGCCCTAGGGCGGCAGCGGCTGCAGGAGGGCCGACGGCTTAGTGCTAGGGTTTGCGGGTGGAGGTGTTGGTGCTAGGAGGGGCAGCCCTGCCCCTCCTTATATAGGTGGGGGGGGCGCGCCAGGGGAGGGGAGTCCCTCCCCAACTCGGTTTCCAAGGGGCCGGCGGTGGAGGGGAGGAACTCCTCCCCAAGTCGGTTTCCACCTTCCCCTCCACTTCCTAAAATAGCCGTTTAACTTTTCAAATTGGTGTTTGACTTTTCAAACTAGAATTTGATTAAACCCTTTATTTTGTTCAGTGATGACACCTATTACATGATGCAATCATTCCAACTTGGTATGACACATTCATGTACCCTTCCCCTCCGGAGTGCCGGACATTCTGGAACCTTCTAGAACATTCCCGATGAAAACACCGGAACCATTCCCCAACTCCGAAACAGGACTTTCCTTATATGAATCTTATTCTCTGGACCATTCCGGATCTCCTCGTGATATCCCGGATCCCATCCGAGACTCCGAACAACATTCGGTCTCTTACTCATCATTCCATAACTACTCAAACAACGTCGAATCCTTAAGTGTGTCTCCCTACTGTTCGTGAATTATGCGGACATGATCGAGACACTTCTCCGAACAATAACCAATAGAGGAATCTGGAAATTAATATGGCTCCCACATATTTCTATGATTACTTTGCGATCTAATGAACCACTTACATACGATACCAATTTCCCTTTGTCTCACGATAGTTTACTTATCCGAGGTTATGATCGTCGGTATCTCTGCATACCTAGTTCAACCTCGTTACTAATAAGTACTCTTTTCTCGTTCCCGTGATATGTGATCCCTTGTGAGCCAGTCACATGCTTGCAAGCTAATTGGATGACATTTCACCCAGAGGTCCTAGAGTATATCTATCTGTCATATGGATGGACAAATCCCACTCTTGATCCATGTGTCTCAACCAATACTTTCCGAACACTCAGTGCCACCTTTATAGCCACCCATTTACGGTGTGGTGTTTGATGTCATCAAAGTATCCTTCCGGTAAAGGTGATATGCAGGATCTCATGGTCAAAGGAATTAGATTACTATGTATCAGAAAGCATATATAAATTGAACTATTAAAATGACTTGATCTTTATGCTACGCTTATCTATAGGAGTATGTCCACCATATCATTCTCCTAACGATATGATCTTGTTGTTAATAACATCTCAATGTTCATGATAGGGAAAACACAATCATTTATTAACCAACAAGCTAGTATTATATAGAGGCTTTACTAGGGACTTCAATTTAAGTTTACAAATCACACAAGTATTAATGTTTCCTTGTTAATACTATTATAGCATGAATGTAAACATTTATCATAAACACAAAGATATAATAATAACTACATTTATTATTGCCTCTAGGGCATATCTCCAACAGTATCAAGATTTGAAAGAGCAATTTTGGTGGCATAAGATGAAGAGAGAAAACGGAAGATATATCGCCAAGTGTGATATATGTCAGCGAGTCAAGGCGGGACATCAAAGACCCGCTGGATTGTTGCAACCATTGCAGATTCTGGAATGGAAATGGGATTCTGTTGGAATGGACTTTATCACCGGATTGCCTACCTCTAGTAGGGGAAATGACTCTATCTGGGTCATAGTGGACAGATTGTCCAAAGTAGCCCATTTCTTACCCGTCAAGACCACATATCAGAGTTCGAAGCTAGCGGACTTATACATCGCTAGAATTGTCAGTTTGCATGGAGTCCCCAAGAACATCGTATCGGATCGAGGAACTCAGTTTACCTCGAGATTCTGGAAGAAAGTCCAAGAAGGTTTAGAAACCCGCCTAGATTTCAGCACCACGTATCACCCTCAGACCGATGGACAAATAGAGAGAGTAAATCAAATACTCGAAGATATGCTGAGAGCATGTGTGTTAGAGTATGGATCTAAATGGGAAGATTGTCTACCATTCGCAGAATTTTCATACAACAATAGTTATCAAGCCAGTTTGCAAATGGCCCCATTTGAATTCATGTATGGAAGAAAGTGTCGCACCCCTTTGAATTGGTCGGAAGTAGGAGAGAGTCGGATTTTTGGACCCGATATCCTACGAGAAGCAGAAGAGAAGGTTCATAAGATTCATGAGCACCTCAAGACAGCCCAGTCCAGACAGAAGAGTTACGCCGACAAGAGACGTCGAGACCTCGACTTTAACATAGGAGATTTTGTGTATCTGAAGGTGTCGCCATTGAAAGGAATGCATCGTTTCCAACTCAAAGGAAAGTTAGCCCCAGATATATCGGACCCTTCAAGATTCTGAACCATCGAGGAGAAGTGTCGTATCAATTGGAACTACCCAAAGAGATGTCAGCCGTGCACAATGTGTTCCATATCTCATTACTTTGCAAGTGCCTCGAATTTCCAGAGAAGACTGAAGTGTTCAAGAATATTGATCACCGGACCATAGAAATCAACGATGACCTGACCTATCCTGAAGTACCCATCCGTTTTTTGGAAGAAGCTTTCAGAACCACCAGAACCCGAAGCATCAATTTTATCAAGATTCAGTGGACCAAATACACAGAAGAGGAAGCTACCTGGGAGCGCGAAGATCACGTCAGGACGAAGTTTCCCGATCTCTTCAAATCCTAGGTAATCTTTTCGTCCTTTTTTCAAATCTCGGGAGGAGATTTTTTTAAGGGGGGAAGGTTTGTAACATCCCAAAAATATTAAACTTGGATCATCAAACTCTAATCATCAAAATTAGGGTTAACAAAAACTTTTCCAATTAAAAATATGAAAGCATTCATATGTGTGTGCATTAAAATTTGGATTTTTTTGAATTACCATGATTATGTGTTCCTTTTCTTGTAAAATGATTCTTAGGTGAAATAAACATCATCTAAACAATCCCCAAACTTTTCCCAAAGACAAACAAATCAAAACAAACAAATTAAGTGAATGGTCACTTTGGCCAATTTAACTCCCATGCCTACTTTGGCTATCTCTAACTTTCAGAACTTAACATAAACATGTATGGATCTTTGCACCCCTTGATAGTACTCATAACAAGGTACCAAGAACCACTTTGTGATCATCCAAAAACATTTGAATGCATAGTTTAAATGACAGTTTAAAATTGAATCTATTTCATATGGGAAGATCCCACTATTTAAAAAACCACTCAAAAAGCTCAATTTTCAAAACCCAAGCATCCACAGAACCCTCAACACATGCCTAGCACACCCACCAAAAATCTTTTCAAAATTCAAAACTTAAGTTCATGCGGTCATTTCATCAAACAGGTTGCAGATGCAAATCAAACAAAATCAAAACACTATGTTGAGCAGTGTTTTGGGCCTAACTTGTTCCCTCTCTGGTTACACTAGCCTCAGTAGATAATCTAGCAACCTTACCTAAGCTCTAGCCCCACTATAAACTCGCCAATGTCATCAATGGTGAACAGCCCGAGAGCACCCATGTCACCCAGTGTGGACATCAAGCTAGGAGAGGAACTAGCCGTGCCAACCTTGTCTGGGAGGTAGCCCATGCCTCACTGCCCCCTCTCGACCAGACCTGCCTCGCAGACAGCAACCAGAACCACCAGGAACGCTGCGCCCGCGCCGCTGATGACCATGCCGATGCGCACCGCAGAGCACGCGCCGTTCCCACGCAGCCCGACCACCTCGAGCTCTCGCCGCCCGCCAGCATGCACCCCACCGTCCCAGGAGACCGCCTGACATGCCCATTTCATCGCCCGTACCCCGCAGCCATCGCTCGCCGCAGAGTTCGCCGCCTCTGCCTTGCAGAGCACCGCGCGTTCCCGACCGTTTGCCACCGCTCCTATAAGCGCATTTAAACCTTAGAGCATCGCCAGGAGACCACCGATCGATCGCCACCCTCGGCCATGCCTCTAGCAGCCCTTAGCCGTGTCTCCACCGTCGCCTTCCCATACCTCTCGGTCTCGCCGTCGAGCCTATAAAAGGAGGCCACCACCAGCCGATTGAAGCACACCATTTCACTCCCCTCACCTCACTGATCGTTCCACCCGTTAGCTGGATCAACGCGAGCAGCGCATCACCGAAATTTGGCCAGAGCAGGCCGCCTCTGGAGAAAAAGGGAGTCGTTGATTTCGTCCACCCCAGGAGCTGCTGCGACCACCCCTGAGTTCGCCGTCGTCGACTTTGTCGTTTGCCTGCCTCACTGTCGTCACTGGAGCCCCGGTATGCCCCCTATGCACCCCCACTGAGCCTCTCTAGGGTTCGAGCTCGCCGATGATCTGTTCATCGTCAACGACGACCCTCAGCCGTCGATCTTCATTCTAATCCAACGCACCACATCGCCCCGTACCGCTTCGCATTTAAAGAGTCACTGACCAGTAGACCCCCCTATCAGTTGCGCCCCGCGCTGCGGAGTGACACTGGACCGGCCCATTACCCCTTCCCGCGTAGCCCAATCGTTTGAATTTAGCCTTTTCTATTTATATTCAAACTTAGTTATGTACCCAGTTTCAAAAATCAACCCAGCTCGATTCAGTGAACCAAATTGAATGAAACCAATTTTGTTAGCAAGATATTGAAATGCTTAATCCAAGCCCGTTGGATTCAAATCATTTGAATCTATAGATCAACCTTGGTAAAAATAACAAGGTAGAAGCTTTTCTGCATTGAAACATTTTTCAAATTAAAACCATAATAGCTTTTGAGTTGATTCCAACTCTCAAAAATAATATTTGATCATACCTTTCAGAAGATATAAAAACCTATGGGTTTACTTACAGAAATAATGTTCAAGTAATAAAAGAATGCCACATAGGCATTTCTAGTCATTTATTTTTATTTGAAATAAAAGTTTAAATCTATTTAAATTGTGACACCACTTTAAATCACATTCCCATGTACTGAAATATGTGGTGATGACATGTGTCAACATGATCCCATGTTTTAGTTGGAGAATATTAAATCTTAAGTAGTTTTTCAATGAGTAGAAATTACTTTTCTGAAAATAAAATATATAAAACAAAAGCTTTAATCTTGTAATATTAGTTATGATACTAGATCATCTATAGTGCACCTTTGCGTGATGATTGAAAGTAGTTAAGTATTGTTTGGTGATTGTGTACCTCGTATTTATTCATAGACGCTAGTACCGACCAAGGATACGAGGAGGAAGTTGGATACTACGAAGAAGAAGCCGAGGAGAACTTCAACCACTGCTCTGCTCAAGGCAAGCCTAATACTACTAGTTGATTGAGCAAGCTAACACTTGCAAGATACTCTACTTATGCAAGCCTATACTGATACTGATGCAAGCACATACTTGCTTGTTACCATGACCACTAGATGCCTTAAGCATATATGATCATACCCACTTGATACCCCCTCCTAGTTTTACTTGCAAGCTTTCTACTTTATTTCTTTATCAAAGATCTTACTTAGAGTTTACTTGAGTAAATTGTAGATACTAGAAAGATAATTGAAGGTTGCATAAAGAGCATTAAATTTGTCCTAAGCTAGATAATCTTGATGTCATCCTAAGGCATGAGATTGTACTTAGTTAAACTCCACTAGTTTACCACCCCTCATTAGTACTTACCCCCACTTGTAGATGCTAGTGCTAAGCATAAAACTTGATCACCTTTAGATGGGAATACTTGGTGGAAAATGGTTATGAAAACCTTGGAATGATGGATCATTCTACTGAGATGTTTTGACATGTCTTTCCGAACACTAGATGATTTTGATGATGAAAATGTTGAGGCCTGAACCTTAGCCCTTTATAAAACCGATGGTTGTCTGGATGCGATACCATTCAAATTTTACCATACAACCACAATACCCGAAGATTGGGTAGGGCTTGAATGGAAACTTATATACCTTAGTATGGGTTCCCTCATGGCCAAGGTCTGAGCCGAGGCTACCTTGTGAAGATTGTCTACCTGTGCAATACCCAAGATGACAGTGGTCATGGTTGGGAGGCCAAACTCATAGGAGAGGTGCTTATACTAGGGCGTGTAATTGAAAGGTTAGGATTGATTATCCGCATACTAAGTATGGTGAATTAGGATTTGTTCCTGACGGATGTATCGAATGTTGTGGTGAAAGTGTACAATCTCTGCAGAGTGTTAAACTATTCAAATAGCTGCGTCCACGGTTATGGACAGTTGGAGTGGCCATACTGTTCCCCCGTCAGATGTTTTCAAAATGACTTGTGAAATGAATGGAGATTTTGACTTGACCACAACAGAGTTGTGATATGAAATACAAGTTCCCACTTAGGTGTTATAAAACTTCAACTAGCATTCTTTGCTTCTGAACTTAGTAGAGGTAAATCTGGCTTTTTGCAAAACAACCTTAGAGCTCAGTGATCTACTACAAAACCCCCTTCACTTGTTAGTATTAGTTTGCGAGTACTTAAAGAGTACTCATGGCTTTGTCCCTGGCTATTCCCGTGGCCAGACTATGAAGAGGAGTACCAGGACGAAGGACCCCAGGAAGGTTACGACAACTAGGATCATCTCCCATCGTCAGCATTGCCTATGACCCCGAAGATGGAGCTTCGCCTACGCTACCGTTTATTATTACGTATTCTGCTGCTTGATTTGTATTAAGAACTGGATCATGAGATCCTTATTTGTGTAAGACCTTATGTATGGTTTGTAATGGATGATGTACTGTGGTATCCAAATCTGTTATGTCTCGCAAAAATGGTAATCCTGGGATTGCGATGTATGGCATAACAGGCATCTGGGATTAAAAATCTGGGTGTTGACATTCTATAATATCATCCTTGACATCACTGATGTCACAAACAACTTGGACAAGGTTGTCTCTCATGTTGATCATTTTATTGGTCATCCTTTGCAACAATTGGGATTGGATCTCCAAAAATGCATGGTTGGGTCTAACTCATTATTGTTGGGTAAAAACTGAGTTGTCACTTGATTCAACTAGGCTTCAGTTGCTAAAGCATCTCTTGGTTGTTGTTGTTTCCATTCTTGATGTTGGAGTCTCTTGGAGAAGTCATATGTTTGGGTTGGATTGGGATTAGAGTAGGCAAAAGATTTTCTAAGGAAGAAATCTAATCACACATACCACAAGTCACACAAGCAATGTGCAAGCAATCACAAACAAACATTCCATTCAAACAACAAGGTTCAAGCACATTTTTAGGCAACAAAATATTTTTTGCTACACCACATATGTTGGTGTGTTCAACATGTGATCTAAGTTAAACACTAATATAGTGGTCCAACTATATGGTTCACTTGAGATCATTCCATTCTTCTTAGTTGTTTTCTTCATGTTATCCTTGGAAAATTCTTGTATCTTGGTCACATAACTTCAAAGGTGATGATGATTCCTTCTAAGTTGTGTTTCCTTAGTCTTCAAGTCTTGAGTAATATTTATTTGTCTCACTTGAAGTCCTTAGTGATGTCCAAGTTTGCAGTGACCCAACATACCACTGCATGTGTAGTACACTATAGTCGTTGACATGACACCCACAGAACACTGTTCCATAAATGTCACATCCCTCAGAGTGGTACAACAGAAACATTGCGGGTCCATATTACAAACATTCACACATTATTATTATTACAATACCAGAAGCCAAATGATTATGCAAAGTAATGTAATGAATCATCTAACTTGATATGCATTCTCCCCATTATTATAAATTTTTTGTTTAATAATAAAGGATTTATAAATATTACTTTTTAATATTTATAATATAATATATATTGTATTTTATTTTATTTTACTTCCCTTTTATTTGACTTTTATTGATTTAATAATTATTTTAAGAATTATCACTTAAATATCAGAAATTGTTCTTAAATATTTATTTAGTATTTTTCAAAAATACTACAATATTAATATATAATGAAAGTGATTTTTATTTATTTTTATCATCTTTCAATAATTTTGTAAAATTCCATAAGGAATGTATAAATTACAAAATTCTTAATAAAATTTTATATGTCTAAAATTTTATATCTTAATTTATTTGGATAGTTTGGATTATTGTGAATCCAAAAATATTTTATTTATAATTTTTGGACTTTTATTTTCTAGAATTTAATTAAATTCAGGGGCATTTTGGTCTTTTCCTATTTATTAAAATAGATTCTAAATGACTTGGGCTAGTCATTTGGGCTTATTGGGCCCTTGTGGACGAATAGGGCAGGGTCAAAACAATCACCCCAAAGGGTTTTCGGACCACCTAGCCCACTCATTCGCTGTCTCCTCTCTCGAGCTCACCCCTCTCCTTCTCCTTCCCCGACCCCGTGGTCAGTGATGTCGCCGCCGGCGATTCCCGCCGTCGTGGACGGTCCTGGCCACCGCCGTGGTGCAAGAAGAGGTTGTCGGCTCCGATCTTCCCTCATGTCCAACTGTATTTGGACATGGATCTCTCCTGCGATAGACCGATGTCATCCCGAACCCTAGGGTTTGGGTTTAGCGTTGATCCTGGCGCCGCCGCTGCTGTCGTGCGCTGTGGTGATTCACCTCGCCCCTAGGCGTGACTATGGTCGCCGCCGTGGTGCTATATGGTGTTGGAGATATGCCCTAGAGGCAATAATAAATGTAGGTATTATTATATCTTTGTTTTTATGATAAATGTTTACATTCATGCTATAATAGTATTAACAAGGAAACATTAATACTTGTGTGATTTGTAAACTTAAATTAAAGTCCCTAGTAAAGCCTCTATATAACTAGCTTGTTGGTTAATAAATGATTGTGGTTTCCCTATCATGAACATTGAGATGTTATTAACAACAAGATCATATCATTAGGAGAATGATATGGTGGACATCCTCCTATAGATAAGCGTAGCATAAAGATCAAGTCATTTTAATAGTTCAATTGCTATATGCTTTCTGATACATAGTAACCTAATTCCTTCGACCATGAGATCATGCATATCACCTTCACCGGAAGGATGCTTTGATGACATCAAACACCACACCGTAACTGGGTGGCTAAAAGGTGGCATTGAGTGTTCGGAAAGTATTGGTTGAGACACATGGATCAAGAGTGGGATTTGTCCATCCATATGACGGATAGATATACTATGGGCCCTCTCGGTGAAATGTCATCCAATTAGCTTGCAAGCATGTGACTGGCTCACAAGGGATCACATATCACGGGAACAAGAAAAGAGTACTTATCAGTAACGAGGTTGAACTAGGTATGTAGAGATACCGACGATCATAACCTCGGATAAGTAAACTATCGTGAGACAAAGGGAAATTGGTATCGTATGTAAGTGGTTCATTCGATCGCAAAGTAATCGTAGAAATATGTGGGAGCCATATGAATTTCCAGATTCCTCTATTGGTTATTGTTCGGAGAAGTGTCTCGATCATGTCCGCATAATTCACGAACCGTAGGGAGACACACTTAAGGATTCGACGTTGTTTGAGTAGTTATGGAATGATGAGTAAGAGACCGAATGTTGTTCGGAGTCTCGGATGGGATCCGGGATATCACGAAGAGATCCGGAATGGTCCGGAGAATAAGATTCATATAAGGAAAGTCCTGTTTCGGGGTTGGAGAATGGTTCCGGTGTTTTCATCGTGAATGTTCTAGAAGGTTCCGGAATGTCCGACACTCCTAAGGGGAAGGGTACATGAATGTGTCATACCAAGTTGGAATGATTGCAGCATGTACTAGGTGTCATCGCTGAACAAAACAAAGGGTATAATCAAATCCTAGTTTGAAAAATCAAACGCCAATTTGAAAAGTCAAACGGCTATTTTTGGAAGTGGAGGGGAAGGTGGAAACCGAGTTGGGGAGGATTTCCTACCCTCCACCGCCGGCCCCCTTGGGAAACCGAGTTGGGGAGGGACTCCCCTCCCCTGGTGCGGCCCCTCCACCTATATAAGGAGGGGCAGGGCTGCCCCTCCTAGCACCAAACACCTCCACCCGCAAACCCTAGCCCTAAGCCGCCGGCCCTCCTGCAGCCGCCGCCGCCCTAGGGCAAGCCGCCACCGCCTAGCTAACCCTAGCCGCCGGCCAAGCCTCCTCCTTGGTGTGTCTAAACCCTAGATCGCCGAGGAGCTCTCTCATAGTCCACCATACTCGCTCCGGCTTAAGGCGAAGCCCTGCGTGATCTCCCCTCTACTTCTGGTACCACGCCGTTGTGCTGCCGGAATCGCGAGGAGAGTGCTACAACCTCCGCTGCCTGCTGGAACAAGGGAGAGGAACGTCTTCGTCGAGTACCGAACATGTGATCGACTGCGGGAGCACTGCCGGAACGTAGCGCCGGAAGGAACGTCTTCGTCGAGTACCGATCTTGAGATCGGGAAGAGTACGACTACATCACCCACAAGAATCCGCTCTCATTAAACACTTTGGAATCTTCGAGGGTGAGTTATTCCATCGACTCGTTGCTACAATCTACTAGATAGATCTTGGCTTGTTTGTTTGTATGCGGTAGAAAATTTTTGTTTTGCATGCTACGAAGCCCTACAGTGGTATCAGAGCCGTGTCTATATGTAGATCTGTTGCACGAGTAGAACACAATGGTCATTGTGGGCGTTGATGCTTTTATTGTCGATTGCTTCTTGTTTACTTTGCATCTTGCGGGATGTTGGGATGAAGCGGCCCGGGCTAACCTTACATGACATCGTTCATGAGACTTGCTCCACGCTTGACATGTAACTTGTATTGCATAAGTGGCTTTGCGGGTGCATGTTTCTCCCAGCATATTTAAGATTGAATTTACAACAGGTGATTATCAATACTAGTATCAATGTTGTGGTTCATGTTCGTAAGTTAGAACGACACTTATTGAAAGCCCCAAACCACGTAAAACATGCAAAGAAAGTAGAGGCGTCTAACTTTGTTTTGAAGGGGTGTGCTGTGATGTGATATGGCCATGATTGTGATTATATTTGATGTATGCAATGTTCCTTATTGTAAGTTGGCAACCGGCAGGAGCCATATGGTTTTCTTTAATTTCTCTTAAGACCCGCGTGTCTATTCAAAGTAGTTGTAATAGTTGAAGCTGGTGGACGACAACCATGGAGTAGCGTCATTGACCTTGATGCAATGCCGGTGATGATGGAGATCATGTTCGTGCTTGAAGATGGAGATCGGAAGCACAAAGAAGAAATGCCATATCATATCACATATTATGAATTGCATGTGATGTTAATCCTTTATGCATCTTGTATTGCTTAGTTAACGACGGTAGCGTTATAAGATGATCCCTCATGCACATGAATTTCAAGTTCTAAAGTGTTCACCCTTAGTAAGCATCGTTGCTAAAGCTTGTTGTTTCGAAGCACCACGTGATGATCGAGTGTGTTAGATTCCGCAAGTGTATACAACGTGAGAAAGCTAGATTTTCTCATGCGGAAGCTAAGGTTTGATCTTGACGAGCCTTGCATGTACAGACATGGTCTCGGAACACGGATCACCGAAAGGTAAAGCATGAATCATATAGTAGATATGATGAACATGTCGATTGTTCGCCATTGAAACTATATCAACTCTCGTGGTGATTGGTATTGATGTGGTGGATTTGGTTCGTGTGATCACTAAAACAATGTGAGGGATATTGTTTTGACTGGGAGTTCACCTAGATTATTTTAACTATTAATTAGAACTCAATTTTTCATCAACTTAGTCTAAACTATTGCAAATATGTTGTAGATCAATGGCAGTCCCTACCATCAATTTTAATGCGTTCCTAGAGAAAGAAAAGTTAAAATACAATGGAAGCAACTTCGCGGATTGGTTCCGCAATTTGAGGATTGTCCTCACATCTGGTAATTTGACCTATGTGTTGGATGCACCGCTGGGTGACCCACCTGCAGCTACTGCTACCGATGAAGTAAAGAATGTTTACCTCGCTCGGAAGACTCAGTACTCCATAGTTCAGTGTGCTATCTTGTATGGTTTAGAATCGGTGCTTCAGAAAAGGTTTGAGAATTCAGACCCACATGATATTGTCCGTGATCTCAAATTGATCTTTGAGACTCACGCGGCAATTGAGAGCTATGAGGCTTCTGAAAAGTTCTTTAACTGCAAGATGGAAGAGGGCAGCTCCGTCAGTGAGCATGTGCTTAAGATGTCTGGGCATGCAAACAAACTTCAAAGCTTGGGTATAGTGATTCCTAATGCTTTTGGGATTTATCGTGTCCTCCAATCACTACCACCAAGTTACAAGAACTTTGTGATGAACTACAATATGCAAAACATGAACAAGCAGTTGCCAGAACTGTTTGCTATGTTAAAATCTGCAGAAGTGGAGATCAAGAAAGAGCACCAAGTGTTGATGGTCAATAAGACCACCAAATTCAAGAAAAGCAAGTCTAAGCAAAAGGGACACTTCAAGAAGGGTGGTAAGAAAGTTACCGCGCCGACGAAGAAGACCAAGGCTGGACCTAAGCCTGATACTGAGTGCTTTTACTGCAAGGGAGAAGGTCACTGGAAGCGGAATTTCCCAAAATACTTGGCGGATTTGAAGAACGACAACATCAAGAAGAAAGGTATATCTGATATACATGTTATTGATGTGTAGCTCACTAGTACTCGTAGTAGTGCCTGGGTATTTGATACTGGTTCGGTTGCTCATATTTGTAACTCGAAATAGGTGCTGCAGAATAAACGGAAGCTAGCGAAGAACGAGGTGACGATGCGCGTGGGAAACGGATCAAAGGTTGATGTGATCGCGGTCGGCACGCTACCCCTTCATCTACCATCGGGATTAGTTTTATACTTAAATAATTGTTATTTGGTGCCTGCGTTAAGCATGAACAGTATATCGGGATCTTGTTTATTGCGAGACGGTTACTTGTTTAAGTACGAGAATAATGGTTGTTCGATTTATATGAGTAATATGTTTTATGCGCATGCACCTTTGATAGATGGTTTATTCTTATTGAATCTCGATAGTGGAAATACACATATTAATAACATTGAGGCTAAACGTTTGAAATCGAGCGATAACTCGACCTATATGTGGCACTATCGTCTTGGTCACATTGGAGTGAAGCGTATGAAGAAACTCCATTCCGATGGACTTCTTGAATCACTTGAAAGATGCGAATCATGTCTGATGGGTAAAATGACTAAGACTCCATTTTCTGGTATGATGGAGCGAGCTACGGAGTTATTGGAAATCATACATACCGATGTGTGTGGTCCAATGAGTGTAGCATCGCGCGGTGGTTATCGTTATGTTCTTACCTTCACGGATGACTTGAGTAGATATGGGTATATCTATTTCATGAAACATAAGTCCGAAACTTTCGAGAAGTTTAAGGAATTTCAAAGTGAGGTTGAGAATCAACGTAACAAGAAGATTAAATTTCTACGTTCTGATCGTGGAGGTGAATTTCTAAGTTACGAGTTTGGCGAGCATTTGAAGAAATGCGGAATACTTTCACAATTGACACTGCCGGGAACACCACAGCGTAATGGTGTGTCCGAACGTCGTAATCGAACTCTCTTAGATATGGTTCATTCTATGATGTCACTTACAGATTTACCGCTATCATTTTGGGGTTATGCATTAGAAACAGCCGCATTCACTTTAAATAGGGCACCATCTAAATCCGTTGAAACGACACCGTATGAATTATGGTTTGGGAAGAAACCTAAATTGTCGTTCCTTAAAGTTTGTGGTTGCGAAGCCTATGTAAAGAAGTTACAGCCGGACAAGCTTGAACCCAAAGCGGAAAAATGCGTCTTCATAGGATACCCGAAGGAAACTATTGGGTATACC
This sequence comes from Avena sativa, assembly GCA_916181665.1. Taxonomy (NCBI): domain Eukaryota; kingdom Viridiplantae; phylum Streptophyta; class Magnoliopsida; order Poales; family Poaceae; genus Avena; species Avena sativa. The sequence continues at coordinate 58,386,935 of OV702280.1, read as the reverse complement.
TTCTATCATAGATCCGAGGGCAAAATCTTCATTGCCAAGAATGGATCCTTTCTAGAGAAGGAATTTCTCTCGGAAGAAGTGACTGGAAGGAAAGTAGAACTCGACGAGGTTGTCGAACCTTCTCTCGAACTTGCGAGTAGCGCAGCACCGGAAGAAATTCCTGTGGTGCCTGCACCAATAAGAGAGGAAGCTAATGATGATGATCATGAAACTTCGATTGTAGTTGCTACAGAGCCTCGCAGGTCAACGAGAACTTGTACCACTCCAGATTGGTATGATCCCGTTATGAGTGTCATGTTGGTGGACAACACCGATGACCCTGCGACATATGAGGAAGCGATGATGAGCCCAGATTCCAATAAATGGCAAGAAGCCATGAAATCCGAGATTGGATCCATGTACGAAAACCAAGTATGGACTTTGGTGGACTTACCGGATGGCCGGAAGGCTGTCGAGAACAAATGGATTTTCAAGAAGAAAACAGATGCTGATGGTAATGTTACTGTCTATAAAGCTCGACTTGTCGCAAAAGGGTTTCGACAAATTCAAGGGGTTGACTACGATGAGACTTTGTCACCAGTAGCGAAGCTAAAGTCTGTGAAGATTATGTTAGCAATCGCTGCATATTATGATTATGAGATATGGCAGATGGATGTCAAAACAACATTCCTCAATGGAGACATTGATGAAGAGTTGTATATGATGCAACCCAAAGGTTTTGTCGATCCTAAAGATGCTAACAAGGTATGCAAACTTCAACGGTCCATCTATGGATTGAAGCAAGCATCCCGAAGTTGGAATCAACGTGTTGATAAGGTGATCAAAAGTTTTGGTTTTATACAAACTTATGGAGAAGCTTGTATTTACAAGAAAGTGAGTGCAAGCTCTGTAGCATTCTTAATACTATATGTAGATGACATATTGTTGATTGGGAATGATGTAGACCTTCTTAATAGTGTCAAGGAATATTTGAATAATAGTTTTTCAATGAAGGATCTTGGCGAAGCAGCTTACATATTAGGCATAAAGATTTATAGAGATAGATCGAGACGCCTAATATCATTGTCACAAAGTACAAATTTGGACAAAGTTCTAAAGAGGTTTGGAATGGAAGATAGCAAGAAAGGGTTCTTGCCCATGTTGCCCAATACGACCTTGAGTAAAACTCAAAGTCCGACAACGGCAAAAGATAGAGAAAGGATGAGTAAGACTCCCTATGCCTCAGCCATAGGATCTCTAATGTATGCCATGCTATGTACTAGACCCGACATTGCATATGTTGTTAGTTTAACAAGCAGATATCAAAGTGATCCAGGAGTGGATCATTGGACAGCAGTCAAAAATATCCTTAAGTACTTGAGAAGAACTAAGGATATGGTTCTTTCTTATGGAGGTGATGAACAGCTCGTTGTTAATGGTTACACCGATGCTAGTTGGAACACCGATCCGGATGATTCTAAATCACAATCTGGATACGTATTTACTTTGAATGGTGCAACAGTTAGCTGGAGGAGTGCAAAGCAAAGCGTTGTGGCGAGATCTTCAACTGAATCGGAATACATGGCTGCTTCGGAGGCTTCACAAGAAGCGATATGGATGAAAGAGTTCATTACAGAGCTGGGTGTGGTTCCTAGTGCGCTGGACCCAATGTCTATCTACTATGATAACATGGGCGCCATAGCCAATGCGCAAGAACCAAGGTCACACAAGAAGCTGAAGCACATCAAGCTACGTTTTCACGCTATTCGAGAACATGTCCAAGATGGGGACATAAAGATTTGCAAAGTACACACAGATCCGAATGTGGCGGATCCGTTGACTAAACCTCTCCCGAGGGCAAAACATGACCAGCACCAAACTGCCATGGGTGTTCGGTATATTACCATGTAATCTAGATTAGATGACTCTAGTGCAAGTGGGAGACTGTTGGAGATATGCCCTAGAGGCAATAATAAATGTAGTTATTATTATATCTTTGTGTTTATGATAAATGTTTACATTCATGCTATAATAGTATTAACAAGGAAACATTAATACTTGTGTGATTTGTAAACTTAAATTGAAGTCCCTAGTAAAGCCTCTATATAATACTAGCTTGTTGGTTAATAAATGATTATGGTTTCGCTATCATGAACATTGAGATGTTATTAACAAGAAGATCATATCATTAGGAGAATGATATGGTGGACATCCTCCTATAGATAAGCGTAGCATAAAGATCAAGTCATTTTAGTAGTTCAATTGCTATATGCTTTCTGATACATAGTAACCTAATTCCTTCGACCATGAGATCATGCATATCACCTTCACCGGAAGGATGCTTTGATGACATCAAACACCACACCGTAACTGGGTGGCTATAAAGGTGGCATTGAGTGTTCGGAAAGTATTGGTTGAGACACATGGATAAAGAGTGGGATTTGTTCATCCATATGACGGATAGATATACTCTGGGCCCTCTCGGTGAAATGTCATCCAATTAGCTTGCAAGCATGTGACTGGCTCACAAGGGATCACATATCACGGGAACGAGAAAAGAGTACTTATCAGTAACGAGGTTGAACTAGGTATGCAGAGTTACCGACGATCATAACCTCGGATAAGTAAACTATCATGAGACAAAGGGAAATTGGTATCGTATGTAAGTGGTTCATTCGATTGCAAAGTAATCGTAGAAATATGTGGGAGCCATATGAATTTCCAGATTCCTCTATTGGTTATTGTTCGGAGAAGTGTCTCGATCATGTCCGCATAATTCACGAACCGTAGGGAGACACACTTAAGGATTCGACGTTGTTTGAGTAGTTATGGAATGATGAGTAAGAGACTGAATGTTGTTCGGAGTCTCGGATGGGATCCGGGATATCACGAAGAGATCCGGAATGGTCCCGAGAATAAGATTCATATAAGGAAAGTCCTGTTTCGGGGTTGGAGAATGGTTCTGGTGTTTTCATCGGGAATGTTCTAGAAGGTTCCGGAATGTCCGGCACTCCGAAGGGGAAGGGTACATGAATGTGTCATACCAAGTTGGAATGATTGCATCATGTACTAGGTGTCATCGCTGAACAAAATAAAGGGTTTAATCAAATCCTAGTTTGAAAAGTCAAACGCCAATTTGAAAAGTCAAACGGCTATTTTGGGAAGTGGAGGGGAAGGTGGAAACCGAGTTGGGGAGGAGTTCCTCCCCTCCACCGCTGGCCCCCTTGGGAAACCGAGTTGGGGAGGGAATCCCCTCCCCTGGCGCGGCCCCTCCACCTATATAAGGAGGGGCAGGGCTGCCCCTCCTAGCACCAAACACCTCCACCCGCAAACCCTAGCCCTAAGCTGCCGGCCCTCTTGCAGCCGCCGCCGCCTAGCTAACCCTATCCGCGGGCCAAGCCTCCTCCTTGGTGTGTCTAAACCCTAGATCGCCGAGGAGCTCTCTCATAGGCCACCATACTCGCTCCGGCTTAAGGCGAAGCCCTGCTTGATCTCCCCTCTACTTCCGGTACCACGCCGTTGTGCTGCCGGAATCGCGAGGAGAGTGCTACAACCTCCGCTACCTGCTGGAACAAGGGAGAGGAAGGTCTTCGTCGAGTACCGAACGTGTGACCGACTGCGGGAGCACTGCCGGAACACAGCGCCGGAAGGATCGTCTACGCGATCTTGAGATCGGGAAGTGTCGTGGGAATAGTCATGGCAGATGCTGCAATCGGCAGCGAGTAGTAGAACGAGGGGCAAGGGCGGCCAGCCATCTGCGGTGCGAGATGAGGGCAAAGACACAGGGTTTTACCCAGGTTCGGCCCACAGGAGGGTAAAGACCTACTCCTGCTAGATTGTATTATGGAGGTGTTACAATGGGCGAGCTCGGCGGCTAGGCAGCGAGTCGCTTGGGTGTATGAGGGAACGTATCTCTACTCGCCCTATAGGGAGGTTTATATAGGCTCACCTCCCCCTAGGGTTTACATATCTCAACCGATTCAGTTAAAGCTTCGGTAGTCGTTTAACCTAATCCAACTGGGCCTATCTACTCGCCTGGGCCTTCAGCTTCCAGCCGCTCGGCGCCTCGTTGGGCTTCAATCCACTCGCCGTTCTGCAGGCCCACTCGCCAGCTCACGGGCCAGTCGGAAACGTCCTGCTGGGTATACCCCGGTAGGCATATCCCCATCAGTAGTCCCCGAGGCCGTCGTCGATTAGGCGTAGGTGGCTGCTGGCAGTCGGAGTATACGGCTTCAGAGTAGGCATCCAGTCGAATCGTCGGTGGGCTCCCGTACAAAGGAAGAAACCAATGACCCAGGTCGCAGTTTTAGCGAGTCGAGTCGGCGAAACACTGTCATAGTGATTGGGTCGGCGAGCCGAGTGGCTGTAGTTGGACCGTCAGGCGTGGTCAAACTAGCCGTTGGGGTAATCCAAAGGGAACTTTTGGCGTAATCACCGCGTGGTAACGGCTCCCTGATTTGGCGGGTAACACCCACTATATAAGAGGAATGGCAGGCGATCGTAGAGCCAACTTCTCACCACTTCTTCCGACTGCGCGCATTTTCCTTCCCTCGCATCGCGATCCAGCCGACCCGAAATCCTCCGACCCCCAACCAAACTCTCGGCCATGGCCCTTTCCACCAAACCGTGGGGTAGATCCAAGTGCACAAGGGCGCAGCTGGCCTCTTTCGAAGAGGCCGGGATCCTGCGAGCCGGCTGTTGGCGTATTCCCGCAGTCGGAGAAACGACCCCAAACCCGCGAGAAAGGGAATTCATCTGTTTCACCAGTCACCTCGAGCAGGGGCTAGGGTTTCCTACGTCCCTGTTCTTCCGGCGCTTCTGCGCCTACTATGGGATCCAGCCTTCAGATCTGGGTCCCCACAGTATCGAGCAGCTCGCCATCTTCGTGGCGTTCTGCGAATGCTACTTGGGCTGCCGGCCCTATTTCCCCTTGTGGCAAGATCTGTTCCACGGACGGATCAGCCGCGAGGAAGCAGGCGGCCCAATGCTAGCCGCGGGCGGCTTGATGTTCCAGCTCAAGTCCAAAGCTTCTTTCTTTGATCTGATGCTGCCCGCCAAGGCAGCGAGCGACTGGAAGAAGTCGTGGTTCTACGTGGCCGAGGCGACCCCGGAGGACGAGGTGGCGATCCCGTGGTACTCCGCAAATCGGTCCGAGCCGCGCCATCTCCAAGTTGGCAAGCTCCCCAACGACCAGCGGATGGTCGTCGACGAGATGCTCCAGACCATCCGCGGTATGAAAAAGAAGGGCCTCCAGACGATAAATCTGTACAACTGCTAGCTCGGGCGGCGGCTCGTCCCACTCGCCCAGCGCGACCACTACATGTACCAGTACACGGGTCAGGGGGACTCGACGAAGGCCTGCCTCGACGAGTGGAAGCTAGAGGACTATCTCCCAGCGCTGAAGAAGATTACCCAGGCGGTGTACCTAGATGCGCAAGCTGGGGTCGCCCCCTATACCGTGAAGCGTCCAGCTCCAACGGTAATCACCTTACTTTTCTCGCAGTCGCAGTCTATGCAGTCGCGGTAATTCTGATTCTATTCTGTATTCGTTGCAGCTATTCCAAGTGGTGGAAGGGTGGCTCCCTCCTTCGGACGACGAGAGCTCGGGCTCATCCGCCCAGGACGTGGGCGAGTTGCCGCCCGCCAAGGACAACGAGGACGACAATGACGAGTCCGAGGAGGAGGTCGCCCCGCTGGTCCGAAAGACCCGCGGACAACGACAACGCGAGATTGAGGCAAGCAGAAGCCTCGAGCGTCACGATGACGACGACGAGCTCCCAGAGACCACCTCGCGCCGTCAAGCCACTCCGTCGAAGAAGAAGAAGAAGGAAAGGGAAGCAAGGCCCCCCCAAAGAAGAAGACGAAGCCATCAAAGCCGGCCTCGCCGCCGCACTCGGCGAGCAGCTCTGATGCTCCCAGCCCAGCCGGTGACGACGCGCCACCAGTGACAGCCGTGCTGGACGCGGCGACCGTGGAAGTGCTGCTGGCTTCAATTCCTCCGCCATTCGCCCCAGTCTCTGGGCTGGGGGAGACTCCAGCTACAGCGGCTTCGCCTCGCAAGGAGGCTCCGGCTACAGCGACTTCGCCTCGCAAGGAGGCTCCGGCTACAGCAACTTCGCCTCGCAAGGGGGCTCTTACCGAGGATGTCCCAGAGGCTCCAGCTGCAGCCTCAACGACGAAGAAGCCGTCCGTGTCTTGGGCACGCGACGTCCTGGAGATGGGGCTCAGTCGCCGACTGGGCCCTGAACTAGAAAAACCGGCCGGCCTCCGTACGGGGATACGTTTCATCCCAGTCGCCAAGTGAGTGCACTCACCCTTCCTTGCTTTTCATAACTATTTCGACTGTTATTGCTTATTCGATTGATGCACAGGACCGGAGTGAAGAGGATGGGCCATCCGACCGTGGCTAAGGTGCCACCCGTCGTTAGCGAGGAAGACCCTTCCCGCAAGTGGAAGGCGGACGAGGTCGTCGCCTCGGCGGATGGCAGCAAGAAAGCCAAGGGTGGCGACACCGTCACTATCTCTGACGATATAGCGGTTGCACCAGCCGGGCCCGTGATGGAGGCAGCCGCGTCTACGAAGGAGGGTGCTTCCTTGCCTGGAACGGCGGAGGCGACCTCCCTTGGAGCGGGTGCCTCTATCGCTACCTTCCCACGCTTCGTGACCAAGGCGGCCACGGCGAGTGGGGCTGCGCCCTCGAGCTACGCTCCTGGGACCGCCGATGCTGAAGTCGACCAACGTCGTGGGCACACGCCGGCGTTACTCGCGTCCGTGGACGCGATACAACTCCATGGCATGCTTGGCGCAGCCATCCAGGTACGTCCAGTCCCCGAGGATCAGGTCGGTGCTTTGCAGCGGCCTGATTCTTATAATATCTCATCGTTTTATTTTTCGCATCCAGTCCCCGAGTGCGCACGCGCTAAATTTTAGCAGGTGGGCACTTAGGAATTTCTTGATCGCCAGTCCCCGAGTGCGCACTCGCTGAATTTCAGCGGGTGGGCACTTAGGAATTTCTTGATCGCCAGTCCCCGAGTGCGTACTCGCTGAATTTCAGCGGGTGGGCACTTAGGAATTTTGCTTTGACTAACTTTTTCGGTGATGTGCAGGGTCTGCAGCTTGAGTCGGCGGACCGATTGGCCATGAAGCAGCGCGCGGAGAAGGAGCTGGCCATCGTCCAGGAAGCGAACAAAGGGCTTCAGGATTTTGCTGCGAAGGCAGAGGAAGCTCGCCGGGGGCTTGTCCCCGCTGGTGAATTGGCGGCTGCGCAATCGGCTTTGAGTGCCGCTGAACAGCGGGTCGCCGACCTCGAGCGCGAGCTGCGGGAGGCGAAGGAAGAAGCGAACTCGGCTGACGGGCGAGCTAAGGCCGCCATTGCAGCTGCTGAGGAGGATTGCAAGGTGTCGGAAGTCCTTATTGCTGGGCTTCAGGACGACCATTCATCGCTTCAATGCTTCATCACGGAACTCGCCCGCCCGCTGCTTGGTGAGTACATCTTCCCTTTCCGGTGGTTGTGCCTTTTGTGGTGTCCGTCGTACTCATTATTATCTTCTACTCGCAGGTCGCATCATCGATAGCGAAGGAGAGGCGAGCTCGCTTGACGCGAGGCAGTGCGTAAGCATGCTCGTCGATTCAGCGACATTGTCGGCGACGTGAATCCGCGCCTATCTTCAAGAGATATCGCCCACGGAAGTGATTCCCAGCGACCTCGTTGAGGTGTGGAAATATTTGGAGAAGGCACCCGCGGTCGTTGAGTACATGACGCGGTCGGCGTTTCGGCGCGGAGCGTCGACGGCATTGAGCCTTGGACTCGCCCACTTCCCCGAAGATTTCTACATCGACGATGTGACGAGTGGATATCCATCGTCGACTGGCGCGGTGGAGCTGTCCGAGGTCCTCAAGTTGCAGGACCGTGCCGCCACGTACTCAGAACGTGTCTGGGCAATGGGCGACCTTCTTCCGTACCAGGAGACGGTGGTCGCGCCGAACGACCCCGAGCCGCCGCATCGTGATTTCAAGGTGGAGCAACCTTTTCGCGCGGCGATGGCGGGTGAACTGACGACGTATCCGTCAAACCCGTACACGGCGTTCATTCGCAATCGCCGGGATGTTGGCGAGTCGTCATCAAAGCCTGCAGAGTAGGATAGTTTGCCTTGTGGCATTAGCAGCAGGTCTGCCACGCGGGCATATTTTGTAACATGAAACAATTCAATATGCGATTGAATGAGACATCGTGTCTATTTTGGTATTTGTTTGTGTGTTTGTGATTGATTTTTGAACGAGTCCCCGAGCGCGTCCGCCCTTTTTGTGGGGTTACCTCGTATATGATGTATGTGTTGTTGTCATGTGTTTTAATGTTTTGGTCGACTCGCCCGAGCTCGAAGAGCCAGTCGCTAGGCGACTCCCTTGAGTGCTTTGTACTTTACCGTTTTCCCGTGCGCGAACGAGGTCGGGTGGCCGAGTCCCCGAGCGTGGTACTTGGTAGTTCTAGGCGCGACTCGAGGGTGGTTGAGGACTTAGCGCGTTGGTGTGAGCGCGTCACTCCTGCCTGGCCCGTGGGGTCAGTCGCGTGGCGAGTCCTGGGCATGCTCTCTTACTTGGCGTTTTCCCTGACCGCTCGCGACGAACTGGTCTTCAGTCCCCGAGCGTGATACTTAGCCGTTCGAGTCGCTATGCCGAGGATGCGGAGGACCAAGGTCGCTGTGAGAAGCGAGGGCAGTTGTCTTGGCTCGTAGAACCAGTCGAGCTAGGCGACTCCAATGGGGCTCCGGGTGGGCGTTATTCGTAGACGATGCAAGACCTGAGGTGATTCAGTGCTCTTACACCGCACTACTTAGCCGTGCCGATCGCTGTACCAAAGGTTGACTTCTGCATTTAGCGTAACGCTGTTATTACGAGTGCGAGTGGCACAAGTCATGGAGAGTAGGCGCAATTTGCGGTAACCATTTCTTTTTATTTCATAGCGACTAGAGAGTACATGTATGGGGTTCTAGGAGTAGAACTTCCGTAGGAGGTTTACATTCCATGGTCGCTTGATGTCGAGTTCGCCGTCCCCGCGGACGTCGATGAGGTAGTAGGCGTCGTTGCCGAGTATGCGCCCGACAGCGAATGGGCCTTCCCACGGAGGGGAGAGCTTGTGCATGCCTTTCTTGTCCTGGATGAGGCGTAACACTAGGTCGCCTTCCTGGAAGGTGCGAGCTTTCACCCGCCGGCTGTGGTAGCGGCGGAGTCCTTGCTGGTAGATGGCAGTGCGTGACCGAGCGAGGTCGCGTGCTTCATCTAGTTGGTCGATCCCGTCTTGGCGGGCAAGCACGTTTGCAGCCTCCGTATAGTGGACGACCCGCGGCGAGTCGTGTTCGAGGTCGGTGGGCATGACGGCTTCGGCACCGTAGACCATGAAGAAGGGAGTGAATCCCGTCGATCTGTTGACTGAGGTGCGGATCCCCCAGATGACAGAGGGCAACTCTCGACCTAGCACCCGACGGTACGCTCGAGTGGTACTTGGAGTCGCGGCTTCAGGCCGTGGAGGATGCTTTGGTTGGCCCGTTCCGCCTGGCCGTTGGATTCCGGGTGGGTGACTGACGCAAGGTCGAGCCGAATGTGGTGCTCTTCGCAGAATTCGGCCATGGCTCCTTTGGCGAAGTTGGTGCCGTTGTCCGTGATGATGCTATTTGGGAACCTGTAGCGATATATGAGCTCGCGTAGGAATTTAGTGGCGGTCTTCCCGTCGCATTTCCGGACTGGCTTGGCCTCCACCCACTTCGTGAATTTGTCGACGGCGACTAGCAGGTGGGTGTAGCCGGAGGGGCCTTCTTGAAGGGGCCTACCATGTCCATGCCCCACACAGCGAATGGCCAGGTGATGGGGATTGTTTTGAGCGCCGAGCTTGGTACGTGCGTCTGATTGGCGTACTTCTGGCACCCGGCGCATCGCTGGACGATATCGACAACATCGGCGTCTGCGGTGGGCCAGTAGAAGCCATGTCGCATAGCCTTGGCGACCAGGGAGCGAGCGGCGGCGTGGTGGCCGCAGTCACCAGAGTGAATGTCGTGGAGGATTTTGCGTCCTTCAGCTGGTTGGACGCAGCGTTGGAACACGCCGGTGACACTGCGCTTGTGGAGCTCGCCGTCAATGATGGTGTAGGACTTGCATCGACGAGCGATCATTCGAGCGTCTGTCTCGTCTGCCGGCAGGGTGCCGGCTTCCAGGTAGGCGATGTAGGTCTTGGTCCAGTCGTCTGGCTCGTTGACGAGTGCGACCAAGGCTGCCTCTGGTTGGAGTGGGACCCCAATGTCGATCTCCCTCGGGGGAGAGACTGATGGCTTGGTAATCGTGTCGAGGAAAACGCCGGCGGGTGGTGCGAGTCAAGCCGACCTGATGCGGGAGAGTGCGTCGGCCTCCTCGTTCTTTCGCCTGTCGATCCACTCGACGGAGTAGCCGGTGAAGTGGCCGCCCAACTTGTCCACCGCTTGGCGGTACGCCGCCATGGTAGGGGAGACGGCGTCGCAGGTGCCGGCGACTTGCCCCGCGACAAGGTCGGAATCTCCGTAGCAGCGGAGGCGATTGACGTTCATCTCCTTGGCGGCTCGCATGCCGTGGAGTAGGGCCTCGTACTCAGCCATGTTGTTGGTACAGGGCGTGAAGTCGAGGCAGAGGATGTAGCGGAGCTTGTCGCCCTTTGGTGAAGTTAGCACTATCCCTGCGCCTGCACCGTCCGCGTTCTTGGAGCCGTCGAAGTGCAGGCTCCAGTAATGGAGGTACGGCAGCTTCTCTTTGTTGCTGGGCCTCTTCCCAGTCGGCGATGAAGTCTGCCAGTGCCTGCGACTTGATCGCCTTATGTGGCTCGTATTTGATGTTGTGGACGCCGAGCTAGACGGCCCACTTGGCGACCCGCCCGGTCGCCTCGCGATTGCGGATGATGTCTTGCAATGGTGCTGAGGAGACGACCGTGATTGGGTGCTCCTGGAAGTAGTGCGGCAGGCGCCGCTGAGCTCTGAAGACCGCGTATACTAGCTTTTGGTACTGTGGGTACCGCTGGCGCGACTTAGTGAGGACCTCGCTGATGTAGTACACCGGCCGCTGGACTGAGCGCTCCTTTCCTTCTTCTGGCCGTTCGACGACCATCACGGCGCTGACGACGCGCTCGGACGCCGCGACGTAAACCAGCATGGGTTCTTTGTCGGCGTGGGCGGCAAGCAGCGGTGCGGCGAGTAGCACCTTTTTGAGGTCGCGGAGCACGTCATCCGCCTCTTGTCCCACTGGAAGGTGGGGTTCTTGCGCATCAGGCGGTATAGGGGCATCGCCTTTTCGCCTAGGCGGGGGATGAAGCGACTGAGAGCCGCTACTCGCCCGGCCAGTTTCTGGACGTCGCGCAGGCACTCGGGTTTGCCGAGCCGGGCGATCGTGTCGATCTTCGTGGGGTTCGCCTCGATCCCTCGTTTGGAGACGACGTACCCCAGTAGTTGTCCGGCGGGTACACCGAAGGTGCATTTGCCTGGGTTGAGCTTTATTTTATACCGTCGCAAGTTGGCGAATGTTTCCGCCAGGTCGGCGAGAAGGTCGCCTTGGCGAGCGGATTTCACGACCACGTCGTCGATGTAAACGTGGATGTTGCAGCCAATTTGGCTCGCGAGGCATTCCTGCATGCACCGCTGGTAGGTCGCCCCGGCGTTCTTGAGGCTGAAGGTCATGGCGGTGTAGCAGAAAGCTCCGAATGGCGTGATGAACGCCGTCTTCTCCTCGTCTTCGACAGCCATTTTGATCTGGTTGTACCCAGAGTAGGCGTCGAGGAAACATAGTGACTCCGAGCCCGCGGTTGAATCGATTATCTGGTCGATCCGCGGGAGGACGAACTACTCCTTTGGGCAGGCGCCGTTCAGGTTTGTGTAGTCGATACACATTCTCCAGGTCCCGTTCTTCTTCTCGACCAGGACTGGGTTTGCCAGCCACTTGGAGTACTTGATTGGCCGGATGAAGCCGGCAGCGAGTAGACGCTGCACCTCCTCGGCGATGGCTCGGCGACGCTCTTCATTGAAGGGCCGCAGCGACTGCTTGACAGGTCGCGCTTTGGGGTCGGCGTTTAGCTTGTGCTCAGCGAGCTCCCTAGGGACACCGGGCATGTCGGAGGGTTTCCATGCGAAGATGTCCCTGTTATCACGGAGGAACTCGATGAGCACGCCTTCCTACGCTGGGCTCATGCCCGTCCCGATCGTCACTGTCTGGCTGGAGTTGCCTGGTACCAGCTCAACAGTGCGGGTGTGCGTCGTGGCCTCGAAGGTTGAGGTGTTTGCGCCCTCTGAGTTGGGCTTCTTGAGTATGGTGGGGTCATCGTTGTTGACCCCGCTCGCGTACTTGGCGAGCTCATCGGCGTGGTTGGTCTCTGCCGCGATGACGGCATCGGCGAGCTCGGCTCCTTTGGCCTCGCACTCGGCAGCCATATCGGGGTCGCCGTGGATAGTGATGACGCCACACGGCCCGGGGAGCTTCATCGCGTTGTACGCGTAGTGGGGCGCTGCCATGAACTTGGCGAACGCCTGGCGCCCCAGGACGCAATGGTAGGGGCTGTCGAAGGGCACCAGCTCGAAGACGATCCGCTCGGTGCGGAAGTTTGCCAGTGTGCCGAAGGTTACGGGCAGCGTGACCTTGCCGATCGGGTACGCCTTCCGACCGGGGACGATGCCGTGGAATGTGGTGTGAGTCGTCTCGATCATTGACTGCGGGAGCCGCAGTCGCCTGAAGGTGTCGAGGTACAAGATGTTGATGGAGCTGCCGCCGTCCATCAGTGTCTTGGGGAGCCAGTAGTCGCCGACCTTGGGCTTGACCACCAGGGCGACTCATCCTGGGTACTCGATGCGTGGCGAGTGGTCTTAGCGGCTCCAGGTGATGGGCTGCTCCGACCAGTTTAGGAACTGGGGGACGTCTATCTGGGCCACCGCGTTGACGGCGACGGCGCGGGCGATGACCTTCTTCTCGCGCTTCGTGTTGAAGCCTGTGAAGGTGTGGAGCGAGCCGGCCACTTTTCCGAATTTGCCGCCATTTGGCAGGTCGTTGTCGGGGTCCTCCCGCGCTCGCCGTGCCTTCTCGATTTCCCTGAGGGTGTGGCAGTCGGTGGTGGTGTGCGTTGCGGGCTTCCCTTCCCTGCTATGGAACGCACATGGTTGGTTAAGAAGGGCCGCAGGGTCGAACCTTGGCTTGTTCTTGTAGTTGCCGCCATCGCGGCGTCGTCCTCCGTCGCGGCGGAAGCTCTTGGGCTCGCGCTGCGCGTGCCCGGCGTTGGCGACGAAGTCGACTCGCCCGTCACTGCGGCGCTTTCCGGTAAGGCGAGTGCCGCTGTAGCGTAGGTCGGGTCGGCGTCCGCCGTCGTTTCCGCTCGTGCGGCGTTGACCTCCTGACTCGTCGTCAGTTTCCTGGTTTGGATCTTCCTCGGCGTACCGTTTGGCGATCTCGAGGAGGTCGGGGATGTTGTCGAGTGTGCGGGAGTGTCGCTTGAGCTTGGCGACCAGGGGCTCGTAGCGGTACGAGGTCTTGAAGCAGTGGATCGCGGTGTCCGGGTGGATGCCGACCGCGTTGTACCAAAGTTCTTGCCACCGTTGGACCCAGTTGCGGGTCGACTCGCGGGGTCCCTGGACGCACCGTTCCAGGTCCTCGATAGTGGTGGCGCGGGTGTAGGAGCACTCGAAGTGCCTGATGAAGGCATTGCGCATCTCCTCCCATGAGTCGATACTGTCCTGGGGGAGGGTGTTGATCCACTGCCTGCACGTCCCTTCCATCATCAGGGGGAGGTAGCTGGCGGCTAGCAGGTCAGTGTGGCCTGCGATCCCCATCGCCATGAGGTATGTGTCGAGCCAGACGGCGGGGTCGTACGAGGAATCGTACTTTTCTATCTCCTTCGGCACCTTGAAGTTTGGCGGGTACTTCTCACCTCGGATCATTGGTCCGAAGCACTTGGGTCCGAGTCGACTGAGCGACCCCATGGGCTCGCCGTCGCGGCGATTGGTTAGGGTATGTCGCAGGTCATCGGGCTGGCATGCGCGCCAACTTTGGTTGTTGATGATGTGGGTGCGGGTGTCGATGGGTTGCCCGTTGGCGGCGACAAGGTTGGTTGCCGGCCTGGGGCGTTGGTGGAGAGTGCCGCGTTCGCGGGTCGGTATTGGAGCTGCAGTGGCTCTGGTGGCGGGCAGTTGAGGGTGTTTGCCGCCGCTGGGCGGCCGCTGGAGGCCGCTCTGCTTCCCGAGGAACGCGAGTATACTCGACCTTGCGAGTCGGCGCCCGCTCTTTGTTGCTCCACGGCCTTCGCGAGCAGGGCCTTGATGTATTCGATCTGCAGGGCGCCGTTGCCGGTGGCCGTGATGCTGTCGGCTGCTGCTCGGCCTGCCACGAGGTTGTCCATCGGGGTGGAGAACAGTGGGAGGCCGTTTGCGTCTCTCTCCCGTGAGGAGACTACTATCCGCGGCTGGTCCGTGGGAGGGGTGCGGTTGGGTGGTGGTGGGGCGCCCATTGCAGTTGATCCTGGCGGGGGCCGGGCGCTTCCTCCTGGTGGCGCGTTCTCGCAAATCGCGCACTCGGCCACGCGGGTCGGGTCGTTTTCGTCGTCGAAGTTCAGGGCGCGCCCCTGAACGGAGGGGTTCAGGCGTGACCTGATCCGCTGCTGGTGGTAGCGTGACAGCTCCTGCGCCGTCACCTGCTCGAGGCGAAAATTTTCACGCTCGGCTTGCTCTTTGCGTATCACCTCCGCCAGTTTCAGGCGGAGTTCCTCGACCTCCGTCGCCGTGGCGTTAGGAGGGATTGGGGTGGAGAACGGGTCCTCCGGCGGATCGGTGCCGGTCGCCATGTAGGTCGCGGTGTGGCGACCGGTTCTGTCGCGGGGGTCGCCGGAGTTCTCCGATCCGGAGTCGAACTCGAAGATCCCGAGGATGGAGGGATCCTCGAAGTCTCCCGCGTTGGAGACCGGGGCGATGGAGCCCGCGGACGAAGCCGCGGTGATGCATCCGGCGAGTGATGCCGGGGTCGCCGAGTCGGCGTCGTCGGTGAGGGTCGCATCCTCTGCGGCCGCTGAATTCCCAGCCACGTTGCTGTGGGCCGAGTTGTACTCGGAGGCGAGGCGATGGATCGTGCGGATCTGGCTCTCGGAGAGCCGATCGCGTGGCGACGACTCGCGGATGCGAGCTGAATCCTCCGAGACGATGACGTCGGTGAGACCGACGAAGAGGCTGATCGTGCCGATCGGCAGGATCACGCTGTGCGTGACGGGTCGCGCCTCCGGGACGTAGCTGCTCGGCAAGATTTGGAGCATCTCGCCGATCGCTATCATGCGGCCGGTGGCGACCGTCTCGTTGATGGGCAGATTGAATCTCGCCGCAGAACACCGGCCAGACCACCCAGGCCCCACGGTGGGCGCCACTGTCATGGGAATAGTCATGGCAGATGCTGCAATCGGCAGCGAGTAGTAGAACGAGGGGCAAGGGCGGCCAGCCATCTGCGGTGCGAGATGAGGGCAAAGACACAAGGTTTTACCCAGGTTCGGCCCCCCGGAGGGTAAAGACCTACTCCTGCTAGATTGTATTATGGAGGTGTTACAATGGGCGAGCTCGGCGGCTAGGCAGCGAGTCGCTTGGGTGTATGAGGGAACGTATCTCTACTCGCCCTATAGGGAGGTTTATATAGGCTCACCTACCCCTAGGGTTTACATATCTCAACCGATTCAGTTAAAGCTTCGGTAGTCGTTTAACCTAATCCAACTGGTCCTATCTACTCGCCTGGGCCTTCAGCTTCCAGTCGCTCGGCGCCTCGTTGGGCTTCAATCCACTCGCCTTTCTGCAGGCCCACTCGCCAGCTCACGGGCCAGTCGGAAACGCCCGGCTGGGTATACCCCGGTAGGCATATCCCCATCAGGAAGAGTACGACTACATCACCCACGAGAATCCGCTCCCGTTAAACACTTTGAAATCTTCGAGGGTGAGTTATTCCATCGACATTGTTGCTACAATCTAGTAGATAGATCTTGGATTGTTTATTTTTATGCGGTAGAAAAATTTTGTTTTCCATGCTAGGAAACCCTACATATGGGTCGCAGCACCCCCCTGTGGTGCTCCCCGTGCCGCCATGGTCATCGGCCACCTCTGCTTACTCTTCTAGTCTCCAGCGAGGACCTTTGGTGAGTCATTCCTCTCCCCTCGTGCTCTCTATACTAAGCCAATCTATGCTAGATGTTGGTGGTGACCTTCCTGGTTACTTTCCTATCCTGATTAGGGTTCTTGGTTCTACTTAGGGTTCATACCCTGTTGTGGATAGATACTGATGAATTGGATCATGTGTTGATTGTCACTAAGCATGCTAAATGATTGTTAGTTGTGGTTTGCTCCTTAAGATGAACTGTGGTGGTGCTACTGGCTTATCAGATGATTCTTTGAATTAATTTTGATGTGGTCAAATGATAAGGTTGCTATAGAAGCAATACCTGGGAATCTTGTGGTTTACTGTTTCACCATTGTCATTACTTGGTTAATGATAGTGAGTGTTGTGTGATGAAATCACTGTATTAACACCTATTGGCTTAAGAATTCAGATGTAGTTTGAGATCAAATGGTTTCAAACAGTGAAGATATACATAGGTGAATCTCTTGTTTATGATTCCTGTGTTTAAGAACAGGAAAATGTACAGTGGGTTGGTTGAACCTGTGAAGATTGAATGCTTAACCTGATTAATATAGAATTGTTCTTGTGACACCATCTTTGTATGGCACACAAGTTAGATTCTATTTCAATGTTTGGGTTGGTCCCAGCTTAAAATAAGTTTGGCTATAAAGATAAGTAGAAAATTTCCTTTCTTAAATCCCTAAGACCAATGATGTTGGTCTGAGGTTTAGGGATTTAGACCTCTATCTAGTTGGTTCACATGAATTGATTCTGATAGTGATACCAGCTATTATTGCTTGAATCAAAGTTGGGAAAAGATGCTTGTAAGCTTGATAACTTATATAGATCCATAAGATTGGATTCTAAGGTGCTACTCTTGTCTTAGAGATGTGCCTAGAAGTTTAATCTTAGCTATGTTCATTCTTGAATTGGAATATAGCTTGATAGCTAAATCAATGGTGTTGTTCTGAGATTTAGTTGGACCCTTATGCTTTTCTAATTGCTTTAAGAGTTTAAAACCTTAGTGATGGATTCACCCCACTTGGGTGCTTTCTGAGAGTTTGAATGAGAGACAGATCATGTATGCTTGTCTAATATTAGACAGATAGATCATGTGATTATCTATTTACTCACCACTGTCACTTGATGTTGTGGTTGATCTTGTAGTAGCTTGATCTGGTGCCCCCCAGTATTCCTAGCTCCTGGCTTGTCCTTGATCTAGCCCATCATCTCCTGATCCTGATGGCTTGATCTTGGTCTTGGTATCCTCCTGATCTTCCCTCTCCTTATGTCACCATCTTGGTGATGTGTTCATGGGCTTTGGTTGGTTTGATATGGCTTAGCTTTGGCTTTGTGTAGCTACTGGCTGCTGTGCTTTGTTTAGCTGCTGGCTGCTGTGCTTGATGTGTAAAAGCAATGGAATGGTGTGGGGATTGATTTCCCACGGCTGTGTTGACAGTTTTGTTTGGTTGTGCTGCTGCTGTGGTGTTGACAGCACACACCATGTAGTTTAGTGTGTGTGTTGCCTGTGTGCTTTCTGCACAGATGTGGATATGTTCATAATTTTTGGAAGTTACTTTCATCTTGTTACTTCTACCTGGCTGGTGAAACTTGCCCCTCTTTACTGTTATTTGCCTTATGGCTTGAATTTATGAAAGATACATTCTTTCATATTGGTGAAACTTGCCCCTTTTTATAAGATTACTCAATGATGAACCTTGATCAATGCACTTCACTAACAAGTCTGAGACTAATTCCATTTAAACCTTAACTTTGTTTATTTTTTATTTGTGTTTTTTTTGCAGGTACCAGACATGGGAATTCAAGAATTTAGTTTAGGTTTTCTTCTTTATTTATAGAATAGTCAAATGTAATATTCTTTATTCTTTTGTAATTTTAGTTCTATCCTTTTGTAATCTTTTTATTATTATTGTGTAATAAATATTGTACTATTATCAATTAAAGAAATATTATTCTTTATTTATTTACTATTGTAAAAATTGTGGACGATTTTCATAAGTTACATTTTGTAACTTATTTATTGAATGAAATTATGAAATGGAAATTATTATTCATAATTACTTTATTTATACAAAGTTTGAGTTATTATTGGTTAACTTCTTAATTAAATCAAATACTCAAACATTATTCAAAAATCCTTTTGAATTATAATTGAAACACTCAAGTTTTTAAATTCAAATTTCATTTCCCAAAACACATAAGTCCACAAAGATCATATCAAAGTCTATAACAATCATCCTTCAAGACTATACCTAATGTCAAAGTAAGAAAGAAACCTTGATCACTTTAGGTTTTTATTTGGCGAAAAATTTACCCACATTTTTACAGATGAATGCAAGCAACATTCCAAATTCCTAAATCTACCCTTCGTTAGTTCCTAAAAGCTGGGATGTTACAGACTTCCCTTGTTAAATAAAACTTCGTCCCGAAGTTTGTTGAGGTGTACCTGAATAGTTCTGGATAGGTTTTTCTTAAATCCTCTTCTTTCTCCCAAGTGGCTTCCCTTTCAGGGTGATGTTCCCACTGTACTTTGCAGTACTTGATTGCTCTATTCCTCAACCTTTTCCAGTTTTCTTCCAAAATTTTACAGGGCTTTTCAACATAGTTCAAGTCTGCTTGTAGTTCTATCTCCTGATGTGTGATTGCATCATCCGGAACTTTCAAACATTTACGAAGTTGTGACACATGGAAAACATTATGCACTTGAGCCAATCTTGATGGTAACTCTAAAGCATAAGCTATAGTTCTGTTTTGACTCAATATCTTGAATGGTCCGATGTATCTTGGACTCAATTTTCCTTTAACTCCGAACCTTTTCACCCCTTTCATTCGACTTACTTTCAAGTATACCATGTCTCCCACTTCTGGATGCCAAGATCTTCGACTTTGATCAGCTTAACTTTTCTGCCTACTCTGGGCTATTTTCAGTCTATCCCTGATCTTATCAATGATATCTTGTCTTTCCTTGATATAGTATGGTGCAAATTCTTTGCTGCTTCCAGGCTCATAACAACATATTTGTGATCTACACTTCCTTCCATACAGAACCTGATATGGAGCTGCCTTCAGACTACTCTGATAGCTATTATTGTAGGAAAATTCTGCCAATGCTAGATGATCTTCCCATGTACCTCCAAAATCTAATGCACAAGCTCTTAACATGTCTTCTAGTATCTTATTTGTTCTCTCTGTTTGACCTCCTGTCTCAGGATGATAGGCTGTGCCGAAATCTAACTTTGAACCAAGTGCTTCATGCAATTGCTTCCAAAATGCTGAAGTAAACACTGATCCCCTATCAATTACGATCTTTTTCGGTACTCCATGCTTACTTACTATCTCTTTGACATAAACTTCAACTAACTTCTCGGCATTATCTTTCTGATTTACCGGAATAAAATGTGCACTCTTAGTGAGTCTGTCCACAATTACCCATATCATATCCTTATGTTTAGGTGTCATGGGAAATCCTGTGATAAAGTCCATACCTATTTATTCCCACTTCCATTCGGAAATTTCTAAAGGTTGTAATGGTCCTGCTGGACTTTGATGTTCAGCCTTAACCCTTTGGCAAGTATGACATTCTGATACATATTTAGCAATGTCCCTTTTCATGTTATTCCACCCGAATAGTTCTTTCAAATCCATATAGATCTTGGTACTTCTTGGATGTATAGAGTATGGTGTTTCATGTGCTTCTCTAAGTATGACATCACGAATCTCAGTCACATCTGGAACACAAAGGCGGTCTTGAAACGATAAGGACTCATAATCTCCAAGGCAAAAAACTGATTTTTGCCCTTGAGATATCCTCCGAATTTCTTCAGCAATGAAAGGATCTTCTGCTTGATGTCTAAAAATTCCGTGCTTAAGATCACTGTCATTCTCTGCAACTACCTACATAGTAGCTAATCCTCCAAGAACCTCTGTTCTAATGAATTGAAGCTCTAATCTTTCTAAGTCCATTTGTAACTCTTTTGGTAGCTCCCGATTTCTAGGCTAAATATCTGCACTCTTTCTGCTTAAAGCATCAGCTACAACATTTGCTTTCCCTGGATTATAGTTGATTATTAAATCAAAATCTTTGATTAGTTCCAACCAACTCTTCTATCTCATATTCAATTCCTTTTGAGTGAAGAAATATTTGAGACTTTTATGGTCAGTGTATGACTCACATCTGGCTCCATAAAGAAAATGCCTCCATCCTTTTAGCGCAAAAACTACTGCTGCTAACTCTAAATCATGAGTTGGATAGTTGACTTCATGTGGTTTTAGTTGTCTTGAACCATAATCAATGACTTTCCGATCTTGCATTAACACACAACCCAAACCTTCTTTAGATGCATCACAGTATACTGTAAAGTCTTTCCCTGTTTCAGGAACTGCTAAGATTGGAGCTGTGGTTAATATGGTCTTCAGCTCCTGAAAACTTGCTTCACACTTTTCGTCCCAATTGAATGGTGTATTCTTTCTTAGCAAATTGGTCATTGGTCCAGCTATTTTGGAGAAACCATCAATGAATCTCCGATAATAACCGGCCATTCCTAAGAAACCTCGAATTTGCTTCACATTGGTTGGTGCAGTCCACTCTAATACTGACTGAACTTTAGATGGATTTACAGCAATTCCATCTTTACTGATCACATGGCTGAGGAATTCTACCTCATCTAGACAAAATTCACGCTTACTAAACTTAGCATAAAGTTTGTGTTCCCTTAGAGTCTGCAATGCTATTCTCAAATGATCAGCATGCTCTTCCTTATCCTTGGAATATATCAGAATATCATCAATAAAGACTATGACGAACTTGTCCAAATATGGCATGAAGATCTTGTTCATCAGATTCAAGAATATTGCTGGTGCATTGGTCAAGCCAAATGGTACTACTAGATACTCATGGTGTCCATATCTTGTGACAAATGCTGTCTTTGGAACATATTCCGGTTTGATTTTTATTTGATGGTATCCAGATCTTAAATCGATCTTTCAGAATACTCTGGCTCCTTTCACTTGATCAAACAAATCTTGAATTCTTGTTAAAGGATACTTATTCTTGATAATAACATTGTTCAGATTTCTATCATCTCCACATATCCTTCTTCCACCATCTCTCTTATCCACAAAGATTACTGGTGTTCCCCATGGAGATACACTTTCCTGAATAAATCCTTTTCTGGCTAACTCATCAATTTGATCTTTGAGTTCTTTTAACTCTTTGGGTCCCATCTTATATGGTGCTTGAGCTATTGGTGTTGTACCAGGAATTAGGTTAATAGTGAACTCTATCTTCCGGTCTAGTGGCATTCCCGGTAGCCCTGCTGGAAAAACATCTTGAAATTTATTTACTATAGGAATATCTTCCAATTTGACCTCTTTCATTGAGTTCAACTGCAGATCCACCATAATATGACTGTGCTTATCTGCTTGGTAAACTATCCTTGCTCCACTTGGAGTTTTGATTGAGACATTTTTCTCCTCAAAATTTATCTAATCTCTGTGTTCCATCATCCAATACATTCCCAGCACTACTGCAATTCCCTTCAAAGGAATCACATAAAGGTCTGTCAAGTATATACAACCATAGATCAAGATAACCTGATCTTGTTTCATGTGGCGTACAATCACATTTCCCTTTCCGTAACTATGGTCATAGGGCTTTCTAACGTTGCCCTTCTAATCCCGAACTTATCACAAAATTCTTCAGAAATGAATGAAGTAGTTGCACTAGTATCAAAAAGAACTTTGCCGGGATTGGTAAGGATATTGAGTGTACATATCACTGCATGATACGAATTATCCACCTCCTCGAGGGTTGCACAGTTCAGTTTCCTGTTAGGTCTGTTCCTCTTGCCATTGTTGTTCTTGCCATTATTTCCTCCTTTATTGGGATGTCCATTTCCTCCACTGGTTTGTCCTCCTCCCTTGGTAGGCCAGCCTCCTGGTGGTTTGCTCGGACAATCGGGCTTGATATGCCCCTTCTGACCACAACCGTAACAGATCACTACAGTTGCATTCCCACTGGAAATGCCCTGGAATTCCACAATTGTTACAAATAGCATTCCTTCTCGGATTGGATTGATTTCCACCACTGCTCTTGTTATTGTTATTATTGTTGTTGCTATAGTTCCTGTTCCGAGGTTTGAACTCCGGGTTGGGTTTAGGTTTGCTTGCCTGAATTCTCTTGGTTTCCTTCTTGGCTCTCTCCCTCCTATCCTCTTGGACATTCTTGTAATCATCTTCGAAAGTAATGGCTGCATCCAGCAACTACTGATAAGTTTGCTTATTAGCTAACCTTAGCTGCATTTTCACAAATGGGTTTAATCCATGCAGGAAACGTTTCTTCCGCTTCTCTTCAGTGTTAACATCCTCCTCAGCATAGCGAGACTAAACTCCTAGATGTACTTCATGACACTAGTATATCCCTGCTGAAGCTCCTCAAATTCTCTCCGCTTCAACTCCATAACACTTTCCGGAACATGATATTCACGGAATCTCTGCTTGAACTCCTCCTAGGTGAACTCCCTTCCTGGTTGTTGCATAGCCAACTAATTTTCCCACCATGATGCTGCAGGACCAGTCAGAAGATGAGTTGCATATCTCAATTTCTCCTCATCATTGCAACCTACAGTTTTTAGCTTCCTTTCTGTATCTGCTAGCCAATCCTCTACATCCATTGGTTCAGAAGCTGATGCAAAAGGTAACGACCTTGCATTCTAGAAATCAGATAGACTTACTCCTCCACCTTCAGGTGACCTCTGATTTTCTCGTCCCAACAACTCTTCCATGAACTTTTTTGAGTCTCTTGCATCATTTGCATACACTGCATAAAATTCTGCTCCATCAACGGCCTCATTGGTGGTGGTAATGCTCCCTGATTTGCGGCATCTGCATCGGCCTTCTCCTTGGACTCTCGCTCCATCCGCTGCTGCTCAATTTTGATGTCTACACCCGTATCCATGACCCTCTAATCCTTCAACATAAAGCGAATACTCATAATTACATCATGCACATGTGTTCTGTGCTCGACTTTACGCACAGAACTAGTCACACAATGAAGATCCAAAGAAAATCCAAATATGCATTTCACATATTATACATAATATCATAATAATACAAAGTCATTACAACATATACCATATAGGTATAATCATAACTCTTCCTTACTTGTCTCACTGTCTTATTTCGTAGAGTATACACGATACTTGATACCTCTACATAGTTTCCTACTTCTAGTAGTAACTACTCTCATTATACATGCCTGATGTCCAACCGTGATGACGTGTTGTTCGTCTTAAAGTTTGTGGAACAAATGGCCTTCCAGAAGGAACATACTCAGTATCTGAAGTGTCAGGACTTGAGTCATTACTCAACCTGAGCGCATTGACTCCCTCCAGCTCAGCTGAAAAGTCTCCAGAAACATATTAAACATTATCTCCCGCTTGCATCTCCTGAGCTTCATTACTTGAGTTGTCAATAGGATACGCAGATCCTGCTGCTTCCCAGGTGCTCCTTTGGACAAGATAGTTAAACACTAGATAATGTATATTCCCTGGGTTTGGAGAAGATTTTGATGATTCAAACACTCTCTCCTCAGGATCTTCTTCTTCATCCTGATTATCTATCGACATGGCATTTCTACTACTGTTACTAGGGTTAATCCTTGCACCCATCTAGCTAGATTGTCCAACATTTCTGTCAGAACCATCTGTGGACATCTGATGTTCATGAGATCCTTCATATGATCCCCTTCTCCAACCATTAGAATTCTCAATAGGAAGTTCTGAGTTAGAACTATCCTCTGAGCCCTGTGGTACTGCATACCTCATATCCATAATAGGATCATATACAGGTTCAGTACTTGGGGAATAAGGATATGGTATAAAAGATTCAGGATCTATAGGTATATCCTTAAAGATAGGTGCTGCACTACTACCCGCTTCCTTCTCTAACTGGAATGCTAATTGCTTTCTCCTTTCCGGATCAGTTAGATCCTCTAACATGTCATTTTATCTTCAACAATCACTTGATGTGTCTTTTAAAAAGATGCAATGAGTGTTCGGTATCTATCCATAAACTTGGAAGCTAACTTAGGATGCTTCTTAACCAAAGTAAGATGATCCGGTATAGGCTCCGAGTCTATAGAATCATGAGGTATCACAGAGAATGTGCTACCTTCTAACTCCTTGGCTTTATGCTCTCGGATATTAGATAGCACATCCACAACAGCAACATGATATGCTGCTAAATGACTCCTTGTCACATCCCAAAATTTTCTAAATTTTGTAATGTGAAAAATAAATAAACAAAATAAATAATTATTGAAATTTAGGGTGAAAAGAAACTTTTTGTTTCTAAATGGAAACTTAAAATCCCATCTTGAACAAACTTGAGTAATGTTTGAACCCAACTAAATTCAAATCAAGTGGAATGCATTCTCCATAAATGCATCTGGAAATTTAAACACTTGGGAAATAAACCCAAAACCCTAAAACCCTAAAGGAAGAAAAACATTTCCAAGTTATCTCTAAGCCTATGGTTTTGATCCACATAAAAATTGGTCAACAAACATTTCAAAATGATCAAGAATGACAAATAGAAATATTATAAAACCATATAAATTGGTTTCACTTAATTTGGAGCCATAGATAAAATCTTATGAATTTAATAAGATAAGGACATTAAATTTCCAAAGCTAATAAAGTACGTATCTAAAAATCCATACCAATGGTGAGGAAATAATCCTAAAGATATTTAAAAGGGTAAACAAATATTAAATAAAATTTTGAATGTTGGAATCACCAAGTTTGGACCTTTAAATAAAAAGATATGGTTTTTAAGAGACAAAGGAAGAGATAATAAATAAGGACTATTTGATAAGAGCTAAATAAAAACTTGGACAAGACCATAAAAAAATGGAATAAACATAATCCAAGTTCAAATGAAATAAATGGATAAATAAAATTCAAATAAAATAATATGGCCCCAACCAAATTATATTCCATTTGATTAAGACAAATCCCTAATAGAAATGATTAACTAAAACAGGGGAAAATAATTGGAATTTACCCAAGTGGAATAAAAGTTATTTAATCAACTCAAATGAAATAAAAGAATCATTTAAATAAAGTTATATGGAATTAAAACCATATTTGAATTTCATTGGAATAAAAACAATTGCCCAAATTAAAATGATTAATAATCATAATAAAATACTAAATATAATTCAAAGTGAACTATTTAGCACCCCATTAAATAAATAAACCTACTGAAAGGTTTTGTAAAAAGATTGGAATTTAAATAAGTTTTGAAAATATATTTAAACTTATTTGATTTTACACAAGGGCCAATTTTTAAATAATTATTATACCCTAAAAAGAATAAAAGAATTATTCTAATTTGACTTTAGAATGTATTATAAATCAGTATTCGAATATACACAAAGTTTGGTTGAAGTTTGAATTCAAATAGTTGTTTGAAATGATTAAACAAAATCAAAACAGAATAAAAGATATGGAAAAATAAAAATAAACAGGAGAAGGAAAAAATAAACAAAGCAGCCAGCCCCGCCCACTGGCCCAGCATCAGCCCACTCCCCCTCTCTCTACGCGCGAAACGTTTTCCACCAACAGTCGAACCCACTCAGCCGCTGACTGCTGGACCCCACCTCTCCTCTCTCTCTCTCACTGACTAGCCAGCCCCACGCTGTCAGCCTTCTTCCTCACCCCGCGACGACCACGCCCCGGCCGTTTCTGCTGTTAACTCCCCGGCGTAAATTCGTGCTGATAGCTCAGTTAATCCGCCCGCGACCATGCTCGTTAAAACGCCTGCCTCTCCTCTCTCTTTTCCCTCGCGCGCCCCTCTCTCTCTGCCTCCAGGCCGTTCTAATTCGAGCTGAGACCGCCTCTGCCCCGACGACCTTCCGGCGATGATTCCGACAAAGCCAGCCAGCCCCACTGCTCCTCAACCACACGTGCGAGTTCCCCATCGCCCCCTGAACCTCCCTGTAACCTTGGCTTTCCCGCGCTTGAATCCCAGCGTCGGCAACGATCACGTCTGAGCAGCGCCGTTGTCGGCCTCGACTCCGGGAAGCTTCCCTGGTGAGCACAGACTCCCCCTCGCCCTCTTTTTGATGATCACTTGTTTGCCACTTGCGTACAAAACTAATGGTACCCTCCATCTACTTTCCCGAGCCCCGTAGCCTCGCCTCCAACGTCGTCTGAGCGCACCCAACACCGCGGCAAACTCCCACGAGCAATTCCTCTGGAACCTGAGCGCCCCTCGACGAACAGAGACCACGTCGAGCTTCTCTGCACCCCTGCGAACCCTGTAAGCATCCTCACTCTCTCCCGCGTGTTTTAATTCATTGGCAACCTCACCCTCTGAGCGCTCCTCCGCTCGCCACCGCGCCAGCGCCGCCCATCTGTGGTCGAGCTGCTGTGAGCCACTGGATCCAGATCCGAGCGTCACGATAGAATCATAATCGAAGAGGTACAGACAGATCTGTGCCGTGCGTTGTAACTTAGATCTAGAGGCTAGTATCTGTCGATCCGCACGAATCGGTACCGCCCAATAAGAAACATCCACGTGGCTCTAAGTGTGATTTAAAAACAGAAACATTTCAATTAGATATGGAAATTTGCAAATTGCATAACTTTTGATCCACACGTCCAAATTTTGCAAATTTTATATCAATGGAATCAGCAGACCAAGTACTATCCAACCATGCACTTTCTTTAATGAATTTCTTCTGGAAACTTGGTTGTTTTTGCAGAAACTTGTGTAGGCATAATTTGAATATAAAATTTATTCTAGGATTGTTTTTAAAGTAAAATCTGTGGAAAATGGATGGTTTTGAACCTACTGACCATAGAAACCAACTTGTGGATTCAAAAACATATTTTGTGAAGCAAGAGAATAAATCTTTGAATTAAAGCATTCTAGTCAGATAAAAATGTTGTTTATATGTTAAAAATATTTTTGGAGAAATATCTTTGGGAAATGATTTGGATTAAACTCTTTGACCCCAAACACCAAGTTTTAGAATTAAAAATGTATTTGGTGAACCCTATAAAGATTATTTCTTTGCTAAAGGCATTTTCAACTACATAAAATATTGATTTGGTTTAAAATGATTTATAGGTAAAATCTTTTGCAAATGGTTTTTCCACTTTTATAAAATGACCAATAGGTGTTTTAGAATGTTTATAACCTATTAGAAACCACTTTTCCAAATAAAACAATTTTAGCATGCTTGCATGAATAGCTTTGTTTTCATTATTTTATGTGATGTTTGCTTGAATGGTAGATTTAATATTTTCTTGCTTGATTGAATTGTAGTAGAATTTGAAGAGTGTGACTGTTCCAAGATCAAGGAGTGAACTTATAATTCTCTACCAAAAAGGCAAGTGATGCTTCATACTTTTGTCCCATTATTTCACTATGCATTAGTGATATTTCTAAGTAGGACTTGCATGGAATTTTTGCTAAGTATAAACTATGCCATGGGAAATCCTAGTAGATGAAACCTTAGTAGAAATTTCCTAAGTTAAGATTCCTACTACCATCATGCTTTGCTTAGATAGTAGAAAACAAGGGTGGAATATATTCATACTATGGAATATTTCTAAGTCAAGGACTTGTGTTTCGTTTAATAAAACAACTAAGTGAATGAATCACCGGGGTGGAATGGAAGGAATGGTTTGTGTTGAGTGGTTACACAAGGCCCATTTCTATGGTTTACCTTGTGTATCTCACTTGTGGATGGCCACCCAGGAACAAAGAGATTTGAGATGTCAAATGTTGAGAAGCTTCAAGTGCAGCCACTTGGCATTATGGGCTCTGCCTGGATCACATAGGTTGCAATAACTTAGCCAAATGGACAGTTGGTGGTAGGGGATGATAGGTTGGAACACGTCCATTCTGGTCTAAGCGAAGGCTTCTGAAAGATCTTTTCTTGGTGAAACCAAGTCTTGTGGGGAAAGTGCACCACCTCTGCAGAGTGTAAAAATCTAAGTACTTAGCCATGTCCCTGGCAAAGGACAATTTGAGCATCAAGACATGCAAGATATCAAGAATCTCCTAATCCCAATTTCTAAGTTAAAAACTTGTGGTTGAACAAGGGTGGAAGGATCACCCATTTCTATTGGGAGATGCCTTGGGTGATTTTGACAAGCTAAAACTTAGTGTTTTCAAATGATAAGGAAAATCTATTTTGAGCAAAGCAAGCCTAAGCTCCACCTAGCCAAATGCATATAGATGATAGACCCCACTATACTATCATAGTATCACTTGCCAATACAATTCAAATGTATTGACCCTTGTGGCTGTAACTTATTATGTTGCAGGTTTGTTTGATGTTAGTGAGTGTGTTGATTAGGATTACAAGTCTACAACCAACATGATTGCCTGTGGCACTTTGAAGATGAAGGACACCATGCTATAGTTATTTCTGCTGCATTTTAATGAGATAGCCAAATGAGCTATGTAAGATGTAATGAATTATTTTATTCCTGGTTATAAAGTTGTATTATGACCTTTGTTTCTTGATATTACATCTTAGCTGTGGATGCTAGCTATTGATCCAGGGACTAGCATTGTAAACACAGGGATCTCTACCTTATTAAAGGTTGGGACCTCTACAGATGGTATCAGAGCACTGTGTTGCCTGTAGGATTATAACCCTAGGATTGGACAAAACCCCTTAGAAAAATAGGAGTTGTATTGGTTCCAAAACTTATTTACAAACAATCTTGTAATCTCCTTCCTCAACCTTTTTGGTTTTGATTCTACATCTCTTCCTTTTCAAACTTGATGGACAAGACCTCACCATGAGCAAAGGACTTCACCAACTCCAATGACTTCAACTTCAACATCATCAAAGACTTCAGCTTTTTTTTCACCAAGGACTTCAACTTGGATATCACTAAAGACTACAAGTGAGGCAAGAAATATTACTCAAGACTTGAAGACTAAGGAAACACAACTTAGAAGGAACCATCATCACCTTTGAAGTTTTGTGACCAAGACGCGAGAATTTTCCAAGGATACAATGATCTTGTTCATGAAGAGTCAACTAAGAAGAATGGAATTATCTCAAGTGAACCATATAGTTGGACCACCATATTTAGTTTAAATCAAACACACCAACTATTTTGGTGTAGCAAAAATATTTTGTTGACTAAAAATGTGCTTGAAACTTTGTTGTTTGATTGGAATGTTTGTTTTTGATTTCTTGCACATTGCTTGTGTGAAATTGTTGTGTGTGATTAGAATTATTTCCTTAGAAAATCTTTTGCCTATTCTAATCCCAATCCAACCCAAATAGATGACTACTCCAAGAAACTCCAACATCAAGAATGGTGGCAACAACAACAACCAAGAGGTCAACATGAGAGAACTCATAGTAACCCAAACCCAGATGAACCAAGTGAGAACTCAATTTTGGGCCGACAACAATGATTTAGACCCAACCATGCAAAGGTTTTTGGAAACCCAAACCCAATTGTTTCATAGGATGACAAGTCAGATGATCAACATGGGGGACAACCCTTCCCAAGGAGTTTATGACAACAAGGATGTCAATGATGATATTCTAGAAGGAACCCAAGCTTGCAATGTTTGTGGAGACATGGATCACACTTCCAAAGAGCGTGAAGATCAATGCCCTAATTGTGAAGAGAAAACATCTAGCTAATCAATGCCCCACATCTCAAGCTACTTGTTTCCTATGTGAAGGAAACAATCATGTCCCTATCCAATGCCCCATCTATTACATAGTTCAACAAAGGAAACAAGGCGGAGTGCATCAATAGTTTGTAAACCCCCATGAGGGAACAACTTTTATCAAGAAGGATGAAGACAAAGTCAGAACCATGCCCCATAAGGCCAAATCCAAAGTGACCACAAAGTGTTGCTACTCTTGTGAAGAAGAAGGTCATATCTCTAGTAACTTACCCAAGAAGAGAGAAAGATTTCCCACCTTTGTGGTGAAATATGAAGAGCATGAACTAGAAGAAATCCTAGCTTTGGAGAGACCCAAAAAGAAGAAGGACATAAGCGAGTTGCAATGTTACAATTGCAAAGAGATGAGACACTATGCCAGTGATTTCCCAGAAAAGAAGAAGAACCAAGGAAACAAACAAGAGGCAATGATACCAAAGGAAAAGAAAGATATTAGCCAAGTGATGTGTTTAAAATGCAAAGAACTAGACCATTATGCAAACAAGTGCCCAGAGAGGATACATCAAGATCCCAAGTAAACCAAGATGTAATATAGTTGGAAAACTTTTAAGGGTGGTAGTACCCTAGTTGCTTTGAGACAACTTGTAACCCCTATCTTTCCCAAATCTCGGGACGAGATTTATTTTAAGGGTGGTAGCCGGTCACATCCCAAAAATTTCCAAATTTTGTAATGTGAAAAATAAATAAACAAAATAAATAATTATTGAAATTTAGGGTGAAAAGAAACTTTTTGTTTCTAAATGGAAACTTAAAATCCCATCTTGAACAAACTTGAGTAATGTTTGAACCCAACTAAATTCAAATCAAGTGGAATGCATTCTCCATAAATGTATCTGGAAATTTAAAAACTTGGAAAATAAACCCAAAACCCTAAAACCCTAAGGAAGAAAAACATTTCCAAGTTATCTCTAAGCCTATGGTTTTGATCCACATAAAAATTGGTCAACAAACATTTCAAAATGATCAAGAATGAAAAATAGAAATATTATAAAACCATATAAATTGGTTTCACTTAATTTGGAACCATAGATAAAATCTTATGAATTTAATAAGATAAGGAAATTAAATTTCCAAAGATAATAAAGTACCTATCTAAAAATCCATACCAATGGTGAGTACATAATCCTAAAGATATTTAAAAGGGTAAACAAATATTAAATAAAATTTTGAAAGTTGGAATAACCAAGTTTGGACCTTTAAAAAAAGATATGGTTTTTAAGAGATAAAGGAAGACATAATAAATAAGGACTATTTGATAAGAGCTAAATAAAAACTTGGCCAAGAACATAAACAAATGGAATAAACATAATCCAAGTTAAAATGATATAAATGGATAAATAAAATTCAAATAAAATAATATGGCCCCAACCAAATTATATTCCATTTGATTAAGACAAATCCCTAATAGAAATGATTAATTAAATCAGGACAAAATAATTGGAATTTACCCAAGTGGAATAAAATTTATTTAATTAACTCAAATGAAATAAAAGAATCATTTAAATAAAGTTACATGGAATTAAAACCATATTTGAATTTCATTGGAATAAAAACAATTGCCCAAATTAAAATGATTAATAATCATAATAAAATACTATAAATAATTCAAAGTGAATTATTTAGCACCCCATTAAATAAATAAACCTACTGAAAGGTTTTGTAAAAAGATTGGAATTTAAATAAGGATTGAAAATATATTTAATCTTATTTGATTTAACATAAGGGCCTATTTTTAAATAATTATTATACCCTAAAAAGAATAAAAGAATTATTCTAAATTTGACTTTAAAATGTATTATTAATCAGTATTTGAATATACACAAAGTTCGGTTGAAGTTTGAATTAAAATAGTTGTTTGAAATGATTAAACAAAATCAAAACAAATAAAAGAAATGGAAAAAGAAAAATAAAAGGGGAAGGAAAAAAATAAACAAAGCAGCCAGCCCAGCAAGCCTAGCCCAGTGCCCCAGCATCATCCCACTCCCCCTCTCTCTACGCGCGAAACATTTTCCACCAACAGTCGAACCCACTCAGCCGCTGACTGCTGGACCCCACCTCTCCTCTCTCTCACTGACCAGCCAGCCCCACGCTGTCAGCCTTCTTCCTCAACCCGCGACGACCACGCCCCGGCCGTTTCTGCCGTTAACTCCCAGGCGTAAATTCGCGTTGATAGCTCAGTTAATCCCACCCGCGACCATGCTCGTTAAAACGCCTGACTCTCCTCTCTCTTTTCCCTCGCTCGCCTCTCCCTCTCTGCCTCCAGGCCGTTCTAATTCGAGCTAAGACCGCCTCTGCCCCGACGATGTCCCATGCTGTAAAACTTAGCAAGACTCAGTGTCCTTCGACAACTGATGAGCAAAGTCGGATGAGTGTGATTCTGTATGCTTTTGCAGTCGGATCCATCATGTATGCCATGATTTGTACTAGGCCGGATGTTTCATATGCTCTAAGTGTTGTGACCAGATACCAGGCTGATCCTAGAGAAATCCACTGGACAGCGGCTAAAAATATCCTAAAGTACTTGAGAAGGAATAAGGATATGTTTTTGGTTTATGGTGGTGAAGATGAACTTGGTGTAAAGGGTTACACGGACGCGAGTTATCTTACCGACTCTGATGATTCTCGTTCGCAATCCGTATACGTGTTTATTATAAACGGAGGTGCTGTGAGCTGGAAGAGTTCCAAGCAAGAGACTGTGTCTGCATCTACAACAGAGGCTGAGTATATTGCCTCCTCAGAGGCAGCAAAGGAAGCTGTTTGGATGAGGAATTTCCTCATGGATCTTGGTGTGGTTCAGGGCTCGTACAATCCGTTAGACGTGTATTGTGACAACAATGGTGCTATTGCACAAGCCAAGGAAACTAGACAACACCAGAAGAACAAGCACATACTCATGCGGTACCACCTGATTCGCCAGTTCGTGGATCAGGGTGATATCAAGTTATGCAAGGTACACACGGATCCAAATATTGCGGATCCGTTGACAAAGCCGTTACCACAGCCAAAGCATGAGGCGCACCTAAGAGCTATGGGCATTAGATGCCTAGACATGTGATGTCGGAAGATTGACTCTAGTGCAAGTGGGAGACTATTGGGAATATTCCCTAGAGGCAATCATGTATGATGATATTTCCCATTTTATTCATAAAGTTATCAAGTTTTCCTTGTATAAGGATCTGATGTATATCATTGAATATGTGATTCGGTTGTGGAACTATACATTCATTTTGTTTGTACTAAATGTCCTTGGTCATTGAGGTTGTGCTGGACACACAACTTAGACTAATGTGAAAGTCGGCTTGATGACTCGGTTCCACTTGTCATGGGCATGGTGATGCTATTCCGACTTACACAGATTTGGCTAAAGAGTTTAGCGACTCAGATTGACCCATATTGAGGTACAAAGAACAAGTAGTCATTTGTATATCTCAATCAATGTAATCCTTAGACCTGAGGTTGTTGCATAGTCCGAGTTGAGGATCATCGACTTAGGTTCTGTCAAATGCTGATATGTAACTGGGCAATTATAAAGGCAGAGTTCGGGTCGACTGAGAATCAAGCTGCGTGATGTGAATAACCAAGACCATAAACAAATGGAATAATCATAAACCAAGTTCAAATGAAATAAATGGATAAATAATGTTGAAATAAAATAATATGGCCTTAACCCAATTCTATTCCATTGGATTAAGACAAATTCCCTAATAAGAATGATTAATTAAATCATGAGAAAATAGAATTTGGAATTTACCCAAGTAGATTACAAGTCATTTATTTAACTTAAATGGAATCAAGGAAATCACCTAAATAAAATTTATGGAATTAAAACTATAATTGGTTTCATTGGAATAAAGACAAATACCCAATTTTAAATGATTAATAAATCATATTAAAAATACTCCAAATAATTCAAAGTGAATTATTTGACACCCTAATAAATAAATAAAACCTACTGAAAAGATTTGGAAGGATTTAGATTTCAAATGGAATTTGGAAACATTATTAAATCTTGATTGAATTAATACAAGGGCCTATTCTAAATAATTAATATACCCTACAAAGAATAAAAGAAATATTCCAAATTTGAGTTTATATTGTGTTAAATAACATTATTAAAATCTACACAAAGTTTGGAAGAAGTTTGAATTCAAAAGAATGTTTGAAATGATTAAACAAAATCAAAACAGAATAATAGAGATGGAAAAAGAAAAATAAGTAGAACAAAAAAAAGGTGAACAAAGCCAGCCCAACCCAACCTGGCCAGTCCAGCCCAGCAAGCCCATCTTCCCTCCCCCGCAGTGAATCGTTTTTCACTCAGAAAGTCACCCACTCAGTCGCTGACTGCAAGGTCCCACCTCCTCTCTATTTCTCTCGCTGACAACAACGCCCCACCCCCAGTCTTCTTCCTCACCCCCGCGGTGACCACGCCTCGTCGTCCGTTCCTTCCGTTACTTCCCCGGCTTAATTCCTTGATAAAGACTCAGCAATCAACACTCGCAACCACGCTCGATTGATAGCCTGCTTCTCCTCTCCATTTCCCCCCAACCACCGTCGCAGAGAGCCACCGGGCTGCTCCAATTTCGTTTCGCACCACTGCAGCCTCCGGCGAGCTTCGCGAACGATTCCGGCCACCCTCCATCGCCCTTGCCTCCCCGACCCCAATGGAGTGCTCGCCAGCACCAGGCGTACCTTCCAGTAACCGTAGCTCGCTCGCGCACGCCCTAGACACTCGCCTCCGTCTTCAACAGAACGTCACCGCCGTCCGCAAACACTCTGGTGAGTTTTATCGCTTAAACCAGCACGCGCCTTGACTAGAGATTCATGCCAACTAGTTCGCCTGTGCCTTGTGAACCTCCAGGTGCTCGCCAATCAACCGCGCGCGATCTACAACCTCGTCTCCGACCACGACAATGCGTGCCCGACGAAGTCTTGAACTCCGGCGAGGAATCACCGGTGATTCAGAGCACCCCTCGACAAGTGACGACCACATTGAGAATCAGCAGCATGCTGCGAACTCCGTGAGCCCCCTCTCTCTCTTTCTCGCATCGTGCATCATCGGCAATGACACCGCCAGAGCGCGCTCCACCGTCCGCCGCCGCCAGCGCCGCCAGATCATGGTCGAGCAGCTATGGTCCGTTGGATCTTGATCCGTTGGCTAGGATAGATTCATTAAATCGAAGGGGTACGTGTGATCTGTGCCGTGCGATTAAGTGAGATCCTGCGGTCAGAACAGCTCAATCCAAACGAAACGGTACCGACCAATAATATTGAGCCACGTGGCCAGAGTCTGTTTAAAACAGAAAATTTTGTTCTATTGGATATGCAAACTTGAAAAATTCATAACTTTAAATCTACACGTCCAAATTTGCAAATTTTATATCAATGGAATCAGCAAGACAAGTACTTTCCAACCATGCACTTTATTTAATGAATTGCTTCTGGTAAAATGGTTGTTTTTGCAGAAACTTGTGTAGGCATATTTTGAATATAAAATTCATTCTAAAATTATTTTTGTGATAAAATCTTTGGCAAATGGATTGTTTTGAACCTACTGACCATATAAACCAACTTGTGGTTTCAAAAACATATTTTGTGAGGCAAAAGAATAAATCTTTGATTTAGAACATTTCTAGTCAAATAAAAATGTTGTTCACATGTTGAAAATACTTTTTGGATAAAAACCTTTGGGAAATGTTTTGATTTAAACTCTATGACCCCAAACACCAAGTTTTAGAATTAAAAATGTATTTGGTGAATCGTATAAAGATTGTTGCTTTGCTAAAGGCATTTTCAACCATATAAAATATTGATTTGGTTTAAAAATGGTTTATAGGTAAAATATTTTGCAAATGGTTTTGCCACTTTTATAAAATGACCAATATTTGTTTTCAAATGTTTATAACCCATTAGAAACCACTTTTCCAAATAAACAATCTTTTGCATGCTTGCAAGCATTTTTTTGTTTCTATTATTTTATGTGATGTTTGCTTGAATGGTAGATTTAAATTGTGCCTTGCTGATTGAATTGTAGTGGAATTTGAAGAGTGTGAATATTTCAAGATCAAGGAGTGAACTTATATTCTCTACCAAAAAGGCAAGTGATGCTCCATACTTTTGTCCCATTATTTTCACTATGCATTAGTGATATTTCTAAGTAGGACTTGCATGGAATTTTTGCTAAGTGTAAACTATGCCATGGGAAATCCTAGTAGATGAAACCTTAGTAGATATTTCCTAAGTTAAGATTCCTACTACTATCATGCTTAGCTTAGCTAGTAGAAAACAAGGGTGGAATATATTCATACTATGGAATATTTCTAAGTCAAGGACTTGTGTTTTGTTTAATAAAACAACTAAGTGAATGAATCACCTGGGTGGAATGGAAGTAATTGTTTGTGTTGAGTGGTTACACAAGGCCCATTTCTATGGTTTACCTTGTGTATCTCACTTGTGTATGGCCACCCAGGAACAAAGAGATTTGAGATGTCAAATGTTGAGAAGCTTCAAGTGCAGCCACTTGGCATTATGGGCTCTGCCTAGATCATATAGGTTGCAATAACTTAGCCAAATGGATAGTTGGTGGTAGGGGATTGATAGGTTGGAGCGCGTCCATTCTGGTCTAAGGGAAGGCTTCTGAAAGATCTTGTCTTGGTGAAACCAAGTCTTGTGGGGAAAGTGCACCACCTCTGCAGAGTGAAAAATCTAAGTACTTAGCCATGTCTCTGGCAAAGGACAATTTGAGCATCAAGACATGGAAGCTATCAAGAATCTCCTCATCCCAATTTCTAAGTTAAAACTTGTGGTTGAACAAGGGTTGAAGGATCACCAATTTCTATTGGGAGATACCTTGGGTGATTTTGTCAAGCAAAAACTTAGTGTTTTTAAATGATAAGGAAAATCTATTTTGAGCAAAGCAAGCCGAAGCTCCACTTAGCCAAATGCATATAGATTATAGACTCCACTATACTACCATAGTATCACTTGACAATACAATTCAAATGTATTGACCCTTGTGGCTGTAACTTATTATGTTGCAGGTTTGTTTGATGTTAGTGAAGTGTGTTGATTAGGATTACAAGTCTACAACTAACATGTTTGCCTGTGGCACTTTGAAGATGATGGACTCCATGCTATAGTTATTTCTGCTGCATTGTAATGAGATAGCCAAATGAGCTATGTAAGATGTAATAAATTATTTTTATTCCTGGTTATAAATTTGTATTATGACCTTTGTTTCTTGATATTACATCTTAACTGTGGATGCTGGCTATTGATCCAGGGACTAGCATTGTAAACACAGGGATCTCTACCTTATTAAAGGTTGGGACCTCTACACTTCGGTTCCCTCGTCGCACTATAAATAGAGGCCTTCCCCGTTCGAATTCAGCACATCATTCTACTCCCCACCTCTCACTGATCGTCCCCACTTCTTCCTGGAGCAAGGTGAGCGCAACATCGCCGGAATTTTGCCGGAGCTTGCCGCTGTTGGAGGAGAAGGGCACCGCTGATTGAAGCCACCCCGGGAGGAGCCACCAGTACCAGGAGGATCGTCGTCATCAACTTCATCGTTCGCCCCCGTCGCCGACCCTCGCCTGAGCTCCAGTGAGCCTCCACTGACCCCCACCGGCCGCGCTAGGGTTCGTGCTCGTCGCGTTCTGTTCATACGTGGATGACGACCCTCAGCCGTAGATCTTACTTCTAATCCTACGGTTGTTATCGCCACGTACCCCTTCGCACGCCCTGTCTCACTGACTGGTGGGGATAACCACTTAAACCGCTCGCGCATGCTGTGCGCCGTGGGCCGGCCCAGTTAGCACTCCCGCGTGACCCAGTTAGTTTGAATTTAGGTTTATCAATTTAATTTCAAACCTAGTTCTGGTAGTAGATTCAAAAATCAATCCAGAGAAATTCACTAAACCAAATTGCATGAAACCAATTTTTCTATAAAGGTATGGAAATTCTTAATCCAAGACCGTTGGATTCAAACCATTTGGAATTATAGATCACCTATAGTAAAAATAACAAGGCAGAGACTTTTCTGCATTCAAACATTTTTCAAAAATCAACCATACATGCTTTTAAGTTGATTCCAACTCTCAAAAATCACATTTGACAAGACCTTTCTGAATATATAAAAATATCTAGGTTTACTTGTAGTAATAATGGACAATTAATAAAATAATGCCCCATAGGCATTTCTAGTCACTTAATTAATTAAAATAAAAGGGTTAAACCTTATTAAATTGTGACACCACTTTAAATCACATTCCCAAGTATTGAAATTTTGGTGATTACATGTGTCAACATGATCCCATGTTCTAATTGGATAATATTAAATATTAAGTAGTTTTTCAATGAGTAGAAATTACTTTTCTAAAATAAAATAAATAACACTATTGCCTTAAAACCTGGTGATGATGTGATGATGCTAGATCATCTAGTGTGAGTCTTTGTGTGATAAATAGAAGTAGTTAAGAATTGTTTGGTGATTGTGTACTTCGTATTTATTTATAGACGCTAGTACTAAGGAAGGATATGAAAAAGAAGGAGAATACTACGAGGAATAAGCCGAGGAGAACTTCAACCACTACACTGCACAAGGAAAGATAACACTTGCAACTGTGAAAACTTGATAACCTATGCATTGTATTAGGCATGCTTGGTTAGACAAATTTGATTACACCAAATCCCAGTTTTACTTGCAAGCTTAGGTATTTTGTTTCTTTATCAAAGCTTTTTAGTTATGTTTACTTAGTGACTTGTAAGTTTTAGAAAGATTATTGAAGGTAGCAAAAAGAGCATAAAACTTGGCCTAAGTTAGATAAATCTTGATGTCATCCTGAGGCATGAGATTGAACTTGGAGAAGTCACACTTGTGTACCACCCCTCATTAGTGTTTACCACCACTTGTAGTGGCTAGTGCTAAGCTTAAAACTTGATCACACTAGATGGGAATACTTGGTAAAAATGATTATGAAAACCTTAGAATGATGAGTCATTCTAATGAAATGTTTTGACATGTGTTCTTGAACACCAGATGATTTTGATGATGAAAATGTTGAGGCATGAGCCTTAGCCCTTTATAAAACTGATGGTTGCCTGGATGCGATACCATTCCAATTTTACCGTACAACCACAATATCCGAATTTGGGTAGGTCTTGACTAGAAGTTTATATACCTTAGTATGGGTTCCCTTGCGGACGATGTTAGAGTTGAGGCCACCTCGTGAAGATTTACCACCTATGCAGTTTCCAAGATGACAGATGGTCATGGTTGGGAGGCCAAACTCCTAGGATAGGTGCCTATACTAAGGCATGTAATTGAAAGGTTAGGATTGATTATCCGCATACTGAGTATGGTGAATTCAGGATTGTGCCTGACGTATGTATCAAATATTGTGGTGAAAGTGTACCACCTCTGCAGAGTGTCAAACTATTCGAATAGCCACGTCCGCAGTTATGGACAGTTGGACTGGCCATACTGTTCCGTCGTCAGATGTTTTCAAAATGACTTGTGAAACGAATCGTGACTTTGACTTGACCACAACAGGGTTGTGAAAGTGAGAACTCAAGTTCTCACTTAGGTGTTATAAAACATTAAACTAGTTTTCTTTGCTTCTAAACTTAGTTAAGGTAAACCTGGCTTTTTGCAAAACAACCTTGAGCTTAGGATTCCTACTTGAAACCAATTTACCTGTTAGTGATAGTTTGGGAGTACTTAAAGAGTACTCATGGCTTTGTCCCTGGCTATTCCCGTGGCCAGACTATGAAGAGGACTATCAGGAGTATGGACTGCAGGAAGGTTACGACAACTAGGACCATCTCCCATCGTCAGCATTGCCCGTGACCATGGAGATGGAGCTTTTCCCATGCAACCGTTATTATATTATTCCGCTTCTTTGATTGTACTAAAACTGGATCATGAGATCCTTTATTTGTTTTAAGACCTTATGTATGGTATGTAATGGAAGACATACTATGATATCCAATTTGTTATGTCTCGCAAAAATGGTAATCCCGGGATTGCGATGTATTGCATAACATGCATCTGGGATTGAAAATCCGGGTGTTGACAGTTGCGCAACACCGGATAATGTTTTGGAGGCATCCATAATGCTCATGGCTCACGTGCCTCAAAGGTTGTGGTCATGGAGGTCTAAGTTCCTATTGAACCA
Source organism: Avena sativa (assembly GCA_916181665.1). Lineage (NCBI taxonomy): Eukaryota > Viridiplantae > Streptophyta > Magnoliopsida > Poales > Poaceae > Avena > Avena sativa. Next base: position 58,346,892 of record OV702280.1, on the reverse strand, counting down.
AGTGTAGGGGTTCGTAGCATGGAAAACAAAAATATTCTACCGCATGCATACAAACAAGCCAAGATCTATCTACTAGATTGTAGCAACGAGTCGATTAGAGTACTCACCCTCGAAGATTCCAAAGCGGTTAACGAGAGCCGATTCTCATGGATGATGTAGTCGTACACTTGCCGATCTCAAGATCGCGTAGACGATCCTTCCGGCGCTGCGTTCTGGTAGCGCTTCCACAGTCGGTCACACATTGGTACTCGATGAAGACCTTCCTCTCCCTTGTTCCAGCAGGCAGCGGAGGTTGTAGTTCTTCCCTCGCGATTCCGGCAGCATGACAGCGTGGTGTCGGAAGTAGAGGGAAGATCCTACAAGGCTTCGCCTAAGCCGGAGAAGGTTATGGGGGATCTAGGGTTTCCTGCGATCTAGGTTTAGAGGGCCGGAGAAGAGGAGGAGTTGTCGGTGGTGGTTAGGGCGACGGCGATGGGCCGGCGGCAGCGCGGCGGCGCTGGGCGACAACGGCTTGGGCGGCGGCGGCGGCGCAAGGTGGGGAGGGCTGGTTGTGGTGCTTTGGGGCAGCCCCTCCCCTCTATTTATGAGAGGGAGGGCATCTTGGGAGAGGGGAGTTTGAATCCTTCCCCAAACCCAAGTTGGAGATAAGGAAGGACTCTTTCCTTCTTCCACTAGGAAACTATTGTTCCAGTTTGACTTTTCAAACTTCCCTTTTGAATTTCAATTTAGAGCTTTATTTCTCTCTCACAAATGCCCAACCAAGTGACCTAGGACATGATCCAATCATTCCACTTAACCATGACACATTCATGAACCATGCCCCTTCCGGTCTGGAGAACCTTCTAGACTCTTCTAGAACCTCTCCGATGAAAACATCGGAACCATTCCCAAACTCCGGAATCGGACTTTCCTTATATGAATCTTATTCTCCAGACCATTACAGATCTCCTCGTGATATCCTGGATCCCATCCGAGACTCCGAACAACATTCGGTCTCCCTACTTACATTCCATATCTACTGAACAACATTGAATCCTTAAGTGTGTCTGCCTACGGTTCGTGAATTATGCGGACATGATCGAGACACTTCTCCGATCAATAACCAATAGAGGAATCTGGAAATTCATATGGCTCCCACATATTTCTACTATTACTTTGCGATCGAATGAGCCACTTACATACGATACCAATTTCCTTTTGTCTCGCGATAGTTTACTTATCCAAGGTTTGATCGTCTGTATCTCTGCATACCTAGTTCAACCTCGTTACTGATAAGTACTCTTTTATCGTTCCCATGATATGTGATCCCTTGTGAGCCAGTCACATGATTGCAAGCTAATTGGATGACATTCCACTGAGAGGGCCCAGAGTATATCTATTCGTCATATGTATGGACAAATCCCACTCTTGATCCATGTGCCTCAACACATACTTTTCGAACACTCAATGCCACCTTTATAGCCACCCAGTTATGCTGTGGTATTTGATGTCATCAAAGCATCCTTCCGGTGATGGTGATTAGCATGATCTCATGGTCGAAGGAATTAGGTTACTATGTATCAGAAAGCTTATAGCAAACGAACTATTGAAATGACTTGATCTTTATGCTACGCTTATCTATAGGAGTATGTCCATCACACCATTCTCCTACTGATATGATCTTGTTGTTAATAACATCTCAATGTTCATGATCGGGAAACCACGATCATCTTATTAACCAACAAGCTAGTATTACAAAGAGGCTTTACCAGGGACTCTAATTTAGTTTACAAATCACAGAAGTATTAATGTTTCTGGTTAAAACTATTATAGCTTGAATGTAAACATTTATCATATACACAAAGATATAATAATAACCACTTTTTTTATTGCCTCTAGGGCATATCTCCAACAGTCTCCCACTTGCACTAGAGTCAACTAATCTAGATTACATGGTATTATACCGAACACCCATGGCGGTTTGGTGGTGGTCATGTTTTGCCCTCGTGAGAGGTTTAGTCAACGGATCCTCCATATTCAGATATGTGTGTACTTTGCAAATCTTTATGTCACCATCTTGGACATGCTCTCGAATAGCGTGAAAGCGCAGCTTGATATGCTTCAACTTTGTCAACACCCAGATTTTTAATCACAGATGCTTGTTATGCCATACATCGCCAATCCCAGGATTACCATTTTGTGAGACATAACAGATTGGATATCACGGTACATCATCCATTACAAACCAAACATAAGGTCTTACACAAATAAGGATCTCCTGATCCAGTTCTTAATACAATTCAAGCAACGGAATAACATAATAGTAACGATAGCATAAGCGAAGCTCCATCTTCATGGTCACAAGCAATGCTGACGATTTGAGATGATCCTAGTTGTCATAACCTTCTTGCTGTCCGTCTTCCTGATACTCCTCTTCATAGTCCAGCCACAGGAATAGCCAGGGATAAAGCCATGAGTACTCTTTAAGTACTCGCAAACTAATACTAACAAGTGAAGTGGGTTTGAATAGGATATCCTAAGCTCTAGGGCTGTTTTGCGAAAAGATAGATTTACCTCTACTAATTTCAGAAGCAAAGGAAGCTAGTTGAAAGTTTTATACACCTAAGTGGGAAATTGAACTTCATATCACAACTCTGTTGTGGTCAAGTCAAAGTCATAAATCATTTCATAAGTCATTTTGAAAACATCTGACGACGGAACAGTATGGCCACTCCAACTGTCCATAACCGCGGACGCGGCTATTCGAATAGTTTGACACTCTGCAGAGATTGTACACTTTCACCACAACATTCGATACATCCGTCAGGAACAATCCTGAATTCACCATACTCAGTATGCGGATAATCAATCCTAACCTTTCAATTACACGCCCTCATATAGGCACCTCTCCTGTGAGTTTGGCCTCCCAACCATGACCATTTGTCATCTTGGGTACTACACAGGTGGACAATCTTCACAAGGTAGCCTCAACTCAGACCTTGGCCACAAGGGAACCCATACTAAGGTATATAAATTTCCAGTCAAGCCCTACCCAAATTTCGGGTATTGTGGTTGTATGGTAAAATTGGAATGGTATCGCATCCAAACAACCATCAGTTTTATAAAGGGCTAAGGCTCATGCCTTAACATTTTCATCATCAAAATCATCTACTGTTCAAGAAACATGTCAAAACATTTCAATATAATGACTTATCATTCTAATCTTTTCATAACCATTTTCACCAAGTATTCCCATCTAAACTTGATCAAGTTTTAAGCTTAGCACTAGCATCTACAGGTGGGGGTAAATACTAATGAGGGTTGGTAAACAAGTGTATCTTATCTATGTTCAATCTCATGCCTTAGGATGACATCAACCTTATCTAACTTAGGCCAAAATTTTCTCTTTATGCTACCTTCAATTATCTTTCTAGAATCTACAAGTCACTAAGTAAACTTTTGATAGAAACTTTAATAAAGAGAATAAAATACTAAGCTTGCAAGTAAATCTAGGATGGTGGTCAAGTGGGTATAATCACATATGCTTAAGGAAATAGTTGGCATAGTAACAAGCAAGTACTAGCTTGCTAAGCTGCAAGTGTTAGCTTGCTCAGTTAATAGCTTGCTAACTCAACTAGTAGTATTTGGCTTGCCTTGTGCAGAGAAGTGGTTGAAGTTCTCCTCGGCTTCTTCCTCGTAGTATCCTCCTTCCTCCTCGTATCCTTCGTCGGTACTAGCGTCTATAAATAAATACGAGGTACACAATCACCAAACAATAATTAATTATTTCTAGTCATCATACAAAGGTTCACACTAGATGATCTAACATCATCACTAACATTACAAAGATTAAAGCACTTGTCTCATTTATTTTATTTTAGAAAAGTAATTTCTACTCATTGAAAAACTACTTAAGATTTAATATTCTCCAACTCAAACATGGGATCATGTTGACACATGTCATCACCACATATTTCAGCACATGGGAATGTGATTTAATGTGGTGTAACAATTTAATAAGGTTTAACCTTTTTATTTTAATTAATTAAAGTGATTAGAAATGTCTATGTGGCATTCTTTTATTACTTGATCATTATTTCTGTAAGTAAACCTATATATTTTTATATATTCTGAAAGGTATGGTTAAATGTGATTTTTGAGAGTTGGAACTAACTCAAAAGCTCTTATGGTTGAATTTTGAAAAATGTTTGAATGCAAAAAAGCTTCTGCCTTGTTATTTTTACCATGGGTGATCTAAAAATCTAAATGGTTTGAATCCAACGGGATTGGATTAAGAATTCCAGTTCCTTTCTAAAAAAATTGGTTTCATGCATTTTGGTTCAGTGAATCGAGTTGGGTTGATTTTTGAATCTATGTACACAACTGGGTTTGAAATTAAATGAATAAATCTAAATTTGAATTAGTGGGTCGCGCGGGATGTTTAACTGGGCCGGCCCACTACGCACAGCGCTCGCGTGTGCTGGTTAAGTGAGCAACCCCACTCGTCAGTGAGACAACAAGGGGCGAAGCAGTATGGGGTGATTAGGATCGTAGAACCTAACTCTAATCGAACAGCTCTAGTTCATCGTCCACGTCGGGCAACGCCGGCGAGACAGAACCCTAGCACGGCCAGTGGGGGTCGTGGTAGGCTCACCGGGGCTCCGACAATGATCGGCGACAGGGGCGAGCGACGAAGTCGACGATGGTGATCCTCCTGATACCGGCAGCTTCTCCTAGGGTGGATCCAATCGACGGCGCCTCTCCTGCTCTGCAGCGGCGAACTCCGGTGAAATTATGGCCACCTGGTGCTTTCCTTGCTCCGTGAGTGAGTGGGGGGTATCAGTGAGAGGTGGGGAGTGAACTGGTATGAAGAAAACAAGCGGGGGAGGCCTCCTTTTATAGTGGCTGAAGGGGACCGAATGGCGCGGGTGGAGCTCATCGGTGTCGATGGCACAGAGTGCTACTGGCATGGGCGACGATAGGGGGCGGTGTTGTGCTCCCTGGCGAAGCTCAACGGCGTGGTCTTGCGGCATGGGGCAGTGTTGAACGATCGTAACATCGCGACGCTCTTGGCGGGTCCAACGGCAATTTTAATGGTGCACCGCATGCATGGTCCACGCGGTGACGAACGGGGTTGTCTGGCAGGGTGCTGGGATGCTTGCGAGCATGTCTGCAAGCGGCGAGGGTGGAGCGTGGTCTGTGGGCTGATGTCGCTGATGGCGCACTGGCGCGCTCTCGGCTCGCACGTAGAGAGATTGGGCGCGTGCTTGGCGGGTGGTTCAGTGGCTGGCTGCGCTCGGGGCTTAGACAGGGGGTGGTGGTGAACAGTGTTGCGTGTCCCAGACAATGTTGGCGAGGCTAGTGCTACCTCTATCTCGCTGGTGACATGGAGGTGACAATGGTGCTCTCAGCATGGTCACCATTAATGGCTAGGCTTGCTCATAGTGGTGCTAAAGCTAGTTAGATTACTTTGATCATGTACTGAGAGTGTAGAGTGAGCTGTAGAAGGAGCAAGTTAGGAACTGATCACTGCTCACTATAGTGTTTTGTGTTTGTTTGCTGATTACAAGGTGTTTGGTGAAATGGCCGAAAAAAATCCAAATTTTAATTTTGGATTCAAACTTGGTGGGTTTTCTAGGCACATACTAGGGAGTATCTGGTTAGTTGGATTGGTCAAGGGGCACTGGTTTGGTTGGGTTTTGAAAAGGTGTGATCTTCACATGTGTTAAAGATTCAATTTTGAATTGTCATTTGAATGGGGTTGCCAAATGTTTCTGCAAGTTTGATAGGTGGGCTTTGATTCACTTTTACTTGGTCTAGCAAGTAAAAGTTTTGGAAAAGTTTCTGTTTGAAATCTTGGACTAGAAACACTCAAAATGACCTAGTAAGCAATATTGGCAAAAATGACCAGTTGCCTTACTTGATTTGTTTTTGATTTTTTTCTTGATTTGTTTCTGCTTAGAAATGTTTTAGATGATGTTATATTCATCTTTGAACCATTTCTTACTATTTAGTTGAATCACACAAGTCCATTCATGCATTCATCAAATCATCACATACACACATGCATTCATTTGGTTTTTATTTAATCAAAGTTTTTGTTAACCCTAATTTTAGTGATTAGAGTTTGCTGATCATTGTTTCATATTTTTGGGATGTTACAAACCTTACCTCCTTAAACGAAATATCTTCCCGAGATTTGAGAAAGAATAAAAACGATTACCTAGGATTTAAAGAGATCGGGAAACTCCGTCCTGATGTGATCTTCTTGCTCCCAGGTAGCTTCTTCTTCAGTGTGGTTGCTCCACTGAATCTTGAGAAACTTGATGCTTCGGGTTCTGGTGGTTCTAAAAGCTTCTTACAAAATACGGATGGGTACTTCGGGATACGTTAGTTCATCGTTGATCTCTATGGTGTGTTGATCAATGTTCTTGAAAACTTCAGTCTTCTCCGAACTTCAAGGCATTTGCGAAGTAACGATATATGGAACACATTATGCACTGCTGACATTTCCTCTGGCAGTTCTAATTGATATGATACTTCTCCTCGACGATTCAGAATCTTGAAGGGTCTGATATATCTGGGGGCTAACTTTCCTTTGAGCTAGAAACGATGCATTCCCTTCAAAGGCGACACTTTGAGATACACAAAATATCCGATATTGAAAGAGAGGTCTCGACGTCTCTTGTCGGCATAACTCTTCTGTCTGGATTGGGCGGTCTTAAGGTGCTCACGAATCTTGTGAACTTTCTCTTCTGCTTCTCGTAGGATGTCAGGTCCAAAAATCTGACTCTCTCCTACTTCCGACCAATTCAAAGGGGTACGACACTTCCTTCCATACATGAACTCAAATGGGGCCATTTGCAAACTAGCTTGATAGATGTTGTTGTATGAAAATACTGCGAAAGGTAGACAGTCTTCCCATTTAGATCCATACTCTAGCACACATGCTCTCAACATATCTTTGAGTATTTGATTTACTTGCTCCGTTTGTCCATCGGTCTGAGGGTGATATGATGTGCTGAAATCCAGTCGGGTTCCTAAACCTTCTTGGACTTTCTTCCAGAATCTCGAGGTAAACTCAGTTCCTCGATCTGATACAATGTTCTTGGGGACTCCATGCAGACTGACGATCCTAGCGATGTACAACTCTGCTAGCTTCGAACTTTGGTAGGTGGGCTTGACTGGTAAGAAATGGGCTACCTTGGACAATTTGTCAACTATGACCTAGATAGAGTCATTTCCCCTACTAGAAGTAGGCAATCCGGTGATAAAGTCCATTCCAACAGAATCCCATTTCCATTCCGGAATCTGTAATGGTTGCAACAGTCCTGCGGGTCTTTTGATGTCCCACCTTGACCCTCTGGTAAATATCAAACTTGGCGATATAGCTTCCGATTTATCTCTTCATATTATGCCACCAAAATTGCTCCTTCAAATCCTGATACATCTTGGTTCTTCCGGGGTGGATATAATAAAGAGTATCATGGGCATCTTTAAAAATAACTTCTTTCAACTCTGAATCTGCTGGTACACAGAGACGTCCTTTGTACCACAGAACTCCTTCTTCATCCTCGGTGAATCAAGGTACTTTGCCTGTACCGATACGATGTTTGATTCCCTCTATACTAGCATTTCATTTTTGTGCCTCCTTGATCTGACTGATTGTCGTGGTATTGCCGACGAGTACGCCATGGAGGGGTCCTCACAGTGCGTGTTTAGAGACGTGGGGTAAGGCGGACGGTTGACGGGTACGAGGTAACACAGCTTACCCAAGTTCAGATCCCACAACGGTGGCAGAATCCTACTCCTGCTATAAATCACTATAAGGGCAATACACCGATTTACAGAGATGTGTTCGCTGTGCGAGCTTGTCTATGAACGTATCAGATTGTCTGAAGTTGTGCCCTAAAGGCTCCCATAGGCTCGACTTATATAGTCGCCAGGTCCTAGGGTTACAGGGAAAAGTCCTAGCTGGACAGGTTACAGAGTCCTACACCGTCTATTACTAGTCTTGTTTATCTTGCACTCCCAGGCTCTGGTGACATGGTTATACCCCACGGGTACATGATCTCAGCATACCTGGTCCAGCCCCAGGAAGGCCCACGGCAAATATACGCCGGCCCATGAAGACTTTCGGGTGGCCAAGGCCCATGAAGCCTTCGGATCCTTGGAGAGCAAGACTAGAGTAGATAGGAAATTCAAAGGGGTAAAACCCTAGAACTTGTAACCGACTAGGTCGATGCCCGGGACCTACCTAAGCCTATATAAAGGCCAGGAGGGCACGACCTAGATCTCCTCATACTTTCGCATACACACCTTCACGCCAGATTGCATCTGCGCACCCCTGTAACCTTCGGTTCCGCCATAATCAAGAGCAGACAAGCACGAGTAGGGTTTTCCCTCTGGGGGCCTGAACCTGGGTAAACCTTGTGTCCCCGTGTTGCTTGTCTGCTAACCGTTCCACGATCTCCAGCATCCCCATCTTCTCCAAAACCCAAGTACATAACAATGGGCATTGATGAGATCAAACCTCGTCAATTGGCGCCGTCTGTGGGAACTGGGGGCGCTGATTGTGCGATCGTGACGGTCCCAACCCGATCGATCTACAACTCTGTGGTGACGGAGAGTCACCTCCTCTTCGGCGCTTTCGACTTCACCGGCCACCATGAAGGACTTCGAGCCCGTAGGCGACAGACTCGAGATCCTGTTCGGGAGCTTCTGCTGCCAGGTGGGGCAAACCGACACTCTCCGCCTCCCTGAGCGGGTGCCCCTACCATCAATTAGGCCCTCTTCATGGACCCCACACCCTGTGCTACACACAACATCATCAACAGATGATTCCTACGACAGCAGCAGCTGCAACTCCGATCTATGCGATCCGCCATCGGATGAAGGGACCTACGGTTCCGGATCTGAAAGATGCGGTAGCAGCGGACCAATCTACGAGCGCTACCAATGCGCCATAGTCATACAGGGTGACGTGGATCAGCAAACACCCAACCCGCCGCCCAACCCGACACCTAACCCGCCAGATCGAAACGGCGGGAATAGAAGAAGCCAGTCCCCCCCCCCCCCCGCCCGAAGGGGACAACAACGGCCATGTCATCCGCCTTAGCAAAGAAGGATGGGCCCAGGCACGCAACGCCGTGGCGGGCAACATAGTCCTTCCTGTAGACTCCTCCCGGGATCTGCTGATGGCCTACCATCTGCTCCTGATCGAGGAGCACAAGAAGCAGGTCAAGATGCAGGAGGTGCTTGACAAACGCAAGCAAGCAGCCTTAGAGTCCAGCGTGCGACGAGCCGCGCTCTCTGCCATGGGCATCGCCTCCAGCTCGAACGGCAACCAAGGCAATAAGCACCGCTCTCGGATGGAGAACATGGATCCCAAGGAGCACCGTGAGGTGACTCGAAGCCTCCACACATCCTTCATGGAGATGGACGCCGACGACAACGTCATCCCGAAAATGCCGCAGGCTGCGATCATGGCAGCCACTGCGTACCTCGCAGCCCACCCACCTCCGGAGGGGTAACCAAAAAGAGCCATGCACAAGTCCGCACTCACCGGACTCGGACTCGTCGGAGCCGCGCTCCACCAGGAAGCTCCCACGAAGCCGAAAAAGAAAGCTCCGGTCAGGTTCGACCGCAGCCCCACCCCTTCATCCGAAGAAGAGGAACATGCCCATCCTCGAAGGAAGAAGAGTTCGCGCATCACAACCGCGACTACGACGCCAGATACGCGCTCACACAGTGAAAAATCGACAAAGCGCGAGCCAAGCGCGCATGCTCGTCTGAATCCGAGATGGACGAAGACGAAGGAGAACTCTGTGGGGCCCGTTGCTTCAGCAGATCCGTTCGACGAACAAAGATGCCGCGAAATTTCAAACTTCCTTCGGATACTCCGAAGTTCGACGGCACACAAGACCCAAAGGCATGGCTCAGCGACCACTTGTCATCCGTCAAATTGCACGGTGGAAACAAGGAGACCGCCATGCAATGCCTTTAGCTGCAGCTGACAGGCGCAGCACGGATCTGACTTAGCAGCCTATCTTCAGGGTCCATCCGAAGCTGGGAGGAGCTAGCTTACAGCTTCATCCGAAACTTCAAGGGCACCAGCAAGAGGCCCGCCTCAATCGAAGAGTTGCTGGCCTGCACTCAACGAACGGGCGAATCCATTCGCTCGTACATACTACGCTGGTCCAACACCAAGAACTCCGCAACGCACATCTCTGAAGAGAGAGCCATCGACGCCTTCAGGGACGGCGTCAAGCGCCAAGACTTCAAGGAGGAACTCGGGCGCGTCAAGCCCAAAACACTCGACCACCTCATGGACATCGCCAACAGGTGGGCGGACGGCGAAGATTCCATCCACCGAGCACAATCGGAAGAAGAGGACGACTACGGCCGACGACGAGAGCGCCGTAGCAAGAGAAGATCGCGCGTCTACGACGATCGCGATGGACCCGACATGGTTACGGCCGGCTACGCCGATCGCCGCAACGACGCCAACCGCAACAGCGGAGGATACTGCAGAGGAAACTCCCGCGATGGAGGACGCCTAGCACAGTCGTGGCAGCGCCGTGACCGCGATAACGGACCCTCAGCATACGAAAAACTTTCGGGTCCATGCACCATCCACTTCTACATCGACAAGTAGGATGGCAAGAAGAAGGCAAGCCACATGCTCAAGGACTGCCGCGAGTTCCAGAAACTCAGCGAAAGCATGGTCCAGATGAGGCAGCAAGCTCCACTTCCTGGATTCGGGAACGCACTCGCGCCAGGTGAGATAGCGCATGGATCTCCTCCACCGCCACCTGTAGGAGGCCCGAACCAACCAGTCGCACCAGCACAGAACAACGTTGGGAACGGGTATCCCCCGCCGAAAGGAGCACTGATGATCCATAAGGGGCGCCCCACGAATAGGGTGCAGAAGAAAATCACCCGACAGATCAACCTGGCCGTGGCAACTCCACCCGCTATCCCTGAGTACCTCAGTGGATCGGAGTCCTGCATCACGTTCAGTCGTTCGGATCACCCTTGCCAGATCCCTCGCCCAGGTCATGCTTCCCTGGTGCTGGAGGCGCAGATCGGAGGTTTCGAGATGAGCCGCGTCTTCATGGACGGCGGCAGCGGCATCAACCTGATGTTCGCAAGTACTCTAGCAGCAATGCGGATCCCGCAGTGCAGCCTGGAACAGTCAGACACAATGTTCCACGACATTGTCCCAGGAAAGGGCATATTCCCCCTGGGCAAAATATGGCTCGACGTCATCTTCGGCAAGCCGGACAATTTCCGACTCAAACGGCTTGAATTCGAAGTGGTGGACTGGCCATCACAATACCACGCCATCCTCGGGCGTGTAGCATTCGCAAGGTTCTTGGCTGTCCCACACTACGCATACCTGCTACTCAAGATGCCAGGACCGAAGGGCGTCATCACAATCCACGGGACCTTCACCCGATCGGACCAATGCGACAGGGATTTCAACAGAATCTCCCAATCATTCGGCATGCAGGAGGAGCTCGTAAGGCTCCGCGAGGTGACGGACAATGGGGCACCCCCAATCGCACGGCAAAACGCACCTGACATGTCCTTCGACTCCACCGTCAACACAAAGAAGGTGCAGGTCCATCCGACGGATGCCTCTAAGACGGCACTGATCGCCAATGACCTCATCCCTGCATAGGAAAGCGCGCTCGTCGAATTCCTCCGTGAGCGCTGGCAAATCTTCGCCTGGTGTCCTGCGGACATGCCAGGAGTTCCTAGGGAATTCGCCGAGCACGCACTCAACATCATTCCGGACACCAAGCCCGTCAAGCAGTCCATCCGTAGACTGTCCGAGCCTCGGGCCGAAGCCATCGGGAAGGAAATAAACAGGCTACTCGCCGTAGACTTCATCAGGGAGATCAAAGAAAGCGAGTGGCTCGCAAATGCAGTGATGGTTCCCAAGAAAGACACGGATATCCTGCGGATGTGCGTGGACTTCACGTCGCTGAACAAGCACTGCCCAAAGGACCACTTCCCTCTTCCTCGGATCGACTAGATCATCGATTCGACTGCAGGATGTGAGAAACTCTCCTTCCTCGACGCCTACTCAGGCTACAACCAGATTCGACTCAAGGTTGCAGATCAAGAGAAAACAGCGTTTATGACACCGTTCGGAGTGTTCTGCTACAACACAATGCCCTTCGGGCTAAATAACGCAGGTGCCACGTACCAGCGATGCATGTAGGCATGCCTCAAGGACCAGATCGGTCGCAACGTCCAAGTCTATGTCGATGACATAGTCATCAAAACCAGGAAGGCAAGAACGCTCATCGACGATCTCCGCGAGACGTTCGATAACCTCGATCGCTATAGGATCAAGCTCAACCCCGAAGAGTGCGCCTTCGGCATCCCATCGGGCCAGCTACTTGGGTACTTCATCTCTCAGCGAGGGATCGAGGCGAACCCGAAGAAAATCAGGGCCATCATGGCAATGGAGAAGCCGAAAAACCTCAAGGGTGTCCAGCAGCTCGCAGGACGAATAGCGGCGTTGAGCAGATTCATCAGCCGCATGGGCGAGAAGGCCCTGCCATTCTACCAGCTGCTATGCAAGGTAGATAAATTCGAGTGGACGCCCGAAGCTGACGATGCGTTTGAAAGTCTCAAACGGCTACTCTCCACCTCGCCCGTTTTGGTCACGCCAAAGGAGCGCGAGCCTCTGCTGCTGTACATAGCAGCCACACTCCAGGTGGTCAGCATCGTGCTAGTAGTCGAACGACCCGAAGAAGGCAAGACCCATGGGGTCCAATGCCCAATCTACTACCTCAGCGTGGTACTGACGCCAACAAAGCAGAGGTACCCTCACTACCAGAAACTCGCCTACGGCGTGTTCATGACGGCTCGACGGCTGAGCCATTACTTCCAGGAGCACCAGGTGATGGTCGTCAATGAGGCACCCCTGAACAGCATCCTCAATAACCCAGAGGCCACAGGACGCGTGGCCCTATGGGGCATCGAGCTGTCACCCCTAGACATCGTCTACGAGAAGCGACTCGCAATCAAATCTCAAGTCCTCCCGGACTTCCTTGTACATTGGATGGAGCTGCAGCTACCAGACACCCCAGACATGTCGTAGTCATGGACGATGCACTTCGACGGATCCAAGCGTGAAGCTGGAGCAGGAGCCGGGGTCATACCGACCTCCCCGCAGGGCGACCAGATGAAGTACGTCCTCCGGATGAAATTCCGAGCTTCCAACAACGAGGCCGAATACGAAGACCTCATCCACGACATGAGGATGGCAAAGATCTGCGGCGCAACGCGCCTGGTCATCTACGGTGACTCCAACCTCGTCGTCCAGCAGACGATGAACGAGTGCGACGCACACGCCGAAAATATGATCGCGTACTGCGCACTCTACAACGCACTTGAAGGAGAATTCGAGGGCTGCGAGCTTCGGCATGTTGGAAGAGAAAGAAACGAGGAAGCCGACCGACTCGCCAACATCGGCTCCACCTGCGCAAAGGTGCCACCGGGTGTGTTCCTCGAACAGATCTGCGTGCCATCCATCAAGCGGAAATTCCCCAAGGGATGACCCGAAGAAGCAGAACACTCGGGGGCTACGCTACCCGAAGAACACAGAGGTAGCTATGGTCAACCTGATGCAGGTCATGGCAGTCGAATAAATTTGGACGCGACCGTACCTCCAGTTCTTGATAAACGGAGAACTGCCTGACAGCCTGACGGATGCCCGGCGCATATCTCGTCGGTCAAAAGCCTTCACCATCATCAATGGCGAGCTGTACAAGCGCAGTATTACGGGTGTACTACAAAGGTGCGTCACCATCGGTGACGGGAAAACCATCCTCCAAGAGATCCACGAGGGCATCTGCGGCCATCACGTAGGCAGCCGCTCCCTTGTTGCCAAAGCTCTACGAGCTGGATTCTACTGGCCAACGGCCATGAGCGATGCAAAGGACATTGTATGAAGATGCAGCGGGTGCCAAAGGTTCGCCGACAAACCGCATGCACCCGGGTCAGAGCTCAGACCGATACCTATAGCCTGGCACTTTTCTCAATGGGGCCTCGACATGATCGGCAAACTGCCAAAGTCCTCTAAAGGGGGCACGTTTACCTCCTGGTCGCGGTAGATAAATTCACCAAGTGGGTCGAATCCATGCCGGTTACCAACCAAAAGGGCAAGACCGCCGTCAAGTTCTTCGAATCCATTGTCTATAGGTTCGGCGTACCGCACAGCATCATCACCGACAATGGATCGAACTTCAAAGAATTCCAAGACTTCTGCGAAGGCCTAGGGATCAACATCACATACGCCTCAGTGGCTCACCCGCAAACGAATTGGCAAGTCGAAAAGTCCAACGGCCTAATCGGCGCTGGCATCAAGAAGCGCCTCATGAGCCCACTCGAACGAAAGGCCGGAGCCTGGACGGAAGAGCTACCATCCGTCCTACGGAGTTTGCGCACTACGCCAAACAGCTCCACCGGCTACACGACGTTCTTCATGGTGCATGGAGCCGAAGCCGTACTACCAGCCGAAGTACGCCACCAGGCCCCCCGGGTCGTCGCTTACAGCGAAGCCGAATCCACGGCTGCACTCGAAGACGCCGTGGACACACTCGACGAGGCAAGAGACGTAGCAGCAGCTCGATCAGCGGTGTACCAGCAGAGTCTCCGCAACTACCACAGCCGCCGGCTGCGCCCAAGGTCCTTCGTCGAAGGAGACCTCGTCTTGCGACTCAAGCAAGAGCGACCGAGGAAATTCGAGTCACCATGGGAAGAGCCCTACATCATCACCGAAGTCATCCCAGGTGGCGCCTATCGCCTCAAGCACGTGGAGTCTGGAGTAGCATACTCCAACCCATGGAACATCGCACACTTGCGATGATTCTACCCCTAGCTACCTACCCCTTTACTTTCAATAAGGCTTTTCAGCCAAGGCTATTCAGCCGAACAATGTACTTCCTCCATTACGATATATATAAAGCTAAGTGTCTCGCCCCAAAATTTCATTCGATATTTACAACTTTACTTCATGCTACAAACGCACTCGGGGGCTCCCCCCACCTCACGATTTCAGTGACTGGGTAGCTGACAACGTCAGGCTAACAAAAAGGACACGTACTCAAATAAAAGCACTGCGTGCTCAAATAACAACCAAACCTTTATAACAAAGGGCACAACATGCCCAGTCGAAATATACAAATTTTACATTTATCTCTTTTACAGATACTACCTATTCTGAAGAATAACTTGAGCACGCTGCTCAAAAAAATCTACGACCTGCTCGGCATACTTCCTTACAGCCGCATAATGCGGACGCATATCCCACTCGCCACCATCCGGCCGAAGAGGTGGCCCAGCCGCTACAACAGACAGATCTACATCAGGACGATGCAGCCTAACAAGGGACAACGCAGCCTTCACCCCTATGACGAGCTGCTGCCTCACCAATTCCTGGACACGAGTCACGCTCCGAAATCTAGACAGAATACCGGACAGGGTTGTTGGCACAGCATCTAGGGGAAACATCACATGCAGAACCGACGAGAGTGAAGTCTGCACTTGACGAAGCACCCGCGATACTTGGTGAACGTGATCCTGCACCGTTGCCAGAGCCATGGCACGGTCGCGATCCATCCAGAAGAATCCTCCAGCTTCCATGTCCTGTTGAGTCAAGCAATTGACCCTAACAGCAACATGCTCTGTCTCCTCCCTTGGAGCAAGGTTAGCACCTGCGATACTCGCACAAAAGTAAGATGCAAGGCCAGCATACGGATCCGAAGAAATGAGCAGCATCTCGGAAAAACTTACACTGAAGCTGCTCAGACAGTCGAAGCAATTCCGCCATCAAGTACTCCTCTCTAGCCGAACCGCGATCCGCCTTGGACTTCCAAACGTCAGCATGGCCACGCACCCCAAGAAACTCCTTCTCGAGACTACGAACACGGTCTCGAAGGAAAGCAAGCTGCGACGAATCATCCAAGGTTGGCCGTAGCCGCGCGGCAGGCGAGGCGTCAACAGGATCAGCACCCGAAGGACCCTAGAGCAGCAGAAAGGCAAAAGACATGAACACTCAGACAGAGGAGAACACATCTCAACAGAATTCATTAAGTGCATAAAAGGCCACTACGTGGCACAAGGATTTGATCATCAACATAATTACAACAAAAGAAAACTAAAGCTATCCTATAGCTACAACACCTAAGATGCGACACCCTGAGTAGCCTCGGAGCCGGACTGCCTCTCCTTGGCTTCCCCCTGCTGCCGTAGTGCGTACTCGGCCAGCAGATCAATCAGCTTTGGCCCATATCGCTTACATCGAGCAGAATAGGTAGCAAAGGCTACCTAGGATCCATCCGCAGTCGTCGACATCCGGGAGGTGATCTGGGAAGGTCCAGCTCCGCTCCAGCCGCCAAAGCCATCACCAGCCCGACAGATGCGCCGATGCCCTTCTGCCTGGGCTTGTACGCCGCAGGCGCTTTGGCTGACAGTGCCTCCGCCAGGGCGTCAACATCATCAAGGGCCGCGCCCTTGGGGACAAGCTCCCTATAGAAGCGGCCAAGTACATCCTTGGCCTTGGCAAGTGAGCTGATCACTGTGCTGCAGCGATCTTCGACTGCTGCAGTAGCATCATCTAGAGAACTCCCGTGCTCCAGAGCACCACGGTCAAACTTGATGCCCGCGGCATCTGAGACAATAAAGAGAAGCAATGAGCAAAAACTCCGCAGAAGAAAGACAAGAAAATGCAAGTGAAGATACTCACCTGAAACAGCCTTGGCAGCCGTCATGAGCTTGCCAGCCACCTCTCTTTCACGCGCAGTCGCAGCAGTAGCAAGTTGCTCCTCGCGGTCCGTGGCCTCCCGCTTCAGGCGCTCCTTAGCCTCGGCCGCAGTAGCCAGCTCCAGCTCGAGGCGCTCCTTCGCACCAAGGGCGACCTCGGCCTTCTTCTCCGCTTGACCAAGGCTCTTTTTGAGAGCATCGATCTCACGAAGGGAGGTGTTATGCTCCTCTGCATCCAAAAAATACAGGTGTCAGATAACAGGACAGGAATACACGAAGAAGCAAACATCAAAGGCATAATAGTACCTTGAAGCTGTTTGAGGCTGGCCTCCAGCACCAGGTGCTCCTGCACTAGTCGCTTGGCATCCTGCACAAAAGGCTGCAGGAAGAAGACCTACCAGTCAGAAAAAGGACTCGGGGGCTACGCCCAACAGAAAAGAACAGAAGCAAAATGCACACACGAAAACGCTCGGGGGCTCCCCCCGAGACTCGAAGAACAAAACAAGAAAACTCTTTTACAAACGCTCGAGGGCTCCCCCCGTGGCAGGAGACTTACATGATCCAATGGCGACGTCGAAGGTCCGCTAGCAAAATTCTGAGGCGCAACCACCTGAACCTCCCGCAGAAGAGGGTTCGGAGCAGCGCCCTCAGAAGTTGCCACCGTCTGAGGAGGAGGAGACGTGACCTTCGACTCGCCCATCATCTCCTGAGCACCATCGCTAGAGGAGTCGTTGGAAGAGTGCCTGCACACGAACAAATTAGTAAAAGAACAAAGTAAACGGTAAAGAAAACGCAGTGCAGAGGAAACTTACGAGTCAATCTCGCTCAGGTTGAAGACAGGAGGGGTCCTTCGGACCCTCTTCTCCTCTTTCTTCTCTTCCTTCTTCTCTTCCTTCTTTTCTTCCTTCTTCCGCTTCACTGACAGGTGCGGCACTACAGCCCGCACAGGAAGAGCAGGAATAGGAGAGGAAGAGCCTCCATGCCCATCACTATGACGCTCAAGACACAGAGGATTCCTAGGAGTCGGAGGAGGCTGAGCATCCGAAGACTCGTTGGAGCTCCGCGATCGTTTGCGAGTGTGGTCCTCGCTCGACTCGTTGGCATCTTCAGTCGGAGATCGCGCCGATGGCAGATCGGACATGGAATCCACCACATCATTATCCGAATCATCCGGATATACTTCGGGTAACGGAGGCGACATACCCGACACTTTGAAGATCTGCACAAGAGAAGAAAAATTTGTTAGCAAACAAACACAAATACAATGCAGTCGAAAAATAGCGCTACGCGCATGGATCTACACCTGTGGAACAGGAAGCGAAGAAGAAAAGGGAGGAGTCAGCGACTTCCCCGGGATATCCTCTCCATCCTTGAACTTCAGCAGCAAACGAAGGGCCCTGTCGAGATCTCCCTGGGAGAATTTCTCAGTCGAAACTCTCATCGGATCATGCCGGCCAGCATAAAGGAACATCGGGTGCGCCCTAGCCTGGAGTGGCTGCACCCGACGCTCGAGAAAGGTGCGGATGATATCCACACCGTTCACTTCCTTCTCCAGAATCAACTTGAGATCCTCCAACTGACGATAGAGAGCCTCTATCTCCGCCACCTCTCCATCCAAGATCTTGTTTTTCCAAGACCTTTTCAGCTCAATCTTTTGGGAGGGGTCGAAAGGAACAAGACCAAAATCTTGCCCAGGTACTACGGAGTCGCGGATATAAAACCATTGCCTCCTCCAGTACTGGACAGATTCGGACATGGAAAAAAGAAAAGAAAAGCAGATTGGGCTTGAGGGAGATGATGCAACCCCCAATGGGATAAACACCATCCGAACCAGATTGCCTCTTCACGGAATAAAGTTTCCGGAAGAGGCCAAAGTGCGGCTCAATACCGAGCCAGCACTCACAGAAAGTGATAAAGCAAGCAATGTGAAGAAGAGAATTGGGGGAAAGATGGTGCAATTGGACACCGTACAGAAAAAGCAGTCCACGAAGGAAGTCTTGGACTGGGAAGGAAAATCCGCGAATGACAAAGGCAAGGAACATAACCCGATACCCAACGGGGGGACGGGGGATTACCTCATTGCCTGGGAGTTTAACGGCCTCCCTATCCTGCGGGATCAGGCCCCGCTCGCGAAGCTTGCGGAGATCGCTCTCCCGTGTCTCCGATCGCCGCCAGCCACCGTCGGTGACACGGGTAGCGAGGGCACTTTTCTTCCCTCCAGCGGCGCTGGTACCAACCGCAGACGACGACTTCTTCGGCTTCCCCATCGTGGTACGGTGGCGCCGGCGGTGAGAGCGCAGGATGGAAGAAGGAAATGTGAAGGAATATTCCAGCGCGCAGCAAGAGCTCTCAGAACACAAGGAAGCAGTGAAAGCAAGAATATATGCGGTGAAAACAAATTGAAGTTTTCCCCAATGATTATAAAGATGAAGACGATGCACGACAGCCGTCCATCGAGAAGACCTAACGCCAACGGCAGGATCTGGCCATACACGTGTCAGCATCACAACGAACCGTCGCTAACACGCCATCCACTATGCGCGGAAATCGAGGCGACGCCGTAATTATCTCCACACCGCGCGTGACCAGTCAATTCAAGGTCAGACAGTGGGACCCATGTTCGTCCAGTGAAGTCATCTCTGGCGCAACAGACGCTTGAGGTCATCGATCGTCATCACTGACGTCATCAAAAGCTACACTAGCAACAGCTACAATTTCTTCGGCTTCAAAGCTAAGAGCACTCACTCGAATCTACGATTTGACCAGTTACTCGGGGGCTACTCCTATCAGGAGCGCTGGCCGCGCACCCGAAAGACGAGTGGAAGCGAATTATTACTTCGAGTCCTCCGTCGAGTCTACGACTCCACTACGGACTAGGGGGCTACTCCCATAGGGAGGACGGATTTAATCATCCGAAAATTTTTGTGTCCTACGGACTTACAACTGAACAATGTCTGAACTAAAGTCTCCGCTCGAGTCTATGACTCGAACAAACACTCGGGGGCTACTCCCATAGGGAGCGCTGGTCGCGCACCCTATGAATTCTTCGACCACTATCCTTCGGATCCACATGCAAAAACTTTTCGGCAACTCTGCCCCAATCAAACGATAAGTGAGCAACGTTCTCCTTGACCACCCGAAACACCTCCGTGGTGATAAACATTCGGATGTTGTGTCTGCGACACAAATATAAGACCTACAGATATCATCTGATGGCCTGGTAACGCACAGGACTGCGCTCTGCTCGTAAAAACCCGTGCTAACAAGTGCGATGAAAAATCCCGACGGATGCGTTGGGTACATCAGTTACATTCACTGGAATTCCACTCCTGTAAGTCCTCCGTGGCCTGAGTCGAATTACGCCAGCATATGTTCCGCATTCGAGTTGAGGGACTCCAACCTGAAGAAGATCGTGTTGTTTCGTCCTAAGACAGTTAACTGACCCTGATCCGTCGGGTGAGTCAAGCACGCGTATCAACAATCCCTCCACAAGAACTATTGAAATACATAGTTGCACCTGAAAGATTGCAGAGTCCTCGGCCGAATCTACGATTCGACTGAACACTCGGGGGCTACTGACATGGTTATACCCCACGGGTACATGATCTCAGCATACCTGGTCCAGCCCCAGGAAGGACCACGGCAAATATATGCAGGCCCATGAAGACTTTCGAGTGGCCAAGGCCCATGACGCCTTCAGATCCTTGGAGAGCAAGACTAGAGTAGATAGGAAATTCAAAGGGGTAAAACCCTAGAACTTGTAACCGACTAGGTCGATGCCCGGGACCTGCCTAAGCCTATATAAAGGCCAGGAGGGCACGGCCTAGATCTCCTCCTCATACTTTCGCATAGACACCTTCACGCCAGATTGCATCTGCGCACCCCTGTAACCTTCGGTTCCGCCATAATCAAGAGCAGACAAGCAGGAGTAGGGTTTTCCCTCCGGGGGCCTGAACCTAGGTAAACCTTGTGTCCCCGTGTTGCTTGTTTGTTAACCGTTCCATGATCTCCAGCATCCCCATCTTCTCCAAAACCCAAGTCCATAACAATAGTCATTGATGAGATCAAACCTCGTCATCCGGGTACGCTGGTGACTCCACCGTAGCCTTCCTTTATCCGGCATGGGCCTCCCTTCTAGATCCACCTAACTGGGCCGCCCAGCAGGCCATAGGCCATGCTACCGACTATGGGCCACCCGGGTTAGTAGGATAAGAGACATGCTATTAGGATACCCATATAGCATATCGTCAATGCTCCGTCTTGCCTCTTCATGTGGAATGCTCCATCTAGATAGATGTCGGCAAATCGTCAAGCAATATCTTGTAGTCCTCCCAAAGAACCCTGCAAGGTTTTCTCCGTCTTCAATTTGTATGCCAAAGAAATGCTGAATCTTCCATCGTACTCTTCCGTAGTCGGATTAAATCCGTCCATGCCGAAATCTTCGATGTGACGGCTCATCTACCCATGTCAGCAAGGACGACGTAGGCTTAGGTAAGCGACGCCTCGTAACTCACACATGCAGAGAACGCAATCATATTCGATTTTCCCGTGCGAGCGATACGAACCGTTGGCAGCGGAGGTTGGAGACGTGGCAAAATTACCGCGCACGTTCACGAACACGTCGTCTACGCGGCAACCGTCCGATTAGCTGCACGAATCTTGACACAGAGTATGATAAATAGTAACCATGGGACTCTTTCCATATTTTACCTCATTCCTCTCATTTCATCGTCTTCTTCTTCCAGCTGCACGCCTCCTCAAGGTCTCCGCGAGAAACCTTGAAAACCCTAGCCTCCACCTGTGTCAGTCGCATCCTTCCAACACTCCATGGCCAGCAGCAGCTTCTCCCCATCGATGGCGGCGTCGAGCGAAGCCGCGGCGAAGCCGGCGGGCTCCGTCGTCGTGCCCCCAAAGGGCCTGGTCATCCCCGCATCGGCGGTGATCGAAACCACCGGCGGCGACCATAATCTGGCGGTGCTAGAGCCACTGGAAGAAGAGCTAGACTCGCACAAGGGTGACTGGCGTGGCTCGGACATCACCGACCGCGACATCCAGGAGATGGTCGCCGAAGGCTACCTCCTCCCGACGGAGGGGCTTGCCTGGCGGGCGGCGCCGGCTGGCGAGGTGACTCCTTCTCCCCAAGCCGGAGAAAAGCTGTACCTCAAGGCTCAGCTGGTACGCGGCGTTTCCTTGCCCATCTCCCACTTATTTCTCTCTGTCTTGAACCACTACAAGGTCCAACCCCACAACCTCTCCCCCAATAGCATCTTAGTGCTTAGCAACTTCGCGACACTTTGTGAGGGTTACCTAGGGATTAGGCCTAGGTTAGACTTGTTCGTGTACTTCTTCACTGTCAAACGTGAAGTTGGACATAGTAAGGAGGAGCTTAGGACCTGCGGAACCATAAGCTTCAAGATTCGACCTGGCCGGCGGTTACCCGACATCGTCGGTCACGAGTCCTGCAAGAACTGGCAGCGGACGTACTTCTACGGCCCCGACATTCCTTTGGCGGGCCGAGAAGTAACGTACCCGGACTTCGCGGATGGAGCCGCTACTGAAGTTTCTACATGGAGATCCCATGCCTCCCTGCCCTCCGACCTTGACGCTTCCTGCGCAATAAGGCGGATCAAATGGTTCGTAGAGACGGGTTTGACCGGCTTGGACCTAGCCATGTGCTGGTTCATCAGGCGAATCCAACCTCTGTAGCACCGCGCGAAGTTCATGCACGAGTATACCAGTGATCGAAGGGATACCCTCCGGATCTCCGTGGATAACTTCTCGAGCGACTCCGTCAAGCTCCGCCTGAAGGACATCGTCAAGGTGAAGGATAAGAAGCGCGGCTTCACCATCACCTACGACATGTTTGTAGACGGCAAGTGCCCAAAGGTAGATATTTATTTTCCATGTACGACATATGCTCCAGTTTCCCCATCTTGCCAAAACCATTTTATCTAACACGGTGATTTATTACTTAACAGCTTAGCGATCTAGATGGGGACAACCTGGCTGCCCAAATCTACGATGCAAAGATGAAGGAAGTCACGATCGTGTCCGACGACGATGTCCTGTTGGCGCAAAAGTGGAAGAGCTTCACCTCTGACGCTGCCGACGGAGGCAAGAAGAAGAAGACTGAGGGTGGAGCCTCCAAAAAGACTACCGCCGCCCTGGAGGCGGAAAAGAGAAAAGCCACCGGGATTTTTGCCAAAGCGCCCCCCTTAGTGTAAGCTTCTCATTCTCCGAAATTGTCTATTTATCTGTCTTGTTCCTGTACTTAGGCATTTTGCACGTCTCAGGAAGAAAGCCACGACCAGCCTCAAGAAGACCTCCAAAACTTTGGGGGCTTCTAGAAATATCAAGGATATGTTGCATCGCGACGCCTCCCTCGTCATCGCCCCTGCTACTCCTGCCGTCAAGCCTTCCTCTGCCCCGACAAGCTCTCAAGCCCAGGAGGCACCAGGCCCTTCCGCCATGGAAGTGGATTCTGGCGCCTCTACCGAACTCGCTGTTGTCGGCGAGCAAGCGACGCAGGAGAGCACTGCTCTACAAATGGCTGAAGCTCCGGCTAAGGATGCCATCGGTAGCGGCAAGGCGGTAGTGGGAGCTGGTACCTCTGCCGAAGGCGGCGCCCCCGCTCCCTAGAAGCCCTTCGAGTTCCCGAAGATAGTTTACCCGGCGCTTATGCCGAGTAACACAACTCTGGTTCCTGGAGGAGTGTCGTCATCTCCAATGTGCGGTATTGAGGAGCTTCTCCGACAAGCGGATATCTTGCAAGGAAATAGCATATCCTTTGGCAAGCTGCTAGCCGAGAGCGCTACAAACCTCAAGATTATTGCACTTGTAAGTTTCACTTTACCTTTTCCATTTCATATGAGTATCCCACTGTAGCCCCCGAGGATGTAGACGGAAAACCATAGGTTTTGCATCTATATGCTCTAAGAGTAACTAAGTTAGAAAGAACTCTCACTGTAGCCCCCAAGCATTTAGATGGAACAAACTATTCTGACTAGATGCTTTAAGAGTAGCAAACGCAGTGTTTATAATTTTCAATACTGTAGCCCCCAAGCTTCTAGTTGTAACTGAATGATTTCCGACTAGATGCTTAAAGTAAAGCTAAGCATTTTGCTAAGTTAAAAAACTCTCGCTGTAGCCCCCGAGCGTCTAGGTGGAAATTTAGGTGCTCCAAGCAGACTAAACAACGGTTTAACTTTTTCCTTTATTCCACAGAACGAGAATGCTCGGAGGGGCATGGCCAACGACAAGTACCAGAAGATGCGCGCAGATCTTGAAGCCGAAAAGGGTAAAACTGCCATCTTGAAGGAACAGATCATCAAAAACAAGAGTCTGTCTTCTTTTTTGCGCATTCCGTCTTGGTTTTATGCCTTCATTCTCCGAGTACTCACTATGTACTTTGTTTTCTCCGACTTTGTAGAACATGTCGCCAAGGCCAAGGATATTGTCGAGCAGTCCAAGCACATCCAGCAGCTGGACAGCGAGAACAGAATCCTTAAGAAGGAGAGGGAAGAGATGCTGAAGATGCACGAGGATTCCATGAAAGCCCTGCAAGATTCCGCCTCCGCGGAAATCAATCGCTTGAAGGAGGAGCTTGCGATCTTAAAATATCAGAAGCAAGTTGCTGATGAGCAAAACCAACGCCACAACGAGGCGTTTAAGCTCCTCCAGCAAGAGAAGGAATCCTTGGCGGACACCCTCTGGCAGGCCAAGGCCAGCATCTTCAGTAAGTTTCCTCCGCCTTGTATTTCTGTAGTCTGGATACTTAGAGTTTATTGAACTCATACGCTCATTGTCGGAATTTTCAGCTCCTATGGGTTTAACCCGCTCGCCTCCTTCGGACAAGGAATGCATGGTTCTTCCCAGCAACTTCATCAACACCGCCATCACCCAAACCAAGGAGATCGCCAAGCCTCTCCAGATATACATCAAGGCCTCAGACTCCGTGACGAAGTACTCGGAGATTCTGCGCCGAGCCCCCGAGCGTGTTATGAGCTGGAAAGCTTCATGTGCACGGGCTGGTGCAAGGATGGAGCTGTCAATGGTGAAGGCACACTACGAAGGTGCCGACATCGACATGGTGACCTCTGTTATCCCCGACGTTGACGATGATGGCTAAGAGATTGATCACGAAGCCATCTTGTCATCACTCGCGGGTTATGACACCAGAGTTGCCGAGTTGGTGGACATCGATGTGTTCGTGCCCATGAACACCATCGACAACGTCAACCAAGATTCCTTCGAGTCTCATCATAGCGCCGACGTTGAGGGTGACTCTCTGGCTGGGGACGATGCTGCTTCCAAGTCCCCTGCGCCCAAAGAGTGAAAAACACTATGTAATATTTGTTTCGCCTTTGGTGTATGCGCGGAAAAAACTTGATGATGTAACTTAAGGCGGAAAACAATGGTTGTAATTTCCTGCTACTTAAGAACTTAGTTCCTAGCATGTATATATTTTTTAAGCAAGTACTGGCTTATCCATTACTTTGGTTCTTATGCTTGACTTTTCGTGAGTCGGAAGACTCGTTGTCGGAACCATGCGCTTAGGTGATGATGCCCAATGGCACCGTCAATAACCTTAGCACAAAATCGCCGATAATAAGTGCCAAAAGTCACTACTCCAGAATCCACATAAAAACAACAAAGAATGTGTAGACCAGAAAACTTAAGCTAACGCCCGTAGGCGGAATTTTCCAAGTGCAAACGCAAAGCTTGTGCATAAAGGTTTTACATGATCCAAAAATGAACACTAAAGGAGGTAAAAGACTCAGAAATATGAGTGAAACAAAGAGCTTTATTTCATTGATCATATAATAGATACACAATTCGATAAAAAATGCTAAGTGTAAAAAGGACGTAGTTGTGCTATGTTCCATGGCCGATCAAGCTCCGGGTAGTCATCATCCGGGTCACGTCGCTTACGCTTATGATCTTCATTGGGTCTATCCTTTAGTTCACGATTGTCAACAAGGTAGTAAGACCCATTGAGCAGCGCCTTGCTTATGATGAATGGTCCTTCCCATGGTAGGGATAATTTGTGTGACTTCTTCTGCTTAAGTCGGAGCACCAAATCCCCTTCTTTAAACGAGCGATGCCGAACGCGGCGACTATGGTAGCTGCGTAGCTTCTGCTGGTAGATGGAGGATCTTTGGCATGCCAAAACGCGCTCCTCCTCGAGAAGGTCCACATCTAGGCGTCTGGATTCTTCAGTGTCATCTTCGTCGTACGCAGCAACTCTTGGTGCATCGTGAAGGATGTCGGAAGGCAAGATGGCTTCTGCTCCATATACCATGAAATAAGGGGTGTAGTCGGTGGATCTGTTGGGTGTAGTTCGTAAACTCCACAGAACAGATGGCAATTCTTCCGCCCAGGCTCCAGCTGCTCTATGTAGCGGTGCCTCAAGACGTGGCTTGATTCCCTGCCGAATTAATCCATTGGCCTGCTCAACCTGACCATTTGTAACACCCTCAGAATCGGCCCTATGCAAGTTACAGCGAAACCCGCCAAACCCGCATAGAAACGATTCAAAGGTGCCCACCAGGCACTTTCGTGCGGGTGGAAAACGAAGTAATAACATTACACAACAGTCCTCGATGGGACCCACAGAACAGTTATATATAACAGCGACTCATTGAGTCAAGAATACAGATATAATATACAAAGATCCAATCACCTTGAAAATGACACAGCGTCCGTCTACGGACAAGATGCAAATGGGGCTAAGAGCCCTGAAGAATAACCAATGGCGGCCATAACCCTGCCCAGGCCAAGCCGGAAGGGTAACCTTGCTAACGACGTCGATCTCAAAACCTGCTTAAACAAAAGGGGTGCCGGCAAAGGGCAAAGGAAAAAAGAGGAGCGTCAGTACTAAGGCCAGTACACGGCGAGACTAGAATTCGGCGGTCCTCGCCTACATAGGTATGGTGGACTGAAGCGGCAGCGGCAGCATGCACTAGACAACCTATAGAGACTCGATACAACTGGCGGCAATCAGAGAGGGGTGCGAAAGACCTATTCGGAACCAACCTGGTACTACCACCATACAAGACCCATCCTGGTGTTTCCCCCTCGAGAACCAAACGAGGAAGTCAACCGAGGAACTCACACAGTTGGCAGTTTTACTTATTCGGTTATCGTTGTGGCAATTACTAGTCAGGTATAGATAATCGTCCTGTTAAAAGAAGCAGTGGGCCCTTTTAGTTAATCATTCCGTTGTAGTTGCAAAAATTACTAATCAGATACAGATAGCATGAGATAAACCCAAAACCCAGCAGTTGTTGGTACTTTTATTTAGCCATTCCGTTGTAGTTGCAATACTTACTAGTCAGGTACAATGGTCGCAAGCGACACTCCAAACAAGCAATTGTGGGCAGTATTATTTAGCCATTCCATTATAGTGAAGCTGATTACTAGTCATTATAAAGTCAAATTTATAGCGATAAACTTTAGTTATGCTTGTCTATGGTCGAGATACTGTGCTCCAAGTCGTCCATAACCGCGGACACGGCTTTCAGAAAGTTTTACCCGGCCAGGGTGCACCAATAGCAACACACACTCGATCAGCCTCGGAACACACACACACACTAGTTTGTGGCCCCAAGAAATAAGACTGAATCAAGCTCTGGCTAAGGGGGGTCCCATATACCTCCCGGATGTGGATAGCGCGATAAATCAAGGAACAGGTATCAAGTACTCGGGGTCCTACGGGACACAAGTGGGCGTTCGGAAACCAAATATTTTCTATCACCCACCGATGCCCCTGCTTACTTCAATTTTAGTTGTTAAACAGGAATTAAAGTGAACGATAAGTAAAACCATGATCATCTACAACATCAACATGCGGCAATACATCAACAACTGTGGCACTTGACGACACGCAACAGCCCTTGAGCAAGCGACTACGACGCGCAAGTCCAACTATCTATCAAGCAACAGGTAATAGGATGTGTCCAAGGCAATATAGGGCTGCAAGGGATATCACGGGTACAGAAACTAGAGCATCGCAACACAGATAGCAATAGATCAACAAGAAGGAGTAAAACACTATAAAAGTAAGATAGGTAGAAAGGGGGAGATGCTCGCCTGAAAACATTGACGAAGGTTCATCCGAAGATCGGGTCGACACTCGCATCAACTCAACGGCCTTGTCCGCGAAGAAGCAAAACACTAGAAGAAACACCGGATGCACTATTTAATGCTACGGCAAAAGATCGGGCATGATGCATGTATGATGCATGACATGGCAAGGGTGCAATGCAATTAGGTCATATTAAGCGGAACCGGGGTCCCGACAATTTAATTGAATGGTTCATGTTGTTTAGCTACCCCGCAATTTAAATGTTGTTTAACAAGGCAAAATATATCACCGGTTCGCTACACAAATTTAAATGAGGCCAATATGAGACTAGATTTGCCCGCATATGGGCCCCATATTTAATTATTAGGTGAATTGGCATAAGGCCCCCAAACCAAAGATATGCATGCGAGATGAATGATTAATATGCAACAAGTTGTTGTTATGTTATAAAATAGGGTTTCGGGAAGGGGTTCACACATTAGGGTTCGGCAGATCTTGGGGATCCGGGGGTTCGGTCTCAGGGTCCAGGGTGCGACGGAAACGTTCTCAGATAACGGCGCAGAGTAGATCTTGGCGTATCCGGGTTCTCGGCGAACTTGGCGTCCGGGAAGGAGTACTTGGTCTGGCGTCGGGGCGCATCGGATCCGCCCTGGTCGGTGCCGATCTTGTCGTCTCGAAGATCTTGTCGGGTCCGGTCTTCGCCTCCGGGAACGGGTCCTCAGGGTCTCGACGAACTTGGTGTCCTGGCATCTCTGAGTCGTGGATCTTGGCGTCCGGGCTCTCGGTCATCGGTAGATCTTGATGTTCCAGGTCGGAGTCCTCGGAATTCAGCACCGGCGGTCTTGGCGTTCGGGACGAAGATCTTGGCGTGCGACGTCGTCGGCATCGGTTCGGGAAGGAGTTCTTGTCGTTCAGGGTCTCGGCGACGGAAGGAAGGACATGGAGTTCCGTGTAGGCGATCTTGGGGTTTCGCGTCGACGGCCTTCGGGTACGGGGGTCTTGCCTACCAAGAGGGCTCGAAGATCTTGAAGTCCGTAACGATCTTGGATAAGAGGGTAGATCTTGGCGACAAAAAGGCATCGGAGCACTTGTTACGGGTCGGAAGATCTTGAGATTCATGTCGTCGACCTTGGGTACCATTTGGGTCAGCCGATGGCGAACTTGGGATCAGCATCAGGGTCTTTCCTCTCCACCGGGTACAAACAGTACCGCAAGGGAACGCAGTAGTACCAGCACCTGGGCAGCAACCATGTGCGTAAGCTCGAGCACGGAGGTGCCCTGGTCCATGACGCTACCGAAGGCGACAGGAGAGAAGGGAGGACGGCGGAGGGGGCTTGGCAGCGAGGGACTCGGCAGGGAGGCAGACGAGGCGAGGCCCACGCGGGGCAGCGGGGTCCGCAGGGTGGTCGGGCGCGAGGCGGCGCAGGGGGCTCGGGGAAGGCGTGGCCGGAGGCGGCCTCCTGGCCGGCGGGCGGAGGTGGTTGATGGCGAGGCGGTGAGGCGGCTCCGGCGGCGACGCCGGGCGCGGCTCGGGTGGAGGAGGCCCCGGGCGGCAGAGCGGGGAGCCAGGGAGGCGGAGGCGGCACGGCCACGCTGGAGGGAGAGGGGAGCTTGAGCGGCGGCGCGCGCGCGCTGGCGACAGAGGCGAGGACGGCGGTGGCGGGAGGTTGAGCTCGCCGGCGGCGCGCACTGGAGGAGGAAGGGCGCCGGCGAGGGCGAGCGCGGGAGGAGGTTCGGCGAAGGGAGAGGGGAGGAGGGCGCCGCAGCGAGGGAGGCAGAGAGGGAGCAGGGTCGCGGGGGGAGAGAGAGGCGGGCGTGGGACTGGGGTGCGCCAGGGTGCTGGGATTGGGGCAGGTGGAGAGGAGTCAGGCGGGTGGGGTCGGTTCCAGGGAGTGGCCGGGTGTGTGCGTGCTGGAGGTTGAGTGTGGGGTGGGTTGAGTGGGGAGGTGAGGAGGGTTAGGTGACGTGGCAGATGCTGGTTGGGTGGGGATTGGGATGAGGGTGAGGTGGCGAGAGATGATAGGTGGGGGTGAGGTGGAGGTAGGGTGGGTAGGTTAGGTTGGGTAGATGTAGTATTTTAGGTGGACCGGTTTTTATTTCTGGGGTGGTCGTTCGGGTCTATTCGGCCCGTTCGACTGCCCCACAAAAATAATTTAATATTTTATTTGTGTTAAACGGACCGTTTGCAAAACATAGTTTAGTCAAAACAAAATATTCCGGAGACCCGGTTTTAGGTTTTGAATAAAGATGGGGCGTTTTAGGAAACACAAAATAGGTTTTTCTGCAAATAGTTTGATGCAAGCAAAAGCAAGACGATGACGATGCTCAAATGCAATGTGGCATGATGACATGAGCATGCGGTCATGATGATGCAATGCACAAAAACAATGCGATTTTCTAGTAGTGGTTTTGCGGGATGCCACACCATTGGATTATGGGTGTGCCATAGATGCAAGGTCAAGTCGGATGCCTTTCTCCTAGCAATATGCCTCCACTTCTCCGAGTGATAAGTTGCTGCCGTTGTCGGTGATAATGCTATGTGGGAGACCAAATCTCACCACTAGATCTCGGACGAACCTGAGGGCAGTTGCCCCATCAAGCTTTCTAATGGGTTTAGCTTTTATCCATTTAGTGAATTTGTCAACTGCTACAAGCAGATGCGTAAACCCACAGGGTGCCGTCTGCAACGGTCCCACCATGTCTAGCCCCCAGACTGCAAACGGCCAAGTTATTGGTATTGTTCGCAGTTCTTCACCAGGAACATGTGGTTGTCGGGCATAATACTGGCATCCCATGCATGTCTCAACCAGCCTGTCGGCGTCCGCCTTCGCGGTCAGCCAGTAGAATCCTTGCCGGAAGGCTTTCGCGACCAATGATCGAGGAGCGGCGTGGTGCCCGTAATCTCCGAGATGGATTTCGCGTAGGATTTCCATACCTTCTAGCTGGGAAACACACTTTAGGTATACACCAGCAGTGCTCCTTTTGTAGAGTTGCCCATTGATTATGGTATAACCCTTTGCTCGTCGTACTATTTGCCATCTTTAGACTTTGTCTTCGGGCAAAATTCCGTGTTCGAGATATTCCATGAACGGTTTTGTCCAAGCCGGAGGAACTTTAGTCACCATATGGATGAAAGAGTCAGCTCTATCCGGATTGTCTATGTCGGCTCCCTTCACGGATGATGTGCGTAGGTGCTCTAGGAAAACTCCTGGCGGAATTCGCTTGCGCCCTGATCCTAGCTTAGATAGCAGATCAGCCGCCTCGTTTTTCTCCCTAGGCACATACTTGACTTCGTAGCCCAAGAAGCTCTTGGCTATCTCGTCCACTTCGTCTCGATATGCCGCCATCATAGGGTTCCGCGCATTCTAGGTGCCAGCCACCTGCTGGGCAACCAAGTCAGAATCTCCACAGTAAACTATGCGCTTGATGCCAATATCCTTGTCTACACGTAGTCTGTGAATGAATGCTTCATACTCCGCCATGTTGTTTGTAGCCTCGAAGTGCACCTGCAGAACGTAGTGAAGCTTGTCTCCTGTTGGTGACTATAGAAATACACAAGCCCCCGAGACGTTGAGCAGCTTTGATCCATCAAAGTGCATCACCCAGTACTCTGGTTCTGGCAACGGAGTAGCATCTGGCATCTCCGTCCAATCTGCAACAAAATCCGCCAAAGCTTGTGACTTGATAGCGTCGCGTCTCTTGTAGGTGATCTCGAAGGCGCAAGTTCAATGCCCCACTTCGCGACCCTTCCTGTAGCATCGCTATTGTTGATGATGTCGGACAGTGGATTCTTGCTCACCACTGTGATTGGTTGCTCCTGAAAGTAATGCCTCAGCTTTCGAGAAGCAAGGAATACTCCATAAGCTATCTTTTGGTAGTGCGGGTAACGCTGCTTGGACTTCGTCAAGACATCGCTCACATAGTAAACTGGTCGTTGAACTCCGTGCTCATAGCCTGGTTCCTTCCGCTCTACCACGACGACGATGCTGATAACTCGGTTGGTTGCCGCCATGTAAATTAACAGGGGCTCTCCAGGCTCGGGTGCTGCAAGGATGGGCGCTGAGGAAAGAATCTCCTTGAGCTGCTTCAATGATGCATCTGCTTCGTCCATCCACGTGAATTTGTCCGCCTTCTTCAGCAACTTGTACAGCGGTAGAGCCTTCTCTCCAAGTCGGCTAACGAACCGACTAACTGCTGCGACGCTACCTGTTAGTCGTTGAATGTCCTTTAGGCATGTCGGACGGTTTATGTTCAAGATGGCCTTGATTTTCTCCGGGTTGACCTCGATTCCACGATGGGAAACGATGAAGCCCAACAATTTGCCGGCTGGAACCCCGAAGACGCACTTCTTAGGGTTAAGCATCATGTTGTATTTCCGGAGATTATCAAAGGTTTCTTTTAAGTCGGAGATTAAGTCGTTTGACTTTTTGGACATCACCGTGATATCATCCACGTAGGCGTGAATGTTCCAACCAATTTGGTCGTGAAGGCAACGTTGCATTGTCCGCTGGTAGGTAGCACCTGCGTTTTTCAGCCCAAAGGGCATCGTGACAAAGCAAAACGTGTCGTATGGGGTAGTGAACGAAGTGGCCAATTGGTCCGACTTCCTCATCTTGATCTGGTGGTATCCTGAGTATGCATCGAGAAAACACAAAAGTTCCGAGCCAGCCGTTGAGTCAATGACTTGGTCAATGCAAGGAAAAGCAAATGGATCATTGGGAAATGCTTTGTTCAAGCCGGTGTAATCAACGCACATTCTTAATTCATTGGTTCCCTTTTTGAGGACAACTACAGGATTGGCCACCCATTGGGTGTGAAGAACTTCTCGGATAAATCTAGCCTTAAGTAACCTAGCTATCTCTTTGCCAATGGCGCGTCTCTTCTCATCCCCAAAGCGTCGTAGAGGTTGTTTCACTGGATTGCATTTTGGATCAATGTTTAAGCTGTGCTCGGCAAGTTCCCTAGGTACACCTTTCATGTCGGCAGGTTGCCAGGCAAAGATGTCCTTGTTCTCACGGAGGAACTCGACGAGCGCGCTTTCCTATTTGGGATCCAGGTTCGTCCCAATGGCGGTGACCTTGGAGGCATCGCCTACCACAAGTTCCACCGGCTTGGTCTCGATGGCGGCCTTGAACGCAGGAGCGGAGTCAGATATCTGTTTCTTCGACGCGGGCATCTTTGAGTCATTGACATTGCTCTGGATCTCCTTGAATTCTTCGCTATAGAGGACAGCTTCTACAATGACTGCTTTGTTGATCTTGTAGTCCCTTGCCTTGGTAAAGCTTCCGGATACGGTGATGATGCTGTTTGGTCCGGGTATCTTGAGCTTGTTGTAGACGAAACATGGCTTGGCCATGAACGTGTGGAATATGTCGCGGCCGAATATGACGTGGTACATGCTCTTGAAGGGGACCACCTCGAAGGTCATGCACTCTTGACGGTAATTATTAACATCGCCAAAGGCAACCTGAAGTGTAATGCACCCAAGGGACCGAGCCTCCCGACCAGGAACTACTCCGTGGAAGATGGTGTTGGTCCGCCTTAGGTTTTCCTCCGTCAAGTTCATCTTTTGTAGTGTATCCAGGTACATGATGTTGATGCTGCTTCCACTATCCACCATACACTTGGTGAACTCCACGCCGTCAATCAAGGGGTTGATGACCATGGCGTACTAGTTCTCCGTGGGTATAAGGTCTGGGTGGTCCGTCCTGTCCCAAGTTATAGGAACCTCCGAGCAGCGCAGATACTAGGGGACTGGGGGGAGAGTAGCCATCAGGATCCTGAGAGAGGTCTTCTGTTGTCGGACGGTGGGGGTGCCAAGGAAAGTGTGGTAGACTGGGGCCTTCTTTGTGAAGGGGTTATTACCCTTGTCGTCGCTCTTGGCGGCGTGCTTGGGGTCAACGTCCTCGTCCATGTCACTTGAATCCTTGGACTCCTCCTCTTTCTTCTTCCCCTTGCCCTTGCCTCGCGGTATATTCTTCCGACTTTGCTTGTAGCCGGACTCCGGGTCTTCCTTGAGGCTGTTGACGAACTTGCAGTGTCGATTGGTATGGGTGGTTTTGCCGTTGACGTCGAGGTGTACGAGGCATGGCATATCGTGGTACTCCTCGTAGGTTTGGGGAACGCGGAGCAGCGCCGAGGTGGTTTCACTTCCTCGCTGCTGCCCACGACCAGCTCCCCTTCCTCGGCCACGTTGTCCGCCCTCTCCTCGTCCTGCAAAAGTCATAGCGACCATGTTGGTAGATTGCTTTTCTTCTGGAGTGTTCTTTCGCTTTGTACTGCTGTTCCTCCGAGATTGAGTTGGAACGGCCGTTGCCGGCAAGGAGCCACGAGCATCATCGTCGGCAGCTGCGAACTCACTAGCCAACTGACTCATCTGGTTCAAGTCAAGCTGGTGATTGTCCTGCAAGCGCTTCAGCTTATGTCGGAGCAACGTGCCCCTTTCCAACCCATCGATGAAGGCGGCCATGGCGGTCTGAGCGTGCACTCCTGCGCAGGAATTCTTCATGTCCTGCAAGCGGGAGAGGTAGGTGCGAGATGTCTCGTCTTTCTCTTGCACGCACCGCTGTAGATCGCCCACAGTGTAGGGACGCTTGTATGTACCCTCAAAGTTCTTGGTGAACACTTCTTGCATGTCCAACCAGTTGTAGATAGATTTATCTGGCAAGTCGTCGATCCATTGACGGGCCGTACCCGCCAACATTAATGGGAGGTACTTGACGGCGTCGTTGGGGTTGCCTCCGGCAATCTCCACCGCATTGCCGTAGTCCTGCAACCATGTGGCTGGCTTGGCGGTGCCTTCATAGGGATTGATGGTCTTGTCAATCCGGAAACCTTTGGGGTAAGTTGCGGACCGTATTGCAGGTCCAAAGCAACGTGGTCCCAGGTATGGTCCTTCCCGGGCCTCGTGGATCTTATCGATCCGCGAACGCGCATCGTACGGCTCCGGGTTCTTCTTCTTCTTGTCAACAGGGGATGGGCTGCGTGAACGACGCGGGCCTCCTCCGCCATGGTGACTGCTTGGCGGTGACGGAGGCGGAGGTGGTAGTGGGTTATCCTTCTTGTTGTTACCCTCCTGCGACGCCTCACGCCTGTCACGGTTGCTTGTCGGACACGGAGGGTCATGGCGCGACCTGCTCTTGTGTCCTTGGTTGCGCTCTCTGTCATGACGGGTCTGCTCCGCATTGTTGCGGATGACGATGCCACACTGCTTTGGTGGGGGCATATCCGTATGATGGTGAGCTTTGTAATCTTCGTGATGTCAGGGAGATCGGGGCGGTGGCGATGGGCGACGAGGTCGGGCCTTTTCTCCATGGTCGGAGGATATGGGGATGGCATCCTTCCTGTTGCGTGCATCCCTCCGTCTTCGTTTTGATGAACCCGTCTGGGACCCGACATCAAGAGGAGATCTGTCCCTTGGCGGTTTGTACTGGCTAGACTAGCAGAGCGCTGGGTTAGACTCAAGCCTCTGAGACGTGGCCTTTTCCTGCTGCTTCACCACCTTGGCCACTAGGTCATAGACCTGTTCCACTGCCTCAGGCGATCTATCCTACTCCAGAAGGGTCTTGGCGACGGCGAGGTTAAGGAGTGGTGTGGGCATCACCTGCTTGCCTTCACTGTAAATGTATGGCTTGGCCTGTGCCGGCTTAGAGGGAGCCCATCCTAGGTTGCGCCATACACCAGGATCGTTGATAACGCGAGCCGGAGCTTTCTTAGCCTTCTCCTGCTGTAGAAAAGTCTTGTACTCGGCCTCCATTGCTCTAGCTTTCTCTATGGATTTCTGCGCGTTGACCAGATCTCGATCTAGTTTAGCTCCTTGCTCCGTCATGGCTTGCGCCTCCTCCAGCAGCTGCTGGTGCTTATCATCAAACTGGGTCACGTTCTGGATATGAGCGACAGTCAGTGGCTCGACAAGGAGATTGCCGTACATTACTCTATCAGCTGGAGTAACTTGGGCTGCTGCCGACGTCGATGGTGGAGGCGGCAAGTTTGCGGTATTGTTGTTGCTCGGGCCGGTGCCGAGTTCCTGCGGCTGCTGCACTGGGTTAGGCAGAGGAGGCATGACCTTTGCGCGATCATCGTCAGCAGCAATAAGTGGCCCCTTCCCCTTTTCCAGCGCCGTAGGTGGAGCTTGTTCGGGTTGATCTTCATCCATCGTTGTCCCAATGGTGACGAACACCCCTCGGGACGTGACGGTGTTGTTGGCTTGCTCGTCGCGCGAGTACTCCTCCATCTCCTGCATAGCGGAGTCTAGCTCTTCTGGACTGAAGTCTATCTCCTCTGAATCTGCACTGAAGTCAGCATAAAGCGCGTCAATGATAGAGTCGGAGGGTGCCAGGACTTCCTCGATGATGGGCAGTGGAGGTGCAACGGGATCGACGATGACTGGAGGTTGTGGTGCTGCTGCAACGATGGCGGCGGGAGGCGGTGGTGGCGGCTGCTGAACCGGAGGTTCTCCGTCTCTGATCGCAAGCTCCATCTGGGCTGCCGCGTCAGCTGCCGCGTAGCTGTTGATGGTGCTCACCATCTCTTCGAGGGTAAGGCGTCATGTTGCCTGCTGCCGTCTTAAAGAATGTCCGAGAAGCGTGCCGTGGTCCAGTCCTTCCACAAAGTGATATAGAGCGTTATCATCGGGGTAGTTGGCTAGGTCGGCTCGTATACGGAGCCACCTAGCCAGGTAGTCGCGGGGGTTTTTGCCCTCTCTCTGAACGCAGCGCGCTAGGTCGAAGATGGTAACCACGCCGACGAACTTGGATCTCTGCTGTCCAGACGCACGGACAAAGCCGGCGGATTTGCAGTGATCTTCCACCTTTATATCCTGCACAAGGGCGGTTTGGGTGGGCCTTGAATTTTTCCGATCTTTGTCGGCAAACTCCGAAGAGATCCGACATTGATCCTTCCGCGAACGTATCCTGCCCGTAGGCGGTCCGTGCGGGTCTTGATGCTTTCCGATCTTTGCCGGCAAACTCCAAAGAGAGATCCGACATCGATCCTTCCGTGAACGTATCCTGCCCGTAGGCGGTCCGTGCGGGTCTTGATGCTCCTCTGACTCCCAGGGAACTAGTGCCCGAGTCGGTTTCGCCGATGAAGAGGTGGATGTCTCTGTTAGGAACGATCGAACACCGTGTAGGGTTCGTCTTCGCCGGGATCCAGAACTCGTCGGGAGGGATGATCGGAACATTGCCGGAGAAGAGAACGCGACCGATGGCTACGGTTTCGCCGATTCCCGCGAAGATCTTGGTCCTCGCCCGCTGAAGAGCCTGAAGCGCCTCTTGCCCCACGGTGGGCGCCAACTGTCGTGGTATTTCCGATGAGTATGCCATGGAGGGGTCCTCATTTAGAGACGTGGGGTAAGGCGGACGGTTGACGGGTACGAGGTAACACAGCTTACCCAGGTTCAGATCCCACAACGGTGGCGGAATCCTACTCCTGCTATAAATCACTATAAGGGCAATACGCTGAGTTACAAAGATGTTTTCGTTGTGCGAGGTTTTCTATGAACGTATCATATTGTCTGAAGTTGTGCCCCTAAAGGCTCCCATAGGCCCGACTTATATAGTCGCCAGGTCCTAGGGTTACAGGGAAAAGTCCTAGCCGGACAGGTTACAGAGTCCTACACCGTCTATTACTAGTCTTGTGTATCTTGCACTCCAAGGCTCCGGGTAAGCTGGTGACTCCACCATAGCCTTCCTTTATCCGGCATGGGCCTCCCTTCTGGATCAACCTAACTGGGCCGCCCAGCAGGCCATAGGCCATGCTACCGACTATGGGCCACCCGGGTTAGTCGGATAAGAGACATGTTATTAGGATACCCATATAGCATATCCCCAACACTAATCAAAGTGGGTTGAAGTTCTATGCTAGCCAAAAATCCTTCACTCACTAATTCCATTCGGAAATCTTCCATCTCTTTGTGCAAACTTGGTTGCTCCTTCAAAATCATGGAGTTCAAGCGGCACGGCAATCTGCTAAGGGCATCTGCTACCACATTGGCTTTACCGAGGTGATAGTGAATGTCCAGATCATAGTCTTTGATTAGCTCAATCCATCTTCTCTACCACATATTCAGCTCCTTCTGAGTGAATATATACTTCAGGCTCTTGTGATCCAAATAAATCTCACAACGGTTTCCCATGAGATAATGCCTCCATGTCTTTAGGGCTAGAACTACGGCTGCTAGTTCAAGGTCATGGGTTGGATAATTCTATTCATGTTGTTTCAGTTGTCGGGATAGATAAGATATAACTTTGCCTTCTTGCATTAACACACATCCGATACCGATTTTGGATGCGTCACAATACACATCAAAGGGCTTCGTGATATCCTGCATGATCAAGATTGGGGCTGAAATCAATCTCCTCTTGAGTTCTTGAAAACTCGCTTCACATTTGTCCGCCGTTCAAACTGCTTGTCCTTCTTTAGCAATTGGGTCATGGGTATTGCAATACTCGATAATCCTTCAACAAACTTGCGGTAGTATCCCGCTAATGCTAGAAATGCACGAACTTGGGTTTGAGTGGTTGGGGCTTTCCAATCTTCCACATCCTTCACCTTCACAGGGTCAACGGCAATTCCTCCGGCTGATACAATATGTTCGAGGAATCCTACCTCCTGTAACCAGAATTCACATTTGCTAAACTTGGCATATAACTGATGCTCTCTACGGGTTCCAAGAATGGTACTTAGGTGTAGCTCATGTTCTTCTTATGATTTGGAATAAATCAGAATGTCATCGATGAAAACAACGACAAACTTATCCAGGAAGTCCATAAAAATCTTATTCATGAGATTCATGAAATAAGCGGGGTCATTGGTTAATCCAAAATACATGACAGTATACTCGTATAATCCACATCGGGTGGTAAAGGAAGTCTTTGGAATATCCACTGTGAATCTTGAGTTGATGATATCCAGTTCTAAGATCAATCTTAGAAAACACTTTGGCACCCGTCAACTGGTAAAACAAATATTCTATCTTCGGCAGTGGGTACTTGTTCTTGATGGTAACATCATTCAACTTCTGATAATCCGTACACAAACGGTTACCTCCATCTTTCTTGTCCACGAACAAAACAGGTGATCTCCATGGTGATGCACTTGGTTGAATCAGTCCAATTTCCAACATGGCATCCAGTTGCTTCTTCAGTTTTGCAAGTTCAGACGGGTACATACTATATGGTCTCTAGGCTATGGGTCCAGTTCCAGGGATTAGTTCAATGATAAACTTGATATCCCGATCTGGGGGCATACCGGGCAAAACATCTGGAAATACATCAGGGTATTCACACACTATACGTACTTGGTCAATGGTTGGTTGGGCTATAGTCTTGTTGCACTTGAATTGACGGGGCAAGGTTTCAGATACATGCTCGACTGATATTCCGGCTGTACTGGTCATGGTTATGGCTTTCTTGTCATAGTCAATTAATCCTTTGTGTTTGGACATCCAATCCATTCCTAGTACTACTAAAAACCTTTAGTTCAGACTACTATTAGATTAGCATAAAAATCTATGCCATGGATTCGGATAGGGACGGCTTTGCAAATTTGCCTAGCTTTGGTGGTTGAACCAGGTATTTGAACAATCATAACATGCTTCAATTTGGTTGGTTGAATCTTAATAGTGCATGAAAATTCTTCAGTAACAAACGAATGCGATGCTCCAGAATCAAACTACACTCTTGCAAGTACTGAGTTAGCAGAAAACATACCCCGCACGATATCTGGCGCTTCCTGGGCTTCTTCAGCATGCATGATAAAGAGACGACCGTTGCGGTTGAGAGAGTTTCCTGGGGCAAACCATATTCCGGGCTGAACATGACGCTGCTGCTGAGCTGAGGCATTTACATTGGGGGCTATGGCAATCTTCTTGGAGAACTCATTGGAATAGTGACCCTTTGTCCCACATTCATAACAAATCACTTGTGATTTGTCCTTCGCTAAAACAGGCACAGCATTGCTTCCAGTCCTTGGGGCGGTGTTGGTGTTGGTGGCGGCATTGTTGTTGTTGAACTTTGGTGGTGCACGGCTGAAATTGCTGGAGTTGCCGGGGTTTCCACGGTTGGGATAGGTCGGACGGTTCATCAGGGGTCTATTGGTTCTTGGGGCAAATCCTGGAGATGGGTTGGGGCGATACTTGGGTGTATGGTGGGTTCCTGGTTGATGCATCATGCGACGCTTGCGGTTCTCATTATCTTGGTTGATATTTCCTTCCATCTGAATGGCAGAGTCAACCAAGGCTTCAATATCTGCAAAGGGGATATTGACTAACACTGTCTGCATTTCATCGTGCAGACAATTCAGGAATCTCTCTTTCTTCTTGGCTTCAGTGTCGATCTCGTCGGGTGCATACCGAGCTAATGACAAGAAATTGTCACGGTATTCTACTGTCATCCTTCGTTTTAGTTCCCTGAATTCATCTCTCATCCTCTTGATCAAACCCGGTGGCACATGGGTTCTGCTGAACTTGACTTTGAACTCTTCCCAAGTCATCAGCTGGCCTCCTGTCATTGCGCGAATGCTATTCCACCATGCTCTTGCATCTCCGGCCAGATAGTGGGTGGAAAACAACACTTTCTCGTTAGCTTCCACTCCTGCAACTTCCAGATTGTTCTCCATGGTTTGCAACCAGTCATCCGCATCTAGGGGCTCTTCTGACTTAGTGAAAACAGGTGGATTGGTGTTTTGGAAATTCTTGAGATTAGATCCATGGTTGTCCTGATTTCCATGGCCTTGATTGTTGTTGGCCATCTGAGCTATCTCTTGAAGGGTGGCTAAGTTGGCTTGACATTCGACTCTTTCGGCTTCGCGGTCAGAAACCAACATTTGCAAGAGTTGCAACATCGGGTTCGGGGCTGAGTTGCTTCCTCCGCGAGTCATCTGAAGATTGAGGTAGATCATGAGAAAAGAGGGAAATTTCTAAGGTTCAGGGTTTTTTTGTGAAAAGTTTTTAAAGTTTTTTTTGTGAAAATTTCTAGCAACTTGCTTTTCATTCCTTCATTCATAGCACACAATACAAACACGCGCCACAACAAAGAAAAACAAATGGTTTTAAGAACCATTCTGGGAAACTACGATACAGTGGGACTGAATACAACTCACTAACTCTAGTGCTCAAGTGCTACTACTCCTCGGAGTCAGTGTCCTCATCATCATCATCATCATCATCAATGAAGGAGAAGTCATCCTCATTAGTGAAGAAGTCCATAGCATGATCCTCCAAAAATTCATCATCATCGCTGAGATAGGAGTAGGGGTCTCCACGAAGGTCTTCCCCTGCATTCTCCCTCTCCTCCAACTGCATGTCTCTTTCGTGGATGGTCTCCTCCAAATCCGTGATCTGGTGGCGAAGACGGGCAATGATGCGCTCCTTCTTGTCGAGCTGATGGCGACAAGACTTGCGATCCTTCACTAGCATGGCGATGGTCTGATCCTTCTTGGCGACGATGGCATACTTGTGGTTGGCGTAGGAACGGGCATTGTCCAGCTCCTTCTGACGGTCATACATCATGAAGCTGAGGTGGTCCAATTGACTCTTCAGTTCTTGGTGATATGGGGCCTCCAGTGGCTGTCCCATAACATCATGCCTTGGGTAGAACTCAAAGCGGGTACCCTTGATTTGGTTGATACTCTACCCACACAGACGGGCAAGAGCTTCCTGCATTGCCCTGGCCAGTCCGTCGAGCTAGTTGTTCTCTCTTAAGGTGAACTGAATTCCCTCTACAGTGGGAAGTTCAATCTTTCCTTGGAGAATTGCAACAACTAGCCACTGCAGATCTTCTCCTTCCTAATCATTGAGCTGAGCTCCGAAGAACTCGGGGTGCGGACGCTCCAGCATCTCCGATAGCTCGTCCAAGTCACGCTCAAAGATGAGGTCTCCTCCATTCCCCAACTGATAAAACTTTTTGTACTTCACATCCATCTATAAGAATATATGATGAGTAAGTTAGTAGAGTAATCAAGTGTGTCAAATTTTATGTACTTTGCAAGAATTTTTCAGGAACATGAATTTTTATGAAAGAATCCAAGTGATAAGGATGAGAATAAGTTTTTGTAAATACTCACTTCCATTGGTTTTGAAACTAAGTTTTTGATTCAAACGTCCATTCTAACTAGGGTCTCCTATGGTCAGGATGGCTCTTATACCAACTTGTCAACACCAGGATTTTTAATCCCAGATGCCTGTTATGCCATACATCGCAATCCCAGGATTACCATTTTTGCGAGACATAACATATTT
Source organism: Avena sativa (assembly GCA_916181665.1). Taxonomy (NCBI): domain Eukaryota; kingdom Viridiplantae; phylum Streptophyta; class Magnoliopsida; order Poales; family Poaceae; genus Avena; species Avena sativa. The sequence continues at coordinate 58,304,803 of OV702280.1, read as the reverse complement.
GGATATCACAGTACATCATCCATTACAAACCATACATAAGGTCTTACACAAATAAGGATCTCATGATCCAGTTCTTAATACAACTCAAGCAGCGGAATAACGTAAAGATAACGATAGCATAGGAGAAGCTCCATCTTCAGGGTCACAGGCAATGCTGACGATGGGAGATGATCCTAGTTGTCGTAACCTTCCTGCGGTCCTTCATCCTGCTACTCCTCTTCATAGTCTGGCCACAGGAATAGCCAGGGACAAAGCCATGAGTACTCTTTAAGTACTTGCAAACTAATACTAATAAGTGAAGGGTTTTTGAATAGGATAAACTCAGCTCAAGGGGTGTTTTGCAAAAAGCCAGATTTACTCTACTAAGTTCAAAAGAAAAGATAACTAGTTGAAAGTTTTATAACACCTAAATGGGAACTTGAATTTCATATCACAACTCTATTATGGTCAAGTCAAAGTCATAAACCATTTCATAAGTCACTTTGAAAACATCTGACGATAGAACAGTATGGCCACTCCAACCATCCATAACCGCGGACACGGCTATTCAAATAGTTTGACACTCTGCAGAGATTGTACACTTTCACCACAACATTCGATACATTCGTCAGGAACAATCTTGAATTCACCATACTCAGTATGCGGATAATCAATCCTAACCTTTCAATTACACGCCCTAGTATAGGTACCTCTCTTGTGAGTTTGGCCTCCCAACCATGACCAACTGTCATCTTGGGTACTGGATAGGTGGACAATCCTCACAAGGTAGCCTCAGCTCAGACCTTGGCCGCAAGGGAACCCATACTAAGGTATACAAATTACCAGTCAAACCCTACACAAATTTTGGGTATTGTGGTTGTACGGTAAAATTGGAATGGTATTGCATCCAGGCAACCATCAGTTTTATAAAGGGCTAAGGCTCATGCCTCAACATTTTCATCATCAAAATCATCTGGTGTTCAAGAACACATGTCTAAACATTTCAGTAGAATGACTCATCATTCTAAGGTTTTCATAACCATTTTCACCAAGTATTCCCATCTAAAGTTGATCAAGTTTTATCCTTAGCACTAGCATCTACAAGTGGGGGTAAATACTAATGGTGGGTAATAAACAAGTGTATCTTATCTAAGTAAATCTCATGCCTCAGGATGACATTAAGATTATCTAACTTAGGCCAAGTTTTATGCTCTTTATGCTACCTTCAATTATCTTTCGAGAATCTACAAGTCACTAAGTAAACTTTTGATAGAAAGCTTTTAATAAAGAAAATAAAATACTAAGTAAAACTAGGATGGTGTGTCAAGTGGGTATAATCACCTATGCTTAAGCCATATAGTTGGCATAGTAACAAGCAAGTAGTAGCTTGCATAAGTAGGGTATCTTGCAAGTGTTAGCTTGCTTATGAGTAGCTTGCAAGTATTGTCTTGCAAGGTTGCAAGTATAGGCTTGCTAAGATATCAGTATAAGCTTGCCCTGTGAAGAGCAGTGGTTGAAGTTCTCCTCGGCTTCTTCCTCGTAGTATCCTCCTTCCTCCTCGTATCCTTGGTCGGTACTAGCGTCTATAAATAAATACGAGGTACACAATCACCAAACTATACTTAACTATTTCTAATCATCACACAAAGGTTCACACTAGATGATCTATCATCATTACTAGCATTACAAGGATTAAACCACTTGTCTTATTTATTTTATTTAAGAAAAGTAATTTCTACTCATTGAAAAACAACTTAAGATTTAATATTCTCCAACTCAAACATGGGATCATGTTGACACATGTCATCACCACATATTTCAGTACATGAGAATGTGATTTAAAGTGGTGACACAATTTAATAAGGTTTAACCTTTTTATTTTATTTAATTAAAGTGACTAGAAATGCCTATGTGGCATTCTTTCATTACTTGATCATTATTTATGTAAGTAAACCTATATATTTTTATATATTCTGAAAGGTATAGTCAAATGTGATTTTTGAGAGCTGGAATCAACTCAAAAGATTTTATGGTTGAATTTTGAAAAATGCTTGAATGCAGAAAAGCTTCTTCCTTGTTATTTTTACCAGGGGTGATCTATAAATCTAAATGGTTTGAATCCAACAGGCTTGGATTAAGCTTTCCAGTACATTTCTAACAAAATTGGTTTGATGCATTTTGATTCAGTGAATCGAGTTGGGTTGATTTTTGAATCTAGGTATAGAACTGTGTTTGAAATTTAATGAATAAAAGTAAATTTGAATTGTTGGGTCGCGCGGGATGTTTAACTGGCCTGGCCCACTATGCACAGTGCACGCGCGGGCTGGTGAAGTGGTTGTCCCCACGCGTCAGTGAGACAGTGAGGGGCGAAGCGGTACGGGTTGATCTAGGCCGCACGATCTAACTCTAATCGAGCGGCTCTGGTTCATCGTCCACGTCGGGCAGCGCCGGCGAGACAGAACCCTAGCGCGGCAGGTGGGGGTCGTGGGAGGCTCACCGGGGCTCAGGTGATGGTCGACGATGGGGGCGAATGACGAAGTCGACAACGGCGGTTCTCCTAGTACCGGCAGCTTCTCCTGGGGTGGCTCCAATTTACGGCGCCTCTCCTCCTCTTTAGCGGCGAACTCTGGTGAAATTCTGGCCACCTGGTGCTCGCCTTGCTCCGGTAGTGAGTGGATGTGATCAGTGAGAGGTGGTGAGTGAAATGATGTGAAGAAAACGAGCGGAGGAGGCCTCCTTTTATAGTGGCTGCAAGGGACCGACGGGCACGGGCTGAGCTCGTCGTGTTCGAAGGCACAGAGGGATACTGGCATGGGCGACGGTAGGGGCGGTGCTGTGCTCGCTGGGGAAGCTCAACGGCATGGTGGCGAGGCGTGGGGCGGTGTTGATCGGTCGGAACGCGTCGACGCTCTGGGCGGGTCCGACGGCAAATTTAATGGCGCACGGCAATATTGGTTATCACCAAGTGAGAATGTATCATGTATTATAATATGAGATACCTCACTTGGTGAGAAACCGAAAAACCTCCAAGATCAAAATCGCAACAAGATATAAACGAAAGATCCGAATTTGATGAACAATAGCTTGTTATGGAGATTACCACAAGATATATATCCTCACATGGATAATACCAAACAACAACCAAATACGATGATGCAAGTATGCAAAGGTTTGATCTCTCTCCGAATGATGTGATCGAGTTATTCATTCAAGAGCCCCTCTTGACAATACGGTTATCTATCCTAAACCCGTTCTCCCACACACAACATGAGACAGGCAAAAGGGAAAACCTATCAAGATTATACATTTTCCTTGAGCATTCCACTTGAGATCAATGTAGACGAACTTGGCCTTCTCAAGATGGAATGCCTTTCTTGATTCCTCATCATCGATCTATGATCATCGAGGATGGCAAGCATCAAACTTGAGATCTTCTATGGATGGCGCATTTTGAGCTTGCATAACACATCTTCTCCTCATTTCATTGACCTTGAAGCCAACACATGCTCCAAGCGATACCACTACAAGTGCGACTTAATACACAAATTAGTCCATAAAGATTGCATTAATTACCAAAACCACACATGGGGGCCCATATGTTCTTTCAGCCTCCTTGCGTGAAACCCTAGCATAGGTGAAGCAGAAGTTTTACGGGGTTGAGATGACGCCTCTGCGTCTGCTCCTTCTCGCCTTCGGCATCCCACCGATGGCTGGGACTCTGCCCCTGTGCCCCTCATCCCCCACTGGACCCTCTTTCCCCAGGAATCTCCTCCCCCACAGTCAAGCTCCACCGCTAGGCACTTGCCCTTGCCGGTCACTGCTTCTTGGTCGCTCACCCCCGTAGCAAGGCGTCGCCCGGAGCTTGCAGGCGGCGCCTCTGGTCCTTTCCCATGGTGTGTTCTGATCACCTCCCCTTCTCCAAAGGGTTGCCTCCTCCAGTCTACGACTGATTTGAGGCCACTTGTCAGGCATGCTACTGCTGCATGCCTATGCTGCTCCGAGTTTTTTGGGCTGGTGAGGACTAGCTTCGTGCGTGGTAGGCGGTGTGTGCTGCTGCTCCACGCAAGGTGGGTGTGTTGTATTTATTTACTATTCTCTCTATCAACACCCATGTTTTATTTTAGAAGAAGAAGGAGCCATTTTGCTCTCTGATCAATAAATAGCGAAGCCAATTCGATGGAAAGGAAATCACAGTTAGGGATGGAGGCTAACAATAATATGAGATCTATCAAGAAGCTCCGGGAACCCAATCGATCCGTGGTTCCGTATGCTCCGTCCTCCCTCCCATTGAACTATGGTCATCGCAGCCCACAGAGCCCACGTCGGATCCCCACTTCCATCACCCGTAGGTGAGCTCCAAAATTTTGCTCCTGCACGTGTCGACTGGAAGAGGAACGCAAGGGCTCCCAATACACGGTCTCCCTAGCATTCGATTTTCAAGACATCGTGTTCTATGAGTTGAGGCTTATGTTGTCACGTTGTGTTGCGCTTTCTCTCTCTGTCTCATTCAATTCCTTGTTGAGTATGAAGGATACACGGCCCTGAGAAGTTAGGCAGGAGGAGCTGCGGCAGTGGTGTTTGGTTGGGAAGGGCATGCTATACTTCGATCTGAAGGGGATCAACAAGCAATCTCATTAGGTTAGTCGATTTGATGCCTTCCTCTTACTTTTTTTCAACTCTTCTCAGTCGATCAATTCCTACATATTTGTAAGGAAGTATACTTAGGTTCATATGGATATAGTTTTAGCTTTCTATACTAATGACACATTCACGAATTGTCTGTTTGTGCAGATGGATTGATATGCCTTCCTACCATTTCAAGTTGACTTGCATTTTTTGGGACAAGGATATCACAAGGTATTTGTTCCATAATTGAATTTTGTCTAATTTGCTGCGGAATCGTGGTCTGCATTAACTTCTAATTTATTCTGGTATCGTGGTGTGTATGAATATGTGTTAAAGAACCTATGATTTTATGGACCAGATAGATGCTTTGTATCGTTTTACATTTTTCTCTTCCAGGTAAAACGTGGCATTGAGAAATTTTTATCAATACCAGGGAAAAGAAATGAGCGACATTAATTGAGCAGTTTGGTCCTTATTACAGCCTGATTACACTTTACTCTGTTGTAGGTTCTCCTTCTCAACTGCAGCAATGAGCTGCATCACCGCCTTTTCTTCTCTCGCACGACGAGGTGATAAGATCCACCATCGACTGTCATCTAAAGATTCCCATCGGCCGCTTCGCCTAAGGTGATCATGCGCTCTATCCCCATCCTCCTATTGTTCTTCTTAGATAGAGAAATCTTAAGTTGTAAATGTTCTTTGCATATCAATATCCGACTAATTTTTTTCCTTTGCTTCTCTCTTCCAAGTGCAAGTATTCAGAACAATATGCACTTAAAAAAGCGTTGGTTTAGAATATTGCCGTAGACCATGATTCAGATATTTTTTGTATAGGAGCCGAATGCTAAATAATTATGGAAGGTTGGTCATAAAAACTTCTAGAGCAACGGAAGAATGTCTAGAAATATTGCATTGAACCTCAATTTTGAAAATAAGGGCTGCTAGTTTGCATGTCTATGGAATCTCTGTAATTGAACTTTTAATTCTCTTTGTTGTAGAGAAGCTGGAAAAAACAAGTGTAGAAGTTGTTGAGTTTGCATTTTGAGATTTGTACTATGAGTTTGTGTTCTTGTCACATCCCAAGATTTTCCAAATCTTGTAATGTGAAAAATAAATAAACAAAATAAACAATTGTTAAAAATTAGGGTTGAAAAGAAACTTTTGTTTCTAAAATGGAAACTTAAAAAAATCCCATCTGGAACAAACTTTGGTTAATGTTTGAATCCAACTAAATTCAAATCAAGTGGATTTCATTCATCATAAATGCATCTTGAAATTTAAACACTTGAGAAATAAACCAGTACACTAAAACCCTAATGGAAGAAATCATTTTCAAGTTATCTCTAAGACCATGGATTTGATCCATATAAAAGTTGTCAAACAAACATTTCAAAATGATCAAGAATGACAAATAGAAATATTATAGAACCATATGAATTGGAATCACTTACTTTGGAGCCATGGATAAAATCCTATGAATTTAAGAAGATAAGGAAAAGTAATTTCCAAAGCTAATAAAACACTTATCTAAAATCCATACCAAATGGTGAGCAAATAATCCTAAAGATATTTAAAAGATAAATAAATCTCAAATAAGATTTTACAAATTGGAATCACCAAGTTTGGATCTCTAAATAAAAAGATATGGATTTTATAAGATGAAGAAAGAAATATTAAATAAGGAATATTTAAAGACCAAATTAAATCTTGGCCAAGACCATAAGCAAATGGAATGAATATAATCCCAATCCAAATTTAATAAAAGGATGAAGAATTTCCAAATAAAATAAAATAGCATTAACCATTCTATCCCTATTTTTAATAAAGACAAATCTCTAATAAGAATGATCATTTAAATCATGAGAAAATGATATTTGGAATTTACCCAAGTGGAAGAAAAAAAATTTAATTTACTTAAATAAGATCAAAGAAATTTCCAAATAAAATTTATGGAATTAAAACTATATTTAATTTCATTGGAATAAAGACAAGTACCCAATTTAAAATGATTAATAAATCATATTAAAATTATTCCAATTAATTATAGGTGAATATTTTGACACCCTATTAAGTAAATAAAACTTACTGAAAGGATTTGGAAGGATTTAGAATTCAAATGGAAATTAAAAACATTATTAAATCTTAAAGGAATTAAAACAAGGACCTACTTTAAATAATTAAAAAGGCACTTCAGGAATAAAAGTTTTATTCTAAATTTGACATCAGAATGTGGTAATAAACAGTGTTTGATTATTCACAAAATTTGGCAAAGGTTTGAATTCAAATGAATGTTTGAATTAATTAAACAAAACCAAAACAGAAATTAGAAATAGAAAAAGAAAAAGGTTTCAGTATAAAAAAAATGGAACCAGCCAGCAGGCCTAGTCCAGCCCAACATCAGCCCACCCCCTTCTTCCCCGCGGAAAACATTTCAGACCAGAAAACAGAACCGCACAGTCACTGATGTGTCGACCCCACTCTTCCTCTCCCTCTCTCGCTGACGCCGGACCCCACAGCCAGGTCATCATCTTCTTCACCCCGCGTTGAACACGCCTGGCAGTTTCTGCCGTTGATTTGCTCGGATGAATTCGCGTAAATGGCGCAGTTAATACTCCGCCGGACCACGCCTTCTTAATCGCCAGCATCCCCTCTCCATTGCCCCCCAGACGCCACACCACCGGAGCCCCCAGGCTGTCCCCAATTCCCCCTGCATCGCCCTCTGCTCCGGCGAGCTTTGCGAGCGATTCCGGCCATTCGACATCGCCCCTCGCCTCCTCGAGCACACAAGCGTGACCCCCACCCCCTGGCGCTTCTATCTGCATCATCAACTTGCTCGCGCATGCCCCGCAGCCTCGGCTCTGTCCATGTCTGAGCGCCACCGATGATGAACTCGACTCCGGCGAGCTATAGCCGACGACCTCGTGCGCCCCTTTCTCACTGGTGAGTATTCCCGTGATCCTTGAACCCGTGTGCATCTTCTTGACTCATTGTTTTGCTCGTTCACATTCCAGAGACTCGCCTTCAACCACGGCGTGCGTGCCCGAGGCGCATCACAACTCCGGCGAGGAATCCGCGCCACCATCGTGCGCCCGTTGACAAACCACAAGCACGTTGAGCATCGCCATGATCTCCTGAACCTGGTGAGCCATTTCCTTTCCTCTCTTGCTGCCTATTTCACCAGCTCCGCCGCCGTCTGACCGCGCCCCCGCCAGCCATCGTCGCTCGCGCAGCCAGTTCCTGACCAACTGCTGTGCATCGTCGGATTTAGATCGTAAGGCGTAGATAGAGTCACTTAAGCGAAAGGGTAAGTAGCGATCTGTGCCGCACGATCCACTTTAGATCTAACGGCTGTTGTCTGTCGATCCAACCGAACCGGTACAGGCAAATTAGAACTAGACACGTGGCCCAGAGATGATTTAAAACAGAAATTGTGTTCTAATAGATGTTCAATTTTGTAAAATCCATAACTTTCAAACCACACGTCCAAATTTTGCAAATTTTATATCAATAGATTCATCAAGACAAGTACTTTCTGACCCTGCACTTTTTTTAGTAAAATACTTCTGTTAAATTGATTGTTTTTGCAGAAACTTGTGTATGCATGTTTAGAATATAAAAATTGTTCTAAAATGATTTTTGAGATAAAATCTTGGGCAAATGGTTTGTTTTGAACCTACTGACCATAGGAATCAATTTGTGGTTTCAAAAATATATTTGGTGAAGCAAAAGAATAAACTTTTGATTTAAACCATTTCTAGTCAAATAAAAGTAATGTTTATTTATTAAAAATGCTTTTGGGAGAAAATCTTTGGGAAATGTTTTGGAATAAACTCTCTGACCCAAGCACCAAGTTTTATGATTTAAAAATGTATTTGGTGAACCACATAAAATTGTTGTTTTGCTAAAGGCATTTTCAACCACACAAAATATTGATTTTGTTTTAAAATGGTTTATGAAGTAAAATCTTTTGAAAATGGTTTTGCCACTTTATAAAATGACCATTAGGTGTTTTCAAATGTTTATGACCCATTAGGAAGCACGTTTACAAATAAAACAATCTTTGGCATGTTTGCATACATTGTTTTGTTTCTATCATTTTAGGTGATGAATTGCTTGAATGGTAGATTGAAATATTGCTTGCTTGATTGAATTGTAGTGATTTGAAGTGTGTGAACATTGCAAGGAGTGAACCTATATTCTCTACCAAAAAGGCAAGTGATGCTTCATACTTTTGTCCCATTATTTCACTATGCATTAGTGATATTTCTAAGGACTTTTATGGAATTTTGCTAAGTGTAATCTATGCCATGGGAAATCCTAGTAGATGAAACCTTAGTAGAATTATCCTAAGTTAAGACTCCTACTACTATCATGCTTAGATTAGCTAATAGAAAACAAGGGTGGAATATATATTCATACTATGGAATATTTCCAAGTCAAGGACTTGTGTTTTGTTTAATAAAACAACTAAGTGAATGAATCACCTGGGTGGAATGGAAGGAATGGTTTGTGTTGAGTGGTTATACAAGTCCCATTTCTATGGTTTACCTTGTGTATCTCACTTGTGGATGGCCACCCAGGAACAAAGAGATTTGAGATGTCAAATGTTGAGAAGCTTCAAGTGCAGCCACTTGGCATTATGGGCTCTGCCTGGATCATATAGGTTGCAATAACTTAGCCAAATGGACAGTTGGTGGTAGGGGATTGATAGGTTGGAACGCGTGCATTCTGGTCTAAGGGAAGGCTTCTGAAAGATCTTGTCTTGGTGAAACCAAGTCTTGTGGGGAAAGTGCACCACCTCTGCAGAGTGAAAAATCTAAGTACTTAGCCATGTCCCTGGTAAAGGACAATTTGAGCATCAAGACATGGAAGCTATCAAGAATCTCCTCATCCAAATTTCTAAGTTAAAAACTTGTGGTTGAACAAGGGTTGAAGGATCACAAATTTCTATTAGGAGATGCCTTGGGTGATTTTGTCAAGCAAAAACTTAGTGTTTTCAAATGATAAGGAAAATCTATTTTGAGCAATGCAAGCCTAAGATCCACTTAGCCAAATGCATATAGATGATAGACTCCACTATACTATCATAGTATCACTTGCCAATACAATTCAAATGTATTGACCATTGTGGCTGTAACTTATTATGTTGCAGGTTTGATTGATGTTAGTGAAGTGTGTTGATTAGGATTACAAGTCTACAACCAACATGTTTGCCTGTGGCACTTTTAAGATGAAGGACCCCATGCTATAGTTATTTCTGCTGCATTGTAATGAGATAGCCAATTGAGCTATGTAAGATGTAATGAATTATTTTATTCCTGGTTATAAAGTTGTATTATGACCTTTGTTTCTTGATATTACATCTTAATTGTGGATGCTAGCTATTGATCCAGGGACTAGAATTGTAAACACAGGGATCTCTACCTTATTAAAGGTTGGGAACCTTATAGATGATATGAGAGCATTGTGTTGCCTGTAGGATTTGTAACCCTAGGATTTGACAAAACCCCTTAGAAAAATAGGAGTTGTATTTGTACCAAAACTTATTTACAAACAATCTTGTAAACTCTTTCCTCAACCATTTTGGTTTTGATTCTACATCTCTTCTATTTCAACTTGATGGATAAAGCCTTTCCATGGCCAAAGACTTCACCATGTGCAAAGGACTTCATCAACTCTAATGACTTCAACATCTTCAAGTGATTTCAACCTTATTCTCAACAAGGACTTCAACCTTGGATATCACCAAGGACTACAAGTGAGACAAGAAATGTTATTCAAGACTTGGGGACTAAGGAAACGCAACTTAGAAGGAACCATCATCACCTTTGAAGTTTTGTGACCAAGATTCAAGAAATTCTCCAAGGATACAAAGATCTTGTTCATGAAGAATCAACTAAGAAGGATGGAAAGATCTCAAGTGAACCATATAGTTGGACCACCATGTTTAGTTTAAATTAAACACACCAACTTATGTGGTGTAACAAAAATATTTTTGTTGCCTATAAATGTGCTTGAAACTTGTTGTTTGAATGGAGTGTTTGTTTGTGATTGCTTGCACATTGCTTGAGTGAATTGTGATGTGTGTGATTAGAATTGATTCCTTAGAAATCTTTTGCCTACTCTAATCCCAAACCAACCCAAACAGATGACTTATCCAAGAGACTCCAACATCAAGAAGGGTGACAACAACAACCAAGAGATCAACATGAGAGAACTCATAGTAACCCAAACCCAGTTGAACCAAGTGACAGCTCAATTTTTAGCCTACACCAGTTAGGTAGATCCAACCATGCAAAGGTTTTTGGAAACCCAAACCCAATTGTTGCATAAGGTGACAGATCAAATGACCAACATGGGAAACAACTCTTCCAAAGGAGTTTGTGACAACAAGGATGACAAAGATGATATTCTAGAAGGAACCCAAGCTTGCAATATTTGTGGAGACAAGGATCACACTTCCAAAGAGAATGAAGATCTATGCCCCAATTGTGAAGAGAAACATCCAAATAATCAATGCCCCACATCTCAAGCTACTTGCTTCCTATGTGAAGGAAATAATCATGTCCCTATCCAATGCCCCATCTATTCCATAGTTCAACAAAGGAAAAAAGGTGGAGTGCAACAACAGTTTGTAAACCCTCATGAAGGAACAACTTCTACCAAGAAGGATGAAGGCAAAGTCAAAACTATGCATCATAAGGCCAAATCCAAAGTGACCACAAAGTGTTGCTACTCATGTGGAGAAGAAGGTCATATCTCTAGTAACTGCCCCAAGAAGAGAGAAAGATTTCCCGCCTTTGTGGTGAAGTATGAAGAGCATGAACTAGAAGCACTCCTAGCTTTGGAGAGACCCAAAAAGAAGAAGAAGGATATAAGCCAGTTGCAATGTTACAATTGCAAAGAAATGGGACATTATGCCAGTGATTGCCCTGAAAAGAAGAAGAACCAAGGAAATAAAGAAGAAGAATTGATACCAAAGAAGAAGAAGGATAATAGCCAAGTGTTGTGTTTCAAATGCAAAGAGCTAGGCCATTATGAAGACAAGTGTCCAGAGAAGTTTCAACAAGATCCTAAGAAAGCCAAGATGTAATCTAGTTGGAAAAATTTTAAGGGTGGTAGTACCCTAGATGCTTTGAGCCAACTTGTAACCCCTAGCCTCCCCAAATCTCGGGACAAGATTTATTTTAAGGGTGGCAGCCTGTCACATCCCAAGATTTTCCAAATCTTGTAATGTGAAAAATAAATAAACAAAATAAACAATTGTTAAAAATTAGGGTTGAAAAGAAACTTTTGTTTCTAAAATGGAAACTTAAAAAAATCCCATCTGGAACAAACTTTGGTTAATGTTGGAATCCAACTAAATTCAAATCAATTGGATTTCATTCTTCATAAATGCATCTTGAAATTTAAACACTTGAGAAATAAACCAGTACCCTAAAACCCTAATGGAAGAAATCATTTTCAAGTTATCTCTAAGACTATGGATTTGATCCATATAAAAGTTGTCAAACAAACATTTCAAAATGATCAAGAATGACAAATAGAAATAATATAGAACCATATGAATTGGAATCACTTACTTTGGAGCCATGGATAAAATCCTATGAATTTAATAAGATAAGGAAAAGTAATTTCCAAAGCTAATAAAACACTTATCTAAAATCCATAACAAATGGTGAGCAAATAATCCTAAAGATATTTAAAAGATAAATAAATCTCAAATAAGATTTTACAAATTGGAATCACCAAGTTTGGATCTCTAAATAAAAAGATATGGATTTTATAAGATGAAGAAAGAAATATTAAATAAGGAATATTTAAAGACCAAATTAAATCTTGTCCAAGACCATAAGCAAATGGAATGAATATAATCCAAATACAAATGAAATAAAAGGATGAAGAATTTCCAAATAAAATAAAATAGCATTAACCATTCTATCCCTATTTTTAATAAAGACAAATCTCTAATAAGAATGATCATTTAAATCATGAGAAAATGATATTTGGAATTTACCTAAGTGGAAGAAAAATTGTTTAATTTACTTAAATAAGATCAAAGAAATTTCCAACTAAAATTTATGGAATTAAAACTATATTTAATTTCATTGGAATAAAGACAAGTACCCAATTTAAAATGATTAATAAATCATATTAAAATTATTCCAATTAATTCTAGGTGAATATTTTGACACCCTATTAAGTAAATAAAACTTACTGAAAGGTTTTGGAAGGATTTAGAATTCAAATGGAAATTAAAAACATTATTAAATCTTGAAGGAATTAATACAAGGACCTACTTTAAATAATTAAAAAGGCACTTAAGGAATAAAAGTTTTATTCTAGAATTGACATCAGAATGTGGTAATAAATAATGTTTGATTATTCACAAAATTTGGAAAAGTTTGAATTCAAATGAGTGTTTGAATTAATTAAACAAAACCAAAACAGAAATTAGAAATAGAAAAAGAAAAAGTTTTTAGTAAAAAAAAAATGGAACCAGCCAGCAGGCCCAGTCCAGCCCAGCATCAGCCCACCCCCTTCTTCCCCGCGGAAAATGTTTCACACCAGAAAACAGACCCGCGCAGTCACTGACGTGTCGATCCCACTCTTCCTCTCCCTCTCTCGCTAACACCGGACCCCACAGCCAGGTCATCATCTTCTTCACCCCGTGTTGAACACGCCTGGCAGTTTCTGCCGTTGATTTGCTCGGGTGAATTCGCGTAAATGGCGCAGTTAATCCTTCCCCTGACCATGCCTTCTTAATCGCCAGCATCCCCTCTCCATTTCCCCCCAGACGCCACACCACCGGAGCCCCCAGGCTGTCCCCAATTCCCCCTGCATCGCCCTCTGCTCCGGCGGGATTCGCGAGCGATTCCGGCCAGTCGACATCGCCCCTCGCCTCCTCGAGCACACAAGCGTGACCCCCACCCCCTGGCGCTTCTCTCTGCATCATCAGCTTGCTCGCGCATGCCCTGCAGCCTCGGCTCTGTCCATGTCTGAGCGCCACCGATGATGAACTCGACTCCGGCGAGCTATAGCCGACGACCTCGTGCGCCCCTTGCTCACTGGTGAGTATTCCCGTGATCCTTGAACCCGTGTGCATCTTCCTGACTTGTTGTTTTGCTTGTTCTTGTTCCAGAGACTCGCCTTCGACCACGGCCGTGCTTGCCCGAGGCGCAGCACAACTCCGGCGAGGAATCCGCGCCACCACCATGCGCCCCTTGACAAACCGCAAGCACGTTGAGCATCGCCGTGATCTCCTGAACCTGGTGAGCCATTTCCTTTCCTCTCTTGCTTCCTATTTCACTAGCTCCGCCGCCGTCTGACCGCGCCGCCGCCAGCCACCGTCGCTCGCGCCGCCAGTTCCTGACCAACTGTTGTGCATCATCGGATTTAGATCGTAAGGCGTAGATAGAGTCACTTAAGCGAAAGGGTAAGTAGCGATCTGTGCCGCACGATCCACTTTAGATCTAACGGCTGTTGTCTATCGATCCAACCGAACCGGTAAGGGCGAATTAGAACTAGACACGTGGCCCAGAGATGGTTTAAAACAGAAATTGTGTTCTAATAGATGTTCAATTTTGTAAAATCCATAACTTTCAAACCACACGTCCAAATTTTGCAAATTTTATATCAATAGATTCAGCAAGATAAGTACTTTCTGACCATGCATTTTGTTTAGTAAAATACTTCTGTTAAATTGATTTTTTTTGTAGAAACTTGTGTATGCATGTTTAGAATATAAAAATTGTTCTAAAATGATTTTTGAGATAAAATCTTGGGAAAATGGTTTGTTTTGAACCTACTGACCATATGAATCAATTTGTGGTTTCAAAAATATATTTGGTGAAGCAAAAGAATAAACTTTTGATTTAAACCATTTCTAGTCAAATAAAAGTAATGTTTATTTATTAAAAATGCTTTTGGGAGAAAATCTTTGGGAAATGTTTTGGAATAAACTCTCTGACCCAATCACCAAGTTTTATGATTTAAAAATGTATTTGGTGAACCACATAAAATTGTTGTTTTGCTAAAGGCATTTTCAACCACATAAAATATTGATTTTGTTTTAAAATGGTTTATGAAGTAAAATCTTTTGCAAATGGTTTTGCCACTTTATAAAATGACCATTAGGTGTTTTCAAATGTTTATGACCCATTAGGAAGCACGTTTACAAATAAAACAATCTTTGGCATGTTTGCATATATTGTTTTGTTTCTATCATTTTAGGTGATGAATTGCTTGAATGGTAGATTGAAATATTGCTTGCTGATTGAATTGTAGTGATTTGAAGTGTGTGAACATTGCAATGATCAAGGAGTGAACCTATATTCTCTACCAAAAAGGCAAGTGATGCTTCATACTTTTGTCCCATTATTTTCACTATGCATTAGTGATATTTCTAAGTAGGACTTGCATGGAATTTTGCTAAGTGTAAACTATGCCATGGGAAATCCTAGTAGATGAAACCTTAGTAGAATTATCCTAAGTTAAGGCTCCTACTACTATCATGCTTAGCTTAGCTAATAGAAAACAAGGGTGAAATATATATTCATACTATGGAATATTTCCAAGTCAAGGACTTGTGTTTTGTTTAATAAAACAACTAAGTGAATGAATCACCTGGGTGGAATGGAAGGAATGGTTTGTGTTGAGTGGTTCACAAGGCCCATTTCTATGGTTTACCTTGTGTATCTCACTTGTGGATGGCCACCCAGGAACAAAGAGATTTGAGATGTCAAATGTTGAGAAGCTTCAAGTGCAGCCACTTGGCATTATGGGCTCTGCCTGGATCATATAGGTTGCAATAACTTAGCCAAATGGACAGTTGGTGGTAGGGGATTGATAGGTTGGAGCGCGTCCATTCTGGTCTAAGGGAAGGCTTCTGAAAGATCTTGTCTTGGTGAAACCAAGTCTTGTGGAGAAAGTGCACCACCTCTGCAGAGTGTAAAATCTAAGTACTTAGCCATGTCCCTGGTAAAGGACAATTTGAGCATCAAGACATGGAAGCTATCAAGAATCTCCTCATCCCAATTTCTAAGTTAAAAACTTGTGGTTGAACAAGGGTTGAAGGATCACCAATTTCTATTGGGAGATGCCTTGGGTGATTTTGTCAAGCAAAAACTTAGTGTTTTCAAATGATAAGGAAAAACTATTTTGAGCAAAGCAAGCCTAAGCTCCACTTAGCCAAATGCATATAGATGATAGACTCCACTATACTACCATAGTATCACTTGCCAATACAATTCAAATGTATTGACCCTTGTGGCCGTAACTTATTATGTTGCAGGTTTGTTTGATGTTAGAGAAGTTTATTGATTAGGATTACAAGTCTACAACCAACATGTCTGCCTGTGGCACTTTGAAGATGAAGGACCCCATGCTATTATTATATTCTGCTGCATTGTAATGAGATAGCCAGATGAGATATGTAAGATGTAATGAATTATTTTATTCCTGGTTATAAAGTTGTACTATGACCTTTGTTTCTTGATATTACATCTTAACTGTGGATGCTAGCTATTGATCCAGGGACTAGCATTGTAAACACAGGGATCTCTACCTTATTAAAGGTTGGGAACCTTATAGTTCTGATCTATATCCTAGTGGATGTACATGTGATGCCAAATAAAGCCATGCATGTATGGCATTGACCGATTCTATTGTTTTCCTCTGTATGTTTTGATGCAAATGGAACTGGATAATATATATCTCATGTGATATTCTATATGAAAGTGCTCCACGATTTTCATCGGAGTAATTTGTATTCCCGCTCCTAACATAGTCTGCATGAACCTTGTCTTTGTTGTGATAATATATGTCTTTTTTTAGGTAAATACATATTATAATAGTACAGCAAGCCGCCTCATTAAAAACCTTCCAGTCCCCTTAGGTATCCTGAAAGGAAAAGAATGCATCTAAAACTTGCTGCGCCGATATCAAACAATACTTACATCATCTATGGAGGGTTTGTAAGAGAAAGCTAGGGGGCTCATCATCCCAATTACAAGAAAAACCATTAGAAAAACAAACTCTAGCAATCTCGTGTGCTACTTTATTCGCTTCCCTCTGGCAGTGTTTGAAGGACACGCTGCCAATAGTCGTAACCAGATCAACGCAATGCGCATACACTGCTGTAGCCTCGGTCCACCATGTATCTCCACCAGAACATGCATCAATAACTTCAGTAGAGTCTGATTCAGCTTGTAACTTGCTAAAACCCTGTCTAATTGCTAGCCGCAAACCTTCCATCATTGCCATCGCTTCAGCCATACTCGCCGATGCCACATGTGGTAAGAATGTAGTGGATTCCGCCACAAAACGCCCTTGATAGTCTCTAAGAACTGCACCTGCTGAACCTGCACTCACATTTTGATGGAAAGAAGGATCAACATTAAGTTTGATTTGTCGCGTTTCAGGTTTTGTCCATTTCACCCCCAACCCAGGAGTAGTCCTCTTCACTGAAGCTGCAGAGTTGGCAGTAATAGATAAAATCGACATATTGCAATGGTAGATCAACAAGACAGTTTCCTCGTGTGTACATCTTTGTCGAATCCACCATAAGTACCAGCAGCATACGCATATAAGTTATTTCAAACCAATATTGGTGAAACCAGGCACTTTGTTGTCCTGTCTTAGTAGGATAGACTCAAGGATAGCCGACCCTGCTCGGTCAGCCATTTCCGCCTCCGAAATTATTGCAGGAGTCCCAGGTGTGCCCGTATATCCTTTGCCACCTGGCACTGGAATAGAAGATGGAGGATATCCTCCGGACCTTGATTACAGATAGGGAAACCACATGAAGTACCAATGTGGCGGTTAAATAGAATTGATTTCAGTGGCAGCATACCATGAAGAGAGCACCAGATAAATATTTTGACTTTGCTAGGGATTTTTAGCTTCCACAAAATTCCCCAGACTGGATTTAACGCTAATCCACCAGGAAGTGCCAATTGACTCGCCGATCGTCCATACTGAAAGCGCCATTGTAAATAGTATCCAAATATGACAGTATATCTTCCATGTTTCGTTGCTCCCCAAGCTATGAAGTCATTAAAACCATAGCTATTAAGGGGGATTTGTAAGATGCGGCATACATTAACCGGTCCAAACAGATCATTTAGGAGTTCCTCGTCCCATTGTCCATCAATAGGACTTATTAATTCACTAACTTTAGTATACACAGCATCGCCTCTAGGTGAAATAACCTTCTTTTTGGGACTGTTAGGAATCCATGGATCGTTCCAAATATTGATTTGCTCACCATTGCCATCTCGCCAGATGTACCCCCTTTTAAAGGTGGTAACCCTGGCCAATATACCGCGCCAAGTAAAATAGGCTCATGTCTTTGACCCAGCCTTTAGGATATCACCCTTAGGATAGTATTTGGCACGTAGAACACGTTGTCAGGGGGATAACTCCCGGTAGGGTCACATGGGGTGAAACGTAGCACGGCTTGGCTATCTCCGAGTAAAGAAAGAGCCCGGCCAAGTAAGTACGGCTGAGAGAGAGAATTGTGTGTGGCTGACATATGAACTATGTCGGCCCGCATAAGACAAAGTTGTTAATCTTACAGGAACCAACGAGCCGAGTCTTCCGAGGAAGGGCCGAGTCAGATAGGACGCGTGACACCTTTCCGAGTAAGGTTCAGGAGGGACCATGGCAGAGTGTGGTCAAAAGAGAAGGGCGACGTCGGGTGACATAAAAGGAACCAGGTGACGCCCAAAGCAAGGGTTGACATACAAAGTTACTACATGACGCCAAAAGGAACAGGAGGCAACGTACCAGAAGACCGTTAGCTGTCAAGCTTTATGGACTGGGCCATTGGGCTTAGGGCAAGCCCATGACCCGGCTCATATAGTAGGGACCAAGATCCAAACAGTAAACCCTAGAACCCAAAGGGGTATAAGCTAGCAAGAGCTGCCTATATAAGAGAGGGCATAGCTGTAGTAGAAGGAGGTTGGACAAAGTAGGGAACTAGTGCCTAGAACACTAGTCCATACAGTTCAAGGAGCACTTGTAATTCCTGAGTATCAATCAAATTCCTAAGTGTGGAGAGTTCATCTTGTTCTTCGTGCATGGCTAGACTGTGCACACCCTCCCCGGTGACCACAAGCACCCATTCGGCCCCCAACTTAAGCCTACCCATGGCATCTGCCGTGACACCACCACAATAGTTGGCGCCCACCATGGGGTAGAATAAGGTGCTTGATGGAGTCTTCATCGCCAAGACCGGCGAGCGCGTCTACTACGGCCTCATCCAGAGGTTTGGAGCGCTCAACTTCATTAGCGACAACGTGGGGTGCTTCGGGACCAAGCCGTTCCCTAGGGGCGGTTGCTTCATCAAGTTCGGCGAGCACCAGGTCTACGTCGCCATGCGCGTGGAGAGCGCATATCCGGAGCACATCGTTCTGGCGCCGGATCTGCCAGCGGTTCCTGTCGCTGGAAAGCTTCACCAACTCGTCTCCGTGGAGGTAATGATGATAGCTCCTAACCCAGCTGCTCCACCGATAGCTCCGGTAGTGAATGAGAATGCTGAGGAAGGAAATCATGAGGAGACACCAAGGTCCGTGAGAACAGCGAAGGAACCGCTGGAAAAGCCGGAAAACATAGATAGGAGTAAAAGGGCTAAAGAGCTGCAAGATGCGATAGATAAGTTGGCTGAGCCAGTTGCGCAAGTAACTGACCCGGCACTTGTGCAAGCCGAGTTAGAGGAGGACAGGATAAAGGTTCTGGAGAAAGCCAAGTATTTAGCACAGTTACAACAAGATGTGGATATCACAATCCGAGAGCTTAACTCGGCAAACCGAGTCAAGGGCGCAAAGACCCGGCTTGATGTGACAAGGTTAAGAGGAAGAAACCTCAATGAAGAGATGGCGGATGCAACGTCAAAAATAACGCCAGAGAACAGCAACGAAACAGCTATGTGGCCAACATACAATACAGCAGTAGCTAACCTGCGAGTCGCAGAAGCAGTGATGGCAGAATTACCCCACTTGACAGGAGAAGCAAAGAAAATACAACAAGAGCGAGTCAATGAACTGGTAAGAGCATCTAGCATGCTGAATGAAGCATACTCTAGAGCGAATCCGAGTATAGCAGGAAGGTCATAGCTGGTTCACTCGGTGACACCCGTCTCGGCAAGATCAGCAGGTCATACGACATCCTCACCCGGAGCGGCGCCAAGACCGAGAAAAGAGAAAAGTGTGGATTCAGGGAGAAACAAGCAGATGATCACTTATGACCCGGCAATGGCTCAGGGAAACCTAGCACATGCACAGGGAACGAGAAGGAATAATGCCCAAGGAAATGAGAACCAGGAAAATGCAGGCCGAGAAAGGAAAGAAGGGCAAAAAACGACAATGGGAGGCAAAATTTTGCGCCCCGACCTAGGCGTGGAGCTCACTCGGAAGGAGGAGGAAATCCAGAGCCGAATAATGCACCAGCTCAACCCGAAAGAAGACAGCAAAGCGCGGGAAAAGCAGCGCAACAGCCTGCTGACCCGAACGCGAACAGGTACAATGATGGTTACTCGGCGATGGTAAACGATGGATATGAACTGCCGGATCATGCATCTCAAGCAATGGGAGCTAGACTCGGAGGCAGGAACCTTCAACCGGATGATGCAAAGCTGAAGCTTGACCAAAAAAAGATGGCAGAACTGATCGAGTCGCAAGGTTCGCAGGGTCCACCATGCTTTGGTCCGAGGATCATGAAGGAGCCGCCTGTACCAAATTTCCAGCTGGCCAGAGGAAGAAAAACATATGATGGAAGCACAAAGCCAGAGGATTGGCTCATAGATTATGGAACTGCTATGAAAATTGCGCAGGAGAATTTGAGATGGGCAGTACGATATGTACCGCAGATGCTAGAAGTACCAGCTCGAGTATGGCTGAACAATTTGCCACCCAGAAGCATTAAGAGCTGGATCGATTTTCAAGACGCTTTTGTGAGCAATTTCAGAAGCACCTACAAGAGGCCGAATCGCCCACAGCAGCTAGCAATGTGCAAGCAAAGGCCGAATGAGACAGATAGAGAATTCCTCACAAGATGGTGCACAATGCGCAACTCTTGCGAAGGGGTAATCGAGTCACAGGCAATCGCTTGGTTTTCTCAAGGATGCAGACATGGAAGTGTGTTGTGGCAAAGGTTACAGAGGGATATGCCGACAAGTTTGGCAGAAACAATAAGAATTGCTGATTCATATGCGTTAGGGGATCCGACTCAGCCGCTACTCATGTCGGTAGACGGGATGACTGATAAATAGATCTATGATGCTGCCGGATTGCAAAGGCGCCAGGAAAGATCCGAATATAGAAGCAAGAGAAGAGACGAAAGGTCGGACTACAGATATGGTTCGACTCAGGTTGCGGCCGTCAGTCAAGATCATCCAGATGCTAGAAGTAGCCAACATCAATGGACAAATGGAAAACAATATTGGGTGCCAAAGAATGATGGCAAAAAGCCATATGAACAAAGGAAGCAATATCAGGACCGACAGAAGTATACCTATGAGATGATGCTGGACCAGGCGTGTAAATTTCACACGCCTAGTCCGAGTAAGCCAGCAAATCACACAACAAGGCAATGCACTTGGTTTCAGAAAGGAGATAGAGTAGATTCACCGAGTAAGTAGCTACCACCACCTCCCCCTCCACCACTTACAGGAGGAAATGCTCAGGCTGTGGGAACAGATAACAGATACGAAAACAGGCAGCCAAGGTATCATAATCAAGAGAGAAGAGAAATTGTGCACCAGGTGCATAATCCAAGAGGTGACGACGCTCATGTCGGCCATGGAACTAGGAATGAGTACAAAGAACATCACCAGAGCTATGTCGTCTTCGTCACAGAGCCGAATGCCATAATGCCGGCAATTCCCAAGTACATGCAATAGTCTGAGCAAGAGATAACTTGGAGCATAAAGGATCACCCCAAGATCATGCCAATCCTAGGAGGATATTCTCTAGTTTTAGATCCAACGTTCATGGGCCCGGATATCAATGTGAAATTTTCAAAAGTACGGATCGATGATGGCAGTAGCATCAACATCATGTACAAGGATACCATGCTCAAGTTAGGCATTACCATGAATATGCTGGAGCGGACTAAGACAACTTTCCACGGTATTGTGCCAGGATTGTCCTGTGAGCCAATTGGCAAGATCTGGGTCGACGTCTTATTCGGCAACAGAGAGAATTGTCGCACTGAAGCCATAGAGTTCGAGGTGGTTGATTTGTTCAGCTCGTATCATGCCTTAATCGGCAGGCCGGCTATGGAAAAGTTTATTGATACTCCTCACATTTCTTACTTGAAGATGAAGATGTTAGGCCTGTGTGGAGTGATTAGAGTGGAAGGAGATTACAAAAGGTCCATTGCTTGTGCCTCAGCCGGATCTTCGGTGGCCGAGTCACTGGTCATAGCACAGGAAAAGCATCAAATGTTGGAGGTGGCAGCATTGGCCAAAGCGGCACAAATGTCCATGCCGGCACTCACTAACCCGCATGGAAATGTGTCATTTCAAGCTAACAAAGAAACTAAGAAGGTACAAGTGGATGAGACTTTCCCAGAGCGTACAGTTACCATTGGGGCTGGCCTCACTGACAAATAGGAAAGCGAGCTCACCAGCTTCCTCCGTGAGAATCAGGATATATTTGCATGGTCAACACAGGATTTGCAAGGAGTTCCGAGGGAGCTGGCTAAGAACTCTATTCATGTAAGGCCAGATGCCAAGCCGGTGAAGCTACCCCTCCGCCTCTTTGCCGAAGATAGGAGGAAAGTAATACCTGCCAAGATTGCCAGGCTTTTGGCTGCTGGATTCATCATGGAAGTACTGCACCCGGATTGGTTACCAAATCCAGTCTTGGTCGAAAGAAAAAGGATGACCCGAACATGGCAGTGGTATGGCGCATGTGTATTGATTACACGAACTTCAATAAGGCGTGTCCAAAAGATCCATTTCCCCTGCCACGGATCGATCAAGTCATAGATTCTACTGCTGGGTGTGAGTTGTTGTCATTTATGGACGCGTATTCTGGATTCCATCAGATACCACTGAAATGATCAAATAAAGACAGCTTTTATCACCCCGTACGGGGCTTATTTCTATCGCACCATGTCGTTCGTACTGAGAAATGCAGGTGCAACATATCAAAGATGCATGCAAAAATGCTTGCAATATCAATTGGACAAAAATGTTCAAGTATACGTCGATGATGTGGTAATAAAAACCAAGCAAAGTCATACTCTAATTGAGGACCTGCGTCAAACATTCGCAAACTTAAGAAGATTCCGGATGAAACTTAACCCGAAAAAATGCACATTTGGTGTCCCGACTGGCAAGTTACTCGGATTTCTCGTATCCAGCCGAGGAATCGAGGCTAACCCGACAAAGATCAGGGCCATCGAAAGAAGGGAATTACCACAGACCCTCAACAATGTCCAGAAGTTCACTGGGTGCCTGGCCTTGTTGAGCAGGTTTATTAGTCGGCTAGGTGAAAAATCCCTAACACTATATCAACTGATGAAGAAATCAGACAAATTCACATGGACACAGCAAGCTAATAGCGCTTTCCATGAATTAAGAAAAATGTTGACAACAACACCAATATTAGCATCACCACTATCTAGAGAGCCAATGTTGCTCTATGTCGCCGCAACCAACAGAGTTGTAACTGCAGTAATAGTAGTTGAACGCGAAGAGGAGGGCAAATTAGTCCAAAGGCCAGTTTATTACTTGAGCGAAGTGCTCTCTGTGTCAAAACAGAATTACCCGCATTATCTGAAAATGACATATGGGGTATATATGGCAGCAAAAAAGCTAAAACATTATTTTCAAGAACACCCAATCCGGGTAATATGCGAGGCACCTATCTCGGATATATTATGCAGCAAAGATGCCAGTGGCCTAGTCGCAATATGGGCCATACAGCTAGCACCATATACTCCACAGTATGATAGGCGAGATGCAATTAAATCTCAAGCTATTGCAGACTTATTTGTGGATTGGATGGAAATGTAGTACGAACCACCATTGCCAGACCCGAACTATTGGAAAATGCATTTTGACGGGTCCAAGACGAAAATGGGTCTGGGCGCCGAGATAGTGCTAACATCACCAGAGGGATCAGCTCAAGTATGTTCTACAAATTCATTTTGCTGCTTCCAATAACATTGCCGAGTATGAAGCACTTGTCCACGGCATCAAAGTGGCCAAAGAGATTGGCATCAAAATGATCATGTGTTTTGGAGATTTGGATTTGGTGATTCAGCAAGTGTCTGGACATTGGGACGCTCTGGGCGCAAACATGGCATTATATCGTTTCCATGTGCAACAAATTTCGGGATACTTTGACGGGTGTGAATTCCACCACGTCCCAAGAACAGAAATTGAAGCAACAGATGTACTATCCAAACTAGATTCATCTCGGCAAGCAATACCACCAAGAGTAGCATTGGAACACCTTAGGAAACCATCGATCAAGCCGTCACCAGAGTCCGAATAAATATTCATCCCAGCAACACAAGAGTCAGATGTTGTGCCAATGGATATTGACTCGGGGGCAGTTTCGACTCACTCGGGGACTGACCCTCTCACTTCAGGGGTTGCCGAATCACACTCGGGGACTCCTCAGGTCATGTCGTCAGAACATATGTCGGCGGAGCCAATGGAAATTGATGGTGAAGCAGACCCAGAGCCGTAATACCAACATGGGCACAACCAATATTCAATTACTTGAAAGATGGAACTTTGTCGAATGATGACATATTGGCAAGGAAAACAGAAAGAAGAGGAAAATCATACACCATAATCAATAAGGAACTGTACAAGAGAAGTGTGACGAGTGTACTATAGCGTTGCATCAGCTCAGAGAAAGGCCAGGAGATTTTGTTGGATATTCATCAAGGGGAATGTGGGCACCATGCATCATTAAGAGCATTGGTGGCTAAGGCATTCCGACATGGATTTTATTGGCCAAGCGCATTGGCACAAGCACAAGAGCTAGTCGGAAAATGCAATGGTTGCCAACAGTATGCATCCAAGTCACATTTACCAGTGTCTAAATTGAAGACTATACCAATCACTTGGCCATTTGCAGTATGGTGCCTAGATATGGTAGGACCATTCAAACCAGAAAGGAGAGGCATGACTCATATTTTGGTGATGATTGATAAGTTCACCAAATGGATAGAAGTGATACCTATCAAAAAATTGGACGGTAAAACAGCTGTCACATTCTTAAGGGACATAATCATAAGATATGGTTACCCACATGGTGTAATCACAGATAATGGCACAAACTTTGCTGAAGGAGCTTTTGCTCGTTTCTGCAGAAAAAACCAAATAAAACTCGATGTAGCATCAGTCGCTCATCCTGAATCACATGGACAAGTTGAACGAGCTAATGGCTTAGTTCTATCAGGGATAAAACCCTGCTTAATGGAACCACTTCGGAGATCACCTGGTTGCTGGATAGAAGAACTGCCCTCAGTGCTATGGAGTTTAAGAACAACTCTGAATCAGTCAACAGGCTATACGCCTTTTTTCCTTGTATATGGGGCAGAAGAAGTTTTTCCTGCCGACATAGAGTATGACTTGCCAAGGATAGGGCAATACTCGGAAGCCGAGGTAAAAGAGGCCCGAGAAGATGGAGTCGACTTACTCGAAGAAGCAAGGGAACTGGCATTATGCAGATCCGCTATATATCATCAAAATATCCAACGCTACCATATCCGGAAAGTTCAACCTCGTGTTTTTCGAGAAGGCTATATGGTGCTAAGGCTAGTGCAGCGCACAACAGGAATGCATAAATTATCACCCCCATGGGAAGGTCCGTTTATTGTAAGCAAAGCATTGCACAACGATTCATATTATCTCATAGATGCTCGTGAAGCACAAAAGAACAAGGCGGACAGATCAGGATATGAGACCAAAAGGCCATGGAATGTGGCACTGCCTCGTCCCTTCTATACTTAGGAGAAGCAATGCATGTATCACTCGAACTCTCATATGTCGGACACTTGTGCCGGCTATGTGCTGATAATAAAATGGTATGACTCGAAAAACTGACTCGTGGACTGCCCCTTATGTTTTACATTTCAATTATTTTATGTCGACTGGCATGACACCCAAAGCTTATCATGGAACAAGTAGTGTTTACCCGGAAAGAATCAACTCTTCGACTATGCTGTTGTCCGAAAACACGACTTCATGGCAAGCAAGAGGAAATGATGCATGATGAGTAAACACGAACGCTGAATAAGTACAAGGAGAAACGTGAGTCGACCCTATGTATTTGACTAACCCATTGCATGTCATATTGTATTATCTATTGAATGATCCTCGGCCAAGTGATCCAAGTTTCATACCCGCTAACTACATTCTTAGTACTTTGAGACTCTAATGTCGAACGCCAAAAAGAGGTAGACAGGAGCCAAAGTCGAGGAAAGGTGAAATGGCAAAATGAGACTCGGGGACTTCCCTTGGATGATTCACACTCGGAACATAACAAAATATTTAAAGCCTTATCAAAAGGCACATAACAAAACATAAGTGCAATGCATATTACATTTGTACCCGGCATACCGGGGATCTCATCAAAAGTTCAAGTACTTGTCCTATTCAGTCTAAGAAGCAGCAGGACTCGGAGGAGCAGCCTTGGAGCATCTGCCGAGTCAGGGGCGTCGGTAGCCGAGTCTTCGGGATCATCTAACTCGGTGGCCTCGCTGTCGGCACCCTCTTCATCAGCAACTTCGAGAAGTGGGTCGCCGAGTTCGAGGAAGCTAGGCCCGTCGCACCAAGTGTGCACCATGGTGTACCTGATCATGGCGTAGGCTCGCTCCTGGCGTCTCTTGATCAACTCGGGATCATTCATCCACTTGCCGTCTCCCCTTATGCGAGCAAGAACATCAAGATTGATGTCCTCGTACCATGAAAGCACGAAGGAGAGGGCCTTGTCCGCTGCAGCTCGGTCGGCCGACTCACGCCACTGATCCAGCCTATCCTCAGTATGAAGCAATCTTTCAGCAAGGGGCTCGATGAGTGCAGGTGCATCTTCATCTGGCCAGAGCATGCGAAACACATCAATAGCCGATTTGAGCAAGTCCACGCCACAAGTTTGAGGGTATTGACGCGCTCCCACAGTGCTTCGAGATGCTCATCGTTGGTCACCTCGCCGTCAGCTGGAGCACCAGACTCAACTCTCACCCTCTTCATGGCCCGAATAGTGAACAAATTTGCTTCGGGAAAATTCTCTGCAAACAAAAGAGAATATTAGCAAACAAAGATGACAAAGTCAAAAACAAGAAAGCACTAAGGATATATTTGATGGTGTCGAGTAAGAACTCACTACCGAGAAAAGAGTTGATGGTGCCGAGTCTGGTTTGCCAAGCCTTGGCCTTGGCTTGGAGTGCGTCCAGATCCAAGTTCACCGATTCAACCGCCAACTCGGCCTCCTTGAGCAGCTCCCTGGTTTTCTCGGTGCTGGCGACGTGCTGATCATCTTTCTCGGCAAGCTCTTCCTTCAGCCCCTTCACCTCGGCCAAGTGTTTCTGCTCCATGTCGGCCATCAGCTTCTTCAGTCGAGTCACCTCGTCTCGCTCCTTTTGGAGTTCGGCTTGGTGCTTCTCTTCTTATTCGGAACAAACTACTCGTTAGCAGCAACAGAAATATTTTTACCTACCAGGATAATAAGGCAAGAACCTGATATGAACACAAATATAGCACGAGAAAGTCAAAAAACTTACTCTCCGTCTCGCTGATCTACGAGTGGAGCGTCTCGATGGTGGACTGAGCAGAGGCTGTGGGAAAAAGACTGTGAAAGACTAAGAAAATAAACCAAAGGAAGATACGCCGAATAAAGATAGGGCGGGTAAGAAAGTTACCTTGCCCTTGGGTGTCAATTTGTAGCTTCTCATACGCAAGTTCGAGCTTGCGATGCTCCAGGAGGAGAGCCTGATGCACCTTAGTGCGCTCATTATGTGTGAGCTGCAAAGGGAAAAAGACAGTGAATAAATGGAAAAATCAAGCTTCCAGACAGATAAAGAATGATTCCTATCTAAGAGCTTACAGCCGAATAAGCTTCTCATTCAGCAGCAACCTCGGGGACTAGGGATCGAAAGTCTAACATGTGAAATAAAAGGCTAAGTTATGGCTGAGAGCTTACAGCCGAATAAGTTTCTCATTCAGCAGTAACCTCGGGGACTAGGGATCGAAAGTCTAACATGCAAGCTTGGCATAAGGAAATAAAAGGCTAAGTTCTTGCATAGAGCTTACAGCCGAATAAGTTCCTCACTCGGCAGTAACCTCGGGGACTAGGTGATATGTATAACAGAAATACTCATTGACGCGAAAGAGTAAAAAGATCACTTACCTCGTTCACTTCGTCGGCGCGGACCATTAAGGTGATGGCTTGCTGGGTCATATCAGAGACGGCTTTGGGGCCCAGCACCAGTTTCTTGCCACCATGGGTATTGACCTCTTGCTCGCCTGCTGCATTCCACACCAAAGCATAAGGCTCAGCCGAACCAAGGCCATTCCCGCTGAGCGTCCGAGTGAGAACTTAACCCGTTTTCAGGGTAGTTCCCACATTGGCGCGGGTGGCAGCAGCACTAGGGTGAAGGACAACAACTTTAGAGCCATCACCTGACCCGGCAGCCGCGGACTCGCCCGGTTTACCCGTTCAAGCAAGCATTGTTGCCAACATCGGGGGCGGGATCTGAGGAGCAGTACCTGGAGCGCAAACCAACATTGTTTGCTTGGTGGAGGTGGTCTTGCTGGATTAAGAGCGTACCGGCCCAGAAGCCTTAGGCTGGGTCTGGCTCTTTGACAGAAGAAGAGAGCGAGCAGGATGGTTCGGAGAAGAAAGTGGAGCCGACTGACTGGGCTCAGCAGTTTTGCCGGCACCAAGATCAGGAAGTTGTTCATTCGCACCATCTTGACGGCTGATGCCAGAGGAACTGGTGGCGGAGGGTTTCTCGGCGCCAGTGTTACTGGCACCACGATCAGGAAGTTGTTCCTGACCAGCGCCAAGGGTGTTGGGCCGAGTATCCGTTGCCGGGTGCGCCACCGGGTCTGACTGACACTGAGAAGCATGAGCCTCAACAGTGGGAGCCTCGACTCAGACGGGGTTCAGCACCATAGAGTCAGTCGGAGCAGGTGCAGGCCTTAGCAGCGAGGCGATGCTGGAAGCAGCCTGGATAGCCGACAGAGGCACATCACTGAAAAATAACAAGACACACATAAGAAAACAATAGTGATGCATAAGAAGGAAAAATATAATGTAAGAAGAACACGAAAGCTTACCCGGTGACAACCGGATCACGCGTTACGCGGCGTGTGACTCAGCGCTCAGCGGCTTTGCGAGTATCAGCCAGCGTGGCAGCAGCAGGAGCAGCGGGAGTGGGCTTGCTCTTCTTTGCCGGCTGAGTGCTGGAAGAGGCCCCGCGTCGTTTCGGCTTGGCGACAGGGATATTGCCGACGCCGCCCACGGCGAGAGGAGGAGTGTCATGTACCTCGCCAGCTACATAAGTAAATGACAGACTTACTCGAATAAGTTAGGAGGCTAAGGTCATAAGGCATGTATCTCCAAAATCATACAATCATCATCCTCATCATCGTCAGACCAATATTGTAAGGGGTTGCGAGATTGACTCTTACCCGAAGCTGAAGCAGCAGCTGCATGCGGGATGGGCATGAAGCATTCCAGGTCGAACTCTACTTCGTCAGAGTCGGAGCGATCCTCGTTATAACCACAAGGAGGGACTGTACTGTCATCAACCTGGTGAACGAGGTTCTGCGAGAGAGAAACAGAATGAGTAACGAAAACTAGACTGAGAGTGGCAAAAAAGCTAAAGCTGACTCGGCAAGGAAAATGACTCGGATAACGTACCCAGGGGACAGGCTTGACCCGGCTAAACGGAGGGCAGCTCCAATACCAATCATCCGCCAAGTTCAGTTTGAAGATCGAGCTTACTCGGCGAGAAATGGAGTCATGGGTGAGCTCCTTCGTAGAGTGCCGAGGGGATCGTGGGAGCCACTCGTGAAGCACATCTTGTGGATCCTAGCTTGGATAGGGCTTACCCGGCGTGAGATGAAGGTGCACATGAGGTATGTGTCGGCGAGATGAAAGTTCTCATCCGGCGATAGCAACCTTTCCAGGATCACATTGGCCTCGTTCACCGCAACGTCTTGGTCACGTGGGTCAAGCTGCCAGAGCTTCTTGCTGGGGACCTCGTCCGAGAAAGGGGGGAGTCGTATGTTATCGGCGGACCCGCTGTTTTTGACATAGAAGAAAGTCCTATTCCATTTCTTGCAAGAATCAAGACCGGTAACCCGAGGAAAGATGGAGTCTCTCTTGGGCGTGATGCTAGCGGCACTGCACCGACTCGGCCTCTTCTCGGCTCGAGGAGCACCAGGCTGGGTAACAACTTGAACCCTAAAGCTCAAATATTTGGCCCACAAAAGAACTGTAGGCCAAATCCCGAGTTAGGCCTCACAGGCAGAAATAAAGCAAGAAAGGTAGCCAATCGCGTTCGCAGGAAGATGATGGGTCTTCAGATGGAAAGTGGAGAGAAATGAGGAAAAGAAGGTGCTCACTGGAAGAGTGAAACCACGCTCAAAGTGAGAAAGGAAAACCACCCGCTCATTAGCTTCGGGTTTGGGAGAGATCTCACCGGCGGGTAGACGACAATCCACTTGCAGCGGGATGCGCCAGGTGGAGCGGAGCCATTCGACCTCCTCGGTGGAGACCTATGAGCCCTTCCAGCCGCCGCGCTCGCCGGCGGGAACCTCCTGCTCCTCAGCTCCATCTGCACCATCGCGTGCGTCCATGATCCTCCCAGACTCAATCTCCTCCGCCATTGGAAGAGGTTTGGAAGAATAGGGACCCGTGGTAGAATGAAAAGAGAAATGGAGTAATCGCAGGGCAAGAACAGAAGGAAGGAAAAACCGCAAAGGGGGAGGTTTGATTTCGCAGGCGCAAGGAAGAAGAAGAGGCAGGGGAAACTAAACGGGCGTGGGGGAAGTGGTAACCCCCTCACCCCTACTTAAGGGCAGTAAAAACCCCAATCGTGGGATCCCTCTGCGCCGTGCGGCCAGCGTGTGGCCGTGTACCTGGCCGAGTAAGCCAATCAACGGGTGGCACATGGAAACAATACACAGAAAATTCTATGCCACGTCACGAAAGGAAGGACAAGGGGCGCAGGCCAATGGGACTGCCATAGTGACGGGGAATAACTGTGCAGCCGTCATTGTGCCGCCAGATCTCGGAACAAAATTTGAGGCAAGTAACCATGATTACCAGCTGTCAATGACTGAAGCATGCCGAAAATGACTCGGAATTGGCCTAAGTGACTCGGCACGAGGAAAAATGAGCCAAGAAGTCAAAGAGTGGATCCGAAAACTGTCAGACAGACTCGGCAAGGTGCAAGATTGCGACAAATAAAGACAAAAATTAAGTTCCAATCACATTAAAGGAACCTGGAGACGCCTAATAGCTTGAACTGCTAGACCTCACCAGCTTCGGGGACTAATGTCGGGGGGATAACCCCCAGTAGGGTCACGAGGGGTGAAACGTAGCACAGCTTGGCTAGCTCCGAGTAAAGAAAGAGCCCAGCCGACTAAGTACGGCCGAGAGAGAGAATGGTGTGCGGCCGACATATGAACTATGTCGGCCTGCATAAGACAAAGTTGTTAATCTTGCAGGAACCAATGAGCCGAGTCTTTCGAGGAAGGGCCGAGTCAGATAGGACGCGTGGCACCTTTCCGAGTAAGGTTCAGGAGGTACCATGGAAGAGCGTGGTAAAAATAGAAGGGCGACGCCGGGTGACATAAAAGGAACCGGGTGACGCCCAAAGCAAGGGCTGACGTACAAAGTTACTGCGTGATGCCAAAAGGAACACGAGGTGACGTACCAGAAGACCGTTAGCTGTCAAGCTTTATGGACTGGGCCATTGGGCTTAGGGCAAGCCCATGACCCGACCCACATAGTAGGGACCAAGATCCAAATAGTAAACCCTAGAACCCAAAGGGGTATAAGCTAGCAAGCATTGCCTATATAAGAGAGGGCATAGCTGTAGTAGAAGGAGGTTAGACAAAGTAGGGAACTAGTTCCTAGAACACTAGTCCATACAGCTCAAGGATCACTTGTAATTCCTGAGTATCAATCAAATTCCTAAGTGTGGAGAGTTCATCTTGTTCTTCGTACATGGCTAGACTGTGCACACCCTCCCCGGTGACCACAAGCACCCATTCTGCCCCCAACTTAAGTCTACCCATGGCATCTGCCGTGACACCACCACGACACATGTGCACAAAGAGATTTCAGGTCCTTAATAAGCCACCAAACTTGTTTTGCCAACATTGCCAAGTTACAAGAATAAAAATCTCTAAATCCCATACCTCCTTCTTTCTTCAGATAGCACAACTTCCACAAAGCCATCCAATGCATCTTATTACTATTATAATCATCACCCCACCCAAATTTGGATATGTCATCCATCATTTTCTTGCAAACGGCTTTAAGTATCAGGAAAACCGACATTACATAAACATAGATTGCTTGAGCAATAGCCTTCAGTAATATTTCTTTACCTCCAATAGATAGAAGCTTTTCTTTCCATTTGTTGATTCTCTGAATAATACTTTCTATAAAGTGTTCAAAACATTCACTATTATTAGCCCCCACTAGTGCCGAAAGTCCAAGATATTTGTCCAAGAGGGCCTCTGTATCAATATGAAGGGTCTCACAGACTTCTGCTCTTAAAAGCACATTAGTGTTAGGCGAAAAGAATATACTTGACTTTGCTAAACTCACCAATTGTCATGAATTTGCACAGTAAGTGTCCAAAAACCATTGCAAGGAAGTTTGTTCATGTCAGATTTCATGAGAATTAGGGAATCATCAGCAAAAATTAGATGTGACACTGACGGTGCATTTCTACATACCCTTACCCCATCGATGCCACCAACTTCTTCTTCATACAACAAGAGACTGGACACCCCGTCCGCGCATAACAAGAAGAAATAAGGAGAGAAATAGAGGGTCCCCCTGACGGAGCCCTCTAGTAGGAGTGAAAACATCGGTTTCCTATAAATTAAATCTTACTTGATATCTCACCGACTTCAGACAAGACATCATCAACGCAATCCATCGCTCAGAAAAACCCAGCTTTCGCATCATATTCTCAAGAAAAACCCATTGAACCCTGTCATAAGCTTTGTGCATGTCTAATTTGACTGCACAATTTCCAATGCTCCATGACCTCTTATTTTTAATTGCATGAACACTCTTATATGCCACTAGGACATTGTTAGTAATAAGATGGCCAGGGACAAACGCACTTTGCATAGGTGATATAACTTCAGGTAAGATGTCTTTTAGCCTCAGTGAAAGCATCCTTGAAATTATCTTATAAATAACATTGCATAAACTTATTGGACGACATTGTGTAACCAGTTACGGATCATCTACCTCGGGTATAAGAACCACTGTGGTGTCATTCCATCCTTCAGGAATAATCCCCGTATTTAAAGAATGCAGAATCTGCTGAGTAATTTCATCCCCAAATACTCCAAACAAATTATAGAATATAGCATGAAGCCCATCTAGACCCGGAGCTTTGAAATCTCCAATACTGAAAACTACTTTTTTAACATCCTCGGCCAAAAAAGGAGCAATAAATTTCTCATTCATCAAAGCAGTAACTCTAGGTTGGATTTTCTCCAACACCACCGGATATGTTTCTTTCACCTCAGAAGTAAACAGGTTAGCAAAATAATGAAGCACAAAAGGCTTAAGTGCATCCATACCTTCCTCCCAGTTATTCGCCTCATCTTTCAACTTTTTAATATAATTCCTCTTCCGGGACACTGACGCGAAATTATGGAAAAAGGACGTATTCTTATCCTCATGTTGGGTCCAATTAGCCTGTGATATTTGCGACTAGTAGACTTCCTCTTGTTTCAATAATAGCTCAATTAGATTCGCCAATTCTTTTGCTTTTGCCTCGTTGTCGTCAGTAATCTGCCCACTCATCACTTGTTCTAGCTCTTCTTGTGCTTTACGTAGTCTTTTTATTTGTTTCTGCAACACATTGGCATCCCAAGCATACATGGCCATATTGTAACACCCCAGTTTTAGTCAATCTTGTATTAGGGTTTGTTTTGTGCATCATGAGCATCATATCTTAAATTGTGCATTAAAGAATTAAATGAAACCGTAAAACCCTAGCTTTTCCCTCTCTTTATATTTGCAAATTCATTCAAATGATTTTGAAATAACAAAAATAATGGAGCCCAAATGGAATATAAGGGTTCATAAGTATTTATTATGTTTTATAAAATCCTCTGGTATTTTTGAAAGATTTCAAAACAGATATGAATTTGAAATTACAAACATAAAGGCAAATAGGAAAGAGAAAAAGAGTTCTGATAAAAAAAAGAGAGCCAGGAAGCCAGCCAGGCCGCAGCCCAGCAATTCCCTCCCTTTCCCGCGGCCCAGCTAAGGCCCAGCGCAGCCCGTACCCCTTCGTGTCTTTTCCTTTTCTTCTTCCTCGCTTCCAATGGGAAGCATCTCGCTGTCGTCAGCCTCGCCGCTGATCCTCGCCGCCTCCATCCCGCCGTCCGCCGAGCTCCAGGAGGAGGATAATATCCTCGCGACGCTGCCCTGCCGTCCTCATCCATTCTTCCCCTCCCCAAAGACCCCTCTCCCTCGTTCCCCTCGCGGACTCGAACCCTAGTTCGTCGGACCCCGACTGTCGTCGTCGTCTCCGGCCTCCCCTCCCCTAGATGAGCACACCACTGGAACCGCCGCACCCTCCTCTGCCGTTTGCCTCGAAGCGTGCAAGCCAGTGAGCCTCCAATCGCCACAATTGGTACCTCCTTCTCCATCACCGGCCGTCACCTCTCGCCGATGATTCGCTTACCTCCGACCTCGCGCGTCCTCGCCGACCATCCCAACCCATCCATGGTGAGATTCTGGTCCTCCTAGACCCTCCACCTCGAACCCTCCCGCTCTGTGTTGTCGTGCCAGCAAGCGCCGCCGCGCGCCGCCGCTCTTGTGGTCATCGAGGTCATGTCCGGTGACCATATGGTCTCTAGCGCCGCTCGTTAGAACCCCCGCACTGCCACGCTCATGATATGCTAGGTCCCGAGCCCGCGCGTGCACCCAAACCGCAGCTCCGACAATTATCTGAGCCGACCGGCTATGGTTGACCATGTCCACCAGGCAGTGGGCCTAGTCCGCCTACGTGGCTTTCTATGTGGCATACGGGCCCAGCAGTCAGCGACAGTGGCTAGCTCAGGCTCGGGTGAGAAAAGTATTAGAGGCATGTGATGACGTCAGTCGAGCGCGGGTCTGACCAGTCAAACCCTGGTCTAGGTCCCACCTGCTCGTGTGGCAGCTGAGGCGGCCCTAGGGCCCCTCTGTCGGCCACTGCGGCTAGGTGATGTCTGGGTATAAAAAGTTTAACCTATTGTTTTAATATTTTCAGAAAATGAATAAAACTTGTAAATTCAATATCTAATTATTTATAAGTCAGAAAAATATGTATAATATATCAAAATGTTTAGAAAAATGAGCTCTAATTATTTAAGTTATAACCATGCATTGATCAACAACTTTCATGACAAGTTTAAATAGAAGAACTTAGTAACCCCTCCATATGTTCCGGAGTTTCTCCGAATTAGGGTTTTCACCCCTCGGAACCCCGATTAAACTGTCGAGCATTCTTTAGGGTTTCAATTCAATACTAATCAACTTGTCATATCATCATCCCTGCTTGAGCATTGCATCGATGCCATGTTCTAATTGTTTCCCTTTCTTTCCGGTGTTTGGTTCTTCCCAGTAGAATATGATATCGAGATCGAGATCGAAGCCCGAGGACCAGACCATCGAAGATCGAAGAACAATACTTGACCAACTCTAACCAAGTCAAGTTCAAGGCTTCCGAAGATCTACTTATTTGTTATCAACAGACAAAGGCAAGCATAGTCCCACCATGATATAATCCTATGATTTCGAAAGCATTTCAATTCCTGCCATGATGCATATGATTCTATTGTGATCTTTTTATCGATAGATAGAGCATCCTATCTATTGCATTACTCCCTTTGAGCTTATATTACCTCATCCACTGCTCCTAGCATAACTAGGTTTGGCTTGTGTGCACTGATAGAGCTCTTGTGTGTGTCTGCTTAGCCATGCATAGCTGTCAGTTCTGGTCCATCCAGATGATGTATCAGATGCAGAGAATCTAGTATGACAGGAGAACTTGATGAGATGAGATCAGATGTGATATGAGATTAAACTTGCTAAGGCTTGTATGGGAGGCCACGGTGGGATGTGGTTTTTCTAGTCCCATGCTCGCCACCACTAGGATCCGAGTTCTTGCCACTTGAACCAAGACGAGCGTACAACCAGACGGGGTAAATGGGGACCCCCGGATTGACTAACTTGCCTAGTAGATTCCATGAGTCACATAGTTCGGGCGTTGCATTCAACATATGCATAGAAAACCTTTTGAAAGATTTGTCGGGTGCAGGTGCATTCATAACAGGTAGGTAAGCGTGGCCGAGGTTTCTTGGGGTAGATAGCGCCTCTGGTAAACCAACCTTGCCTCACATCATTAAGTACCGGCTTCCGGATTTAACCCGTTACGGCAGAACCATACTTATTGCGTGACTCATGGTCTCGGCAAAAGCAAGGTAAAGGTCGTGTCTAACCACCCTCTGCCGGCCTTCCAAGGAAGAGGGATAATCTTAAGTGGCATTAAGAGAAGGTTAGTACATGTGGGTAAAGTTGTACACCCCTTCAGGGTAATAATCTTTTGGAAAGCCGTGTCCACGGTTATGGACGACTTGGGAACGGACGTGATGATCATAGAGAACTTGAACTTAATCGTAAAACTTGGTAGATCAACGTGTGCTTAAGGATGCTTCCTCATGGGTACGAGGGGGTGATCCTAGTTGGTAGATGATGATGATTTGGTGGATATCAAAAGATGATGATCAATATTTCAGAGATGTTGCTCTCTTATCCCCTTTTAAAATACTTTGACTAGACGAGCTTCTTCTCTCTCTTGGTTTATAAACAAAAGTGGCTTTATGCAAAACAACTCCACCAGCCATAAGTCTTGCGGAGTACACCCTGTACTCACCCTTGCTTTGTTGATACTTTTGGCAGAGTAAGTGTTCCCTGAAGATCAGTTTGATACTACATCGACACCGACAGGTAGCTAGGGGTTCCCGGCCGGCAGCCTGGAATCTATGGGTTGGGATGTCATCGTTATGCTTCAGGCCTCTTAGGCCATTTGTTAAGCTTGCTATACTTTATAGCATAATTTGCCTTCTGTTGTTTGATGTTTGTGGTCAGTGACCTCTGCTTGTAATAATTTGGTTCTCTGCTCAGTTATGATCTTGCTATAATAAATTTTGTGTCGTAGGGTCACTGTTGTGTTACCGATTCCTCACTGGATATTCTCGAGCTCAATGTTAAGCTTATGTAGACGGAGGTCTGGGATTTGTTTAGCCCTGATCCCGGGGGTGTCAGAGGTCTTGGTATCAGAGCAGTACCGACCATAGTAAAACCTTGCTATTGGTCGATGTTGAGTCTAGTACTTGTGAAAACTATTTCAAAGATGGAAAGTATTTGCGAAAAACTCTAGTATGCTTCTTTTTCTCCATATCCAGTCTCGCTCTAACTCTGGGTAATCTTATCTTGTGTTGATTTTGGAAAAGTTTTGATATCTCCTCTAGTCTTTCAAAACTTAGGTGCCTTCTTGGCATGTGGTTTCTCAGCCAGTTGACCTAGTGTTGAGTTCTCTAGAGTTGTGTGTGTTGTGAATTCCTTGTTCCCCTTTGCTCTGCTTCATCTAAGAGATTCCTTTCTATCATGATCTCCTATCTTTTGGACCCACAATATTATATTATTGGATCTTCAGTTTTCTGTTCTAGGCTTCGAGGTTTCCTTTCGCCTCGTGTGCCTCCTTTTTGTTTGTTTGGGTACTTCAGAAGTCGTTTCTTCTTTTGGAAGCTACCTCGTGATTACTATCTTGCAGTGTACGTCGTGTCACTCAAGTAGTAGTTACTTCTTTCTCGGGTTTTAACCCTTGGACTTGAACCTAAGATCTTGGATTGTGCTGGATTCCAGTGTTGTGAATCTTGTACATGAAGCTGATCTTTAATCCAAGATCCGTTCCTTTGACCCTTGTTAGTATGTTCACAAAATTACCTCAGGATGGCTGGTACTACAATTCCAGTCTTCAAGCTTGTGGTCTTTGTCGCGATTGAATTTTGACAATGAAGGACTTCCCCTACCACATGCCATGGCAGATGTTCCTTAATGGAACCAAATAGATCACGGCAAGAGTACTCCTCGAGAGTCTCGCATCTATATTCGTGACTCTGCCACACTCTACCCTTCTATGCATTGGTTTTCGGAAGGTTGTTAACTTATGCATCCACATCTCAGGATTCTATCCTGAGCATGTTCTTTTACCCTTGTTGTTTTCCGACCTTTGTTTACCAGTTGGTAGCCAAGTAATAAATATGCATTGGTGTCTTCCGATGCAAGATATTCTTGTGGTCTGTCACGACAAATCATTTCGAGATGCCAGGAAAAACAAACTCCAGTACCTTGTCATATCCAGGACCGGGTCAAAGTGTTGCAATCCGCAGATTAAGAGGCATTGATTAGCTTCTATCTGTTCTATCTTAAAGTGTC
The DNA here is from genome assembly GCA_916181665.1 of Avena sativa. Classification (NCBI taxonomy): domain Eukaryota; kingdom Viridiplantae; phylum Streptophyta; class Magnoliopsida; order Poales; family Poaceae; genus Avena; species Avena sativa. The sequence continues at coordinate 58,266,473 of OV702280.1, read as the reverse complement.
ACACTATTTTACACTAAGAGGTCGTGCTGAGTGTTATGATTCCTTAATGAATTGATGCTTTCACACATCTTTACCCACCCTTCCTCGAGCTTTCGCGCTCATGAGTGATGCGTGTGCATAATAATGTAGCTATCTGAGATTCTTAGCAATTATTATTGTTTTGAAATCGAAGGACATTTGTGTTATCCTTAGCGTGATTGGTTAATCCTATCACTAAGTGAAGTTGATTGTGCTACCCAGTCCGTTATTCTGGTACACTCTCATCGGTCAAATAGTTAGGGTTGTGCCGAAGCTCTAAGACTATGTCTTCTTGCCTTACCAAGCAAGTTTCCTCTCGAACTAAGTGACATATCGGTGGCCCGTGATATTCTGGATGTCATTCTAGAAGTATTGCCATGTTGCCACATGACCGTGATGTCAAGTTCTTGAGAAAGCAAGTTCTCTGAACTGCTCCTTTCTCCAAGGATCTATACTGGATACCCCTGAACTAGTTGGTTGATCTTAAACAACAACTTGGAGAGTTGTAAGACAAAAGTTCTATCCAACTTGTTAAAGGGATGTCTAGTTTTGTTGTGCTGAAGAATGATAATATTTCCTTTTTGGATATGTTATCTTCCCCCACCTTTGATTTGATTTGGGTTATCGTCAAATCAAACCCAGTTTGAAGGACTATCTTGATGGTGTTTCTACTTGTGATATTTCACTCGTGTACATCTTCATGATCTTTGGTCTGACCAATATTCTCGCCTTGTTCATGAATTATATGAGTCCATATTATTGAAGTGTTTTGATAAGTTTGTTGTTGAGTCCATCAATGACATCCTTGTCCTCTCCATGCTAGACAAGATTCATATGGAACAATTGGCATTAATGTTGGAAAATTTTGAGAACCGTCTTTGAATCATCTCGAAGTATGTGTTCTGGATGTTAGAAGTAACCTTCTCTGATTCACATGAAAATGTTGAAAGATGTCGCAGTGGATTTGGGAAGAGTTATCTTCCTTTCCTTAAGGATACATGTGCCATTTATTGTTAGTACTTTATGTGTGTGAAGTTGTCTTCCGACAAGTTGCTAATGCATAGGTATAGCAATCTAGCTCGTCTTTAGGAGCTTAACATTGTAGTCCCTGTCTTAAGAATCTAGTAACTTTACCTTTGCGGTAAATGTTGCAAAATTTCTATTCGGACATGCTGAGTCTGAAATATCATTCCACCTAACCAAAGCTGAATCTCAAGCAGCAATGATGGTTGGTGACCCTCAAGGTTTTGACATAGGTCTCTTTGTAAATCTGGCAAGATTGATGTAATGGTTGACACACATAGCCGGAAAGACCTATTGTCATATTCTCTTAAATCAGCAGTAACAACCACTCTTCATGAGGCTTCTTCTACAATTAATTATAGGAGTTGTGCTTATGTTTTCCTTGTATCTGAAGTCCGACTTTTACTTGATGCTTCGTGTCTCGAACATCAAGGAGAACATTTAAAGTAGTGTTGCTAAATGTCTCTCGGTCGATCCTCCAGACCTTTTATGTTCGCAATAATTTTGTTATATCAAGTAATTGAAGTCCGAGAATGAAGTTTCTTTGTTCTCGTGTCATCAGGAATCTTCTTAACTTATTCATCTTAGTGGTGTAAAGTGATACCCTAATCTTTGGCAAAGATTTTGGTAAACCTGGATAAATAAAGAGCTTCCTTCGCTTTATCAACCATGTTTAAGAGTAACTATGATTTTGATAATCAATAGTTTCTCTTGATACATGTTCCTTGTGACTCATACGAGTCCTCTCCACCAAAATACCTTTCTGTCTTAAGCCTTCTGTTGAATGAAAGAGTGAACATTCTGTTTCAAAAGTAGTTCAACAACTTGGTTTTGTTGATCCATATCTCTGCAACCTATGCTCTCTACTTAAGCTGTTTAGTAGAGGTTCCCTATCGAAGTCTGTGGTCATGTTCTTTCTGCTGGAAGCTTTCTTCTTTAGAAGCTTCAAAACCTTGTGCAAGTTCCATGGTCTCAATCCTTATGAAGACCAGCTATCTAACAACTTGAAACCTTCTCTTCTTGTTTCCTATGTTACCTTGATGTGTTTCATGTTCGTCATCTCAGAGTTGTTTCTAAACACTCAATCCATGAGTTGACCATGAGATACTCTGTGTGTTGTTTAGTGTGTTTCCCTCTTATCTTTAGAATGACCCTGTTTCTTTCTCTCCTTGTCTCTCTTCCTACCTTTGGAATCTCGGGTCGAGATTCTCGTAAGGGGGATAGAGCTGTAACACCCCAGTTTTAGTCAATCTTGTATTAGGGTATGTTTTGTGCATGATGAGCATCATATCTTAAATTGTGCATTAAAGAATTAAATGAAACCCTAAAACCCAAGCATTTCCCTCTCTTTCTATTTGCAAATTCATTCAAATGATTTGGAAATAACAAAAATAATGGAGCCCAAATGGAATATAAGGGTTCATAAGTATTTCTTATGTTTTATAAAATCCTCCGGTATTTTTGAAAGCTTTCAAAAAAGATATGAATTTGAAATTACAAACATAAAGGCAAACATGAAATAGAAAAAGAGTTCTGATAAAAAAAGAGAGCCAGGAAGCCAGCCAGGCCGCAGCCTACCAACTCCCTCTCCTCCCTCCCTTTCCCGCGGCCCAGCTAAGGCCTAGCGCAGCCCGTACCCCTTCGCGTCTTTTCCTTTTCTTCTTCCTCGCTTCCGACGGGAAGCAGCTCGCTGTCGTCGGCCTCGCCGTCGATCCTCGCCGCCTCCATCCCGCCGTCCGCCGAGCTCCAGGAGGAGGATAAGATCCTCGCGATGCCGCCCTGCCGTCCTCATCCATTCTTTCCCCTCCCCAGAGACCCCTCTCCCTTGTTCCCCTCGCGGACCCGAACCCTAGTTCGTCGGACCCCGACCATCGTCGCCGTCTCCAGCCTCCCCTTCCCTAGATGAGCACACCACTGGAACCGCCGCACCCTCCTTTGCCGTTTGCCTCGAAGCGCGCAAGCCGGCGAGCCTCCAATCGCCGCAATCGGTACCTCCTTCTCCGTCACCGGGCATCGCCTCTCGCCAACGATTCGCTCACCTCCGACCTCGCGCGTCCTCGCCGACCATCCCAACCCATCCATGGTGAGATTCTGGTCCTCCTAGACCCTCCACCTCGAACCCTCCCGCTCTGTCCTGTTGTGCTAGCAAGCGCCGCCGCGTGCTGCCGCTCTTGTGTTCATCGGGGTCATGTACGGTGACCATATGGTCTCTAGCGCCGCTCGTTAGAACCCCCGCGCTGCCACGCTCACGATATGCTAGGTCTCGAGCCCGCGCGCGCACCCAAACCGCAGCTTCGGCGATCATCTGAGCCGACCGGCCATGGTTGACCATGTCCACTAGGAAGTGGTCCTAGTCTGCCTACGTGGGTTTCTATGTGGCATACGGGCCCAGCAGTCAGCGATAGTGGCTAGCTCAGGCTTAGGTGAGAAAAGTATTAGAGGCATGTGATGACGTCAGTCGAGCGCGGGTCTGACCAGTCAAACCCTGGTCTAGGTCCCACCTGCTCGTGTGGCAGCTGAGGTGGCCCTGGGGCCCCTCTGTCAGCCACTGCGGCTAGGTGATGTCTGGGTATAAAAAGTTTAACCAATTGTTTTAATATTTTCAAAAAATGAATAAAACTTGTAAATTCAATATATAATTATTTATAAGTCAGAAAAATATGTATAATATATCAAAATGTTCAGAAAAATGAGCTCTAACTATTTAAGTTATAACCATGCATTGATCAACAACTTTCATGACAAGTTTAAATAGAAGAACTTAGTAACCCCTCTCTTATGTTCCGGAGTTTCTCCAAATTAGGGTTTTCACCCCTCAGAACCCCGATTAAACTGTCGAGCATGCTTTAGGGTTTCAATTCAATACTAATCAACTTGTCATATCATCATCCTTGATTGAGCATTGCATCGATGCCATGTGTTGATTGTTTCCCTTTCTTTCCGGTGTTTGGTTCTTCCCGGTAGAATATGATATCGAGATCGAGATCGAAGCCCGAGGACCAGACCATCGAAGATCGAAGAACAATACTTGACCAACTCTAACCAAGTCAAGTTCAAGGCTTCCGAAAATCTACTTATTTGTTATCAACAGACAAAGGCAAGCATAGCCCCACCATGATATAATCCTATGATTTCGAAAGCATTTCAATTCCTGCCATGATGCATACGATTCTATTGTGATCTTTTTTTATCGATAGATAGAGCATCCTATCTATTGCATTACTCCCTTTCAGCTTATATTACCTGATCCACTGCTCCTAGCATAACTAGGTTTGGCTTGTGTGCACTGATAGAGCTCTTGTTTGTGTCTGCTTAGATGCATAGCTGTCAGTTCTAGTCCATCCAGATGATGTATCAGATGCAGAGAATCTAGTATGACTTGAGAACGTGATGAGATGAGATCAGATGTGATATGAGATTAAACTTGCTAAGGCTTGTATTGGAGGCCACGGTGGGATGTGGTTTTTCTAGTCCCATGCTCGCCACCACTAGGACCCGAGTTCTTTCCTCTTGAACCAAGACGAGCGTACAACCACACGGGGTAAATGGGGACCCCCTGATTGACTAACTTGCCTAGTAGATTCCATGAGTCACATAGTTCGGGCATTCCATTCGACATATGCATAGAAAACCTTTTGAAAGATTTGCCGGGTGCAGGTGCATTCATAACAGGTAGGTAAGTATGGCCGAGGTTGCTTGGGGTAGATAGCGCCCCTGGTAAACCAACCTCGCCTCACATCTTTAAGTACCGGCTTCGGGATTTGACCCGTTACGGTGGAATCATACTTATTGCGTGACTCATGGTCTCGGCGAAAGCAAGGTAAAGGTCGTGTCTAACCACCCTCTGCCGGCCTTCCAAGAAAGAGGGATAATCTTAAGTGGCATTAAGAGAAGGTTAGTACGTGTGGGTAAAGTTGTACACCCCTTCAGGGTAATAATCTTTCGGAAAACCGTGTCCACGGTTATGGACGACTTGGAAACGGACGTGATGATCATAGAGAACTTGAACTTAATCGTAAAACTTGGTAGATCAATGTCTTCTTAAGGATGCTTCCTCATGGGTACGAGGGGGTGATCCTAGTTGGTAGATGATGATGATTTGGTGGATATCAAAAGATGATGATCAATATTTCAGAGATGTTGCTCTCTTATCCCCTTTTAAAATACTCTGACTAGACAAGCTTCTTCTCTCTCTTGTTTTATAAACAAAAGTGGCTTTATGCAAAACAACTCCACCAACCATAAGTCTTGCGGAGTACACCCTGTACTCACCCTTTCTTTGTTGATACTTTTGGCAGAGTAAGTGTTCCCTGAAGATCAGTTTAATACTACATCGACACCGACGAGTAGCTTGGGGTTCCCGGCCGGTAGCCTGGAATCTATGGGATGTGACGTCATCGTTGTGCTTCAGGCCTCTTAGGCCATTTGTTAAGTTTGCTATACTTAATAGCATAATTTGCCTTCCGTTATTTGATGTTTGTGTTCAGTGACCTCAGCTTGTAATAATTTGGTTCTCTGCTCAGTTATGAGCTTGCTGTAATAAATTTTGTGTCGTAGGGTCACTTTTGTGTTACCAATTCTTCACTGGATATTGTCGAGCTCAAGGTTAATCTTATGTCAGACGGAGGTCTGGGATTTGTTTAGCCTTGATCCCGGGGGTGTCATGCATATGCATGCGGCCCATCTTGGCCAACACACCATCGACGTCGCCCCTGCCGCCTCCCAAGATTGTTCGATGACTTGGTGAAATCCTTCCTCCCATAGCCACTTGGCCTCGAAACGGCGAGGACCATTTCTCCTGCTGCCAATATCGACCTGGAATTCTGTATCAAGCAGTACTGGACGATGGTCCGACCGAATATAGCCAAGATGTTCAACAACAGCCCCCATGTGCATATTAATCCAATCACCATTGGCAACCGCACGGTCAAGACGTTCCTGAATAACGCCATGTTTCCACGTAAAAGCGTCTCCTGAAAAACCAAGATACTTAAGATTGCAGTCACTAAGATCATCCTAGAATGCCTGCATATACATGTATGGTATTGCATTACCTCCCTCCTTCTCATGAGAATAAAGAATCTCGTTAAAATCGCCTATAACCATCCACGGTAACCCCGAATTGTTCTTGAGCTCCCTCACCTTGTCCCAAGTTTTATATTTATCCTCCTATCGAGGTTCCCCATAAATACCTATCAATCTCTATATTTTATCCGGCGCTTCAATCACTTTAACATCAATATATTTTGGGTGAGAAAATATTTGATGGATCACAATTTTCTTCTTCCACAAAAGAATAACTCCCACACTTCTGCCATCACTTGGATTAACAATTTTTAGATCCATCTTTAGCCTCCTTTTCAAACACTCCGCTGGGTAAACATCCAAGTGTGTCTCTGACAAAAACATCACATCGGGATCTCTATTCCTTCGGATATCTAAAAGCGCTCGAACTGTCGGGTCATTTCCCAAACCCTAATAGTTCAGAGATAAAATTTTCATTGCTCCCGGATAGGTTCCTCACGGGAACCCGCCGATCCTAGTGAAGTGGAGTTAGCTCCATCCTTCTTTGAACGTTTAGCGCGAGCAGTCACAACATTCTTCTCAACACCCTCCTTGGTCATATTATCAGTTATCATAGCAGTCTCATGATCCTCCAAACCAGTATACATTCCATCTTCCTCTGTTTCCACCCCTTTCTCTCCTAAGAAATCAATCCTACGTTTTGCACCAGCTTCAGTACTATCATTTTCATCCATGTCAGTATCAACTGGTTTAAGAGGGCTAGATGCTATATCCCTCAGGGCTTCGTCATGGACCTCTGCAATAGTACCCATATTAGGCATGGGATTAGACATCGAATCATCAGTACCCGCGTTGATTGCAAGTGCAATTGGCACAATATTACCACGCCAAGTAGTCGTCATAGCTCTTCCCCGACCACCTTGGTCTCTTCCCCTAGACATTCCCGTCGGATGACGGCCACCACGACCACCACCACGACCTCCACCGTGACCTCCAAGACCACGACCGTACCAAGTATCCCAGTCTGCTTTCAAAAATTCACCCCACTTAAGTTTATCTGCCTCGTCTTATCCTGTTCCGCATTCAAGGTGGGTGTGACCAAAGAATCCACATGCACCACAAAAGCGAGGAGTCTTTTCGTATTTTACTTGGAAGAACTCGCACTGGCCTTGCCGGGAGATAGTCACAAAACGGGCTAGTGCCTTCCTTACATCAAGCCTCAAACGGACCCTAACAAAATTACCAGCACCATTGACATTAGTCTCAACTTTCATGACCTTCCCAATCTTCTTCTCTATTAAATTTTTGATCAGCACCTCATCTCTATAGCCTACCGGAAGCTTATGAATTTGAATCCATGTTGCAAAATAGTTTAGATCAACAGACTCCGGGTCAGATAACCCATCATAGTTCTCGATACACACCGCACTCTGATAGAAAATCCATGGTCCACCTTCTTCCACCTTAAGCCAATCTCCCAAGAAAAAACACTGTATTGTAAACATGTTACCTTCTAGATGCTGGAACTTCACCTCCTTCGCTGGGCTCCAGGCCACCCTCATGTGTTGCTCAAAAGTTTGGGGGCTGAAGAAATTTGTTGTATGGACCTTCGCCAAGGCCATCCACTTGATCCCCTACCTCGGAGCCGTGTCATGTTCCTCGAACACAAGATCGTCTATCTCATCTTCCTCAAAACCCAGGCGTTGCAAAAGGGCATCGATAGCCTTAGGATGTTGGATACCCGATCCCCCATCATGATTCGATGAACTCGTAGAGCTTGCCATGCAGGTTCAAACCCTAGCCGCAGAACGACTAGGTCGGTTGCAACCAAGACCTCTCGTCTTGGAAAACTGATTGAGTGTTGGTGATGGAACCCGGACTGCCTCAACCCGATGAGAGGAAGAGACTAATCCGAGGAAGAATCAGACTCCACGCCGGCGATCAGGCAGTGGAGGCCCTAACCCTAGTCGCCCTGGCGAATGCCAGAGCCTAGGTCTATGAAGCGGTATTTTTTCGATCTTATCAATCTTCGTCCCTGATAATATATGTCTAACAGACACATAGTGCCTTCTTACCATGTATAATGCTCTTCATCCTTACACCTCTGAGCTATTTTAGGCTGAAGTGTGTGCGGTTCTAGAGAATAAATTGTTCCTCTCATTCTGGAGTGTGTGCATAAGATTCTAATTGTGGGACGTGAGCAGACCCATGCCGAGAGACGTGACAGGGAAGAGTCATGTACCGTTTAAACCTGTCGGTGTTTTATCACGTATTAACCACAATGTGGGCCCAATGCAACCGATGTTCTACAAAATGCAGAGATAATATTTTGAACAAATTTGTATGGAGAGATAAGGCATGCGGCCAACGGAAAGCACGGCGAGTCTGCCTACAGCAGGTTTGGCATGGTCGTACATCCCGGCGAGTCTGCTGCAGGTTACTAGTTCGACGACCGTCTATTCCCGGACAGATGCCCTTAGCCCCGCGCTTGACGGAAAGGTTTAGTTTGGCGACCGGCGTACTGCTCAGTCAGGTCGCCAAGTTCAGCAGCCGGACCAGCTAGCCCGCACACACGACCTGAGAGCATCTCCACTCGTTAGGTGAACCTAGGCCCAAAATCCGAATCTTTTTCTGGTCGGACGGCACAAGTTTTCGGTCTGAATATGCCTAGTTTCCGCTCGTGTATCAAGGCCGAGTATCTAGGCAAACACAAAATAGCGATATATTTGAATCTTTATCGTTCCCGCCAGCGAGTGCTTGGCCACAAGGTGTTTGACATATACGCCCACAAGTTCGGCGACAGATTTTTATTACATAATAGGGGAAACGACTTTTAGTCGTCGATGGGGATGGACTCCTGCGGTGTGGCCGACGCAGCGTTGTTGTCCGTCTCGCCGGTGAAAGCCGCCGGGTCGGAGGAAGTCGAAGCAGAGCTCGGCGTGGGGGCGTTCGGCGCAGGCACGTTCATGCCCTGCAGGATGGCCTGACGTTGCGCCATGTACCAGGCCTTGACCGGCGAGCTCATCTTCGACGTGTCCTCACCGTCCATGAGGAACTTGAGGACCGTATTGCGCTTTTTGGCAGCGTAGTTGGCCTTCTTCTCGGCGAGGTTGGCCTTGATGAGGGCCACATTTTCCCCTTGTGTCTCGATCAGCTTCTTCCAGCGCTCCTCGCTCTTCTCAGCCCTCTTCTCGGCCTGCCCCCTCGTGTCGGCGATGCATTTCCCGATCGAAGCCTGCAGACGCTCGGCGGGAGGTCCGGCGGCCTTGAGCATCTTCACATTCTTCTGGCCGAGCTCAGGTCTTCCTTCGCTGGCAGCAGCTATCGGGGCCTCAGGGTTTTAGACGCCGGCCTTGCTCTTGGAGAGACTCAAGCGAGTGTCCCGCCACTTCTCGCAATACTCGATTTTCTCGAAGACATGATGGAACTTGAACTCCATATTCATGTCCTCTCGAAACAGAGCAAGTGCACGACGCAGCTGCAAAATGAAAGTGTGTCAAGTTTGTCAAAATGGATGAGAGTGCATGATAAAGATAGTGTTCGCGAGTACCTTGTTGTCCATGTTTTCCCCACTGGCCTGTGTGCGGTCGACCTCTTCCACGCAGATATGCCACTTGTTGTACGCAGTCTGGATGATCGCCCAATGGTTGGTTATTGCCTTCTCCCCTCGCTCCATGTGGATCTTGCGATACTTTGGGTCGCACATGCTTCGCTCATCGAATGCTACCTTCACGTGCCGCCAATAATTGTCGGAATTTTAGTTTGCACCGGTGATCGGATCCATGCTCACCGTCTTCCAAGCTTCGGCGAGGCAGGTGTCCTCCGCGACGGTCCATTTGAGCCGAGCGTCCGCCGAAGTGCCCGGCTTCTTCTTCCCCTTCTTGCCTTTCGCCTCAGTCTCGGCGTCCTCTGGCTGCGTCTTCTCGGCCTGCGTCTCCTCGGCATCGATGTCGGCGAGGTCCTGGGACTCGATGCCGCGCTCGGTGTCGGCCCGGGTCTGCTCTTCCGTTAAGAAGGAGGGGTGGTTGGAGGCCGAGCCTGTTGCGATCAAGTCCTCCATGTATGCCTCGGACGTCATGCCGGCCGGAAGTGCGTCCGACATTCCGCCGAACAGGTTGCGTGCCTCGGCCTCGCCGAAGGGCGCTGTAGCATCCCAATTGTCTAACAATTGCAATGCTACTAGCCTAGTCTATATAAATGCTACTTCATATATATAATTGTTGCATCATCATTATATCATGCTCATGTCATCATGCCACCTTGCATTTGAGCATCATATAAAACCTCTTCTTGATTTGGTTCTTCTCTCATATGCATTGTCAATTGTATTTTCCTCTTGATATTGTATTTGGTTATTGATATATTGTTTAAATGCCCAAGTTGAGTTGGGGGCATATCTTTTATTCCACTCCACCACCTTTTCTTTCACCACCTTATAATTCTACCACCCTAATTACCCATGGGCTTTCATTTTATTTTATTTTGGCATTTACTCTAGCTCATGTGGGTTGGGATGGATCCAATTCTAGCTCCACATGCTCCCATGTATGCACCATATTGTTTCCACATTATTGGTTTATGAGAGTCACATGGCCACCTTTGCATGCCTTGTGAGTGGAACCTTTCCCTAGCTTCCATATGGGTTGTTTTGGGGTTATTATCATGTTGGGATATTTTTGGGCTTACTAAATACCTAGTGGCACCTACACACTAGCATGTCCCATTTGTATTCAAATATGGTCATCCCCTTTCACTCCACATAGAACAATCCTTCAATCCTTAGCTTGGCCCTTACCCCATATTTTGGAATACATATGTATAAAAGCCATGAATAATTATTTTGTTTTCACAAGATTAAGACATGGCATTTAATGCATTTGCATGGGCCATGCAAGGGCCACCACATTCTAGTCTTTTGGATTTTATTTGAATTCTTGAGTGGATCATCCCCTATCCCTCTCTCCTCTCTTTTGCCACCTCTTGTTTTGGTCATGTTTCAAACCATAGCTACCACCACATCTCTCTCTCTAATCCCTCCTCTCTATCCAAACCCTAACCCTAATCACCTACACCTCTATCACCATCTATCTAACCTACCCTCTCTAACCCTCCCACCTTTCCTTGCTAACCAAGATCAGCCCCACCAGCATCACCACGACCTGGCCCTCTCCCCTGGACCCCTCTCTTTCCTCTTTAAGCCTTGAAGAAAGGGTGAGAGAGAAGCCTCCACCCACCGAAGCCATCCTTCCTCCCCTTTTGCAAAAGCAAGCAACAAGGCATATCTATCCTCATCAACCACTTTCCCCATCTCCTGCAAGATCGCCGTCTCCCCATCTTCTTTCCCTTCTGTCGCCGCTATGGCCAGGCTAGAACCCTAGCTCCTGCTTTCTACCTCGTCGGTGACCTGCGGCTGGCGTGGCTTGCCACCTCGACCAGGAACTTCGGGTGGGCATGCTGGACCTTCTCGTAGCTGGGAGCGAACCTAGAGTACCAACATGTCGTCGTCCTCGTCAACCCAACAGCTCACCCAAGCACGCACGGATGCAGCGACATGGAGGGCGCCAAGGACGCGCGCGCGCGTGGACACTGTCCCGTCTACTTCTTCTCTGGCCTCGGCCTTGGCAAGGACCGCATCACGCCTAGGTGAGCTCCCCTCCACTTCCCTGGTACCTCCTCCACCCCTTATCCCTGTACCCTTCAGCTTCTATGTCCTTCGCCCCGCTCGACACCCTGCCTCCCTGCCGCGCGCGCCCGCGAACAGCACGCGCAGCTTGCTCTCACCTCTTCCTCGCCAGATCCCAGATGCTGTAGTCTTCCTACGAAGAAACTCCCTGAGCAAAAAACAGAGTAGATTGTCCCCTTTGTCCATTGCAAAAGGAATCACGCAAAACGGTGGTCGGTATCTCTCAGACTCTTCTGACGAAGTTTGTCCAATTTCACTATGTTGCTGTGATTTTCAAAGTGCAGTTTCGTCAGTTTTTCCACGTGTTTTCCCCTCTGTTCCTCTTTGATTCCCGACGCATAGAGTCCTCCGATGGAGAGAACCTAAACACGAAAGTCGTAGGACTATGTCCCTTCTACAACTTTGGTTTTTACGGCGTCCCAAAAATCCCGGTGGTTTGCTCGCCATCGTCTCCCCAAAACTTGGTTCAGCTAGCTTGTTTTGCCAATCGAAGTTCAGTTCTTCCCGTTAGGTCTTGATGGTTTTGCAAAAACCCCCCTTGAGCTTTCTCTTTCTAAACCGCACTCCCCTGGATCGCCCACGTGTCGCCCACCGGCTGGCCGCGCGCGTGCGTGGCCCTGCTCTGCCCCTGGCCCGCCTGTCATCCTCCTTGGGTAGAAAGCCAGCGAGTGACAAAAGTCCAGAGAACCTTTTTTCTGAATTCAAATTGAATCTTGTTTATATTCTGTTTAAATTTAACTAATTCATAACTTTCAAATGATTTGGAGTTTGAATTCAAACTCTATATGAAATATGTTTTGTTTTTGAATGTTAATTCAAATCTTTAGTCAAATATTTTCAGAACTAATTCAAACTAGTCAAACCTTTGACTTTGACTCCATTTGACTAATTTTGACTTTAAAATAAATTTAAATTCATAATTCCAAATATTACAAATAATATATGTTTTCAAATCAGAAAAATGTGAGGTTTTCAAATATGCTATCCAAAATATATTTTGAACACTTTAAATTTCAAGTTGACTAAAATTACAATAAAATGCCCTTCCCCCTTAATTAATTAATAACTTTTGAATGATAACTCCAAATTTAGCAAATGATATGTCTAAAATGATCAGCTCGACGAGACCTTTCTGTTTATGCATTCCATGTTCTGTTTTGCAGCATGCATCATATAAATATAATGTAAACAGCAACTAATATGAGGATAAAATGTGGCCAAAACTCAATAAAATGTTTATTTCTTGTATTCCACACCTCACCCATGCCATGCTACATTATTGCCATGCAACTTGTGCATCATTCATCATGGCATGATTGTTTGCTTGACGCATTTTATTCCTATGCTTGTGCACTTTATTTATGTTGTCCCTTATTTGTTTGGTTCTTCTTCGAATAGACGCTGAGCAGGGGATATATCAAGAGAACCAGGAGCACTACCCAGATCCTTCTCTCGCTTCAACTGAGCTGCCAGGCAAGCACTACCACATGCTTGCATACATATAGTACCTATTGCCTCCATCTTATTCTTGCATCATTGAGTCGCGATTGCATTAAACTGAATCCCAAGTATTGCATAGCCTTTACTTTTAAACCCCACCAAGCTTGTTCCCCATCCCATGAGCCATTACTACAGGAGTTGTTTGAGCCATGCGAGTCGTAGAACAGCATGTGTAGGGTGTGTGAGTGTCTGATGAATAACGAGGTACCTAAACAACTTAACCTGAGTAGTAATGGGATAACTAATGAAAGTGGCACCGGTGAGCAATATCTGCTATTTGGTTTTTCCTGCTCACTTGTGTCCCGTAGGACCCCGAGTACTTGATTCTTGTTCCTTGAATATTCGCGCTATCCACATCCGGGAGGCTTATGGGACCCCCCTGAGCCAGAGCTTGATTCCGTCTTATTTCTTGGGGCCACAAACTAGTTTGAGGTTTTATTTACTATCATGTACTTATGCCATGCTTTACTGCTTTATTTACGATTGTGCGAGGAGCACCTGTACTGTTTAGGATCGGGACACGATTTCGCGGTATCGACAAGCCCGAGTTTTCGGGTTCCCAGTCGTTTACAGCCGTCCACCCAAACCTTGAGTCCGTCTCGGGGTCAGCTAACTTCGTTGCGGGTGTACTCAATGGGGTGGCCCCCTGAAATATTTCTGAATCTTGTGATTGCTTTGTCGTGAAGGCCTCGTTGGGTTTTGATTTGGTTTTTCCGAGGTTGATCGAGTGTGTGTTGCTATTTGTGAACCCCTGTAGGGTAAAACTTTCTGAAAGCCGTGTCCGCGGTTATGGACGACTTGGAGCACAGTTTCTCGATCATAGACAAGTATAACTAAAGTACCGCTCTTAATTTGACTAAGTAACTGACTAGTAAATAGTGCAACACTCATGGAATGGTTAATAAAACTACCAACGGATGGGGGGGTTGTTCGTCCGCTTCCTCGTTGGTAAGCGAGGAGGAGGATGGATCTGTTAATATTACCGTTATAACTGTTGTTATTAATTCACGGACATCCGTCTATCTTTGGTTAGGCGGATGGTTAGCGAGTTTCTATAGAACTGTTAGGGTTTATCTTTTGCTGCAATTGCGTCACCCCAGGTTGTGTCCCCTTTAGAGGCATAAAGACTTGCTGAGTACCCCTAGGGTCTCACACGATAAATTATTTGATTCAGATGAACAGGTACACTCACGAGATGGATACTGGGTGGAGGAGATGGACGATGTGGGCAACGATCATTCGGTGTAGAGATTCCGGGAACGGGGATCCGTGAGATCTGTGGGCGGGATGTGTTTATTTATGGGGCATCTTATGCCGATCTGCTTCTTATCCGTACTCGGATCTTGTTTGCCGTTTCCGCCTGATACTCTGATGTTTGATGTATGAGGAGATATCCTAAACTATTATATCTATCTAGGACATTTGAATCTTGCCGTATGGCGTTGCTATATTTCCTTTCTTTTTAGATGGAATGACTTTGATGTACTGTTGTATGGTGGCTTGCATACATACTCATTTGTGTATGTAGTTGATCCCTTCGCCTGCCGATTACGCCGCCCGTTCTTGTCCCGATGATTGGAAATGGTTGGGACGGCCGAAAGGTCTACCTGTGAGTGGCATTTGGGCCCCACCGTACTATTTCAACCATTTCCGCTCATCCAGGCTTGTAACTACGAGCGTAATTCACCGAGGTAGTTACAATTGGTATCAGAGCCATCCCGACCTTCAGGGTCTTAGCCAAATGGTCGTTGTCAGTCTAGCAAATATTTTTGGTAGCTATGTATACTAGGGAAAAACAAAACGCGAGAGTAGGACTGCTTCCACTTTTCTTCTTACCCACCCACCCACCCTTTTCTGGTAAGGAAGTGTAACGTTTTCAATCCTCTTCTTAAAAGTTCAAACTAGGATTCACGTGTTCTGGGTTTCCGTAGTACCATAGAAAGTGTGTGTGTGTGTGTGTGTGTGTGATTCCTTGTCTATCTGTTGTATCCAACATGTTATCTTTATCTGCCTTTGGTTATCAACTGTTGGTACATTCCATACTGACAGGCTTTTAAATACCGGCGCGATCTATCTGACTCCTTGTTAACCGGTGCCATCTTCTTAAGGGTGTCCTTCCTTCTAGCAACTCCACATTCTGTGAAACCATCAGGTAGCGATTAGCAACTATTGGTATACCGCTACCTGATAAGTGTTTTTGCGCATCTATTGGTATTTTAATGCCGAAAAATGCGGAAAATTTTTCTTTGATACATCTGTGCTTCCACACTCCTTTTCAGTCGTGTGTGAAACATTATATATCTCCCTTTTTATCAGCATGTCCATGCTAACTCATTCTTTTGTCACCGGCGCTTAATCCTACAGTTTCAGTTCATCTCCAATTCTCTTGGGCTAATTACATAACATGTGTCGATCCGATGCTGGTGATTGTAATTTGGTATTCGGCATAGCTATATTACACTCATGATAAGTGTCATATCGATCTGAATGACGGAGTGGAATATGGAAAATGCAATCACCCTATCCTTCAAATGGTGACGGTTATCTCCTGTGATTTTGAGTACACCGCGATCATATCTATGCATATTCAAGCGTCTTTGGCAATACAGAGTTTCTCCAAGCACTACGGCGGTCTATCATCTGTCCATCATGCTGCACATCCTTTTGAACCCCAGATCTGCACAATTCTTCTGGATACGAGGGAATCGCATCTTTTCGTCTCTGATAGCTTTGCTTAAGGTATGAGCTATCATCGGTTCTTATCCAAGATCTCTTTATCTTTGTAAACGGTGATCCGATCGACAATGTGAACCAGGGGACATCTCTTTTTCTTCCGAAGGACCAGATAATCTATTCTTCCAGTGCATCTTCTTCAACACGAACCCGTGCTCTTAATATTGATCTTTCTAAGAGCGTTGAGCTCAGAAAGTGTTTCGAGCATTTGTTCGTTCTCCCGCCTCTTGAACTTGGTATTCTGGGAATATCTTGTTAATCCATGGTGGTATATGTTGATAATATGCTTGCCTATTCGATATCTATGGAAGGACATGGAAGATCATCTGTGTCTCTATAACATCCCAGATTCTGTGTTTGGATGTTATTAGTGTCATGCATCATCCTTGCATCATTTGCATCTTACATTTGAAACATTGCAACTACAAAAAAATCATAACACATAAAACCTATACATTATTCCCATAAGTGAGCACCCTTGATGTATTAGATTGATCCTTCCAAAAATCTTGTAAAACAGTAAGCCATGGTCCTATGTTGACCACCTCAATTTTTTGAGAATTTAGAAACAAATTTCATTAATTTTGGACCTAGTTTGCAAAAGTTATTAGGGTTTTTATGAAAACAGAAAAGGAAAAATGATTAAAGGAAAAAAAAGAGGAGGACCTATCTAACTGGGCCGCAGCGCAGCCCACCAGCACCCGCCAGGCGCCGCAGCCCAGCACTGGGCTGCTCCTCCCCTCGATCGCTGACGCGGGGGTCCCACCCGTCATCTCCCTCCTGGAGACCGCGGCGAACATGACTTCCGGCCGCGCCGGACTCGTACCCGCGCCGGACTCGGCCGCCCCCTCGCCCACGTCTCCGCCCCATATAACCCCCCTCCACCCTCGGCCTCACCCCGCCCGATTTCCCCCTTGCGGAACCCTAGACGACCGACGATCCGCGCCGCCGCCGTCGGGTTGACCTCGCCGAGACATTCGGGACCACCTCTCGCTCCTTCCTTCCCCTAGAACTGCTCCTCGTTCACCACTGATTCGCGCCGTGCGCCTTTCCCTTCCTCTCTCGCAGAAGAAGAACGGCGGGACGCTGCTGCCAGCCGAGGAAGCAAGGCGAGGCGATGAGGACACGAGCGTGACCGCGAGAGCCGGGCGAACCTCGTCGACCCCGCCACGGTTCCAGGGACCCGCCGGAGCACCGCCGCCGTCGACCACTGACGCCACCGCCGTCCGCACCGCCGTCACCACCTTGTAAGTCGCCGCCGCCCTTCTGACCGTCGGATTTAGATTGGACGCGCACGATTAGATCAACGCCGAAGGGGTACCGTCGAATAACGACGTGCCACGTGGCTGCGCGCGTCAGCACGCACGCGCCAGCGCCGCGTCACCCCCCCCCCCCCCCCCCCGTTGCCAGCTGGACCAATCGGACAGTGACACCTGGCCAGGGTTTAAGTAGGATTTAGATCTAATTGCAGAATAGATTTAAAACTTGCGAAAATCATATAAAATCAAATATTTGTCCAAATCTGGCTTGTAATATACCGTTGGATTCCTAATTTTATGTAGAATCCAAATCTATAATAATATTGCAGGTTTGCATTAATGTTTTAGGTGTAGTTTTTAATCATTGGATTAGAGGGTTTTAATCTACATAAAAATAATTGAAATTCCTTTTTGTTTGAATCTTGTTGTAATAATTTTGTTTCCACAATACCTACTGATCCAAATCTTCAAGCTCTGCTTAGGATTATTAGATCTAACTTGGGGCTATTTAGATGGTTTGATCTCCTATAATCCTCGTTATTGTTTTAGCGATTCAAATTAGATCTAAACCCTTGGGAAAATAAATCCTAGTGACACCCTTACACTATCACAACACAAACTTGCTACCTCGATCAATTTAACCAACCTTGCATAAACTACCATGTTGCATGCATGCATGTTTTCCTTTGTGCATGCTTTGAGCAAGTTGTGATCAATTCTATGTTTGTGAATCGTTAGATTGCTCGGAGTGTGCTAAGGAGTGCTATTGTGTAGAGTGCTGCTCGGATCAAGGCAAGTTACACCACTTGTTCATAATTTTTGTCCCAGTTTTGATTCTATGCATGTGATCTTCAAAACTCTATAGTATGCATGTGTAGGATGTTCTAGTAGAATTTTTCCTTAGTATTATTTTGCAAGTGCGATAATTTTGTAGTATGCCATGAGTAGCTCTATACTTAGGATTTCCCATCCTAATAGGTTACCCCTGCTTTTACTAAGTATTGCTTGCTATGCTATATATACAAAGTACCGTTGGGGGGGTTCGAAAGAAAAAGAATTTTTCTAAGTATAAAGGCTCTCTAGAGCAAACTTTTCTTCTCAAATCCACTTCAAAATAAAACTAAGCTTTCTTCTGGGCGGAATGGTTGTCGGGACAACGAGTGAGATTTTGGTGGAGGACGGCCGCCCAGGAATCAAAGAAGTCTGCCATGTTTCAGAATTCAGAAGCTTCCAGTGCAACCACAATACATTATGGGCTCTGTCTTGGCCTAGTACTTAGTGGGAAACCTCACCTGGGTACCAACATTTGGAGGTTCTTGGCACGGTTGGATCCGGAAGGTAGAGGGGCTACTAAGGGAAAGCCTCGCCATGGTCTTGTTTGTAAAAGGACTTGATCGTGGATTGTGGGTAAAGTGCACAAACTCTCGAGAGTATTGAAATCTGATCGATCAGCCGTGTTCACGGTAACAGAACAACAATGAGCGTCTGAAGGATGGAGCCTCTAAAGGATCTTCCTCTCTCTTTTCTAAAAACAAAGTTTTGAAAAACCCCATGGCGTGCGTAATATCGCTAATGGGTGGGAATTTGGGAACTTGGTGTGTAATATCCAAGTGACGCTTGGTGCGTAATATCCGAGTGTTTGGTTGTTTGGACACTTGGTGCGTAATATCCTCGTGTGCCACTCGACCTTATTTTATCTAAGCAAATGTTTACAAAGTAGGACAATCCTCTCTTCTTCTCTCTACTTAAGAAAATTAGCTTTGAGCAAATGAACTCTACAGCCTATACCAGCCTTGCATGTAGAGATAGTCTTTTCTCTCCTTGGTGTAATTTGCCAATACATTCAAAGTATTGACCCAACTTGTTGGCTGCACGTCTTATGTGCAGAATCCGAAGATTGAAAGGTGCGTAGGGATCGCGGGTCTACACTCGACAAGCCTGGGGCGTTGATGGACTCATGCTGCTTTTATGTTTCCGCTGTTATTTGAGCTAGCATAATGCTAAGCAATCCTTGTAATAAATTCATACTCTGGATTCTCCGTGTAATAAAGACTTTGTGTTTTACATGATATTTCATCTACTGTGAGTGCTAGCTATTGATCCAGGGACTAGCATGTTAATCACAGGGACTTAGGATCCTTACCGATCCGAGGCCGCTACAGTCTCTTTCTCTCGAGCTTCGTGAGCACTGCCTGTGTGCAAAGTCTCAAAGTGAGAATTCTGACTTTTTGAAGTCACATATCTCGACCACGTCCTTCTGCTAGATACATTACTTCAACTCTGGAATCAGCAAGTCCATTGTTAATTCCATCCTCCATCTTCAACCAATCCGGAGTTGTTCCTTGTTGGCAAGTTATCATCGTCGTTCTGCTGGAGATTTCCTCAAGGCTGCTAAATCTCTCTCAATCAGTTCAAGAAGAACATGGAGTTCTTTCACCTCAATCTCGTTAAGTAATCTCTTGAAACACTCTCATTCTATCATCTATGCTCAATCCACCGGAGGCCATGAAGATTTTTTAGATCTTGTATTCCTTCTGTTCAAGTGGTGTTATCTTTTTCTATATCTGTGAAATCTTGCAGTTGTTCTCCGTAATCTTCCTTTATATCTTTCCGGTGGCTTGGTACTTCCGACATGACGACAACATCATCATCTTTATCTATCTATGAATCCGGCGAATCGTTTGCATCTATCCTTGTTTTCTAACGAAGTTCCATGAGTTACTGTCAATACCTTCAGTCTGTTTCGGTAGTGGGGTTGCATGGTTTTCTTATTCATGTGCGGAGAAATGCTTTGAGTGCGGGATGGAGTAGCTACCATACCACTACTCTTATCATTCGCTCTTGTACATTGAATTGGTGAATTAATGTGATTTCACTCATTCCACGGAAGTTAGAAGTGGCCTTTATCCCTTGATATTTTTACTTCCGTCCTTGTTTTTCCGGAGTGCTCTCTCGAAGTAAGTAATCAATAATCTCTTGTTGGTGACCTGTCTATTCTAGATGGAGCAAAATCTTCAATTATCTAGTGGAAACAAACGCAAACCTCTTTTCTATCCTCGTCTTTCTACCGATGCTCGATATCCCCAAACAAGATTAAAGGAAACTATCTCTCTCTTTGTTTCATCAATTCTTTTTCTGTGGTAAAGCCAATTATGGTTGATGCCATCAGCCGCAAATCTATTGCGTTAGCCTCAAGGCTAAAGAAAGCAATAAGTATCTCTACAATAAACCCCAGGTCCTGCATATTCTTTGCTTCTCGGGATTCCACCATGATCTGGCTTCACATCCATCTCTGGAAGATATATCTGCGCACCTAAATTGCGTGATCCTTGGTTCTTACCGGCGCAACAAGAATCTAATCCGACGATGTCTAACTAAATCTTTCTGTTGTTATCAAGGGGCTCTATTGTTTGAAGGCAATATTGTTTCCGAACTTCATTTCTCAAATCCGAGAGAAGATACGATGCTATTGTAATAATGGTTCAAAACCTCTCCAATCTAGCTCCTTTTTTCCGGCGAGACAAAGATTTATCCTCTCTCGTATCGGTAAATCTTTAATCTTAATGGTGTGTCTTTCTTTATCCATGATACATCATCTTCTCCTTTTCTTTCACAAGTGGTTCTAGTCTTTTATCATGTTCTTGAGAAAACCGGAGCTATGCCCATCCTATACTTCTTATCTCACGACAATCCTTCAACTCTTCTAACCCGTTGTTTCTCAAACAAAACGCAAGACTCGCAACAAGTCTAGCAAGTTTTGCAAGGTGTAGTGGTCGCACCATTCCGTCGTTCATCAACTTTGGAACGTGAGGGTCACCTTCGTTCGAACACCCGCCTCTCCTTGTGTTGTTTTCTTTTTCCTAGGAATCTCGGGGCGAGATTCTTGTTTAGTGGGGGAGAGTTGTAGCATCCCAATTGTCTAACAATTGCAATGCTACTAGCCTAGTCTATATAAATGCTACTTCATATATATAATTGTTGCATCATCATTATATCATGCTCATGTCATCATGCCACCTTGCATTTGAGCATCATATAAAACCCCTTCTTGATTTGGTTCTTCTCTCATATGCATTGTCAATTTTATTTGCCTCTTGATATTGTATTTGGTTATTGATATATTGTTTAAATGCCCAAGTTGAGTTGGGGGCATATCTTTTATTCCACTCCACCACCTTTTCTTTCACCACCTTATAATTCTACCACCCTAATTACCCATGGGCTTTCATTTTATTTTATTTTGGCATTTACTCTAGCTCATGTGGGTTGGGATGGATCCAATTCTAGCTCCACATGCTCCCATGTATGCACCATATTGTTTCCACATTATTGGTTTATGAGAGTCACATGGCCACCTTTGCATGCCTTGTGAGTGGAACCTTTCCCTAGCTTCCATATGGGTTGTTTTGGGGTTATTATCATGTTGGGATATTTTTGGGCTTACTAAATACCTAGTGGCACCTACACACTAGCATGTCCCATTTGTATTCAAATATGGTCATCCCCTTTCACTCCACATAGAACATTCCTTCAATCCTTAGCTTGGCCCTTACCCCATATTTTGGAATACATATGTATAAAAGCCATGAATAATTATTTTGTTTTCACAAGATTAAGACATGGCATTTAATGCATTTGCATGGGCCATGCAAGGGCCACCACATTCTAGTCTTTTGGATTTTATTTGAATTCTTGAGTGGGTCATCCCCTATCCCTCTCTCCTCTCTTTTGCCACCTCTTGTTTTGGTCATGTTTCAAACCATAGCTACCACCACATCTCTCTCTCTAATCCCTCCTCTCTATCCAAACCCTAACCCTAATCACCTACACCTCTATCACCATCTATCTAACCTACCCTCTCTAATGTAACACGCTCAGAATCGGACCTATGCAAGTTTTAGCGAAATTCGCCAAACCCGCATATGAACGATTCAAAGGTGCCCACCAGGCACTTTCGTGCGGGTGGAAAACGAAGCAATAACATTACACAACAGTCCTCGATGGGACCCATAGAACAGATATATATACAACAGGGACTCAAAGAGTCAAGAATACAGATATAATATACAAAGATCCAAATCACCTTGACAAATGAGAGAGCGTCCGACTACGGACAAGATGCAAATGGGGCTAAGAGCCCTGAAGAATAACCAATGGCGTCCATAACCCTGCCCAGGCCAAGCCGGAAGGGTAACCCTGCTAACGACGTCGATCTCAGAACCTGCTTAAACAAAAGGGGTGCCGACAAAGGGCAAAGGGAAAAGAGGAGCGTCAGTACTGAGGCCAGTACACGGCGAGTCTAGAATTCGGCGGTCCTCGCCTACATAGGTATGGTGGACTGAGCGGCAGCGGCAGCATGCACTAAACAACCTATAGAGACTCGATACAACTGGCGGCAATCAGAGAGGGGTAAGAAGGACCTATCCGGAACCAAACTGATACTATCAACAAACAAACCCATCCTGGCGTTTCCCCCTCGAGACCAACGAGGAAGTCAACCGAGGAACTCACACAGTTGGCAGTTTTACTTATTCAGTTATAGTTGCGGCACTTTACTAGTCAGGTTTAGATAATCGTCCTGATAAAGTAAGCAGTGGGCACTTTTAGTTAACCATTCCGTGATAGTGGCAACACTTACTAGTCAGATACAATTAGCATGAGATAACCCAAAAACCCAGCAGTTGTTGGCACTTTTATTTAGCCATTCCGTTGTAGTTATCATACTTACTAGTCAGGTACAATGGTCGCAAGCGACACTCCAAACAAGCAATTGTGGGCAGTATTAATTAGCCATTCCGTTATAGTGAAGCTGATTACTAGTCATTATAAAGTCAAATTTATAGCAATAAACTTTAGTTATGCTTGTCTATGGTCGAGATACTGTGCTCCAAGTCGTCCATAACCGCGGACACGGCTTTCCGAAAGTTTTACCCGGCCGGGGTGCACCAATAGCAACACACACTCGATCAACCTCGGAAAAACCAAATCAAAACCCAACGAGGCTTTCACGACAAAGCAATCACAGGGTTCAGAAATATTTCAGGGGGCCACCCCTTGGAGTAGACCCGCAACGAAGTAAGCAAGCTCCGAGACGGACTCAAGGTTTGGGTAGACGGCTGTGAACGACTGGGAACCCAAAACTGGGCTTGTCGACACCGCGGAATCGTGTCCCGCACCTAAACAGTACAGTGTGCTATACATCGCACAATCGTAAATAAAGCAGTAAAGCATGGCATAAGTACAGGATCGTAAATAAAACCTCAAACTAGTTTGTGGCCCCAAGAAATAAGACTGAATCAAGCTCTGGCTAAGGGGGGTCCCATATACCTCCCGGATGTGGATAGCGCGATAAATCAAGGAACAGGTATCAAGTACTCGGGGTCCTACGGGACACAAGTGGGCGTTCGGAAACCAAATATTATCTATCACCCACCGATGCCTCTGCTTACTTCAATTTTAGTTGTTAAACAGGAATTAAAGTGAACGATAAGTAAAACTATGATCATCTCCAACATCAACATGCGGCATTACTCCAACAACTGTGGCACTTGACAACACGCAACAGCACTTGAGCAAGCGACTTCGACGCGCAAGTCCAACTATCTACCAAACAACAGGTAATAGGATGTGTCCAAGGCAATATAAGGCTGCAAGGGATATCACGGGTACGAAACTAGAGCATCGCGACACAGGTAGCAATAGATCAACAGGAGGGAATAAATACTATAAAAGTAAGATAGGTAGAAAGGGGGAGATGCTCGCCTGAAAAACATTGCCGAAGGTTCATCCGAAGATCGGGGCGAAGCTCACATCAACTCAACGGCCTTATCCGCGAAGAAGCAAAACACTAGAAGAAACACCGGATGCGCTATTTAATACAACGGCAGAAGATCGGCATGATGCATGTATGATGTATGGCATGGCAAGGTGCGATGCGATTAGGTCATATTAAGCGGAACCTGGGTCCCGACAATTAATTAGGTAGTTCATGTTGTTTAGCTACCCCGCAATTTAAATGTTGTTTAACAAGGCAGAATATATCACCGGTTCGCTACACAAGTTTAAATGAGGCCGATATGAGACTGGATTTGCCCGCATATGGGCCCCATATTTAATTATGAGGTGAATCGGCATAAGGCCCCCAAACCACATGACAAGGATGCATGCATGAACAATTAATATGCGACAAGTTGTTATTATATTATAAAATAGGGTTTTCGGGAAGGGGTGCACACATTAGGGGTTCTCGACGAACTTGGGGTTCCGGGGTTCGGGGTCGGTCTCAGGGTCCAGGGTTCGACGGATTCGGTCTCGCGGGAACGTTCTCGCACAACGAGGCAGATCTTGTCGTGCTTTAGGTTCGGGTGCGGTTCTCGGCGAACTGGTCGGTTCCCTGTCGGAGGTCTTGGCGCTTCGGATCGGTCTTCGGTTCGGGGCCTCAGGGTCTTGGGGTTCGCGTCCGTGTGGCGGTCTTGTCGTTCCGTGTAGGCGTCCTCGAGGTCGATGGCGAACTTGTCCGGTACCGGGTTTTTCGGAGATCTTGGCGCGGCATCGGGTGCTGCCGGGTCGGTGTCGATCTTGTCGGGGCCGCGCAGTCGATCTTGGCGGAACACTTCGAGTGACGAAGACCTTGAGGTTCCAAGGGGTTTGGTCCCGTGAGGCAGATCTTGGAGGTTCAACGGGGTCGGGGGAATCGGTCTTCAGATCGAGGCGTCGAGGCTTCGGTTTTCCGTGTAGAAGATCTTCGGTGACTTGTCTGATTTGTAGATTTTGTACACCAACATGTCTTATTCATCTCGCCTGGAGATTTTATCGGAGAGCACAACATCATGACACACCATCTTGTCAACCATCGTGTGGCGCCTTGCTAACCAAAAACCCTGAAGGAAAAACATGCCCTGGAACCTGGCAGAGAAACATCAGAGCACAGGGCGGCGACGACGGCCGCAACACAGGGACCTGGCGCCATGGTCTTGTCGGTCATCAAGGAGGACGAAGAGGAGGTCGGGGCGGCCAACAGGGAGGGGGGACGATGCCGGGCGGCTAGACGACGCAGTCGGCCGGCGATGGGGCCCGTGGCGAGACGAGGCCGACAAGCAGGGGCGGAGAGGGGGTCGCGGCGCGGTCGCAGCGGGGCCGGCACTCGGAGACGGAACGGGGGAGACGGAGGGCCGGCGAACTGTGCAGCGAGGCCGAGGGCGGCGGAGGAGGCCGACACGAGCGGCGGGGAGGTGCTCGGTCCGGCGGGGCTCTGCAGGGGACCGGGGCGCGGGTCGCCGGGTCCGGCCGAGAGAGGGGGAAGAGGAGACCGGCGACGGCGAGGAGGGTTGGTGGGGCGCGGGGAGGAGAGGCAAGGCAGGCCGGCGAGGGGGAGCTCGACGGCGCGGGCGCAGAGGGGAGTCGCGGGGCCGCGGGGAGCGGAGGGGCGAAGGGCGGGAGGAGGAGAGGGCGGCCGCGGCGAGGAGGAGGAGCGCCGCGGGCGGAAGGCGCTCGCCGGAGAGGAGGGGAGGAGGCGGCGCGGACGGGGGAGCTCGGGCGAGGACGGGGAGCCGAGGCGGCGAGGCGGAGGTTGGGGGCGGGAGGAGGATGATGCGGTGGGGGAGAGAGGCGAGCGGGCCGCGGTGGCCGCGAGGAGGGCGGTCGCCGGAGGGGAGAAGGACGGGAGTCGGCGCCGGAGGTTGGAGGAGGCGGCGGTGGGAGGTTGGGGGAAGGGAGGATGCGTGCGGGGGGGAGAGGTGAGCGTCGGGAGGTGGGGGACGGGCAGGGGACGCGGGCCAGGATGGCCAGGGGGCCACGCGGGACCAGGGTGGGGTCGGGGCTGTCGGTGTGGGGTTGTGTGTGTGTTGTGGGTCGGGTAGGGTCCAGGGTGGAGGGAGGAGGTGGGAGAGTGTGTGGAGAGGAGGTGAGGATGAGGTGGAGGCTTCTGATTGGAGGGGAGAGGGAGGGAGGTGAGGTGGCACGATCTGAGTGGTCGGGGTGAGGTGGCCAAAGGGGTGTGGGTAGGGTTTTAGGTAGCTGTAGGATTTGTCTGGTGGACCGATTTAAAAATGGGGGTGGTCGTTCGGGTCGATTCGGCCCGTTCGACTGCCCCCGCTAAACAATTAAACTTTTTATTTGTTTTAAACGGGCCGTATGCAAACCGATAGCGGCCAAAATAATTAATCCGGAGAACCGGGCTTTGCGTTTGAATAAAGATGGGGCGTTTTAGAAAACAAAACGGGCTTGCGAAAATAGTTTTATGCGAACAATGCATGATGATGACGATGCAATGCACAAATTCAACGCGATTTTCTAGTAGTGGTTTTGCGGGATGCCACATCTAACCCTCCCACCTTTCCTTGCTAACCAAGATCAGCCCCACCAGCATCACCACGACCTGGCCCTCTCCCCTGGACCCCTCTCTTTCCTCTTTAAGCCTTGAAGAAAGGGTAAGAGAGAAGCCTCCACCCACCGAAGCCATCCTTCCTCCCCTTTTGCAAAAGCAAGCAACAAGGCATATCTATCCTCATCAACCACTTTCCCCATCTCCTGCAAGATCGCCGTCTCCCCATCTTCTTTCCCTTCTGTCGCCGCTATGGCCAGGCTAGAACCCTAGCTCCTGCTTTCTACCTCGTCGGTGACCTGCGGCTGGCGTGGCTTGCCACCTCGACCAGGAACTTCGGGTGGGCATGCTGGACCTTCTCGTAGCCGCGAGGGAACCTGGAGTACCAACATGTCGTCGTCGTCCTCGTCAACCCAACAGCTCACCCAAGCACGCACGGATGCAGCGACATGGAGGGCGCCAAGGACGCGCGCGCGCGCGTGGACACTGTCCCGTCTACTTCTTCTCTGGCCTCGGCCTTGGCAAGGACCTCATCACGCCTGGGTGAGCTCCCCTCCACTTCCCTGGCACCTCCTCCACCCCTTATCCATGTACCCTTCAGCTTCTCTGTCCTTCGCCCCGCTCGACACCCTGCCTCCCTGCCGCGCGCGCCCGCGAACAGCACGCGCAGCTTGCTCTCACCTCTTCCTCGCCAGATCCCAGATGCTGTAGTCTTCCTACGAAGAAACTCCCTGAGCAAAAAACAGAGTAGATTGTCCCCTTTGTCCATTGCAAAAGGAATCACGCAAAACGGTGGTCGGTATCTCTCAGACTCTTCTGACGAAGTTTGTCCAATTTCACTATGTTGCTGTGATTTTCAAAGTGCAGTTTCGTCAGTTTTTCCACGTGTTTTCCCCTCTGTTCCTCTTTGATTCCCAACGCATAGAGTCCTCCGATGGAGAGAACCTAAACACGAAAGTCGTAGGACTATGTCCCTTCTACAACTTTGGTTTTTACGGCGTCCCAAAAATCCCGGTGGTTTTCTCGCCATCGTCTCCCCAAAACTTGGTTCAGCTAGCTTGTTTTGCCAATCGAAGTTCAGTTCTTGATGGTTTTGCAAAAACCCCCCTTGAGCTTTCTCTTTCTAAACCGCACTCCCCTGGATCGCCCACGTGTCGCCCACCGGCTGGCCGCGCGCGTGCGTGGCCCTGCTCTGCCCCTTGCCCGCCTGTCATCCTCCTTGGGTAGAAAGCCAGCGAGTGACAAAAGTCCAGAGAACCTTTTTTCTGAATTCAAATTGAATCTTGTTTATATTCTGTTTAAATTTAACTAATTCATAACTTTCAAATGATTTGGAGTTTGAATTCAAACTCTATATGAAATATGTTTTGTTTTTGAATGTTAATTCAAATCTTTAGTCAAATATTTTCAGAACTAATTCAAACTAGTCAAACCTTTGACTTTGACTCCATTTGACTAATTTTGACTTTAAAATAAATTTAAATTCATAATTCCAAATATTACAAATAATATATGTTTTCAAATCAGAAAAATGTGAGGTTTTCAAATATGCTATCCAAAATATATTTTGAACACTTTAAATTTCAAGTTGACTAAAATTACAATAAAATGCCCTTCCCCCTTAATTAATTAATAACTTTTGAATGATAACTCCAAATTTAGCAAATGATATGTCTAAAATGATCAGCTCGACGAGACCTTTCTGTTTATGCATTCCATGTTCTATTTTGCAGCATGCATCATATAAATATAATGTAAACAGCAACTAATATGAGGATAAAATGTGGCCAAAACTCAATAAAATGTTTATTTCTTGTATTCCACACCTCACCCATGCCATGCTACATTATTGCCATGCAACTTGTGCATCATTCATCATGGCATGATTGTTTGCTTGACGCATTTTATTCCTATGCTTGTGCACTTTATTTATGTTGGCCCTTGTTTGTTTGGTTCTTCTTCGAATAGACGCTGAGCAGGGGATATATCAAGAGAACCAGGAGCACTACCCAGATCCTTCTCTCGCTTCAACTGAGCTGCCAGGCAAGCACTACCACATGCTTGCATACATATAGTACCTATTGCCTCCATCTTATTCTTGCATCATTGAGTCGTGATTATATTAAACTGAATCCCAAGTATTGCATAGCCTTTACTTTTAAACCCCACCAAGCTTGTTCCCCATCCCATGAGCCATTACTACAGGAGTTGTTTGAGCCATGCGAGTCGTAGAACAGCATGTGTAGGGTATGTGAGTGTCTGATGAATAACGAGGTACCTAAACAACTTAACCTGAGTAGTAATGGGATAACTAATGAAAGTGGCACCGGTGAGCAATATCTGCTATTTGGTTTTTCCTGCTCACTTGTGTCCCGTAGGACCCCGAGTACTTGATTCCTGTTCCTTGAATATTCGCGCTATCCACATCCGGGAGGCTTATGGGACCCCCCTGAGCCAGAGCTTGATTCCGTCTTATTTCTTGGGGCCACAAACTAGTTTGAGGTTTTATTTACTATCTTGTACTTATGCCATGCTTTACTGCTTTATTTACGATTGTGCGAGGAGAACCTGTACTGTTTAGGATCGGGACACGATTTCGCGGTATCGACAAGCCCGAGTTTTCGGGTTCCCAGTCGTTTACAGCCGTCCACCCAAACCTTGAGTCCGTCTCGGGGTCAGCTAACTTCGTAGCGGGTGTACTCAATGGGGTGGCCCCCTGAAATATTTCTGAATCTTGTGATTGCTTTGTCGTGAAGGCCTCGTTGGGTTTTGATTTGGTTTTTCCGAGGTTGATCGAGTGTGTGTTGCTATTTGTACACCCCTGTAGGGTAAAACTTTCTGAAAGCCGTGTCCGCGGTTATGGACGACATGGAGCACAGTTTCTCGATCATAGACAAGTATAACTAAAGTACCGCTCTTAATTTGACTAAGTAACTGACTAGTAAATAGTGCAACACTGATGGAATGGTTAATAAAACTACCAACGGATGGGGGGGTTGTTCGTCCGCTTCCTCGTTGGTAAGCGAGGAGGAGGATGGATCTGTTAATATTACCGTTATAACTGTTGTTATTAATTCACGGACATCCGTCTATCTTTGGTTAGGAGGATGGTTAGCGAGTTTCTATAGAACTGTTAGGGTTTATCTTTTGCTGCAATTGCGTCACCCCAGGTTGTGTCCCCTTTAGAGGCATAAAGACTTGCTGAGTACCCCTAGGGTCTCACACGATAAATTATTTGATTCAGATGAACAGGTACACTCATGAGATGGATACTGGGTGGAGGAGACGGACGATGTGGGCAACGATCATTCGGTGTAGAGATTCCGGGAACGGGGATCCATGAGATCTGTGGGCGGGATGTGTTTATTTATGGGGCATCTTATGCCGATCTGCTTCTTATCCGTACTCGGATCTTGTTTGCCGTTTTTGCCTGATACTCTGATGTTTGATGTATGAGGAGATATCCTAAACTATTATATCTATCTAGGACATTTGAATCTTGCCGTATGGCGTTGCTATATTTCCTTTCTTTTTAGATGGAATGACTCTGATGTACTGTTGTATGGTGGCTTGCATACATACTCATTTGTGTATGTAGTTGATCCCTTCGCCTGCCGATTACGCCGCCCGTTCTTGTCCCGATGATTGGAAATGGTTGGGACGGCCGAAAGGTCTACCTGTGAGTGGCATTTGGGCCCCACCGTACTATTTCAACCATTTCCGCTCATCCAGGCTTGTAACTAGGAGCGTAATTCACCGAGGTAGTTACAGGCGCCGAGTTTCCGCCGAAAGGCGGCGGTCCACGACGTAGAGCGGGGCTTGCGTACGCCGGAGAGGTGGAGTAGGGGAGGTTGATGTCCACGCCGAAGGCCGAAGGAGGGCGCGGCGCCGGGCAGGGGAAGATCACATTGGGGTTGAAGCCGCCGTTGAACTCGGGCGACGAGTAGTACCTCTGCCGAGTAGCCGCCTAGCTCTCCTGGAAGCCGGCCGGAGAGATCGGCGAGAATCCGGCGGGTGAGCCGACGCTCGCCTGGCCTCCCCAGTGTGGTGGGTACGGCGCGGCCATCAACGACGAATGCGTGGCCGCCGCCTGCTTCGCCTTCAGCATCGCCTGCTCTTCCGCCGCCGCCTTCACCATCGCCTTCTCCTCCTCTACTTGCTGTTGCCGGAGCTTTGCCCTCTCCTTCCGCTCGGACGACGAGATCTGCCTAGCCTGCTCCTTCTTCTCCCAGTCGGCGGAGGACATGCCCTCCGGCTTGGTCGGCGGCGCTCTCGGCTTCCTCGCCTTCTTCTCCGAGGGTCGATTTGGGTTGGACGAAGCTCTTGGGCGGCATGTCGGGCGGTGAGCTCGGCGGAGCGGCGGGGGTGGGGGAATGGGGAAGAAAGGCAGGAGGGGGGAAGAAAAGGGCGGGAGCTCGGCGAAGTGGCGGGAATGGTGCCTTCTCTCGCCGACAGAGCTAGCCCACACCGGTTTTCGCTGAGTACGGCGTTCCCAAGGCGTACCCGGGATCCTGGGTACGGCCTGGGTAGGCCGGATCAAAACACGCCGAAATCCGGACGAAAATAGGTTCCTGAGTACGCGACTGGACCGATTTTCGGCGTCCGGACCAAAATTCGGCGTCCGGACCGGTGTCCTAGGTAGGCGAGTGGAGATGCTCTGAGGAGCAGCTAAGATCGGATACAAGAAAAATACTCCCTCGGGTCCGAATTAACGACCGCATGCCCTGTACAAATGAACTTTTATAAAACAAACCCGCTCAGATTCAAATCGTTCAAAATTCACCTACATTCAAAATTCTAATTTTGAAATCAAACTCCGCCCGCGATCCAAGCGTCCGCCCACGATCTCTGGCGCCTGCGATCTCCGATCCAGATCCCGCTCCAGTTCCACTCCCCGTCATCGTCCTCGGGGAGGCATACCGCTCCAGTTCCCCTCCTCCTCATCGTCCTCAGGGAGGCGGAGGCCAATCGTGAGCACCTTCGTCTTCCGGGGAGGCAGAGGCCGGTCCAGCTCCAGTGCTCCTCACCGCCATTGTCCTCCGGGGAGGCGGAGGCCAATCAAGAGAGCCGTCCCGACCGTCATCCTCCCCGGCCTCGGCAGCTCCCTCGAGCTCCGGCTCCCTCGGCCGCTCCGCCGGCTGGCCTGCTCCATGGCCGTTCCAGGCCTAAGCTCCTAGAATCAGCACCAGGTTGCCCCTGGCAGGCCAGCCAGTTCAGAGGCACCTGAAACCACATCAATCCATTGAAGTCCCTTGTCTATATACAGTTTCTTCCAGTGGTGGTTAGCTATTTCCTAAGGATCAAGACTTGTCTGTTACTCAGAGATGCAAAAATGATTAATTAGCTAAGTAGTTTGAAGCACCTGAGTTGGGTTCTTGCCGCAGCTCGCTCCAATCTCTTTGATTCTGTTCATGAGTGCTTGGAGCTGTGTATATGACATAAACAAAAACATCTTCAGTGAGCAGAGTTACAGTACAGTTCAACCATTATTTTTTTGAATGGAAAATAAATATCCAATGGTCTACATAGTCACTGAGTAGTGTATCTGAGTAGAATATCTAGTAGTCTACATGAATATCTAAGCAGTCTACCTGAATATCCAGTAGTCTACATAGTCACTGAGTAGTCTACATAGTCCAACCATTATTTTTTCTTGTGCCAGTAGTCTACATAGTCACTAGGTAGTGTATCTGAAAGTAGAGTGAAGCATCCTAGATCTATTTAGTCCTATTTGGATCACGTAACCCTAGAATGCCTCTTACAGAGTACAATGCTAAACTGAGTTTTAGACAGCAGGAAATAACATGAAGGAGTACTCCAAACTGTAATGTTAGCACAATGGGTTTCACACAAAGGAGTAGCATGGTTGTTTGCCTACTGTTAAAAAAGTAAATAGCATCAAGATTAGATGTAATGTAATGTTAAGCACTGGTTGCAAGAAACTTTAGTTTCATTTAACACAAGATGTCAATATGTCAACACTAAGACTACAAGATGTCAAAATGTTACTAAGACTAGAATGTGATATTTATCCTAGTTAGCAAGGCAAGATGTCAACACCACAGCACAGTCCATAGAACCCATGTGCTTATCCATTTGACCTGAAAATTATATGCTTTGTTTAAAAAGGAAACATCTTCAAGAAAGAGAGGTATGTTATAATTAAAGTATGATTACATGATGAAAAGGCTCAACAAGGATTGAATCGATATATCTGAGCTCTAGGAGCACTGATGCTGTTAGAGAGACTCTGATAGCAAGTCTTTAATCTGGTCACTGACGGATAAATAGAACAAACCCATCATCAGGTATAGTTCCACTAAGCATGCAGAATTTCTAAATGTGAAACGGTGTGTTGTGTGAACAATCTATTCTGATTACATCAACTTTCATCTATTTGTCATCAGAGCTCCTGATATATATTGTTGATAGAAGTCAGCAAAATCTAAAGTACTTGGATTGATTAGCATACCTCTTCAGACAACTTGGAAGCAACAGAGAGACCCTCCTCAAATTTCTCCCTAAGATCACGTACTAATAGCCGCCTTCGCCGCTCTAGCAACTGTGTTGTTTCCTTGGCAACAATCTCCTTTATAGATACAACCTCATGTGTCTCCTCTGGGTCAATGATTTGGGGAAATTAACATCATACAATACCATATGAATTGCCTCTTTCTGCATGCCTTCCTCTGAATCATTGATGACCCTTGTCATGTGTGGTACTCTGATACAAATCGGAACAAGAACATATATTTTCAGTGTTGCACCATATAAAGTTTTAATAAGAGTAGAACATATGAAGGTGGTATCTGATGATACATTGGCCATTCTCGTGTGCGAAAATAGCTCAGCTCAGTGCTTATGTCTCATGTGCGCATAGTTCTAAAATACTTTGAATTCATGTTTATATGTTTATGTTTACGCAGTTGAGATTCCAGAAGCCCATCGTAAGAACTTAAACATGGAGCAAATTCCACCAAATCTAGTACCTAGCTCACCGAAACTTGCTAAATTGGCATGTTCCAGTGAGTTGAAGAGTTAAAGAAACTGTGTAGAACCAAAGACAATGAGCAGGCTAAGAGGCTAAGAACCAATGGCAAGAATTAATCTTTCATAATGACAAGAATTAATCCCAGATCAGGAACCTAGGGTTTCTTGCAAATTGTAATACCTGGTCAAGATGAAGCTCATGGCCTTGGGCTACCCGGCGAGATCGAGCGCGGGCTGGGGTCTCGGGCATGGTTGCAGCGGTAAAGGCGCAGCAGCCGGCATCGCACCGGCCGCGGCGGAGCACCTAACCGCAAGGGGTGTCACTTTCCGGTACTCTTCCTAGCGGGTGGTGGCTTCTCGCCAGCATAGCCACTGTCCGCTTCCTTCTGCATTGCCGCCGGCCCCAAGAACCAGATTTTCTTGCCTGGCGTCGCTGCAGATGCGACGTCAGCGGGGGAGTGGAGTAGGAGGAGGGAACTAAGGTGCGCGCCACATGAGGAGGGAGCGGCGGAGCAGGCGGGGGCGAGGGAACGACAGAGCAAGCGGGGGTGAGGGAGCGGCGGAGCAGCTCAGGCAGAGAGCAACGGAGCAGCGTCGGCAAGAAAGCGTATGTCGCGGAGGATTGAGGAAGATGGAGATGGGACCCTAGGTTTGGTCGGGAAAAGAGGGAGGTTGTTTTTGCAAAATGCCGGCCAGGAACAGTAATTCGGACCGGAGGGAGTAGAAGATACAAGCCATGCACCGACCAACTAGATGTCCACGTGACCAACATCAAGCATATGAAAATCCATTTAAGCACACGGTGATGCACTAGGACCTGCATGTCCTATGCACACAAGGACACAATGGGTGCTACAGATGGACAATACGGCGGCACCGGTGACTACCGGCGGGCACCCGGCAACACCTCCGCCGACCCAAGCTGCACCGTAGACAACGGCGCCCGGACTGCCAGCTTGAAAGCCGAGGTCATCTCCATGGCGCAAATCAACCTGTGGTTGGATGGTTAGGACGACGGTTGTACCCCCAACCCACCAGAGTTCAAATCCTAGGTTTGACACTGTGTGTTGCATAAAAGATGGAATATTCTTTCAGTGGAAGCGCCCGTGGTGACTTCGTCAATCTCAAGACATGATCCGTCGGCTCAGGTTCTCGGAGGTGCTCATAGGGGTAGGGTGTACGTGTGTGCATTCATTGGGGTGGATGCATGTACGTGTTGTGAGCGTCTTGATTGTACTGTGTTTCTAAAAAAAGGTCATCTCCATGGTACCGAAGACACCGGTATCGAGCTGCCGGTGTGCAGCCCATCTCTCTCTCTCTCTCTCTCTCTCTCTCTCTCTCTCTCTCTCTCTCTCTCTCTCTCTCTCTCTACGATGACCAACCTCCTCTCCACCCTCTCTCTCTCTCTCTACGATGACCAACCTCCTCTCCACCTCCCAGTAATGGCAGCAAGACGGCGGTGCCAAGGCTGTCGGTGTGCAGCCCAGCCCTCACGCCAATTTACCCCCGAGCGACGTCAAGGATCCCGAAGGACATCCCGATGCCAGCAGCCTCAAAGACGAACGGTGTTGGAGTTGTGTTAGATATTAGTATTGTAGAGGGTTAAGATGTAAAAATGTTGTGCCTTGTATAAGGCTGTAACGATGACTGGAAGGAGTGAGAAGCTCTCAGAAATATCCCATTCTCTTCCTCTTTCCTGTCCAACCTTGAACCAGAGCTGAGATCCCATCCGTCGACATGGTATCAGAATGCGTGGCGACCCTGTCCGACGGCAGGGTTGATTGAAGAATCTTGGGTGTTGTGGGTGAAGACGGTGGCGTGGAAGGCGGCTGTGGATTGGGGGAGCCCGACCTGCTCAAGGGATGGGAGGAGCTACAAGTCTAGGAGTCCAGATTGCAGCTTCTCCAATAAAGGTCAGGTCCTATGGTTGTTTGGCAAGGCTGAGATCCGTGGAGAAGATATAGTGGCAGTTGTAGATTTGGGGAAGGCTGAGATTTGAGGAGAAGACAGCTGCGGCTGGGATTAGGTGTGTGAGTTGTGTGAAATCTGGGTGGTGATTGGCAACAACGTGAGTTGTTTGTTGCAATGAAGGCACTGTTGGAAGATGGGTGAAAAGGTTGTGACAACAGGAGAGCTAGCGGCTGTCCTGCAGACAATGGATGATAGGTACCGATCTCTATTTGATGCGATTAGTAAACAAGGAGAGAGCTTTGTTGGAAATATGCCCAAGAGGCAATAATAAAAGTAGTTATTATTATATCTTTGTGTTTATGATGAATGTTTATATCCCATGCTATAATTGTATTAATTGTAAACTTTAATACTTGTGTGATTTGTAAACAAAAAAGAGTCCCTAGTAAAGCTTCTTGTTAAACTAGCTTGTTGATTGATTGGTGATCATGGTTTACTGATCATGAACATTGGGTGTTATTGATAACAAGGTAATATCATTAGGAGAATGATGTGATGGACATACTCCTATAGTTAAGCATAGCATAAGATCAAGTCATTTAAAATAGTTCACTTGCTATCAGCTTTCAGATACATAGTAACATAAATCCTTCGACCATGAGATCATGTTAATCACCATCACCAGAGGGATGCTTTGATGACATCAAACACCACTTCGTAACTAGGTGGCTATAAAGGTGGCATTGAGTGTTTGGAAAATATGTGTTGAGGCACATGGATCAAGAGTCGGATTTGTCCATCAATATGACGGATAAATATACTCTGGTCCCTCTCGGTGGAATGTCATCCAATTGGCTTGCAAGCATTGACTAGCTCACAAGGGATCACATATCACAGGAACAAGTAAAGAGTACTTATCGGTAACGAGGTTGAACTAGGTATGCAGAGATACCGACGATCAAACCTCAAATAAGTAAAGTATCACGAGACAAATATAAATTGGTATCGTATGTAAATGGTTCATTCGATCATGAAGTAATCATAGAAATATGTGGGAACAATATGAATTTCCAGATTCCTCTATTGGTTATTGATGGGAGAACAGTCTCGATCATGTCTGCATAATTCACAAACCATAGGGAGACACACTTAATGATTCGATGTTGTTTAGTAGATATGGAATATGAGTAAGAGACCGAGTGTTGTTCGGAGTCTCAGACTGGATCCGGGACATCACGAGGAGATCCAGAATGGTCCGAAGAATAAGATTCATATAAGGAAAGTCCAATTCCAGAGTTCGGGAATGGTTTCGGTGTTTTCATCAGAATGTTCTAGAAGGATCTAGAAGGTCTATCACTCCGGAGTGGGAAGGGTACATGGATGTGTGATACCAAAGTGGAATGGTTGCATCATGTCCTAGGTCACTTGGTTGGGGAATGGGAAGAAAGAAATCAAACTCTAGTTTGAAAGTCAAATGCCAATTTGAAAAAGTCAAATCCCAACATGGTTGCCTAGTGGAGGGAGGAAAGGAATCCCACCTAGGGAATGATTCCTCTCTCCCCTTGCCACCGATCACAAGGAGGAGATGGGGGAGGACTCCCCTCCCCCAAAATTGCCTTTACTTCTCATAAATGAGGGGAGGGGCGCCCCCTTGCCCCACACACCTAAACCCTAGCCGGCCACCACCCCCCTCTCAAGTCGCTGCCGCCTAGGGATCTCCCCAGTCACCGTCTAGGCCCTGTCCTAGCCGCCAGACACCACCACCCCTCGACTCTCTAAATCGTTGATTGTCGAGGCCCTCCTCTACTCTAGCATACCCGCTCCGTTTTAGGCGAAGCCCTGCGGGATTTCCCCTCTACTTCCACCACCACACTATCGTGCTGCTAGAATCACGAGGAGAGATCTATAACCTCCGCTACCTCCAGGAACAAGGGAGAGGAAGGTCTTCATCGAGTACTGAATGTTTGACCTCCTGCGGGAGCGCTGCCGGAATGCGGCGCGGGAAGGATCGTCTATGCGATCTTTAGATCGGCAAGTGAACGACTACATCACCCACGAGAATCCGATCTTGTTAACCGCTTTAGAATCTTTGAGGGTTACTACTCTATCAACTCATTGCACCGATCTAGTAGATTAGATCTTGGCTTATGTGTGTTCATGCGATAGAAATTTCTTGTTTTCCATGCTACGAACCCATACAGTGGTATCAAACTCGTGTCTATGCATAAATATGTTGCACGAGTAGAACACAATGGTTATTGTGGGCGTTGATTCTTTTGTTGTCGATTGATTTTTTGTGTACTTTGCATCTTGTAGGATGGTGGGATGAAGAGGCCCAGGATAACCTTACATGGCATCGTTCATGAGACTTGATCCACGCTCAACATGCAACTTGTATTGCATAAGTGGCTTTGCGGGTGTCTGTCTCACCCACCATAGTGAAGATTCAATTAACAACGGGCACTTGACAATAATTGTATCAACATTGTGGTTCTTGTTCGTAAGTTAGAATAGTTCTTGTTCAAAAGCCCCAAACCACGTAAAACATGCAAAGAAAATTAAAGGCGTCTAACTTTGTTTTGAAGGGGTGTGTTGTGATGTGATATGGCCATGATTGTGATTATATATGATGTATACAATGATCCTTATTGTAAGTTGGCAACCGGCAGGAGCCTTATGGTTGTCTTTTAATTTCGTTAAGACATGTGTGTCTATTATTCAAAGTAGTTGTAATAGTTGATGCTGGTGGACGACAACCATGGAACGGCGTCATTGACCTTGACGCCACGCCGATGATGATGGAGATCATGTTATGAATTGCATGTGATGTTAATCATTTTATGCATCTTGTATTGCTTAGATTGCGACGGTAGCATTATAAGATGATACCTCTCTGTAACATCCCAAATTTCATCAAATGCAAAATCATGTATTGCATTCATATGATCATAGAATATTTATCATGCACAAATTTTTTTCAAATCAAAACCCTAAATAAAACCATATTTAAACCCCTCTTTATATTTTATATATGGGGCATGGTTTTTTTTATTTCAAAGACCAAAGTGATTTTGCATGAATGTGTGTGTTTGACACACTTTTTGACTCTAGGAACACAGTAAAAAAACTTGGTGAAGATTTTAATTCAAACATATTTGAATTAGGGTTTCAAAACCATTTCTGAAAATCAAAACATAAAAGAAAAAGGAGAAAGAAAAAAATAAAACCAGGCGCTTCCTATTTAGCCCAGCAAACCTTTCGGCCCAGCAAGCCCACCTGGCTTTTCCCCCTCTGACCTCTTTTCTCACACGCCCGCGCCTCACCCTCTCGCTGACATGCATACCCCACCGCCACGCCTGCGCATCGTCTTCAATCCCGCACCGCTGACCACGCCTTCGCCTGCCGTTTCTGCCCGATTGAATTAGCTTAATAGCGCTTCATTGATGGCGTGATTGCCCAAGCCAACGCCCGCTACTTAACCCCCACCTCGCTGCGGCCATTTCCCCTCAAACCTCATCGCCCTAGCGCCCCCAGGCCGCCAGTAATCGAGCTCACACCGCCGCGGCACCGCACGACTACGGCGACCAATCCCGGTGAGCCTCGACCCCCCTTGGCCTCTGGTTCACCCTATCTTACTCGCCATCTTCATGCAAACCTACTGACGCTTGCCGTTTGCCTGCTCGTGGCCCAGGAGCTCGCCCCCGTCTTCGACTACACGCACCCGTCGGTGAACTAGTCTCCGACAACCTTTTTCCGGTGAGTTTCGTCCACCACTCTCCATATGGTTGACGCTATCGTGATCGCCATCCTCGCGCATGTCTAATGCTACCTTTTGTTTGTCCTATTTTGCCTCGTAGTGCCGACGCCGTCAACCACCGTACGCACCCGACGCTCTGCGAAACTCTGGCGAGGAATAGCCATCGTGCCCGTGCGCCCCTGTCCCAGCCAGGTGCA
Organism: Avena sativa; assembly: GCA_916181665.1. Classification (NCBI taxonomy): domain Eukaryota; kingdom Viridiplantae; phylum Streptophyta; class Magnoliopsida; order Poales; family Poaceae; genus Avena; species Avena sativa. The sequence continues at coordinate 58,227,055 of OV702280.1, read as the reverse complement.
CGTTGAGCTTCACCACGACTCTAAGCTTTGGTAACCACCCTCACCTCCACCTTTTATCCCCTGGTGCCGCCAGAACGTCGCCGGCAGAGCCATCGCCGCCGCCAGCACCATTAGCGCTGCCCTGCTATGGTCGCATCGTTCAGATCCGTTGGATCTAGATCCAACACCGTAGATAGATCACTTAAGTGAAGCGGTACCAAGCGATCCTGGCCACGCGATCTAACTTAGATCTAACGGCCCACACGCGCGATCCACGCGAAGCGGTACGGGCCAATAGGAACACGCCGCGTGTCTGGATTTTCGTTTTAAAATCCAGATTTGAATCTATTAGATGAATTAACTTGTAAGATTCATAAATTTTGATATGTTTATCCAAAAATTGTAAATAATATATCAATGGATTCAGAAAATTAATCCCTACACATATATGGCATGGAAATAGTCATTTGCTTCTGAAAAAGTAGGATTTATTGCAGAAGCATTTGTAGTCCTATTTTGCATATAAAAATTATTTGGAAAATTGTTTTAAAGTAGATTTGAGTTTATTTAGACTTTAGAAAGTTTACTTTGTGTTATGTACTATTTAGTTTGACTTTTTTAGTGTAGAAAATCATTTCATTGCATTTTCATGCATTCATATGTATTTTTGTTTGATTATTGAATGTAAATTTGGTGTTATAATTTTATGTGTAGATTTTGGTGATTGTGGTGATTGTGAGGACTATTGCTATTCTCCTAGCTACCAAGGCAAGTGATGCTTCAAATTTTTTTCCTACTATTTTATCTATGCACTAGTGATATTTTGAGTAGGATTTGCATGATTATTTTCTAAGTATTTTCTATGCTTGGGAAATTCTATAGTTGTTGTCTTAGTAGTTTTTCCTAAGATAAGAAACTTGCTATACTAGTTTCTAAGCCTAGCTAGTAGAAAACAAGGGTGGAATATTCACACTATGTTGTTATGCAAAATCTATGACTATGTTGGGGAGGTGACCCCGGATACGGTAAGGACGGGGGAAAGACGAAAGGAGATTTCCCGTCCAGTTTCCGAGTTACACTCTAAATCGGCCGAATCCTGTAAAGGTCGGCCGAGGTGTGAAAGGGTAGAACCCATATGATGATAGCAAGGCATTACCCGGCCGGGATACTGCGTAAGTCGGCCGGGTCAGCCCGAATAATCTTAATGCAGGTGAAGGCCAAGCCGAGTTATACGAGACGTGGCCGAATGATATGAAGCTTGCAGGAGAAGGAGATGCCAATAGTCAAACTCTAGACGCAGGCTAGGGAGAATCCGAGCAGAGCCAAGCACAAAGGACAAGGCGCAGTGCGACAGAGGGGCAGAAGGAGGTCACAGAGGTGACAGTCCTGAAGCCCGAGGCATGCAGGTGGGGTTCTCTGGAACCTTGCCGTCGTTAGAAGGGCGACACGGAAAGGAGGCCGCCGAGTTTCTATATTGGGACAAGCATATTCTTCGAATATGCTTGCCACGTCAGCCCTAGAGGAGCCCAAGGTTCTCCTTTATAAGGGGAGCCTTGGACTCTGAGAAGGGCATCGACTCATTTAGTACCGTTAGGCTGGTAAAGTTCTTCCTCTCTACTTGTACTCAGCTCAAGGAGCACTTGTAGCCCAAGGAAGGAGAAATAAAGATCTTACCTTAGTCTTCTGTGTGTAGAATCAACTACATCTTCCCTCCCCAGATCCCTCTAGTAACCATTGGCCCCATACTTTAGCCTACCCATGGCATCTGCCGTGCCACCACCACGACAGTTGGCGCCCACCGTGGGGCCAGCAGCGGTGCTAGCTGGAGTCATGATCCGGACGAGAAACTTCATCCACACTGGCGAGCGCATTGTCTCTAGCTTAGTCCAGAGATTTGATCTCTATGACTACGTCAGCGACAACGCAGGAAGCTTCAAGGGAAAAACTCCTCCGCGCAACGGCGTCTTCATCAACTTGGGCATGCACCAGATCTACATCGGCGTCGACACCTCTGGCGTTTATCCTCACCAAGTTGTTGTTGCAGGAGAGCCTCCCCTTAGCGCCGCAAACGGTCCACACGGAGTGCGCCCCGTCAGCAGCGTCGAGGTGATGGTCGCAGCCGGGGTGCAAGCGGGAACAGCAGGCGCCGGATCAAGCAAAGATCCGACGACGAGTGTGCAGGTGGCCACCAAGCAGGCAACTCCATAGCCCACCGAGGTAATTCCTTCAACGGCAAACCCAGCCGAGGTGCAGGATACGACCCCAAAGGCACCAAGGGTAAGAGGGCCACCTCTGGAAAAACCAGAAAACATTCTCTAGGCAACTATAGATAATCTGACTACACCTGTAGCGTCGATCCTTGATCCGGCAAACGCTCAGGCAGAGTTAGAAGAGACCAGGCAAAAAGTGCTAGTAGAGGCAAAAAAGGTGTCAGCATTGCGGGAGTCTTTAAACAGGACCCTGCGAGAATATGCTAGGGCAAACAAGCTTGACGTCGCCCCCGAGCAGGTCGATGAATTGAGACTAAGAGGGAAGAACCTCATAGATGATATCAACACAGAGCATGATGCTCGTAGGGCAGAATCAGTTGATCTAGGTTTGCCGAGATACAGTACCCCGGCAAAGAACCTGAGGGCGGCAAATGCCGCTGCACTAGAGTTAGAAGGATTGACCAGCGAAGCCCGGCAAAAACAGCAAGAGAGAGTGAATGAACTGGTGCGCATTGCGAACCAGCAGAATGAAGAAATGCTTAGGGCAGACCCAGCGAGGCCTGGTGCATCGCGAATGGTTGATTCGGCTGGTGCAGCACCTGCCTTATCGGTGGCAGCAGCATCCTCGCCTGTAAACAATGCGCGGAAAGATAGGGCGGTAACTTCAGGAAAAAGAAATAAGCAAATTGTTCCATATGATCCGGCGATAGCCGAAAAAGCAAATGAAAATAGAGGCAACAGGAGCCGAGGTAACAGTGGCGAGAGAAACCCCGGCCATGCCGAGAAAGGCAACGGAAGCCGAGGTAATGAAGATCTCGGAAGAGGAGATCTCGGAAGATGAAATCACGAGAATAATATCCCGACTGAAGGAAGGAGAGAACCGCCACCCAATCCACAACCGAGATATGAACCTCGGCAGGAAAGAGAAGTGAGACCAGCTCGCCACAATCAGGTGAATGAGAGGTATAATGATGGATATTCCGAAATGGAATATGCGGTTCATGGTGGAAATAACCACTATGGAATGCAGGAAAGAGTTTCGTACAGAGATTTGCCGTCAAGTGATGCCAGAGTAAAGCTGGACCGGCTATACCGATCCGAGCTGTTAGAAGAACAGGGTCCACCAGGTCCGACATGCTTCGGACCACGGATCATGGGCGAGCCGCCTATGCCGAACTTTCAGCTGGCAAGGGGCACAAAAACATATAATGGGAGCACCAAACCATAGGATTGGTTAATCGATTATGCCACTGCAGTAAAAATAGCTGGCGGAAACTTACGATGGGCAGTGCGATATGTCCCGCAAATGTTGGAAGGACCAGCTAGAGTATGGCTGAATAATCTGCCAGCAGGCAGCATCAACTGTTGGTTGGATTTTGAAGAAATGTTTGTTAGCAACTTCACCAGTACTTACAAGAGGCCAAACAGGCCGCAACAGCTAGCCATGTGCAAGCAAAGGCCGAACGAGACATACAGAGAGTTCTTAACTCGGTGGTGTAACCTGAGAAATTCGTGTGAGGGAGTTATAGAATCACAAGAAATAGCTTGGTTCGCTCAAGGATGCCGCTATGCCAGTGTATTATGGCAGCGACTGCAAAGAGATATGCCAACCACTTTGGCAGAAACCATCAGGATAGCGGATTCCTATGCGTTGGGAGACCCGACGCAACCAGAATTAATGTCAGCAGATCATCGGGAACATCAAGATCAATATGCAAGAGATGTGGTCGGGTCATCCAGGCGCAATGATTTCAGAGGAAGAAGAAGAGAAGAAAGACCGGATTATAGATATGGTTCAACTCAGGTGGCAGCAGTAGTGCAAGATCAGCCGAGTCACGGAAACAATCAGCGGCAAAAGAATGGTCCTCAGCAATGGACACCAAGGAATGAAGGGAAAAGACAGTGGACACCAGAGCAAAAGAAGCAATGGCAGGAGAGGCCGAAGTACACGTTTGAGTCTATGTTAGATCAGCCGTGTAAATTTCACACATCAAACCCGGCCAGGCCGGCCAATCATACAACTCGCCAGTGTGCCTGGATGAAAAATGCAATGGGTAACCCCGTAGGCGTGCAAGCAACGTCCCTCCAGGCACATCAGCAGCATCAGCCGCAGTTGACTGGAGAAAACGCACAGCAACTAATGTTACCACCTCCTCCCTCGAGGTATGATAACTCGGACCGGAGGGATGCTGTGCATCAAGTGATAAATCAGGGTCCGGATGGAAGGACGAACCCAGGAGGTAGTGGACGCAATGATTACAGAGAACATCATCAATCATATTGCATCTTCACAACAGAACAGCAAGACAGGCAAAGTGTGCAGCGCCGGCATATGGAAGTAAATGCAGTTATGCCGGCAGTACCAAGATATATGCCTTGGTCAGATCAGGAAATAACTTGGAGCATAAAGGATCACCCCAGAATAATGCCGAATCCGGGGTCGTACGCTCTCGTACTAGATCCGACATTTGTCGGACCAAGCATTAATGTGAAATTTTCAAAAGTACTCATTGACAACGGGAGCAGTATCAATATCATGTACAAAGATACAATGCATAAACTCAGAATATCGCAGAATATGTTGCAATCCACGAGGACCACATTCCATGGGATAATACCAGGCCTTTCATGCGAACCCATTGGAAAGGTTTGAGTGGATGTATTATTCGGCACAAGAGATAACTGCAGGGAAGAAAATTTGGAGTTTGAAGTGGTGGACCTAGAGAGTTATTATCATGCTCTACTCGGACGGCCGGCGTTGGCCAAATTCATGGGCAGCTGCCACATAGCTTACTTGAAAATGAAGTTACCCGGGCCGCAATGGGTGATAACAGTAGCAGGAGATTACAGGAAGTCAATGGAATGTGCTTCAGCCGGATCAAACCTGGCCGAGTCATTGGTAATAGCAAGAGAAAAAAGAAGGATTCAGGAGGTAGCAACCCTCACTCAGTCGGCACAACTGAATATGCCGGCATTGGCCAATCCGCATGGAAGTCTCTCTTTCCAGCCGACTAAAGAAACAAAAAAGTTCCAGATAGATGAGAAGTTCCCAGAGCGCACCGTCACCATTGGTGCCGGCCTAGATGCTAAATAGGAAAGCGAGCTCACCAACTTCCTCCGTGAGAATCGGGATATCTTTGCATGGTCAACTCAGGATCTGCAAGGTGTGCCGAGGGAGTTGGATGAGCACTCTCTAAATGTAAGGCCAGGAGCAAGGATGGTGAAGCAACCTCTCCGCCGCTTCGCCGAAGACAGGAGAAAAATAATGATGAAATAGCTCGGCTCCTTGCGGCCGGGTTCATCATGGAGGTGCTGTATCCGGATTGGTTATCGAACCCAGTGCTCGTAGAAAAGAAGAAGGATGATCTGAATGTAGCCATTGTATGGCGAATGTGTATTGATTACACGAACTTTAACAAGGCGTGTCCAAAAGATCCTTTTCCTTTACCTAGAATAGACCAAGTCATTGATTCGACCGCTGGTTGTGAACTATTATCATTTGTAGACGCGTATTCTGGTTTTCACTAGATACCGTTAAATCCGGCCGATCAAATAAAGACTGCGTTTATTACCCCGTACGGGGCTTATTGCTATCGCACCATGCCATTCGGCCTGCGTAACGCGGGGGCAACATATCAGAGATGTATGCAAAAATGTCTGCATGACCAAATAGGAAAGAATGTACAAGTGTATGTAGATGATGTGGTTATCAAAACCAAAGAAAGCAAAACGCTACTGGATGATATCCGGCAGACTTTCGCGAACCTGAGAAGGTTTCAAATGAAGCTTAACCCGGAAAAATGCACTTTCGGTGTGCCGGCTGGAAAACTACTCGATTTTCTCGTATCTAGCCGAGGCATAGAGGCCAACCCAACTAAGATAAGAACAGTAGAAAGGATGGAATTGCCGAGATGTCTAAATGACGTACAGAAGTTCACAGGTTGCTTGGCTTCGCTTAGACGATTTGTATGTCGGCTGGGAGAGAAAGCATTACCACTTTATCAATTGATGAAGAAATCTGATAAGTTCATTTGGACACCACAAGCAGACAATGCGTTTCATGAATTGAAATAGATGTTGGTCACAGCACCAATCCTGGCTTCTCCATTATCGAAAGATCCTATGTTACTTTACATAGCCGCCACGAATAGAGTGGTAAGCTCTGTGATCGTGGTGGAGCGAATTGAAGATAATAAATCAGTGCAAAGGCCGGTATATTATCTAAGCGAGGTACTATCAGCCTCAAAACAAAATTACCCACATTATCAGAAGATGGCATATGGGGTATACATGTCAGCAAAGAAACTTAAACATTACTTTGAAGAGCACCCCATCAAAGTGATCTGTGAAGCGCCCATAGCTGACATATTGAGCAACAAAGATGCAAGTGGCCGAATAGCAAAATGGGCAATTGAATTGTCACCCTATGCTCCACAATTCGATAGGCGAGATGCGATCAAATCTCAGGCTGTGGCCGACTTCTTCGTAGATTGGGCCGAGGTACAGTATGAGCCACCATTACCAGATCCGAATTATTGGACGATGCACTTCGACGGCTCCAAACTAAGAAATGGTTTGGGGGCAGGAATAGTGTTAACCTTGCCAAAAAGAGATCAACTGAGATATGTGTTACAAATACACTTTGCCGCATCAAACAATGTAGCCGAATATGAAGCATTGGTCCATGGATTGAAGGTGGCGAAAGAGATTGGCATACACCGAATCTTATGCTACGGAGACTCAGATCTAGTAGTACAACAAGTCTCAGGCAATTGGGATGCGTTAGATGCCAATATGGCCTTATATAGATTTCATGTGCAAAAACTCAGTGGATACTTCGATGGATGTGAATTTCATCATGTACCTCAGGCGGAAAACGACGCCGTAGATACATTGTCAAAACTCGGATCAACCAGACAATCTATTCCCCCAGGTATCGCCCTAGAGCACCTGAGGAAACCATCAATAACACCATCACCAGATTCCGAATCCATTTTTATTCCGGCAAAATCAAGAGAAGATAGTGTGCCGATGGAAGTTGACAAGAAATGTAACCCGGAATTTCCAAAAATGAACCCGGCCGATGCAAGGATGGATATGGGAAATCCGAGGTAATTATGTCGGTGGAAAATATGGAAATAGATAGCGAGATTACCCCAGAAAAATCATACCAACATGGGCGCAACCCATATTTTCTTTCCTCAGAGATGCGATTTTGCCGAATGACGAGGTAGTGGCAAGGCAGACACTGAGAAGAGCTAAAGCTTATACAATCATAAACAATGAGCTGTATAAAAGGAGCGTCACAAGCGTGTTGCAAAGATGTGTGAACTCGGCGGAAGGCCAGGAGATCCTCCTAGATATACACCAAGAAGAATGTGGGCATCACGCCTTGTCCAGAGCTTTAGTGGCCAAAGCATTCAGACATGGGTTTTATTGGCCGACAGCGTTGAAAGAGGCCAAAGAACTGGTCGAAAAATGTAATGGTTGCCAGAGATATGCAAGCAAGATACATATGCCATCGCCCCAGTTAAAAATGATACCAATTACTTGGCCATTTTCTGTATGGTGCTTAGATATGGTGGGACCATTCAAGCCGGCCCGAGGCGGGATGACCCACATCTTAGTCATGGTCGACAAATTCACAAAATGGATCGAAGTAAAACCAATAAAGAAATGTGATGGGCCAACAGAGGTAAAATTCCTCAAAGATATTATCTTGAAATATGGTTACCCACACAATGTTATTACAGACAATGGTACGAACTTTGCCGAAGGAGCCTTCGCTAGATTTTGTCAAGAAAAACACATAAGACTAGATGTCGCCTCGGTGGCTCACCCAGCATCTAATGGGCAAGTAGAAAGATCTAATGGACTAGTACTGTCAGGAATAAAACCATGACTTGTCGAACCATTGCAAAGGTCGGCAGGGTGTTGGATTGAGGAACTACCAGCAGTACTATGGAGCCTCAGAACTACCCCAAACAGATCAACAGGGTATACACCATTTTTTCTAGTATATGGGGCAGAAGCTGTGCTTCCAGCCGACATAACACATGACTCGCCAAGGGTTACCCAGTATACAACCGCTGAGGTAAATGAAATAGCTCGGCAAGATGATGTCGATCTGCTAGAGGAAGCCAGGGAGTTGGCACTATCAAGATCAGCTATTTATCAGCAGGACTTGCGGAGATATCACAGCAAGAAAGTAAATCCAAGAGTGTTTAAAGAAGGAGATTTGGTTCTTCGGTTAGTGCAACGTACGGCCGGCATGCACAAACTATCGCCCCCGTGGGAAGGACCGTTCATCATGAGCAAAGCATTGCACAATGATGCGTATTACCTAATTGATGCTCAGTCACCAGAAAAGAACAAGGCAGACAAAGCCGGCGAAGAATCGAAAAGACCATGGAATGTAGCTTTACTTCGTCCATTTTACTCGTAGGAGTCGTCTATGACAAGTTGTAAAGAAACGCTCCAGGACAAAATATCAACTATGTATCAAACCTCGGCACCTAGAGCAGTGGCTCGGGGAATGCCTTATGTTGTTTTTGAGTTTGGGTTATGTATTAGACCTCGACACCTTGAGCAGTGGCTCGGGGACTGCCTTATGTTGTTTTTGAGTTTGGGCTATGTATCAAACCTCGGCACCTTGAGCAATGGCTCGGGGACTGCCCTACGTTGTTTTTGAGTTTGGGTTACGTATCGCACCTCGGCACTTCGAGCAGTAACTCGGGGACTGCCCTATATTGCTTCTGAGTTTTGGATATGAATTAAACCTCGGCACCTTGAGCAATGACTCGGGGACTGCCATATTTTGTTTTTGAGTTTGGGTTATGTATTAGACCTCGGCACCTCCAGCAATAACTCGAAAACCGGCCAATATTATTTCGCACTTTTAGCAATGTGTTGAGTCTCCATTTTTAGAACAGTGATTAGAGGATTGTCCCACAATTGTCCTTCGTTACAGAAATGGGTATCGAACTTCGGCACCCAGAACGATGTTATTTCGTTCTCCCCAGATATAGGCTTCGAGATTGACAACTTCATCAAGATCAAGCAATATTATTTCGTGCTCCCTAGATAAAATTCAAGAACACAATGGTCGAAGTGTCAAATTCATCAGGGTCAGGCAATATTAGATGCCGGACTACCGTACGACAAAGGCAAAACACACAATCCAAACTTAAGAAATTAAAGGCCACAAAAGCAAAGATTAAAACAAACAAGATTAGTTTAAACAAAGTAATAAAGATCACAAACATGTGTGCCTCAGCGGAAAAAGGCAAAAAAAAAGGTTCATACCACACAGAAAGTCGGACAAGTATTTGACACACATCATACGCCCGACATACCGGGGATAAGAAACGACTTAGAATTTTTTAAGGGGCAGCGACTTGATCAGGAGCTGGGCGCTCCGAGGTAGACGACACCTCGGCCGAAGTTGCTTCGCCCTCCACAGGACCAGGAGCGACTTCAGGGGAAGCTCGGGGCTGTTGAGAAACATCAGCTTGAGCTATGGAATGCCCAGTACCTTTGGAGGAGGATCGCGCGTCACCATTGCCATCCGAGCTCGAGCTGGAACCACCAGAAGTATCCGAGTCGCCATCAGCTTCATCTGGGTTGGCTGAATCATCTTCAGAGGCATCTTCAACTTCGACCTCTTCCGCCGGGTCAGGAAGGAAAATCGGCCCTTCAATCCAGTTATGCACGTCCGCATACTCAATGAGCTGGAAGGCACGAGCTTGGCGGAGAGCGACGAAGTCTGGATCCTCAACCCAGCGGGAGACAGTGCGCAATTTTATCAAGGTATCGAGGGAAATATCCTCGTACCATGACATAACGACTATAAGTGCCATATCAACACCAACTCGTCCAGTCCAAAGATTCAACTGGTTCTGGGATGCCATCAATCTTTCCACCGGTATCTTGATTTCATCAATATCAGGAGTCCCAGAAGTATTCGGCCAGAGAACATGGTAGGCCCGAATGGCTTCTTGCACCAAGTCCCTGCCCATAATCTTCATCGGAACGACGACAGCGCCAATGGCAACCAAGAAATCTTCCATCGAGTATTCTAGGCTCGCATTGGCAGGAACACCTCGGCGCACACGAGCATTAATCACCGCTTTAGAGCTCACGGGCTTAGCTTCTGGAAAATGGTCTGCGCAAAACGAAAGTGCGTCGGTCAACAGTAAGCAAGGGAAAAAGATAACTCGGCCACGGCCAGAAGCTTACGGTGAATATAGCTCAGCATTATCTGAAGATCTTTAGCCCAGTAACCCTTGGTTTTCTCAAAGCGAGTGATCTCCTCGCTCATGCCCGGGTCTTCAGTTCGGCAGCCTCGAGAAGCTCTTTATTTTTCTGCAATTGCAGAGCTAGCCGATTCTTCTCCTCGGAGAACTCCTGGTCAACTTTTTCCAACTCAGATTTCTGAGAAAGCTTGAGGGATTCCACCTCGGCGCGCAAGCGAGCTATCTCGTCATCTTTATCTTTTAGCTGCGCCGAGTGAGTGGCGGCTTGTTCTAAAAAATGCAGCATCATATCAGGCATGGGTATGCATTCTTGGTGTGAAGCTGCAAAAGTTTGTAACTCGGCTATACCGAAGCCAAAAGGGTTAAAAGAAACCCGGTGCACATTTCAAATTGATATCTGTAGAATAAAAAAGAGTAACGAACCTTCTAGGGCCTTGACCTTTTTCTTAAGACGGATATTAAGATTGTTGATATTACCTATTCACCAGAAAAATGAGTTAGCACCTCACATCCAAAACAATAAGAACTTTAGGGATAATGTGAAAGTTTGTTAACTGGCCAGCTTTCTTCACCACAGGAATGACCCTCTCATATTTATCTTGCAATTTTTTATGTGCAAAGAGCAGCCTTTGGAATTCGGCGGTCTGCCGGTCATGCGCAACCTAAAACAACAAAACAAAAAGCAATAAGATATTCGAAGCTCAGACAGATCCGAGTCAAGCAAAACTTAACACGGATCTAGGTGGCTAGATATTCGAAACTAAGACAGATCCGAATCGAGCAAAACTTAACTCGGATCTAGGTGGCTGGATATTCGAAGCTCAGACAGATCCGAGTCAAGCAAAACTTAACACGGATCTAGGTGGCTGGATATTCAAACTAGGACAGATCCGATTCGAGCAAAACTTAACTCGGATCTATGTGGATGGATATTCGAAGCTAAGACAGATCCGAGTCGAGCAAAACTTAACTCGGATCCAGGTGGCTGGATATTCAAACTAAGACAGATCCCAGTCAAACAAAACTTAACTCGGATCTAGGTGGATGGTTATTCAAACACTAAGACAAAACTGAACCAGGTAAAACATAATAAAACTTCCAAACGAATAACAAGTTATTCGTTTGCAAGCTTCGGGGACTAGAGTATATATAATGGCATAAAGTCAATTACCTCATTCATCTTGTCGCTGTCAAGAACAATCTTGGCAGCCAGATGTAGGCGACTACTGATGTCGGAGAGTTGAAACGGCTGGCTGCTTGGATTGCCTTCGAGCTGATCAGCAGCGTTCCAATTGTTGGCATACTCGACCAACGAGCCGAGGCTGTTCCCACTCTCCGTTCGAGTCAGGACTTTGCCTCGGACGTGTTGGGTAGCCACCGTCGCTGTGGGACTCTTGTGGAGAGCGAGCTGTGTATCAGCAACCGGGGTAACAGTACTCTTGGCAGATGAAATCCCCTTGCGCAGCGCATCAGCAATTGTAGGCTGAGAAGAGCTAGTAGGTCCTTTTTGAGATGAGGGAGGCTTGGTGGCAACGACCTCTCTCGCCTTAGAAGAGGCATCGGCAGGAGCCGTTACCTCGGCACTTGGGATGACTTCTTTAGGGGCCGGAGGGATTACGGTTTCTAAGGGTGCCGAGATATTGGTATCCTCGGCTGGAATCGGAGTCGCAGTAAGGGTTGTGGGGGACAAAAGGACCTCAGGGGAAATTTCAGGATTCACGGAGGAGACAGCAGGCTCAGTGGAAATATCTACGGGCCGAGTTGTACCGACATCAACAGGAGAGATCTCAGGCGCGTCCTGGCGAGATGGCATCTGATTCGGAGCAGGAGGAGAATCAACATGAGCAGGACTAGGAATTCTAGTGTCTTCAGGGGGCGGAGGAGAAGGCGGCCGAGTCGTGTGACTCGTCATACTGGGGCCACTAGGCTTAACAGAAAGAGGAGCCCTGCAAAGGCAAAAAGATTAGGTCAAAAGGCAAAAAGAGAGAAACAAGAAATACAAATAAAAAGCAACTCACCCAGTAACCCCGGGCATAGTTTTACGCTTAGGGGGTGCGGGGCAGATCTCTTTATCCGTTTCTTGGGAACGGCTTCCGAGGCACCGACTAGAGCGCTATGTTTCCCCGAAGTAACAGGAGGTTGGGAGGCGAGAGGCTCGGCGTTGTGAACCTGACCGGCCGGATTAGCTGAAAAAGTAGAGGCCGGAAATGCATAAGAAATTGGCATTGCGGCAACTACCTCAAGAACTTTGACCTCGTCCGAATCACCTTCCTCCTCGTGGGCCGGGGTCTTGCCGCGGCCACAAGCCGGAGCAAGATCCGACTTGGGAACGAACTCTTCTGAATCCAGATCCCCGCTGTCCGGAGTGTTCCGATCCACGGGCCACGGGAGGGACAGAACCTCGGCATCGTCAACCTTCTGCTCTTCAAACCTCTTCAGGACAAGAAAGAGAAAAATTAACAAGAGAAAACACAGATGCGATTAAAAGGTAAAACATGACTGCAAGAACTTACTCTGGGAGGGGGATGCTCGCGGGTGAACGGCTTCAATCCCCAGGCCCAGTCCTCCGGCATCTCCGTCTTAAAGATAGCCCGGACGCGCTTGAAGATAAGATAATTGTCCAGCTCCACCGTCGAGACTTGGTTGGGATCGAGAGGACCGCTCATATAGCAGAGCTTGTGTGTGCATTTGTGGAATGGGCAGATCCGGCTGCTGACGAAGGTAGTCATCAGATCCTCGCCGCGTAGCCCGGAGCGGATCAGTTCCTTTAGCCGAATCTCAAAAGCCTCGGCCAGAGCATGACTCTTCCTCGGATTATAGGTCCAGTTCTTCTTGGAAGGAGTGCCAATGGAAAAAGCAGGGAGCCAAATCCTATCCTCATTCCCAGAGTTCTTGACATAAAAGAACGACTTATGCCACTTCTTGCATGATTCTAAACCTGCAACGCGAGGAAATTCGGATTTCCTCTGAGGTGTGATTGACGCGGCACCACACTGGGTAAGCAACTTCTCGGAGGGTTGAAGAGATTTGTCTGGGACGACGTTGGATCGAATCTGGAAAAACTTTGACCAAACGTGCACAGACGTCCATAGGCCGAAGTATCCCTCCGAGGCAGAGATGAAGGCAGAAAGAGAGGCAATGGCATTAGCAGGAAGATGATGCAGCTGCAGGCCGAAGTAATCAAGGAACTCCCTAGCGAAATCGCTGAGGGGGAGACCAAACCCGCAAGCAAAATGTGACATGAAGACGACATACTCGCCCTCCCTAAGAGCTGGAGACGATTCGCTGCCGGGTAAGCGACAGGCTACCTCGGCAGGAATCCGGCGAGTTCGGATTAGCCACTCAACCTCTCGGCGGGTGACGGAAGAGCCCTGCCACGAGCCCCGCTCGGGCCCAGACGCAGCATCGTCGTCCTCAATGAGCGCACCGCTGACAGAGCTCGACTTGAGGTCGCTAGAATAACTTACAGAGGAAGAAATAGTGGCGGAGGGAAACCTAGAACTGCAAGGCCCCGTCGTGGTTCTATGCAAAAACGGCGGAGGAGCAGAGAAGGAACCACGGCGCCAGAACTAAAGAAAAGCAGAGGTGTCTAGAGGAAAGCCTAGGCGTTAAGACCGGATAAACTCACCGGCGACGATGCCGAAGCAAGCGAACGGGGATGAGGGCGACGGAGCAGTGCGGCGGAAGCCTTGCCGTCAAAGACCCAGATGGGCGCATGGCGGCAGAGGCACGAACGGGCGCGGAGGCGAGAGGAAGAAGAAGGGCACCAGTAAGCGGAGGGGGAAAGTGAATCCCCTAGCCCCGTGCCCCTCTTTATAACCGCGCCGCCTTAGAAGTAGTGGGATCGTGGGTGTGGCAGTTATCTGTGTGGATCGTGTACACGGCACGATCGCACGCCGCTAAGTGGAACCGCACCAACGACCACACGATGATAGAAAAGGTCAAGATCCCTGACGGAAATGGTACGCGAGGCGTTGCAGCGCCGACGCGATAGGTGCAGTAATTACTATAGCCTGTCAGTGGACACTGTAGAGGAACGAAAAACTAGAGAAACAATGATGAGTATGACACGTAGGACGAGGTGTACGCGAGAAGAAACGCAGATACCTCGAACGAGAAAAAGATAACTCGGAAACAATGGGAAACGAATATCGTGAAACTGATACGGCCCGGCCGAAGTTATAGGCAGGACCGTACCAGCTTCGGGGACTAATGTTGGGGAGGTGACCCCGGATAGGGTAAGGACGGGGGAAAGACGAAAGGATATTCCCCGTCCAGTTTCCGAGTTACACTCTAAATCAGCCGAATCCTGTAAAGGTCGGCCGAGGTGTGAAAGGGTAGAACCCATATGATGATAGCAAGGCATTACCCGGCCGGGATACTGCGTAAGTCGGCCGGGTCAGCCCGAATAATCTTAACGCAGGTGAAGGCCAAGCCGAGTTATGCGAGACAGGGCCGAATGATATGAAGCTTGCGGGAGAAGGAGATGCCAATAGTCAAACTCTAGACGCAGGCTAGGGAGAATCTGAGAAGAGCCAAGCACAAAGGACAAGGCGCATAGCGACAGAGGGGCAGAAGGAGGTCACGGAGGTGACAGTCCTGAAGCCCGAGGCATGCAGGTGGGGTTCTCTGGAACCTTGCCGTCGTTAGAAGGGCGACACGGAAAGGAGGCCGCCGAGTTACTATATTGGGACAAGCATATTCTTCGAATATGCTTGCCACTTCATCCCTAGAGGAGCCCAAGGTTCTCCTTTATAAGGGGAGGCTTGGACTCTGAGAAGGGCATCGACTCATTCAGTACCGTTAGGCTGGTAAAGTTCTTCCTCTCTACTTGTACTCAGCTCAAGGAGCACTTGTAGCCCAAGGAAGGAGAAATAAAGATCTTACCTTAGTCTTCTGTGTGTAGAATCAACTACATCTTCCCTCCCGAGATCCCTCTAGTATCCATTGGCCCCATACTTTAGCCTACCCATGGCATCTGCCGTGCCACCACCACGACAGACTATGTGTTTTTGAATAATAAAACAACAAGTGCATGAATCACCTGGGTGGAATGGAAAGAATGGTTTGTGTTGAGTGGTTACACAAGGCCCATGTCTATGGTTTACCTTGTGTATCACACTTGTGGATGGCCACCCAGGAACAAAGGGATTTGAGACATTTAGTGTTGAGAAGCTTCTAGTGCAACCACATGGCATATGGGGTCTGCCTTGACCAACTAGGTTGCAAGAACTTAGCCAGATGGACAATTGGTGGTAGGGTTGATAGGATGGAACACGTCCATGGTGGTATAAGGGAATGCTTCTGAAAAGTCTCGTCTCGATGCATGTCGAGTCTTGTGGGGAAAGTGCACCACCTCTCGAGAGGGTAAAACCTAAGTACTTAGCCGTGTCCCCGGCAACGGACAATTTGAGCATCAAAGACATTGAAGTGATCAAGAATCTCCTCATCCCAATTTATCTAAGTTAAAACTTGTGGTTGAACAAGGGTAAAGGTTCACCAATGTCTATTGGTGGTTCCTTGGGTGTTTTTGTCAAACAAAAATTTAGTGTTTTCAACTAATAAGAAAGCTTATTGTGAGCAAAGCCAGCCTGAACTACACTTAGCCAAATTCATATAGATGTTAGATGCTACTATTCTACTATGGTATCACTTGCCAATACAATTACAAATGTATTGACCCTCTATGGCTGTAACTTATGATGTTGCAGGTTACTCTGATGGAGACTAGGGTTATGAGTCTACACTCAACATGTTTGCCTGTGGCACATGAAGATGAAGACTTTTATTTATCTACTTATGTTTGAACTCTATGTATTAGCCTTGGGATAATGAGTTGTAAAGACTATGTTATCTCTGGAATGACGATGTAATATTGACCTTTGTATCTATGCACTTCATCTTAAACTGTGGATGCTAGCATTTCGATCCAGGGACTAGCATTGCAATCACAGGGGCATTTACCTTAAATGGTGGGGTCTTACACTCTCACTTAATATCAAGTAATAAAGTGTCCGTCCTTAGTAGGCACCGTTGCTAAGACTCGCCATTCTGAAGCACCACGTGATGATCGGGTGTGATAGATTCTACGTGTGCATACAACGGGAGCAAGAAGGATTTGCTCATGAAGATACTAAGGTTAACCTTGACGAGCCTAGCATGTACAGACATGATCTCGGAAAACGGAATACTGAAAGGTAAATCATTAGTCATATAGTAGACATGATGAACATGTTGATTGTTCTCCTTTGAAACTACATCATCTCTCGTGATGATCGGACTTGATGTAGTGGATTTGGTTCATGTGATCACTAAAGAAAAGTGAGGGATATTGTTTTGAGTGGGAGTTCACCTAGTTAATTTAAGTATTAAATTGAATTAAATTTGTCATAAACTTAGTCTAAACTATTGCAAATATGTTGTAGATCATGGCGGCCCCTACCATCAATTTTAATGCGTTCCTAGAGAAACAAAAAGTTGAAAAACAATGGAAGTAACTTCGCGGATTGGTTCCGCAATTTGAGGATTGTCCTCAATGCTGGTTAGTTGACCTATGTGCTGGATGCACCGCTAGGTGACCCACCTGCAGCTGATGCTACCGATGAGGTGAAAAATGTTTACCTTACTCGGAAGAATCAGTACTCCATAGTTTAGTGTACTATCTTGTATGGTTTGGAATCGGAGCTTTGTAAAGGGTTTGAGAACTTTGACCCACATGATATTGTCCATGAACATAAAAATGATGTTTGAGGCACACGCAGTAGTTGAGAGTTATGAGGCTTATGAAAAGTTCTTTAACTGCAAGATGGAAGAGGGCATCTCCGTAAGTGAGCATGTGCTTAAGATGTCTGGGCACGCCAATAAGTTCCAAATCTTGGGGATAGTGATTCCTAATGCATTGGGGATTCACCATGTCCTCCAATAACTACCACCAAGTTAAAAAGAACTTTGTGATGACCTACAACATGCAACGCATGGATAAGTCATTACCAGAACTCTTCTCCATGTTGAAGTCTGCGGAAGTGGAGATCAAGAAAGAGCACCAAGAGTTGATGGTTAATAAGACCACCAATTTCAAGAAGAAATACAAGCCTAAGAAAAAGGGTAACTTCAAGAAGGGTGGTAAGAAAGCTACCGCACCTTCAAAGAATACCAAGGTTGGGCCTAAGCCTGATACTGAGTGCTTTTACTGCAAGGGAGAAGGTCACTGGAAGCATAATTGCCCCCAAATACCTGGCAGATCTGAAGAACGACAACATCAAGAAGAAAGGTATATCCGATATACATGTTATTGATGTGTATCACTAGTAATCATAGTAGTGCATGGTTATTTGATACTGGTTCAGTTGCTAATATATGTAACTCGAAACAGGTGTTGCAGAATTAACGGAGACTAGCAAGAGACGAGGTGACGATGCGCATTGGAAACGACTCAAAGGTTGATGTGATCGCGGTCGGCATGCTACCTCTTCATCTACCATCGGCATTAGTTTTATACTTAAATAATTGTTATTTTGTGCCTGCGTTAAGCATGAAGATTATATCAAGATACTTTTTATTGCAAGATGATTACATGTTTAAGTCCGAGAATAATGGTTGTTTGATTTATATGAGTAATATCTTTTATGGTCATGCCCCTTTGATAGATGGTATATTCTTATTGAATCTCGATAGTAGTGATACACATGTTCATAATATAGATGCTAAACGTTTGAAATTGAATGATAATTCTCCATACATGCGGGAATTTCGTCTTGGTCACATTGGAGTGAAGCGTATGAAGAAACTCCATTCCGATGGACTTCCTGAATCACTTGAAAGATGCGAAGCATGTCTGATGGGAAAATGATTTAGACTCCATTCTCTGGTATGATGGAGCGAGCTACGAACTTATTGGAAATCATACATACCAATGTGTGTGGCATCACGCGGTGGTTACTATTATGTTCTAACTTTCATGCATGACTTGAGTAGATATGGGTATATCTATTTCAAGAATCATAAGTCCAAAACTTTTGAGAAGTTTAAGGAATTTCAAAGTGAAGTAGAGAATCAACATAACAAGAAGATTAAATTTATACGATCTGATCATGGAGGTGAATATCTAAGTTACGAGTTTGGCAAGCATTTGAAGAAATGCGGAATACTTTCACAATTGACACCGCCGAGAACACCACAACTTAATGGTGTGTCCGAACATCGTAATTGAACTCTCTTAGATATGGTTCATTCTATGATGTCCCTTACAGATTTAACGTTATCATTTTGGGGATATGCATTAGAAAAAGATGCATTCACTTTAAATAGGGCACCATCTAAATCTGTTGAAATGACACCGTATGAATTGTGGTTTGGTAAGAAACCTAAATTGTCATTCCTTGAAGTTTGGGGTTGCGAAGCTTATGTAAATAAGTTACAGCCCGACAAGCTTGAACCCAAAGCGAAAAAATGCGTCTTCATAGGATACCCGAAGGAAACTATTGGGTATACCTTCTATCATAGATCCGAAGGCAAAATCTTAGTTGCCAAGAATGGAAACTTTCTCGAGAAGGAGTTTCTCTCAGAAGAAGAGACTGGAAGGAAAGTATAACTCGACAATGTTGTCGAACCTTCTCTCAGATCTGAGAGTAGCGCAGCACCAGAAGAAGTTCATGTGGCGCCTGCACCAATAAGAGAGGAATCTAATGATGGTGATCATGAAACTTCGAACAAAGTTACTACGGAACCTCGTAGGTCGATGAGGACTCATACCACTCCTGATTTGTATGATCCTGTTATGAGTGTCATGTTGGTGGATAACACCGATGACCCTATGCTATATGAGGAAGCGATGATGACCCCAGATTCCATCAAATGGCAATAAGCCATGAAATCCGAGATTGGATCCATGTACAAAAACCAAGTATGGACTTTGGTAGACATACCATATGGCTGGAAGGCTATTGATAACAAATATATTTTCAAGAAGAAAACAGATGCTGATGGTAATGTAACCATCTATAAAGCTCGACTTGTCATGAAAGGGTTACGACAAATTCAAGGAGTTGACTACGATGAGACTTCTCACCGGTAGTGAAGCTAAAGTCTGTGAGGATTTTGTTAGCAATCGCTGCATATTATGATTATGAGATATGGCAGATGGATGTCAAAACGGCGTTCCTCAATGGAGACATTGATGAAGATTTATATGTGGTACAACCCAAAGGTTTTGTCGATCCTAAAGATGCTAACAAGGTATGCAAACTTCAACGAGAAATTTATGGATTGAAGCAAGCATCCCGAAGTTGGAATCAACATTTTGATAAGGTAATAAAAAGCTTTGGATTTATACAAACTTATGGAGAAGCTTGTATTTATAAGAAAGTGAGTTGGAGCTCTGATACGTACAAAACGTATCTACTTTCCCGAACACTTTTGCTATTGTTTTTCCTCTAAACTTGTGTGATTTGGATACAACTAACTTGGACTAACGCTATTTTCAGCAGAATTACCTTGGTGTCTAGTTTTTGTGCACAAAATCAACTATCAGGAAAAATCCCAGAAAATATGCCAAAAATCCTATTTCACCAGAAGACTCATGGAGCCAGAGTACGAGACGGAGGGGAGGCCTGATGGGCCCACACCCCGGCTGTGTGGGTGGGCCCAGGCCACGCCTGGAGGGGGTGTGGCTACCCCAGGCACCCCCTCGGCCTCCCTCTTCACCTATAAGATTCCTCTTGACCTAAATACCGAGGGGATTCGACGTTTTTCCAGAAAGAGTTCTGTTGCGCCGCCACCACCAGAAACCGCGATTCGGAACCAGAAACTCCATTTCTGGCACCCTGCCGAGATAGGGAATTTGGAGAGGATCATCGCCATCGTCATCACCAACGCCTCTCCATCAACCATCCATGTTTCCCTCATCCATGAGTGAGTAATCCCCAGCTGTAGGCTATGGGGATGGTAGGGATTGGATGTGTTCTATCATGTAATCGAATAAGATTGTAAAGGCATGGTGCCTAGTATCTCTTTTAGTGCTATTTGACTTTGTTGCAACTTGTTGTGCTTAATGCTTGTCACTAGGGCCCGAGTACCGTGATCTCAGATCTGAACTTACTATTGAATCATTATGATAGTATTGTCTGTGATCTTATCTGCAAGTTGTGTACACATATCATTGTCCGGATCCAAAGGCTCCGAAGTCATAGAAATTGGGACAACCTGAGGGGATGGCTGTGATGTGAGGATCACGTGTGTTCATGGAGTGTTAATTCTTTGCTACGGTGCTCTATTAAAAGGAGCACCTTAATTGCTAGTAGTTCCCTTGAGGCCCCACTGCAACGGGCTGGCAAGACAAAAGATGTTGTGCAAGTTTTCATTGCGAGCACGCATGACTATATATGGAGCACATGCCTATGATTGTTTAGTACTTGGATGCTTATTCTTATTTATCTGCAATTACCCTAGATCTTGAAGTTACATGTTTAGACTTGTCCATGCAACGCCCGTCCATCCATCCCTATGCCTACCGCGCTCATATCCTACTATTTGCCACTACTGTTACTATTGCTCTTGTTTTACTGCTGCTGTTATTTGCTTTTGCTACTACAAAACTATTGCTACTGATAAACTTCTGTGAGCAAGAACTATTTCCAGGTGCAGCTGAATTGACAACTCAGTTGTTAAGGCTTGCAAGTATTCTTTGGCTCCCCTTGTGTCGAATCAATAAATTGGGTAATACTACCCTCGAAGACTATTGCGATCCCCTATACTTGTGGGTCATCAAGACTATTTTCTGGCGCCGTTGTCGGGGAGCATAGCTTTATTTGTAAGTTCACTTGGATCTATTATTGTTCACTGCTACTCCTTTCATCATGGGGAAGTATCGTGATGGAAAGTTTCCAATTTTACCATCCACTAGAAGAAGAGATACAATCCTAAACACCTCCGCTACGCTTGATTCACCGTCTGTTATAAGTAAGCTTGTTACACCACCACCACATACTCATGCTACACACACTGCTACTACTGCTGAATCTAAAACTGCTTCTGATACTCATGATGTTACTTCTACTATGCTTGATGCGAGTGGTTCATTAGGTCCTTTACTAGATGCTACTATGGCTAGTCTAGGAAATACTGAAACTCCTAGTGAAGACACTGTTACACCTGTTAGCTCACTTGAGTCTAGAGAGAGATACGATATTAATGATGGTTACATTGAGTTTACTGATGAATTTATTGAAGAGTGCCGAAACACACATGGTGCTAGTGCTATTAAGAGTCTCGTTGAGAGACGTACCATTATTCCTAAACTGTCCTCTGATCCTAAGTTTTCCACCTCTCCCATAGATATTAAATATAAATATTATGATTTATCTCTTGATTTATCCTATTTAGACATTGTTGAGAACGAACTTTTTTGTGGGACTAAAAATTAGTGTTGTGGCACATATGAATGAGATTTCCACTATGAGTGCCTTATTCTCTGATGATTTTAAGATGCGCAAGTACTTTGTTACAAAGATCTTCCCTTTTTCACTGAAAGGAGAAGCTAAAGCTTGGTTTAATAGATTACCTCCTGGTTCCATTGATAGCCCTGATTGCTTGATTGCTTCTTTCTTCTAGAAATATTTTCCTCCCAGTGCTAGACATGCTGCTTTGCAGAGACTTTTTTATTTTAAACAGGGAGAAGAAGAGAAATTTCCTGAGTCATGGTCAAGGTTCTGTGCCTTGATTCATGCACATCCTGGATGTCCATTACCTAAAAATGAGCTTCTTGATATTTATTATAATGCACTAATTGATGATTCTAGGACATACCTAGATAGTTTTGCTGATTGTTTTTTCAGGAAAAGAACTCCTACAGATTCTGAAAAATTAATGGCTAAAATAAGCAAGAATTATGATGATTGGACTTCAACTGAGCTAAATACACATGAGTTTACTACTCCTGAACCAGTTTTGCCTGAACCAGTTCCAATACCAAAACCAAAGAAGAGGGGAGTTATTGCATTAAATGATGAAGTGATGAAGGATGCTAAGAAATGTCTAAAGGAGAAAGGTATTAGAGCTAAAGATGTGAAGAATCTACCTCCTATAGATGAATTATGCAAGCCAATTCTCCACTCATCTACTATTGAGGTACACTCTCTCCACTTTGATGAAGGTGATATTCCCTATGGTAAGCCTCCTGATCAATGCTTAGAGGAACTTGAAACATTTATTATTAAACAAGGTAATTTTAATAAAAAAGTTCAAAATCATTTATTGGAAAACTCTAGAGCTATTAATGTGTTGAAAGATATTGTGGAAAGAACTACTAATGATATTAAAGTGCTTTGTAAACACTTTCAAATGGTTCAAACTCAAATTGATCAACTTGCTAACGTACAAAAGGATATGCTAGTTAATGCCTCAGGAGATAAACATGCTTATGGAATTAGAACTAGGAGTGGTATAGCTACTCAAGATCCTTTATATCCTGAAGGATACCCTAAAAGAATTGAGTAGGACTCTCAACAAGGTGAAAGTAGTGGTAGTCCTCATAAGAGAAAGAAAAAGAAACACAAAATAGTTGAGGAACCCTCTGAACCTGTTGTAGATCCTAATAATATATCTGTCACTGATGCTGAGAGTGGTAATGATAAAAATCATGCTCCTGATAAGGAGGCAGTTCAGGAAGAACCTGAGAAGCACACTAAGAACACTAGGTACACGAAGGAATATTTTATTGCTAAAAAACATGGTAGTGAGAGAGAACCTTGGGTGTAGAAACCTATGCCTTTTCCAAATAAGAAACACAAGTCAAAGGAGGAAGAAAACTACAAAAAGTTTTGTGAGTTGATGAAACCTTTATTTTTGCAAATTCCTTTGACTGATGCTATTAAGTTTCCTCCTTATTCAAAGTATTTGAAGGATATTGTCTCTAATAAAAGGAAGATTCCTAATGAGGAAATTTCTACTTTGCTTGCTAATTATTCCTTCAATGGTAAGGTTCCAAAGAAACTTGGTGATCCAGGTATACCAACTATTACTTGATCTATTAAGAATAATTATGTTAGAACTGATTTTTGTGATTTGGGAGCTCGAGTTAGTGTTATGCCTTTTTCTCTCTACAAGAGACTCCAGCTTGAAAAGTTGATACCAACTGATATATCTCTGCAAATGGCTGATAAGTCAACTGCTATTCATGTTGGTATATGTGAGGATGTTCCTATTCAGGTGGCTCATAATTTCTTGGTTCTAACTGATTTTGGTGTGCTTGAGATGCCTGAAGATGATAATATGTCCATTATTCTTGGGAGACCTTTTCTTAATACTGCAGGTGCTGCCATCAATTGTAATCAAGGAAAAGTAAATTTTAATATTAATGACAAAGAGAATACTATCTATTTCCCCAAGAAGATTCATAAGATCTATTTTTTGAATTCCATTGAAAATATTGAGAGCATGAAAGTTGGAGAAATATATTGTCCCATTCCACAAGAAGGTTTTGAAACTATTATGATTGGGACCATTGCTATCAAGTTTGAGGTAACATAATCACTTTGTGGAATGCAAAGTTTTGCTTCATATAAGATTTTTTGGAAACAAGACTTGATCAACCTTATTAACAAAAGAATTTTAATGAACAAAACAATGCTTTCACAGTGGTTATACTTGCTCACTTTTATTATTCTCCTTCCTAGTCTTTGCTCTTTTTCTTGTTAGCTTTAGTTTTGCTAGTTGTTTGCTTGTTAGAGCGTCTTAGAACTTCTGTAGTTTTGGCTTTGGTTTGGTTTTCTTTTGCTTCGTCTAAAAAAATCTTTTCTGCGAGAAAATCAATTTTCATATCCTGAAAATTGGCCAAAAATAAAGTTTCCCGAAAAATCCCAGAAAATTCATAATAATTTTTCCTCGAAAAAAGGGGCAAAGGGACTCTTGGAGTGGCCCAGGGGGACCCCAGGACAGCACACCCTCTGGTGGCGTGGCCATCCCTAGGGGCGCTCCTGGCATGGGTGGTACCCACCTGAGGCCCTCCAAGTTGTCTCCTCCCAGTAACCTTCTTTCTCTCTCCCGAAAAACATCGGAAAACTTTCTCAAGCTCGAGTTCTGCTATTCTTGCTCCCGATTTTTGATCTCCTTGCTCAGCCCATCTTTGCTGCTGATTTTTGGAGGGATTGCTCCTTGGTATGTGCCTCCTCCGCTTGTCCAATTAGATTTGTGATTGGTAGACTGTATCTTGAGTATTTTGCTGCTATAGATGTCAGGTTGTGTGAGCTTGCATGCTTGTTCTATGCTTAGAGATTTCATTTTGATGCATGTTTATCCCTCTAGCAAGTTCCTATAGTAGTTTCTCATCATCTATCAACATGGAAATCAATTGCTTTGATGTTTGTCTAAAAATTTCAGAAAAAGGGGGTCATGGACAACCACACCTATGGTGAAATATTTGAGAGTGATGCACCTAGGAGGACAAGGCCTTCAAGATCATCCTCCCGAGCTAGGCCCTCATACAATGAGGATCTCTGTAACATCCCAACATTAGAGCTTAGAAATAAGCTGAACCCAGATGTGTGCATTTCATTCATGCATAGAAAATCCGAATAATTTTCGTGCTTTTAAACAAAACTGGTCAAAGTGGTTGGAGCTTTTCTTAACTTGATGGAATTGAAATAGATCATCAAGTTAACTGCGATAAGTTTCAATATGACCTTTGCTAAAACCTTATTTGGTTGAACATGATTTGGTCTAAGGGTGGACCAGATATAATAAAATGTCACTCATAAATACATTGCTTAAATGATTCATATATGATCCTTAAGGGATCATATTATACTATTCATCATATCAACCTATGAATACTGAGTTAAGATTACCACTAAAATAATAAAAATGCAATGATTAATGCTGACCTATCTTATTCTTATATATTCTTACTATGAGTATCATAGTAATACTTAACTTTAACTCTTTAATGAGCTAGAGTTGGAAAGAGACTAAGTCAAGATCATCTACTATATATCTTTCTTTCTATAACAATCTTTATGGAACTTATGTTAATATCTGTTGTTCATCAATGTTGGATAATTCCCCATTGATTCACAAATTCTTTAACTATCAACCCTTGATCTACTATTTCTTGATCTTATCATAATATCTACTTAAATCTTTTAAATAGGGCATAGTCCATTAATAACTTTAATCCTATATGAGATCCTAAAAGTTAATTTCAAGATAATGAAAATTAGGATTGATAAAGCCTTGCTTAGCCAACTAAGAACTTAAGCAGTAAATGATTAAAGGATTATAATGGTAATGCTTTAGCCACCAATATTGAATGCTTTATTTAGTATAAGTAATACTGATGGGTAGAACCTGCTTGGAACCTTAGTAAAGATAATTTACCCTAGAGTAGTCATTTCAAGCCACATAAAATTAATTAGTATTGAAGTAAAGTGAATATAGGATGGTATTATTCAAGTAAAGCTAGTGTAGCATGGAGTTTTAGAAGTGGTGTTAGTCATTTTCAAGAATATTCAACTTTAGAGAAAAGTAGTTGGATGCATACACCTATTAGAGATACATTAGTGATAAATGATTAGGGAAGATTATGAGTAGAGTTTGAAGGAACTACTTGTTGGATGGAAGGCTATCAACATTAGAGTAGTAGATACAACCAAGCAAAGATATGAGAAAGTTATGGAATATTTGAGTATCAAACTCATTGGATTCATCCATGAGTTTAGAAGGTTAATCAGTGAATAAGAATATTTCTATGAAGTAAACCACATCATAATAACCATGATGGTAGATAGGAACATGGTAGTATATCTAGGAAAGGAATTCCTTAATAAGAAGTCTAGAATTATGAATTATGAAAGAACGTAATTCTTGCTAATCAACCAACTCTAAATCTTAAGACTATACATAATATCCAATTTAGGTTATTGACCCATCATCTTATATCTACCACACTTCATAGGAATATTTTTCTATAGCAAATCCTGTAAGCATATCTTTACCAATTCCTTTCTATAAAACATTCTAATTATAACTTCCTATCATAAAAGGTGATGTCATCAGATATCACAAAAGAAGACAATATGCTTAGTTATTAATTCTTTACTCATATCCAAAAAGGAATCTAAGTATATTAAAAACCCTAAACCCTAGGGTAAATATTCATAATTCAAAACCTTAAACTTCTTTATTTATCACAATAGAATATATACATTGCCATTTTCCAAATTAATGGGAGTAGTAATAACCATATCAATGTCTTTTATATTTCATGCATCAAATAATGATATAGGATTATTATACATATAAAAGTTTCTATTCAAACGATGAGCCAACTAGACTTAAGTTTACAAACAAATAAGAAAATACATCATTTAGAAATCCATAACTAAAGGAGAAGAGTAAAATAATAAGAAAAGTTTCTACAAATTATTAAAAAGGGGTTCCTATGGAGCAAATAAAAGAAATATAAAAAGATTATATAATAAAAGTTCACAAATGATACCAAATATATTTTAGTATTATTGCAAATATCTAGAAAATAAATCCTACAAAGAAAGGTTCAAAATATAAATCAAATTCAAATCTGAATAAGAAAACAGAAAATAGAAAAAGGGTGAAACAAATAAAAACACTACCTGGCCATGGCCCAACCCCCTATACTTATCTGACGCCATATGCAGCCCACAAAAGCCCAGCACCGAGCCCAACTCGTTTCCATCGGTGACTGACAAGTGGGGTCAGGAAAGGACCGCGGGTTGACCTGAAAGAACCGTTAGGGGGTTATCCACAAAACAGCTATTGTCATCATCGTCACGCACACAGGCAGCTCGCTGGAGGAGCTCGCCGCCGCCCGATGCCGTCATCGTCGTTGTTGCTCCAAGATCAACGCCACCGTCGCCAGGAGAGGATAAGAAGGCCACCGCAACAATACTGCTTGTTCTCATCCTCAATCTCGCTCTCCAGACTCACTTCCTTCCTTCACCCGAAAACCTAGCTCGTCGGAGTTCATCATTCCGGCCAACTTCGACCACCCCTCGCCTCGTGATAGCCACCATTTGACGCGCCGTCGTGGACTAAACCATCTACGACCAAGAACGGAGGCCCGCTCGCCGGGAATCATGTGAAATCGAGCATTCCTTTTCCTCGGCCGTCGTGTCCATTACCGTCAATTCGCCGTCGTCACGCCTCCCCAAGCCTCATCGACTGCTCTATCGTCATCAGGGTAAGATTATGCATCTCTGGACCCTAGTTTCGTTTGCTGATTCGCAGCATAGACCCCATTTTTTTGAGCACCACCGTTGGCCGCCGCAGAAGCTCGTCGCCGGTGTATTTCTGGTGACCATTAAGTAGCGGCGTTACCACCAATAGGTTCGCCTCGGTTCCCTCTATCTAGTAGAATCAACCTTGTCCACCGGAGCACAGTGGTTCGCCGCCGGAGACCATCCTCTGGTGGTGGAGGCCAGGTTGATGTCAGCATGACATCATGCTCGCGTCACCTTAGCCACGTCAACGTGTTTGACCTGGTCTTTGTCCCGCGTGTCAAGTGACATGGCCTAGGGCCCATATGTCATTGACTGGGGTAGCTAACCAAATCAGAAACAAATGCAATTTCTTTAACCTGAGAGCTAAGGTGGACAATGGCCCACTAGTCAGTGACTGAAGCTAGCTTTAGGTACGGTGTAAAAAGTATTTCCTGTTTAAGAAATAAACAAAATCTTATAAACCTCATTATTAATATTCCAGAAATCAAATAAATGATTAAACCTTGTTTAATTAAAAACTTTTGATTTACAATTCAAAAAAATATGTATGGTATATGAAAATTTGGAGAAAAATAAAATCTACAACTTAATCTTATTATCAAATATTATTATGTTGATTATTTAAATAAATATTATTTAATAAAGGTTTTACAAGTAATAAAGCTTTGATAATTCATATTCTAATAATGGTAAATATTAAAAATATAAATAAATTACCAAAAATCTTAGAAAAATAAGAAGTATAATTTAAAACTATAATCATGTATTATTATTTCACTTAAGTAAATATTTATTACTTATTAAGTAATTATAAAGTAATAAGAATTGTAAAAATCATATCTTATTAATTTTAAATCACAAAAATAAATGTAATATACCAAAATGATCACAAAAATAATATTTACAAATTAAAAATATAAAATTTCACTTTTGAGTTGAATAAAAAATTCAAATACTTTAATAACTCAAATTTAAACTTATTTACTTCATTAACAATTCATATAAGGATAAATAAAATCTGTTAATATTTCTAAAATGAGTAAATTAAATATAATAAATAGTATTAGTCTTAAATATTAATAATATGAAGCCATATTAATTTAAAACATTCTAAATACCTTTTTATTAAATTATCTTCAACCTTAAAAGAAGATCATAATCTAAAAAGATTTCCACTTATAATAAAAACCTTAAAGAACAACTTATGATTACACCAAACCTTTTCTAAACCATGTTAACCACCAAATTAGAAAAACTACCACAACACTATAAAAGTTCAAAAGTAGTTAAGTAATATTATATTTTTGTTTATAAACCCCAACCACTCCTTTATAAAAGATAAAGGATACTACTCCATTATAAAATCAAGAAACCACTACACTAAGTAAAAGAATCATTACTATTAAGTAACCTAAAGGAAAAAAATTCCAGATACACAAGACACAAATGTTATAAATATTAAACCTTCAAAACTATTTATATTTTTAAAGTTAACTTTAGTCTCCAAGAATCTAAATATAATACAATAAACATTACTATATGTTTCATAGTTAACTTTGGTCTGAAGTAATTAAGTTATAAAGCAACTCAAGCCAAACCATTTGAGAAAACCAATAACATCAACCACCACTAACTAACCATAAAGCTTTTTTAGACCTTAGAAGAGAAACCTTTTCTTCGAAGGTTATCCTTTTTGCCACTTCAAACACGAACTCTTGTATAAGCAATCTTGACTAGTATTTCATAGATGTATATTTTATTTCTACATAAATATGTCTTGCTCACACACACTCATAAGCTCTAATAAAAGCAAAAATGGGAAACTTATCTAAAAGGACCACACATTCCAAAGTAACCATTTCCGAAATCCAAACCCTAGGACAACATTATTCCCGGGATTTGCGTTTTGAACGTGCATCACACTACTTATGCATAAAAGCATATTGCTTCTTTAAACATTAGTCCTTACTGGACCAATGATGCTGATTTCAAATTTTGGATCTTATACTGACTCGAAGACCGTGAGTGCATAATCTTGCAATCACAAAAGGCAAGTTCACACTTGCTCATGTCCTTTGTTTATTTTCTGTAAAGTATTTTACAAATCCAGTGTTGTTATCACCTGCATTTGAAAAAGGTCTAAAAACACTATTTTTGATAATAATGTGAACTATTGGTTACTAATCCAGGGTGATCAGCTAATCTATTAAATCTGACAGTTGGAATACCACTGTTCAGAACTATATCACCTAGGACTTAACAACCAATGTCGCCAGTGATTCTTGCGCGGTATATTACGTGTTGACCATGAGATTTGGAATGGGACGGAGAAGTCAACTGTATCTTCTTCCTCTCGCATGAAGCCGTATGTGAAGGTCGTGGCTGTTATCCTCAAAGCATGCATATTAATTGGTAATTCGTAGAGGATATGAAACATATGGGTGGGAACCCTCAACGTCCCACGATAGTTTTGACATTTAACAGTTTGTACAAACCATTGCCGTAATTATTTATGTGGGCATGGTGTACACCAATGAGGCATGCGAGGTCGCGAAGGGGGCAGTTATTGGCTTGGATCATCTTCTGGGCCCCACATCATGGAATTGTGGTCGGGAATAAGCTGCCCGGTTGTGCAACAAAGAGTTGATCTCTCATGGGTAAAGTAACGCACCTCTGCAGAGTGTAAGAACTGTAACTTGTTATTCCCTGTTTCGGGAAGGAGCTGCGAACGCGGCGGGAAAGGAACTCCATGAAAGTTCTGGTAAACCCGTGAAGGCTGACGGACCTAGCTTTTCAGAATAAAAGCAACCTTTGAAGAAATGTTTATGAAAAATTGCATTGCCTATGACCTACGGTCTGTGGCTATAGTTATAGTGCATCAAACACTCCTTTTCTAGTGAATTTGCTGAGTACGCTCGTACTCAAAGTATCTTCTTAACCCCTTGCTAGATTCTGAAGTGGGAATATACAACAACCACATGAAGTTATGCTCCAAGACTTATCATGCCCAGCTAAATCTCTTCAATGAAGACAAGGAAGTCAACACATACCTCAACTCAAGTGAAGACAAAGTTACTGATTAGATAGGAATATAATCTCTAGCCAAAGAACCTATTTCTATAGTGCGTTGCAATAGTAGAAATGCTAACCTCTTAGCCAGTATACTAGACTTAATAGTATAGTCGTTCTTGCGTTATTTATTTTGATTTTTCTCCGTAAGAAGTTCTTCCTCTTTCTTTAACCTAGAGTGTACTATGGATCTTATGTAAAGAGTGGGTTGTAACCTTTAGCCATGTATTGGACCCGCGGTGTTTCTATTGTGCCATTCTGAGGGATGTAATACTAGTGAACGGTGTTTCATTGGTGTTATGTCAACGACTATAGTATTCTACATCATGAAGTGGTATGCTGGGTCACCGCAATCTCATTACACCGCAATTTGGCGACGAGGGAGATGAGGGGGATACGCACCCTTCCACCTTTCCTTGTCCTACCTTTTTGCGGGCTACAGGGATTCTCAATGATTTCCTAACCTTGGTTCAGAGGGTTGGTTTAATGAGTTATATGCAGGATGAGAGTGTGCATTATGCCACGCTCACTAAAACCTTTATGGAGAGTTTTTCTTTTTCTAACAGCCCCTTCAAGCCAGATGTGCCTTTCAAAATCTATAACAGGCCTTTCTCCATGACATTGAAGAATTTTTTTGAAATCTTGGGTTGGCACAGCTGGGACGGTGAAGAAGATTCCAGCTCAACCCGCTGATTTGTTGGAGATCTACCGCGGGATAACTAATGATGATGATCGTAGAGCCCAACGGGGAAAGATAAGAAATATTCAACTCCCAGCTATCAGGTACTTTGCTTATTTTTTTGCTACTAGTGTTCTTGGTAGGGAGAACACTAGCAATATTTCCAACTATCATTTGGCCTTCCTAGCTACTGCACTCAACAATGAAACCAGGTACAATCTTGGTTCTCTCATTGCTCGTCGCTTAGCTGCTAAGGGACCCATTTATGGGGGAATTATTGCTGCACGTGTTGTTGCTGCCTTAGACCTTGCTGTTGATCCAAATGATACAGTTTTGGCTCCTTAGTAGCTTGATCTTGCTGCCATGAAAATGCATCACTTTGTCACTGCTGGCTCTACCCTTGAGAGTCTGGTTTATAGAATGTTGTTTACTGACGGCAAAGAGAGAGAGATTCCTCTGCCCCAAACCACTTTGTTCAATATTTTCCAGGGACCTTTGTCACGCTCCAAGGAGGAGATGTACAAGAAGCTGCGCATTCTTGTCTTCCATGGACACTACCAGGGGACGCGCCCTCATACGAACCCTCTATGCACTACACAGGGGAGTCCTCGAGCTCGTACCAAGACAAAGGGGCCTCCTCGTCGTATTACGAAGGTGCACCTTCTTGGTCACCATGGAGTTGAGCCCCACTTAGTCCAAAAGCCTAAGCTTGGGGGGAGGTATACCGACATCACACTCATATATATATCAAGTTTCGTCGGTTCTTTGTATATCCATTGTTTCGCTTTATTTTTGGTTTTTATTTCTGCTTTATTAAAACATAAAAAGAACAAAAATATTTTTGTTGTTTCTCTTGGTTTGTTTCTTTTCTATTTAGCTTTGGTTTGCCTTAAAAGAAAAATCCAAAAAGATTTTTCCTTTGTTTGTTTTTGCTTTGTGTGATTGCTTTAAAAAATCAAAAACACCAAAAATATTTGTTGTTCTTCTTTGGTTTTGTGAAGTTCTTTGCAGGGTTCAGCAGTCCTCAGTGGAGTTTGGTTTCATGTTATTATTCAAGTCACACAAGTGAAGGGCAATAATGAAGATTAAGACAACTTGAGGTGTGGTAAGAGGCTGGTAATGAACTCTATTTGTTTTCATTTTTGTACATATACTCATCATGGTGAGCATGCTTAGTCTGTTCATGTAAGGTGTATGTTATTTATGGATGCTCAGTAGTTCTTGCTCTCTTATGATTAACTCCAGCTTGTTAATAGTTTCTAGCATGTCATATGAATGTTTGCTTGAATTGTTTTATTCATAACTTGGTATGATATTGTGGTATCCTCCTCTGAATGTTTCATGTGAATCGACTTGGCACATGCTCACGCATGTATATGACTAAACAATAGTCAGTAAGCCTCGATGATTTATTTTGCCTCAGAGTTCTTGTATCACTTTCTTTCCATAATTAGTCCTGTTTTGTTGCAAGCATGATTATGAACGTTATTGCTCTATCGTTTGTCGCTCCCTCTCTATTGCTAGCCTTCACTTGCACTGAGTATGATCTAAACTTGTGCATCCAACTCCCCAAACCAATACTACCAACGGTGTCCACCATACCCACCTATTAGCATCATTTGCTATTCAGTGCATATTCATTATGCCTCGTTTTCTTCCAAATAAAATGTTTGACTGTTTTGAGAAAGTTAGTTAGTAAAGATCTCACGAACTTGATGGCACAATTTATTTCTTGCACTTAATAAAACTGAACCATTGTGACTGTACATGAAAGTTATATGCTTACAAATTATAGGCTGGGAGTTAGCAGAACCGTGCTGTCACGGGGAACGCTTTCAACACTTATGGATACATATCCAATTGATATCATGCTCTTTTGTTTGCGGATATCGTCGGTGTGAAATAAAAGGGAGCTTGTGAGTTCATGGACTTATATATATGTGTTAGAGAAACGCCTGGGCCGCTAGCCTAATCCATGCCTAATCATGGTTGAAACTTGCAGCATAACCATAATGAGCAATCTGTGAAGCATCCTCAATAAAAACCTATGCAAATAGCAAATAAAAAGATCACTGAGATGCTCATTGTCTGCTTGCCTTGTCATTTTAATCATGGGATAGCTCATGTATCATGTGCAAGGGGTACCCCGTTGGCGGTTCTCTATGATACGCATGTATTTACGATGACAAGAACTTACCGGTAACTAAAGTTGAGTAGCATGAGGAGCGGCCCTCGTACTCAAGGGACATGAGATTTCCAGTTTATGGTCTGTCAAGCATATAACTCATATTGGACCTCACTTTCACTAGTAACCATTTAGAGATGCCTATGACAGGGGCAATGAGAGCTCAAAGCTAATGAGTACATTACTTTCAGCATTTGGAGGCCTTCAAACTTTTCAAAACCTTTTTCACTTCCTTGTTGAGTCACCACTTATTCTATGATCACCTTATTGATAGCATAGTTGTCATTCTTAGTATAATGTGCTTGTCTCAAAACTTCAGAGGTGCCTTGGCATTTATTTTGTGCTCTACAAACAAAGGCAAGCGAGATACCACTCTATCATACCTTATTATGAGCATTGCAATGTTTCTTATGTTTATGTTTCATGCTATTTATTATTATTGAGTTGGAATCTCTTCATAGCTTGCCATGCCTATTAAGTGGTTTTAGTTGCATACTCTTTATTATGAATGGTTTAAGTATCTACTCCTGTGCTGAGAATATATACATCATATGAAGCAAATGTGTTCATGAAATTTTTTTATTGCACTCAGTTTTCAACTGAATTGCTTCAGGACAAGCAATAAGCTAAGCTTGGGGGGAGTTGATACGTCCAAAACGTATCTACTTTCCCGAACACTTTTGCTATTGTTTATCCTCTAAACCTGTGTGATTTGGATACAACTAACCTGGACTAACACTGTTTTCAGCAGAATTACCTTGGTGTCTAGTTTTTGTGCAGAAAATCAACTATCAGGAAAAATCCCAAAAAATATGCCAAAAATCCTATTTCACCAGAAGACTCACGGAGCCAGAGTACGAGACGGAGGGGAGGCCTGAGGGGACCACATCCCCTACCGCGTGGGTGGGCCCAGGCCGCGCCTAGAGGGGATGTGGCTGCCCCAGGCACCCCCTCGGCCTCCCTCTTCGCCTATAAGATGCCTCTTGACCTAAAAACTGAGGGGGGTTCAATGTTTTTCCAGAAAGAGTTCCGCTGCGCTGCCACCACCAGAAACCGTGATTCGTAACCAGAAACTCCATTCTGGCACCTTGCCGGAATGGGGAATTTGGAGAGGAGGATCATCGCCATCGTCATCACCAACGCCTCTCCATCAACCATCCATGTTTCCCTCATCCATGAGTGAGTAATCCCCTGCTGTAGGCTATGGGGATGGTAGGGATTTGATGAGTTATATCATGTAATCGAATAAGATTGTTAGGGCATGGTGCCTAGTATCTCTTTTAGTGCTATTTGACTTTGTTGCAACTTGTTGTGCTTAATGTTTGTCACTAGGGCCCGAGTGCCATGATCTCCGATCTGAACTTATTATTGAATCATTATGATAGTATTGTTCGTGATCTTATATGCAAGTTGTGTACACATATCATTGTCCGGATCCAAAGGCCCAAAAGTGACAGAAATTGGGACAACCTGAGGGGATGGCTCTGATGCGAGGATCACGTGTGTTCACGGAGTGTTAATGCTTTGCTCTAGTGCTCTATTAAAAGGAGCACCTTAATTGCCAGTAGTTCCCTTGAGGCCCCGTCACAACGGGCTGGCAGGACAAAAGATGTTGTGCAAGTTCTAATTGCGAGCACGCATGACTATATATGGATCACATGCCTATGATTGTTTAGTACTTGGATGCTTATTCTTATTTATCTGCAATTGCCCTAGATCTTGAAGTTACATGTTTAGACGTATCCATGCAACACTCGTCCATCCATCCCTATGCCTACCGCGCTCATATCCTACAGTTTGCCACTACTGTTACTATTGCTCTTGTTTTACTACTGCTGTTACTTTGCTTTTGCTACTACAAAATTGTTGCTACTGATAAACTTCTATGAGAAAGAACTATTTCCAGGTGCAGCTGAATTGAAAACTCAGTTGTTAAGGCTTGCAAGTATTCTTTGGCTCCACTTGTGTCGAATCGATATATTGGGTAATACTACCCTCGAAGACTGTTGCGATCCCCTTTACTTGTGGGTCATCAAGATCCATAGCATTCCTAGTACTATACGTGGATGGCATATTGTTGATTGGGAATGATATAGAATTTCTTATAAGTGTCAAAGATTATTTGAATGAAGGATCTTGATGAAGCTGCTGATACGTCATAAACGTATCTATAATTTTTGATGCTCCATGCTTGTTTTATATCATTTGTCTTATGTTTTGTCTACACTTTGATGTATTTTTATACACTTTCTAGAACTAACCTATTGACAAGATGCCGCAGTGCCAGTTGCCTGTTTTTTGCTATTTTTGGTTTCAGAAAAGCTAAAAAAATGAATATTCTCGGAATTGGACAGGACAAAATCCAATCTGCCTATTTTTCTCGGAGCAATACGGAAACACGAAGCAGTGACAGAGGGGGAAACCAGGGCGGCCACACCCTATGGTGGTGCGGGTAGCCCCTAGTGGCGCCACCACATGGCATGGGCCCCCTGTCCCTCCACCGACCTTGCCCTTCCGCGTATATAAAGACCCCGATGCAAAAACCCTAAAAGAGTCGGCCTCCATCCACAAAAAGTTCCGCTGCGCCGCTGCCACCGAAGGGGAGATTCGGGGGACATAAGTCTTTGTTCCGACACCCTGCCGGGATGGGGAATTGCCCTCGGAGCCATCTCCATTGATCTCCACCACCATCTCCATCTCCATTGCTGATTCCTATGATGAGGAGGGAGTAGTTCTTCCTCAAGGCTAAGGGCTCTACCGGTAGCTATGTGTTCATCTCTCTCTCTATCCGTGATCTTATTGTGATCATGAGCTTTGTAATCAAGTAGATCTACTCTTCTACTCAAGTGCTTTAATAGATCTCTGCTTTTCCCCACGTGTGTGAAAGTGACAGTGTGCACACCGTGTGGAACTTAGGCTAGAGATTACATAAATACTTATCATGAGTATATTTTGAGTTGGCTGTCTCTATGAAATTGTGCTGTTTGAAGGAACCATCTAGCGCTCAAGGTGACAGTGTGGGGTTATCTAGAAGGGGATTGCGAACTTTGAGGTGTGCTGTTTTAGCCCTACCGTGGATTAGAGTTATCCAACCGGAGAGTAGTTCAGAGTAGTATCATGAACATAATATATTTATTGAGAGCGTTCACTATTGAAAGTATGATCCCAAGGCCTTGTTTCTAAGCATTGAAACGCCGTTTGCAACTAGATTTGTTACATATTTTCTTGCTTCCATCTTTATTTCAGATTGCCTTTAGTCTCTTCCTCCTGTCAAGCTCTTTTCTGGCAACGTTGTCTTATAATCATCCATACTAGTATTTCACTATCTCTTCGCCGAACTAGTGCACCTATACACCTGACAAGTGTATTGGGTCTGTTGGGGACACAAGAGACTTCTTGTATCTTGATTGCAGGGTTGTTTGAGAGGTATACCTTTGACCACTTCCTCCCCGAGTTCGATAAACCTTGGGTAATACACTTAAGGGAAACTTCCTGCTGTTCTACAAACCTCTGCACTTGGAGGCCCAACAACTGTCTACAAGAATAGAAGTGCGTAGACATCAAGATCTTTTCTAGCGCCGTTGCCAGGGAGGTAAGGTAAAAGGTACTCACATCCTCTGGCTACTAAGCTATCTTCTAGTATTGTTGCTGGTGTGTGAGTGCTCGAAGTTTTTTCCCTTAGATTATGCAATTTTGTCTTTTTGTTTCTTGTTTTCAATAGTTAGGCTTAATGAAAAACAACAACAAAATTAGATAGCTTTATAGTATTTATCTTGAGCTAGGACATGAAGTGTTTGAAGAGAAAATTAAAAAACCTATGGAACTTTATTTGCATGCTAATAGCAATGTTATTAGTATGAATTCTTTGAACACCATTATTGCTAATGCTATGGAAACGTCTAAGCTTGGGGAAGCTAGTTTTTATGAAAATGATATTTTTAGTTCCCTAGCTTTGGAAGATAGCTATTCTATTGCTTATGATGATACCAAACCTCCAATATATGATGATTACAATGATGAATATGATATCTTCAGTCCACCTACTATTGAGGAGAAAATTAATTATTATTACAATATGCCTCCTATATTTGATGATTATGGTGATGAGAATAATAATGATAGCTATTTTGTTGAATTTGCTCCCACTATAATTAATAAGAATGACTATGCTTATGTGGAGAGTAATAATTATTTTATGCATATGGCTCATGATAAGAATGTTTTATGTGATAGTTATATTGTTAATTTTATTCATGATGCTACTGAAAGTTATTATGAGAGAGGGAAACATGGTTTTATGCATCTCAAAAATATTAAGTTTCCCCTCTTTATGTTGAAAATTTTGAAGTTACACTTGTTTTGCATTCATATGCTTGTTGCTTTGTGATTTCACGACTTGTTTCTTTACAAGATTATTTTTCAAAGGAAGTGGGTTAGACTTAAATTTGTTTTATATTTTCTTCTTGATGCTCTCTTTTACTTCAATTCATATTTCTTATGTGAGCATCTTCTCAAACTATCAAGCCTAACTTAAAGGCATTAAAGAAAAGTACTAATTGGGA
Source organism: Avena sativa (assembly GCA_916181665.1). NCBI lineage: Eukaryota > Viridiplantae > Streptophyta > Magnoliopsida > Poales > Poaceae > Avena > Avena sativa. The sequence goes on along the minus strand of OV702280.1, from coordinate 58,188,867 downwards.
GATAACCCAAATTTCGTTAGGTTTTTTGTTTTGTTGAGTCTTGGAAGTTATTACCTCTATAATAACCTCTCCTTATAATTTTTGTGTGATTTTTGTGCCAATTATAACCTCTAATGATAGAGAAGTAAGATTTGGGGAAGTTGCTGTCCCGAAACAGATTTCTGTGCTTCACTGTAAAAATTTGTGAAAAATATCTGTATGTTGGATTGAGCTTTAATTTTATGATTAAATCCCCCCAGGTTGTTAGCTAACTTGCGTTAGTTCAACACTTTTTTATTTGAGCAACATAAGGTCTTCGAAAAAATCGGTTTTTACCTGCTGGTCTGTTTTGACAGATTTCTTCCATTATTTGCATTTGTCTCCTATCGATTTCTTTTTGGGTTCCCTTTGGTAAATTGAACTTTTGAAGGAATTGCTACAGTAGCTTGTGTTTTTAATGAATTTTCTGTTTTGAAACTAAACCCAAAGACTTCTTATCTTGAATACACTAATGTTGCTAATGAAGATTGTGTGAAGTTTTGTATGAACGAAAATTTTCAAGTGTAGGGGAAGAATGATGTGATGAGATGAAGAATGGACAAAAGATCAAGCTTGGGGATGCCACCCCGTGTCACCCCAATAAATATTCAAGAGGTACAAGCGTTAATGCTTGGGGATGCCCAAAGCATCCCCTTCTTCATCAATAAAAATCGCAGGTCTCTTTCTAGACACTTTATTTTTATTGCTTCATGCACTATTGTGTTGTTCTTGCAGCGTCTTTGTTTTTGTTTTTTAGTTTTATTTTTCTTGGTTTTCTGCAATAAGTTGGTTGGATCCCAACACACTTATTTTGGAGAGAGACACACTCTGTTTTCATTGCCTAGAATACTCTAGTTTTCATTCTTATTGTCTTGTGAGTGTTCTCTTTTGCTAGCACTATGTTTAGCCTTAGTTTTATTGTCCTTCTAGCTTAGAAATTTTTAGTTCTTCTTTGTGGTTTTGTGAGACAAGTTCACTGATCTTTATTGATTATTATCTTTGTGAGTTGTTTCAAATAAGTCGATTGGTGTTGGAAAAGAGTAGAGAGTTTCGTGCGTATAGTGGTACAAAAGGGAGCTTGCTTTGACTGTGGCTTAGGATTTATCATGTCATGTTAGATGTTGCTTTGACCTTATGCTTAGTTATTATTGTTGTAGCATGATTTGTTACAAAAAATTGAGATTGCTTAATGTGCCTTGAAAGAATCATGCGTTGTTTTAGCATACAAAAGCATAGTATTGTGGTATTCTCCTTTGATGCTTTGTTTGGGTTGACTTGGCACATGTTCACACCATGTTATGACTATGAACATGTCACCTTAGCCTCTATGATCATTTAGTTTTTGAGTTGTGGTACCACTTTATGCTTTTATTAATAATGTTTTCTCGCATTGCATGATTATGGCCATTATTGCTCTCTTAGTTGGTCTCTCCCAGTCTTTTGCTAGCCTCCACTTGTACTGAGTAAGCTCTAATCATGCATCCAACTCCCAAGAAACCAAGTTATTCCAAAGATTCCACTATAAATTCCTATGCATGGTGTGTTTCACCATTCCAAGTATATTCTTGTTTTATCTATCTTCCAAATTAAACTTGTTATGTGATGGAACACTTTATTTTTCTTGCCCCTAATAAACTTCAACCATTGTGTCATCTATGTTGTATATGCTTGCACTTATAAGTTGGGAATTAGCAGAACCGTGTTGTCACGGGGAACGCTTTCAACACCTGTAAATATCTACCCAGTTGATATCATGCTGTTTTGTTTATGGATGTCGGCGGTGTGAAATAAAAGGTGAGCTTGTACGTTCATGGTGTTATGTATGTGTGTTAGAGAAACTCCTGGGCCGCTAGCCTAAGCCATGCCTAATCATGGTGGAAACTTGCAGCATCACCATAGTGAGCAATCCATGAAGCATCCTCAGAAAAAAATATAGAAAAAAGAGAGAGAAAAATAAAAAAAATATATGCACCATGCTCATGGTAAATAAAAGGATTGATGAGATGCTCACTGTCTATTGCCTTGTCATTTTGATATGGGATAGCTCATGTGTCATGGGGCAAGGGGTACCCCGTTGGCGGTTCTCTATGATACACATATACTTACAATGACAAGAACTTGCTTGTGACTAAAGTTGAGTAGCATGAGGAACAAGCCTCGTACTCAAGGGACATAAGATTGCCAACTTATACTTTTTCAAGCATATACTTCATATTTGTTTCACTTTAACCTTAACCACTTCAAGATTCTTATGATAGGGGAAATGAGAGCTGAAAGCTAACAAGTACCATAATTTTTGGAAGCTCTTTATGAAACTTGAAATCCCTACTTCCCTTTGAAGAGCCTTTCTTCCACTTTTATATTTAGTCTCCACCTTCTACCCTTAGGCACAAATTAAGAGAGCATAGTTGTCATTCTTAGTTCTATGTGCATTGTCCCAAAACTTATTGATTGATTCATAATGTTGATATTTCTTGTTCTTAAACTATTTGTATCTAGTCACCCTTATGAACTTTGAAGGTGTCCTATGCATTTATGTTTTGCTACTCCATGAGGGACACACTGAATGCCAATATGCTATGTTTTCTATATGTGAAACAAACAAACGTTTTTCAATGCAATGTTATTCATGAATATTTGTTTGTATCCTTTCATGTTGTAGCATAGTTGCTTTGTCTTATTGTTAGAACTTCATCTTTCATGCTCATGTTTAGAGTACTTTGATCCTAGATTTCAATGCTTGCAAATATTTTAATCAAGATGGTGATGGTGCATGTCACCTAAAAAATTATTCTTTTTATCACTTACCTACTCGAGGACGAGCAGGAGTTAAGCTTGGGGATGCTTGATACGTCGTAAACGTATCAATAATTTTTGATGCTCCATGCTTGTTTTATATCATTTGTCTTATGTTTTGTCTACACTTTGAGGTATTTTTATACACTTTCTAGAACTAACCTATTGACAAGATGCCACAGTGCCAGTTGCATGTTTTCTGTTGTTTTTGGTTTCAGAAAAGCTAAAAATTAATATTCTCGGAATTGGACGGGACAAAAGCCAATCTGCCTATTTTTCCAGGAGCAATACAGAAACACGAAACATAGATAGAGGGGGACACCAGGGCGGCCACACCCTATGGTGGAGCCACCACATGGTGTGGGCCCCCTGGCCCTCCACCGATCTTTCCCTTCCGCCTATATAAATCCCATGATGCAAAACCCTAAAAGAATTGGCCTCCATCAACAAAAATTTCCGTTTTGCTGCCTCCACCGAAGAGGAGATTCGGGGGACAGAAGTCGCTGTTCCGGCACCCTGTCAGGACGAGGAATTTCCCCCGAAGTCATCTCCATTGATCTCCACCACCATCTCCATCGCCATTGCTGATTCCCATGATGAGGAGGGAGTAGTTCTTCCTCGAGGCTAAGGGCTCTACCGGTAGTGTCAGGGGGATAACCCCCAGGTGGGGAAAGCCAAGCACAAGTAGGCCGGCTCCAGAAGGAACATGTCGTCTGGCCCTCAAGAAGGAAAACTCTAGCTGGTTGGCGAACACCGCCCGGCTGGGTTTATAACCTTCCCGGCTGGCTCGTCTAGCCGGTAGCCAGAAGAACCGGCCGGGTGGCTGCTTCCACCCGGCTCACCTCGGATTCTATGGAGAGCACGGAAGGGCTGACGCTCCTTGCGGGGTACACCTCTGGCTCTCCCTCGTCATCAGGCAAGCTAGCATGCCGTCATGACCAGCGCTACATGATGAAGATAAATCAAAGCGGTCGGCTGACTGGCAAAAGCAATCCGGGTGACCGTTAAAGCAAGGGTGATGCCCCAAAGGAAGCCCGGGTCACCGCTATATAAGAGGATGACGCTAAAAGAAGGGTGGACTGGGTCCTGGCCCACCGGCTGGGCCCTGCAGACGACTCTGTCCTGTAAACCCATATCCAAACAGTAAACCCTAGGGCCCGATTTGTAATCTGCCCCCTAGACCAGTATATAAGGGAGGGCAGAGCTAGGGTTCTAGGTAGGCAACAATAGCAGGATAGAAGTGTTGGAAGCTAGTTCCCATCTTCCTCTAGCTCTCGATAGTACCTAAGGAAACATCTCAAGGAGCATCTGTATAGGGCATTTGCTCCCTCATATAATTCATCTTGCAGGAGTAGGGGTGTTACCTCACCGAGAGGGCCTCGAACCTAGGTACGTCTCTGTTTTTGCAGTTTACCATGCCCAACCCGTTGCGTGTGCCACTGATTGCATCCGAGTGTCCCTTCTTTGCCATCCCCGATGGCGCTGCCGTGTTCCACACCACGACAGTTGGCGCCCACCGTGGGGCACAGCGCTTCGGCTGGGATCATTTTTCGCATGGGACTTCCGCTTATTGCCGGTGAACGCGTGGCCTCCGGCCTCGTTCTCACGTTTGGCGCTTTTGACTGCGTCGTCGACAACGCTGTGTGTTTCGCCGGGAACACCTTCCCCTCCAATTGCTCCATCCTGTATTTTGGAGGCATCCGTGTCTATGTCGCCACTGTTGCTCAGGCTTTCCCCAGCGTGGTCACCCCCATCCTCGATGTGCCCCTTGCCCACGGCCCAGCCGTGGTGAGTGGTTGCGTCGAAGTCATGGTGATTAACGCCCACGAAAATCATCATCCACCTCAGGAGCACCGGGCGGAAGGAGAGAACTCCGTGCCCGAGCAAGAGCAAGACCCTCTCACCGCCTCCATCCAACAATTGCCCGCTCTGGTCATCGTCGAGGCAGACCCGGCCGCGGCTGCGCTTGAAGCTACGTGGCAGAAGCTCCTGGAGGAGGCCACCAAGGTCGCGGCTAACCAGCGTCGGCTGAACGCCACCGTGCATGAGTACAACGCAGCCCACGGCTTTGTCAGGAAGATCCAGCACCGGGGGCGCGACCTAGCGTTAGAGCTGGACCGTGCCGCCGATTCACCTGCAGGTGTGGCGCAGCCCGTCTAAAGCACCCCCACCAAGCAGCCGAGGCGGCAGCCATGGAGCTGAAGCACCTCGAGGGCAAGGAGCTTCGTCGCCAGCAGGAGCGCCTCCAGCTCCTCATCGCCATCGCTAACAAGAAGAAGGCCGAGGCCACCCCTATCCAGATGGGAAACTCCCGGGACATCATCATTCGCAAAGGCGCGGACCAGACGGCGCACGAAGTAAGCAAGCATCAGCAGGCATCCTCCCCAGGAGGAGTCGGACAAAATAGCCGCCCGCATGGAAAATCCGGCAACCGTGGCCGCCACAACCGAGATGCCGCCGCTTCTAGCATAAGCCGTGCTCCGGTAGTAGGAGCTTCCCAAGGGAAGAAGACACGCGCCCCGGATGATGGAGCAAACGCAAACAAGGACCCGCCTGCATCACGCCTGAAGGGCCGGCTCGGCCGCCGAGAAACGGCTGACGCGCGCGGGCGCATCGACCTCCTGGTGCAGTCACGCACGCTGGAAGAGGAAAGTACGGCTGCCCCGAAGTGTTTCGGCCCGCGCATCTGGAACGAACCGTTTTTGAAGGGTTTTTTGCTTCCAAGGGATATGCCAAAATACAACGGCACGGTCAAGCATGAGGATTGGTTGGTGGATTACACTACCGCAGTTGGAGTCGCCAACGGAAACCTCCGCCCGGCCGTCCGCTACGTCCCCCTCATGCTCGTCGATTCGGCAAGAACATGGCTCAACAGCCTCCCCGACAATAGCATCAACGCCTGGCTGGACTTCGAAGAAGCGTTCATTTGCAACTTCACCGGAACATACAAGCGGCCGGGTCGACCTCGTGATATCGCCCTCTACGTGTAAGGCAAGGATGAGTCCGACCACGCCTACCTCACCTGGTGGACTAGCATGCACAAATCATGCGAAGGGGTGCACAAGCACCAGGCGATAGACTTCTTCACCAATGGCTGCCGAGACGGCACCATGCTGAAGCATAAACTCAGCTGGGCAGACCCGCAAAACATGGCCCAGGTCTTGGCCATCGTGGACAAGTACGCCACCGCTGACGCGGCCATGAAGAAGCCCATCATGGTTGATGACCAAGGCCAAATCGTCACGGACAAGCAGGCGGAGCGCCGCCAGCCGGGCGACCATCATCCCAGGCGGCACGGCCATGAAAACCGCCACGGCAAGAGGAAATACGACCAACCGGACAGCCGGTACTGCACCAAGCAAGTAGCCTCCGTGCACGAGGACCCGACTACAGGCGGCAGCCGGAGGCAGAGATCGGATGATAGGCCGCCTTGGCCCAAGTACACCATGGAGTCCATGCTCGATGGGCCGTGCAAGTTCCACAGCGGGGGCAGCAAGCCTGCGAACCACACAACACACCAGTGCAGCTGGACGAAGATGGCCGAAGACGGTGGGCTCCCACCACCACCTCCACCGCCAGCCGGAGGCCCACTGGACAACAGGGAGCGACACAACCACCGCGAGGAAGACAAGGACGGTTACCCACGACAAGTGGGCAACTACCACATATTCCTCACGGATCCAGAAACAAAGCACGCCAAGCGGAGGCGCGAGGCGGAGGTGAACGCAATCGTCCCTCCCGTCCCCCAATACCTGCATTGGTCAGACCAGGCGATTACTTGGAGCAAGGAAGATCAGCCAGCTATGCTACCAAGCCCGGGAAGCTACGCGCTGGTCCTCGACCTTATCATCATTTCCAAGAAGCACTCGTGCCGTTTCTCCCGTGTGTTGATCGATGGCGGCAGCAGCATCAACCTCCTGTACCGTAGCAGCCTCGAGTGGCTCAGCATCAGCAAGTCCCAGTTACAGCCCTAAAGTACTTCGTTTCACGGAGCGGTACCAGGTCCGTCCCACTCACCAATCGGCAAGATCCGGCTGGACGTCATCTTCGCCAGCGAGAACAACTTCCATCGCGAACCAATCTGGTTCGAGGTTGTGAACCTCTCCAGCACCTACCACGCCATACTAGGGTGCCTAGCCCTCACCAAGTTCATGGGAGTGATGCACTACGCATACCTCAAGATGAAGGTGCCAGGCCCAAAGGGAGTGATCACCGTCGACGGATGCTACAAGCGTTCGATCGAGTGCGCCTCAGACGGCTCCAAGATAGCCGAAGCAATGATCATCACTGAGGAGAAACACGTCATAATGCAGAGCGTGGCGGCTCTGCAGAAGGATATGCTGGCTGGAGAATCATAGTTCAAGCCCTCACAAGGAACAAGGAAGATCCTGCTAAACGAGGAGGACTCAAGCAAGTTCGTCTTGGTCGGTGACGGCCTAGATAGCAAATAGGAAAGCACGCTCGTCGATTTCCTCCATGAGAATCGGGACATTTTCGCATGGTGCCCCAAAGACATGCCAGGTGTCCCGAGGGAACTCGCCGAGCACTCTCTTCATGTTCAACCAGATGCGAAGCCGGTCAAGCAATATTTACGCCGCTTCGCAAAAGAAAAAAGAGGAACCATCGTTGAGGAGATCACACGGCTGCTCGCAGCCGGCTTCATCATGGAAATTTTCCACCCGGAATGGCTCGCCAACCCAATGCTGGTGCTGAAGAAGAACAAGACATGGCGCATGTGTGTTGACTACACCAGTCTCAATAAGGCATGCCCCAAGGATCCTTTTGCTCTACCACGAATTGATCAAGTCATCGACTCCACCACCAGGTGTGATTTGTTGTCTTTTCTGGACGCTTACTCGGGCTATCACTAGATCAAGCTCAATGTAACCGATCAGATAAAGACATCATTCATAACCCCATATGGAGCTTACTGCTACACCACCATGCCCTTCGGCTTTGAAGAACGTAGGAGCAACCTATCAACGCTGCATGCAGAAATGCCTGCAGACGCAGATCGGTAAAAACGTGCACGCCTACGTTGACGACGTCGTCATCAATACCAAGGAGCAGCACACACTCCTCAAGGATCTGAAGGAAACATTCGACAACCTCCGCTGTTTCCAGATCAAGCTGAACCCAGAGAAGTGCGTGTTCGGTGTGTAGGGTTCGCAGCATAGAAAACAAATAATTTCCTACGATGGGAACTATGTACCAAGATCTATCTACTAGATACAAACAACGGGCGGATGTATATCCGTAGAGAACATACCCTTGAAGACCTACAAAGCTTAACGAGTCCAAACTCGTGGTTGATTTAGACGATCTCTTGTCGATCTCAAGATCGAGAGGAAGTCCTAGCGCCGTAAAACAACATCGCATACGTGCTTGCACACACGTACAAGACACCGAGCAACCTCCGCCTCCTTGCTCCAGCGATGCAGCAGAAGCACAAACCTTTCTTGCCGAATAGCCACCGGGAACATGTATATCACTAGTCCAAGACTATGGGGATAAATTCTAGAGGGGGAGAGAGATCCTTCATGAGTAGGTGTGTTTTGAGAGGATGAGAGGGGGGCCTTTTATAGGGGAGAGGGGGGCACCCAAGGGGCATGGCGCCCAGCCATAGGGGCTGACCCCACCTCTTCCACATTCATGTGGATGGAGCTCCCACTCAAAATTAAAAGCCTCGACTTCCATAAAAGAGCCTCCACTCAAAAATCCACTCACATGCATTAAATTTCCACCAAATTTAATGCAAGCTCTCATTTAAATAAAACTATTTTATTTAATTATTCAGAATTTTGTTAATTACTTTAATTAACAAACATGCACATAAAACCCCTTGCTAGTATTCAATTTCACATGCAGAACCAGTTTCAGCAATTTCAACCGAAATAGTTTCGGTGTCTAGTGAAATAAATTCCTGCGCTTGTTATTCTTTTCGGCATGAAACTTTTGCTTCAAGAAACTTCATGTTTCAAGAGACAAACCCTTCTGTCCTTGGTGTTATGGAGGAATAACCAATTTTTATTCAAAATAACCTACAAAGACACGCTCATCCGACTTCGGTTGTAAACATCTTACTTATGTTTAGCATGCCAAATTTTAAGAGATGACAACTTGGGTTTTGCCCCAAACAATAACTCATATGGTGTCATTTAAACGGATCAAGATGGAGCTCTTTTTAGTGTAAAAGTGGTTGTCTCTAAATCTTTAATCTTTTAAAACATAATGGCAGTTTTATAAATAACACCTTTGATCCAACCATGTCAAACAAGCTTTCATTAGAAATCTCAAACACTCCATACTCCTATGGTGTTTCAGGAGATGTAAATCTAGGTGTTTTGCTAAACTTGCAACTCAAATAAATCCCTTTATGATAAAATCATAATTAATTTATTTTCTTGTTACACTTGTAACTCAAATAAATCCCTTATGATAAAATCATAAACCATTTATTTTCTTGTTACGATGATTTTCCACTTCATCTTGAAAGGCTTTGAACGTTTTCAAATATTTGACACTTCTTTCTCATTAAGTGAATATTCACTCAAATTTCCGGATAAAGAATATGAAGTTGAAATCCATCGCTTACGACTGTACAAAATGGACTACATACATTGATATGTATAAATTCCAATATTTTAGTCGTTCGTTCTTCTTTGGCCTTTGAACGAAGTGTTAATTATCCCGAGGAAAGTCTCACAAGCGTCACTTGATCAATCAAAGAATCCAAAAATCCATAAATATGGAGATTCTTCATGTTTTCTTTCCAATATAATTTAAACGGCGATGTCACTTTGTAAGTGATCTTTCAATCATTTGTCTTGCGACATTTTAGCATTAGGTTTTATGGATGTGATTTCTCCAACTAGATTTGTAAATCATCCATATTATATGGAATACGGTAATTATTTAAATAACCTTTGTTCTCATAATACCTGATTTAAATAACAATTATTAAAACAAATCTTGAAGTCAACATTTGATGTCAACAAGAAATACAAACAACGGCTTGGAAGTCAAGATTAGCTGCTGATCTGTCATTGCTGATTCATAGGACAAAAGAGGATCTACACCCACTTATCAAGAGCATTATTCATAGTTTGTAAACCTTATAGGATCCTAGACTTATCTAACCTGACTTTTAGAGACTTTTCCCCCCTCTGTCTCTATGTAAATATGTAACTTTATAGACTCTGATCTTTTATTAATGAAAAATGAGGCAGTAGGATCCTTTCCTACTGTTATTACCCTCAAAAAAATATACCTTTGGACTTGCACTTTGAAGTAGATCACCATCATCAAAATAATCGGCATTCTTTCAAAAATCCATTCTTTAGTAATCTTTTAGTGTAGTAAACACTTTACATACATATTCTATTCATCCTTATCATGACGACTTTCATGATCAAGCTACTGTAGCTTATAAAGGCGAATCGTGAGTATAACATTACTTTCCAAAACCCTTTTGGATGATTAGGATGTCTATCATCTCCAACCTTTGTAAATTCTCATCCAATATGAGAACATACATTATACTCTATCATATTGCAACCAAAACATTTTTTCAGATATCGTTATATCTGTCACACATGATGGTTTCTGAAACAATTCTTTCAGCTCCTAGATAAACTTGATATTAAAATAATCAAGAATCATGGAGGCAAACATGATACTTAGGATACTAACACTGGAATTGTTACTCTTGATTTAATACCAATTATTAAATTTCATGGAGTAAACAGAGTTTGCTAAAAGTTTGCAATAGGACTTTAAACTTTAGATTGACACTCAACACAATACGATACCATTTCGTAAAGTATATATCCAGAATTCTATAGTTCTATTATCTCAATTATAATTAAGCATAAGGTGGTGAACGAATTCCAATGACTACAACAAATTATGCAAATTCACTTTGATTTAATTTATGATAAATTGAGTTCTACTAATCCAAATTAGAAATGAACTCCCACTCAAAAACGACATCCCTCGTGTCTTTTTGGTGATTACATGAACCAAATCCACTACACCAAGTCTGATCATCACGTGAGTCGGTATAGCTTCAAAGGCGAGCATCCATATGGTCATCATATTAAAACATATGACTCATGCTTAACCTTTCGGTCCGTGTTCCGAGGCCATGTCTGTACATGCTAGGCTCGCCAAGTAAGAACCTTATTATTCGCGTGTGTAAAACTGTCTTACACCCGAGATATGCTCGTGGATTCAAGTACACCCGATCATCACGTGATGTCTTGAAGTGACAAAACATTGTCGGTGCATACTTAAGGAAGAACACATTCTTATCTTGATATCTAAATGAGGGATCATCTTATTATGCTAATAAAACGCCAAACAAGCAATATAAGATGCAACAAACATCTCATGTTAATAAGTGAAATGATATGGTTCTTGCACTTTATCTCCATCATGTGCATCATGGTATGATCACTATCATACCTCTATGTGTAAGGCCAAAGTCTATGGAACTTACACGTTATATCTGTTGTAAGAGTATCGACTTATACTTCTACCTAAAACATCACCATATCATAACACTAGCCCAACAACAATCTAAACTAGACGCCTCTAATTTATCCATTGCATGTTTTACATGGCTTAGGGCTTTCGAAGATAGACCCGTTCTTACCTACGAACATGAACCACAACGAGGATAACCAAATTGTTGAAAACTCGTTGCAAATTAGATATTTACTATAGTAGGAGAAACAGACACCCGCTAGCCACTTATGCAACACTAGTTGCATGTCAAGCGTGGAACATGTCTCATGTGCGAGGACATGTAAAGTTTGTCTGGGCCGCTTCATCCCACTTATGCCACCAATATCCAAAGTACAACTAAGAAGCAATAAAATTATCATCATCGCCCACATACTCATATGTGTAATACCCGTGCAAAGCATCTACGCATAGATCCGGCTCTGATACCACTGTAGGGTTCGCAGCATAGAAAACAAAAAATTTCCTACAATGGGAACTATGTACCAAGATCTATCTAATAGATGCAAACAACGGCGAATGTATATTCGTAGAGAACATACCCTTGAAGACCGACAAAGCTTAACGAGTCCAAACTCGTGGTTGATGTAGACGATCTCTTTCCGATCTCAAGATCGAGAGGAAGTCCTAGCGCCGCAAAACATCAGCGCATCCGTGCTCGCACACACGTACAAGACACCGAGCAACCTTCACCTCCTCGCTCTAGCAATGCAGTGGAAGCACAACCCTTTCTTGCTGAATAGCCACCGGGAAAATGTACCTCCCTAGTCCGAGACAATGGGGAAAAATTCTAGAGGGGGAGAGAGATCCTTCACGAGGAGGTGTGTTTTGAGAGGATGAGAGGGGGGCCTTTTATAGGGGAGAGGGGGGCACCCAAGGGGCATGGCGCCCAGCCATGGGGAATGCCCCCACCTCTTCCACATTCATGTGGGTGGAGCTCCCACTCAAAATGAAAAGCCTCCACTTCCATAAAAGAGCCTCCACTCAAAAATCCACTCACATGCATTAAATTTCCACCAAATTTAATGTAAGCTCTCATTTAAATAAAACTCTTTTATTTATTTATTCAGAATTTTTTTAATTAATTCAATTAACAAACATTCACATAAAACCCCTTGCTAGTATTCAATTTCAGATGGAGAACCAGTTTCAGCAATTTCAACCGAAACCGTTTCGGTGTCTAGTGAAATAAATTCCTGCGCATGTTATTCTTTCCGGCATGAAACTTTTGCTCCAATTGGATGTCAGTGTCCCTTAAGTGTGCCACCCTACGGTTCGATAATAATGCGGACATGATCGAGACCCTTCTCCGATCAATAATCAGAAGCGGGACCTGGAGATCCATACTGACTCGCACACATTCAACGATAAATTTCCTGTGATCGTCGGAACCTTTTACGCTAGTATCTTAATCCCTTTGTTTTACGATATATTACATGTCCAAGATTCGATCATCGGTATCTCCATACCTAGTTTGATCTCGTTACCGACTTGCACTCTTTTCTTGTTTCCGTGATATAACATTCTAGTGATCAAATCACTTGCTTGCAAGCTAATCAATGTGATATCACCGAGAGGGCCCAGAGCATATCTATCCGTCATCGGGGTGAACAAATTCCACTCTCGATCCATGAGCCTCAACATAACACTTTAGTAGTTTTGAAGCCATCTTTATAATCACCCAGTTACGGTGTGATGTTTGATGTCATCGAGAAACTCTTCCGGTGTTTGTGATTGACATGATCTCATGGTCTAAGGATTAGGATCACTTCGTAAGTTGTTATGGCAATATAAACTCAATGACTTCGATCGTAATGCTATACTTCGGATGAATGTTCATCACATCATTACACTAATGTTGTGACCTCGTTATTAACAACATCCAATGTCCATGATCAGGAAACCTTTGATCATCTTGTTAATCAACGAGCTAGTTTATAAGAGAGGCATAACTAGGAACTTCCTTTTTGTTTATTAAACACACATGTATTAACGTTTCTGTATTAAAACAATTATAGCATGAAAAATAAACATTTATCATAAATAAGGAATACAATAATAACCACTTTATTATTGCCTTTCGGGCATATTCCCTTCACGGTGTCCTAGCCGGCAAGCTCCTGGGTTTCCTCGTCTCTGAGCGAGGAATCAAGGCGAACCCAGAGAAGATCGGGGCCATTGAGCGCATGGAGTTTCCGTAGAGCCTGCACGACGTATAGAAGTTCACCGGGTGCCTGACCTCCCTTCAGCCAGTTCGTCAGCCGGCTGGGTGAGAAAGCCCTTCCCCTATACCAGCTGACAAAGAAGACAGACAAGTTCGTCTGGACAGCTCAGGCAGACGAAGCTTTCCGAGACCTCAAGAGCATTCTCACCTCACCGCCCATTCTGGCGGCGCCAGCAGCAAAGGAGCCTATGCTGATGTACATCGCTTCCACAAATAGAGTGGTTAGTGTGGTACTGGTAGTGGAAAGGCCAGAAGAGGGGAAGGCCCAGCCAGTCCAGCGCCCCGTATACTACCTAAGAGAGGTACTATCGCTCTCCAAGCAGAACTACCCCCACTACCAGAAGCTGGTGTATGGCATGTACTTGGCCGCCAAGAAACTGAAGCACTACTTCCAAGAGCACTCCATCCGGGTAGTGGCATTGGCCCCGCTTGCAGAAATTATCGGCAACAAGGACGCCACCGGGCGCGTGGCAAAATGGGCCATTAAGCTCACTGTGTAGGGGTTCGTAGCATGGAAAACAAAAATTTTCTATCGCATACAAACAAACAAGCCAAGATCTATCTACTAGATTGTAGCAACGAGTCGATGGAATAACTTACCCTCGAAGATTCCAAAGCGGTTAACGAGAGCAGATTCTCGTGGGTGATGTAGTCGTACTCTTTCCGATCTCAAGATCGTGTAGACGATCCTTCCGGCGCCATGTTCCGGTAGCGCTCCCGCAGTCGGTCACATGTTCGGTACTCGACGAAGACCTTCCTCTCCCTTGTTCCAGCAGGTAGCGGAGGTTGTAGCACTCTCCTCGCGATTCCGGCAGCACAACGGCGTGGTACCGGAAGTAGAGGGGAGATCCCGCAGGGCTTCGCCTTAAGCCGGAGCGAGTATGGTGGAGTATGAGAGAGATTTAGTGGTCTAGGGTTTAGACACACCAATTAGAAGGCTCTAATCCGAAGGCTAGTGCAATTAGAAGCTCTAAACCAAAGCGGCTCTAAACCGGGGTCTAGGGCTAGGGTTTAGATTTAGAGGATAGGAACTTGTGTGTCTAGGAGGGGAGCCCTGCCCCTCCTTTTAAAGGTGGAGGGAGGCGCGCCTGGGGAGGGGAGTCCCTCCCCAACTCGGCCTCAAGGAGGGCCGGCGGTGGGAGGAGGAACTCCTCCCCCAAGTCGGCTTCAAACTTCCTTCTCCTCTTTCCCACTCTTTCCTGTTTTAGCCGTTTGACTTTTCAAACTTGCTATTTGACTTTTCAATTAAGGATTCAATTTAATCCTTTATTTGGAACAGCGAGAACACTAAGTACATGATGCAATCATTCCAATATGTAATGACACATTCATGTACCCCTTCCCCTCCGGAGTGCCGGACATTCCGGAACCTTCTAGAATGTTCCCGATGAAAACACCGGAATCATTCCCCAACTCCGAAACGGGACTTTCCTTATATGAATCTTATTCTCCGGACTATTCCGGATCTCCTCGTGATATCCCGGATCCCATCCGAGACTCCGAACAACATTCGGTCTCTTTCTCATAATACCATAACTACTCAAACAACGTCGAATCCTTAAGTGTGTCTCCCTACGGTTCGTGAATTATGCGGACATGATCGAGACACTTCTCCGAACAATAACCAATAGAGGAATCTGGAAATTCATATGGCTCCCACATATTTCTACGATTACTTTTGCGATCGAATGAACCACTTACATACGATACCAATTTCCCTTTGTCTCATGATAGTTTACTTATCCGAGGTTATGATCGTCGGTATCTCTGCATACCTAGTTCAACCTCGTTACTGATAAGTCCTCTTTTCTCGTTCCCGTGATATGTGATCCCTTGTGAGCTAGTCACATGCTTGCAAGCTAATTGGATGACATTTCACCGAGAGGGCCCAGAGTATATCTATCCGTCATATGGATGGACAAATCCCACTCTTGATCCATGTGTTTCAACCAATACTTTCTGAACACTCAATGCCACCTTTATAGCCACCCTGTTACAGTGTGGTGTTTGATGACATCAAAGCATCCATCCGGAAAAGGTGATATGCATGATCTCATGGTCGAAGGAATTAGGTTACTATGTATCAGAAAGCATATAGCAATTGAACTATTGAAATGACTTGATCTTTATGCTACGCTTATCTATAGGAGTATGTCCATCACATCATTCTCCTAATGATATGATCCTGTTGTTAATAACATCTCTATGTTCATGATCAGGAAACCATGATCATATATTAACCAACAAGCTAGTTTAACAAGAGGCTTTACTAGGGACTCTTATTTTAGTTTACAAATCACACAAGTATTAATGTTTCCGGTTAATACAATTATAGCATGGTATGTAAACATTTATCATAAGTGTGAAGATATGATAATAACCACTTTATTATTGCCTCTTGGGCATATCTCCAACAGTCTCCCACTTGCACTAGAGTCAATAATCTAGTTTCAAACCTTTGTGTATTCAACACCTATGGCTTTCCGGTGTTGTATGTACACGATTGCTAGTGGTCAACTGATCTCCGGATCTGACACTTCCAGGTCCGTGTGTAATTGCATGTCTTTGCGTCTCTACGCATCACTCATTCTCTAATGAGATGGCTTTGTATAAATTTGGTCTTTCGGTGTGACCTTTAGCTCTTTGGGGTTAAAATATGTTGATAATATTGTCGCACAATATATCTTCATAGTATTATCCCACTGTGAACTACACCTAGTTTGATAACAAACTACTTGACACAAATGCCCTCTTTTGCTGCTAAAATAGCAGTCATATACTTAGCCTTTTGTTGTAGTATCTGTCACAATGTCTTAACTTTGGAACTCATCCAAATCCATTATGGAACTCACTTTCCATTATATTGTGCCACCCTTAGTTTAGATTGAGATAAACTTAATTTGTACTTTGTGACAAAGCTAGTATCAATGTAGTACTTTTACAATGAACTAACCATCTATTTGTCACTTCCACAAATATTATACTCTTAGTTCTTCCAAAAGATCATAAGAATATCCTTACTATTGTCCAATGATCATCTTACGAATCATTCTGGTATATGCTCACAACATTTAGAGAATAGGACATATCTGGATTTGTACATATCACAGTATGATTGATATAAATACTCTTTGTGATTTCATACATCAACTATCAATCTATACTTGATTATTTGTTTCACTTTACCAAATTTCAATACACTTGAATATATCATCAGTATTGAACTCATTCAATCCTTTCTGTGCAACAAGAACCTTTCTTGTAGTTTCTATATTGAACTCATTCAATATCTCATCTATGTACTTCTGACACAACCATATTGGCGTCTATTGATGCCAAACATTTGGGTTTTGTCTAAGTCTTTCATCGGGATGAAATTCTTAATATGTGTTAATAAAAGATACATTATTTCCAATCAACAATATGTCTTCCACATAATGTATTAGAAACATGTCTTAGCGCTCCCACTTAATTTCTTGCAAATGCAAGCATCTTCATCATCTCTAATGAACTTTTAAACTCCTTTAACAGTTTCATCACAGTGAAGATTCCAACTCCGCGATGCTCACTTTAACCATTGAAGTTTGCATATGCTCATCCTTTGAATTAACAAAACCCTATGGACCGTGTTATGCACATGTCCTAGGTAACGATTCTATTAGAAGAACTTGTTTTGTTTATTCAACTACCATATAACAAATTATATGTAGTGGTTGCTACATTAATCCGTCTAGACTAAATATCACTATGAAAGATCAAATCTTGTCATAGTCAACCTTTGAACATTTTGTGAACTCTTTCCCAACATGTCGACTATTTCATAGATGTGAAACATCCATGTCTATTTCTTTATAGATCCAAACACGACTGTAAGGTCTTACACCTTTCTCGAGGGTCCTTCAAGTTCAAAAACTTGATTTCTCGTGTATGGAACTATCACGGATTTTATGGCTTCAAGCCATTTGACGGAGTCAGGGCCCATCATCGCTTCTTTGTATGTAGTCGGTTCATTATTCTCAAATAATGATTCAACCCTCAAATCTTGGTATTTGATTGTTTACCCGACCTACTTGTTTCAATAGGAACTTAGATCTCCGTGACCACAACCTTTGAAGTACGCGAGCCATGAGCATTGTTTGCTAACTCCGGAACACTTTTCGGCGCTGCACAACTTTGCACATATAGCTTAAGGTTCTTTTAACCTTATCAAAGTTCTATTGTCCTCCCACTTAACTTTTCACGAAAAATTCCTTCTCAAAGAAACTTGACGTTCTAAGCGACAAACACTTTTGTCTCTGGTGTTTATGGAGGAATACTTAAAAGTAATACAAAGACAGGTTCATCCGACTTTGGTTGCAAACATCTTTCTTATGTATAGCATACCAATGTTGAAGAAAGGACTACTTGGGTTTTATCCCAAACCATAACTTTATATGGTGTCATTTCAGCGAATTATGATGGAGCTCTTTTCAGTGGAAAAACGGTAATCTCTAAAGCTTTTAATCTTTAAAATACAATGGCAGTTTTATGAATTACACCTTCGATCTTACCATGTCAAACAAGGTTTAATTACATATCTCGAACGCTCCATACTCTTATGGTGTTTCGGGAAATGCAAATCCACGGAACGATTCCTTAAATCTTAGGTATTATGCTAAACTTGTAACTCAAATATCTTCTTTTATGATCTTATCATAAACTATTTATATTCTTGTTACAAATGATTTTGTACTTCATCTTGAAAGTCTTTGAACTCTTCAAATGTTTCATACTTCATCCTTATTAAGCAAATATTCATATATTCACTCAAATTTTC